>VSWD01000006.1:34362575-35657575 GCA_033119305.1 Pinctada imbricata | reverse complement strand
AGTATCGACAAACCGAAAGCATCAGGATGATCTAGAGAGATGTCTTAAGAAGTGTTGTTATTTTTGGTTCCACTTCGAAGTCAAATTTTTGACGCGTTTTTTGACGTCTTTTCGGACTTAGTCAAAAATGCACATTTTTGCACTATTTCTTTAAATAACTCAATAAGTGTATGATTTTACACACTCATTTACTACATATTTATCATATTTAACTTACTTAATGCTTTGATATGTATTTTATGCTTAAATTTTATTTTTTGATTTTTTATGAATTTTTTTCTTATGTAAAAAGGAAGGGGGGGGGGGGTGATTTTCATACATTTTCTGCTTCTTTTCTATAACCACTCTTCAGATTGTCATGACAATTTGTAGGTATGAGGTACTCATGCATGGTACCCTACAAGTGAAAGAATTTTGTCAAGATATCCACTTTTGGATTTTTAAGGAATATTTTTAAGATTGTACATAGGTATAATGTATGTTTTCCATGCCCAATGGACCCATGGGGAGTGGCTTCAAACCCCGGCGGGACCCCAACAAAATTTTTTTCCCCTTTTTAGCTCACCTGAGCCATAGGCTCAAAGTGAGCTATTGTCATAGCGTGGCGTCCGTCGTCCGTCGTCGTCCGTCGTCGTCCGTCGTAAACTTTTCACATTTTCAACTTCTTCTTCAGAACCGCTGAAGGGATTTTGATGAAACTTGGTAGGTTTGAAGTACTCATGGTCCCCTACAAGTGTTGTTGTTTTTCGTCCGGATCTGTCAACAGGTGGCGCCACCACAGCCAAAAGTAGGTCTCGGGGGGTACCCTCCTTTGACAAACTTCTTTTCAGAACCGAAGCATGTATCGACAAACCGAAAGCATCAGGATGATCTAGAGAGATGTCTTAAGAAGTGTTGTTATTTTTGGTTCCACTTCGAAGTCAAATTTTTGACGCGTTTTGACGTCTTTTCGGACTTAGTCAAAAATGCACATTTTTGCACTATTTCTTTAAATAACTCAATAAGTGTATGATTTTACACACTCATTTACTACATATTTATCATATTTAACTTACTTAATGCTTTGATATGTATTTTATGCTTAATTTTATTTTTTTGATTTTTTTATGAATTTTTTTCTTATGTAAAAAGGAAGGGGGGGGGGTGATTTTCATACATTTTCTGCTTCTTTTCTATAACCACTCTTCAGATTGTCATGACAATTTGTAGGTATGAGGTACTCATGCATGGTACCCTACAAGTGAAAGAATTTTGTCAAGATATCCACTTTTGGATTTTTAAGGAATATTTTTTAAGATTGTACATAGGTATAATGTATGTTTTCCATGCCCAATGGACCCATGGGGAGTGGCTTCAAACCCCGGCGGGACCCCAACAAAATTTTTTTCCCCTTTTTAGCTCACCTGAGCCATAGGCTCAAAGTGAGCTATTGTCATAGCGTGGCGTCCGTCGTCCGTCGTCGTCCGTCGTAAACTTTTCACATTTTCAACTTCTTCTTCAGAACCGCTGAAGGGATTTTGATGAAACTTGGTAGGTTTGAAGTACTCATGGTCCCCTACAAGTGTTGTTGTTTTTCGTCCGGATCTGTCAACAGGTGGCGCCACCACAGCCAAAAGTAGGTCTCGGGGGGTACCCTCCTTTGACAAACTTCTTCTTCAGAACCGAAGCATGTATCGACAAACCGAAAGCATCAGGATGATCTAGAGAGATGTCTTAAGAAGTGTTGTTATTTTTGGTTCCACTTCGAAGTCAAATTTTTGACGCGTTTTTGACGTCTTTTCGGACTTAGTCAAAAATGCACATTTTTGCACTATTTCTTTAAATAACTCAATAAGTGTATGATTTTACACACTCATTTACTACATATTTATCATATTTAACTTACTTAATGCTTTGATATGTATTTTATGCTTAAATTTTATTTTTTTGATTTTTTATGAATTTTTTTCTTATGTAAAAAGGAAGGGGGGGGGGGATTTTCATACATTTTCTGCTTCTTTTCTATAACCACTCTTCAGATTGTCATGACAATTTGTAGGTATGAGGTACTCATGCATGGTACCCTACAAGTGAAAGAATTTTGTCAAGATATCCACTTTTGGATTTTTAAGGAATATTTTTTAAGATTGTACATAGGTATAATGTATGTTTTCCATGCCCAATGGACCCATGGGGAGTGGCTTCAAACCCCGGCGGGACCCCAACAAAATTTTTTTCCCCTTTTTAGCTCACCTGAGCCATAGGCTCAAAGTGAGCTATTGTCAAGCGTGGCGTCCGTCGTCCGTCGTCGTCCGTCGTCGTCCGTCGTCGTCCGTCGTAAACTTTTCACATTTTCAACTTCTTCAGAACCGCTGAAGGGATTTTGATGAAACTTGGTAGGTTTGAAGTACTCATGGTCCCCTACAAGTGTTGTTGTTTTTCGTCCGGATCTGTCAACAGGTGGCGCCACCACAGCCAAAAGTAGGTCTACGGGGGGTACCCTCCTTTGACAAACTTCTTCTTCAGAACCGAAGCATGTATCGACAAACCGAAAGCATCAGGATGATCTAGAGAGATGTCTTAAGAAGTGTTGTTATTTTTGGTTCCACTTCGAAGTCAAATTTTTGACGCGTTTTTGACGTCTTTTCGGACTTAGTCAAAAATGCACATTTTTGCACTATTTCTTTAAATAACTCAATAAGTGTATGATTTTACACACTCATTTACTACATATTTATCATATTTAACTTACTTAATGCTTTGATATGTATTTTATGCTTAAATTTTATTTTTTTGATTTTTTATGAATTTTTTTCTTATGTAAAAAGGAAGGGGGGGGGGTGATTTTCATACATTTTCTGCTTCTTTTCTATAACCACTCTTCAGATTGTCATGACAATTTGTAGGTATGAGGTACTCATGCATGGTACCCTACAAGTGAAAGAATTTTGTCAAGATATCCACTTTTGGATTTTTAAGGAATATTTTTTAAGATTGTACATAGGTATAATGTATGTTTTCCATGCCCAATGGACCCATGGGGAGTGGCTTCAAACCCCGGCGGGACCCCAACAAAATTTTTTTCCCCTTTTTAGCTCACCTGAGCCATAGGCTCAAAGTGAGCTATTGTCATAGCGTGGCGTCCGTCGTCCGTCGTCGTCCGTCGTCGTCCGTCGTAAACTTTTCACATTTTCAACTTCTTCTTCAGAACCGCTGAAGGGATTTTGATGAAACTTGGTAGGTTTGAAGTACTCATGGTCCCCTACAAGTGTTGTTGTTTTTCGTCCGGATCTGTCAACAGGTGGCGCCACCACAGCCAAAAGTAGGTCTCGGGGGGTACCCTCCTTTGACAAACTTCTTCTTCAGAACCGAAGCATGTATCGACAAACCGAAAGCATCAGGATGATCTAGAGAGATGTCTTAAGAAGTGTTGTTATTTTTGGTTCCACTTCGAAGTCAAATTTTTGACGCGTTTTTGACGTCTTTTCGGACTTAGTCAAAATGCACATTTTTGCACTATTTCTTTAAATAACTCAATAAGTGTATGATTTTACACACTCATTTACTACATATTTATCATATTTAACTTACTTAATGCTTTGATATGTATTTTATGCTTAAATTTTATTTTTTTGATTTTTTATGAATTTTTTTCTTATGTAAAAAGGAAGGGGGGGGGGTGATTTTCATACATTTTCTGCTTCTTTTCTATAACCACTCTTCAGATTGTCATGACAATTTGTAGGTATGAGGTACTCATGCATGGTACCCTACAAGTGAAAGAATTTTGTCAAGATATCCACTTTTGGATTTTTAAGGAATATTTTTTAAGATTGTACATAGGTATAATGTATGTTTTCCATGCCCAATGGACCCATGGGGAGTGGCTTCAAACCCCGGCGGGACCCCAACAAAATTTTTTTCCCCTTTTTAGCTCACCTGAGCCATAGGCTCAAAGTGAGCTATTGTCATAGCGTGGCGTCCGTCGTCCGTCGTCCGTCGTCATCCGTCGTCGTCCGTCGTCGTCCGTCGTAAACTTTTCACATTTTCAACTTCTTCTTCAGAACCGCTGAAGGGATTTTGATGAAACTTGGTAGGTTTGAAGTACTCATGGTCCCCTACAAGTGTTGTTGTTTTTCGTCCGGATCTGTCAACAGGTGGCGCCACCACAGCCAAAAGTAGGTCTCGGGGGGTACCCTCCTTTGACAAACTTCTTCTTCAGAACCGAAGCATGTATCGACAAACCGAAAGCATCAGGATGATCTAGAGAGATGTCTTAAGAAGTGTTGTTATTTTTGGTTCCACTTCGAAGTCAAATTTTTGACGCGTTTTTGACGTCTTTTCGGACTTAGTCAAAAATGCACATTTTTGCACTATTTCTTTAAATAACTCAATAAGTGTATGATTTTACACACTCATTTACTACATATTTATCATATTTAACTTACTTAATGCTTTGATATGTATTTTATGCTTAAATTTTATTTTTTTGATTTTTTATGAATTTTTTTCTTATGTAAAAAGGAAGGGGGGGGGGGTGATTTTCATACATTTTCTGCTTCTTTTCTATAACCACTCTTCAGATTGTCATGACAATTTGTAGGTATGAGGTACTCATGCATGGTACCCTACAAGTGAAAGAATTTTGTCAAGATATCCACTTTTGGATTTTTAAGGAATATTTTTTAAGATTGTACATAGGTATAATGTATGTTTTCCATGCCCAATGGACCCATGGGGAGTGGCTTCAAACCCCGGCGGGACCCCAACAAAATTTTTTTCCCCTTTTTAGCTCACCTGAGCCATAGGCTCAAAGTGAGCTATTGTCATAGCGTGGCGTCCGTCGTCCGTCGTCGTCCGTCGTAAACTTTTCACATTTTCAACTTCTTCTTCAGAACCGCTGAAGGGATTTTGATGAAACTTGGTAGGTTTGAAGTACTCATGGTCCCCTACAAGTGTTGTTGTTTTTCGTCCGGATCTGTCAACAGGTGGCGCCACCACAGCCAAAAGTAGGTCTCGGGGGGTACCCTCCTTTGACAAACTTCTTCTTCAGAACCGAAGCATGTATCGACAAACCGAAAGCATCAGGATGATCTAGAGAGATGTCTTAAGAAGTGTTGTTATTTTTGGTTCCACTTCGAAGTCAAATTTTTGACGCGTTTTTGACGTCTTTTCGGACTTAGTCAAAATGCACATTTTTGCACTATTTCTTTAAATAACTCAATAAGTGTATGATTTTACACACTCATTTACTACATATTTATCATATTTAACTTACTTAATGCTTTGATATGTATTTTATGCTTAAATTTTATTTTTTTGATTTTTTATGAATTTTTTTCTTATGTAAAAAGGAAGGGGGGGGGGGTGATTTTCATACATTTTCTGCTTCTTTTCTATAACCACTCTTCAGATTGTCATGACAATTTGTAGGTATGAGGTACTCATGCATGGTACCCTACAAGTGAAAGAATTTTGTCAAGATATCCACTTTTGGATTTTTAAGGAATATTTTTTAAGATTGTACATAGGTATAATGTATGTTTTCCATGCCCAATGGACCCATGGGGAGTGGCTTCAAACCCCGGCGGGACCCCAACAAAATTTTTTTCCCCTTTTTAGCTCACCTGAGCCATAGGCTCAAAGTGAGCTATTGTCATAGCGTGGCGTCCGTCGTCCGTCGTCGTCCGTCTTAAACTTTTCACATTTTCAACTTCTTCTTCAGAACCGCTGAAGGGATTTTGATGAAACTTGGTAGGTTTGAAGTACTCATGGTCCCCTACAAGTGTTGTTGTTTTTCGTCCGGATCTGTCAACAGGTGGCGCCACCACAGCCAAAAGTAGGTCTCGGGGGGTACCCTCCTTTGACAAACTTCTTCTTCAGAACCGAAGCATGTATCGACAAACCGAAAGCATCAGGATGATCTAGAGAGATGTCTTAAGAAGTGTTGTTATTTTTGGTTCCACTTCGAAGTCAAATTTTTGACGCGTTTTTGACGTCTTTTCGGACTTAGTCAAAAATGCACATTTTTGCACTATTTCTTTAAATAACTCAATAAGTGTATGATTTTACACACTCATTTACTACATATTTATCATATTTAACTTACTTAATGCTTTGATATGTATTTTATGCTTAAATTTTATTTTTTTGATTTTTTATGAATTTTTTTCTTATGTAAAAAGGAAGGGGGGGGGGTGATTTTCATACATTTTCTGCTTCTTTTCTATAACCACTCTTCAGATTGTCATGACAATTTGTAGGTATGAGGTACTCATGCATGGTACCCTACAAGTGAAAGAATTTTGTCAAGATATCCACTTTTGGATTTTTAAGGAATATTTTTTAAGATTGTACATAGGTATAATGTATGTTTTCCATGCCCAATGCTTCAGGTGCAACTACAGGAAAAAACCTTCTTTGTATGATTAATCATTTTTTGATCGACCTTTCATCCATAGTTACAGCTGATAATTCAACAAGTGACACATGCTTCAATGTCTTATTGATTGACCTTTTATGTGATATGATTCAATTATTTAAATTCTTTATACTTATTTAGAATTTTATTTTTAAAGTCGGGAACAAGATTTCAAAAGCGGCCATGTTTTGCCGTTTACCTGAAGGTGTCATCCAAAGAAATAAAAACCTTCTTTGTATGATCAATCATTTAGCTCAATTTGAGTGACTTCTAATCCTTCATTCAATAATTATGAATTTGGTCTCGTTGGATTTGGACACCTTTGACACATATAAAAATAATAGAAAAAAGGGGGGTCATGCATACCGTTTTCTCACAAATTCCACTTTTTTACATCACCCCTCTATCCATTTCGAAAATTTTACAAATTTCATCTATTTTTAAATCGATCAATAGATTGCATAAAAGACAAAAACAGGTTCAAAACTCAATTTATCCCGACTACAGGGAATGGTACATTGATTTCATGTGCTATTTTTAAATTTTCAATAGTTTTGACCAATGGTGTGACACCTTTTATTCTGCCCTGTTCACCAGTCAAAACTGAGGGGATTCCCCGCTAAAACGATTTCCTTGGATTACACCTGAAGGGGATTCCCCATGTAGAAATGTGATACCTTTAGTACTGCGATACATTTCAGGAGATACAGTGCAAACGGAATAGATTTTTATTTAATGAAATGTGCATTATACTTGGAACACTTGCAACTTGTTATCATGCATAAAGTTTGCTCGAATTTCCTCTGTCTTAGACTCTCTTAGATGAAGTAATTTACGGACTGATTTCTTGAAGAAACGTCTAATGAGTAATCTCTTCCTCCGGATTTTGAGAATGCATAGGACATTTAATATCTGAAATTCTTGAAATAAATAATTCAGTTCAGAGTTCCTGAAATCTTCCTATGAAATGTTGGACCACAGAAAGCTGTTGTTTAAATAGAGTAAATAAATTATTATTTACAACCATAAGCCACTGTGTTCAACATCTTGTATGTATAATATTTCTAAGAGGAACACAGAGGCCTGAGGTTGTGAATAATAAAACATTTTCTCTCATAAAATGACAGGTTCCTGTGATAAGACATTTGGGAATTTTTATCTGTTCAAATAATAGATACATGATGAGTTTTTATCGGACCAAATAACTTTTTGTCGGCAAATCCTATGCAAGCGATACATTTCATGAACTCTCTCCGCTAACAACTTGTCCGTGTAACAGACCTTTGGTGAGGTAAAACAATTTTTTAACAGTAAATAACGATGTTGTAGGTCTGCTAGTTGGACAACCTTAACAATTTCATGGGCCTTTTAATTTGTTTCAAACTACGAAACCTAGAGAAATCACTTGAGTTGTTGAACAGCGTATGCTGAAATGCAACGCTCCTTCTCGCCTGTTGAAATATGCATAGGCAAGAAGCGCCGCATTTCAGCATATTCACTGAAAATTATTTGTTCAAGTGGCTTCACTGGGTCATGAGGTTTGATACACCATACACTGCTTTTTGAAAAACAAACTGGCCCAATTTCTGCACAAGCAGCACAACTCACTTGAATATTGATAAATATTGGATTAAAACGATTTTAACTGTACGTTTCATGTATTTGAGATGAAATCAATACTATTCAAAAGCATTCATAGATTTCAGTATACTTTAATATGAATAAAGGCAAAACCGAAAAATCTTTGTTTTTTATGCCCCTGGAATAAAAGATTCGGGAGCATATAGTTTTTGGCCTATTGGTCTGTCTGTTTGCCTGTCTGTTTTCCGAAAAACTTTAACATTGGGCATAACTTTTAAATGGAAGCTGGTGATAGAGGTTTCATATTTCACATGTGTATTCCTTGTGACAATACCTTTCCATTGATACCAAAATTTTTGACCTCGTGACCATAACCTTGACCTTTGACGTACTTCTCAAAAACTTTAACATTGGGCATAACTTTTGAATGGTTAGTGATAGAGGTTTCAATTTTTACATGTGTATTCCTTGTGACAAGATCTTTCCCAGATACCAATATTGCGCTGACCCTGACCTCTCACATACTTAACAGAAAATGGCCTTTATACTAACAAAGATGCCGCCGGGGGCATTCTCGTTTCACAAACACAGGCTTTATAATTTCTGGCATGCTAGCTATCAATAATGAAAGGTTTTGTGTTCAATTTTAAATAAACTTAATTTATGAAACCGTTTCATTGTTTTATTCTTTTTCTGCTGCACATTAATGTACAATATGATTTTATTTTTGATGTTGCATAATTGAACTATACTAGCTGGGCATATGACGTTGGACCACTTTATCCGTCTTTTCAAATCAGTAAAAAAGTTATTGTTTTGAAATGTGGCTATTTTTTCTTTTTTGTACTTTCAAAGGTTGTCTGAAAAAAAAAAACTTCTCTGCATCCGGCAAAAATCTTTTTAGAAAGGTTGTGGGCTAAAATCCTGGTACTGGCACTATCAGTATTCAATGTCAGTATGTCAATTAGAGCGTGCATGGGTATCAGGTGAGCGTTGTGCCCCCTGGGGCTCTTGTTCTTCCATGTTTCAGGAAATACAAATAAAAATAATTTTTTTTAAATGTTAAAATACTATATTCTTGTTCATGTATGCTTAAAGAGTCAATATGATAATATATATATATACATGTAACTACATTTTGTACTCTCTTGTACTTTGACTGTAGCAATTTTGAAACAGAAAGATAAAATCAACCAGAAATTAAATGAAAATTCTTACATACATGTATTCATAATTAGCTCTGATATTGAATGATTTCTTTGATTCAGTTTGTAACATTAATTATTGCTAAAATCAATTTAAATTTGAATTAACATGGGATATCTCAGAAGAAATTAGACACAAACCAATAGGATTTTTAATTTGATAAATTGACTGAGATGTTGCCTTGGTTTACAAATGTGTACATTAATGAAAAAATATATGATGTATATTATTTTTCGGGAGGGGGACTTTTTCTTAAAAACAAAAGCTATATTTTCTTTTCCGCTTCTTTTTCAGCCGGTCTAAAGTTCAGCAAAGTATGAGAGGCTAGCAGCATTTATTTCCATGACAGAAAAGATTGTTCAATAGTACAGCGTATGCTATACGAAAGATTCTATCTTGAATTGAAGAGACGCTACAGAGCCATGACAGACAGACAGACAGACTTTTTTCCTGGATGGACACAAGGGATGACTGGAGTAGATGTCTAATGATCGATAAAGAAACTGAATTGTTCTGGTGATATCAATACATATCGTAAATGTGTATACTAGATGTGGTACATGTATTATTTTAACTAGCCAATCATTTAACCTTGACATGTGTGCTTGCTTGAAATGGCAAAATTGCAAATTCTGTGATAGAGCTTTAAAGTGTATGTATGATTGTATAGCTGTACATCAGCTTTAAGGTGTGTGTATGATTGTTGTACATCAGCTTTAATGTGTGTTTGTGTAAGATTGTATTATGTGTGTCACATATGTACAATATTAAACTTCATCATTCAAATTGCTATTAAATACGTCCTGTGAAAAATTTTCCACATTTTCACCTCCAAGTCAGTTACCTGCGGAGCTTCATTGCTGAATGTTCATTTGAAAATGAGATATTTTTTGGCAATTTTGTAATGCAAAAGTATTTTTATATCCCTTTAAAGGGTAATGTCAACAAAACTTTGTTTGCCTCTTAATTTCATTTGTCTTGGCATTCCAAACTTTATTATATCATTTTACACACTTCCATTTCTGGCAGGAATATATTATTTGCTGATGCTCATGTTTATCTCTCAATTGAGTACATCTAAAATCAAATTGCTAGTTAGAATTCTTTTCAAAAACGTTTTTTTAATGTTTTAGAAATTTGCTATACATATATCATGATTGGTATGAAAATCCGATACGATAACTGTAAAAGTTTCTGACACATTTTGTATTTCCGATGAAAACTTTAGACTTCTTCAGATCAGAGGTTTTATAAACATTTATTAGACTTCCAATCGGGATGCTGCAATTGTATCTAATATCGGCTTGTGTGACCAAATAAATTTGTTTGTATATGTTTATTGTTAATTTTGATTCTTGTTTATTGTTTTCTATATTTATTGTTTTATTTTAATGAGTAGATGAAATTGTATAATTGTGAATGTATTATGAGTCACATTACAATTTTTTTAGCATTTTAATTTTTACACCTAATGAAAAAAAGTAAACTATAATTTGCATATGAAGTTGCAGATTGAATTTCAGACAGTTTAAAGACATACCTTTTTCATCTTAGTACTCATATACTTTGCATGACGTACACGGGCATTTTTGTGGGAATTATAACAATAGTTTTTCCTGTTTTCATCACTAAAAATAACAAAAGTTTAGTATAATTTAAAAGCTGTTGCAATCAAATTTAATGCTTTTTAGAATACAGTGGCGAAAATAAAAACATTGAAGAAGCAATGAGAAGTCCTTTTTTATAATTCTGTCTTTTTAAATAGAGAAAAATCCATACAATGTTACTTGTAGTAGAATGACTGTTTTAACTAACAATTTTTAAATCCCCACATATTTCTTCTGATTATCAAATGCAATAAAAAAAATGAAATCTTACCTACATGCTTACAGGTATACTAAGTGAATGATCAATTTAAACAATCATGATAAATCTCTCGCAAGAATTTGCACAAGAATTTTTTTTATTCAACAAAAAATAATATTTGAAAAGATTTTAATAGTCATGAATATTACAACAATATAAGATATTTGAGCAAATACATGTATATGATACATACCTTACAAGCTATTCAATATCGTAACCTTGATACTATATGTTATATATGTATTTAGAGCAATTTATGATATTGACAATTTATAGTTTACAATTGTAAGATGTATAATTATGCTAAAACAAATAAACAATATTTTATTATGAGGATATGTTTATTTATTATACCCCCGCCATATAATGGTGCGGGTATATAGTGATGCACTTGTCTGTCCGTGCATCCGTCCGTCCGTCCGTCCCAACTGTGGTTTCCGGACATTTAAAGGAAAACTATTACAGATGATCAATTCATTTCTTGCATACAGCTTTTACACCAAGAAATACAGGTCAAGTTCGAATATGGGTCATGTCCCTCAATTTTGTGCAGAGTTATGCCCCTTGAAACTTAGAAAAATTCAAAATTTTGTGGTTTCCGGACATTTAAAGGTAAACCGTTACAGATAATCAATTCATTTCTTGGATATAGCTGTTACACCAAGAAATACAGGTCAACTTCGAATATGAGTCATGTCCCTCAATTTTGTCCAGAGTTATGCCCCTTGAAACTTAGAAAAATTCAAAATTTTGTGGTTTTCAAACATTTAAAGGTAAACCATAATAGATAGTCAATTCATTTCTTGCATATAGCTTTTACACCAAGAAATACAGGTCAAGTTCGAATATTGGCCATGTCCTTCAATTTTGTGCAGAGTAATGCCCCTTGAAACTTAGAAAAATTCAAAATTTTGTGGTTTCCGGACATTTGAAGGAAAACCGTTACAGATTATCCAATTTTATGCAGAGTTATGCCCCTTGAAACTTAGAAAAATTCAAAATTTTGTGGTTTCTGGACATTTAAAGGTCAACTGTTATAGATAATCAATTCATTCCTTGCATATAGCTCTTACACCAAGAAATACGGGTCAAGTTTGAATATGGGTCATGTCCCTCAATTTTGTGCAGAGTTATGCCCCTTGAAACTTAGAAAAATTCAAAATGTTATGGTTTCCAGACATTTAAAGGTAAACTAATAAAGATAATCAATTCATTTCTTGCATATAGCATTTACACCAAGAAATACAGGTCAAGTTCAAATATGGGTCTTGTCCCTCAATTATGTGCAGAGTTATGCCCCTTGAAACTTTGAAAAATTCACAATTTTGTGGTTTCCAGACATTTAAAGGAAAACTGATACAAATAATCAATTCATTCCTTGCATATACCTTTCACACCAACAAATACAGGTCAATTTCAAATATGTGTCATGTCCCTCAATTATGTGCAGAGTTATGCCCCTTGAAACTTGGAAAAATTCAAAATTTTGTGGTTTCTGGACATTAGAAGGACAACTGTTACAGATTATAACTTCATCTCTTGAATGTAGCTATTATACCAAAAATTACAGGTTGGGTTTGAATATAGCTCAATTTTATGCAGAGTTGTGCCCTTTCAAACTTGGAAAAAAAATCAATATTTTGTGCTTGCCTGACATTTAAATGAAAACTGTAACATGTAACAGGGAATATATTTATTTCTTAGATATAGCTTTACATTTAGAAATACATGTCAAGTTCAAATAAAGGGTCATGTTCCTCAATTTTGTGTTGAATTGTGCACCTTCAAACTTTTTATACATTGCTGATGTGTAAAATATGCCGGGCGGGGGTATCATTGATCCTTAGATCAACAATAGATTTCATATGAATTTCAATTTGTCTTTTATTAAATTACCTCAACTTGAGATTTTCCTCAATTTTCTTTTTATTAAATTACCTCAACTTTAGATTTTCCTCAAAGTTGAGGGACTCCTTAAAGTTACCTTGTATGAAAGATACTAGTATTTGAGATTTTCCTCAACTTGTGAGATTTTCCTCAAATATTTGAGGAAGCTCCATACCTACCTCAAATACTTGAGGAGGGGTAGAATATCTTCAGACTATCAAAAATTAGGAAATTTCAGATAGATTTGATTAGAAAATATTATTTTGATATTATTTTATAAAATATATGCTTTGAATAAATAGCATCTTTTTTTTGTATTATATACGAAAAATAAGACTTACTATACAGTTGAGGGACGATTTGAGGAAAGTTACCAAATTTCTTGAAATTTCTAAAACGTGGGTCCTGTAGCATCATATTCCATCCACCCTGTTACGTATTTTGGTACATTTTTGACATAATTTGTTTTCACACTCTTTGGCCATATTACATTGTTTAGATTGAGGATCACTGACGAGGGTTATGAACCTCATCGTTCTCATCTCTCTTTGAACAAGTTGAGGAAAATCTCAAACATATCTTGCATACAAGGTACATTAAGGAAGTAGAGTTTTGTACCCTTAAAACCTTTAAAAATGTAATAAAGGTTCAATCTGAATATAATCACGAAGGAGTCTCTGGATAAGTACATCTATAAGGATGACGTGCGAAAGTGTACCGAATATTTTTTTATCCCATGCATTGGTTACTATGGTGACGATAACCCATTTTCTCAAGCCTTTCCTCAAATACAAAATGTACTTTCCTCGGCCGAGGAACACCTCAGTTGGTTCGAGGAATTTTGATACAAGATGATTTTGAGGAAAACTCAGCTGAGGACTCCCTCAAGTAATTTTGATGTTGAGGAAAATCTCAATTTAAGAAGTTTGATGCAAGTGAGGCAAGATATGTAAACTATATCTTATCGGGCGAATAATATTTCTGATGCATGCAATAGGATTCGGAAAAAAATCTCTTATAAGACAACCTTGCACTGATCACAGCGGAACACACCACCAGTAATACAACAAACAATATACATAAGACAAGGCAACTTCAACAAACAACTGGTGACGACGAGAAAAAACACACACCAAATTAACCAACCAATCATCAGAGAAGATGCACATAAACAATAATGTATGACAATTTTGAATATTTAAATTGAGGGAAAACAATGAGACCAGATGCCGACTTCGGACGATATGTTTATATAATAGCGAATAGAGAAATTATCCGGAAAATGTACTCACAACCTCCCACTTATACACAGATACATAATTTGTTGAGACGCACAACCGTTGTCTAAAAAAAACCTCCGTACGATAACATCACAAACAAGACAGGAAAACGCAGGGGCTCTAGGTAACACAAAAAGTTAAACTAAATGGATAGAAAAAGCAGTGGACTTAAAAAACAGTCGGAGCTTTGCTGGCTGAGGCGAACTCATGATAAATCAAATGTGAAGTACGCCAAACTTTTTAAAGATAGGACAAGAAGACCATCATAATTTCGATGGGTTTTCTGAAACACAACAGAAACCTTTGCCACTATGAAAGTCAGTTTTCTATATGGCATCACTTCATAATCTGTTGGTATTGTGAATACATGTATGTATATGTTCTATTTTCCAGGATTTTACATTGGCATGTCTTGGTTTAGAATTGTTTTTATGTCCTTTTGCAGCTTATTTCCATGCTGATTTGGAGCAGCGAATACAACTTTTCTCCAGTGCTACTGTTGTTTTATTTCAACATTAATTGTTACCATGACTTTTGACCTATTGACAGCATTTATACATGTATTTTCTTTTTGTGTGGTATCATGTTTTCCGAACATTGTTTTGAGGAACAAACAAGACAGAAACCGCTGTAAAGAAAACCCTTGTTTGTCAGGAGCTCACGTTTTGATACGCATGAAAATTCCTTATCAACTAGGTATTGGTATCTGTGCTCTGGTTATCATAAAACAGTGACCTTTTCATCTCTTCCTGTTTGGATGTTGTAAGACTTAAGCAAAATCTGTATTCACCCGATAAAATTCAAACATGAAGTTTCCCAAATTTTGTTTTATAATGACGTTGGCTGTGTCCCTCACTCTGTACGTTGACGAAGGCGGGGCAGACACTGCTAGAATAGGACTAGAGGCCGGGAAAAGCATAACGGACGCTATGGAAAAAGCTTTTTCGAATTTTCTTTCAAAGTTTCAGAAAGTGTCACCGTTCTTAAATGGGGTGATATCGGGTTTCAAACTGATACTTGGAATAGCGTCAGGTTCGCAAGGGGAATCAGCGGAAATGAGGTACCTTCGTAACCTGTCTAGAATGATAAATACAAGGTTTGATAATGTCGATGCCCAACTCTCGGACTTGGAAAATCTTGTTAAATGGTCATCCGTTCAAGCTCCATATTTACCGATCGCTCTTAATATTCGTGCAGTTTCTCGTGTATATCAAAATTTATTTTTAGTTCCCATTTCTGACATTCAGTCGCAGAAATTGATTTTCATCACAAATTATGAAAGTGTCTATCAAAGTAGTGGATACAAGCTGTTCCTAGGTTTCGTTGAGGATCTTGGGCCCTTTGGAGGAAAACTTTTAGATTCTGCTATGAGCTTTTATGATAATGACAGACCAAAGATGAGGTTGTTGATGACCGCCATTACCAAGCTTATTTTCATTGCATCAGAATTGGAAGTTGGATATTATTCGGCTAAAGGTATCAGTTCAACATTAATTGACTTTCATAGAAATCAATGGGAGGATCGTTTCAGGCAAATCGCCCAAAGAATGTCCACGGTTGACCAAGAAGTAGCTTTAAAATGGAAGAGCCAATATCTACTCGATATCGATAGATTTGCGCGGGATAATCAGAGGTTTAATAATTCTCACTTTTCGAACACTTTATACGATAAACTGTCAACGAAGTATTTTTGGCGAGATTGGTTGGTCATCGTTTCTGATCATATTTACGATTTTTACGATAGAAGTCAAGTCTGCGGTGGATATGCACATACCAAATATGGAAAAGATATCATCGTCAACAGCGTCCTCAAAAATAAAACATACATTGAACAAAGCAAAGCTGGAGAAATGGCACAATCTCTTAGCCAAACTTGCCAAACAACATCTTATCAACGCGCTTATGTATGTGGTTCTGTTTTGAAAAATGTCTATAGCGAACACTACATAGAAGAGCCAAAGTACTGCTGTTGTGAATCCGTTAATAACAAAGATGCAGGGACAATCTACAACTGGTTTAATCCAAATGTAAGAAACACGTGTACTACATATACATCTGTTGGAATCATTTACAAGAAGAAGAACGTAGCATACTCTGCAAGAAGAAAAAACTACAGGTTGACCATGAACTGCGATCTTAATGGTTGTACTTATAGCTATA
Organism: Pinctada imbricata; assembly: GCA_033119305.1. Taxonomy (NCBI): domain Eukaryota; kingdom Metazoa; phylum Mollusca; class Bivalvia; order Pterioida; family Pteriidae; genus Pinctada; species Pinctada imbricata. The sequence continues at coordinate 35,641,195 of VSWD01000006.1, read as the reverse complement.
CAGCGTTTGAAAGGTTGTGTGTTGAAGACATAGGCTTATGTGAATACAGGGCACATTTCTTTGGATAGATATCATGTATCAATGCAATGTAAAGAAATCTGATTTGATTGACTTTTTACTATTATGTCAATCAAAATTTGAGGCTTGAATTACATGGAACTCATTGTACAGCATCATAGGAAAATGGGGAAACCTGTTGCTTTTTAGAATGAATTTTAAGGAAACAAATTCAAAATATTTCTTATAAGCGTCTGAAGTTGCTCATAAATCTACCAGTTATCTGATCAAAAGTTAGAAAACTTAAGGTGGAAAAAAAACAATCTAAAACATATAATATCTTTTCCTTCATAGCAAGAAAAGGAAATGCAGTATTAATCTCTTCTGATGAACATGGTTTAAAAGCCTGTTTTTTTTTTCATAGAAAATCGGCATGTTGAACTCAGACGTACATTAGAATTGTTTTTCGAAAGAACAAACAAAATTGTATAAATTAAAATATAGATACAACCATACCTTTTCATGCATATAAATCCGCATCTAAAAATCACACACTTTTAAGAATTTGGAGGAAAATTATGCCAATGAAGAAAGCGAAATCAAAATATTTACTATATGATCAATATTATGTATAAATTGTTATGATTGGCTTTTTGGAATAAACAGGAAACCATCATAATCAGGAGCACAATATTTTCTAGAGTACGTAGGTCATACATGTATTCTTAAATGTTTTTCAAAACACTTATTTGATACTACTAGACCTACAAAAAAATGTATTTTCTCTTTAATTTTAATACATTCATGATGAATCATTGTACAATTTCATCTATTGTTGGAGAAATATCTCTACAGTACACTGATAAATCGTTTTCAAAGTTTTAACAATTCTTATAAATAAATAAATCTTCAATCTTATACGACGTTAAAATTCGTACCCATTAATGGGTACATGTAAAGTATTCAAAGCTTACGTTTTCATAAAGAAAAATGTTACAATAGTTTTAGTCGTAAGTCTAGAATGAATCACAGCATTGCTTTCAGATTTTAAAACCCCGCGAATTAATTGTGCTCCCTGGATCCTGGAAACACAAAAAATTCCTATGATCAAATCAATTTTGTAACAGGTTTTTGTTGAAACATTTCTGGCAAAACATTCCATGAACATTTTTAAAACACCGTGGAGTTGTATAGAATGTTTTTAAAACGTTTTAGAAATATTTAAGAGTGCTGAAGAAAATGAAATGTTTCCAAAAATGTTTTAATGGTATTTCTGGAACCATACAAAATCACGTTTCTATAACATTTACTGAAATATTTTTGACATGTTTTTAAAACATGCGTGTGTTAACTGGGTGCATGGACTGTGTTAATGGTTGGTGCACCAATAAAACAAACACTTCCCGAAGATATCCAGAGTTTGAAAGACTATGTTTATGACATAGGTTTGTGTAAACATATGGCACATTTCTTTGGATAGTTTTCATTTAAATGCAAAGAAAATTGTTTGAATGACTATTTACTATCATGTCCATTAGAATTTGAAGATTATATAAACTATTCTCATTGTTAAGTATGACATATGTTAATAGGGAAATTGCTTGCTTTTAGAATGCATTTTTAAATGAAATTCTTATTAGATTTCGATGTTGCATATAAATCTTATCTGACCTTGAGACACAAAAAAGTGGAATGGAACAATCTGAAAAAATACCAGTATCATTTCCCTCATTGAAACAAAAGGAAAGACAGTGTTTCTTATAAAGCAGCCAACAACACCGTAATCATTTGAAAACGTTACTACATGAAATTTAAACTTTATTTATTTTACAACGTTTAACAAACAAGTTACACAACTTATATTAATGTCTCACGTTTACTCAGATGTTGGCGTGAGGGGGTCCAAGGAGCAGGAGGAAACTGGAGTATACGGAGAAAAAACTCCTGCAGTGGTCTGGGCGGGGGACCACCTACCCTCCCACATAAGACCCTTCGCCGAATGAACTATATACTATATATCAATTTTAGTTAAGGAACTTTCATCTACAAATACTTATATTAAAAGCAATTAAGTGTCCCCAACATTTTGAGCAAACATAACAGTGAAATTTCTTCTTTCAACGTCCATATTTCTTAATTGGATCTTCCTACAATATACTGCATACCAAAACTGCACAAATCTCCTTACAAATTAAGATACATTGCTAATTCTCGCAACTGCTCAACTACAATTTTGTCTAGAAATCATACAAATCATGGACATGTAGTGACATGTGTAGTGCCTTGTCCTTCATCTTGAACAACATTTATGTTATTATTTGGTGAGAATCTCTACAATCAGATTTTAGGGATTCCTATGGGTACTAATTGTGCACCTCTTGTTGCAGATTTATATTGATACACATATGAAAACGAATTTATCCAAAATCTTCAAAAACAAAGAAAACATGATTATGTGAAATGTTTCATTGGTACTTCTAGGTACCTGGATTATATTCTTACTATCGACAACCCCGTTTTTGAAAAGTATAAAGATGTTATTTATCCACAAAAAATTGACACTAAACAAGGCAAACGTTACAAACACAGAAACACCATTATTGGACCTAAAGGTAGACAGCATAACCATTGAAAATGCGTCATAATCATCAAACGTCTTTTATACCATGGATTTGAGCCTAATGTCACCAGACGGACACTTGGCTTAGGACTTGGACCAATCTACAGTCGTGTACGAGCGCATTCTTAAGACTTGCACTCTGACTGACTGTGACGACGGGACTCTATGACGGGCCTGTCCACACCTCTTTAGAGAAGACAGGGCCCCGACCATCTGTCCACTCTGAATGTCAGTCGGACTCCTCGGGTGAAAACATATATGAGCTCGCTACAGCCGGCAGAGCACTGACTATATTACGCACGTCCTCTTTTTATATCCATTTATATATTCAACTGTGTTGCTGGGCCCCTGCATTTTACGGTCTTGTTTGTGTGTGGTCATCTTACAATGAGGAGGTTATTTTGGTGAAACAATTAACAAAATAAGAAGGATAAAAGGTAGACAGCATAACCATCGAAAATGCATCAGAATCACCAAACACCTTTTATATCGTGGATATGATCCCAATGTCACCAGACGGACACTAGGCTTGGTACTTGACCAGTCTACAGTCTTTTACGAACGCATTCTTAAGACTTGCACTCTGACTGACTGTGACGACGGAACTATATGACGGGCCCTGTCCAAACCTCTGTAGAGAAGACAGGGCCTCGACCACCTGTCCTCTCTGAATTTCAGTCGGACTCCTCGGGTGATAACATGTATGAGCTCGCTTCAGTCGGCATAACACGGACTGTATTACACACGTCCTCTTTTTATATCCATCTACATATTCATCTGTGTTGCTAGGGCCCCTGCGTTTTACGGTCTTGTTTGTGTGTGGTCATCTGACAGTGAGGAGGTTGTTTTACACCATTATTGTACGTTCTTCGAGACCTCTGGGTAATCGGAAAAGTGGAAGGGTTGTGCGCACGTTATCCAGGATAACCACACCGTCTGCTTTTTACGTGGCAGATGGCCGTCCTAAGTCGGCACCGGTTGCCCATTTGTCTCGTTGGTTTAGGTGTGGTCTTTTATGTTTCATGTTTAAATGGTGTGAGTTGGTGTTCCTTGTCCCTTTTTCGTCTCCTCTTTCTGTGGATGTCTGCTCAGTGTGTTTTTTTTTTTTTTTTTTGCATTGGATGTTTTGAAGTTTTGTAGTGGGTGCTACAACCGAGTGTTGTTGGAGATCTCCTTTCTTTTATAAAAGTGTCTAAAAACCCTTTTCTTCAAAAATAATCGTCATTTTGAAACCGTAAATTACATTTTTGTCTTAAAAGCTGATAAGGAATATACCATATCCTTTTACGCAATAAACAAACAAATAAATCCATATGTTGAATTATACTCTTAAAATGTTGGGAAAAGAATGCTGAGAACAACGAGAAGCATATGATAAAAAGTGAGATCAGGCATCTTAGGGATCATATTGTCTTTTTATTGGAGATTACCATGATTTTATGTTAATCATTCAACTTGCGAGAAAGATATTGAACATATGAGATATTTTCTGTTTACTTATGATGACTTGGTGAAGTTAACAGGAAACCAGTAAAAGGCCATTGTAATCTAATATTTTCTTTTAACGAGGCTAGGTCTAATTAGAAAATGATGAACTTCTACCCACGGTATTTTGACTAAATTCGGATCATATAATTGCAGTATTATAAAATTCATTTTATGGGATCGAAAATAGAAGTTGACCGTTCAGTATTATGTAGGGGTCATCTCAAAGATAATGGCATCTTACAATGAGACCTTATGGGGTTTTACTGCAAAATAATGATTTTCCTCAAACTTTTCATGTTTCTGCGCAAGAGATTTTAATCAAATTCATGTTATTTATTTGTTGTACTTCAAATATCATTTTAAGAAAAAGAAATTGAAATTTCACCGTCATCAATTTTTTCTAATTGTACACAGCCTCGTTAAGTCTCGAGCTCCTCATGAAAGGTACCCTCCCGGCAGGCATGAAAACACACAAACACATGATCAATACGAAGGAAAATGGAAACTCAAAGGAAGACTGAAGCCAAAAAAATGATGTGGATAATTCTGATATTCTGATTATCTCCTTATATTAATGATGCTATATGCATTTTATGGTATTCAAGATCATCTACTGATATTCTTTCCCTGAAAAATACACGTTTGTGTGTGTGTTTTTTCTTAGAAGTTCTCCTAAAAGGTACCCGCCCGCAGACGTAAATATAGGATCTCAAATGAATTTTCATATCATACGATGTATTATGAAACGAGTTGTGTGTTTTATATCCCCGAGCCTTGGCGAGGGGATATAAAACGCACAACGAGTTTCATAATACATCGTATGAAATGAAAATTCATTTGAGATTCTTTTTATCACATGATATTGCCTAAAATATGTGTATTTTTAACGTGAATTAAACGTTTCCGAGAACTACAGAGGCGAAACACGCCGCGATCTTGAAGTCGTCTGCTACGCCATGAGAAGTAGTGTCCCCATCGTATAGATATTCTGTGCGTAAGAGAAAAGTATTTCAACTTTGAATAGTATTTTTATGCAAGAATTAATTCAACAACAACCATTTTAATCATTGATATTGACTCTTGGTCTGAATTTAACAGTTGACCGATATTTGAAAGGGCACATTTGTCAAGGTTTATGTGATTCGGTTCCAAACTTGACCAATCGCATTCAAGCAGAGCGATATGTAACGTGTTATCATATCATATATTTATGAAATGGCTTTATGAAACTGTAAAACGGGTGTATCATGTAATAAAACAAAATATTTAATTCATATTGCCTTATCACGATTACAACACTTTCTAGAGTATATGTCACTCATTTAATCGATTGTATATGTAAAAAAAATTCAATCATTTTTTTTTTCAAAACCGATCACACTTATTTAAAAATACTACTAGACCAATTTATGCCGCACTTTTCTTTCATTTTCAGCAATTATCATAAAACATCCATCATAGGACACATGTAGCCAAAAATTAATGAATCGAAAGACGTATGGATGGATGGGATATGATGCTACAGGACCCAAGTTTTGTACCACTTGGTGAGTGTCACTGCTTGTGGACCCGGAGTCCCCGAGGGCACGTGTAGCTAACTTTGATCAACTTCGGTTGATCGTTTGTCTCTACAACGCATTCTTGAAATTTCAAAAAATTCTGTTCTCAAAATGTCTTGAAATTTCTAACACTTGGGTCATGTAGCATCATATCCCATCCATCCATACAACTTTCGGTACATTTTTGACACAATAACTTCACACTTTTTGACCATATTACATTGTATTGATTGAGGATCACGGACGAGGGTTAAGTACCCAACACGTGCATGTCTGATCCATGCTGCAAATCTAATGCGGAAGGGTTCCAACTCTATACCTTCTTGAAGAAAATTTTCATTCCAATTAATTATGAGCCAGACACGTATTTCGAATATTATTATAAATTATCATCAGTGATGCTTCCAGCCAAAATCCTTTTTATAATTAAGCCACCAAAATTCATTTCACTAAATGATGCTATTGAATTTGAAGACGTTGAACATTTGTACCTCTCGGTGAGTGTAACTGCTGGTGAACAAAGAGTCACTGAGAGCACAAGTAGTCAAGTTCGATCGACTTCGGTTCATCGTTTCTTCAATGAATTCTAAAATTTCTGTTCTCAAAATGTCTTGAAATTTCTAAAACTTGGGTCCTGTAGCATCATATCCCATCCATCCCGTACGTCTTTCGGCACATCTTTGGACATAACATTTTTTACATTCTTTGGCCATATTACATTGTTTTGATTGAGTGACGAGGATTAAGCACCCGAAACGCATGCGAAAATTTCTGTTATCAAAAATTGTTTTGAAATTTCTAAAACGTGGGTACCGCAGCATCAAATCCCAGCCATCCTGCTACATTTTTGGACATAATGACTTTCACACTCTTTGGCAATATTGCATTGTTTAGATTGAGGATTAGTATCCGAAACGTGCATGTCTGGTCCATACTGCAAATTTATCTGTTCTTAAATGATGCTATTGAATTTGAAGACGTTTAACATTTGCCTTTATTTTCATTCACTTATCGTTTTTATTTAAAGCATGAATAAAAAATAGAAATAGAGGATGCATTTTTAGTGTTTATCACTTTAATTAAGATCGCAAAACCAATATACTTAATCGAAGAAGTATTTGAGAGAAGGAGAAATACGATTTAGTATATGCTCATTGCATTTTTATTGATTCGTTGTTATTCTTTTGTCTGCTTGTTTTTTAGGTAAATATGTTCAAAACCTGGGCGCACGCCCGTGCTAAACAGTGATTAAAAGTGAGAATGACCTTATTATAAGTTTTTGTGTTGGTGTGGATGAAATACCTAAACAGGTAGGTACGAAAGAGCTATGACGGAATTTCTGTTTTTGTTGTCATGAACAATATTGATCAACATACCTGTTCAACTCTTCCTGGTTGGACATTTGATATAAATCTTGTAAGACTTTAGAACATTTGTATTCACTCGATAAACTTGAAGCATGAAGATTCAAAAGTTTTGTTTGATATCGGCGATTTTTGTTTCTCTTACTCTTTACGTTGACTCAGGCGACCCAGTCACGGCAAGAAAAAGGATTAGCAGCCGGGAAAAGTATAACCGACATCATAGAAAAAGGAAGTTTTGCAAATTTCCTGTCAGTGTTTCAGAAAGTGTCACCGTTCTTAGATGGGGTAATATCGGTCTTCAAACTCATATTTGGTTTAGGGTTTGGTTCCCAAGGGGAATCGGCGGAAATGAAGTACCTTCGTAACCTATCTAAAATGATAAATACAAGGTTTGATGCCGTTGATGCTCAAATTTCGGATTTGGAACAACTTGTTCAATGGTCATCCGTTCAAGCTCCATATTTGACTATTGCTCTGAAGATTCGTGCAGTTTCTCGTGTTTATCAAACTATTTATACAGTTCCCATATCTGACATCCAATCGCAAAAATCGCTCTTCATTACAAATTATGAAAGCGACTATCAAAATAGCGGGTACAAGCTATTCTTAGGGTTTGTCCAGGATCTTGGACCATTTGGAGGAAAACTTTTAGATTCTGCTATGACTTTTTACAAAAATGACAGACCAAAAATTAGATCGTTGATGATCGCCATGACCAAGCTTCTTTTTATGGCGTCACAACTTGAACTCGCATATTATTCTGCGAAAGGAATAAGTGGTTCATTAATTGACTCCCATAAAAGTCAGTGGGAAGATCGTTTCAAGCAAGTCGCACAGAGAATATCAACCGTGGACCAAGAAGTAGCTTCAAAATGGAAAACTCAGTATCAACTGGACATTGACAGATTTGCTTTGGACAATCGAAGGTTTAATTATTCTTATTTGTCAAATAATCTATACGAAAAACTGTCAACGAAGTATTTTTGGCGAGATTGGTTGGTCATCGTGTCTGATCATGTTTACGGCTTAAATGACAGGAGTCAAGTATGTGGTGGATATGCACAGACCAAATACGGAAAAGACATCATCGTAACCAGCGTCCTTAAAACCAAAAGAACTATCGAAAAGAGGAATGCCGAAATCATGGCAAAATCTCTTACTCAAACGTGTAAAACAACATCACACAAAAGATGTTTTCAATGTAATGCAAGGCCCAATCCAAATGGAAACTACCCAGCAGTCCTTACAGATAGATGCTGTGTTCCTGAAAAAAATAGTAAAGACGCAGGGACAATCTACAACTGGTTTAACCCAAATGTAAGAGACACTTGCACTACTTACGATTCTGTTGGAATCATCAAGTACAAGAACGTTGCGTACTCTGCTAGAAGAAGAAATAACACGCTAACCATGGACTGTGATCATGGTTGGTGTACTTATAAAGGAGACAATACCCAAATATATCCAGAGTTTGAAAGACTGTATGTTTACGACATAGGCTTGTGTAAATACAGGGCACATTTCTTTGGATAATTATATTTATCATTACTTGTTTGAAGAAAAAGTATTTTTCTTCATTTTAAACAAATTTTGAAAATATGAAGCTTAAATCAAATAACTCGTATAATCGATTTAATGGAGATATTAAACTGGATTTCTTTAGTTTATTTTGGAATGAGAGATAATAGATTTCCAATCTGTTGTGATGCGTTTATATATCTAATCTTATCAAAGTTGAAATTACCTAATTTTCTTAATTAACAAATAAAAATTCGTTTAAAGAATATTGCCTGTCCTATGTGGATGTCGGTCGGAATCCTTGGATGATTGCATGCATGAGCTAGCTTTAGTCTATACAACCCGGACTGTTTTTATATCTATTTACATATTCATCAGTGTGTTATTTTGGCCTTTGCGTTTTGCTGCCTTGTTCTTGTCGGCATCTTACAGTGAGGGGACCATGATTCACTACATTTGTTCTTCGAGATCACTCGGTAACCGCTCAGGTGGGAGGGTTGTGCACACGTTATCCAGATTACTACATCATTTGCAACATACGCGGCATGTGGCCATCTTCAACGATTACTAACGGTCTCTATCGTTGATTTCTGGGTAGTCTTTTGTATTTTGGTGTTTTATGACAGGTTTGAGGTTCTTTGTCTTTCTTGAGTCTCTTCTGATTGTCTTCTCTGTAATTCATGTAGGGGTGTTTTGGTGTTTCGCAGTGAATGCTGTAAACTGATTCTTGTTGGAGATACCTTCATTACTCTTGAATTGGTGCAGAGGATTTTTTACCAACTAATGACAAATTATAGCTTTACAACCTAAGTCTTTAAGAGAGCATGGACACAATTTGGACATTTTTAATGAGAAATATGCATTTTAATATATATAAATATATGAAGTTTGATATCATGGCTATACACTATACCTGTTTGACAAATGAGTTTTTAAGTCTCACTTACAGATGAACACTGTTGGTTTTGAAAAGACAGTATCTTATTAATGGATATCGTAATATCAGTTAAATCTAAATCAGTAAACAGGTAGAAAAAGGTAACTAAATAATTTGAATAAACAATGCTAACATAATCAGACCTATTTTGTAAAATAGCTTAGAACCAATGTAATCAAGAGCAACACATTTTTCTATAAAGAATATGTCTCATTTTTACTTAAATGTATTTTGATGTAAGGCTTGTAGAACGTTTCACAATTCTAACTCTTATTTCATCTTTCAATAACTTTTGATGTATATTCAAACTCTTGTTTTTATGTATGTTTTAATGTCATGATATGTCTTTCAAGAATAGGAAAAAAACCTGAAAGCTAACTGTGTTTTGAAACTCTATGTCCGTTGAAGAAATATTGTGAACTTTAAAAAGTTCTATCTTGGTTGTAAGATGTTTCAATATATCATAAATTTTGATATAGTATTGAGTCAAGGGGAATAAAAGAAATATAATATGGCCGTTCACAACACGATTTATTCTAGAATTACTCAAAGTGTTATCTTTCCAACAATCATATTTTTCTCCATCTTTCTGAAGAAAGGAATACGTGAAACTTGCATAAGATAAATTACGAAAAAATATTGTTCATCGAGTTACGCAGTAACAGCTTAGCAGGATTCTAATAAAAATGTAGAGAATAGAGAAGTTGATATTTCCTACTTGTAACTTATACGTGTACTTGTATTCTTGGTCAGCTATTGTGACGTCATCATTTATTGCGTTTGACGTCGTTTGCTTTACAAGTTACACGTCGCCAGTGAACGTGTAAAGTGCGAGATTCACGTAGGTCTTTACTTCAAGATATCTCACCCCCTTTATTTTATCAAATAGTATAAAAAGTATGGCATTCAATTCATAATGATTTCAAGTTTCTATTTCAATAAAGATTTAACCGAACTTAATGTTTCTCTTGAATTTATACTGTCCAAAAGTCAACTCAAGTTCACTTAGATTTTACAAGTACGCGTAGTGGTCTTTGAAAAGAAATCTCAACAACAGTTACGTGTAATTCAACTTGTACACTAGACGTATCCGTACAAGTTACATGTAGGAAATCTCAACCTCTCTCATGTGTAATTACAATTACACGAAATCAAAATGCTAGCGGCAATGTTGCTATCATTTATGTCTCTATAAATCTAGAGCATGTATTCTTCCGTCAGTGTAAGTACTTAAAGTTCGTTATGCTGAACATTGTTATTTTAAACTACAGCGGTATTGAAGACAAATCAATGCAAAAACCCTTGTTTATGATCAGTCCATGTTTTGACTCGAGTAAAAATACCTAGATTGTTAAGTATGAAAGACAATAATGGAATTTTACTTCTATCATCATCGTAAATAACGGTCAACAAAACTGCACTCTTTACCACTTCCTGGTCGAATTTGTGATACAGAACGATCATGTAAGTTTATTACTCAAAGAAATCTCAGTTACAAGTATTAGCTTTTACAAAAAGCTTGCCGTTAGAAAGCTGACTGTAAATGTTGTAAAAAATTGGAAGAAAATGCATTTACTAATCGAACATTTCCGGGCTTTTCCGCGTTTTTACCGATTCAAGTGACGGAAATTTCCGATAATCTGCGATTGTTATAGGACGTATCGGTACATAGACTTTTCGATGCATATTTCGGAAGAAAGTACACTGATGCGATATGACTTTCATTTGTCAGGTCATCAAGACTCTTAAGCCGACCTGGTGAGATAATCTTATACATATAGGCTCTGAATTACCTAGACGGATATTTGACCCATTTTATGCAATTGTCAACCAATCATATTGCCAAGAAGTGCAAGTAGGTTACGAATGATTACAGTATACCGCCAGTCATGGTAATGAAAATTGTACACGTTTGTTTGATATTGACGCTTTTTGTGTCTCTTAGCTTATTCGTCGAAGGAGGTTACCCAGACACGGCTAGAAAAGGACTACTAGAGGCTGGACAGCGCATCCTAAATAATTTAGAAAGAGGAGGTTTTACGGAAATTCTTTCAGTATTTTAGAAAACATCTTCATACTTAAATGGGAAAATATCTTTTTTCAACTATTATTAAGTTCTCAAGAGGAGTCGGCGGAAACGAAGTGCCTTCGCAACCTAGCTGGCTAAAATGATAAACACAAGGTTTGATAATGTTGATGCTCAGATTTCGGACTTGGAAAAGACTTGTTCAATGGTCAGCAGTTCAAGCCTCATAATTGACTATCGCTCTCAAGATTCGTGCGGTTTCCAAAGTATGATAAACAATTTTTACAGTTCCAATTTCTGACATTCAATGGCAGAAATCGCTTTTCATTACTTACGAAAATGACTATCAAAATAGCGGGTTACAAGCTGTTCTTAGGTTTCGTCCAGGATCTTGGAACTTTCAGAGGAAAACTTTTAGATTTTTCTATGAGATTTTACGAAAACGACAGACCAAAAATAAGATCGTTGATGATCGCCATAACAAAGCTTCTTTTTATGGCACCAGAACAAGAGCTTGCATATCATTCCGCTAAAGGATTCAGTGTTTCATTGATTGACCTCCATAGAATGTTTAATGTCTTGAAATTCATTAGCATCATTTTAGAGCAGATAAATTTACAGCATGGACCAGACATGCACGTTTCGGGTATTTAACCCTCGTCAGTAATCCTCAATCTATACAGTGTAATGTGACCAAAATCTGTGAAAATTATGTCCTAAATATACCGAAAGACGTAGCAAAATGGCTGGGATATACTGCTACAGGACCCAGGTTTAAGAAATTTGAGAAAATTTTGTAAACAGAAATGTTCAAATGCGTTTGAAGAAACGACCAACCGAAATTTATCAAACTTGGCTACATGTGCCCTCGGGGACTCTTGGTCCACCAGCAGTGCCACTCACCAAGTGGTACAAATGTTTAACGTCTTCAAATTCATTAGCATCATTTAAGAGCAGATAAACTTACAGCATGGACCAGACATGCACGTTTCCGGTAATGAACCCTCGTCAGTGATTCTCAGAAGTCAGTGGGAAAATCGGTTTAAGCAAGTTTCCCAGAGAATGTGCACAGCAGATCAAGACATGGTCAGTCCCAAGTATGCAGAGGTTATGAAAAATCCAAATATGGAAAAGACATCATCGTTACAAGTGTAACCAAAAATAAAAACAACAATCGAAAAAAGAAATGCTGAAGTTTTGGTAAAATCTCGTAAGCAAACGTGTCAAACAGTTATATCATCAAACACTGAGTGTCCATTAAAACCAAATCCAAATGCATAAACCCATCTGTAAGAGACACTTGCACTGCCTACGGTTCTGTTGGAATTATTTACGAGAATAAGAACATTGCGTATTTTGCTAGAAAAAGAAACAATACGTTAACCATGCACTGCGATCATCGTTAGTGTACTGATAATGCAGACAATACCCAAAGACATCCGGGACAAAGTTTGAAAGACTGTATGTTTATAGTTTAGGCATGTGTAGCCACAGGGCACATTTCTTTGGATAATCATTATGTATTATGTTTTATCAAGAAAATGATATCAATTTGCCTTTTGTATTACGTCCATTGGAAATAAAGCTTGCATATCAGTCACCCATTATACAGTAGCATTGGAAAACGGAGAGACTGTTGCTTTTCAGAATGCATTTGCAGAGCAAGTGTCTCAATTTGTGTTTTCTTACGGGCATGCAACACACATCAAGTAATGCGCGTTAACGATTCTGTTACGGCTTACTGATAATATATAAAAAAAATATAGAGATGTTTTCACCAGACATTAGAATAACATTTACGTCATTTACATTGCTTAAATTTCGAAATAATGATGAATTTATACAAGGAATATGCAATAATATGGGCAAGACAGGAAAATGGATCCGATTATTTATCTTTCTGAATGGATTAAGTCGATTTGATTGTTGCTTTTCTCTTGCTCTTTATGTAATATCTGTGTTTTCGCTTGGGGTGTTTTGGGTGCTTTGCTATGGCTGCTGAATATGCTTTGTCTTGGTCTTGATGAAGATCCCCTCCTTTCTTATAGATCCAATATCAATAATGTGCGATCCTCTCTGAGCACCGGATTACAGTCTTTTTTCAAAGACCTTGATGTAACAAGAACTTTCCTTTCTTTAAGAACAGTGTGTCTTTGCTCCAGCAGATAAAGCGACTAACAACTACACATCTACATGTAAAAGTATTATTTCATTATTCTAAAAAAGGAATGCGGCATAGGAAATCTTACCTAAGTGTCCAATATTTTTTCTAGCGTAGAAGTAATTGAGAACCACTATTCAGTTTTCTACAGTATTGGACTTGACACTAATAAATAAGACTTACTTATACTGAATTCTAAAACGCACAAATCATCATACAAATAATGCCTTATAGTCTGATCGACAAAATGCTCCACGAAATCTGAATTGATCATGTTAACCAATTTTTTTTTCAGAAATCAAAGTGGTCAAACGTACTTATTTATTAAAAATATTTATTCTAGAAGCGGTATAAATCATTTTTACCCAAAACACACACAAAAGAAATACTTATTCTCCATCTTAAAGAATAGTTTATATTGTATAAAGATTATTTTATTATTGTTTTATTATATTTCATATTTCTGTGAAATGTCAAGTACTAATTTGTCACCATGATCAGGCATTTGATTGCACCAATATAAAAACGCAATTCACGCAATTGTTATCTAATTGTTCTGTTGGGAACTATATAAAACATTTCCAAATCTGTCAATTTATGCCTATAAGGGTTGCTCTCTTGTAGGAAAGATGGTACATTTCGTCTTTCTATGCTTGCAAGCACGATAATTTTATTTTCCGTTGGCACCAGATCTCGCTTCCATGAGGGAGTACCATTTGCTGAATGTTGCTTGTTTCATTTGGTTTTACTTTACATTATTCCTTCTTTTCGACGCCATACAGCTATGTCTTACGGTATATTTTGGACGTAATATTTTTCACACTCTTTGGCCATATTACATTGTTTAGATTGAGGATCAAGCACCCGAAACGAGCATGTCTGGTCCATGTTGCAAATTAATCAGTTCTTAAATGATGCTACTGAATATGAAGACGTTCAACATTGTACCAGTACTAAACGAAATATCATATTTTGAGGGTCGCGTGGGGATAAAATGACCTTGAGGTTTTCATCTGAATTACAATATATTAAAACTTTTGGAAGATTGTAAGTTGGTATTACTGATTGTGACATTGACATTGCAAGACAATTTGTGTAAGACTGTGTTGAAACAATGCATTTTTAACTTGAAATGGAAATAAATTAGCATCAATTTCAAGTAATGACTTTGTAGTTGACTTAACACTGAACATGTTCTTATTAGTCAGACAATATCTTGATTAAGTTTTACAATTTATCAAATTTAGCATGAGGAGTATGATGACAAATATGATGACCTTATGCCAATACACAGTACAAAATCGATAATTTAGAAAATCATTAACCGAAGGCATGCAATTCATGCTAAAACAGGAATCAAAGCAAACAAAGAAAACCTCCACCAAATGAAAAGAAGCGAAATCCCAATATGGGAGTGAGACCAGGTGCCCAGGAAGAGTCATTATCTCCTGCCTGCTAGCAACAGTTGTCGCTTCAATTCGGTAGAATTGTCACATCCGGAGTATCAGGGGTTCAAAGAGTTACCATAGCCATGAATACATAATTTCAAATAAGAATATACATGCAGTGTGTCGATACTGTATACAGAATAGGATATTAGTACTTTGCATGTCTAAGATAGAACCTTAACAGTGGACACGTCACATCGCACTTCCATTTACAACTGACATATAGAGTTTCAAAACAAAATCAATAGACTAGCTAGTATATATCTGTAGCACTTTCATTTTCAACTGACATGTAATAAAAGCAAAAGAAGTTCTCAGTAATTTCATTTTTTTTAATATAAATTATGATATTAAACAAACATGGCAAGTTCCTTTAACATAATTCAAACGACTTTAAACAAACATTACAAGAATGCGACTTTTTTCAATGAGTGAATCTTCACGTTTAATGTAACACCACTGAGTTGGATTCAATTTTCTCATTTCAAAATGAATTCAAGAAATCCAAATATTCATCCATTTTTATCATATTTGTTACTGGTATAGAATTCAATTTTCAAAATTTGTGTAAAATCAATAAAACTATCCAAAGAAATGTGCCCTGTATTTACATGATCCTATGTCGTGCACAAACAGCCTTTCAAACTCTGGATATCTTTGGGTGCTGTCTCTTTTATCAGTACACCAACCAAGATCACAATTCATGGTTGACGTGTTGTTTCTCCGTCTAGCAGAGTACGCAACGTTCTTGTACTTGTAAATGATTCCAACAGAACCATAGGCAGTGCACCTATCTCTGACATATGGATTAATCCAGCTGTAGATTGTCTCTGCATCTTCACTATTTTCAGGATCACAACATCTGTCTGTTATGACTGCTGGTTGGGTGCAATTTGGATTGGGCCTTGAATTACATTTATAGCATCTATGGTATGAAGTTGTTTTACATGTTTGAGTGAGAGAATTTGCCATACCTTCAGCGTTCCTTTTCCCGATTGTTGTTTTGTTAATAGAGACGCTGGTGACGATGATGTCTTTTCCATATATCGACTTTGCGTAACCTCCGCATACTTGAGACTTATCATGCTTGTTGATGTGATCAGACACAATAACCAACCAATCACGCCAATAATACTTCGTCGACAGTTTCTTATATAGATTGTTCGACAAAAAAGAATTACCAAACCCTCGATAATCCAAGGCAAATCTTTCGACGTCAAGTGAAAACTGAATCCTTTCTTTAAAGGCTACCATTTTGTCAACTGTAGACATTCTCTGGGAAACTTGCTGGAATCGATCTTCCCACTGACTCCGATGGAAGTCCATCAATGTAGCACTGGCCCCTTTTGCGGAATAATATGCAAGCTCTAGTTGTGATGCCATAAAAAGAAGCTTCGTTGCGGCCATCATGAATTGTCTGATTTTTGTTCTGTCATATTCGTAAAACTTCATGGCAGAATCTAAAAGTCTCCCTCCAAAGGGTCCAAGATCTTTGACGAAACCAAGGAATAGCTTGTACCCGCTATTTTGATAGTCACTTTCATAATTTGTAATGAAAACCGATCTCTGTAATTTAATGTCAGATATAGGAACTGTCAAAATAGTTTGATATACGCGAGATACTGCACGGATCTTAAGGGCAATAGTCAAATAAGGAGCTTGAATGGCTGACATTTGAACTAGTTTTTCCATATCCGAGAGTTGAGCATCGACATCATCAAACCTTGTATTTATTAATTTCGACATGTCACGTAGGTACTTCATTTCCATCGACTCTCCGTGGGAACCTGAGCCTAATCCAAATATCAGTCCGAAAACCGAAACTATCCCATATAAGTACAGTGGCACGAACTGAAATACTGGAATTAGATACACAAAATTTCTTTGTTCAATAGCATCCGTAATCCTTTTCCCGGCCTCTAGTCCTTTTCTAGCTATTTTTGGATCGCTTCCATCGACGAACAGAATAAGAGCAACAACTAGCGCCAATATGAAACAAAGGTTTGAAATCTTCATGCTTGGAGTTTATTGGGTAAATACTGTTTGTCCTAACGTACGTCTTGTAATGATTATATCAAAAACCTCACCAGGATTGATCAATATTATATTTTGATAACGAAAGTAAAAATTCCATCGTTGTTCTTTCATACCTACCTACAAAGGTATTTTCACGCGAATCAAAACGTGATAAACAAGGATATACTTTACAGTGGTCTCTGTTTTGTTTGGTACCCTATCTTTACCTGGAGAGCAGCATAAAGAGCTTAAAGAAATTGTTGCACTGACATAGACGATTGGGGAAGTTGATATTGCATATGCATACTTGTACGTGTACATGTATTTTCAGCCGCCTATCGTTGTGCCATTATTAATTGCGTATGACGTGGCAGATGGCCGTCCTAAGTCGGAACCGTTTGTCCATTTGTCTCGTTGGTTTATGTGTAGTCATTTGTGTTTTATGTTTTTCTGTGATTTGACGTTCCTTGTACTACTGCCTCTCTTTCTGTGCGTGTCTTCTTTGTGTTTTTACAGTGGATGTTTTGTGAGGTTCCTGTTGGTGCTGTAACTAGGTGTTGTTGGAGATCCCCTCCTTTCTTTTACGTTATTTGCAATACAAGCTACACGTAGCCAGTGAAAGTGTAAAGTGAGAAATAGATAGTTCATCCACTGTACATCATCAGCAGTATAAAAATGATGGCAATCAATTCAAAAAGCTTTCAATTGTAATACTATATCTAAATATGATTTACCCGACTTTACATTCCTTTGAAGTTAACTTGTCCAA
Source organism: Pinctada imbricata (assembly GCA_033119305.1). Classification (NCBI taxonomy): domain Eukaryota; kingdom Metazoa; phylum Mollusca; class Bivalvia; order Pterioida; family Pteriidae; genus Pinctada; species Pinctada imbricata. The sequence goes on along the minus strand of VSWD01000006.1, from coordinate 35,623,292 downwards.
AAGTCGACTCTAAGTTACAATTAAAGGTCAATATCTAAGAAAGAGGGGTCGCTGATACAAAACAAGAATGTTTCTCAGTGAAAAACAATACCCCGTTAAAGCTAGATGTATTTATTTAAGTGATGAAATGATAATCGATCAAATTGGTTGATTGCCCTACCAATTTTAGATAATCGAAAATATTGTTTTTGTAATGAAAGGAAAAATAATACAAGAATGATTGAACATGAAAAGTAGGCTAATTCCAAACATGCTTAAGGTTCCAAGGCAAAACCTAAAAGCTCAGTACAAAAACGAAAATCTTGTCACTAGGAATATACATCTGGATTATGAAAGTCCTATCACCTGCCAATCGAAAGTTATGCCTAAGGTTAAATTTTTCGGACATATTATAATATTCTAGTTACGCATCTTTGATACAGTGGCATATATAGATGTTCCTCGAAGATATTTTTGTTTCAAAAAAACTATAAAAAGATACTTATAAACTAGATGGCTACTGTTGCAAGCAACAGACGGATTCCTCCTTTATTAGACCTTCCTCGGAACTGAAGTGTTAAAATCCGAAAAAAGAAGATGGTAAAAAGTATAGTTGCTTTCGTACCTTATTCACTTCAGCAGATGAGTCAAAAGAGCTTATGTCTAATTTGGGACTCTTATTTATTTATCAACAAAATAGAAGAAAAAAATAATAAATACCTTTCATTTTTACGAAAGCTTTAAACTCCATGCCCTATATCAAATCCTTTACAATTACACTCTCAAAACAGAATTGCACAATGATTTTGCAATGAGACAATTTCTATTAATAGAAAATGACAACAACATGAAAGTACAGATATGTAATGCAACTAAGAAAAAAAAACAACAGAAAACAAGAAGAAAAGAGTTATCTTTCTTACACTATGTTTATTTCAAATATGAAGGACTACTTGTGTTAAAAATAAATAGTATAGGACCAGAAATGTGAATTCTACAGGAGGAAATGTTTGTTATGACCTTGAAAATGATTATTTGACCTTGAACCAATGTCACCAATAAAAGATACGTATTGGAGGTTATTCTCATCAAAATTGATCTTAAACTGATCAAAGTTCAGTATTTTATTAACCAAAGTATGCTGTGACCTTTAAATCGAACAAATGACATTGGGTCAAGGTCAAGGTGAGAGGGCTTGATGCAAGGAATATTTGTATAAAGTTTGAACCCTCAACGTCAAACAGTCTTTGTTTTACAGGCAAAAGTTTGTTGTGACCTTGAGAAGGAGAATTTGACCTTGGGTCAAGGTCAAGGTGAAAGGGCTTAGCTCAACGATCATTTTATGAAGTTTGAACTCTCAAGATCAAACCGTCTTTGTTCTATAGGCAAAAGTTTGTTGTGACCTTGAGAAGCAAAATTTGACCTTGAAACAAGGTCAACATAAAATGACTACCTATAAGTTACCTACCATCCAAGTTTCAACTCAAAATCTCAAAAAACTGAGGAAATTGGCACTGTGCCAATTTAAAATTCCATTTTCAACTCGTAATAGAGCGAAAACCGTAAATGTTTCATTGAGCATTTAAGCGTCTAAATGTTTGCAAATTTTCCAAAGAACAATAAAAAACAAATTTCGTTCAAATCGTACGGTACTTTAGGAGTTATGAGAGTTTAAAGATTTGACCTTTGATGACCTCTAGCGGGGGCATATGTGAACTTTTGGACAAGAAAAAAAATTTGAATTGAGATCTTGATATGCTCTTTCACATGGTATTTTCCACTTTATCATATATTGCGGTACTTTTTTGTAAAGTGTCTGGAACGTTTGGGGGTAAGAATAATAATAAGAATAATAAGAATAAAGAAAAGACAATACAATAACAGAAAGGATTCCGACGGAAGTCGGAATCCTTAATAAGAGAATGCATAAAATTAATGATGTTCGCGGCTCTGTGATACTTTTATTCGTTCATGCGACTTAGGAAATGGAATTACTGGACTATAATCCATGGATAACTAGTTGTTATTTTTAAATAAAAAGTCATTGCATGTAGATTGATGGAGAAATGAGTCCGCTTTTTCCTCGTTAATATTAATGAGCAAAGTCACGTGACTCTGACGTTTCCACCAATCTTCTAATGGTTGGGAGAAATTAATATTAGTTAAGGACGGGTCGTTATGGAGAGAATGTTCGATTGTTTAGAATGCACCATGTACAATGCATTTAAATAAGCAATATATACATTCCCAAATTGTAACGAATATATTTTGATGAAACATTCCCCTTAATCATAAGGTTTTACCAGGATTGAACAATGTTCCTTATTGACACAACATGCCACTTTCATATCATCTTTAAATCAACCATACTAATATCCATACAAAAGCAAATGCTGTATCACTGGATGGAACAATGTTGTATAAAACTTTCAACTTTTAAAATATTTTACGACAGAATATGAAGAACGCCATGATCTTTTGACCTCGTATTCTATGATCAAAACGATGAAATACGTTAAAAGATGCAATTCCTTTTAGATTTTGAAACAAACTAAATAGATTTTCCTCTGGTTAGATTTTTTTGTTTATATTTCAGAAGTGCATTTTTATTAATGAAATTCCTTTAGCGACTTGGATGTCTGCTATAAAGGATGTAAGACCTTAGAAAATATGTATTCACTCAATAAACATCAAGCATAAAGATACAGGAGCATGCTATTTGCCTTGGTTTCAGGTATTGATCTTGAGGTTTTGACTTGACCTAGTATATAAGATCAAAGGCAGACAGAATTACCATCAAAACTGTGTTAGAATTATCAAACTCTTTTTTTATACCGTGGATACAATTCTTCTGTCATCAGACGTACTCTTGGCTTGATACTGGACCAATCTGCAACCTTGTACCAGCGCATTCCTAAGAATTGCACTCTGACTGATTGTGATGAGAGGACTCCATGGCAGGTCATGTCCAAACCTCTTTAGAGAAGACTGGGCCCGGCCATCTGTCCTCTCTGAATGTCAGTCAGACTCCTCGGATAATAACATGCATGAGCTCGCTACAGCGGGCAGAGCATGGACTGTATTTCGTTCGCCTTCTTCCAAATATACAAGAATTGCATCAAAGCTATACTAAATATCATTTTATACTAAGGAAACTGGTATTGAAACTTTGCATTATCTAAACAGTTGGCAGGTCACATTGTACCTCCATTTTTAATGGGCATTTAGAGTGACAAATATGAAAAAAATATCAATATCAAGAATTACAAAATCGTTGAAAACAAATAAAAAAAAGGAATAATATTCAATAAAAGTGTTATACGTTATGAAAATCTTGCATTAAAATATACTGGAGTACTAGTGTTACATATTCTAGAAATATTGTGCTCTTGATTATCTGGAGAGAATGTTCGATTGTTTAGAATGCACCATGTACAATGCATTTAAATAAGCAATATATACATTCCCAAATTGTAACGAATATATTTTGATGAAACATTCCCCTTAATCATAAGGTTTTACCAGGATTGAACAATGTTCCTTATTGACACAACATGCCACTTTCATATCATCTTTAAATCAACCATACTAATATCCATACAAAAGCAAATGCTGTATCACTGGATGGAACAATGTTGTATAAAACTTTCAACTTTTAAAATATTTTACGACAGAATATGAAGAACGCCATGATCTTTTGACCTCGTATTCTATGATCAAAACGATGAAATACGTTAAAAGATGCAATTCCTTTTAGATTTTGAAACAAACTAAATAGATTTTCCTCTGGTTAGATTTTTTTGTTTATATTTCAGAAGTGCATTTTTATTAATGAAATTCCTTTAGCGACTTGGATGTCTGCTATAAAGGATGTAAGACCTTAGAAAATATGTATTCACTCAATAAACATCAAGCATAAAGATACAGGAGCATGCTATTTGCCTTGGTTTCAGGTATTGATCTTGAGGTTTTGACTTGACCTAGTATATAAGATCAAAGGCAGACAGAATTACCATCAAAACTGTGTTAGAATTATCAAACTCTTTTTTTATACCGTGGATACAATTCTTCTGTCATCAGACGTACTCTTGGCTTGATACTGGACCAATCTGCAACCTTGTACCAGCGCATTCCTAAGAATTGCACTCTGACTGATTGTGATGAGAGGACTCCATGGCAGGTCATGTCCAAACCTCTTTAGAGAAGACTGGGCCCGGCCATCTGTCCTCTCTGAATGTCAGTCAGACTCCTCGGATAATAACATGCATGAGCTCGCTACAGCCGGCAGAGCATGGACTGTATTTTGTTCGCCTTCTTCCAAATATACAAGAATTGCATCAAAGCTATACTAAATATCATTTTATACTAAGGAAACTGGTATTGAAACTTTGCATTATCTAAACAGTTGGCAGGTCACATTGTACCTCCATTTTTAATGGACATTTAGAGTGACAAATATGAAAAAAATTTCAATATCAAGAATTACAAAATCGTTGAAAACAAATGAAAAAAAAGAAATAATATTCAATAAAAGTGTTATACGTTATGAAAATCTTGCATTAAAATATACTGGAATACTAGTGTTACATATTCTAGAAATATTGTGCTCTTGATTATATTGGTTCCGTGTTACTAGTATCATCCAAAGTTAAACAGCGGTACTATTAACTATCAAATAACAATCAATCTGTCATCTACTTAATGTTCTGGCAATTACCATAGAAATGTAATACAAAATTGTTGAATAAAATTAGACGAAAAGTAATTTCCAAGGTACAAGTTCTGATTATCTTCTTTTCCTCACTTCATTTCTTATAGAGATCTGTTTTCTATATTTCATAAATTCTCTGGTTTGTATGTTTCAAAGACGTCTGACTTTATCAATCTATATTTTTCTGTTTTTGATGGTAAAAATCTACAGTATCAATTCAACATGCCGATAATTCAAAAAATGAAAAACAGGTTTCTTGTTCTATACTCATCAGTGTCAATACTAATGTATGAAAATTGTTTCCATAGATATATATCTACGTGTTAATTTCTTGTTAATGTACTTTCAACATCCATAAGCTAGATTATATATATATATATGTATGCAACACAAGTGATTAGGATGTTATTCTCTCAAATCAAAATGAACTCAATAAATATTTTTTTTAACAATGATATAAGTTATTGGTATACAAACTCCAATTTTCATAATTTTCTTAAATTATAAAAAGATCGTTTCTTATTGTTCTTTTACGATCATTAATTGTAACTATCCAAAGAAATGTGCTCGGTAATCACACAAGCCTATGTTGTAAACGTACAGTCTTTCAAACTCTGGATATCTACACCAACCAAGATCGCAGTCCCCAGCGGTAATGTTTCTTCTCCTAGCAGAATATGCTACATTCTTTTTCTTGTAAATGATTCCAACAGAAGTATACGTTGTACATGTGTTTCTAACAGATGGGTTAAACCAGCTGTAAATTGTCTGTGCGTCTTCGTAATTGCTGATACCATAGGGGGATGTAGTTAGGCAGGTTTGGATGAGCGATTTCGCCATTTCTTCTGCTTTGCTTTCTTCGATATATGTTTTATTTTGAGGGACGCTGGTTACGATGATGTCTTTTCCATACATGGATTTTGCATAACCTCCACAAATTTGAGACCGATCATGCTTGTTGATGTGATCAGACACAATTACCAACCAATCTCGCCAAAAATACTTCGTTGACAGTTTATCGTACAAAGTGTTCGATAAATGAGAAGTGTTGAATTTTCTGTTGTCCAGGACAAATCTATCGATGTCATGTGGGTATTGGCTCTTCCATTTACAGGCTACTTCTTTGTCCACCTTTAGCATTCTATGTGCGATTTGATTAAATTGATCATCCCACTTACTTCGATAGTGTTCAATCAATGTTGGATTGATCCTTTTCGCGGAATAATATCCCAATTCTAGTTGTGATGCCATAAAAAGAAGCTTGGCCATGGCTGTCATGAGCAACCTCATTTTTGGTCTGTCATTATCGTAAAAACGCATAGCAGAATCTAAAAGACTTCCTCCAAAGGGTCCAAGATCCTGGACAAAGCCGAGGAATAGCTTGTATCCGCTATTTTGATAGTCGCTTTCATAATTTTTGATAAATAGTAATTTCTGTGATTGGATGTTCGATATAGGAACTGTAAATATGTTTTGATATACATGAAAAACCGCACGAATCTTAAGAGCAATACTCAGATATGGAGTTTGAACGGATGACCATTGAATAAGTTTTTTCATGTCCGAAATTTGAGCATCAACATCATCTAACCTTGTATTTATCATGTAAGACAGGTTACGAAGGTACTTCATTTCCGCTGACTCCCTTTGAGAACCTGACGTTAAACCAAATATCAGTTTGAAAACCGATACTGCTGCGTTTAAGTACGGTGACACTTTCCCAATCTTTGAAACAATTTTCACAAAACTTCCTTTTTTCATACTGTCTATTAGGCTTTTCCCAGTCTGTAGTCCTATTCTTGCTGTACCTGTTGTACCGCCTTTGACGTATAAGGCCAGGGATACAAAAATCGCCAATAGCAAACATACGTTAGGAATCTTCATGCTTGAAAAACGTATTGTATGAATATTAAGAATGTGAAAACTTTTTATATCACAAATCCGACCAGGGGGTGATGCATAGGTTTATTTACCCAAATGGTTTTATGATAAGAAATGCACAAATTCCATCATCGTTAGTTCACAACTACCTGTTATGGTATTTTCTTGCACATCAAAACGTGTACTTATAATAAACAAAGGTTTTCTTAAAGTGGTTTCGTTTTGTTGGTCGTCTATCTTTACTTGGGATGTCGGTCATTCGGCAATTCCTCAAATATAGACAGCAGGGAGACATCGATTAAATGTGATGCAAATGGGCAAATGAGAATGGAATTAACCCAATGTAAAGTTTCTTTTTATGCCAAGACCATTAACGAACGCTGGACCACTAAGAGTTTTCTTGTCCGTCTTTATCTTAAGTTTCTAGTTTATCGTTCACACTGTACTTTCTATATTTCGAATAGGCTCTTCAGTAGAGGAAGGTACCTGAAAGGGTATGTAGAAAGAAAATAGAGGCCATCAATACAAAACAAGATGTGTTTCTGAGGGAAAAAAAACAAAGTCCTCTCTGGAGGCTAATTTAGTAATGAATCGATGATCGATAAAAATAGAAAACCAACCGTTTGGCCTACCACTTTTAGATTATCGATAACAGTTTGCATGATCATTGATATTGAAAAATACTCAAAGAATAACACATACATAGTGGGCTAATGCCGAGGACAGCGAAACCTTAATGCCAAAAAGAAAGGTCTCGTCATAAGGAATATACATATACAATATGGAAGCCCTAAAACGTAACATTTAAAATTTATACACAAGGTTTAAAATTTCGGACAGACAAATATGATAGAAGTATTTCAGATATTTAATGTGATCACATCCATGACATTAAAAGAAAAAATGGCAATTTAAATCTACTTTACAGCTCTAAAGACTTTTAGAATAGTCATCCTTTTCGTTTTTCGCCTGTTGGACATTGTTCCTCTCCCTCTAGGTTCAGAACCCCGATTGGCCAGAAAAGTTATTTTATTGAGATAAATCTTTGTTGAAAGTGGCATTCTGAATCGAGGGGGGGGGGACAATGTTGTAGAAAAACTTTTCCGTTTTCTATTGATTTCTATGGGGAAAACGCTTATTTTGAACCAAATATCAGTCTTAATTTTAATAATATATCCATCTTAACAGAATATTCATATATGGATCAAGTTCCTCGTCAAATTTACTGAAAAGGTCTCTCAAAAGCATTTTGAAATTTCGACTTTTCCGGGCATATTCTATGCCTTCCTGAAGACCTTAAACTCTTTGTTAACGAAACAAGTATCAAGGTCTTACCATATATTACATGGCGAAAACATCTTCTATTTTTGAGAAGAAACATCCCTACCATATTTTCCGTGAAATATTCATATTCGTTAAGCACGTCAAGCTCATGAGCTATATTCTGTGGCCAATCCGTGATTCATCAAAATGGCTTTGATTGTAGACATACATGATTCTATTTGGATTTGATATTATAAGCCAAACAAAGTATAGCCATTAACGTATGTTAAGAAATGGTGGCATTCTGTGCATTTCTTTCGTTCTTTCAATAGCAAATCGACATAATAATAATAGAATTGGTAAGGATGAATGATGGCAGGACGAAGGATATCATAACGCATGACAAAGAACAAATACACGGAAGCAAAATTTCAAACAGAAGAAAATCGTTTGCAATAATAAAAGTCATTATATGATATGGGATGAACAAAAGTACATAATGTCTAAGAGTTCCAACTCTATACCTTCGAATGTACATCATCGTCACCAACTTCATAAAGATAAAGCCACCATTTATGAAAGAAAAGGTGAACCGGTATGTTATGCTATGCCAACTGTTTCAAAGGATTTGATCTTCTAAACGTCTCTAATATTTTTCGGGATCATCGCGTACAAAGTGCCATTCCTCAATATTTTGAAAATCTAGGGACCTCCTCTTATTTGTTACATATATAAGAGACCTATTCGAAATGTCGTTTTTAACTACAACAAAGTTACACAAGATCCTAAAATTCTTGAATCATGTCCTGCTTCTTGAGAATGTGCAACGTCTGAATATCTATATAAACCAGCTGGTCATATTATTACAGGTGACTTTTCAATTATCAAAGACAGGCAGCTCCGTGGTCTTCTCAAAAAAGGACCTAAATATAGAATCCCATCCAAGATAGATTTTATTAAATGTCGCGAAGTGCTAAAGGAAGCTTTAGATAACTATACCAAACGATGGTGTAAATCGGAAGGAGTCGAATCGCATGCTCTGAATGACTGGAAAAAACCTCATTTTGGATATTACCGATATTCGAATAGATAACTACCACAAAAATCCTCATCTTTTTGAAAATCCAATTTCTAAATCTGAAAGATATTTCAAGTCCAAGTTACGTAATTTACATGAAAAATATGTCTTCGCGCCTGCAGACAAAGCAGCCAACAACACCATAATTATTTGAAAACGCTACTACATATCAACTTTAGTTTCGGAACTTTCCTCTACTAATACTTATATCGAAAGCAACGAAAGTGTTCCCAAATACTTTGAACAAACATAACAGTGAAATTTCTTCTTTGAACATCCCTATTTCTAAATTGGATCTCCCTACAATATATTGTATACCAAAACTTTACAAGTCTCCTTACAAATTTCGATACATTGCTAATTCTAGCAACTGCTCAACAACAATTTTGTCTAGAAATCTGACGTCAGCACTCACGGCTATAAAGGAACACGTGGCAAAATACTGTGAAACTGTCATGAACAGGAACGGCGTAAACTTCTTTTGGTCTATTAAAAATTCAGGTGGTGTGATTGACAAAATGAAATCAAGAAATTTTGAAGCAAATACGATATCTTCATACGACTTTTCTAATATGTACACCACGCTTCCTCACGACAAAATAAATGCTTGACTGTCCAAACTCATTAAATGGTGTTTTGATCGAGAGGGGAAAACTTATATTTGTACTTCTGAATCTAAGGGTTTCTTCTCCGCCACAGATTACAAATCATACAAATCATGGACATGTGGTGACCTGTGTATTGCCTTGTCCTTCCTTTTGGACAATATTTATGTAAGATTTGGTGAGAAACTCTACAAGCAGGTTGTAGGGATTCCAATGGGTACTAATTGTGCGCCTCTTGTTGCAGATTTATTTTTATACACGTATGAAAAGGAATTTATCCAAAATCTTCAAAAGCAAAGAAAAAATGATGATGTGAAATGCTTCATTGGTACTTCTAGGTACCTGGATGATATTCTTACTATCGACAATACTGCTTTTGAAAAGTATAATAATGTTATTTATCCACAAGAATTGATTCTAAACAAGACAAACGTTTCAAACACAGAAACACCATTTTTGGACCTAAATATCAAAATTGTTAACGGAGAGATCCATACCAGTGTGTATGACAAAAGAGATGATTTTGGATTTAAGATAGTAAATTTCCCCTGGCTTGACGGTGATGTTCCTAGATGACCGTCATATGGTATCTATATTTCACAGCTCATCCGGTATGCTAGAGCATGTACTGATGTTTTGGATTTTCATAGTAGAAAGTTACAAATTACCAAGAAACTTTTAGGACAAGGTTTTCGCTTTCACAAATTAGTAAAGACTTTCTGGAAATTTTACAAAAATTATTGTCAACTTTTTCTGAAATTCGGACCAATACAGGCAACAAAGTATATTACTTTGGGTATTTCACAACCTGCATTTTATGGTGACATTATTAACAAAATAAGAAGGATCAAAGATAGACAACATCACTATCGAAAATGCGTCAGAATCATCAAACGCCTTTTATACCGTGGATATGATCCTAATGTCACCAGACGGACACTAGGCTTGGTACTTGACCAATCTACAGTCTTGTACAAGCGCATTCTTAAAACTTGCACTCTGACTGACCGTGACGACGGGACTCCATGACGGGCCCTGTCCAAACCTCTTTAGAAAAGACAGGGCCCCGACCACATGTCCTCTCTGAATGTCAGTCGGACTCCTCGGGTGATAACATACATGAGCTCGTGGCGGCAGAGCACGGATTGTATTACGTACGCCCTCTTTTTATATCCATTTACATATTCATCTGTGTTGTTTGGGCCCCTGCGTTTTGCGGTCTTGTTTGTGTGTGGTCATCTGACAGTGAGGAGGTATTTTACACCACAATTGTACGTTCTTCGAGACCTCTGGGTAATTGGAAAAGTGGGAGGGTTGTGCGCACGTAATCCAGGATAACCACACCTTCTGCTATTTCCGTGGCAGATGGCCGTCCTAAGTCGGCACCGGTTGCCCATTGGCCTCGTTGGTTTATGTGTAGTCCTTTGTCTTTGATGTTTCTGTGTTGTGCGTTGACGTTCCTTGTCCCTTATGCGTCTCTTTCCGTGCTTGTCTGCTTTGTGTTTTTGTATTTGGTGTTTTGGGGTTTGCTGTGGGTGCTACAACCGGGTGTTGTTGGAGATCCCCTCCTTTGTTCAATACTCTGCAACAGTTCCTAGATACATGTTTTGCCAAGAATTATGAAAATAAAGTACGACATTATGATGGTAACATTTAGGAAAAAAACAAGAAAGTTGTGTATTCTAAGTGTGAATACAGGAGGGGCTAGGGGCTACGAAAAATACATTTATCAAGGGTAGGGGTTAGGTAGGGAATCGAAAGGGTCCGTGATGAAATAATGATTTTACCATGTTATGTATATACTTTCATAGAATCGTAGGTTTTACTCCTTCCCATTGGAATAACGTTCTAGATCGGCACGTATCCGAATCCCTACACTCATATACTGGAACCCCTATCTCTGAAAAAAAAACTAGATTTGTGCATGGCTACAAGTGCATCTGCAAATATAATACGCCTGAGATGCATAGTATTTCCTCCGATGACTTGGTTCCATTTCTGAATGAGCCTTTAGGTCTACATCACATTCGTACCAAATTGTACTCTGTTCCTTTACGGAAGTTACATGACATTTTCGTTTATTTCAATGAGTTATATCAGATAAATGAGAGGAGAAAACAAACTGCCCTTTTTGCAAACAAAGGAATTGATTAATTAAATCTTGACCACATTTTGAATCACAAATCTGTCACAAAAAAGATCCCACCGTATTTCAAAAGAAAAGAAACTCCTTGTATTTCCTACAGCTACATACCAACAGTTGCATAAAAAATTTACAATTACAAACGATTTCTGCAGTGTATTGATTTCAGTAATCCCTCACTACAACCATTACCTTGCGAATGTTCTTCATCGGATTTCAACTACTCTCCTTGCGGACACGTTGTTACTAGTGACCTTAGAGTTTAGTCAAGAACAAAAAGTTGAAAGAAGTGTTAATAAAACACCACTAAAGACGGTATGACCGGATTGCAAAGTAAGTTTTTGTCACTAACTGGGTCAAGGTCAATAAGTCAAATAATACGGCATAAATTGAAGGTTTTGTCAGAGGCAATAATATAATATAAAGTTTCTACTGCATACAGTTCCATAGATTTGGCTTCAACCAGAAACTTTAACCAAAATGTTTTACTAGGTTAAAGTCTAGGATCAAGGTCACTAGGTCAAACGATACGGCATTAATTGAAAGGTCTTGTCATGGGCAACCTACATGTATAATATAAAGTTTCTACTGCATACAATTCCATAGATTTTGCTTAAACCAGGATTTTTAACCAAAATCTTTAACTAGGTTAAAGTCTAAGATCAAGGTCATCAGGTCAAATGTTACGGCATGAAAGGTCTTCTCATGGGCAACCGACATGTATAATATAAAATTTCTACTGCATACAGTTCCATAGATTTTGCTTCAACCAGAAACTTTAACCAAAATCCCTGACTACGGCATTAATTGAAAGGTCTTCTCATGGGCAACCTACATGTATAATATAAATTTTCTACTGCATACAGTTCCATAGATTTGCTTAAACCAGGATTTTAACCAAAATCTCTAACTAGGTCAAAGTCCAAGATCAAGGTCACTAGGTCAAATGTTACGGCATAAATTGAAAGGTCTTGTGATGGGCAAGTATGTATAATATAAAGTTTCTACTGCATAAAGTTCCTTAGATTTTGCCTCAACCAGAAACTTTAACCAAAATGATGACGGCAGACGGACGGACAGACGGACAGGCGGACAGACAGACATACAGACGGACATCGTCAATCTATAGACCGGAATTGCTTTGCAATCCGGCGAAAAAATGGTCCAAAACACACAGAAAGTAAATTCTATACATGGAACTAAAATTTCAAAATTATCATGGACTAGTGTGAGGAATATGTAAGACTTGGGCAAAGAAAGAGGATGGAGAACTCGACACCCTTTCCGAATGGATAAAATGCATCAGATGGTTACTTCTATCTAGAATTTACAACTTACAAGCAACTGTGAAGACCAGATTCGAGTCTATCTTTAAAGACCCTGATGTTATCACAGGCCTGACCTACCTCCAAGAACATTACGTCATCACATCAGCAGACAAAGCCTCAAATAACTACTCATTTACATGCAAAAAGTACTATTTCGACAGCCTTGTTAAAGAGTTGGGTTCAAATTCGGCACCTGGAAATCCTACTTACACTCCAATAAACCTTTCTACTTCGGAAATAATAGATAACCACAAATCAGCTCTCGCTTCATTTGGCTTCGACACAAACAATTTAGATTTAGATTTACCATACTTATATTGCATACCTAAAATGCATAAAAGTCCGTACAAACAACGTTTTATCGCTGGTTCCTCAAAATGTTCAACTAAATCTGTATCGATCTTACTCATCAACGTTTTAACTGAAATCAAATCTGGACTTTAAAAATATTGTTCGACAGTATATTCTTGAAGCGGTATTTACCAGATGTGGATTTTAAAGAATTCAAAGGAAGTTTTAGAATATCTGAAATCCACTCATTTAGATAAGAGTCCATTCGATCAAGGCCTTTGAATTTTCGACACTTTACACAACAATCCCACATTCTAAATTGAAAGAAAGACTCGCAAAAAATTATAAGTAACGCGTTTACAAGCAAGAACGGAAATCGCAAATATAAATTTATTGTTATTAATCATGACAAAACCTTCTTTGTCAAAGAAAAGTCCGATTTAAAAAAAAAGGCAAATTAGTACACTGAAGCAGATATTATTCAGATGTTAAACTTCCTGATCGACAACATTTTCGTGGTGATTGGAGGAAAGTTCTTCCAGCAAATTGTCGGAATTCCAATGGGAACCAATTGTGCCCCACTTCTTGTCGACATTTATCTTTACTCGTACGAAGCTGAATTCGTTCATTCTTTGGTCTCTGAAGGGAACAGATACTAGTACGTAGCGTCTAACTTTAAATTCACTTGCAGATACATAGACGATGTGCTGACAACCGACATGTATAATATAAAGTTTCTACTGCATACAGTTCCATAGATTTTGCTTAAACCAGGATTTTTAACCAAAATCTTTAACTAGGTTAAAGGTCAAGGTCATCAGGTCAAATGTTACGGCATTAATTTAAAGGTCTTCTCATGGGCAACCTACATGTATAATATAAAGTTTCTACTGCATACAGTTCCATAGATTTTGCTTCAACCAGAAACTTTAACCAAAATTCCTGATTACGGCATTAATTTAAAGATCTTCTCATGGGCAACCTACATGAATAATATAAAGTTTCTACTGCATACAGTTCCATAGATTTGCTTAAACCAGGATTTTAACCAAAATCTCTAACTAGGTCAAAGTCCAGATCAAGGTCACTAGGTCAAATGTTACGGCATAAATTGAAAGGTCTTGTGATGGGCAAGTATGTAAAATATAAAGTTTCTACTGCATAGAGTTCCTTAGATTTTGTCTCAACCAGGAACTTTAAGCAAAATGATGACGGCAGACGGACGGACAGACGGACAGGCGGACAGACAGACATACAGACGGACATCGTTAATCTATAGTCCGGAATTGCTTTGCAATCCGGCGAAAAAATGGTCCAAAACACACAGAAAGTAAATTCTATACATGGAACTAAAATTTCAAAATTATCATGGACTAGTGTGAGGAATATGTAAGACGTTGGGCAAAGAAAGAGGATGGAGAACTCGACACCCTTTCCGAATGGATAAAATGCATCAGATGGTTACTTCTATCTAGAATTTACAACCTACAAGCAACTGTGAAGACCAGATTCGAGTCTATCTTTAAAGACCCTGATGTTATCACAGGCCTGACCTACCTCCAAGAACATTACGTCATCACATCAGCAGACAAAGCCTCAAATAACTACTCATTTACATGCAAAAAGTACTATTTCGACAGCCTTGTTAAAGAGTTGGGTTCAAATTCGGCACCTGGAAATCCTACTTACACTCCAATAAACCTTTCTACTTCGGAAATAATAGATAACCACAAATCAGCTCTCGCTTCATTTGGCTTCGACACAAACAATTTAGATTTAGATTTACCATACTTATATTGCATACCTAAAATGCATAAAAATCCGTACAAACAACGTTTTATCGCTGGTTCCTCAAAATGTTCAACTAAATCTGTATCGATCTTACTCATCAACGTTTTAACTGAAATCAAATCTGGACTTTAAAAATATTGTTCGACAGTATATTCTTGAAGCGGTATTTACCAGATGTGGATTTTAAAGAATTCAAAGGAAGTTTTAGAATATCTGAAATCCACTCATTTAAATAAGAGTCCATTCGATCAAGGCCTTTGAATTTTCGACACTTTACACAACAATCCCACATTCTAAATTGAAAGAAAGACTCGCAAAAATTATAAGTAACGCGTTTACAAGCAAGAACGGAAATCGCAAATATAAATTTATTGTTATTAATTATGACAAAACCTTCTTTGTCAAAGAAAAGTCCGATTTAAAAAAAAAGGCAAATTAGTACACTGAAGCAGATATTATTCAAATATTAAACTTCCTGATCGACAACATTTTCATGGTGATTGGAGGAAAGGTCTTCCAGCAAATTGTCGGAATTCCAATTGGAACCAATTGTGCCCCACTCCTTGTCGACATTTATCTTTACTCGTACGAAGCTGAATTCGTTCATTCTTTGGTCTCTGAAGGGAACAGATACTAGTACGTAGCGTCTAACTTTAACTTCACTTGCAGATACATAGACGATGTGCTGACAACCTACATGTATAATATAAAGTTTCTATTGCATACAGTTCCATAGATTTTGCTTAAACCAGGATTTTTAACCAAAATCTTTAACTAGGTTAAAGGTCAAGGTCATCAGGTCAAATGTTACGGCATTAATTGAAAGGTCTTCTCATGGGCAACCTACATGTATAATATAAAGTTTCTACTGCATACAGTTCCATAGATTTTGCTTCAACCAGAAACTTTAACCAAAATCCCTGACTACGGCATTAATTGAAAGGTCTTCTCATGGGCAACCTACATGTATAATATAAAGTTTCTACTGCATACAGTTCCATAGATTTGCTTAAACCAGGATTTTAACCAAAATCTCTAACTAGGTCAAAGTCCAAGATCAAGGTCACTAGGTCAAATGTTACGGCATAAATTGAAAGGTCTTGTGATGGGCAAGTATGTATAATATAAAGTTTCTACTGCATAAAGTTCCTTAGATTTTGCCTCAACCAGAAACTTTAACCAAAATGATGACGGCAGACGGACGGACAGACAGACAGGCGGACAGACGGACAGACAGACATACAGACGGACATCGTCAATCTATAGACCGGAATTGCTTTGCAATCCGGCGAAAAAATGATCCAAAACACACAGAAAGTAAATTCTATACATGGAACAAAAATTTCAAAATTATCATGGACTAGTGTGAGGAATATGTAAGACGTTGGGCAAAGAAAGAGGATGGACAACTCGACACCCTTTCCGAATGGATAAAATGCATCAGATGGTTACTTCTATCTAGAATTTACAACTTACAAGCAACTGTGAACACCAGATTCGAGTCTATCTTTAAAGACCCTGATGTTATCACAGGCCTGACCTACCTCCAAGAACATTACGTCATCACATCAGCAGACAAAGCCTCAAATAACTACTCATTTACATGCAAAAAGTACTATTTCGACAGCCTTGTTAAAGAGTTGGGTTCAAATTCGGCACCTGGAAATCCTACTTACACTCCAATAAACCTTTCTACTTCGGAAATAATAGATAACCACAAATCAGCTCTCGCTTCATTTGGCTTTGACACAAACAATTTAGATTTAGATTTACCATACTTATATTGCATACCTAAAATGAATAAAAATCCGTACAAACAACGTTTTATCGCTGGTTCCTCAAAATGTTCAACTAAATCTGTATCGATCTTACTCATCAACGTTTTAACTGAAATCAAATCTGGACTTTAAAAATATTGTTCGACAGGATATTCTTGAAGCGGTATTTACCAGATGTGGATATTAAAGAATTCAAAGGAAGTTTTAGAATATCTGAAATCCACTCATTTAAATAAGAGTCCATTCGATCAAGGCCTTTGAATTTTCGACACTTTACACAACAATCCCACATTCTAAATTGAAAGAAAGACTCGCAAAAATTATAAGTAATGCGTTTACAAGCAAGAACGGAAATCGCAAATATAAGTTTATTGTTATTAATTATGACAAAACCTTCTTTGTCAAAGAAAAGTCCGATTTAAAAAAAAAAAGGCAAATAAGTACACTGAAGCAGATATTATTCAGATGTTAAACTTCCTGATCGACAACATTTTAGTGGTGATTGGAGGAAAGGTCTTCCAGCAAATTGTCGGAATTCCAATTGGAACCAATTGTGCCCCACTCCTTGTCGACATTTATCTTTACTCGTACGAAGCTGAATTCGTTCATTCTTTGGTCTCTGAAGGGAACAGATACTAGTACGTAGCGTCTAACTTTAACTTCACTTGCAGATACATAGACGATGTGCTGACAACCTACATGTATAATATAAAGTTTCTACTGCATACAGTTCCATAGATTTTGCTTAAACCAGGATTTTTAACCAAAATCTTTAACCAGGTTAAAGGTCAAGGTCATCAGGTCAAATGTTACGGCATTAATTGAAAGGTCTTCTCTTGGGCAACCTACATGTATAATATAAAGTTTCTACTGCATACAGTTCCATAGATTTTGCTTCAACCAGAAACTTTAACCAAAATCCCTGACCTCGGCATTAATTGAAAGGTCTTCTCATGGGCAACCTACATGTATAATATAAAGTTTCTACTGCATACAGTTCCATAGATTTGCTTAAACCAGGATTTTAACCAAAATCCTTAACTAGGTAAAAGTCCAAGATCAAGGTCACTAGGTCAAATGTTACGGCATAAATTGAAAGGTCTTGTGATGGGCAAGTATGTATAATATAAAGTTTCTACTGCATAAAGTTCCTTAGATTTTGCCTCAACCAGAAACTTTAACCAAAATGATGACGGCAGACGGACGGACAGACGGACAGGCGGACAGACGGACAGACAGACATACAGACGGACATCGTCAATCTATAGACCGGAATTGCTTTGCAATCCGGCGAAAAAATGGTCCAAAACACACAGAAAGTAAATTCTATACATGGAACAAAAATTTCAAAATTATCATGGACTAGTGTGAGGAATATGTAAGACGTTGGGCAAAGAAAGAGGATGGACAACTCGACACCCTTTCCGAATGGATAAAATGCATCAGATGGTTACTTCTATCTAGAATTTACAACTTACAAGCAACTGTGAAGACCAGATTCGAGTCTATCTTTAAAGACCCTGATGTTATCACAGGCCTGACCTACCTCCAAGAACATTACGTCATCACATCAGCAGACAAAGCCTCAAATAACTACTCATTTACATGCAAAAAGTACTATTTCGACAGCCTTGTTAAAGAGTTGGGTTCAAATTCGGCACCTGGAAATCCTACTTACACTCCAATAAACCTTTCTACTTCGGAAATAATAGATAACCACAAATCAGCTCTCGCTTCATTTGGCTTTGACACAAACAATTTAGATTTAGATTTACCATACTTATATTGCATACCTAAAATGCATAAAAATCCGTACAAACAACGTTTTATCGCTGGTTCCTCAAAATGTTCAACTAAATCTGTATCGATCTTACTCATCAACGTTTTAACTGAAATCAAATCTGGACTTTAAAAATATTGTTCGACAGTATATTCTTGAAGCGGTATTTACCAGATGTGGATTTTATAGAAATCCAAGAAAGTTTTAGAATATCTGAAATCCACTCATTTAAATAAGAGTCCATTCGATCAAGGCCTTTGAATTTTCGACACTTTACACAACAATCCCACATTCTAAATTGAAAGAAAGACTCGCAAAAATTATAAGTAACGCTTTTACAAGCAAGAACGGAAATCGCAAATATAAATTTATTGTTATTAATTATGACAAAACCTTCTTTGTCAAAGAAAAGTCCGATTTGAAAAAAAAAGGTAAATTAGTACACTGAAGCAGATATTATTCAGATGTTAAACTTCCTGATCGACAACATTTTCGTGGTGATTGGAGGAAAGGTCTTCCAGCAAATTGTCGGAATTCCAATGGGAACCAATTGTGCCCCACTCCTTGTCGACATTTATCTTTACTCGTACGAAGCTGAATTCGTTCATTCTTTGGTCTCTGAAGGGAACAGATACTAGTACGTAGCGTCTAACTTTAACTTCACTTGCAGATACATAGACGATGTGCTGACAACCTACATGTATAATATAAAGTTTCTACTGCATACAGTTCCATAGATTTTGCTTAAACCAGGATTTTTAACCAAAATCTTTAACTATGTTAAGGGAGCTACCATTTGATTTTTATGGGGGGGGGGCAGGAAGACTTTGCAAAAAAAAATTTTCCGGATCGAAATTTCAGGGAAAAAAAATTTCGGCCCAAAGGGCACGGCGAAAAAAATTTTCCGGATCATGAAGTTGCCCCTCACCCCTCTCTTCTTCCTTTCCAGTAAACACTTTTTTGTGTATCATAAACAAAGTATAAAAAATGGAACAAACTTTACGCAATTTGGAGTGAATAAATAAAATTCAAAAATCATTAGCACCATATAGCCTGTGTCCGTTGAGTATCATTTTAGTAAACAGATTATAGGCACCATATGCCATTCAAGAAATTAA
Source organism: Pinctada imbricata (assembly GCA_033119305.1). Taxonomy (NCBI): domain Eukaryota; kingdom Metazoa; phylum Mollusca; class Bivalvia; order Pterioida; family Pteriidae; genus Pinctada; species Pinctada imbricata. Next base: position 35,603,546 of record VSWD01000006.1, on the reverse strand, counting down.
AATGAAGTGATCTGCTGGCAAGAGATAAACTCATTGTGTGTTTGATATTAAATATCGCTGAAAAATCACGCTGAATTATTTAAACTTTAGGGTAATTTTCAACATTGGAAAATTACAAAAAAAAATAATCCGGCCCGAAGGGCCAGCGAAAAATTTTTCCGGCTCTTAAAATGGCCGAAAAAAAATTTCCGGCTGGCAAAAGTCTTGCTGCCCCCCCCCCCCCCCATAAAAATAAAATGGTTGCTCCCTAAAGGTCAAGGTCATCAGGTCAAATGTTACGGCATTAATTGAAAGGTCTTCTCATGGGCAACCTACATGTATAATATAAAGTTTCTACTGCATACAGTTCCATAGATTTTGCTTCAACCAGAAACTTTAACCAAAATCCCTGACTACGGCATTAATTGAAAGGTCTTCTCATGGGCAACCTACATGTATAATATAAATTTTCTACTGCATACAGTTCCATAGATTTGCTTAAACCAGGATTTTAACCAAAATCTCTAACTAGGTCAAAGTCCAAGATCAAGGTCACTAGGTCAAATGTTACGGCATAAATTGAAAGGTCTTGTGATGGGCAAGTATGTATAATATAAAGTTTCTACTGCATAAAGTTCCTTAGATTTTGCCTCAACCAGAAACTTTAACCAAAATGATGACGGCAGACGGACGGACAGGCGGACAGACAGACATACAGACGGACATCGTCAATCTATGGACCGGAATTGCTTTGCAATCCGGCGAAAAAATGGTCCAAAACACACAGAAAGTAAATTCTATACATGGAACAAAAATTTCAAAATTATCATGGACTAGTGTGAGGAATATGTAAGACGTTGGGCAAAGAAAGAGGATGGACAACTCGACACCCTTTCCGAATGGATAAAATGCATCAGATGGTTACTTCTATCTAAAATTTACAACTTACAAGCAACTGTGAACACCAGATTCGAGTCTATCTTTAAAGACCCTGATGTTATCACAGGCCTGACCTACCTCCAAGAACATTACGTCATCACATCAGCAGACAAAGCCTCAAATAACTACTCATTTACATGCAAAAAGTACTATTTCGACAGCCTTGTTAAAGAGTTGGGTTCAAATTCGGCACCTGGAAATCCTACTTACACTCCAATAAACCTTTCTACTTCGGAAATAATAGATAACCACAAATCAGCTCTCGCTTCATTTGGCTTTGACACAAACAATTTAGATTTAGATTTACCATACTTATATTGCATACCTAAAATGCATAAAAATCCGTACAAACAACGTTTTATCGCTGGTTCCTCAAAATGTTCAACTAAATCTGTATCGATCTTACTCATCAACGTTTTAACTGAAATCAAATCTGGACTTTAAAAATATTGTTCGACAGTATATTCTTGAAGCGGTATTTACCAGATGTGGATTTTATAGAAATCCAAGAAAGTTTTAGAATATCTGAAGTCCACTCATTTAAATAAGAGTCCATTCGATCAAGGCCTTTGAATTTTCGACACTTTACACAACAATCCCACATTCTAAATTGAAAGAAAGACTCGCAAAAATTATAAGTAACGCTTTTACAAGCAAGAACGGAAATCGCAAATATAAATTTATTGTTATTAATTATGACAAAACCTTCTTTGTCAAAGAAAAGTCCGATTAAAAAAAAAAGGCAAATTAGTACACTGAAGCAGATATTATTCAGATGTTAAACTTCCTGATCGACAACATTTTCGTGGTGATTGGAGGAAAGGTCTTCCAGCAAATTGTCGGAATTCCAATGGGAACCAATTGTGCCCCACTCCTTGTCGACATTTATCTTTACTCGTACGAAGCTGAATTCGTTCATTCTTTGGTCTCTGAAGGGAACAGATACTAGTACGTAGCGTCTAACTTTAACTTCACTTGCAGATACATAGACGATGTGCTGTCCATCAATAATCCAAAATTCACGGATTACCTCAGCAGAATCTATCCTTCGGAGCTTTAAGTCAAAGAAACTACGGAGACAAATAATTCAGCATACTACCTAGACATAATGATGTCCTACGACACTGATGGTGACATGAACACCTCGCTCTATGACAAACGTGACGACTTCAATTTCAACATCACAAACTTACCTTTTCTGAGCAGCAACATCCCTTCATCGCCAGCTTATGGCGTATTCATATCTCAGTTAATACGTTATGCCAGAACAAGTACCAAATATACAGATTTTGTTTTGAGAGCTGGGCGTCTTTCAGATAAGCTTCTCAGTCAGGGATACGTTTATGACCGACTAACCTCGTCGGAACAGAATGGAACAGAACAGAACTTTATTTACAACTCGAGATCATATATGACATATCGAGGATACATACAATATTATATTATACAAATAACATACGTTAACGAGATGTACATGTACTTTAGTAATATATACTATGAAAATTTTACTTATTGCATTTATGAAAATTTACTCATTACAATTCTTAGAAATTTACATAAATTTGATAACTTTAGTTGGTTCTTACAAGAGAGTAACTGCTGAAGTTTTATGACATCTGGCCTTGAAAAATAGTAATAATCTATGTATAAAGAACGTTGCGCCGAGAAAAAACTACATTCAAACAAATAATGAAACTCGTCCCCAATAGTATTACTGTTACATAAATTACATTTTCTTTCATATCTTTCTATATTAATCCATCTACCTGTCTCTATTGGCAATCTATGATTAGTAGTGCGACATTTTGTAAGAACAATACGAAATGATGTAGGTAAGATAGAAAGGTACGGTTCTAAATCAAGGGAAGTCTTAAAGCAGCGATAAATAATGCATTTAGGAGAGTCATTTACTGTACACAGCCAAGATAACCGAGGAAGTTCTACGTTCGATATGGGGAACTCGTAATACACTATGATGTCCCACTCTCCCGAATGATCGATGATATTCTGTCTTAGACCATTTGAACCATCCAACCACCGAATATACTTGTATCTTCCGAAATGGAAGTAACCGGATGTTACAATTCTACCGAATGCAGGTGTTGCATGCAAGCAGGAGATGCTTACTCTTCCTGGGCACCTGGTTTCACTCCCATTTTGGAAGTTCGCTTCTTTTCGTGCGGTGGAGGTTTTTCTTTGTTTGCTTTGGTTCTTGTTTTATCCTGATTTTGTATGCCTTCGGTTTATGATTTTGTACTGTGTAATGGGATATGGTCATTATCCATATTTGTCATTCAGAGAATTCTTGGTGGAAGTGAAACGAAGTAAATACACTGACAGCGGTGCATCCTCACTATGGTTTGTTATATCCGTCCCATTCCTTCCCTCTATAAAGTTATTCAAAGTCTTAGAGGTCTTAATATTTAGACCACATGTGATATCAAACAGTAACTTAAAATGAAAAAGTGTTGACAAATTCATATTGGGGGCTCCTAACACTATCACTTGTCCAATTATGCTCATGTGCATGCGTACCAGGTTGTCCATCTGTGACTTTGACTCATGAAACATGAAACCCCGTATGTCGTTTCATTGATTAAAAGAGACAGTATTTCCTGCAGATGTGGGTCCCTGTAAATTTGCGATACGAAACAAATACGAAACGTAACGGATCAAAACCAAACGAGCTTCGCTCAGGTGAGCTAATACTAGTATGAAACCAGTCCAAGTTTTGCTTTTTTAATACCGATCGCACCTCCTCTGGAATGATATGTCCCTGTTTTTATTTGGAGAGATTATTTTCTTGTTTGTTTTGTTTTGATTTTTCTTTTAAGGTTCCATGTTACTTTTATCAGATCATCCGAAAAGATTGAATTTAATATACATTTAATATTTTCTACAGCTACCAAAAATCCTGATCGAACATGTTATATGTATATAATATATATTGATATAACTTTTAAAAAACGTTGCGCAATTCTAACTCCTGTGGCATGTTTTAAACAGTTTTAATGTATGTTCAAATTCTAATTATGTGTTTTAATGTTAAAGAATTAAAACAAAATTACTGAAAGCTAAATGTGCCTTGAATCTTTGTGTCCATAGAAAGAACATTGCGATATTGCGTACATTTTAAAAGTTCTATTTTGGTAGCGAGATGTTTCATTGATATAGTATTGAGACAATAAACCCTAATTGAAGGTCAAACTTTAAAATACGTAGACTGTCCGCGCTACTCACTTCGGAAACTGGATAAACGCGATTTTGACTGTTTTATCATGCAAAAATTTGAAGGAAATAATTAATTGAACCACCCGATAGATCTCGCTTAGTCGTAAATTTTGTTATAAGTCATATAATAGTCAGTGAACGCACTCACACTTGATGAACAAAACAAGTTTTAGATGCCATTGGGCTATTTCCATGCTAATTTTTCTCATGACGCCGTGACGCTCCCCATAGGCTCAATGTAAAACTCGTCGCCGTCACGCTGAAACACATTGAAAACTATATTTTGCCTGTATAATATGACTGCATAAACCCTCGACCATGTAATATGTACCAAAATTTACGACAAAGCGAGATCTACTCAATGATATAGTTTCTATTTTAATTTTTGCATGACAAAGCTATCAAAATTACGTTTATCCAGTCTCCGAAGTGAGCCGCGCGGACAATAATTGGCTGTGGGTTATGCAACCGAGTCCGGTTGGAGATTCCCTCCTTTCTAAAATTTGTTTTGCTTGTACTGCCCTTTTATCGAGCACAAATTCAAAAACCATTTATTGTAAGCATAAAACTCCTGATGAGGAATTAGGAACACATGTCATAGATTTTTTTATAATATCCCTCGTTACAAATAGGTAAGTTTGACCCTCTGACCTGTTTTGGCTCTCGACCAGCAGTTGGATGACCGTCCAATACATTGTATTTCCACTTTAAAAGATCTATGAAGACTCTTCTCTTATATGTCATTAGAAATTCACAATGAAAACACAGTAAGTAACAGAAACGTTAGCTGTGCTTCAAGCAGAATTGTGTTTAAACTTAGCATTTGAATTATAAAGCCATGACGCACTCTTTATACATTTATACGAATAGACCATTGATTTACCAAACCAAGAGGAACAAATGAGATGAAACCCACATATTGTTTTGGGCTATAAAAAAAACCCTGAAAACTTGGCACATTATATCACTATATGTAATGGTACGGTAATAATGTAAGTCAGAACGCTCTCACAGAATTGCAAACGAAATTTTCGGAGTTTCAGGCTGAAGTAGTATCGATCTTACTCACCAACGTTTTATCTGAAATCAAATCTGGGCTTCAAAAATATTGTTCGACGGTAAATTATCGCAGCTGTCTAATGAAACCCAAAATTTTTTTACGCACAAAATGTTTTCGCATGAAAGTATTTTCAATAACCTCTTATTTGATAATCTGGCGGATGCCACTCTGGCATCGTTGGGCATTTCGAAATTTTGGGATAAAATGGAATTTTTCGAAGAAAAACCGTTGAAAATAGGAAAAATTCAATTATCTTTTCCCTGCTGCAGCTAGATCAACAAAATTGGTACCAAAAGAACGACAATTTAATTGTCTTTAAGTCTCAAGCTCAATTAACACATTTACTTGTCAATAAAATGGGGAAAACTATGGATTTTCCATGAAAAATCGTTGAAAATTGGGAAAATACAATATCTTTTTTATTAAGTAACAGAAGTAAGATTCGCAATTTGCTGGTACGAAAAATTGGGAAAAACAACTTCTCTTGGATGAAAAATCGAAGAAAATTTGCAAAATGCAATGAGCTTTTTCAAACTGTCGTTAGTATGAGGTACAGCAACTATGGTACCAAAAGAAAGGGGTTTTTTTTTAAATTGTCTTTTATTCTGAATTCTTATTAAGCAACTTGCTCATAAATAAAGTGGAAGAAGACCAATGAGGGAGAAAACTTTGATTTTTGTAGATCTTTTCCCATAAAAAGTTGGGACTTTGAAAAATGCAAAACGTTTACTGAAGGTCTAGAACAAAGATATGTGTATTCAAGTCAACATTTTTTAAAAGCAATTTACTGGTACATGGAGTCTTGTAGCAAGCGTTTGAAAGACGTGGGTGAAATTGTTCAAAAGGAAGCGGCTTCTGTCTATGATACATAACGTCCATGTCTGGTCTGTTAATTAATCTGCTTTTAAATGATGCTAATGAATTTGAAGACGTTTATCATTTGTACCACTTGGTGAGTGTCAATGTTGGTGGACTAGGAGTCCCCGAGGGCAAATTTCAGTTGGTCGTTCTTCAAACGCATTCGAAAATTTCTGTTTACAAAATTGTCACAAATTTCTGAAACCTCGGTCCTGAAGCATCATATCCCAGTCATCTTGCTACGTCTTTCGGTATATTTTGGACATAATTATCACGAATTTTACCATATTTCATTGTTTGGATTGAGGATCACTGACGAGGGTTACATACCCGAAACGTGCATGTCTGGTCCACTCTGTTGATTAATCTGCTCTTAAATGATGCTAATGAATTTGAAGACGTTTAACATAGATGATTTCTTCCAGGTTGTGTAGTTGTTTTCAATCATTGAAGTGGATCTTAAAGACCTGCTAAGTCGTCGTGACATTGTTCTAGTGCTTCTCTGATGTTTATCAATGTTGAAAAGATGACTTCAGTTTTGCAACTTCGAAATATGTTCTTAAAATAAGCTACAGGTTATTCATTCGACAAGAATGCTTAGGAGCTGATGATCGATTGATGTATGCAGGAGAGAGGTTTAGAAGGCTAACGTGTACGGGTACGCGTACGTGTAATCTACAAGTACATCTACACGTAAAAAATAGCAGAGGTTTAGAAAATTGACGAGTACGTGTACGTGTACTGGTGCCCTTAGTGATGACGTAAAATATATATATTCAAACATATACGAGACTGATATATAGATAAAATGTAAAATTAAAACTTATAAGATATTCTCGGTACAAGTATTCGTGCAATACATCTACTATATAAACATAAATGTCTACACGTTTATACGTACGTGTAGATCGCGATTTACACGTTACTGACAACTTGTAGCGATTTCCCGTACGCAATAAATCATGACGTCATACACAGTTATTGCGTCTACACGTACACGTACCCGTACACGTAACGGTTCCTAAACCTCTCAAATAATTGGTCCCAACCAGATATGGATTTTAAATAAAGAATTCCAAGGAACTTTTAGAACATCTGAAATCCACTCATTTTAGTAGAGTCCATTTGAACAAAGCCTTTGATTTTTCGACACATTGCACTACAATCCCACATTCTAAATTGAAAGAAAGACTCGCAAAAATTATAAGCAATGCGTTTGTAAACAAGTAAGAACGGCAATTGCAAATACAAATTTATTGTTGTTAACTATGAGAAAACCTACTTTGTAAAAGAAAAGTCCGATTTTGAAAATAAGTACACTGAAACAGATATTATTCAGATGTTAAACTTTCTGATCGACAACATTTTCAGCAAATTGTCGGAATTCCAATGGGGACCAATTGTGTCCCACTCCTTGCCGACATTTTCCTGTACTCGTACGAAGCTGAATTCATTCAATCTTTGGTCTCTGAAGGGAAAAGATACTAGCTTCTGACTTCAACTTCACTTACAGATACATAGACGATGTGTTATTATCTATCCTTCGGAGCTTGAAGTCAAAGAAACTACAGCTCCCATGAGACAAATCATTCAGCATCCTATTTGGACATAATGTTGTCCTACGACACTGATGGTCACATGAACACCTCACTCTATGACAAACGTGACGACTTCAATTTCAGCATTACAAACTTTCCTTTTCCGAGTAGCAAAATCCCTTCATCGCCTGCTTATGGTGTGTTCATATCTCAGTTGATACACTATGCCAGAGCAAATACCAAATATACGGATTTTGTTCTGAGAGCTAGGCGTCTTTCAGATAAGCTTTTCTGTCAGGAATATGTTTGTTCCCGGCTAACATCGTCACTGGGGAAGTTCTACGGTCGATATGGGGATTTCGTCATACACTATGATGTACCACTTTCCAGAATGGTGGATGATATTCTGTCATAGACCATTTGAACCATCCAACCAAACATTGTACTCTATGTCTTCCGAAATGGAAGAAACCGGATGTGACAGTTCTACCGAATTGAAGCGGCGGGCGTTGCATGCAAGCAGGAGATGCTTACTCTTCCTGGGCACCTGGTCTCACTTCCATATCGGGAGTTCGCTTCTTTTCATATGGTGGAGGTTTTTGTTTGTTTGCTTTTGTTCCTGTGCTTCTGATTTTCTGAATTATCGATTTTGTGCTGTATACAGGGATATGGTCATTATCCATATTTGTCATGTAAATCCAAGAATCATGATGAATAATCAACAGGCGAATGTAGCAGATTGAGAATTTAGTCCGTTCCATGGGAATCGAAATATATCTCTCATCAGAATTACAACTGAAACATACAAGGAAAAAGAGACAAGGAAACACGATTTTAACAACGGTACGTTACTCGCTTTGAGGAAATTATTTCAATTAGTTTTTAGTTACATACATTTGTAATTGCTCATAATGTTTGAATGAGCGGGTCTTTGCAGTTTGGAGCAGGAAGAAACAGGGTTTTCTTGAGAAAAAAAAACCATGAAGGCCTACCAGTATCTATGCTTGACCTTGGATCAAGGTGATGTGAAATCTTTGGGTCATAAGCAACAAAATACTAAAACATGAAAGTGATCGGGTAAACGATTCAGGGGTAAAGCCCGGATAGGATAGCATGTACAATTACGTTAGAAATATACTAAGTGACCTTGACTTTGGTAACATGATCTCGGGTATTATAAATATTGTAAAACAACTTGTTGATAGGTCATCAGAAACATTTGTATACATTTTACCTCATAGACCAGAGATAACGAGAACCATTATGAAAAACAAGAAAGGCGTTAAAGATTTTTATCAATTGTATATAAATAAGATTTATTATAGACCTGTTAGCCAGCAGAAATGGGAATCAAAACTGAATTTAATATGTGATGAAAAATGGTGGGAAAACAAATACAAAATGATCTTTAAATTAACACAAGATGTAAAGATAAGATGGTTTAATTATAGAATTATTCATAGATTATTAGCAACGAACGAATATTTACATAAAATAGGTATAAAGGAATCAAGTGTTTGTGATTTTTGTAATGATGACACAGAAAACTTACAACATGTGTTTTGGGAATGTAATTTAATAAGACCAATTTGGGAGGGACTGTGTAATTGGGTGAATGAAGAATTAAATTTAAATATGTCTTTAACCTTAGAGGATGTTCTATTTGAAGTGATATTGAAAAAGAATTTAATAATGTAATTAGTGTGTTCAAATCATTTATATACTATAGTAAGATAAAACAGACAATTCCATCTTTCAGCGGAGCAAAAATATACTTTTTAAATTACAAGAAAATTGATATAAATTCATATTTAAAGGAAAATCAAAATTAGAAACTTTTAAGAAAAAATGGGGAGTTTTCCATAATTTATAAGATATACAGAAGCTCATCAATCTCTAAATCTCTTAACACTTATGCTATCAGTTCATCATACTTATCGATATTTTTAATCAAGACTTCATGTAGCTAGTATTATTAAATGAATAAGTGGTGTGAACATGTGAGTGTGAAACATGTGAGTGTGAAAGGTGTCCTTGTCTTTGTTGCAAAAAAAAAAACCTCATATTATTATTATTAGTATATTACTATACATGTCATGTGAATGAATATGAGAACAAAACAAAAAACAAAAAAAACCATGATCTCGGGTCAAGGTGATGTGGAACTTGTGGATCATAAGACACAACATACTAAAATATGAAAGTGATCGGGTTTACAAATAGCCCGGACAGGAGAGCATGTACAATTTCATTTAAAATGTACTGTATAACATGATCTTGGGTCAAGGTGATGTGAAACCTTTGGACCATAAGCGACAACATACTTAAATATGAAAGTGATTGGAGATAAAGCCCGGATAGGATAGCATGTACAATTTCATTTAAAATGTACTAAGTGACCTTGACTTTGGTCACATGACCTTGGGTCAAGGTGATGTGAAACTTGTGGATCATAAGACACAACACTAAAATATGAAAGTGATCGGGTTTACAATTGGTTCAGGAGATACAGCCCGGACAAGATAGCACGTACAATTTCATTAAAATGTACTTAATTATCTTGACCTTGGGTCAAGGTGACGTAAAACTTGTAGCTCATAAGCAACAACACACTAAAATGGTTGCCCTCCGCCATTATTTTCACATTTCGCGTTATCGCAAATCGCCCACCACTTATACTTAAGAAATAACAACTAGCTAGCCGTGGTTTATTGTCCAGTAATTCCACGACTCGCATGAACCAAGCAAACGATCACCGAGCCGCGAAGCGGCGAGGTGATAATTTTATTGGTTCATGTGACGAGTGGAATAACTGGACAATGAATCACGACTAGCTAGTTGTTATTTCTATTCTAATATAGCACGTGAATGGGCGGAGCTTTGCACACTGGAAGTTTGTTGGAGATTTTACACCAGACGAGTTCTATGGTACACATAGGGAGAACATTTCAAGTCATATTAGAATACTCATTATAGACTACCTAATGTGATGTCATACTATGTATTTGGTATCGATAGATTCAGAAAATTTTTAATTTTCAATTTATAAAAAGGCAATTTAACAATAAAATCTAAATATAATAACCGCATTACCTGTGCTGGAATGACATGAAATTGGGATGAAAATTCATGCAAAAAGTACCATATTGCCCATGTTTTGGGCAATTTTTCACCTAGTTGCTTGATTTTTTCCAGAAATTTCAATTAACAGTCTGAAAGATATATTCTTACTCTAAATCATATGGAAAAATCAAGAGGCGGTGCAGCTAGTTTTTGCGAAATCACTGTCGAACCGACTTGAATGATCTTTGGCGCGGGGAAATTCCGATGAAATTCACATGGTCCATCGGTGTCATCCCGATTGTCCCACATTTATATATGACAATGACAATGACAATAATTTATTCTTTTTAAACGTACATAGTACATTGTTAAGAAGATACACAATATATAACATTTCATTTTATGATATGCATACGTGGGATACAAACATACAGAAATAATGTGATAGTAATTAATACATTTAACCTAGAGGGTATGTTACCCTACCAATAATCACACTTATAAATTGACATTTTTTTTTGATAAGAACAAAGTTTCGAGAATTAAAAAGCTCATTAAATTTTAAAGTATTTGGTCTATTGGTATAATAATTTGGTAAATATTTCATCCTGGCACATTTAATGACATGATCTTGACAAACAAAAAGGTAATGAAATTCATCTCCTAATTCATCTTTCGAACACAAAGTACATTTTCTATTTTCTCGTGCAATATTCATCCATCTACCACTTTCTATAGGGAGGTAATGATTACATGTTCTAAATTTACTAAAAGTATTTCTAAATTTTGGAGGTAATGACAATAGGTAGTTTTCTAAATACAAATCGTTTTTAAAAATTCGATAATTCAAACCTTTTGATGATGAATTCATATCATTATTCCAATTCTGTCTAAATTGATCAATGAGTATATTTTTAACCGTATCTTTTAGCCATTTAATACTGCTAAACGCTTGGTTTTCCCAAATGTAGGAAAGGCGACAGTGGTCAAAAATCTGTTTTACATGTCTTATCCAAGGAAAATCTTTACACAATGCAATCTTATACATACATTTTGAAATCTTATTTTCATTAGCAGTTATCATTTTCGCCCAAAAAGTTACCATTCTTAATTTTACATTAATTTCAATAGGATATCGACCCAATCCGCCATATATCATAAAATTAGGCGTGTTCTTTCTAAGTTTGAGTATATACTTACAAAACTTCAAATGAAGTTTCTCTAAATTACCAGTATTATATACTCCAAACTTCACATCCATATAAGAGTATGGGCTGTACAATTTTATCAAATAAATCTAAGATACAATCAAAGGATAGATTATGAGATTTCGATTTTCTAAGTATACTATACATAGCATTGATTCCCTTTGAATACTGGTTTTCTACATTTGCTTTAAAAATACCATTTCTTGTAAAAATCACTCCAAGGTAAGTAAACTGGTTTACTATTTCGACAGTCTGACCTCTATATTTAAAATCAATATTAGAACAATTTCTTGGTTTTCTACCAAAAATAACAATCTTCGTTTTTTCAACATTTACTCTCAACTTCCATTTTAGACAATAATCCGAAAACAGATCAATTTTCCTTTGGAGATCACTAGGAGATTCCCCAAAGAGATTAGTGTCATCTGCATACAATAAGGCAAAAAGATCCAAATATACATCAATTTCATTTCGTGTGACAGAGCTTAAATATAAAAAAGGTATAAAAGTCATGTGGGACAATCGGGATATTATGGTGTGCAGGTTAATTGGGTAATTGCGGCAATTATCTCATTCAGAGATCAAAGGGTGATGGTTAAAGTAAGAATTCATGATTTCTTAATTAACGGCATAAATGCTTTGTACTTTCTGGTGTGCTTTTATTTATTTGTTTCTTTTATTCATTTTTTCGGACTTTAGGACCATCCCTCTGAAAATCCTGGATCGGCCCATGAAATCTACTAAGAGACGTGGTTTGTAGACCGATTTTTGTGACCCTATATTTTGGCAATTTTTTTTTTTTTTTTTTTTTTTTTTTATTTTGCAAATTACTTGACCATTTTCGGGACACCGAAATTTAAAGCTGTCAATCTATAGCAACATTGTAGATGGCGCCAGAAAAATTCACTTTGGCTTTATTCAAACTGTTTGACATGAAGTACTACTGACGAGGATTCAAAATCCGAAACATGTGTCTAGTACAATAAAATTGGTACTATATAACATATATTTTAATATTGACAGTATCACAACGAAGTCTTTGCGTGTAATTCAATTTGTTAAAAAATGTGAAAGGATGAAGATGCAATCAATGACAGTTATGAAATAACATAAATATAGGATCTCAAATTAATTTTCATTTCATACGATGTATTATGAAACGAGTTGTGTGTTTTATATCCCCGAGCCTTGTATTATGAAACGAGTTTCATAATACATCGTATGAAATGGAAATTCATTTGAGATTCTTTTTATCACATGATATTGCCTAAAAATTTGCATTTCTAACGTGAAATCAACGTTTCCGAGAATTATAGAGGCGAACCACGCCGTGATATAATTCAATCCAATTCAATTCTTTATTTCTTTATGCCTGTTGGCATATATTGATCAGATATTTGATACAAATATATATACAATGCACATCAAACAATAATATAATACATGTACATTTTTGTATAATAAGCGAGAGAGTTACTGTTATAATGACACGCATTCTAATATAATATTATTTTAGAAAATAGAGGCACATATCTAAAACAAATCCTCATGTTAACTTTATTGGTATAATCGTTTCTTCTTTTTTCTGCTAAGTATAAAAATCTGCCAAAATTCCTTTAGAAGTCTTCTGCTACCCCATGAGAAGTAACTTGTCCCCATCGTGTAGATATTCTGTGCGTAAGAGAAAAGTATTTCAATTTTGAATAGTATTTTAATGCAAGAATTGATTCAACGACAACAATTTTAATCATTGATATTGACTCCGGGTCTCAATTTAACTGTTGACCGATATTTGAAAGGTCACATTTGTCAAGGTTTATGTGATTAGGTTCCAAACTTGACCAATCGCATTCAAGCAGAGCGATATGTAACGTGTTATCATATCATATATTTATGAAATGGCTTTATGAAACTGCATAACGGGTGTATCATGTGATAAAATTGGATATGAAGGTGTCTGATGATTGTCCGAATTGTCACATTCCTGTAAAAACTAAAAATTAATGAATGAAGTAGTGTCCTCCGTAGGGAAGTTTAATATAATAAATAACAATGAACACTTTATATCCACTTATTCTTTTGTATTCGTGCTTTTCCACTTGATAAAGGCCGAGTGGCCGAAAATTTGTGGATATAGAGTGTTCATTGTTATTTATTAAAAATTAATGGAGTTTTAGAAATAAATGAAATAAACATACGTATTTGTCATACTTATCTTTTTGAAAATAAAAATGCCTAAATTGTTGCGTAATGTGACGACAGTATGACTCCTCATTTCATTGACATAAAGATCTTTTCATCACTATATTGCATACGTTTCGAAACTTATATTCTGTACAGATACAATTTTTAAAGTACATGTATATGCTCTTTCATTTGAAATGTGCAATTTCTGAGCTTTATTTATAAATCTTGATCACGTATGAAATCTATGAAATACGGCATACGAAAGTAATCCTTTAGAATTCATAAGTTATCGATAGAAGATTCATATTTAATATTTTCAGTTGTTATCCCTTACTCTACAATTAATGGAATTCCTGATGCAAACAAAGAACCCTGATTATGATATCCAATAGCTATAAATTAAATCAATAAAGGTACCAAAAATGAAGATCGTCCATGTCTTTGGAGTGAAATATTTTTTTGCAAAAACTACTTATTTTGAGAAAATATTAGGCTTATTTATGAAAATATAAAGTGTAAATGTATGTCCATATAAAAGTGTTCGAGAGAGAGAAATACATAAGAACATTTAGCCAGAAACAAGTTAACAAGGGGGGGGGGGGTTGTCTCTTATGAGTAATAATAAAGAATGATTTTCAAAAGTGTAACAAAAAAACTTACAACATTGAAATAGACTATATCCTTGCTACACCTTAGCCATTCTATAGTACTTTTCAGGTCATAGAGAGATTTTCAGACTTGAACCTCAAAGGGACACTGAATTGCTGCAGTCTCAAACTTTTGTTTACCTACATATATGTATAGATAAAATGTATTTCCATATTCGTCTTTTTGTTTGATCATAATTTGTATGAAAGTGTGTGTATGTGTGTTAAATTGTTAATGTCCTCAATATTTGTAAAATTCTGTAAAATTGTGAATATTATAAACTGCGGAAAAAAGGCATGTACTGATGAAGGCGAGGGGATTTGGTAATACGACTCGATTCGCAGTTGGTCGAGGGCGGAGTCATTTTATCGGAACAAACTTGAAAGGCCAAAGGACAGGCGGGGAAGGTAGGTCGACAACATTTTTAAAAGGTACATTGTATTTCAAATTTTGTGGAAATACATTTACAACTTGAAGAAATTCTTCATACGGATGAACTAAAGTCATTTCAGAAGAAAGAAAAAAAGTCTCAAAATGACGCGGAAGCATTTGCCTCAATGGATATGCCCCTGCAAAAGCTTTAGCTTTCAATACGGGAAATCCGGATTAATTAATACCGTTATCGGTTTGACACAGTTACCTCCCCTTGTTTACACAGCTGCGAACAGAAACAACAACAAGTGAATAACTTAACAACTTCAACAAGTGTCAAACGATAAAAAGAGTACACATGGAAGTGATAGAGGAGCGAAATTGTCAAAAGACCAATGAATTTTATTTATAAACCACAAAGCAAGCTTCTGTGTAAAAAATGTCAAACTGAAAAATGAATTGATGAAGATCATTGTTGTCAATGTTGAAATGATCAGGTGCACATTATCAAGGAACAGAAATACGAGGATTGTGATAAAAGATGATGAGCAAACATGAATATTTTGTTTCAATATCGGAACGTACGTCCCTTGACGCTGCACTTACATGCAGATCTAGATGGTTAAACGGCCAACAACTCATTTGAGGTTTATAGAATCGGCAATCTGACAATGCTGCTTGTCACCGCAATCGTGTGTTCCTTTATTATGGGAGTCCTTCTGACTCTCGCTATACAGTGGCTGATACTACAATTTATTCTGCGCAAGATCCCAGAGGAGCCAATACCTGTAAAGCCTCAGTTTGTTGATTTCAAGTTGCCGAAGGTACAGTCCTGTGCGGCTCACTTCAGAAACTGGATAAATGCAATTTTGATAACTTTGTCATTCAAAAATTAAAATAAAATTTTTATTATTGAATAGACCTTGCTTAAATGTAATTTTGTTATATAGTCAAGGGTTTATGCAATCATATTACTTCTTCTTCTTCTTCTTCTTCTTCTCTTGATATTCCCCTCCAGTGTTTGGCGTACTCGCATTACTGCGATAAAAAGGTCAATCTGTAAAAACAAAAACTAAAACATGCAAGCACAAAGACATTAAAAAGAGCATATTCTAACTAAAAATTGAGATCAGTAGGAGAGTATATACAATGGTACGTACAAATAAAAGTTAGCAGTATGGCAAGGGAATCGATAACCAAATACTAAGATTAACAATTATCACAGACACATTTCATTTTCGTAGATACCAGTAAAAATAAGAATAAAAATATTTATCTTCCCAATGGTTCTCCTAATGAGAATCCCTGACAAAAATATTTCTTTATTTACTCAGGCACTTGCAACCTAGACAGCCTACAATTATGTAATTTGTAACAAAAATTCCTGGACATTTCCTCTATTTTGTGTATGAATGACCTTTTATCAGTTGTTCTTTTCTTGAAAAATACTGAATTGTCCAGCACAAGCCTAGTAAATTGTTTTCTGTCAACCATAATGCTACTCCAAGCATCCTTGTCCGACCTTGAGTCGATTAATGACTTCATACCCGAAACTGTATCTCTACGCATTTTATGAAATACTGGAGATGACGATATCAGGTGGTCTATATCTTCAACATCTAAAAAGCAGAGTGGACATTTGGCATCCTCTGTTCCTTTGCTGAATTTTGCTTTTTGCTTTTGTAGATTGTAAACCCCAGTGAGCATCCTAGCTTTCACTATTCCTTTCTTTACATCCAGTGCACCGGTATCAATGGAATCCCAGACATGGTGGGTTTTGCCTACTTCCAACATATCAATGTTACAATAAGCATTACACAGACAAAATAAATTTCTAATATGGGGCATTTTCAATGTTTTAAAATCAGCGTGATGTTGCCGAGTTTAACATTGAGCCTATGGAGAGTGTCACGATGTCAGGATAAGGTTAGCTTTGGAAATGGCCCGTCTAAAACTTGATTGCCTATGAAGTTTGATAGCATGCACTGACTTAATGATATATAACAGTTTATACCTTAAATTTACAACTAACTGAGATCCAGTATATTGAATTGTACATTTTTGTATCACTTAATTAATTTCATTTAATTTTTGCATGATAAAGTAGTAAAAATCGCATTTATCCAGTTTCCGAGGTGAGCCACAGGGACAGTAGTTGCATTTAATATCTTTTGAGATTGATCTACGTAGCATGTGGCTATGTTTTTGTTTACTCAGATACCGCTTGCCAGGATGGTTGACACATGTATCAGTAAACAACAGCATAATAAGTAAACATCCGCATGCTAGAATCTAAAAAAAGATTTAGATGCATCATGTACATGTACATATAACATTAATAATTCAGTCTTTTCGAAAAACAGAGATACTTCCAATTTTAGACAGTATCTGACCTTCATAAAACCATTTGATTGATATATGGTAATGTCAATATTATATCATTATTTCTCAGAGTTTCAGGAAGGTTTCTGTGTAATATATTGAATTTGATATTTAATAGAATTTGATGATATACCACTAGCTATTACCTGTAGTCTAAAATGTAGTTGAGAATATGTATGTTTTGTGGTGCAATTGCTAAGTGCAAGTGATGGACTGCACCATCTTTATTTGTCGTCAATTTTTCTGGTACTGTGATAAGATTTGGGAGTGGGGGCTGTCACATTACACACACTGTAATTCATATAAGTTTTCTTGAAGACTGCATGATCAGTGAGTTTGATAATTTTCGTTTTCACTAATATTATCATGATTATAAAAGCTCACATTTGTTAAAAGCAAAACCAATGTGCTTTGGCTTTAAAACAATCGGAGTAACATTAAAGCATCCTCACTTTTTTACAACAGCAACTTTAGTTTAGTTTTTGGAACGTTATTGCATTTCTCATGTAGTTTCAAACAGTCATGTTTTTTATTTTGAGTCAGTAGGGCTTTTTATAGCAGATTCGTATAGATTATAATGGTAATATTTTAAGGCTTTATTGTTATACAAATTAAAAAAAAAAATTTTCTTCCTGATAACGTCCTATTATATCTGCCATTGCCAATAGAGGTCCTTGCAGTCCATCCTACCTCATAATTGTATGGTTTTGTGCATTATAATAACATTATGAACTTATTCTTAACATCTTTCTTGTAGGAACTACTGTGTGCTGTGAAGGAAAAAAAATCAACAAGGGAAACTTGCTTAGCCATAAATTTGGTTTTCCACTTCCTCTACAAAGAACTGAAAGATACAAAGTCAATGCGCAGGTAAATATAAAAAGCCATTATGCCAAAAAATATACAAAATATGCAGGTAAATTACTGTATACAAAGTCCTTGCCCAGGTACAATGTATTTAAACAAAGTCAATGTGCAGGTAAATACATTTTGTATACAAAGTCAACATGTAGTTAAATAAACAAACTGATTTTTATGCCCCCGGAATCAAAGATTCGGGGGCATATAGTTTTTGGCCTGTCCGTCTGTTTGTCTGTCTGTCTGTCTGTTTGTCCGAAAAACTTTAACATTGGACATAACTTTTGAATGGGAAGTGATAGGGCTTTCATATTTCACATGTGTATTCCTTGTGACAAGACCTTTCCATTGATACCAAAATTTTTGACCTCGTGACCTTGACCTTGACCTTTGACCAACTTTTCAAAAACTTAAACATTGGGCAGTGTTTATACTAACAAAGATGCCAACGGGGGCATTCGTGTTTCACAAACACAGGCTTTCTTAAATTTTGTAGTGTAGATGATTTAAACAGTCTGTATGAAAATGTTTGACCTCGTGACCTTGACCTTTGACCTACTTTTCAAAAAACTTTAACATTGGGCATAACTTTTGAATGGTAAGTGATAGCTAGGGCGTTCATATTTCACGTGTGTATTCCTTGTGACAAGACCTTTCCATTGATACCAAAATTTTTGACCTCGTGACCTTGACCTTGACCTTTGACCAACTTTTCAAAAACTTAAACATTGGGCAGTGTTTATACTAACAAAGATGCCACCGGGGGCATTCGTATTTCACA
This sequence comes from Pinctada imbricata, assembly GCA_033119305.1. Lineage (NCBI taxonomy): Eukaryota > Metazoa > Mollusca > Bivalvia > Pterioida > Pteriidae > Pinctada > Pinctada imbricata. The sequence goes on along the minus strand of VSWD01000006.1, from coordinate 35,584,442 downwards.
AACACAGGCTTTATTAAATTTTGTAGTGTAGATGATTTAAACAGTCCGTATGATATATTTGGTATATGGTTTATACAGACTTACCACTAGTTTGACACAGTGCATGTATCTAACATGAATCCCATAGAAAATGGCATAGATTTAAGGATTAGGGGTATTATAGTAATATTGTCAAAAAAGCTAGAACTTTTTTACTCCCATATCTTGCATATTTTTAGATAATTTTTTAGCTCGCCGGGACGAATGTCCGGAGAGCTATTGTCATACCCCCAGTGTCGGCGTTGGCGTTGGCGTTGGCGTTGGCGTCTGCGTCTGCGTGCGGGTGCACAAAAACTTTAACCTTGCTTATAACTTTTAAACCAATACAGATTGGGCTTTCATATTTCACATGTGCATTCCTTGTGACAAGACCTTTCCATGGATACCAAAATTTTTGACCTTGTGACCTTGACCTTGGAGATTGACCTACTTTTGAAAAACTTTAACCTTGGCCATATTTTTTGAATGGTAAGTGATAGGGCTTTGATATTTCACATGTGTATTCCTTGTGACAAGACGTTTCCATGGATACCAAAATTTTTGACCATGTGACCTTGACCTTGAAGATTGACCTACTTTCGAAAAACTTTAACCTTGGCCATATTTTTTGAATGGTAAGTGATAGGGCTTTGATATTTCACATGTGTATTCCTTGTGACAAGACGTTTCCATGGATACCAAAATTTTTGACCTTGTGACCTTGACCTTGGAGATGATTGACCTACTTATTAAAAACTTTAACCTTGGCCATATTTTTTGATTGGTAAGTGATAGGGCTTTGATATTTCACATGTGCATTCCTTGTGATAAGACCTTTCATGCCGTACCATAAATTTTGACCTACTGACCTTGACCTTGAAATTTTACCTACTTTTCAAAAACTTTACCTTGGGCCGTATTTTTTGAATGGTAAGTGATAGGGCTTTGATATTTCACATGTGCATTCCTTGTGATAAGACCTTTCATGCCGTACCATAAATTTTGACCTAGTGACCTTGACCTTGAAATTTTACCTACTTTTTGTTGTTGTTGCAATTTACATATGGTTGCCACCGGCGAGCTATGTTGTCATTTTGACAAGTCTGGTTTAATGTTTCATTCAACTCACCATGAAAATATATGGTCCCAAACAATGCCGAAGTTGTGCGTCTTCTGCCAACCTTGTGGTTTTTAATTTTTCTGTTATCAAAAGAAGTAGAGTATTATACCCCTAATCCATAAAGGAATTTGATAATAAGTATGGCACACAAATTATTTTCTCCTCCAGATCGAATTTTATGCTCTTCAATCATGAGTCACAAGTTTTGAAAAAAAAAAACTTCGGGAATATAGAATCAGACATTGTACCTGCCAGTAGACTTTAATTTGTTCTTGTTATTAATGGCCTGTGAAACAAAGCTTTGAATGGCCATTTGATGATGACTTCATACTGAATAACTACTGTAAATTGCTTAATTTTTGTCAGTACCAATTTTCGTCACTTCGTTCAAAATGACAATTTCGTCAGTACATGTACATAAATTCGTCGTCCAAGGGTCCCTAAAAAAGTAAAATATAAATTGGTCTGCTCAAATGCCAACTTAACATTCAGATAGGCCGTATGCGTTTGTTTTCATTGTTTGTTTAACAATTATTGGTAAACAAACAATTAGAGACATGTATACTACTTAGCTTGCTGTGAAATCATATCATTTGTTAATTTGGTAATTGGTCATTTAGTACATAATATGCGACTTTGTTTTTTCTTCATGAAGGTATAGAGTTGGAACACTTCCGTATTATTATTTATGTGCGTATTCAGTTTTCATTGATTTATCATTTGTCTGTCATAATAACTCTTTAAGATTAAATTTTTCCTTTCTACACTATATTTTGTCAGGCTCAGTATTTATATTTGTCGGTACATAATTTCGTCAAGGGAGGCACTGACGAAAATGACGAAAATTGGTACCTGACGAATAAAAACCAATTTACAGTATAACAAGTCAAACTAATACTGTACGTGTACTTACCAGTTTTTAAGCAGAATCAAATTTTTGCGAAAACAGGGTAAAATAAGACAAATTGACATTTTGGCGTAATCATGAATTAGCGCTTCTAACTTATTTTCAACATGAATCTATAAAAGTTCAATAATAATTTAGTGTAGTCTTGAATTAGTGCAGTCTTTATACAGTAGCAATAACTCTGCTAAAATATGAATCCTGCTAAAATTAGTTCACATACATTATAACCAATGCCAAATGTTTCGCAATCCCTCAATCATATATAGACATAGTGGTATATGAAATGATGATTTGTGATTTTATTCAGATGGGTAATAAAAAAGATGAATATGGAGTTTGCAGAACTTATGCAGAAAACCACTGGTAGAATTATAGATCAAATTACAGTAAGTTGAATTTTTTTTTATGATGATTTTGGGTAACAGACATACTGTATATGTAGAATCATTCGCTGTATATTAACCTTGGCTACTTTTGTGATTGGCCTCCTAACGGGAAGGTTTGTCTCAGTGAATGCAAGTACCAAACTGAAGTATTTCTTCCAGATGGAAGGAATGATATAAATAAAAACAGAAACACTCAAATACATAAATTTTCAGCCCTTTGGCCTTTATCCAGTGTAAAAAACGACATTGTATATGACAGCTAAGTAAAATCCATCATTTGCTTCACTAGTATTAATTGCAAAAATCATAATAAAAAATTGATTTTTGCAATGAACGCTAAAGAAGCAAATGATGGATTTTACTTAGCTGTCATATACATTGTCTTTTTTACACTAGATAAAAGCCAAGGGCCGAAAATTTTTGTATTTGAGTGATTGTATTTTTATGCAAATATAGTAATAGGTCAATGGAACCAGAGATAAGTCCGTGAATCATTGTATATGCAAAAATGTTTACTTTTATATAAAGAAAGTACCAGTGAATGATTCTCCTTAACCTTATACATGTATATAAGATTTAGAAAAAAAATAGAGTGCACATTCTTTGATTGTTCATTAAAAGGAAATTTGAAAATACAGTAAGAATGTGATTTGTTTAAAAACATACTTGTTCATGCATCATTATTACAGACCTACCTACTTTTATGATTTTTTGTGTAATTTTTAGGATTTTAGCCCCACAATTATGCTTTACGATTTTGCTGCTCAATATTTCAAAGCAGAATGACTTTTTAAACATATTTCAACATTCGAGTAGACCAGCATGCGTACATAAATTCTTTATACCTTGAGCATTTGATATCATATAAGCAATTGCGTAAATGATTAATATTTGTAACAATGTTGATTTGGGGGATTGACAATGCTTTTTTTAGCTCACCTGAGCGAAGCTCAAGTGAGCTATTGTCATAGCGCGCCGTCCGTCGTCCGTCCGTCGTCCGTCGTCGTCGTCGTCGTCGTCGTCGTCCGTCTGGCGTAAACTTTTAACATTTTCGACATCTCCTCTGCAACCGCTGCACAGAATTTCATGAAACTTTACAGGAAGGAAGTACTCAAGGTCCTCTACCAAGTTTGTGTTTTTGGTGCCGATTGGTCAACAAATATGGCCGCCAAGGGCTCTGATTGGCTGACACATTTTCCACATCTCCTCTGCAACCGCTGCACAGAATTTCATGAAACTTTACGGGAAGGAAGTACTCAAGGTCCTCTACCAAGCTTGTGTTTTTCGTGCCGATCGGTCAACAAATATGGCCGCCGGGGGCTCTGATTGGCTGACACATTTTCGACATCTCCTCTGCAACTGCTGCACAGAATTTCATGAAACTTTACAGGAAGGAAGTACTCAAGGTCCTCTACCAAGTTTGTGTTTTTCGTGCCGATCGGTCAACAAATATGGCCGCCGAGGGCTCTGATTGGCTGACACATTTTCGACATCTCTTCTGCAACCGCTGCACAGAATTTCATGAAACTTTACAGGAAGGAAGTACTCAAGGTCCTCTACCAAGTTTGTGTTTTTCGTGCCGATCGGTCAACAAAAATGGCTGCCGAGGGCTCTGATTGGCTGATACATTTTCGACATCTCATCTGCAACCGCTGCACAGAATTTCATGAAACTTTACAGGAAGGAAGTACTTATGGTCCTCTACCAAGTTTGTGTTTTTCATGCCGATCGGTCAACAAAAATGGCCGCCGAGGGCTCTGATTGGCTGATACATTTTCGACATCTCCTCTGCAACCGCTGCACAGAATTTCATGAAACTTTACAGGAGGGAAGTACTTAAGGTCCTCTACCAAGTTTGTGTTTTTCGTGCCGATCGGTCAACAAATATGGCTGCCGATGGCTCTGATTGGCTGATACATTTTCGACATCACCTCTGCAACCGCTGCACAGAATTTCATGAAACTTTACAGGAAGGAAGTACTTAAAGTCCTCTACCAAGTTTGTGTTTTTTCGTGCCGATCGGTCAACAAATATGGCCGCCGAGATATCTGATTGGATGATACATTTTCGACATCTCCTCTGCAACCGCTGAACAGAATTTCATGAAACTTTACAGGAAGGAAGTACTCAAGGTCCTCTACCAAGTTTGTGTTTTTCGTGCTGATCGGTCAACAAATATGGCCAACGAGGGCTCTGATTGGCTGACACATTTTGGACATCTCCTCTGCAACCGCTGCACAGAATTTCATGAAACTTTACAGGAAGAAAGTACTCAAGGTCCTCTACCAAGTTTGTGTTTTTCGTGCCGATCGGTCAACAAATATGGCCGCCGAGGCCTCTGATTGGCTGACACATTTTCGACATCTCCTCTGCAACTGCTTAACAGAATTTCATGAAACTTTACAGGAAGGAAGTTTTCAAGGTCCTCCAACAAGTTTGTGTTTTTTCGTGCCGATTGGTCAACAAATATGGCCGCCGAGGGCTCTGATTGGCTGACACATTTTCGACATCTCCTCTGCAACCGCTGCACAGAATTTCATGAAACTTTACAGGAAGGAAGTACTCAAGGTCCTCTACCAAGTTTGTGTTTTTCGTGCCGATCGGTCAACAAATATGGCCGCCGAGGGCTCTGATTGGCTGACACATTTTCGACATCTCTTCTGCAACCGCTGCACAGAATTTCATGAAACTTTACAGGAAGCAAGTACTCAAGGTCCTCTGCCAAGTTTGTGTTTTTCTTGTCGATAGGTCAACAAATATGGCTGTCAAGGGCTTTGATCTGTAGAAGTATTTTTGTGACTTTTAACCCTTTGTCTGCAACTCAGGTGAGCGATGTGGCCCCCTTGGGCCTCTTGTTTTTCTCAAAATTTCAAGCAATTGTTTATTTTATGCTTTACTTCCCTAAATTACTCTTCCTTAAGCTAAGCATTACACCTATGGCAAGAAACAGGTAGACATGTTTCTGCCTGAATACATGCAGTTATTAAAGTTAAAAAATTCTTCAAGCAATGACTGAATAAATTGAAAATTTGGTACTTCTCAATTTCTTAAATAAATTTGTTCAACACTTCTAAAAGAGTTTTTAGTTATGCATGTACTTTCTATGTATATGTTACATAGGTTCAAGACTTCAGTCTGGGTCCAGTGTTCCCTGTTATAAAAACAGCTATCGTGAAAGACGTCAAACTTCAGGGTGAAACATTAGAGGTGAGAGTGCCGTGATCTGTGCACAAAATTTTCCATTGATAGTATCAGCCATTCATAATAACATTTAGTTAAAATGGCTAAGGTTTACTTAAGGAATGAAGGATGAATAATAAATAAGGATGAGTTTTCACTGTATAGCATAGCCTATACAACAGTAAAGAGTTATTTATAAGAAATCATCCTTTCAATAAATTTTCATGAGAAGGAAAGCTTAAATTGATCATAACATCACATTATCAAGGGCATCATACATGTGGGCATTTACACAAAATGAAGTTGAAAATGTCCAATTTTGCCATTATGATTACTTATATCAGTTCTGTTAGTATGTAATTATTTCATGTGATAGAAAATATCGAATTATGTTTTTATTGAGTTGGCAAAGCCAACTCTCATTGCTATGGCTTTCAACTTTGCACTTGATAACCCTGCACGGACCAAACAACGCACAATGTTACTGGCGTAGTAAGAAATAGGACCACTACGATTTGACAAAAGAACATATTAGACAACAGACGTTTAAGTTCAAGTTGTAAATAATGGGTTAAATGCATTATGAGAATGCAAAAATATGCTACAAGGAACGATGCTACAGGAATAGCGATCACATGTTGATGTCAGCACATTAAGATATGGCGCATCTTTTTTCTTTGTACTTCCCTCCTCTGTATAAGGAGCACCCCATTTTTAGATAGATAGGTAAACGTATTGTATTTAGAATAAAAAAGACCTTAGATTTAAAAAAAAATTGTGGATGTGTAGAAGACTAAAGACAAGTAAATAAATAAATCAATCAATCAATAATATTTATTCAAAGTCAGACATAATTTATAACAATCAACATTAGCTCTGATGAGCTATTTACCGACTAGGAAAAAAGGTTTTTCAGTTTGATATATACTTAATAAACCTAAGACGTTGGTTTTAAGTTGGTCAAGAAGTTTCAAAAGCAAATATCTCCTAAAGTAAAAGTGATAGGACCTTATACTTCATACATACACCCATAACAATTGCAACAAATTTGACATGATCATATTGACCTTGAACTCTGACCTCAAAATCAGTCATTTGGTTAAGAAGTTCTATCATTTTATATATTTATATATTTCCAGACTTTTTTTTTTTAAATTTGAGACAACTCTTGAATTGTGAGAATCACTCATTCAAGCATTTGAGGCATAGATTTGGAGTTTGATTTGTGCCAGTTTTATACTTGTCTTCTGTATGTTCGTCTCAATGTTACTTTTTGCCAACTCGCAGGACTTTCAGTCCTTTGATTCATATTGTATTCATGATTCTTGTTTTTTGACATCCCCTTGTCATTGTTAAAGATGTCCAATCAAAGTACTTGTTACATATCATGTAAATACGATATTATAGAAAATAGATTTTAAAACATTGCATTCCTACAAGCATTGCATTTAAAACATTGCATTTCTACAAGCAAATGTGTGCATGCAGTATACATTTTTTCACGTTAATTTTTTTTCAGCAAGTTGATATTGAAATGGATTTGGATTACCAGGGAGGATTCCAGCTGGCTTTAGAAATCGACATGGTGTTCGGAAAGCGTCGAGTCTACTTAAGTGTCACAGTCACAAAACTTCAAGGTCGCGCAAGGCTACAGTTTTCTAGTGAACCATATACTCACTGGTCATTCTCTTTCTATGAGGTATAGCTTTTTAAAAGTTTCTTTTGGTTTTTTTAAAGCAAAAGTTTGTATTGGAGTAGAATTTAAGAATTGAATTTAAAATACATGAGTGATAAATACAATGTATACTGAGATGTTCAGGACTTAATAGTATTGTATGATATAATGTTTTTTTTTTTTCTGTGCAGGAACCCTTAATAGAATTTGATGTTGAATCTAAATATGGTGGAAAAGCCTTACCCAAGATAACTACTCTCATTGTCGCTCAGGTAAATGTATATTTTATATGATTTTACAGAAATGTAGTATCTATGAAGTTCAATAAAGTTTTTCTACTCATATGAGTTAATTGAAAAATAAAAAAAAAAACTTATTAGTTTTACATGTATGTATTTAAACAATGAAAAATTATACATGTACATCTGGTACATGTATGTCACATCTACATGCATGTGTGAGCACAGTGTGATTTGCTGAATTTTAAGTTGACTTTTATTGAAAGTAATTTTGTCACAAAGAAGATGTGCTTCTAAAAGTAGAAATTGAAATTTTCTTGTATCAATGGACATTACTGTAATGAATCAGGAAAATTTTTTAAGAGATTGCTTCAAACATTCATAGGGAAGAAAATTTTGCTCAAAGTTCATGTTGCTTTGTCTGTCTTTTTATTGTTCAAGCAACCTCTTGATTTTTTGTGAAATCTCATCTCTTGAATTGGAAACTGCAGTAATGAAGTATAGTATGAAATTTCTCGATATACATGTATTTGTATTGTCTTACAATTTTGAAACAATTTCATACATTTGTTATTATTTTCAGTTAAAACGTACAATCAGAAAGAAGCACACCTTACCTAACTACAAGTTCCGTATGAAGCCGTTTTTCCAACCTCCCCCACCAACCACAGATGTTAGAGATATTCATCTGAAGGGTGTAAATCTAGGTCAAGGTAAACTGGAGGTCACCATAAAGAAATGTAGCCAGCTGATGGACCTTCCTACAGACTCCTCATTGTATTGTACATTGTCAGTAGGTAGGTCAAGGTCATCGCTAATGGTATTTTAAAATGTCTACAAAGACATGTTTATTTCATACCATGTAACTAATTCACATATAATCTTTAGCACATTTAAATATGAAAATACAATATACTTCGTAAACTTCAATCTCCTCTATTTACATACAGATTTATTATCATTTAAGATTTTTGGTTGTTTTGATCAGTTACTCAAATTTCCAGTGCCAGCCTTGGTAAAATTTCTGGATCGCGAAATGCCTAACTTTACACCTGCTGGCGAAATTTTACATTATAACTTGACAATCAATAGTTTGTCTGGTAATGGTTTGGTGGACTGTGTGATTCGGTCCTTTCGAAATACAGAGTTACTTCCCATGTGTGCAGGTATCTGACATCAACGCATCGTGACGTCACCAAATTCTATGACAACCAGCATGAAATTCAGGGAATCAGTGTTACATATATGACGTTTTCAAAGGAATTTAATGTCGTCACAATGCTTTTACGTCAGGTACCTGCACAAATCGAATGTAGGCCAGTAAAATGGAAAAGACGGAATCATGAGTTCATAATGTCTAGCCTGCCAACTAGTGCAATAATGGACATTTGATGATCTTTAAACTGTGTAAAGTCATTTGTATTAGTAATTTCTTCTTAATTTACTCAAAAAAGAATTACATGTATTTAAGAACAATAAATCTGTATGTGCAAGAATGACAACCAAACTATGCATGACATGACATTTAGATTTCATATTGATTGATAAAAAAAATATGAATAGAATGTGAAACCATTATTTATTCATTTTTGAAATTACCATATTCATGCATATTTAAGTTATTGTACAATGAAATTTGATCAAATTGAAATAAAAAATAAATAACAAAAAGAAATTTACTCTTTGTAGACAGTCAACCTTGGTTAGAGCTTGCGGAAGGAAAGAAGAAAATTTGGGTAGTTTATGACTTAGAAATCCTCAAAGGAAACTCTGTATCTATAGGACTAACATTCAGAGACGTACGTCTTAATATAATAAATGTTGATACCCTGTTCAGTTGATCCAGATATCCTTGTTTTGAGGATATTCTATCAAATCTTTGTAATCCTTAATGTGTGACACAATATGCAGAAAAGAAGTTATGTAAATTGATTGAAATCAGAATACTGTATGAGCAATTTATATGCTTCTAATCTAAATCATGTACATGTAGCTAGGGGTGTCAGTCTTTAAAAGTCCGGGAAATAAGTTTCTTTTTCAAGATTAGGGAATTGTTTGGGAATTTTAGAATTAGGTCATTGAAAAAAATGAAAATCCTCAAAATGAAAAGAAAAGTGAGTGAAAAATTATTTCAGAACTGAATTGTTTTAACATAATCATTATATAATTACATGTATTTTTGATTGACCTTGAACACTAAGTATTCACTTGAAAGAAAATTATGTTTGTTATCAATATTGATGTATTTGAAGTTTGTACATGTATTGTGATACTGAAAAATGCATACAATAACTAAATTGGGAGATTAGGAGGCTGTTGAAAATTTTTGCGATTTTGGTCAGTGAAAAACATGAATTAGTCAAGGAAAAGTAGGAACAATTTTTCACTCAGAGTGTTTGCAACCCACGAACAATGTATGATATCATACAATTTGATCTTATTAACTCTGTTCCGTAACATGTATTTCTTTTTTAGGGTTTTGTTTTAGAGAAGTATGATGATATGGTTATAATAGACAGTATACAAGCTGATTCTCCTGCTTCACAAGTTGATATCAGAAAGGTTGGTTATTCTTGAATTACATGTATGTCATTGATAAAGCAAATTACAAAAAATTATTGCTTTTACACTTATAACATGTATAAGTACCCGTTTTACAACTCCTTTGACATGTCGCAGAAAACAAAATTTGCACCTATAAAATCATACAATTTATGCCTACAAATAATTTAAATACAAACATGTTATCCTCAAAGTGAAAATGGATATTAAACTTAAAAAATAAGGCAATAGAAATATTCCTACTTTTAGTGTCACCTGCCTAGCCTAGAAACTCTTATTTCAAAAAACATTCTACATACTTGTATGTAAATTGAAATCATATTTAAATATCAGAACAAGTTTAATTGCATGTTGAAGTAGAATAAATCATATGAACTTAGATTTTTGTACTGAATTGGGTCTTAGAACACCAAATAATTACCACAATAGTGATATTTGTGTAACATAGAAGTCACTACTTGTATATAGATATTTTGTTCGTACATGTATATATTTTGTTGATTAACAGGGAGATATACTAGTTAGTATAGGTAACACCAAGGTCACCAACACCAAACAGGCTGCTAAGCTGTTCAAAAACTGTGGTGAGAGGTAGGTTTTCCTGGTATGAAATATCTTAGTATTACATAATGTGATTCCCTTAGATGCTACTATTGAAGTGGTATGAGTTGTATTTTGCATGAAAATGTGACGTAACAATGTGTGACGTCACAATGCATTAGCTCTACAGAAACATGTTGCGACGGCTGTTGTAATCTGTAAACTGAACCTGTGAACCTGTAAACTGAACCCGTGGTGACCTAAATCTAATGTTTCCTTTTTACCTGTAAAAATTCAATTTCAGATTAAAAGAATGAAACTGACAATTGTGCTTCATATATATAGAATAAATATCATAATTTTGTGTTTTGTTACTATGCTAACACACATTACATGTATGATAAATTCATTTGCTGTGTGTCATGTGTGTTGCTTACCAGTTACAAAACACAAATTAAAACACTTATTCTATAAATCAAAATAAATTTATGAATTCAAAGACCTCTGTAAAGCACCTTTACAAATGTGAGAGCAATATCCACCTCTGTAAATACATTATCATTTTAATATGACATCACTGATATGAATGTATCTTCATTATGACTTCCTGAATTTGAAAATATTAATTTAGTCAACTTTAAAGTCTTGATTTTTGAAGTAAATTTGTTTATTCATCACATTTCATTAAGTGTCTACATTATTTTGGGCATGAGTACATGAATTGTAAACTTTTCATGATGAATATTCTTTCTGTTTGATATTTCTAATGAATATTTTCCGTGTTTAGACTCAAAGTTCGTATAGAGAGATTGAAGAGTAAAGTAGCAGCAGACATACAATATGTGGAGGATTCAGTCAGTCTTAAGGTTTGTGAATAAACTTACCTACATGTATATAGTATAGTACCTGTTCTTCAGTCAGTCTGTCTGTACAACTTAAAAAGTCCAGTACATGTATGTCTAGAATTATCTTCGGTACAGTATGTGGCATTTTTCAGGGTATTTTACTTTGGGTCCAGGGTCCAGTAAAATTGGGAAAAATCGTGGTGTTTTAATGAAATTGGGAATTTCCAACAGTTTTATTTGATTCTTAAGCCCCCGTTCCACTGCAATCCCGCCGTACCTACGTTCATTCCCGACCTCGAAATTTGCCAGGTCGGGAGAGAACGGCTCTTAGTCGTATCTTGGTCTGGTACAGCGTATGTTGGTCCAAAATCGATCGGTATTAGAGCGGGCATGCTTCAGAGGTCGGGAAAAGTTTCCCGTATTCTTTCAACTGGTTGAAAAAATACAGGAAACTTTCCCGCTCTCTTTGTGGTCGTGAAATAGTCGGCACTGGGTCGGGATAGTCGGGGGTACAGCCTAGGTTAATCGTATCCTGGTCGGAAAAGAGCGTGGCTTGAGCGTGGTCTGATTGGTATTTAACTAAACCCGCTCTCTTCACGCATAAGACACTCTTTAATTACGCCCTGTTCCCGATCTTTACTCGTCCATTCTACGCTCTTACCACGATTTATCCAATACAGATTCGATGTTTGCTGATCTTACCAAGACCTTTTCATGATCATCTTGCGACCTATTCACGCTCTATAAGACCAATTTACGACCAAACGATGCTTCAAATAGGATCTTTGTTTATTCATTCATTTTCTCGCACTGATATTGATATGTTCAAAATATTTATTATCAAAATGTCGCGGCGACGATTCTAGGCTATCCAATGCCATTTTTTTAAGTAAAGAAAATTTTTAATTTTGATTGCGAAACTTTTGGGTAAGGCTAGATCAAAACGAGAAATATAGGCTTCTTCTTGGCCGATACGATCATTGGATGACAAATGAGATTAGTTTAAGGTAGAAATTGTGTTTTGAGGGGGAATGTGTCGGGGACAGTCGGTAATAGATCGGAATGGCATTGGGAATACAATGTAGATCGGGTTTTGGTCGGGAATAGATCGGAGTTTGATCAGATAAAACGGGGTTTGGTCGACAATACGATCGTGAGTAGAGCGGGTAAAGCGTGAGTAAGTCCGCGTTGAAGCGTGAATCGGTCATAAATTGATCGGGAATCAGTCGGGAATAGAGCGTGATGTCAAGAAAAAAATGAAAAGGTCGGGAAAGTTTTACCCGCCCTTGTGAAAATTGCGGTCGGGAATGGTTGTAGGTACAGCGGGATTGCAGTGGAACGGTGGCTTTAAGGGGATAAATCATTACACAGAGATATAACTCCTTCTTATTCAAAGTGTATTCAATAAAAGAAACAGTACTAGTAAAGCCATCTATACTTAAGATTGTACTTCAAAGGTCATCAACTTCTAGGATCTGTTCAGAGTCAGAGGAGCTACTTTAATGATCATGATCAATCAGCGTTCAGATTGAAAGTCAGTGTTTGACGGGGGACATTCCCAATTTCCGAGTCTCTCCCATTCTGTTTACTGAACATGAACTACTTTCTGTTGTTTCTTTTGTAGTCACTATCCAAAATCTTATTTTGAAGAACTTATCTATCCTCTACAAAGAAGATGTACTCCCTTTTGTCATTTTTGCTGTTGTGAGATGACATGGTTCTGGGTTCCCAGTACTGGAGATAAGATTTGATGATTAAAAGGATATAAGATACATATTGATTGTTAATGTCGTATTTCTGCTAGGTATTTCAGTCGTCATTATTTTGCTTTTTATTGAAGAACACTTCAAAAAATTTAAAGACGGTCACATTGGGAAATTTCAACCATTAATTGGGAAAATACAGGCCACTTTGGCATTGGGAATGGGTCCGATAATCGGACCCAAAAAATGGACTTGAAAAATCCCTGAAACTTTCATAGAAGGTTAAGTCACATAAAGGTCAAAAGAATGAGATTTGTCAAAGATATTAAGACATATTCTTTCCTTTGTTCACTAGCAGAAAAGATTTGATTGTTGGAGAAACTTCTTTTAAAACATGTTTAGGAGCTTTCAAAAAGTACTTTTCATTAGTTGCCATTATTAAAGGCATAAAATGAAAAATTACATAAGAAAGTTATGACATACATGTATTTTTATTACAATAAAGGAAGTACTGTCATTTAAAAAATAGGAATATGATAAGTGTTCGTAAAATCAAGATTTTTAATTGTCCACAGGATGTCCAGTCAGATGTGAAAAAAGATGACAAGATGTCAGACATCACAGATGACTTTGTCAACATTAGTATACAGAGAGATTCAGATGCACAAAAGTCCTCAAAACCCAGTGTAAGCGATCAGTCACAAAGTATTACGAGTAGTCCTCAGAAAAAGGTTATGTCCCTTGTTAATTCTGGTCGAGCCCTTCTACAAAGGAAGACCAGAAGTAAAACTCAATCAGAAGTCCCAGACTCTACGTCCCAAAAGAAAACCCCCGTGCATCAGACAAAATCTCAAGGAAGCCCACAGTCTCAAAGGAAGATGTCCGATGATTCATCAGCAGCCATTGGCTCTCAGTCCAGTAGTCCCAGGCCGATTAGAAAAAATACGTCGGAGAAAGATCTGAAGGACCTCTCAGGATCTCCCAAAAAATCAGACTTTTCCAGTTCTCTTAGAATGCCTTCAAAGAAAGAGGTCATTGCAAGGTCAAGGTCACAAAGTGATACCACCTCCATCAAGGTATGCATTGTTTAACAAATTACTTGCTGTATCAGATTCTCAGCAATATTCAGTTAGCTAACCTTTTCATATAAGAAATCAAAGTTTGGAGCTAAATGTTTTTTTAAGAATTATGCAAACTTCCTGGCGTATTGTAAAAATTTACTTTGAAGTATAGAGCTACTTTAGTGAATCTAAATTTGTATATATGCAACATGGATTTCACTATTAGACTTAAGAGCTCTACAAATAATTTCTGCTTTGTACTTTTGTAATGTAAGCAAAGTAGCTGAACACTTTAGAGGTACATATAATAGATTTGTGTCTAAATAATTGAATACATTAAATTTTCATTTGTCATTCAATTGAGCTGAAAAAGCATGTACACTTATACAGTATGTCCTATATTTGTAAAGTTCATATATCTCTTCCAATTTGCATGAATAATTAGCATAATGAGAAACCCTTTCTTACCTTTACTTACAGAGTTTCAAATCCGATGATTTTGATCTGGAGTTGAATGAAACAGAAGGGATATCTGAGGAGGAAGAAGAAGATGACAATAGTATGATACGTACTGTAGAAGTCCCTGCTACCCAAGTGAGATACCAGTGTATACATTACATCATATTAGCTCTATTCATGAAATTCATTCATGTATTTATTTAAATGTCTTGTAAATCAGGAATATTTTCAAGTTTAATTAAAGATAAATACTCATTGTCTCTTTAGGTATTTGCTATTTGTGCCACTTGTTTTAATTTATTTGAAAATCAATATGGATTTGTGAAATGTTATCAAATCTTTAGGTAATAGCTTGCAATTTTCTTTCTTTGCATTGCATGAAAATGTTGTCAAAAACTGTCTGTAAAATGCATTCCAGTCAACTGATATTAACGTGGGAATTATACACTTGCAACATTGGAATATAACTTGTGATTTAAAATTGTAAATACATGTACATGTATCATAGACTTTGGATACCTCAAGTTAAATGAAAAAATCTTACATGAACTTTTTAATTACATGTAGCTTTTCTTTGTATAGAATCCCTCCTGGAATGAGAAGTTTACTTTTTCTATGGGAACCCAGGAAAAATTCCTAAATATTTGTGTGTGGTGCAAGATACCTAAAAAAGTAGACAAAAACGAGCGTGTGCTGAAGGCAAGCAAGGACTTTGTTGTAGGACATGTAAGTGCAAATTATTAATTTTATATCATTCCTTATGAAATATAATTTTTCAATGAAAATTCACTGAAAATATTAATAATTTGTAAATTTTAACGAAACAAAATTGTTGTAATAAAAGTTAAAACAAGAAGGCAAAAAAAAAAAAAAATCTCTATGTACTGATTACACCTTGCAAATAGCTGTTCCAAGTAACCATTCTCCTCACAACGTTCATGTATTTGTACCTTGAAGTTTCAAATAAAGATCTGATTCTTTATTAATATTAGAGTAAGAAAGTTTACTAGTATTTTATTTTCTGTTTATTATTGTAGGTTTGCCTGTCCTTGGTGGATATAGCTTTAGACTGTTTGATGACCTTACAGGGAGATAATCAACTAACAGTCAAATTGTCTCCCTCAGAAACTAGAGCTGGTGCTAGGTTAGATAATACAACAAATTTATTTTGAATATTTCATCTGGAGAGTTCATGTTCTTTGAAAATACTAAATATTGAGAACATTGTAATCCTCACAAATAAGGCTCATCTGTTAAAAAAAATTATTTTCAAAAATTTAATTGGAACTTTAACGTAGCACTGCTACTATTGAATTACTAAATGTTAATATAGAGTATTGTATGATATTCATACAAGAAATCAGAATAGAATTATAAAGTCTTTTTATTATACACTTAAAGTCTACATAAAATCTTATTTATGATCCTTTAAACCTCCTAAACATACATTTTTTTACAGTCGAGCCAAGCTAGCAGCTTACTCATCTCACCCTGGTTTTTTCCCTGATCTTTGTCATGGGGACATTAAGCTGGCCTTTGTTTACAAGGCATTAGAGATGTCGGAGGACGAGAGAAAACTATACACTAGGGAGGTACCCAGGGAGAAAGTGTGCATCAAACACAGGGAGTCACCAGAAACTGATGTAGAAAGTACTAGTGAAAAAGAAAAGGAGGCACAGTAAGTATGATAGGGTTGTCTTAAGTTGAATAAAGACTGTTTTGTCCAATAAATGAATTGCAAACTTTTGGCTACATGTACAATTAACTATCAAAAGTATGAAATCTTGAAGTAGTGTCCTCCGTAGGGAAGTTTAATGTGTGGCCGAAAATTTGTAGATATAGAGTGTTCATTGTTATTTATTATGAAATCGTGATTTTTGAATATTCTGAGAAGTACATGTACAAGTACTGTAAGTCTATCTACAGTATTAGGAAGCTATTCATAACATTGTATATTACATGTATGCGGTAGAACCAGAAAAAAAATCATTCTCTATGATGTCTTATTATTTACTTTCAGAGAGGAGGAAGGAAAGCACATATTTGACAGAACCAATTTTGCTACAGCCACATACTGCCATTTCTGTGGAAAGAAGGTACGAAGGGTTCTTTCAGTTTGACTTTTGATTATTAACAGATTAAGTATTTGCCTCCATTGAAATATCTTGATGAATGTGAAACATGATAATGTACAATAGGAAATATTTGATGTATGATTTAAGTGACACATTATGTAATTTTGTTGTAATTGTTACTCTTAACTACATGTAATTTGCTTATATTTACATTTCCATACCTTTTCTTTTATATTTGGTTAGAAGAATTTTTGACTGCTTTACCTGTAGCAAAATTGATTTACACTTGACCCATATGAGCCCATTTTTGTATTCAGATATGGCTGAAGGCGGCTTTCCAATGTTGTGTATGCTCTATGATCTGTCATAAGAAGTGTGTTATGAGATGTCAGGCAGAAACACTGTGTACTCAGTAAGTATTAAAAAAATTATGAACCTCTAATAATTAGAATTTTTTTGTAAGAAGCTTTTATGCTTGCATTTATGGTGCTTTTTGGCTATGTTGTATATATGTTTCCGCACATGTCAATCAAAACTTGCAAGGAAATACGATATTTGAGTGAGTTTTGAGTGAGTTTGGCATTTTACGTACAAATTACTGAACTTCTCAACTTTCTGATGCTCACAGTCCTTATTATTCTTAAAGTAATGAGAAAATGGAATCTGTAAGATAAGTTACATTTTACTCCAAAAAAGATTAGAAAAGGCCACCGAAATAAATAAAAAAAATTGTATTTATAGCCAACAACAATCCAGTGAATTAAAGCTAAACTTTACTTGTAGAAATGGCACCAGAAAAAGAGATGATCCCTCAGAACCATGGAAACCACCAGTCAGCCAATCAGAAGAGAGACATCTTAAACAGGAAGTGCAACAAAAGACCACCAGTATCATTAGGAAATTCCGTAGTAATAAACAAGGTATAAAAAGAAATGTATATATATTTCAGTTCAGTGCTTTTCTAGTGTATATTTAAAAAGGGTGTTGATTCTTTGAATTTTCATGGTGACAATACTAAATGTAACTTAATATGATAATATGAACATTCTTCTTGTATGTGTAATATCCAAGTGAAATAGGAATGTAGTTTTGAATTTTTCATCAAATGGCTTTAAATTTCAAATAGAAGAATTTTTATGCATGTATTGAAAAGTAAGAAACATAATTTTAGGGCACCGAAGGAAAATTAAGAGGACACACAGTGGAGAGAAATGGGTTTATATTCCACATGCAATAGCCATGCTACATGTTGATGTATGCTTAAAATATTCCCATTTCAAATCTGCGCTCTACACCACAATTATTTTACCTTAATATAAAACTCAGTGTGACTTTCTTTGATCAGATGGTCAACAAATCTTTAGACATGTTAGACGTTCTAAATGATTTTCAAATGTTACCATGCCAGAGGTAAAATTCCAAGGGCAATTTAGGGTTACAAGCATTTTACAAAGACCCTGAGGAGTGTGGATACATTCTTATGATTTCGTACACTGAAGTTTTGCATATTTGAATTCTTAGTCCTAGATGCAATTTTCTTTAATCATTCTTATATCACCAAGAGTGAATAGACCGTGGTATAGTGATTAAGGTGTCAGGCCAGTAACCTGAAGTTTGCTGGTTTGAGCTGTGCTAGCACCACAGTTCGGCCAACATATACACACTTAAATTTTACATGTTACGTACAAAAACTGTCCCTGTTTGTAGTGTGTCTACATGTCAGTTGTATTTAAAAAAAGGAGAGATGGCCAACATTTATCTTAAATTTCTATTTTAATCTGCTTTTAATTTGCAGTGATAAACCCCAGCACTCAAGATAGATCTGTCCTTCAAAGTAAACCCCTCCCACATCCTGTCTCCTCATCCAATCAGCTGTCTCCATTCCCTAGTCCTGTGTCCAGTAGGCGGAGAAATTCAGCACCAAACACTGAAGCACATCCTTCTATGAACCAATCAGAATCAACCATTCCTCTACCCCAGACACGTTCTATTAACTCACTTCAGGAGATACTCAGTAAAACAATTCTGAGTAGAGAGAATAGTCGTTCTGGCGAACTTAAGACCAAGGTACATAAAAAATCTATTGAACTTGTCAGATATCAAGTACAATTATCTATGGAACTAGGATTAATATTATTTCATAGCAATATAGTTTAGCTCAATGAAATTATTTATTGAAGTGAAAGAAATTTAATAATATGAATATGCAAGGCATTTTGAAAATATACAAACTTACATGTATGTTATTTAATGCTTGTCGGTTTGCTTGATATTTTTTAAAAAAAATTATATATTTTTTAAATACATAATGAGAAAAACGTAGCTCACATAATGTGTCCGCTATTTTACAATTCTAGTGTATGTATAATTATGTTGAATAACTGATTAGCCAAGATATCTCCACAAATTTGTTAAATAACAATAGACAAAATTATTTTTGAAATTTTTAGCTCACCTCGACGAAGTTGAGTGAGCTTATGCTATAACCCCACGCGTCCGCGTCCGGTTAAGAAGTTTGGGGTAGCTCAGTATCTGACAAAGTACTAATGCTACAGTAACCAAACTTGCACAAGTGATTCATCTTTGGATGCTGAGGTGAACCCATGCATCAGATGCAGCATCTGACCTACACTTTCCGCTTGAGTGACTTGGTTAAGAAGTTTGGGGTAGCTCAGTATCTGACAAAGTACTAATGCTACAGTAACCAAACTGGCACAAGTGATTCATCTTTGGATGCTGAGGTGAACCCATGCATCAGATGCAGCATCTGACCTACATTTTCCGCTTGAGTGACTTGGTTAAGAAGTTTGGGGTAGCTCAGTATCTGACAAAGTACTAATGCTACAGTAACCAAACTGGCACAAGTGATTCATCTTTGGATGCTGAGGTGAACCCATGCATCAGATGCAGCATCTGACCTACATTTTCCGCTTGAGTGACTTGGTTAAGAAGTTTGGGGTAGCTCAGTATCTGACAAAGTACTAATGCTACAGTAACCAAACTGGCACAAGTGATTCATCTTTGGATGCTGAGGTGAACCCATGCATCAGATGCAGCATCTGACCTACATTTTCCGCTTGAGTGACTTGGTTAAGAAGTTTGTGGTAGCTCAGTATCTGACAAAGTACTGATGCTACAGTAACCAAACTTGCACAAGTGATTCATCTTTGGATGCTGAGGTGAACCCATGCATCGGATGCAGCATCTGACCTACATTTTCCGCTTGAGTGACTTGGTTAAGAAGTTTGGGGTAGCTCAGTATCTGACAAAGTACTGATGCTACAGTAACCAAACTTGCACAAGTGATTCATCTTTGGATGCCGAGATGGACCTATGCATCGGATGCAGCATCTGACCTACTTTTTCCACTTGAGTAATTTCGCTTTTAAAAGCCAATATTGAGCAAAGTATAAGTGCTACATGTACCAAACTTGCATATTGGATGTATCTTTGATCAAACTTTCATAAAATGACCTTGACCTACTTTTTCCGCTTGAGTGATTTTGCCTTTAAAAGCCAATATTGAGCAAAGTATAAGTGCTAGATATTCCAAACTTGCATATTAGATGTATCTTTGATCAAACTTTCATAAAATGACCTCGACCTACTTTTTCTGCTTGAGTGATTTTGCCTTTAAAAGCCAATATTGAGCAAAGTATAAGTGATACATGTACCAAACTTGCATATTGGATGTATCTTTGATCAATCTTTCATAAAATGACCTTGACCTACTTTTTCCGCTTGAGTGATTTTGCCTTTAAAAGCCAATATTGAGCAAAGTATAAGTGCTAGATATTCCAAACTTGCATATTGGATGTATCTTTGATCAAACTTTCATAAAATGACCTCGACCTACTTTTTCCGCTTGAGTGATTTTGCCTTTAAAAGCCAATATTGAGCAAAGTATAAGTGATACATGTACCAAACTTGCATATTGGATGTATCTTTGATCAATCTTTCATAAAATGACCTTGACCTACTTTTTCCGCTTGAGTGATTTTGCTTTATAAAGCCAATATTGAGCAAAGTATAACTGCTACATGTACCAATTTTGCATATTGGATGTATCTTTGATCAAACTTTCATAAAATGACCTTGACCTACTTTTTCTGCTTGAGTGGTTTTGCCTTTAAAAGCCAATATACATGTACTAAGAAATATGTTTGAATTGAATTTTGCTGTCACGAGGTGAGCTTCGTAATCTGTGATTACCTATGTTTGTTCTAATCAGGTATCAACAATAGAATTCTTCATTTTTCAAAATCTTACAGATAATTCAGAGTTATCTGCCCCTTTTGGACAACATTCAAGCTTTCATTGTACATGTATTGAAGACAGCATTATATATATTTTGTTAAACCTTATAATAATTGAGAGTTATCTGCCCCTTTTGGACAACATTCAAGCTTTGATTGTACATGTATTTAAGATAGAATTCTCTATATTTTGTTAAAACTTATAATAATTGAGAGTTATCTGCCCCTTCAGGATAAACATTCCAGTTGTGATTCCTCTGATGACTCAGATTTAGAGATGGATGAAATGATTCAGTTGGCCCAGCAACATAGGGTCAAAGGTCAAAATCTGGATGAAATGGTTGTCATGGCAGCAAAAGAAATGGGAAAAGAATTATTCGCTGAATTGTCACATATTGAAAGAAAAGAGAAATTAGATTCAATGGTAAATAATGTACATTTTGTAATTTGTATAAAAATATATTTGTCAAAGAAGCATATTGTTTCAGGGTTTTGAATCTTGCTTTAAATCTTGTTTTTAGTTACTGAAAGATGTTAAATGTAACATACATGTATGTATCCATTTTCTTAAAATGTGTTTATTCTGTTGGGTTTCAAATTAAGATGTAAGGAGGGTGCTTTATCCAATACATAACATATTTCCTAGAATACTGGTATTTCTTTTTTGCGTATGTGATTTTAGAAACTATAAGAACATTTCGATAAAGGGGTAGAGCCTTGAAACCCCTAAATTGGCCCTACAATTGTCCTTAGAATTAAGTTCAATGAGAAATACATGTACTTGATATATCTCCTAAAAAAATTAGAGTTTTTTTCCGCTTTAAATGAAAGGATCAAATTACCCCATGAAGCAGCTGTAGGAAATCTTGTGATGTCATCCATTGTCGTCATTCATTGACATCATTTGACGTTCTTGACAAAAGATGGTCAAATTTGCTAGAAAATGTGTCTTTAGTGGAGAACTTTGATGAGGCCACATGCGTTGACAAACATAAAACTTTCATGACAAGAAGATATGATGATTTCGTGTTTGTCCATGCATGTGGCCAATGCTAATTTCAATAAAACATGTAGGTTTTGCAGCAGTTTCACAGAAAATTGTCTATTTTAGGATTTTCAAAGGGCTAAAAGCTACTTGTTTAAATGCAATTTTAAAAATATCTCATCTGATAATTTAGGAAAGAACTTTACAAAGTATCAAATCAGAAATAAAAAAAATCAATGAATTCCATAGATTAAAAACTAGAGCCAATATTGGGCTTCATGGCCCTACCCCTTTATTTTGAGAGCTACATGTATATAAGCATTGTCTATTTGAAGTTGCATTTAAAGAAATTTAAAATAAGTTTAATCTTTTCTTGAATTTCTTTTGCAGGTTATGAAGCTTCAAAAGGAAATAGATGAAGAATCTGAGAACAAAAATGAGTTAATGAAAGCAAAGGAAGAGACCACAGATCTGAATCACAAAGAGGTTTTAAAACGGCAGATAGCCAAATCTGATGAGAAAGTAGAAGCCATGATGATGATGATGTTACATTACTGCTCTGGTTTGCAGTATTGTCTTGGTCAAGAGGAGGAAGAAAAACAGAAATCACAAGGCTTAGATGGAGCTAGTGACTCACTAAGAACTCCTGACTCATTAGGAGCATCCTGTGAAAGTGAGTCAATATCATCATCTTCATCATTAAACGCTGCAGTGAATGGCAGAAACGGTAATATGAGAAACACGGCAAAGTTAAAATCAAAGGGAAAAGATGAGCTTGTTAATGAAGGTAAAGAGGATTTGATGGATTCTTCACCATATGTAGAAAGTGACCAAAGAAGACATTTCTTGGAATCAGAATCTGATATAGTAAAACCTGTCATACTTGTTGAAGATGTTGGTGATTTGGGCTCTACAGATTCATCTAATAGCAGAGAGAATTTAGCCCACACCTCCTCGGACATTTCAAATACTGAGAAGGTAAAAGCCTACGGAGAAGAATACCGCTTGAACTCTGATGAGAGCGAATTAATTGATGACGAATTGGTCGAAGTGTTACAGACAGTGACAGAGATTATTGAGGCATCTGAAGGCGGCAGTGACTCCTCCTCTGATGATGATATCGCCATGGTTACCGAAGTGGAAAGTAAAGTAGTATAGTGAAAAAGATGTTCTTGGAGGTTTTTAAAATTATTTTGGGGTATGTTTTTTTGTTTACATTGGTAAAGAGTTGTAATTTATTGCCTGAATACTTACATGTAAAAATTAAGTAGTATTTGATCATTGTTGAGTTTAAATTTTTTATTGTGTAATTGTAACTTTTTTTTCATTTTCCTCACTATTGTGTTAACATGTTTTTCATACTTTTTATTTGACAATGTTTCAAAACAATTACAAGGAAATCTACTTATTAGTGTTACCCTCATGCCGTGTGAATATTTCAGAGCCTCAAATTATTTTTACAGGAATAAAAAGTGGGTTTTAATTAGTGTTTTCATTCTTACTCTGAAAGTAAAAATCAATGAAGATTTATTAAATGATTTTTGTCATCATTATTAGAATCACTCAACAGTGTTGATCATGAATGGATACAGATAATACGGAAGATCGCAAATACTTCTAACCAAGACAATACGAATGTTCTTGCGCACTCTTCGATTGTTCTCCATTGTTATGACGTCATCAAATCACTAGGGCAGAAAAGGTGCCCAAGTTTTGAACAATGGTTTAGGTAGGTGACTAAAGGAAAAATCAGAACGGACACGCTGCACGTGCTGCATTTGTGATCTTGCGTATTAATACAAAGTTAATATGTCTTATCTTAACATACAGCTTGTTCAATAGGATTATGAATAAACCTGAGTTAAAAAATGTTTTCTTTTGCTAGGGCCGTAATTTAACAAACAATGTAACATTAATGAGTATTGAACTTCAGTCCATGACATTTTATGAATATTGATCATATCATGTTCAATACTAAAGATTAAATGTAAAATAGGGCATTGCAACTTCAATTCAAATTCATATTTCATGTTTGTATGAAATCTATACATACATTCATCCATCCTAGATTTCAGCAAGAACATTTTTTTAAAATTTTGACCCAGAAATTATCACAGCTTTAGAGTGAAGTGATACATGTAATATATTTTTAGAATCTTTCAGTTAAAGTGAATTATTGAACAAATAAAAAAATAATACTCATTCTTCACTTCTCTTGAAGTTTTGGTGCTATGTGTAGGTAGATTATGTCATGAGCAGAATAATTTACTTAATATGTTCAATATATTTTAAAATGTGTAATATTAATTGTGAATCTATGTATATTTGTTCAGATTTTGTTTTGTTAGTTGAAGATAAAGTTGTTTAGGATGAATAGAATTCTGCATTGTGATGCTGGAATCACCAAATATCTAAACAACTTTAAGTTACATGATAAAGTAATGTTTTATACATGTATGTGAATGCCTCATGAATCATGAAATAATTTTGATGTCATTGAGAGTAATGTGGTATTTCATGCCCCCAGAATCAAAGATTAAGGGGCATATAGTTTTTTGCTCACCTTGACGAAGTTGAGTGAGCTTATGCTATAACCCCACGTCTGTGTCCGCGTCCGTGTCCGCGTCCGCGTCCGGTTAAGAAGTTTGGGGTAGCTCAGTATCTGACAAAGTACTAATGCTACAGTAACCAAACTTGCACAAGTGATTCATCTTTGGATGCTGAGGTGAACCCATGCATCGGATGCAGCATCTGACCTACATTTTCCGTTTGAGTGACTTGGTTAAGAAGTTTGGGGTAGCTCAGTATCTGACAAAGTACTAATGCTACAGTATCCAAACTGGCACAAGTGATTCATCTTTGGATGCTGAGGTGAACCCATGCATCGGATGCAGCATCTGACCTACATTTTCCGCTTGAGTGACTTGGTTAAGAAGTTTGGGGTAGCTCAGTATCTGACAAAGTACTGATGCTACAGTAACCAAACTTGCACAAGTGATTCATCTTTGGATGCTGAGGTGAACCCATGCATCGGATGCAGCATCTGACCTACATTTTCCGCTTGAGTGACTTGGTTAAGAAGTTTGGGGTAG
Organism: Pinctada imbricata; assembly: GCA_033119305.1. Lineage (NCBI taxonomy): Eukaryota > Metazoa > Mollusca > Bivalvia > Pterioida > Pteriidae > Pinctada > Pinctada imbricata. Next base: position 35,559,339 of record VSWD01000006.1, on the reverse strand, counting down.
CTCAGTATCTTACAAAGTACTGATGCTACAGTAACCAAACTTGCACAAGTGATTCATCTTTGGATGCTGAGGTGAACCCATGCATCGGATGCAGCATCTGACCTACATTTTCCGCTTGAGTGATTTGGATAAGAAGTTTGGGGTAGCTCAGTATCTGACAAAGTACTAATGTTTCAGTAACCAAACTTGCACAAGTGATTCATCTTTGGATGCCGAGATGGACCCATGCATCGGATGCAGCATCTGACCTACTTTTTCCACTTGAGTGAATTCGCTTTTAAAAGTCAATATTGAGCAAAGTATAAGTGCTACATGTACCAAACTTGCATATTGTATGTATCTTTGATCAAACTTTCATAAAATGACCTTGACCTACTTTTTCCGCTTGAGTGATTTTGCCTTTAAAAGCCAATATTGAGCAAAGTATAAGTGCTAGATTTTCCAAACTTGCATATTAGATGTATCTTTGATCAAACTTTCATAAAATGACCTTGACCTACTTTTTCCACTTGAGTGATTTTGCCTTTAAAAGCCAATATTGAGCAAAGTATAAGTGCTACATGTACCAAACTTGCATATTGGATGTATCTTTGATCAAACTTTCATAAAATGACCTTGACCTACTTTTTCCGCTTGAGTGATTTTGCGCTATATAAGCCAATATTGAGCAAAGTATAACTGCTACATGTACCAAACTTGCATATTGGATGTATCTTTGATCAAACTTTCATAAAATGACCTTGACCTACTTTTTCTGCTTGAGTGGTTTTGCCTTTAAAAGCCAATATACATGTACTAAGAAATATGTTTGAATTGAATTTTGCTGTCACGAGGTGAGCTTCGTAATCTGTGACTACCTATGTTTTGTTTGCCTGTTTGTATATATTTGGCAAAAAAATAGAGTATGGCATAACTTTTGATTGGTCAGTGTTTTGCCCATCATATTTGCATATTCCTTATGACAACACCTTTGTTTTGATGCACAATTTTTTGACATTGCGAGATTTACCTTAGAATTTGACCTTCTTTTGAAAGAAATTTTAATATCTGTGAGATTGACCTTAGAATTTGACCGTCTTTTGAAAGAAATTTTAACATTTGGCATATTTTTTGTATTTTTTGTTGAGTAATATGACTTTCATGTTTCAAAAATATGTTAAAGTTTTTACCATGTGACCTTGACTTTGGGGTTTGACCATCTTTAAAAAAAAACTAACATTTTGCATGACTTTTGATGGATAAGTGAAAGAGCTTTCAATTATTTCAGATGTATATCCCTTATGAAAGACATTTTTAAGACAAAGAAAATTGGTACCTTGAGCATTGATTTTATAATTTGGTTTCTCTTGTATGGCTTCCAGGGGCATAATTAAAATTAATTTGTTTTAATTCAATAACCTTCTTCTATGATATAGATGTAGCTTTTTAAAAGTATTTATATCATTATAAAAATGACTGTTTGCAGATCTCTTCATTACTCTGTTTTCTAGTCCAGTATACTTTAAGTCCCCTTATCCCCCCTGTGCCATGTCCCCTTATTTTACCTTTAGTTTTGCCTCCCACCACCATTTCCCACCCCTATTAGATCTCCTGTTGTGGTATGTATAGTACAATGTCTTGTTTGTTTATTGCATTTAATTCACATTATTGATCTCTTTAAGTCTTACTGAATTCTCACACCTGTAGATTTCCAACTTCTCTGTACTAGTTTAATAAAATGTGTCATGACATACACTGTAATTTGTAAACCGCACACTTAACACCATTTTACATGTATCAGACGTAATATAAGTTAAACAGGTTGAACATATATATTAACAGGTAGATTTTAGTGTTGTGATGTGTTTGTATTGACATATAAACTGTAATACATAATCATGACAGTACCATGCTAATTTCTAAAGGCAACAATTAATCATGATGAGAAATTTTATGACATTTGATTTTGTGAAAGACAAAGTCAACTTGAAGCCACGAGACAGCAGGTCTTTTTTAAACAATCACGTTTTTGTACATGTATTATACTGTCTCATTCACCATATGTTTACTCTTTGTTTAATATGAGATCATAAACATTAAAAATGTTATAGAGTTTGTTGAAATATTGTATTATGATATAATTGTTGATGTTTTGAAAGATTAATATATTGAATAGTATTACGAAACCTTAATAAAATTTGTTATACTGATCATAATGTCTGAGTTATGAGGCCAAGATGACCATAAAACTGAGACTAATTTTCCTTTGTGATGTGTGGTATGACATTAACGCAGCTTACTTGATATTGTTAGCAAGAAATAATACACAAAGTTATATCAGAGCTGCATGCTAGTTTTCTTCATGATATTGTCCCTTTAGATGTAGAGCATTTAATAGTGATAATCATTTTAAAAACAACACCCTTTTGACCAAGATATGAGTTTATGATTTAAGGGGCTCCAGAACAGTATCCGAAAGAACCCCATCGGAAAGCTCTGGATCAATTATGATGTCACTATAGAAACGGCGACATTGGCACGTTTTTCGCAAGAATGTCAGGATTAGGTAACGTAGAGATAAGGGGGAGGGGATAACAAAACCACTATAACTTAAAAACTGACGGTCAAATTTCAATAAAAATTTATCAATGGTTCACTTGACATATGAAGAAGATAATATTAAGTTTTGACGGAAAATAAATGATAGGGTTTCAGATAAACGGACTTTATGATTAAAAATTAGCAACTCAAAGACGTTTTGAAAATAGACATAAATTTATCTCCTTTCGAAAATTTCTTTTAAAAGTCTTAGTGATCATGTATAATTCTATACATATCCGATTGTCCACATCATATCTAAATGAAAAATACAGAACTTGTTAATATTCCACCTCTACAGAAGATTTGTAACTGTTTTTCATTACGGAAAGTGTATTAATTATAACGTCACATTTATGGCCCACTTTGGGGCTTTCAATGGGTATATATATACGTTCGTAGCTTCAAAACTAACGGTAAAAAATTGATGAAACTTTGCATGTAGAAAAAGTATGTTTTAATTATTAACATTTGTAATTTTTAGGAAAATTAAATGATAAGATCAAATTTAAGTCTGGCTGTCCTGAACCTCCTTAAGTAAGGTAGCCTTCCTGTAAATTATATGACTTTTTGGTAAGATTTGAAGGTTGGAAAGATTGTGCTAATAACTTTTATTGAGAGCATTAATTTTGTTCTCAGGATAGAAAAATCACAAATTTTATGAATAGACAATAGGAAATGCACAAGGGATGATATTATTTTGGTTTATTTATACCAAAATGCGTATGTCTTATAAGCTTAAGTCATAATTTTTTTTTCAAAGTTGACTTTCCTTAATTGTGTTGTAAAACTTTGTTATAGTTTAGTCAACATGGCACATTGATATTGTACTATATATTTATTGCCTTTCAAAACCTCAAGTTTTCATGTTGGGCTCGAAGAATTGTTTATGTTATTTTTCGTTTGTTACAGACATTCCATATCAGTTTTGTCAGGTGGGATATTTTCATTATTTTTAAAAATTGCCTTTTTTTGAGAATCAGCTTAATTATGACTCTTTTAAATTGTGCATTATGGCCCTCAATAGAAATATAGAGGAAAAGTACAAACTTTATGAATATGTGCAATGGATAGGATAAAATTAAATATCTGATATTTTGGAACAGAATCGTACAAATTTTTACATTAATACATAGTGATGTCCCTGCTTTTCTGAAATTTTTTTTTTTTTTATTTTATTTTTTGTAATTAGGATAAAATTATTCTCATCATGGACATATATATATACAAAAAATGTATATAAATCTTATTTCTGGTTTCTATCTTATTTCTTTTTTTTCCCCACATGTTTGAAGACTATTGTTCAAATATTATTGTGAACAAAAATTTTATTTTTTGTCGGTTTATTCCTTTTCCAAGTAACTTGTATTTTTATAACCTTCTCATTTGTTTGATTTAATGTGGACAAATATGATGTGTAATCATTGCCTCTTTTTGCAAATAATACATTATTTAATATCTTTAACTCAAGACTCCGAGAAGTAAATTTGCCCAGATATTTGTTTTTAACAGATTCTTCATATTTTTATTGCAAAGTTTTGTTCTTTTCAAATTACCTCTACAAATAATTTATGTTTACTGTACTAATTTATTACCTCATCTTAATTTTGACATTTTCACTGCATCATGAGTCATACATACTCGTACATTACTGCACACATTACTTATTTTGGCTTGCAAAAGTTGTCCTCATTAGTCTTTTGAAACGAAACATTAGTACTCATTAGACTTTTGAGTTGAATTTCAAAAAACTACAAAATTGTCAAGATTTGGGATCATTAGGAAAACTATCAATCTTATGGACTAGTTGGTCTATTGCAAAACCTCTTGTAGAATGTAAGACCATGGTTGTATGAAACGGTGCTGCAATGGATCATTGTATGGTAAATATACTGTAATTTTATTTGTATTGTCATACTAAAATCATGTTAATAGAAGCTCATTTCATTCAGAACTTTATTTCTTACTTCAGAGGCTTAAAAAAGGGAACTGACCAGCTTATTTTGGAAATGGTCTTTCTGTATTTTACTTGTGTAGTGAAAAAAGAATTCAAGGTTACTGAAACATTCGTTATGAAGTGTTATAATGACATTTGTACCATATTAGAAATTTAAGAAAAAGAAAGGAAGTGCTAAGAATTTTTTTTTACCAGAATGTTAATCTAAAAGCGCTATTATGATTCAGTTTTTTTTAATTTGGGTTTCTGTGGTTGTCTAAATTTAATGTTATATTTTTACTTGATAACAAAGAAGAAGACAAATACTGTGCAATGTAATACTAAAAATATGATTTTTTAAAAAAAATTTAGAATTTAAGCCAGTCTACCATTTGAAAACTATGAAGTCAGGAACTTCCCTAAAATTAATGCAAAGAAATGGAAAGGTGTTCCTCAAAGATTAATGAAAAACAGGAAAAACATGTTCCTGCATTTCTATGATTAAAATTTGAACCAAAATTCATATTAAGAGACAATAATGATACGATACTTTAATGTTTGCCTCAAAGTTTGCTTTAGAATTTTTAAACACCTGCTGTCAGTGCTACATTTAAGGTAGACTCTATTTATGGTTGCCTTTATGAAGCCACATTTTCTTTGCAATATTGTCTGTGATCATTCCATTGTGATATTGAGTATGTAAATCACTTTGTGCAATTGGCTTCTTGGTAAAAGTATTAAAAAGTTTCAAACTAAATCATGTGTTTGCTTTAGTTTGATTTATTGAAAAATACATGTATCTACAAGTTTGATTTGTCTGAGAATATGTGTGGCAGGAGTTTTACTATAACCTCTTGGACTGCAGAGGTATGAAGAATTCAATTCAAAAGTAATGGGAGATCTGAGTAGCTGCAAAATTAGGAGAGAACTGTGCAACAAATTTGAGTCAAATAAATGTAAGAGCCAGGCATAAGGGAAAAGAAGTATTAAAGTATTGCTGAACTACTGAAAAGAGATTTAGACTTTCTATCTTGTATGGCATCTCGGAGCTGACCATATTACATCAGTTGCCTGTATTGTTAATAATATTGAGAGCTCATTAATGTCAACCTTTCTTTTTTTGAGTGCTATCTTTAACGAAAATCGTCTACATTTCAATTCTAGTCGACATGTGTCATGAGGTTCAACCAAGGTCCGAGGTTGGGTTATAGTACAATGAATTGATGAAACCTGAATTGTCAAGGCCAGAACTTTTTCCCTCTGGATGAATTTCAGTTATATGTTATGCATTTGTTGCTAATGACTCGAGGATGTATGATGACATTGGACCAGAGTCACAGGTTAAAGGTCAAGTCACACTGCACTTACGAGCTAAATCTTGTCTAGGCTATTCACTGTGTGGATTTTGATATTCTATCAAAGAAATGTTACAAAGGACCCAAAGATATGTGCCATGAGTTTGAACCAAAGACAATGGTCAGGCTCACAGTACACTGACTGATTATAACTTTAAGGTCATAAAATTACTTTCCTCTGCATGGATTTCAATGTTTTACAAAATAATGTTGCCTGGGATACAAGCGTGTGGCATAAATTTGAAAGAAGGTCATAATTAAAAGGTCAAGGTTACAGTACATATACATTGTACCAGGTAAAACCTTGTCCATTCTTGCTTTTCCTCTGAAAGGGATCTATAAAGATGTGAATTTAGTGGACCTTGTGTGAATCATGTATCTGCAGTGATGATCAAACCAAAGTTTGTATTTGCAAAGCAAAAAGTAACACCCACGAGAAAGTGCAGAGTGTCATAGCACTATGTCAATCACCCTCCTGTCGTCCATCGTCCGTCCGTTTGTAAACTTTTCACATCTACGTATCGACTGCTCCTTCTGAATCTCAGAATTCACAGAATTTCATTAAACCTTAAAGGTAGCAAATTCTCGTTTACCAAGTTTGTGTTTTTCAAGCCGATCTTTAAACAATCCGAGAGTTCTGATTGGCTGACGGGTGACACATTTAAAAATTTTCCTAAACCGGTGAATAAACTTTCATGAAACCATATAGGAAGCATGTTCTCGAGGTTCTCTAGAAGTTTAAACTTTTGGAACCGATCCGTTAACAAGCATGAACACAAAGCGTTATTATTGACTTCCTTTTCATCTGCAACCGTTGAAGGTGAGCATTATTGCCCTATGGGGTAGCATGTAATAATCTATTCATGTGGGAGATCCCCGATTATATATGTTGAAATAATCGGCGCTTGCTGAAGAAAACCACGGAACAAATCCTTCCAATGCATAGAACAAAGTTGCGCTTTAGAATAAAGATTCTGTATATTGTGTGGTATTTGATTTTTTGTAAACTAATTTTATTCCATCTAAAAGAAAATAACATGAACTAGGAGGTGCCAATAACCAGTGCAACCGAGGTTACATGCCCCTGCTCCTGACCAAATGCCAGCTTGACGGTGTTGCCTCCATGTTTCACGAACGCCGTTGGTACGGTATATATATAGACTTCCCAGAGCGAGTCCTCGTGACCTCTCCCAGACAGGAACAATCGATAGTAATTGGTCACACTGTGGTTGTTCACTTTTACTCCGGTCGATGTAGGATTTCCGAATTTGCCATTTTGTTTTTCTTGGGACACAGCAACCCTAAGTTTGACATATTGCATGGAAGAAGTTGTCCCATCGACGTCAATGTGGGTCTGTACAGAGTCTTCACATCCCTGACATGATAAAATACAAATAGCACAATGACGTTTGACTTCGATCTTCATTTCATGTCCGTAGTAAGTAGATTCATGGATAGTACCCAGACTGTTCAGGTTTGCGTGGGAATTGAAAGTGAATATGCAGCTAGAATCGGGGTGCATATTGACATTGCCGTTTTTCATATGAAGTGGAACGTTTTCAGCAAGGACTGGTTTTTTATGCGAATTCAGATAGAAACAAGTAGATGTGGCCCCATTCGTTGATATAAGGTTATTCATGAAGTGCAAGTTCACATTTGTGCTGGAGAAGGCATAGTTGTGCAGCAGAACTGAAACTTTTCCTTTTGTTGGATCAGCAAGGGCTAACGGGGAAATCATTCTATCGTGTTTGTCAAATTGACTCTCTACCCTCAAATATTTGTAATGGTAATTAAAATGTCTCCAAAATTTATAAGCCATAGCCGCGTTCTTCTCGGTGCCATTTCTGTGGAACAAGCTATAATGCAAGCTTCTCTGACCTAGTGTTTCCCCATGCGACAATAGAAATCCTATTGCCCTGTCAATAAACCCTCTATAGTTTTGATATGTGAACATGTGCGCATTGTGTTGGTTCACATACGCCCAGTCGAGCCAGTCTGAGGGATGGTATGCATCAATGCCGTCTGTTCTTCCAAGACCATACTCGCTGAGGATCAGAGGAACCACACGACTTTTCCTAATGTCAGCATAGTTTTCTACCATGTCCATAAAGGCAACGAATCGGGCTTCATTTGCACCGGCCCAACTATACTTTGTACCATGTACACTCAGACTATTGTAGGGATGGTAGGAGAAGAAGTCTAAATTATCAAGTGACATATTCATAAACTGCTCGACATTCTGCCAAAGGCGAAAATTCTTTTCATTACTACTTGAAACGGTGCCCGTTTTGGTTGGCCCACCAACTTTGATTTCTGGAAATCTAGCTCTTATCTTTGAAGCTACAATTTTATGAAATTGGATAGCTTGCTCCCAATGAAGGTACGGCCATGCAGAATCAGGCTCGTTCATAACTTCGAAATAAGCGGGTAGTTTTCCATGAGAGCATTTCTTAATGGCATCCAGCATGAGTACCACAAACTCAGCGCCTGCGTCCAGGTTATTTGGAAACTTTCCACCATGTTGTGATGTGTTCAGCCATTTCGGCCAATACAAGCCTAAGTTAGAATAACAGATGAAATCGTTTTAACAATAACACAATACATTTACAAATATTTTGAAGATGAAAAAATACGGATCTCAGAAGACATATTGCTCAAGAAGTTATGACCTGCCTTTTATTTCCATAACGATGTCAGATTCCTTGCCAGAGAACAGATGGTACTGGTTGACATTGTCCACAAACTTATCACATATATTCGCGTCACTTGTAAAATGATTTGGGTCGGGATAGCCATGTCGATGAGGGTCTTGTGGTACCTGAGAACAAAATGAATCAAATTAATAGTATTCTCCTCAAACAATCCGAAGCCAAAGAATTTTTCTATTTAGGAACAAAAAATATGAATGTCTTACCTCTAAGTGTTTATGAGGTTTCTTTAGATTGTTATTAAAGATGTTGAAACTACGTTTAAATGCTATTAAGTGATAGACTAACAATATAAATGAGGTAGTTCTGCAGCCGTTACTAAGAATTCATCAGTTTGTATGATACCGTGTTGTCTGGAATGTTTGATGGTTTTCTGTCATAGATCCAAAAGCGACTAATTTACGTACTTTTCTCACTTTCTACTCAAGAACAGCTAAATTAACAAGTAGAACGATTTTTGATGTCTGTTGCACGTCTATGGAGACCTACATGTATCCGGATAAGTGGGAGGGTTATGCGCACGTAATCCGGATAACTACACCATAAGCTTATAGCAGATGGCCGTCCAAAGGCGGCGCCGGGTGCACATTGGTCTCCTTCCTTTTATGTGTTGTCATTAATGTCATATGTTTTTGTACACCTGTTTCTATTGTTTTTTATGATGTTCTAGTGATTTTTGTGGTTTGTAGTTTTGTCTGATGTCATTTACGTGTCACTCTCTTGTGGGTTTGTTTCGCTGAGTGGGTGCAGGGTGGTCATGCTGGAAATCATCCTATTTTGTTATTTGTGTTTTATATTTAAGTATGACGTCGGCTTTGCTTGACTTTTCGGTGTCGGTATTAATGTGCATGTATGCCCCGTAGTCAACTGTTGTTGAAGTTGTTGTTTTTTTTTTTTTGGATTTTCGTTGTTACAATTATTCGAATGTCTTCCGTTATAGATACTTTAAATTCTTTTCGTTTCCACATATATTAGATGTGCTTGTTTCTTATCGATCAAAAAAGCCTTTTCATCTATCTATCCATTCGTTTCGTAGACCACAGTGCATCTACCATTAGGGATGAAACGTTACGCCAAAAGTGAATCGCGATATCTTACTAGCTGTATTGCGATTTATTGCGATATATTGTTTCTATTCATTTGTATCATTTCTTTTATGTAAAATCAGGGCCCGGCACCATAAACTAAGAATTGACTCGAGTCAAATTCTCGAAATGCGATACTGTAATTTATTCGTCAGGTACCAATTTTCGTCATTTTCGTCAGTGCCTCCCTTGACGAAATTACGTATCGACGAATATAAATACTCCTGACAAAATATAGTGTAGAAAGGAAAAATTGAATCTTCAAAGTTAATACGTCAGGCAAATGATAAATCATTGAAAACTGAATACGCGCTCAAAGTCGCATATATAATGTACCAAATGATATGTTTTCACAACAAGCTAGGTGGTATACATGTCTCTAATTGTTTGTTTACCAATAATTGTTAAACAAACAATAAAAACAAACACCTTCGGCCTATACCTTAATGTTAAGTTGGCATTTTAACAGACAAATTTATATTTTAGGGACCCTTGGATGACGACTTTACGTACTGACGAAATGGTCATTTTGAACGAATTGACGAAAATTGGTACTGACGAAAATAAAGCAATTTACAGTATATAACATTCAGTGAAAATTGAAATAGTGAGTTCATTCATTCCATTCTACTTTCTTAAATTTATAATTTCAAGTCATTAAAATTATAACGAGACGAAAGAATCTTGAAATTTAGATTTAAGTCAATTCTTTGTTTATGGTGCCGGGTCAAGCTTCCTCTTTGTATGTTTGTCCAGACTGCTCACATTATCTTATTGAATTTTACATTGTCAATGACATTTGCTTGAAACAAAGGAGGGAATCTCCAACAACACCAGGCTGCAGCACCCACAGCAAAACCCCAAAACACCAAATGCAAAAACACAAAGCAGACAAGCACAGGATGAGACGCAAAAGGGACAAGGAACGTCAACGCACAACACAGAAACATCAAACACAAAGGACTTCACATAAACCAACGAGACCAATGGGCAACCGGTGCCGACTAAGGACGGCTATCTGCCACGGAAATAGCAGAAGGTATGGTTATCCTGGATTACGTGCGCACAACCCTCCCACTTTTCCGATTACCCAGAGGTCTCGAAGAACGTACAATTGTGGTGTAAAACAACCTCCTCACTGTCAGATTACCACACACAAACAAAACCGCAAAACGCAAGGGCCCAAGCAACACAGACGAATATTTAAATGGATATCAAAAGAGGGCGTACGCAAATCACCCGATGAGTCCGTCTGGCATTCAGAGAGGACAGGTGATCGGGGCCCTGTCTTCTCTTAAGAGGTTTTGACAGGGCCCGTCATGGAGTCCCATCGTCACAGTAAGTAAGAGTGCAAGTTTTAAGAAGACAAGACTGTAAATTGGTCAAGTACCAAGCCCAGTGTCCGTCTGGTGACATTAGGATCATATCCACGGTATAAAAGGCGTTTGATGATTCTGACTCATTTTCGATAGAACTTTATGTTAAAAGAAACACACACAAATAATTGAATCTGACATTTTGATTGCTTTTTTTATGATTCATTTCAATTGTTAGCGATGTGGACCATGTTGGTTTAAATTAAACTGATCAAAGTAATTCAACGATTTATTCATATAATCTAAAAGGATGCGATATATTGCGATACGCATTTCGTATTGCGATACGAGTACGAATTTATTAGATATCGCAATATATCGATATATTGTTACATCCCTATCTACCATCCGTTGCCATTGCTTCGAATTTTAACCTTAGTCTGTTATATTATCATTTTATATGGCAACTTGTTGGATCTACCTACCTTTGGAAATATACTGATATCCCTGTTAAGCCATCTGCCAGTTTCAGTACCTATGGCCTTGCACTTGTCTATGAGGTTGGAAGAGTCTAATCCATGATGTCCATCCCATCGGTCACTCTCGTAGTGGACCTTACCGCCTTGTGCTAGATAGTCTGGGTAAATGGTTACTTGTACCGAATGGCAATTCCAAAATAAGTGCACAAAAAGTATGTAGATAGAATATGAAGAGTCCATAATGAAATTTCTGAATACACACAATGCTAAAGTACAGGTGTACAGAATTACTTTCAGCTAGCTAAGATTACCGAATTTTAGTGATCCATTTGATAAGAAAAGAATGCAAGACAATATTCATCACGACAAACCCATATAATCAACTAGGACAAAGTGATTTTCCCTCCACAAGAAAGGATATCCAACAACACCTGGTTGCTCTGCCGGCTGTAGCAATTCACCTAGGTTTCTGCAGAGAGGAAAAAAATGAAAATGCATGGCATAAAGCCCCTTCCTCCTATACTTCTCCTTCTACATACATTTGTAATAGAACAAACAAGGAAAATGAAAATGTTGTTGTCAATCATCATAAACGAACAGAACGTGCATTAAACCATACCAAAATGGTATATATCAAATAAATGTGATATGAATGTTTCTTACATAAGTTCCGAAAAAAAGTCACAGAAGAAGCCATTAAAATATGAAAAAGGTCCACATTGACTACTTTTTATTAAAGAAAACAAATCATAGAAACTCAAAACAAACTTTTGAGTAAAAAAAGTTATCTAAGTCAAATTAGTATAATGAGTTTAAGAAGATCCTGACGATAATCTCAACAACACTCACAATAGAGCACAAAACTTACTGAGCATCGACGTACCCTAACAAGCTAAAGGTGGGACCAGATGCCCGGAAGGATTAAGCATCCCCTGTTTGGCTAGCCGCACACGCCGTCGATGTTCATGAATGCACGAAAATGAAAACAATATCTAAAATACATGCACTGTCTGAGGTCATATCTATATAGAAAGTGCTATGGCGATCATGTCAGGGAAAATTGGCCAAAACACTTGCTGTCAAACCCCTCGCGGGGAACTAACATCTCCTCCTTTTTTACAAGTGATAGACGTGTAGTTAATATAATTTAACTGAATGTGAATTCTCCTTGTTTTTTATCCTTAGTTTGAGCAAAGAAATGAAAACAAGGGTTTCGGAAGCCTAATGACCATTTTTGCTTGGCTTCCGGAAATAATTGCATATCTTGTTAAAGATATTGGTAGGAATGAGGATAATTCGTTTTTTAGACTACCACAAAAAACGTATTCGAGTATATTTAGTATTTATTCTTTTTGTTTTAGCTCTATTGCAAAGAAAGAAGGGGATCTACAACAACATTCGGTTGCAGCACCCTAAGCAAAACACAAAAACAACCCATGCAAAAACACAGAGATGACACGCACAGCAAGAGACGCAAAACTGACAAGGAACACTATAACAACACAGAATCATCGAGCACAAAAGACCACACATAAACCAACGACTCAAAATTCAGCTTGATTTTGTATTGATTTTCCAGTGGCATTTTCCATAAAGCGATCCCGTTACTGCTGAAATTGGTGACATGGTTCACGTTTTGAACATTCGTCATAAAAGTCAATATTAAAACTGTAAGGTATTGCTCTAGATTAATTTTAAGAGAGCCACTTAACAGTTATCTTGTAAAACAAAGGAGGGGATGCCCAACAACAAACGCTCGTTACGTCATTATTACAATTTGTAAATTTCCTCCAACCCAATTATTAATATTGATACCTTTATAACCTATAAAATTGTTGAAAAATTTGAATCACTAAAGCAATCTATGGTCTATGGCACTTGGTTTGACCAAACTCAAGACAGTTCCATTTACGCTTTAAACGCTACTCTCCATGCGTAGGAAGATTGTGGTTTGTTATCTTTTTGTAGCACTTTCAAGATAATTGAAGGGGAGACAAAATGAATTAAGTTGTCAAACGAGAGAATTTGAGACAATCTTTTGCGAAAAACAAATTATTTTTTACGCTACAAGAGCAAAGAATGTTTTCATCCCTTTGTTTTAACCCCCCCCCCCCGTTTTTGAAAACAAGTAAATATTGCTTTCCTTTCTGAAGTAGTTCATACTGATAACTCCTAAATGAAGGAAGAGAAAAGAGATTTATACCCAGACTTCCTTAAATAATACTGGTATTGTAATACGCTGTTAAATATGACGGCGATAGCTTAAAGAATATAACAGGAAATAGTTCATTTTCAGTAAAAATTAATTTGTACATTTTGTATGAGGGAACAATTGACTAACTCTTTTGAATATTACGACATTTCCCACTAATTTAAATAGTTGATTACTTTATAAAACGTTCTTGTGTGCATAAGGTCATGACTTAATTTCTTTGGGGCTTGCTAGGGGTCCGTCGATGCTCAGTTTTGTGCTCTATTGTGAGTGCTGTTGAGATTTTCGTCAGGATCTTCTTTAACTCATTTGTGTCACACTTATGCCCTTTGCCGTGTGGAGCTCGTAAAAAAGTTCCCCGCGAGGGGTTTGACAGTAAGTGTTTTGAATACTTTCCCTGACATGGTCGCCATAGCACTTTCTATATAGACATGACCTCAGACAGTGCATGTATTTTATATATTGTGATTATTTTCGTGCATGAACGTCGACGGCGGGTGCGGCTAGCCAACAGGGGATGCTTACTCCTCCCGGGCACCTGGTCCCACCTCTAGCTTGCTAGGGGTCCGTCGATGCTCAGTTTTGTGCTCTATTGTGAGTGCTGTTGAGATTTTCGTCAGGATCTTCTTTAACTCATTTTTGTCATTTTTATACATTCTTTCTTTCTTTCTTAATCTTTCAAATATTAACAAATGTCAACATTTAAATAACAATATATAGCTAAATTTATAAATAGTATTGGCTTCTTGTATAGTATCTTTGTTTCAATTTTTTTAAAATTCATAATTAATCATTCATATATTAATAATTGTGAGTATGTATTGAAAAGAATGCAAATTTGCTAGAAGTAATAGGAAAAATTCTAAACTATTTTCTTAGCAGTATATACTAGTATATATCAATATTTCTTAAACTTTATACTTAACTCCGTTAACCTTTCGTATATCACTAAAGTGCACAATATTTGAGAATTAATACGCTCGTTATGAAATCTATTTGTCAGATTCAGAGACGTATACGTCTCTACTAGAGCCAACATACCAGTCGTTGAATGAAATCAAACCCCAAACTCAAAGTAAAAATCAAAAATCCCAATCAATATTCATGCAAATTATTGAAAAATATGAAACAGAATGAAAAAAGAAAAAGCGGACAAATAGACGAAGACATTAACGCTGCATAGAAACGCGAAGGACAACACTTTCTAGAGTTCGGTGCAAGAACAGATTTATTGTAGGTTTCGTTGTGAAATGCACACGCTGTATCAATTATTGATTTCTTCAATCATATAAACAAAGCCATTTAAACAAAATTACACAGGCGGGATTCGAACCCGCGACCCCGTGCACTAAAAGCGAGTACGTTCACAAGTGTGACACGACTCCCTTGACAATGAAGGTGAAAATAAAGAATATAAATAAACATCAAAGAAGTTATTCCGGCTCAAAGTCGAGAAGGCAAGACAAAATAATGAGAATTCCCATTGGAACAGTTGCGAACCTCGGAATGAAGAATATTCCAAAGTGAGACCAGTAGCCCGGGGAGAGTCAGCATCTCCTGATTGCATGCAACATCCGTCGCAACAGCTCCATGGAAACTTGTCAAATTCGGTGATTGTCTTGATCAACGGTAACTCCACAACAAAATTTGTGAATGATCAAAAACATCGAATTTCTACATGGAATGGGGACCCCTTGAATTCAGTTGAACATGTTGCATGATTTTCGTGTAGATTGCGATCTCATTTTATTACAAGTATGCTTCAGCGATGCAATAGAAGCTGTAAAATAAAGTGAAGCTATGACCTTAGTGAAGAACAATGATACGTAACACTTTGGGGTTGAAAACAAATATACAGTAAGATAGCATTCATGAATATCGTTAATTAGAATAGTAAAAATGAATAGACATTTCTTGAATGTTTATCCACTACTGTCCTTCCATACTAGAAAACTTAAGATAAACATGACAAAATCATAGTCAACTGCACACGGACATTTATGTGCAGTATCTGTAACAAATTCAAAAAGGTCATACAGAAATGTATTTGTTAACTCGAATTATAATTAAATACGCTTCTACATGTATTCATTTTCGCTTTAGAGAGCGCTGGTAGCAGATTGGGAACACATTGTTGTAATTTTTTTGTCAGAGAATATGACCAGGAATACCTTCACACAACATTTTGTCTCTGCATGTCATCATTTGAGGTATCTGAAAATTTGATATTCAAAGCACGTGTCTGGTGCATGAAAATTGGTTTGAAATTTTCTTCAAGAAGGTGTAGAGTTGGAACCCTTCAGCATTATCAACATCTTCATTGATTTCAATCAACATCTGCGATAAAGATATTCTACATCTCCATGATATCTATCACCAGAATCCCCCACTACTCTTTCACCACGTGATCGCAGGATGCTAAAAACCAGGATGGTTATGTAAATTATTGCCGCGTTTTTTATTTTCGTCTTCAGAGTAAATGCTAGTGAAGTTCTGAAACACTCATATGCTTCCTTGTAATTTCCGTGTAGATAGTGACAATTCCCTAATATGTTCAAGTGCGTGTAGAAATAGGGGGTTTGTTTTGTGGCATCCACTGCTGTCTTCAATGAGTAAATGTAGGATGTGTCTGTAGATGACACAGAGGCTAAATAATACATATATACTAAGGGGTGGACGAACACCCCTCTTTCCATTATACATTCAAGTTTTAAAGCATATGGTACAAAAGAAACATTTTCCTTGCTAAAAATGACGTCGTGGGCCGTGCATAAATAATCTGTGTCGTCTTTTATTCGAGAATCTGGGGGTAGTCCTATTGATCTTGCGTTTCCATTTGAAATTTCAATACCATGATGTGTTGAACAAACACCTGCATAGATCAAACTTCTCGGCCCCGAGTCCAAGAATTCTTGAATGAGTGTTAATGCACCCTTGACATTTTCAGTACCATAAAAGAATGTAGCTAGATATAGTTTCCCTGACATTGCATCGATGTCTATATTCTTCTGAAGGAATAGACGTAGTTTTTCTAACTTCTCTGCGCTTTCAGCGGACTTGATAACTCCATTAAACAGTATAACAGCTGATCGTATGTTTATGAATTTCAATACATTTCGACTAAAGTTGGGATCAATCTCGCAGCTTGGTTGCCCTTCTTGATAATCTTCATGATAGAGCGCCAATGTTTTAAAATCATTGAGCGCAAGTTCCATACTGACGCCAAATGCAACGTTACTCATGTGATAAAGCTTTAAAGCAGTTTTATACTCCTCAAAGCTAATGGTCAACCGTCTGTCTTTGGTTTCCATGCAAATTTTGATAAATTCATCTGCATTGCTTTCACTGTCTAACCACGGGGAGAGAAGATCCACTCCGTCAACGCTGCTTAAAATGTGTGGTATAACATCTTGAAGAATTTCATCCAGTCTTTGTATAATTCTTTTTCTTGTGGTTGGTTCGGTCAACTTTCGAAACAGGAGATTTATCCTTCGGTCTATAAAGTGCTCTAAATGCAAGTTATCAATGCACATCTTGAGCTTGAGCAAGCAATTTTGTACACGGCTGATAAGATACTTTTGCTGCCAACCATCTGATGATATCTTTTCTGATTCCCATAATACGATATTTTTCATATGATAGGAGCTGAGTTGATCGGGAGCAAGAGGGTCAATGTACTGTTTGAAAAGCCTTTTCATCAGGATATAACAATTTAATTGAATGTCGTTCAAACTCCACATCAGCTCCCTTTCTTGCAACAAATAAGACACTCTCCATTCGGTGGAAAATGAAGGTGAGATCTTATCTCCGACCGGAACAACATGACATTTCAGATTTCTAATTCTTTCTATAGTTTCTTTGGTTGGCCATTGGTTAATTCTTTTTCTCGCGAACCATTCATTTACCTCAGATGGCCAGTCGTCGAAAGCTATCGAATAGGCAAAATCTTGCTCTAAGTTTGTACCGATTCCCTTGTAATGACCATGCGTATCCTCGCTGACCGCTGTAGCACTTGGACCGTGACGAACCTCTGGTGTTGGTGCTGACGTGTTTCTTTCAGACAAGAAATTAACCCAAAAGGCAACTATTCGTTCACTCGATAGTAATATCTCACCTCTGTCATTCTCAACCAACATGTCGCTTAATGTTTTACCATGGTCTTCAAAAATGGTGGGCAGGTTTGGAACAAGTTTAAATGGCCGTAGTTTCGAATACCCTGAATGGCAACCATTTGTGTCGGATATGAAAACATGGCCTTTTGTATTTTTAGCGACTATCGAATTTCTGCAGACTACGATATTGGCAGCTTCTATCATCTTATCTACGTCACTATCGAAGATAGCTGTCCCTTCCGCGGAACTCCCACCGAAATACCGGCGTATCACCCCTCTGTTTCTTATGCTGTACAGACGCTCAACAGTCAAAATTTGATTCCTTTGAGCACGTGATTTGTAATGGCTGCCCATGGTGAAGAACATCGCCTTGGAAACGACTGTAGATACCTTCTCCATTTCACCATCAGTATTCTGTAAGTAAATGTTATCAAGCTTTTTTAAAAGACGGAAACACAAAGCGTAGTATTTCTTTCTATAGAATTAATATATCAATTACAATATAAGAGTTTCTAAGAAACCGTTATCTTTTATTCTGAGTCAAAACAGTGGTCAATATTGTAACTTCTTTAGAAAATAAAAACACAATTTCTACCTCAAAATTCAGAAAGTTTCCTTGTAAACGCGTATAACTTCAATTGCTAATCTAATCAATAGCAAGATGTTATTTTTGTAATTTCTCTTTGTGATCTTCAATTTTCGCTTTCAACTGTGAGCATCAATAAAGTTCTTCCTGAATTACTTAAGCGTCAATAGGAAGGTTCCTCAATTACATCATTATAAAGTAGTGAGTACCGAATTTTGATTAGGCCATACCAAATTAATTAAATGTTCTTTGGATTTCCCGCACCATATTTTTCAAAATTCAAAAAATAATATTATAAAAATAAAATGCTCGCCCGCACCAATAAATTTCTGGCTCAAGAATTTTTTAGGGTCGGTTCTCTGATTTCTGCAAATTTTAAAGCTTCTAGAAGTCTCAGATTGTGCAAATTTCGAAGAAAATGATACTTTTTGAGTTTGAAAAAATTTGTTGGGAGGAAATGTGTTGTCCCATATACATGACACTGAAAGTCAAGGAGGGGGAATGTTCGAAAATCTTTTCCGTACTGCTATGTGCCAGGCTTCCTAGTCACCAGATTCCTATGGGGATTCCTATGTGAGCACGGAAAACATCAGAAATGTATTATTTCACTCGCTCGCACCTTAAAAGCTGCAATACTTAAAAAAAAATAAAATAATTATATTTTCGTTCGCTCGCACCCCTTTTTTCACAAGAAAATCCAAAGAACATTTAATAAATTTGGTATGGCCTTAGATGTCGTGTTGCAAAAAAAGCGCAAGCAATTCATTCTCCATGAAATTTCCATAAGGAGAAAGATATCTATTTGTAAATGCATATGTGTAACATATATCATACATTAAGTGACGTTCAAAACATACTCAGTATATGCTGACAGAATAAGAAAAGAGGGTTTTCGAAATTTTCCTTATAGATATGGGAGGGTTGTGCGTAATCCGACTGACCACATCATTTGCAACTTACGTGACAGATGATCCTCTTAGGTCGGCTCCGGTTGCACATAAAGCTCTCGCCTGTTTATATGATTGTCTTTTGCGTATAGTGTTTCGCTACCGATGTCGTAACGCGTCTTTGGTCTTCCTCGTCCTTTGGATGTAATCATTCTTGTTCTGTTTTTTTTTTTCATGTGTGTTCCCTTTTGGGTACGTACGTGTTTTGCTGTAAGTACTGCAACCGAATCCTTGAGTATCCCTTCCTTATCTTATACACACAGTGCAAAATGTAATCAGTAGAAACTTGTGTATTTTCCAGAACAGCTCCCTGGATATTTCCACTTTAATACGACAAAAATATTCATTCCTACCATTTATGATTTGTGTTTATACATGTATCATACATTTAATGTTAATCAAAATAATAGCTAATAAGTACAAAATAATTGATATTTACCATCATGTTAGTTACGCCTCTTAATACTCGTTGAACGTTCCGCTTTCGGTTTGTATTGCAATTTAAATTTCAAAAAAAAATTACAGGTGTGCGTTAACGATCTGTTCAATGCACTACACATGGCTATCTACATGTAAATACTATCTTAATATGTTTTATGCATTTGCTATACAATGGGTTGCTGTATAATAATTTCAGAAGGGAGGAAAAACATCTAAGCTATTATATAGAAGCCAAAGACAAAAATATCAAACGGTTCGTTACCATCAATTTCTTGCCCCTCTTGCTTGGATTTACTTTGCATTTGCTCTGGTCAAAAATATTGCCAAAACCCACGGCTTGCTAAGTAAAAGAAATATTATGTACTAGTCTTTCCTGACATATGTATACATGAGACAGGACGAATTGTACTTTTTCCACTGTGCAACCTCTTTCTCCCTTCACTTGCTAATCCAAGAAACCTTGTGTAAACAAATGGTGCTTTTCGTTCGCAAAAAAATATTTCATTTTTATGCTGGAACACATTGATTACCATTTATTCCCCGTTTGGGTTATCTTTTTTCTTCTTTGTGCCTGGAGTGGAACTTTGAGCTGGCCTATATTCCTCAGGCTAATGGGTCATAATGTTAGCAAAACCTTCAACATGTTCAAGATGATAGGCCCTACATCAATGTAACACATGGATATTGTGAGAATCACCTCTCTCCTTTCATTTCTTTCTGGTCTATAAGGGCCATGTTTATAATGGTGTTCCCTTGCAAAACAAGGCCAACGGTTTGAATTTCAACACATGCCGATTCTTTTCTTTCGTTTTTTGAAAGATGAGCATAGTAGACGTTCATATTCTCAAAGGTTAATGGAGAAAGAACTTTGAGTTACTTAGAAACTTCATTATTATTTTCAAGACAAGTTTTAACTGTTCTCATTATGATAGAATATAAAACTAGGTAGGTTTCTTTGCTGATGGATATTTTAGTCCCATAAGATATCGTTCGCCTCGTTTCACAGTGTTTTGGAACTTGCCTGCAATTAATATATTTTTAAAAATTCTTCGTCACAAAATTTATTGAAAATGTTCCGAAACTAAGGGACTTCTCCCTGATTGCATAGTTCTGTCCTTAGCAGGTTCTTTGGCAGACAATTCAGGTCAAGTCAGATATTTGCTAATTGTAAATTCTAAGTCGCACAATTTTATAATTTTCTTCTTACAATGCGTATATGGTGCACTGAAATTTTATAACAGAATATATATTTCAGTATTGATAATTTCACACTTGCTTCGGTAAAAACTCGATTTTTTCCTTCAGACTTATATGAATTAATGTGGCTAATGTTTGTCGTTTCTCAACTAAGAAATATTTCTCAAACGCATATCTGTTCATGTTTGTCTCTTTGTCATACATTTAAAAAAGGAGGGGATCTCAAATCACACTCTGTTGCAGCATCCACAGCAAAACCTCAAAACACCCATTGCAAAAACACAGAGCAGACATGCACATAAAAAGACACAAAAGAGACAAGGAACACCAAATTCCATCATAGAAGCATCAAACACAAATGACTACACATAAACCAACGAGAGCAATGGGCAGTCGGTGTCGACTTAGGACGGCTGTCTGCCACGCACGTAGCAGACGGTGTAGTTAGATTACATGCGCACAGCCCCTACTTTTCTGATTACCCAGAAGTCTAAGTTAAAGAACGCACAATTGCGGTGAAAAATAACCTCGTTACTTAAGAAATGGGTCTTATATTTTTTCTGTTGATGCAGGTATCATCCAAAAAAAAATGAACAGAAAACTGCATCACGCGCGTAGCGAGTTGATGCAAAAGTTTTACCTGCATCAACTGCAAAATATAAGATTCATACAAGAATACGAAAATCCTAGATGATTTGATATATTTTCATCTTGTTCCCAGCTAATTATATCTACTACTGGACTGTTCAACCCAACGGTTATTTGCCTTGTATTTCTTTTTCTTCTTTTTTCTTGTGATTTGAATCATTTTCTTGCTAGTGGACAATGAGTCCCCGAGGGCACATGTAGCCAAGTTCGATCAACTTCAATTGATAGTCCGGCCCGGCCCTTCAGTGCATTCGAACTTTTCTGTTACCAGAATTTTTCGAAAATTCTAAAATGTAGGTCCTGTAGCATCGTATTCTACCCATCCTGCTACGTCTTTAAAAATTTAAACTTTATTTACTTTACAACGTTTTACAAACAAGTTACACAACTTATATTAATGTCTCACGATGGCTCAGATGTTGGCGTGAGGGGGTCCAAGGAGCAGGAGGAAACCGGAGTGCCCGGATTAAAACCCCCTTTATAAAATGTGGGTCCTGCAACATAATACTCCACCCATCCTGCTTCGTCTTTCGATACATTTTTGGGCATAGTAATTTTCATATTCTTTGGCAATATAACATTGTTTGTATTGAAGATCACTGACGAGGGTGAAGTACCCGAAGCGTGCATATTTGGTCCGTGATGCAAATTTATCTGTTCTTAAATGATGCTATTGAATTTGAAGACGTTTAACATTAAAGTAAATAAAAAAGATGATGAATAAAAAGTAATAAAATGATGATGAATAGCTATAAATAAACATCGAAGAGGTACCCATCAGTTATTCAGTCTCAAAGTCGAGAAGGTGAGGCTAAATCATTATAATTTCCATCGGAATAGTTGCGAATCCCGGAATAAACAAGATTCCGATGCGAGATCTGGTACCCGGGGAGAGTCAGCATCTCTGTATAAAATATGCACGTCTGGTACACTGTATTTGAAAATTTTTGTACAGAAGGATGATTACAGTTTTCTTCGATACTAATATTTTTCTCCTTTCTTTATTTATTACTATTTTTTAAATCTTTAATGTCAAATTGTAAGCACGAAGAAATGCTGAATTTCTTTTCTCTTATAAACTTGAAAATAAATGAAAGGACATTTGAATACGATGTAAATTCGATTGCCTACAGAAATATTTTCGAACTTTGGCTGGATCTCTCTACGATAGGTCCTGTTAAAATTCATAAATGTTCCATTTAGAAGGACATGGATAATAACTTCAACTACTGTTCTACCCATTGGTACATGCATATATAACAGTTATTGAAACATATGACTTTGAACTATTGCATTTCATAAATAGATATCTGATATTTTTATGACAACATTATATCTAGGATGTACCAATAACCAGTGCAACCGAGGTAACATGCCCCTGCTCCTGACTAAAGGCTAGCTTGACGGTGTTGCCACCATGTTTTACGAAAGAAGTGGGAACGGAATACACGTAAACATCCCACAGAGAGTCCTCTTGGCCTCTCCCGGACAGGAACATTCGGTAGTAATTAGTAAGTTGGTGATTGTTCACTTTTACTCCAGTCGGAGTTGGGTTTCCGAATTTGCCATTTTGTTTTTCCAGTGACACAGCAACCCTTAGTTTGGCATATTGCATGGAAGAGGTTGTCCCATCGACGTCAATGTGGGTTTGTACCGAGTCCTCGCATCCCTGGCATGATAAGATACAAATAGCACAGTGACGTTTGATTGGGATCTCCATGTCATGCCCGTAGTAAGTTGATTCATGAATGGTACCCAGGCTGTTAAGATTTGTGTGGGCATTGAAAGTGAATATGCAGCTGGAATCTGGGTGCATATTAACATTGCCGTTTTTCATATGGAGTGGAACATTTTCGGCAAGGACTGGTTTTCTGTGTGAATTCAGATAGAAACAAGCAGATGTGGCCCCATTCGTTGATATTAGATTATTCATGAAGTGCAAGTTTACATTTGTGCTTGAGAAGGCATAGTTGTGCAGAAGGACCGAGACTTTTCCTTTTGTAGGATCTGCAAGAGCTAATGGGGATATCACTCTATCGTGTTTGTCAAATTGGCTCTCTACCCTCAAATATTTGTAATTGTAGTTGAGATGTCTCCAAAATTTGTAAGCCATAGCTGCGTTCTTCTCGGTGCCATTTCTGTAAAACAAGCTATAATGCAAGCTTTTCTGACCTAGATGTTCCTCGTGTGCTAATATGAATCCAATTGCTCTGTCGATAAAGCCTCTATAATTTTGATAGGTGAACATGTGCGCATTGTGTTGGTTGATATAAGCCCAGTCAAGCCAGTCTGAGGGATGATATGCATCGATGCCACTAAGTCTACCAAGACCGTACTCACTTAGGATTAAGGGAACTGCACGACCTTTTCTTATGTCAGCGTAGTTCTCTACCATGTCCATAAAAGCAACGAATCGGGCTTCATTGGCACCGGCCCAACTATATTTTGTACCATGTACACTCAGACTATTGTAGGGGTGATAGGAGAAAAAGTCAAGGTTATCAAGGGACATGTTCATGAACTGCTCGACCATCTGCCAAATGCGAAAGTTTTTTTCATTACTGGTAGATACGGTGCCCGTTTTAGTTGGTCCACCGACCTTCATTCCTGGGAATTTTGCTTTTATCTTTTTGGCAACTATTTTATGAAACTGGATTACTTGTTCCCAATGAAGGTTTGGCCATGCAGCATCAGGTTCATTCATTACTTCAAAATAAGAGGGAACTCTGCCATGCGAACACTTCTTAATGGCATCTAATAGGAGAATTATAAACTCAGCGCCTGCATCCAGATTGTTTGGAAATTTTCCACCATGCTGTGAGGTGTCCAACCATGATGGCCAAAACAAACCTTGTTGAGATAGAAAAGATAAGTCAAATTAACACAATTTGAAAGGGATATGTTTCGTTAAAAATTGATAATACACTACAAGTAGCAACCTTATCATATTGATCATTTGGAAATCGATCTCACTCCGGTCAAAAAAATGACAATAATAACGACACTTAATGAAGACAAAAGATTTAAATATTTACGATTTTACAACCAATGTAAGTATATTGATGAAGAAAGTTTGGTTGACCAAAAAGTTTAGACTTGCCTTTTATTTCCATAACAATGTCCGAATCCTTTCCAGAGAACAAGTGATACTGGTTGATATTGTCCACATATTTGTCACAGATGTTAGGGTCACTTGTAAAATGATTAGGATCAGGATAGCCATGGCGATGAGGATCTTGAGGTACCTGGGAATAACCTGAGAAATGTCTTTCTATTCTTTGTATGGTACATTAGAGTGTAATATGATATAGCAATTTCTATGGGTAAGGATGTTGTGTAAAGCGAAATTTTCATCACTTGTTTCAGTATTACTTCATTATTATAAAAACATTGCGATAAGCCGGGGGTGCGAAAATCCTTTCCGTGGTATTAAAATACTGCTCCTTTGTTGATTCGGTCAAAATCATATATTTTTATTTCGGCTAATCAGACTTGACATATACTTTGACTAGCCGATCCTCAAGTATCCAATTGTCATTTCAGCAGGAGATGCTCACTCTTCTCTGGCACCTATACTCTAAAACCCGTTATGTAAGTTTGTTTATTTTGTTAACAAAACAAAATTTCCGGGTTTTAGTCGAATGCAATTCCATGATTACGGATAAAAGATTCTAAGATTTTAAAGAATATCCATATTTGGTCATTTGATAAAAAACTGCCGTGGTTCGATGTACAGTAACGTACAGCAACATCATTTTACAGCATTATAAAACATGCTTGATTTGGGAAGTAGATTTATGTAATCCCCATATTGAAATTAATTTGTGCTATAAAAAAGAAGAACAAAATCATGATAATGGGATTGCACTCTCTCCTTTTCATGTACAAACATTGCATACTTATCACCTCCTGTATATATATGATGTCTTCAGTAGTCTTTTTGTGTACAATTGTGTGATTGAATAACTTTCTGTGGGTCAGAAATTAGGAATTTGTTTTCCTCAATCATTATCCAAGATAATAACAATTACAGTCTCTTGACTGGATGTTTAAAGTGTAATTATTACTTCTTTCCAGCTCTGTCGCATGAGAGAAGCTTTGTTTTTGCCCTTTATTAATTTGACATCATATATTATTTTGCTATTTTGGAAACTTGTAATTTCATCCAAAACTACCATCGAAATTAAAGGAGGTTGACATCCTAGCACCATACATCCAATGGCATTTTGGACATATGCTACTGAATCGACACTACAGGAAACTTGGAGCCACGTTTAGGAAATTTGGAGTCTCTCACTTATACTCATAAAATGCATAAATTGAAATTCCAAAAAAAAAAAGGTCAAACAAGAGGGCGCTACTGAAATGAATTTTGGCTATGTCTGAAAATCACTTTGGTTTGAAGCATCACTGATGAGGATTTACTAACCGAACCAAGTGTCTGGTGCATAAAAAATGGTTTGAAATTTCTTCAAGAAGGTAAAGAGTTGGAGCACTTTTGTATTGTATATATTGTATTGTATTGCATCATTGATATACAGTCGATGTCAAATCAATCAGTTGCATTATCTATGTTATGTCTTGCGCTTATATGAGATGAAATTAAGTTAATAAATGGTTTACAAACGGTTACATGCAACGAACATTTTAATCCTACCTTTGGGAATACATTTATGTCCTTATTTAGCCATCGTCCACTCTCGGTGCCGATGGCCTTGCAATTGTCTATGAGACCCGAAGAGTCCAAACCATTATGTCCATCCCATCGGTCCCCTTCGAAGTGGACCCTTCCTCCTTGTGCTAAGTACTTAGGGTATATGGTTACTTGCACGGAATGGCAATGCCAAAGTAAATGTACAAGGAGTATGTAGACAAAGAATGCATAGTCCATACTGAAATGTCCTGGTCACAACAATGACATAAGTACAGGTGTACGGAATCATTTTGTAGTAAGATCACTTGGCGGATCGTGACAAAAGATAAGGAAATTATGCAAGACGCCGCATCTGTATTGGCAGTCATTGCAAGTTTGAAATAGAAACATTTCGAACCTTTAAAGTTCTAAGTTTTTGGCCAAAATTCGTTCTGTGACAAATCTAGATTTGGAATGCATTGACCAAGTGCTTCATTCGTTTGTAAAGCTTCTTTACTATTCATCTAATTCAATGGTATATTGTCTTTGGTAGTGTGATTGTTTATCAACGATTTCATGCTATACCTACATGTCTTCTCCTGCTTACTATAAATGTCTGTTCTGTAGAGATTGCAATTTTAATCAAGGAAGAACATCCATATTAATCATGTGAAATGGATCCAAATTTGATGTTTACAACAGCCTTTTGTGTGTCTTTATTTCAGTTATTGTTGCAGGTTGCTGACTCTTCATGGGCACCTGGTCTCACTCCCTTATTGGGAGTTCCCTTCTTTGTTGTTTGTTTGCTTTGGTTCCTGTTTTATCATAATTTTGTATGACCTTCGGTTAATGATTTTCGAATTATCCATTTTGTGCTCTATATTGGGATATGGCTAGCCAACAGGGGATGCTTACTCCTCCCGGGCACCTGGTCCGTCGATGTTTAATTTTGTGCTCTATTGTGGGTGCTGTTGAGATTATCGTCAGGATCTTCTTTAACTCATTTGTGTCACACTTATGCCCTTTGCCGTGTGGAGCTCGTAAAAAAGTTCCCCGCGAGGGGTTTGACAGTAAGTGTTTTGAATATATTTCACTGACATGGTCGCCATAGCACTTTCTATATTGAAATAACATCAGACAGTGCATTTATTTCATATATTGTTTTCATTTTTCGTGCATGAACATCCACGGCGGGTGCGGCTAGCCAACAGGGGATGCTTACTCCTCCCGGGCACCTGGTCCCACCTCTAGCTTGCTAGGGGTCCGTCGATGTTTAATTTTGTGCTCTATTGTGGGTGCTGTTGAGATTATCGTCAGGATCTTCTTTAACTCATTTGTCCATATTTGTCACAAAAATTATTTCTGGAAAGTTTGGACCGAAATGAAATCAACCAAACTGTTCAATGAGTCGGTTACGTTGTGTCACACATTACCCGTAATGAACATAGAACGTCTTTGACGACAGTTTAATAGCCTTGACATTTATAATCCTATCCGATATGATAAGCAAAATCACACCTGAATATATACGCTATTAATTGGATAGAAGGGATGTTGCTTATCCATAATTTGGAGGTTACTAGCATTGAAGATAGTCACGTTTAAAGAAGTGAGGTTTACTACTGACAACTTGCGTTGGATGTAAAATCTTTGAGAACAGAGACTAAAAAAATAAGAGATGAACACTAGATCTAATATCTATTTTCAGTTGCACTCACAAAAATTGTTTATGGAAAGTCAACATCTGGACAAACATCGGGGCATCATGTAAGCTAGACTTTTGACTTGCATAACTGAAAATTGGGAAACTGATGTCCTCAGACAGATCAAGGACTTAACAGAATCTTGTTTACAACTCATCAAGACAACCTAATTCAACTTTGTTATTTAGTTGGGAGGTTTACAATATGTTCAATACACAAGCAGCTATTCTAGCTGTCATTCAGATGTTGCTAGAAAATCTACCATCAGCTACATTACTGTCATATTGCCAATGTATGACCTTGACCATATACCGGTATACAAGTTCAAAATTAATCTAAGCACATCATCCTCGCATAAAATGAACATGAGTACTACAAACAGCACAAATTATGTACATTGCTTTCGAGTGCAAGAGACATCAATCTTTGACCTTGATTCTTCGACTTCTTGTCATGGTCAGGATGTTTGTGAGATGTTAGAGAATATTCTTACATTTAAAGATTCAATCAGCATCTTGTCCAAAGTAGCTGATTGTGACCTTGACCTATGACCTTGAAAATCGATAAGGACCTTTTGGTTCATTATCCTTTGTGTCTAGAATCAAGATCCAAAGGCTAACAATTTCAGCCTGTATCCAACCTGCGTGGATATGGAAAAGGATGTATACATACCATAATATGAATGATCAGTGTCTAATGTGAAAAACTAAATCCTAATGTAGGTTGATGTTTTTTTAACCAATGAGAACATGAATGAACAGAATGAAAAACATCATTCATGTAGTGCTTGAAAATTTAATGCAGACCCATAAATAGGTCAAGCAGTTTTGAAGACAATATCCATTCTCAAGACTACTTATTGTCTTTTACGAACAATTTCATACTAGTGTTCACACTTTTCTCTTGTTTTTTTTTTGTTCTTTTCTTTTTCTATTTATCTTGATTTTATAATATGAATACATGTACATCAATACATGCGAAATTTACTTCACACATGATGAAAACAAATACAAGTCTGACTTACATAAAATCATATGACTTTATTCCTGTGCTTCTCTGTTTTGAAATCAATTCAATTTTGTGAACATGAGCAAAATTCTTGAAATGTTTACAACGATATGAATGTTGTTGCTAAACCTATAATGCATTGCTGTATAAATAACTGTACTCATTTAATGAATTCTTGGATAAAACATCATGAATGAAATGAATCTGATTACTCACAGACAACCGTGTGCAAGTATGGTGTAACAATAATCCTTACTAAGCAAAAGCTTTATCACATTAGTAGCTTCAATAATGATTTGTTATTTTTCAATAATGATTTTAGTTATTACTATTTTTTCTATGACATCTTTTGGGCGATTTGTTCCAAAAAATGATACAACACTTTGTAGTAAAGACATAACACAAGTAAAAGAATAATGAGCAATATATTCCACACTGAATATTTTACTGAGCTTTACTTGTGAAAAGAATTGATAGAAATGCACATAATTTACACAGAATAAAAAAATCTGTAGAGACACATATCCTTAAAGACATACCTATATACAACAGATCTGGAGTGACATAGATGACATGAATAGAAAAAAAAATAAAATGAAATTGCAACAAATTACTCTTCAGAGCAAATTATATGTAAGCATCTATTATCTATCACAATTGTTTAAATAGCTACAAAGTTTGTCAAAGTTCAACAAGCCAATTCTCCATCAAAATGATAAAATTAAAATTCTTTTGAAGTATTTCAGAGTGTTTTAACTATAATTCACCTTCTTATAAAAATCTGGATTTATAATACCAAAATTTTCTAATCATCCTGTTTCAAGAAACTGTTATATATACGTAACTTAATAATAAATTCACTAAGTTCTAATCTTTTAAAGGATAAATTATGCAAGCACAAGTACCTCTCATAATAAATTCAAATATACATAAGGCAGATCTTAATCTCCATACATAAATTAAAAGATACAACTACTCTTTCATACAAAATTTCTTGTATCAAGATGACGATAGTTTTAAAACTGTTCGAAACTAATCTTGAAGAAACAACTTCTTTTTTTTTTCTCGTTCAATATGGACTGTTTCAAGAGGGAGTAGATCACTTGGAGGTACAATGTAACCATTTAATATTGACATCATTCTTCAAGTAAGAATGTTGAAATAAGCTATTTATTAAGTCAAATGAAAATAGCTCTTTATCAAATGTCTAATATCCACAGTCAAGACGAGGAGAAAATTGGTCAAATAACTTTAAAATTACAACTGAAATGGCTTAATTCTATCATATAAACTGAAAAAAAAATCTTCAAGTTATAGTAAAAGAACATTTTATAACATGAATATTTGTCTAAAGATTTTTTTAAATATCAATCTCTTTTTTTTAAATAAAAGACATGTTTGTTATTTTTGAAATATGTTTATGTGTATGTGTATTTGTAAGTCAGATCATTTCCTATTGCACTGGTTAATAATATTTCAATAGAAAACATAATGGCAAGAGCAACATTCATTTCCATGATGCATTGCATCATAATAAATCACATTCAGAATAAATGCAAACTCAAGTTATTTTCAAGTTCACTTTTCCAGTACAATTAGTTATTCAATAATGTAAAGAAAAAAGAAGTAATTTTCATCACAATCTTCCCATCAACGATATAAACTACTTATTTTGCACAAAATATGTTTTTTAGAAGAAATCTTGAAAGAACATAATTTGATTTGTGAAGTGTTTCAGCATAAAATACATATATGTTGATACATTATCATATTCAATTACAATGAATCTTGATTTTTTTTTTTTACATTTTCATACATGATTACATTATCAAATTCTACACAAAGCATGGTATATAGTAAACGTGGAAATTTTTGCGTGGTGGCTATTTCCTATTATTTATGAATAAATGGACTTTGCAAAAATTCTCCCCATGCGAAAAAAAAAACCCTGCTGCATTTTTACAAAGGCAGAGTTGTTTATATCAAAAATATTTCCAATAAGTGTAACATCTGGATGTTATGTATTATTGTGATATTTTCCCCCAGCGAAAATAACCATGTTTACAGTAAAAGAAACATCATAAGTCTTATGTTAAAAAATCAATGGTCCCAAATTGTTCATTCTTCAACATGTCAAATTGATACTTTTATTTTGATTTCGGAAACTAAATATTAACTTTATCTTACCTTCTAATCCATTTTCATTTCAAGGTAAAACAATGCTAAATGTAAAGTTTACATTAAAAACATTCAGCTCAATGAAGAACATTGTCAACTTTCACAGACCATAAAGAACGATATTGAAAAATAAGAATTTACTGTGACTGAAACAAGGAGAGAGACATGATATACATGTATATATATATGTGTGAAATCTCAAAATTTTCATCAACATTTGTCAAATCTAGTTATTTTCTTTGAATCCCTAGACAGTCAAAAGAATCTTAATGTCAAGTATTTTGGCTTTCTTTGCTTGACCAATCATATGTCAGCATTCAACTTGTTGACCAATCAAATCTTGAGTTACAATTCTTCAAAATTAGGCCATATAAAAAAAAAATCCTGGTTCTCAGACACCGCCGCGCGCTCAAAATTCCTCCCGACGAGACGTTTTTATCGTAGGAAGGGAAAAAAATAGCCGCCGCCCGCCAGATTTCTCATGCTGATAAATATAATTTTCTATTAATTTTCTGAACAGATAATTCGTCAATAGATCAATTTTGTAAGTATATTTGACTTTAATTCACGCTACCAGTCCGTGCGTAAGTAAACAATCGCGTTACAATAACATTTGTCCAAGTATTTACGGTACCTGGTCATCTAAGGTCAGATCGTACAAGCGCATGTACGTTAAATACCTGTATATGTGTAAACACCTGTCTACCCCGAGGGGTGTTGAACGGAGACAAATAGCCTTCACCGGTAGCGGTGCGGTCAAGCATGAAATTGATCTGTCACTTTTGACAGGTGAAGGGGGAAGTAAAATCTTCTCGAATAGGTTTATTCTAACGGTAAATTTCAATGGTCAGTTCAGTTAATTGATACATAATACGGCTGTCAATCCTAAATCTTTCAATCGTACTATGGATTATTTTGTAATCGGTATCTAATTCAAGTCATTACAATAAAAATTACCGAGCGGGCCGTTTCTTTGATATTTTTAATTTGGGAGAAAACATCGGCGAAATTTCGATTTTTTTTAATGCGTATTATTTACTAGATTAGAATTTTTTCCACGATTTTCAGCGCAATTTTTTGCCTGCGTGATATCTACTCTTGTGGACTTTTTTTCGGACGATTACGGTACTGTACTTTGTTATTGTACACAAGATGCAAAATGGCGACCGGGGGGGGGGGGGGAGGAACGAGTGATTGTCAGCTTGAAGGTGAATTTTAAAATTGCAGACTGGGCTGAAGCATTCTTGGCACTGTAAAAATGAGAAGAGTTGAGTATGGTGAACATTTACAACAAATATAGTCACTATAGATCACAGTCTCTATAATATCTGAATAAAAAATTGTGCTTAAGTAGTTTTCGGAAAATAAAAACAAAAAATAAAAACCCTACCTACCTACCCATATTTTTTAGATCAATTATCTGAGAACCAGAAAATTTTTTTTGCATGGCCTTACTTGACTTATGTGCATCAGAATAGATCAAATTTCTTCAAATGAATTCCTCCTGCTATTTTCAGAAGATATTGCCTAATTTTAAACAAGAATTTTACTTATAATGTATGACTAGGAATTTAAAAGATTTGAAAACTGAAAATAAGTTTCTTGATCCAAATCAAATGCCATAGATGTTTTTGCGTTAAATTCATTTTAGTATAAATCAATTCATTTTACTGCTTCTAAAAGTCAAAGAATGCAAAGCACATGAAATTAAACAGTGAGGACGATATAATAAATAAATTGCTTTTAAAATCCTTTATTCATGTATCTTTTAATCAATATGACAGTTTCAAATTTGAATCCTTTAAAAATCTTTCATTAATAATGAACATCTATCAAAAGCAAGAATCTTTTAATTATGAGCAAAACTGTGATAATTTGTAAATCACATACATTATATCTGATACAAGTAATGAGGCAAAAAATTTATGAAAAATCCACTGTCATTACTGTATTGTAAGCATTGATTCTACAGGCATCTATAATAATTCTCTGGTTGTGGAGATATACTGTAAAGGATCAGCTGATCATTTCATGACTGAAATAGAAAATAGTATACAATGTCATCATTATTCATTTTTGCAGATTCTGTTTATGTTGTAATGACTTGACAACATTATCAGTAGGCCCATAGTTAAAAAAGATGAATGTCAAGATAAATCAACTCGAAAAACTCATTTTCTAGCTATGTAGACTGTATGTTTGCACATTATATACATGTAAGTATGAGGATTACATTTATATCAAAAGTTAGAAGAAAAAAAACGTGTTTGTGAAATACGAATGCCCCTGTTGCATGGCATCTTTCATAGAAAAACAACTGAAATTCATACTCTGAGGTCAAGGCCTCAAGGTAAAAAAATTTGGTATCCATGGAAATTAGCTAGGTCTTGTCACATATAGGAAAACACATATGAAATATAAAAGCTCTATCACTTATGATTCAAAAGTTATGGCCAAGATTAAAGTTTTTCAAAAGTAGGTCAAACTCAAAAGTCAAGGTCACAAGGTTAAAGTTTTTTGCGGACAAACCAACAAACAGAAAAACAAATGAACAGACCAAAAACTATATGCCCTGAATCTCCGATTACAAGGGCATAAAAACAAGGTCTTATATAAGGTATGAAATTTTAGGGAATATTTATGTAAAGGAGAAAGGCTGAGAACGATCCAATATTCACAGGAAAGAACAATGCGAGGCGTGTTAGCCTCAAGCTCTGTTCTTTTCTTTGAATACTGGATTGCTTTTAGGCCTTTCTCCGACTTAAAACATGACTCAATTAATCAATCAAACAATCATTAACAAACAACAAATTGATCACTGATCTTAACTGGTCAACTGAATATTTACACGTGACACGGCACCTGATTAACTGTTAATTCAATGCATTTCTAATCTGACGATCAAAGTCAATACACGTTCTATGATAATTGACCTCTTTTTTCTTGTTTTTCTTGTAGTGATATATTTGATCTTGCTTTATTTTATACATAAAATGAATCTCATGAATGTTTTACCTTACTTTTGTGAGAAAAACGAATTGCAGAAAATTTTGAATACAGCTAAAAATTAACGGATTGTATATTGTATGTGTTTTATGTTGAATTTATATGAAAAGTGGATTTGCATACTTGTTGTATTATTTGATTTTTTTAACTGAAGACATATTATCATCTATCAAAGAAGAGAAATCGATCACATATTAAGGGAATTATCATTGTGAAATTTCACAAGGAATAGTTTAAAAAAAATTTAACATATACATGTATTCTTATTTTTTCATTGTAGTCATACTGAAACTTTCCTTATTTCCATTGGATTCTTAAAAATTGTGTGTACTGATGCTTTTGGCTGTTTTTATCCTCTTTAAGTCGTGTGGAACAAACTGTAATTTAGTCTTAAAAGAATGTATTGTTTGTTCCATCCGAGTGACCACTAAAAGGTAACTTCAAGTGGCAATAGTACAATACTCATATGAAAGTAATATTGAAATTACAAAAGAGTGACTGTATAGGAATGTTTTAACCATGATTACAATCCTTCAAATGCGATTTTTTTTTGTTATTCATTGGTCATTTTATTTCATAAAGACCGCGGATAATTCCAAATATTCGAAGTTTTATGAACATTCATTGAAGTATGGATGTCAATAAAAAACAATGATGGGCGGAGAAAAGAAAATTATTTCAGTAGTGGGTGTGAATTATTTTGATTATTATGAGTATTCGGTCACAGTAAAGAAAATATTGTGTTTTACATCCGCTACAGAAGGCAGCCTTTTAGGAGAAATGTTAGGAAAAAACATAAGAAGTATTTATTTCATGATCACAAAAAGCTCGTTTAAACCAATCTAGATCCCTAAAGTGATTGAAGACAAAAAATTCTATGTTCTCAATAAAGTGTATATTGGGTACCTCATGAAAATTTTTTTTAAATTACAAAAATGTGCATGTATTCTTTTCCCTTGATCGAAAAAAATCCTTTATCTTTCTTAATAATTTAATCCCTAATTTAAACTCTTTAATGGGAATGGTCTAAGTCTGTATGCATGTACCTATCAGATAATATTGGGACGTAAAATAAACTATTTTATTATACTGGCCTTATAACCGTTACCGTAGCATATTTCAACCTGATAATTTGCATAGTCAATTTCAAATTGAAAAGCTGGGGGTTTATTTGATATTTGGTTTTTAATTTTTGTGAAAATTGAAGAAAATCTGCGGTTTCTGAGTTGGATAAAGATCTCGTTGAGGTCTGTATATGAAGGTTAGATGCCCACAGAGAGAGAACATGGTGGTGTTTAAAGATCTCAGCCTTCAGCCTCGGTCTTTAAAAACCACCCTGTTCTCTCCGTGGGCATCTAACCTTCATACAGACCTCAACTTGGTCTTTATCCTAAACATAGAATCATAACTAATATCATTTACAAAAATTACCAGTATAGTGTTTATGGATGGAAATTTTCAGGCACAATATCAAGTGGCATTTCCTTACACATTATAATTAATTTACAAGATTCAACTGAAGATTATTTATTTCCAAATCATGGCCCTTAGGGGCATAACACTTTAGAATATACATGATTACATTTAGATAAAGTGACATAACATGGACATAGACAAGAAATATAATAACTACAAAGTGGTATAATCCTGTACTACTTAAATGATTCTGATTATACTTACATCACCTATTGCGACTTTGATTCCAATAGTTCTATTGTCTTTCCTGTCTTTTTCAATTGTTCTAATAGTACATCTGAGGCCTTGTCAGAAGTAACAACAACAGTCTGCTTCTCTACATCTATCTTCACATCATTTTCTTAAAATATAGAAAAGATAATTCCAAATCAAGTCTTCACTTTGAATCTGTCATATGTAATGTAGACATGTAAATTTGATTATTTTTACCAAGGAAGTAGTCAGGGTAACTGAACAAGAATATATGGGGCCTGTAAAACAAGAACAATTTGCACTTCAGGTCAGTCAGCTTCAGTGATTCTGAAAAAAATACATGTTTTTCATCAAAAAGTGAAAACCACTAAACAACCCCAGTTTTGTGTGGGACATAATTTGCCCAATTTCATATTCAGGGGATATATATCCCTTTATATGTATCAAGAAATCAAAGCAACATAAAGGAGAGGGGCGGAGGTATTGTCTATGCAGCTCATGGTTTACATTGTTCTGTATTGTGAGTACATGCTGCAAAATGGAATGCCGCGGAGTGAGTGTCACAGTGAAGAACGTAACATGAAATGTCATGTAATATTTACTAATAAACATTTCAGCAAACTACAACAGTTTGTGAAAATATCACAAATATTTATGCATATATATTCATCTACTTCAATATAATATATTTTTAATTAACATGAATATGATAGATAATTCTCATTCAGATGTTATTTTTAAATAGAGTACCCACAACATTATCGTATTTTTTTTTTTCACCATCAAATTTTCCTAGAAGCAGAATGTGCACATTTATGGACCACATTGTAGATGCATGAACACAAACAAAGGCTTTCATTACCTCCAAGTCCAATCTTTCCAAGCACCTTTCTTGCCGCCCCTGCACATCCATCACAAGTCATTCCCATTTTAAATGTATACTCGGTGGCCTGAAATTGTAAAATATGCCAAGTTAAAAGCTTAGTCAATGTAATATTGTAGTATTAAATGAAAGTAAGTACATGTACAATAAATCAATTAATGTAATTTTAAATTGGTGATTACCTCCTGGCATGAATTGAATTCTTCCAATGACCATGTGTAACAAAGCTCTGCCTGGTCATGTTACTTTACTACAATGTTCAATATCATTATGGCCTATATGCCAAATTCATATTGTCATGACTCAGGCCAGTTAAAACATAAAATTCGTGACAATGATAAATGAGACAAGTTTGCTCTTCTTTTGAACAGAGCAAGACTTCAGCAATTGATCTTCATTAAGAGAAGAGATACATTAATAATGATTTATAAATTGTACCAAAAATCTTACATGTACTTGTTAATAAGAATGTTCATAATAAATTGGACAAAAATAAATACAATATGACTGAACTCATACTATTTCTACAGGGTTCTCATTATAAGCCGGCGACCGGCGATTTCTCGCCTCCTACTTTGGGTAAAATCGCCGCCTACTTTTCGTTAAATAAATTGTCGTATATCTCAATTTCTTTAAGTATGAAAATTGAACGTGCACTAAAGGAAATTACGTTGTCCTTTAAAAAGCTGTCACAAAACAAGGTACGCAATAAATATTTCCGTAACTACAGTGAGTAGATTGATTTCAACGCGGTGTGATGGGTCATTTTACGGCAACGTATGCTAAAGAAGTACAAAAAGACGATTAGATCTCGACTTTTCACGCCTGTAACTAAGATTTTTAATACGAAAATGACCACGCGCCTCCACGTGTCAAGGACAATCAACGGCCGGTCTTCATACGCAAGTTCCTATATTTTTTTACCTCGGTCTATTTTCTGTATGTAAACAGCGTACTAGTAATTATACGAACATTATCAACAATTCATTGTAATATTGAGTCTATTGATACATCCACAAGATGTGAGCCGAAAGTAACTGCTGAGTGCGTGATCCCCCTCGCAGAATTCAAAACGTCACATACTCGATTAATATTTTGCACCCATAGACCCAACGTTCGTCAATAATGATCTATACTACTAACTCAATGCTCTCAAAAAATTTGGGAGGAAAATCTTTTTTATTTAAAAAATCCAAATTGTTCACACTGAGGAGAGCGCCATAAAAATATATCAAAGTACCAATATTATGACTGATAGTTCAAAGCTTCCATGGGCGAAAAGGGGGCGGGGATAGTGGTAGAAAAGGTGGGGGTGACTAAACGTAAGATTTATTTGTCATGTACATGATGTAGGAATCAGAAAGCTATTGAAATAGTTTACAATCTATTTAGATAGAAAGAAAACAGCTATTTCCCAGTATACTAGGAAATTCCAAACATTTCTCTTGTACTATTATAAATCATGAGAATGCGAGTGATGAAAATTGTTCACAAAACTTGCAACACATCTTATAAAAGTACTATTGAAGGAAAATTTTTACTGTCTAGATGGCTGGAAGTGCCCTCCATTGCCTTGTAAATTTCAAAAATAAACGCTTAATTTTATGGTATTTTATAGCTAAATGGCAGGAAATGTCATCAATTGCCTTCTAAATTTCAAAATTTTTCAGGGGGAGCATGCCCCCGGACCCCCCTAGAGGGCTCGTGCCTTCGGCGCTCGCATCCTTTTGATCACCTCCTACTTTTTCTTGAATCACCTACTAATTCAAAACTTAATGAGAACCCTGTTTCTAACGCTGAGACACTTTTACTTTAATTTACATATTCACCCAATTTATTGTATAATGGATTTACACATCAAACTGACTATTGGAACATAATCATTAGATTCCTCTGTGCTTTCATCAAAAACAGGGAGTTCAAAATAAATGCTCATGCATCTATTAGTTATCATTACATGTACTACTGTTCTTCATTTAGGGACAACATATTCCATATCATGCCTTAATTCAGCATGTTAATAGACAAATTAATCATATGAACATAGAAAAGTGTATCTGTATTGACGTTACTGTACGATACATCGTGCATATATTGTTACATTGTACCTGTTTGACAGTATTCAATAATAATTCTAAATCATAATGGTCTAATGGAGATAATATTGTTTTTTTCCGCATATTATCATAATACATTTGTGTGAGTGCCCTACCCCGTCTGACTGTAAATTTTATTTAAGAAAAACAATAAAGACTCTTTCATGTTAATGCTAGCTCATTTATGTCTCTTTTCACCATGTTTTTTGGCAACCAGATTAACAATCAAATGACAACTTTCCTTTCCAAAGCAATATTATAGCACTAAGTCGAAACGGTTAAGCAATGTCTTAAGAGTCATTCTCTGTAAGCATCAAAGAATTCTCAGAAAACTCGGAAATCGCATATCTCAGATTTTGATGATTTTCACTATGTAAGCTAAGTTTGACCCCCTGACAATGAAAATGCCATTGGTTTTTGTATATGGCCATCCGTTGCCATGGTAACCATACCAACCCATTTTGGCCAGAAAATGGGCTTTTGCAAGCTCGAAATTAGCAACTTTCATGTCCGTTTTTCACAATGATAGTCTATAGGTGGGTTATATTTTGACATATGATGAAAAACTACTTACATATATGTTTGATATGAGACATTACTTTTTGGTTGAAATATGGGGGAAAAGTATTATTTTTTATTGCAAACTGTCCATATTTTGACATTTTCCAAAAATACAAAAAAAAAACCATTTTTGGCGATTC
This sequence comes from Pinctada imbricata, assembly GCA_033119305.1. NCBI lineage: Eukaryota > Metazoa > Mollusca > Bivalvia > Pterioida > Pteriidae > Pinctada > Pinctada imbricata. The sequence goes on along the minus strand of VSWD01000006.1, from coordinate 35,519,864 downwards.
ATAGAAAAATAACGCAGCATAAGTGAAATAGTGGAACAGGCCGTAATGAATGTTTGATCCATTTTGAGAAAAATATAAAAAATCCAGAGATGTTATTTTTGTTTAAAGAAAATAAATTCAATTTAAAAATGGTTACCATGGCAACATCTGCATTTTACATGATATATGTTTTATATTAATTATCTCAATTCATAGACAAGATAAACAACCAATTATTGTATATTAAGCAAGTTCATAATCTTTCTGACATTTTAATATCACATATGTTGGCATTTCATCATCAGTTGCCATGGTAACCACGCCCAAAAAGGTACAATCTTCACTTTTTATTCAAAATTTCCATTGTTTTTTTATGTTTTTGTACATTTGAATTAGATTAAAGAGACAATTTCTACGTTTTCCTATGAATTCTATTACATTTTCCAAAATTCATTGAAATTCGAGAGACATGTTAGAAAAAATGCAAGAAAGTCTCCATAGCAACGCACACTATTCTATCAGATACAAAGCTAAAGCAAAGTCATGATATATGTTTTACATAAGTATCTCAAATCATGAAAAAAATAAGCAACCATTTTCGGTATATTAAGCAAGTTAGCAGTTACTGTTACACTTTTATATCAATTATGTCAATATTTCATCATCGGTTGCCATGGTAACTATCCACATAAAGGTACAATTTTCACTTTTTATACTAATTTCCAGTCATTGTTTGATGTTTAAAAGAATTAAATTAAAGAGACAATTCCTATGTTTTCCTATAAATGAGATTCCATTTTTCCAGAATTATTGAATGTTTTAGAAATATATAGAAAACATGCAAGGAAATCTCCATAGCAACACACACAATCATATATGATACACAACCAAAACAAAGCAGTAATATATGTATTACATTAAGTATCTCAAATCATTGAAGAGATAAACAACCAATTATGGTATATTCAGCAATTTTACAGTATCTGTGATAGTCTTTTGTTCAATAATCTTGGTATTATGTAAATGGTTGCCATGGTAACCATGCAAAAAAAGGTACAATTTAAGCTTTTTCTGCCAGTTTTCAATTGTTTTGGACTGTAGTGGTACATTTAAATAGAATTGAAGAGACAGTTCCTTTGTATTCCTATACCTTATTGTCCATTCACTAACATCATTGGATTTCTTGAGAATTATGTATAAAAAATGCAAGAAATCTCCTTAGCAACTCATAAAATTATAGTTGATATAAATCCAAAAGAAATACATGATATATGTTTTACATCCAAATTCTCAAATTATGAAAAAGATTAAAAATCAACTTTGGTTTATTAAGCAAATTAGCAGTTTTGTGACATTTTAATATCAATGATGTTGATATTCAATCATCGGTTGCCATGGCAACCACACCAAAAAAGGTACAATTTTCCCTTTTATGCAAATTTTTCATTCTTCTTTTTTTTCTTATTGTTTTTGTATATTTTAATTAAATTACAGAGACCATTCCTGTGTTTTCCAATAAATGATATTCCATTTTCCATTGTGCAAATTCCTAGTTGTTAAAGATAAGATGAGCTTTATTTTGAGTCGGCATGTCAAAGTAACAAGTGCAACATAAGCTCTTATGAGCTTTTAGACTGACATATTTTTTTTTCAGTGTTTTGGTGAAAAACTTTTATTTTCGGTCTTTTTCTCTAAAATTTGAAGCAAAAAAATATTTTTGAAACTTGATAGATAAAATATGAAGCCTTCAAAAGAAATTCAGGGGGGAAATCATGAAATGATATGGGAAATAGCTGTATTTTCAATATAAAAATCACCAAAAAACTTCAAAAATTAATTTGTTAAAGATGTACAGAATTGTATCTTTGTATAAACTTCATTTTTAATGATGATTCTCAATCAATTAAATCAATTTGGGAAGTCAAGCTGTGTATATTTTTGAAATGGTTTCCAAAGCAACCGTGCTTTATAAGATCTGATTTGCTGATTTTCTGCAATTTCCAACTATTTAAGGCCCTGTTTGATAATGTGGGAGCCCTATAGGAATCACGTATTCCGTCTGTCCGACGCGATAACTCAAGTAAATAGTGTGCATCTTTCAGATAAAGGATCATGAGAGAAACATGCTTATAAATTTTTAAACTTCATGGTCTAATGTCCAGGTCAATCTTTGGCAAAATTCAATAAAATATCATTAATTTGGTTCTGACCCGGATAGTTCTGACCCGAAAAGTTTTCAAGGTACAGCTTTCACATTTCATACACAAATTAAAGATCATTTGTGAAATATGCGTATAAATTTTGACCCTTCAAGGTCAGAGGTCAAGGTCAAACTTGGCAATTTCAATAAATAAATATAATATACATACATGTATAAAGAATCCTTAGTTGAACATGCCTATTAATTTTAAACCTTCAAGGTCAAGTCAAGGTCAAACTTAGGTAAATCTTTATTAAATATCAATGCAATAACTGAAGACGTACGTATTTAAGGAAGCTTTTTTATGCTTCATATCCTGGTTTAGAACTATGATAGAAACACACCCAGAAATTCCAAACTATAACAGAATGAAGTCAAAGAAGCTAGGCCAATCTTTAGCAGATCTAGTAAGATCATTATTTTGATATGAACCGATGACTCCAGCTTCCAAGGTATACATGTAGCTTTTCAACTTAGACTTTTGAAATTCGACATACTGATGAAGAACAATGAGAAGAGCATGCCTGTAGGTATTCAACTCTCATTATTTTCATAAAATGTACTTATTTTATGCAACAGAGTATTCATTGGTGAGATATTAAAAATCCCGAAATTTCAAAAGCTTTATACGAAATTCTGGCTTTGTATTAGTAAAAATTGTGTGCTTTGCCATAGAGACTTGTTGCATTTCTTCTACATATTTCTCCAGAAGTTCAATTACTTTTAAGGAAATTTAATTATAGGAAAACATAGGAATTGTCTCCTTAAATTAGATCAAATATACAAAAACAAAAAAAAAAAAGAACGGAAAATTTGCTCAATAAGTGAAAATTGCACCTTTTTTGCATGGTTGCCGTGGCAACCGATGACAAAATATCAAGATTTTATTGATATTAAAATGTCACCAAAACTGTGAACTTGCTTTCTACATCAGAATTGACTGTTTATCTCTTTCATAATTTGAGCAACTGAATGTAGAACATAAAGCATGGCATTGTTTTAGTTGTGTATCATTTCTAATTGATTGCATTGCTATGGAGATTTATTACATTTACTGAACATTTCTCAAAAAAATTCAGAAATATAAATATCAAGTATAGGAAAATATCGGAACTGTCTTTTTAATTCAAATGTACATAAGCATCGAAAAAGTAAAGAATGGATCTTTTTTGCATGCTTTATATACCACAATTGGTTGTTTATCTTTCCCATGACTTGAGATACTTAATGTAAAACATATCATGGCCTTAATACAGCTGTTTATCTGTAATAATTGCATGCGTTGCTTTGGAGACATTCTTGCGTTTTTCTATATATTTTTCTAGAATTTCAATGATTTTGGGAAAATGGAATATTATTCACAGGAAAACATAGACATTATCACTTAGATTTACTTCAGCTTTTCAAAAACTCTAAAAAAAAATGACAGAAAATTTGAAAAATAGCAATCCAAGGAATGCTTGTGTCGCCTGCGAAGCGGTTTGATTATTATTCTAGAAAGTCGATCAAAATTATTGGTATCAGTAGAAAAGTCTTGTCAAATGAAATTCATTTGAAATATCAGACCTCTTAATTACAAATTAAAAGAAAAGAGTGTCATCATCCAGGTCAAGGTCACTATGTAAAAATTGATAACAAAAAGGTCTCATAATAAGAAATATTAAAGACCTATCACCTACCAATTAAAAAGGTCAAATAGCTAGGTCAAGGTCAAAAGGTAAAAAATTATAGTATGTGTAGAATGACATTGTTACAAGGAAAATACATGTGAAATATCAAAACCCTATTACCTACCAATCAAAAGATATAGCCAATATTACTTTTCTTGAAAAGTAGATCAAATATCTAGATCAAGGTCACAAGGTCAAATATTATGGTCTGTGTAAAAAGGTCTTGTCACAAGGAATACACATGTGAAATACCAAAGCCCTATCACTTACCAATCAAAAGATATATCCGTTCTTAATGTTTTTGAAAAGTAGGTCAGATATGTAGGTCAAGGTCAATAGGTAAAAAATTATGGTATGTGTAAAAAGGTCTTGTCACAAGGAATACACATGTGAAATACCAAAGCCCTATCACTTACCAATCAAAAGATATATCCGTTCTTAATTTTTTTGAAAAGTAGGTCAAATATGAAGGTCAAGGTCAATAGGTAAACAAGTTAAAAGTCATGTTTGTAAAACATTAATGCCCCCCTACCCCTTCTGTGATTAAAGTCCGTCACAACTTTATACTTGATTTTCATTTGATGTGTCTGTACACAAAATTTCATTTCGATATGTGAATCCACTCCAGAGGTATTGAACGGAAACTGATGTCGTGGACCGACCGACGGACCGATAGACAGAAAGTCAGACAGCGGCAAAGCAATATGTCCCCTCTTCTTCAAAGGGGGCATAAAAATTTTTGATTGAACCCAAATATGAACTTGACCTAGATTTTTATTTGATGTGTCTGAAAACAAAATTTCATTTCAATATGTAACTCCACTCAAGAGATTTTGAACGGAAACCCTGAAATTTTGGTATTTTTCGAAGTGCAAGGGGCATAACTCTGTCAAATTTTTGTTGATCAGACCTAAATATGAACTTGACCTAGTAGATTTTCATTTGATGTGTCTGTATACAAAATTTCATTTCAATATGTAACTCCACTCAAGAGATATTGAACAGAAACCCTGAAGTTTTGGTATTTTTCACATGGCAAGGGTCATAACTCTGTCCAAATTTTTTTGATCGGACCTAAATATGAACTTGACCTAGATTTTCATATGATGTGTCTGTATACAAAATTTCATTTCTATATGTAACTCCACTCAAGAGATATTGAACGGAAACCCTGAAATTTTGGTATTTTTCAAAGTGCAAGGGGCATTACTCTGTCAAAATTTTGTTGATTGGACCCAAATAAGAACTTGACCTAGATTGTCATTTGATGTATCCATATACAAAATTTCATTTCAATATGTAACTCCACTCAAGAGATATTGAACCGAAACCCTGAAATTTTGGTTTTTTTCGAAATGCAAGGGGCATAACTCTGTCAAAATTTTGTTGATCGGACCCAAATATACACTTGACCTAGATTTTCATTTGATGTGTCTGTATACAAAATTTCATTTCAATATGTAACTCCACTCGAGAGATATTGAACAGAAACCCTGAAATTTTGGTATTTTTCGAAGTGCAGGGGGCATAACTCTGTCAAATTTTTTTCGATCGGACCTTAATACGAACTTGACCTGGATTTTCATTTGATGTGTCTGTATACAAAATTTCATTTCAATATGTAACTCCATTCAAGAGATATTGAACGGAAACCCTGAAATTTTGGTATTTTTTGAAATGCAAGGGGCATAACTATGTCAAAATTTTTTTGATCGGACCCAAATATGAACTTGACTTAGATTTTCAATTGATGTGTCTGTATACAAAATTTCATTTCAATATGTAACTCCACTCAAGAGATATTGAACAGAAACCCTGAAATTTTGGTATTTTTCAAAGTGCAGGGGGCATAACTCTGTCAAATTTTTTTCGATCAGACCTTAATACAAACTTGACCTAGATTTTCATTTGATGTGTCTGTATACAAAATTTCATTTCAATATGTAACTCCATTCAAGAGATATTGAACGGAAACCCTGAAATTTTGGTATTTTTTGAAATGCAAGGGGCATAACTCTGTCAAAATTTTTTTGATCGGACCCAAATATGAACTTGACATAGATTTTTGTTTGATGTGTCTGTATACAAAATTTCATTTCAATATGTAACTCCATTCAAGAGATATTGAACGGAAACCCTGAAATTTTGGTATTTTTCGAAATGCAAGGGGCATAACTCTGTCAAAATTTTTTTGATCGGACCCAAATATAAACTTGACCTAGATTTTTGTTTGATGTGTCTGTATACAAAATTTCATTTCAATATGTAACTCCATTCAAGAGTTATTGAACGGAAACCCTGAAATTTTGGTATTTTTCGAAATGCAAGGGGCATAACTCTGTCAAAATTTTTTTGATCGGACCCAAATATGAACTTGACCTAGATTTTTGTTTGATGTGTCTGTATACAAAATTTCATTTCAATATGTAACTCCATTCAAGAGATATTGAACGGAAACCCTGAAATTTTGGTATTTTTCGAAATGCAAGGGGCATAACTCTGTCAAAATTTTTTTGATCGGACCCATATATGAACTTGACCTAGATTTTTGTTTGATGTGTCTGTATACAAAATTTCATTTCAATATGTAACTCCATTCAAGAGATATTGAACGGAAACCCTGAAATTTTGGTATTTTTCGAAATGCAAGGGGCATAACTCTGTCAAAATTTTTTTGATCGGACCCAAATATAAACTTGACCTAGATTTTTGTTTGATGTGTCTGTATACAAAATTTCATTTCAATATGTAACTCCATTCAAGAGTTATTGAACGGAAACCCTGAAATTTTGGTATTTTTCGAAATGCAAGGGGCATAACTCTGTCAAAATTTTTTTGATCGGACCCAAATATGAACTTGACCTAGATTTTTGTTTGATGTGTCTGTATACAAAATTTCATTTCAATATGTGAATCCATTCCAGAGATATTGAACGGAAACTGATGTCGCGGACCGACCGACATACCGACAGACCGACAGACCGACCGACCGACCGACCGACAGCGGCAAACCTATATGTCCCCTCTTCTTCGAAGGGGGGCATAAAAATTATGGTATGTGTAGGAAGGTCTTGTCACAAGGAATACACATGTGAAATATCAAAGCCCTATAACTTACCAATCAAAAGATACAGTGAGTCTTATCTTTTTTTCAAAAGTAGGTCAAATATCGAGGTCAAGGTCACAAGGTCAAAAATAATGGTATGTGTAGAAAGGTCTTGCCACAAGGATTGCACATGTGAAATATCAAAGTCCTAACACTTACCAATCAAAAGATATATCCATTTTTAATTTTTTTGAAAAGAAGGTAAAATATGTAGGTCAAGGTCACTAGGTCAAAAATTATGGTATGTGTAAGAAGGTCTTGTCACAAGGAATACACATGTGAAATATCAAAGCCCTATCACTTACCAATCAAAAGTTATGGGCTGTGACACCCAAAGTGTGACAGACAGACAGACGGACTGACTGACGGACGGACGGACGGACGGACAACGGACAAAGTGATCCCTAAGTGTCGCTTTGCTTCGCAGGCGACACAATAAAAAGTGAGAATGGTACCTTTTAGAGCATGGTTACCATAGCAACCAGTGATAAAATATCAATATATTTTATATCTAAATGTCACAAAAATTGTGAACTGGCTTGATATTCCACAATTGGTTGTTTATCTCTCCCATGACCTGAGATACTTAATGTAAAACATATATCATGGCCTCGTTACAGCTCTGTATCTGTAACGATTTTGTGCGTTGCTAAGGAGGCATTCTTGCGTTTTTTCTACATATTTCTCCAGAATTTCGATGATTTTCGGAAATGGAATATTATTCAAAGGAAAACATAGGAATTACCACTTTAATTTACTCAAACTGTACAAAAATTCTGAAAAAAAGATCGAAAATTTGAATAAAAAGTGAAAATGATACATTTCAGGGCATGGTTACCATAGCAACAAATGATAAAATACCAATATACTTGATATTTAGATGTCACAAAAAGTGTGACCTTGCTTAATATACCACAATTGGTTGTTTATCTCTCCCATGATTCGAGATACTTATTGTAAAAATCATATAACATGGCTTTGTTTAAGCTCTGTATCTGCAACGATTGTGTGCGTTGCTATGGAGAAGTTCTTGTGTTTTTTCTATATATTTCTCCAGAATTTCAATGATTTTGGCAAAATGGAATATCATTCAAAGGAAAACATAGAAATTATCTATTTAATTTAATTCAAATGTACAAAAACTCCTAAAAACGACGGAAAATTTGAATAAAAAGTAAGAATTGTACCTTTTCGGCCATGGTTACCATAGCAACCAATGATAAGATACCAATATAGTGGATATTAAAATGTTACAAAAAGTGTGAACTTGCTTAATATACCATATTTGATCGTTTATCTTGTCCATAAATTAAGGTACTTGATGAAAAACATATATCATGTAAAATGCAGATGTTGCCATGGTAACCATTTTTTAAATTAAATTTATTTTCTTTAAACAAAAATAACATCTCTGGATTTTTTATATTTTTCTCATAATGGATCAATGATTCAGAAGGGCCTATTCCACTATTTAACTTATGCTGCGTTATTTTTCTATGAATCGCCAAAAATGGTGTATTTTTGTATTTTTGGAAAATGTCAAAATATGGACAGTTTGCAATAAAAATAATACTTTTCTCCCACATTTCGACCAAAAGTTGATGTCCCATATCAAAGATCAATGTAAGTAGTTTTACATCATAAGTCAAAATATAATCCACCTATGGACTATCATTGTGAAAAACAGACATGAAAGTTGCTCATTTTGAGCTTGCAAAAGCCCATTTTCTGGCCAAAATGGGGTGGTATGGTTACCATGGCAACGGATGGCCATATACACAAACCAATGGCATTTTCATTGTCAGGGGGTCAAACTTAGCTTACATAGTGAAAATCATCCAAATCTGAGACATGCGATTTCCGACCCACTTTGATGCTTACAGAGAATGACTCTTAAGTGACATTTGATAGTGTTCTGGTTGGCAAAAAGTGACATTAACATTACACTGAATGAGATTAAAATGAAAGGGTCTATATTATTACATGTATTATTTTATTTCCAGATATAGAGATTGATAAATTGATTAATAATTGGTGCATTATACATCTTTCTCCCTCCCCCTCTCCCCCCTTTTATTTATATATACAGTCCAGTAGTACTCTCTATAGTGATTGATGAAAAATACAAAAGAGTATATGCATATGCAAAAGTGTATTTAGCATTTCAAAATTTCAAATTGCGATCAGTTTAGAAAACAACATCAATTCAATGGAAAGTAATTAAAGGTTGTCATGATGGATCATTTGCATCGATAAATTTCAACAGATGATCCAAAGGTGATGGATTGTTCAAATTGTCAGAATCATATGTACATTGTAATATGTCAACTCAGATTAGCAATAATTGTTACAACATTTGTACGATTAAACAGGCAAAAACAAAGGGGTTATATAACCAAATCTCAAGGGTGAGGTATCATCGCTTGGTCACAAACCAATTAACCCTTTCATCTACAAGTTTATATTAATATATGGTACAGTCTCCGTTAAAGTGTTAAATTACTACATATGCGCATCCGCGGCCTGACTATAGAAATATTTTAATGGTAAACTAAGCAAAAATATCGTTTATGGTTACCTTTCACAATTTTCTAATTTACCACAATAGTCATTAGAACTAGGACATTCATGGTTCCTTTTCCTAAACTCACAAAGGGTCAATTTTGAGTGAATTTGCCTTGTCCGGTGCACAGGGCTACATTTTTGATGTAGGAAAATACACTTAAAACATAGTGTAATCAAAGATTATAAAGCTCACCTCGCGGCAGCAAAATTCAATTTAAACATATCTCTAGGTACATGTATATTGGCTTTAAAAGAAAAATCGCTCAAGTGGAAAAAAGTAGGTCAAGGTCATTTTATGAAAGTTTGATTAAAGATACATCCAATATGCAAGTTTGGTACATGTAGCACTTTTACTTTGCTCAATATTGGCCTTTAAAGGCAAAATCACTCAAGCAGGAAAAGTAGGTCAAGGTCATTTTATGAAAGTTTGATCAAAGATACATCCAATTTGCAAGTGTGGTACATGTTGCACTTATACTTTGCTCAATATTAGCCTTTAAAGGCAAAATCACTCAAGCGGAAAGAGTAGGTCAAGGTCATTTTATGAAAGTTTGATCAAAGATATATCCAATATGCAAGTTTGGTACATGTAGCACTTATACTTTGCTCAATAGTGGCCTTTAAAGGCAAAATCACTCAAGCGAAAAAAGTAGGTCAAGGTCATTTTATGAAAGTTTGATCAAAGATACATCCAATATGCAAGTTTGGTACATGTAGCACTTATACTTTGCTCAATATTGGACTTTAAAGGTAAAATCACTCAAGCAGAAAAAGTAGGTCAAGGTCATTTTATGAAAGTTTGATCAAAGATACATCCAGTATGCAAGTTTGGTTTATGTAGCACTTATACTTTGCTCAATATTGACCTTTTTAGGCAAAATCACTCAAGCAGAAAAAGTAGGTCAAGGTCATTTTATGAAAGTTTGATCAAAGATACATCCAATATGCAAGTTTGGTTTATGTAGCACTTATACTTTGCTCAATACTGGCCGTTAAAGGTAAAATCATTCAACCGGAAAATGTAGGTCTGATGCTGCATCCGATGCATGGGTTCACCCCAGCATCCCAAGATGAATCACTGGTGCAAATTTGGTTACTGTAGCATCAGTACTTTGTCAGATAGTGAGCTACCCCAAAAACTTTAACCAGACATTGACAAACTCATTCAACCGGAAAATGTAGGTCAGATGCAGCATCCAATGCATGGGTTCACCTCAGAATCCAAAGATGAATCACTTGTGCAAGTTTGGTTACTGTAGCATCAGTACTTTGTCAGATACTGAGCTACCCCAAAAACTTTAACCAGACATTGACAAAGTCATTCAACCGGAAAATGTAGGTCAGATGCAGCATCCAATGCATGGGTTCACCTCAGCATCCAAAGATGAATCACTTGTGCAAGTTTGGTTACTGTAGCATCAGTACTTTGTCAGATAGTGAGCTACCCCAAAAACTTTAACCAGACATTGACAAAGTCATTCAACCGGAAAATGTAGGTCAGATGCAGCATCCGATGCATGGGTTCACCTCAGCATCCAAAGATGAATCACTTGTGCAAGTTTGGTTACTGTAGTATCAGTACTTTGTCAGATACTGAGTTACCCCAAAAACTTTAACCGGACGCGGACGGGGACGCGGACACCGGGGTTATAGCATAAGTTCATCTCAACTTCGTCGAGGTGAGCTAAAAATGTATCATTTATGTCCTTTTTGCTCCCAATTGAATACCCAAAGTATTACTTTTACATAATAAGGACTATTGAAAACTTTTTCCGTTTGAGAAATATTGGTTCTGAAATAAGAAATAAGCTCTTGTCCGTTTGAAGGCGAACAGATACGTTACCATACTTCAAGCTGCTGAAAATATTAGACAATAATAACATATTCTAAATCTTTTAGAAGAAAAGAAAGCGTATGCATGGGTACTATCAGCAATCAAAGCCCTTCAACCAATTTAGCAAACGATAATTTATCTATTTCATTGGGAGTATTTAAAATCGGCCTTTGGACGTTTAGACAGCATCAGATACGTTACCAACTAAAATCTAAAGTGAGAACTCTACTGATTTGGCCCTATTTATGGATTGAGTGAATGTAATGGTCCAAAACGACAGCTCTTTTAAGAATAAGAATGAAGAAACATACAAAATAACCCGGAAAATACAGTTAAAAAACAGATAAGCTGGAAAATGCAGTTAAAAAACAGATACGTTAGGCCTTGTAATAATAAATAGTTGTTTCTCAGCTGATAATTGAGTCTAAAAAAGTGGCAAGGTAGGTAGGATTTTTAGTTTGTTTTTTTTTTTTCAATCAAGGTCACTCCCTTTTTTTTCAATCAATTGCACTCCTATAATTTATGTGAAGCAAAATGTTTTACATATATATACTCACAATTTTTTTGTTTGTATGCATGTGTAGAGGATTTTTACAACATTCTATTTTTTTAGTAAAATGGGAGATAGTTGTATTCCATCCAAATGAATTGCAAATCAACTCAACAAATTTCTTATCCTCGAATGAAATAAATAGTGTGCCTTGCCATAACCAGGTCTAGAAGAAGCGGAATCTAATTGCATTAGATTCTTGTATCCCTAAATGTAAGGATCTTTAAACTACATTGCTCTTGTGGTCATCAGTAGTCCGTGTTTACATTTTACACCGTCAACGTCATTATCAATATACTGGGCAACATCACAATGTCAATACTTGATAGGTATTGTCCGGTATTAATATTTACGTATGCTCTAGAGACCAATAAAGATTAAATCATTGAAAGCATCAGTGGCGGATTCAGCCGGGGGGCACGGGGGCACGTGCACCCCCCCCCCTGGGCAGTGCCCAACGAAGGGGCACTCATGACATGCTTTTGGAAGCATTAAACTACTGTTTCCTAAAAAAAATATCTATGAAATTAGTCTGAAATAGCCCCAAAACACCCCCAGTAACCACCGATTTGAATAAATTTTCCAAAATTTTCTCACGGATAGATTATAAAGTTGGGAAGGATGCATTGTTGCCATATCCATTTGGAAATACAATGTACACGTTTCGGAAACAACCTTCATTGAAGCACGTACTTAGGATTTTCTTCATCGGAATAACGATCCTATATGCAAGTCATAAAACACAAATATTTCTTTCATAAATCTTTCGATATTGTTAAACCTTCTTTAAGATTGAAATTTTTTACTTTTTTCAGATCGTTTATATTTGAGGTCATGATCATTTATTTTAAAATGAACATTAAAATTGTTTTGGCCAGATTTGGACCGGCTACCTCCAAGAATTTTGCAAAGAATCCAAAATGCATGATTTTCTTTATTTTCAGAACCGATTTGCCAATAAATAACGATACAATTCTATCTGGATGATGCAGGGGATGGGGCACCCGTGATCTCTTGTTTGTCAAGGAAATTTATCATTTACTTATTTTCTTTACCTTACAAAAATCAACAAACAAGCGTGGATCTAGAGTGAAGGTTAGGGGGTCAGGTCCCGCCTGGAATTTGCAGAAATTGCTCTTTTTATCCTAGCATTTAAGTGAATTTATGACTGGATCCTCCCCCCCCCCTGAGCTGACCTCTCTGTCCTTTTAAAACTTTTCTTGATCTGCCTTTTCCTTAGAAAATCCTCAACATGACTTCTGCATGCCGTGCAAAAACATAATACAGCATCAGAAAATGTCGATTTTTTTTCTAAATAATCTAATTATCATTACTGACACTGACTTAATCATGCGCAACTAATCCCTAGTAAATTCAGTTCAAATACGCTTCAGATGTCACCAAATTGCTTCATTTTTTCAAAATTTTCTCAGAGGATGCCCCCCGAACTCCCACCAATGGGAGGGGTTACCCCCTCCCATACCCTCCCCCACTCGGCCCTTGCAAATGATTCTCATCAAAAAGGGAATGTGCCCCCCCGGTAATTGGGGGTCTGGATCCGCCCCTGAGTATACTCAGTGGCGGATCCAGCGCCCCCTTTGCCGGGGGGGGGGGGGGTCAAGGGGCGAATTTTTGCCGATTTTGACTGAAAATGGGCCAAAATATACCTGTTTTGGGAAAATTTGGTTGGGCACATCATCAAATCTCCTATGTTCTATCGTAACTGGTCAGCTATGTGGTTTATTGTGTGACTGACCAATGTCGGAAACTCGATGTCGATAACAACAAATCATAAATTTTGTTGGATTTTCCAAATATTCTTCATTAGAGGAAACAGTCCACCTATCAGCGAAGAGGTATGTTTATCACTGAATTTGAATCCAGTCGTTGTTCAGGTCTGGGAGAACGCCAAAAATGGCTATTATAGCTAAAAATGGCTATAATAGCTATATATGGCTACATTGTATATATTTTAAATACTAAAAATGAAAATTTTTGTATTTTTATCTAAAAATCAAAATCGCACATCTACGTGTATATGACCATCTGTACAAAAGAAGTTGGCATATTTGATTTAAAATTTTCAAGTTTTGATCCGCAGAAATTATCAAAATATGAGTCATTTTGACACATCCAAACTCGAAGGTTGTAAGGTATAGGGATGTTCGCCGTGACGTCATGGGTCACGCGAAAACGAGGCTGGTTGGCAAAAACGGTTGGCAGCTGAAGGGAAATATACGTGATACCCGGGAATAAATCGACAATTGATGCTCTAATATGCGCTACTTTCCTATTATTATTTTATTGATAAGTCCTGCTGTGACATCGACCATTCTAATCACAACAATACGTCAGAAATCCCGCTGAGTTTATTAGTATGTCAGAATGCCGTTCATTGGGGGGGGGGGGGGGGGGGGGGGGGGGGGGGGGGGCAAGAATCAAAGAATCAATAAACTGCTGATTTTTTTTCTTCAAATTTTGCTTTTCAAAGAAGCCGATGTAATTCATAGTGTCCCATTTTTATGCTCCTGTATTAGGTGTAACATACCCGACTAATTACCAGTTGTTTTGACAAATACACACCTATCCCTCAAGCATGCAAAGTTCATATATATTAGTTGTGATTTAATTAAGGCGGAACATTTTCAAGAACGGGATGGATCAGTAGAGGGAAATAGTTTGACCAAAATTAATGTCGAACTGTTTGAAAACGCAAAACGGAAAAAAAAATTTAACTAACGGACAACGTTTAATAAAGTAAAGATTACTAATTTTCTTAGCTTTATTTTGCTTTGTTTGTTTTTTTTTTTTTCCTCACGACTGTCTCCAATTTATAGATAAAGCCGGTCATAGTAATAACAAAGAAAACACGCACAAATTGATTATTCTCTTTTTCTCTTTTATTATTCCTTCAGTAATTTTCTTACTTTGGGTATGGAGTTTTTTTTTTTCTAAATTGACATGCCGTATCTTACTTTTTGCTTGCTGGAGAAAGGGGGGGGGGGCAGCTCAAGATTAGAATTTTAGAATGCCTAAAGAAGCATTTTTTTTCTCAACTTCCATGTAAGTTTGGGCAGCCTCACCCCATAAGATTGAAAATCGTTGGGATAAAAAGAGACATTCATGAATTTAAAATGAAAGATAAGATTAAAATGCACAATAAAAATAAATGATAAATGTGAATTAAAAAGAGGGATCTTAGACCATATAAAATCCTAGCATTCTATTTCCATCATTTGCACATCGACTGTTAAAACATCCGATATTTGAAAAGAATATCAAGAATAGATCGGATTTCCATCTATCTAATTTTCGGAATTATTTAAACAATTATCCCGTTGAAATAAATAAATAAATAAATAAATAAATAAATAAATAATGATCGACTGTTCCAACTTTTATGATTATGATCGATATATAAATGGGTTGTATTTCCTTTTTGCTCCTTTCAACTAAAAGACAAATGTAATGTAAGTATTTACGAAAAAAAATGGTTTAGATGTTTCGTCCGTGTCAAAATATCAAAAACTGAAATATGAAATGGATAGATCACGTGCAGTGGCTCTCTCTCCTTTGCGGATCATTAGTTCCGCCACGGCGCCTTGGTGAAAAAATCTACCTGGACAGCCGACAAGAATCAAGGTAAATGGCAGGTGTCAGATCATTGTCTTATGTATACGAGATACACTGTATAGGTTGGACTTGATAAATTGATGAATGATACCTGTATAAGATGTTCACATTCACGACTTTAAAAATTAAATCAACCCACAGAGAGACTAAATGCTATTTATACATACCGGTGATTAACAGAGAAAAATTAGATTAAAAAAATAGCAATCCAAGGAATGCTTATGTCGCCTGCAAAGCGGTTTGATTATTATTCTAGAAAGTGGATCAAATTATTGGTATCAGTGGAAAAGTCTTGTCAAATGAAATTCATTTGAAATATCAGACCTCTTAAGGTCAGGGTGGCGACTTTTAATAGAAATGAGGTAGAAGAAAGATGGATAGAATCATATGTAGAGGAACATCTCCTCGAACTATTCAGACCAAAAAATCAAAATTTGCCCATCTCGTTTTTTGGCTATAAACGTCCATTTTTTGCCTATTCTAACATACCACATCATAACATTACATACCTCTGAAATGCATGAAATTTCAAAAATTCATAAATATCCTTATTTTTCAAGAATTTTATAGCCTGTGGATGAATTAAAGGCTATTTTGAGAAATTCTGATAAAATACATGTAATCAGTTCTAAGGAGAGTATTTTCTTTCAACTATGTTGCTGGTTGCTATGGTAACAACTCATTATTTTTATTAATAGCTAGAAGGTCGTCGGCTACACAGTTTTTTTTCTACTTATATATCTATGGTATTGCTTTATCCTAAAGCAGTCAATCAATATGTACCGGAATTAGTTTTTGAGCAAAATAACGGTTTCTATAAATAGCACAATAATTTATGCAAAAAATCAACATTTTGACCAAAAATCATAGAGTTTAACTTGAAGTTCGAATTTCTAATTATCTCACTTTTAAAGAGTATAATGGATAGTAAATATTCTGATGTTTGAATCTTTGGTAGCAGAACTCATATGAAAATGACAAATTTTTTCCTAGTTTTGGCGATTTTTCATTGAAAAATATGCATTTTTCCCAAAAATATCCATTCAGCAATGAATGTTTCAAGGATTATAATTTTTTTCTCAAATAATGTAACAATCTGATTTTATACCATGTATCGTTTATGTCAGTTTCAAATATTATGTGATATGAAAATAGAGTTATCTCCCTGTAGTCGCAACCCTAACCTTAATTACAAATTAAAAGTTATGGTCATTCTCAAATTTTCAGAACAGAGTGTCAATCATTTAGGTCAAGGTCACTACGTAAAAATTGGTAACAAAAAGGTATCATCATAAGAAATATGAAAGACCTATCACCTACCAATTAAAAGATATATACAACCTTATAAAAGAAGGTCAAATAGCTAGGTCAAGGTCAAAAGGTAAAAAATTATAGTATGTGTAGAATGGCATTGTTACAAGGAAAATACATGTGAAATATCAAAGCCCTATTACCTACCAATCAAAAGATATAGCCAATATTACATTTCTTGAAAAGTAGATCAAATATCTAGATCAAGGTCAGAAGATCAAATATTATGGTCTGTGTAGAAAGGTCTTGTCACAAGGAATACACATGTGAAATAGAAAAGCCCTTTCACTTACCAATCAAAAGATATATCCATTCTTAATTTATTTGAAAAGTAGGTCAAATATAAAGGTCAAGGTCATTAGGTAAAAAATTATGGTATGTGTAGGAATGTCTTGTCACAAGGAATAAACATGTGAAATATCAAAGCCCTATCACTTACCAATCAAAAGATATAGTGAATCTTTTTTTTTTTCAAAAGTAGGTCAAATATCAAGGTCAAGGTCACAAGGTCAAAAATTATGGTACGTGTTGAAAGGTCTTGCCACAAGGATTGCACATGTGAAATATTAAAGTCCTAACACTTACCAATCAAAAGATATATCCATTTGTAATTTTTTTGAGAAGTAGGTCAAATATGTAGGTCAAGGTCACTAGGTCAAAAATTATGGTATGTGTAGGAAGGTCTTGTCACAAGGAATACACATGTGAAATATCAAAGCCCTATCACTTACCATTCAAAAGTTATGGGCTGTGACACCCAAAGTGTGACAGACAGACAGACGGACTGACTGACGGACGGACGGACGGACGGACAGACGGACAACGGACAAAGTGATCCCTAAGTGTCGCTATGCTTCGCAGGTGACACAAAAACATCACAAGCAATTAAAACGATCTATTAATATAATAATAAAATATAACAACTTTGAAGTAATCTTAATGTACCGATAAAGATTATTAACGTGAATAGCATTGGACATTGCTATACATATATATAAGAGAACCACTTTTTGCCAACCAATTTTCATGCGCATGCGCAGTGTGACGTCACTTTTTCGTCACTCGAACATCCCTATTCATGCAAACTTCTTTTGTAAACATTGTTCAGACCAGGTCAAATAGATGTGCGATTTTGAGTTTTAGATAAAATTTCCAAAATTTTCATTATTATTACTTAAAATATATAGCCATATATAGCTATAATTATAGCCATTTTTGGCGTTCTCCCGGACCTGGTCGTTTGCATATCAATAAAGTGCATATTTGCATTTGCCTGTTTATCTTTTTAGGCAGAAAATCTGTTTAACAGCCACAATTGGACTGCTTCTTTCATGTAACTAGATTGTTCTTGACATGTGAAAAACGCATAATCAAGTTTACCATGATGACAGATGCGCGGTGTCTCGAACTGCCACTGTGTCAGGTGTAAACTGAAGCTATTTTTATCACCGGAAATCGAACATCAATCAAAGTTCTCGTGACATCAAATCTACTTTCACTTTAGAAGATGTTCGGACTTGTTTTGATTCCTGCGCTGTTCATATCTGTCTTGGGATCTGGACCACCAGGTGTAAGTAAAAAATGTATTCACTTGTAGCAGAAAATTACAGAATTTAGTCCTTATGGATATTTTTTGTCCCGGATCTTTTTTTCAGTTAAATGAGTCAGAGGAAACTCTAAAGATCAGAAACTTGAAGAAAATGTACGAATCGTGATTGACAGTCAAAATTGAAGTTCACTTGCCGCATAATAGCCAAAAAAGAATTAAAATCTGCAGTAGTATAGTTCATGAGCTTAATCAATCACACCTGGTTGCAGACACGTCAATCTCATACATCAGATCAGGCTGAACAGCTGAAGGTGTGGGCACTGATCGATGCATGTCATTGCCCAGCTTTGAATCCAGACGAGTGTGGAACCATGTAAGAGACTCACCAGGTGTTGTGGGCTAACACCTTGTAAAGGGGTAGGGGCAAAAATGACCATTTTTGGCCCCAACCAAATTTTCACAAAGGTCCTTAATTTTATTCATTAAGCCCCTGTCACACCTACGCCATCTGGCATGGCGTTCGTACTACGACCATCAAATTTGTGCGAAACCTGGTGTGAAGGTAGTAAGGACGCTGGGAACGTAGTAAGAACCTGCTGATACATATTTAGATTGTCAGATCGTAGTAAGGACGCCGTTCAAAACAGTTGTAGTGAGGACGCGCTGATGACAGAACATGTTAAGGACTACTTGCCAATGTATTGAGAACTTCATTGACGTACTAGAAATGTGTCGCCAACATAGTAGGGTCGTAGTACGGACTGCTAAAACTTTTACATATAATCATATGGAGATTGTCACGTCTCTGCCGTCCTCACCACGTTCTTGGTTTTAGGGCTTGAAAAAGTCAAAATAGACCTCGTCCAAATAATTTATGCCTTGAACGTATCATGATCGTAGCATTAACGCAGTGAGGAGTTCAAGAACGCAGAATAAACGCAGTACTGTCATAACACTGACGCCCTCGCCGTAGTGTGAACTTGGGACAGGTCGTGGTGGGAACTTGACTAAACGTATTGAAGACGGGAAGGACTCGCTGCTAACGTGTTATGGACGCTAGAGGTTGTGTTGCAGACGCACTGGAGTCGTCAAATATTTTTTCAGAGAGACCCTCCGAGTGAAAAATGCCACGTTCTCACTACGTTCATGAAAGATTTTAAGGACTTCAAGGACGTAGTAAGAACATCTTGAGAGAACGTGTAGGTGTGACAGGGGCTTTATATTATGCTAATTCCTCTAAACAAAAAAGAATAAATTCCATGTGATTTCTCGAACACGCCACCTTTTAGGAAAAAATGGTTGAAAATTGAGCTCTATATCTTCTCATAAGGAATTCAGATTTTTGCCAAGGGACAAACATACCTGTAACAGCTGTATAAAATAGCCCCAAAGCAAGGGCAATTATTTTGTAACAGGTTCAAACTCATAATTGGGACAATTCCTTTTTATAAATATATTCTGAATGTACATGGAAAGTATGAATTGCTCTATATACATACTATATAAAACTAATATGAATCAAGGCAAAGCCTTTTTGTGCGAGCGGAGAGAAAATAAATATGATTTTAGACTATGACGGTTTATCCTATCTTACAAAACTTTCTGTTTGGTGAATGCCAAAAAAAAAAAAAAAAAAAAAGGCAGTATAACTCATATAAGGCGATTGGAAACACAGAGGCATTTGTAAAATTGGTCTAGACCAGCAGATGAACATTTTAAGGGGAGGGGGCTTAAAATATGGTTCTTTGTGCGTTCCTGTTTTGGCCTTGACCGGCAAATATTAGATTAGGTTGAGGGGGGGAGGGGTCCAGTCAAATTTACAGAAAAATACGAGCAAACACAAAAGGTGTATGATTTTGAAACTTTATATCAACGATCTAGTTTAAAGAGCTCAGCTAGAACTGGTCAGACCAAGGATTTATAAACAGACCTGGTAATATTTCCTACATGTGATTTTTTTTTATTTCAAGCCATTTCAATTTTGTTATAAAACGGTTAAATGAAAATAAATAACTCATTGCATATCGTCCAAAAGAAAAAAATCCATCTCGCCGATGTCAGATACAATCGTCCAAAGCCTGTTTCATAACATTTCAATAAAGAAAACCACTTTAATATCGGACATCAAAATTATAATTTTGGAGAAATGTTCGGATGCCTCCAAATATTATCGTAAAATCCGAGAAATGTTCTGGATTGAGAAACTTAATAACGTGAAGCCATCCGGATTGAACACAAAATCGCCCATGGGAATACTTTGGCCGGTTTATTGACCTTTTTAGAAGCGTTTACGTCAAGCAAAATACGTCCATTAAAGGAAAATCTTACAACGTCAGAGTGACATTAAGAATTTGGCGCGATGACGTCAATGACGTCATAGAAGCACAGTAAACAAAATACTCAAACGAAGATGTCGGCTTTCCTAAAAAGATTCCGCGGTTACGCCGAGTTGTCGATGCTATTTCGTAATCTGCTTTACGAAAAATTATGTCAATAAATTTAACTTGTAAACAAAAATTGAGTATAACATATACGTATACTCGGAGTCGAAAAAAAAAATTAAATGGCAATATTCAGCATCTCCGCAGTAACTCTGTCTGCGAGGGGACGAAAGTTTTTGAAAGCATAGTAGTACATTCTCATTCTTTGATTCAGCATATTTTCTCACTAAGGTAAGTGTATACGCGTTACCATAAGGGCGAGCTTCGCTCGCAAAGGCCCTTCGGGCCTTTGCAGCGAGCTCCGCTCCCTATAATGTTTAAATCTGGTTGTTATCATTTTACCAAATTGTTTACCACAGAGTTACTGTATATAGTGGGGAATTTGGGTGGGAAATAACACTCATATTAATTGAAATATCTATTTTCGATTCAATTTCGATAAACAAATAATTAGTATCTCTACCCTTATTTGTAAGATGAAAAACAGTGAGCAGTGATTGGGATAAGCATGCGCCCTGCGCCATAGTCACATTCAATTCTAAAATGGCACATTTAAATTTTATTTAGTGCGCCAATGTGGCGCATTAAATTTTTAAACATATTGTGGAAATCTTCTGTTCTTTTATTCAATGTGGTTCTAAGTTCTGGTTCAAGACATGCAACAAATCTTTAAGACCATCTTTTGAGACTATTTGGGTGAAATGCGTCCCCTTATTTCCCATGTTTAAGTACAGAAAAGTCTGTCTAGACATTTGTAGTGGCGACTGTGGCGGGTGATGCAGATCTATATATGAACTTGCTTATTTTTATTTTCATTTTTTTTTTTTGCAAATTGCTCATGGCACATTCATTTTCAACAATGGCACATTCATTTTGTAAATGGCACATTGACGTTCCAGGATATGGGGCCATTGTCACATTCACCTAATTGCCTATCCCAATCACTGAGTGAGAAAACAATTTTTGAAAATAGCAAAAAATGGGGCCAAAAATGGCAGATTTTGTCCCTACCCCTAGCCAAATTGGACTATAAGTGGGGGTCCTGTGTCTTGGATTGGTGTAGGCACTTAAAAGATGCCTCACTGTTTCGGATGGGTCCTTTGAAGTGGTCGAAATTCTAACATACAGCTTACGACTTTGGACGGTACGCCTGTCAACAGGTGGGAGATATTCAATTCAAGTTCAAGTTCCAGCTGGGGAAAGATATAGATTGAGCTATATACCTTGATCAGGCTTATCAGTCCAATTTTTTTTTATTCAGAAAAGAACCTTTTTCCCTCCAAATCATATTTTGGTACAAAATCACACCAGCTTTTAGATCAAGAACAAATTATCTAAAAAGCAGATGTAAGATGTATAGATCTTATTTTAGATGTACAAGGAATGTTAACTGCTTTTAAAAAAACAACCACTAAGAGAGTCTCACATTAAAGGATCAGTTTCATGGTACCATCATACTTATAAGATATTTTTTCCCAGGACTATCAGGGAATGGAATTCGTTGCCACCAGGTATAGACGTGTCAGTGAGAACACTTAATTGAGGCTTATTGATTTACATGTACATGTAAGTCTCCAGAGTCCAAAGACTAAAACTTCTCTTATCATGTTTTATATTTTTTTTTAAATTTGCGCACCATGCAGTAAGTCATAGCTTTGATTGTGGCTATGATTTAGTATTACGAGGCAGAAGCAGAAGCAACAATGCCTGAAAACTTTATAGTTTTAGAGAAATCTTACCAAATATATTATTTAAGAAAATGGATCGAGGTATGTTTTCTCAGTTAAACAATTCACTTTTCAGGTATGTTTCTTCGTAAACATCACTCTTCTATAAGGAACTAATGTGATTTTGCACGTAAATGATTTTGAGAATGTTTTGATTTTTAATACTACATGAAATATTTAGATTGATAGCCAAATTGAGGTATAGAGGTATATAAAAGCTAGATCAAGGTGTATGATATAAGCTTGATCGGTACCTTTCCCCAGCCTATTGATTCTGTCTGTAACCAGCTGTGATTGAATAATAGTCCGACAAGTCTGATGTGGGGCAAATTGTTCCTATTTAGTTGTAAGTTTTTTCCCTAAAACAAACAACCAAATAGGAACAATTTGCCCTACATTAGACTCGTCGGACTAATTCAACAAACTCATGAACTATACTTCTGCAGATTTTTATTGCATAATGTGATAAATTAATGGATAATTGCTCAGAATCCTTTATTTGATTGTCTCAGGCAGAGATATATGTTGGACAGTTTTAGTAATTTTGTCAGTCATGCATGCATGCAGCTGAGTTACAGTAACAATAAAAGAACTGCAAACTTTTGTCAGTCTGAATGAAATTTTGTCAGAAATTTCCTTTTGACAGAATACTCTTCATCTATTGATGAAATGGGACGCTCTTGATGAATTTCAAATGAAGGTGAACTGTATAAATATTAAGGTGGTTAATGGGAGACAATTTTTTGAAACAATGTCTGGTAAGTGTTTGTTGTTATTAATCATGATAATTTTGATTCAAATAACTTTTTTTTCAGTTCAATGAAACCTGTGTAGTGAACACTTATCCTCCCAGTCAAAAGTAAGTACTTGTCTTAAAGTATAGCGGCAGCTAGCTCACATAATGTGTACTCATATATCATCAGGTCAGAATACATATTAAGAAGCTCATAATACAAAATTGTATTTTCCATATGAACGTAAACAGTTTCAATATGATTCAACCTGTTATTAATTATACTCATAAGAATATTTATATTTAGGTATTGTGAATGTTTTTTGAAGTGGAATATTCATTTTCCCTACCATTAACTGTTTACTGATTGAAACTTGAAACAGCTGTTAAATCTATAATGCACAGGATGGGTAAATAGTCAAGTGAATATCTTCTTTTATGATTTGATTCATATTAATTTCCCAGTTTAGACTATTCCTACAAGTATTAGGGCCTCCTTGAAGGTTACAAAAAGCAAATTTATATATCAGTAGAATAATAATTCTTAGGATGAATTCTAAGTCTGAAGAACGATTAACAATACTCCTATTCATATATTAATAGTATCCCCAAATACTCATGGATATCAATGTACATATGTTAGGTGACAATAAACTAAACTCCATTGTGTATTTCATCATAGACTAAACAAACCTCCGAACACAAAGATAGTATTGTGTATACATGGTATATGGCTGTAATGTTTTTATCACTTTCACTTTATCTCTTCCTATCAGCACATGTCTGTAGGGATTTAGATTAAGTTCATATAAATGGGTTATCAATTCATGTGACAATATCTGCAATGATTCAGAAAGATTTTTAATAAGTCGGTTAATGGCTCACACAATGCTATTTTTTGCATGTGTCTACATGTGTTATTTTACCTCCTCTCATCTAAATTCTTGATTTTTGAACTTCTTTTTTCCAATGATTTTGTGACAGAATACCAAGTCTAAGAACAACGGCTTATACATGTATATTCTTTTTTTTAAAGTTTGTCTTTATTGTAACTCTGTTACATGATCATGATGATAATAAAAATAGTTCATTGTTGAATTTATGAAGCATATTGAATTTATCTTTACTTTTTCACTTTAATGGAAGGTTTGTCCAAATTCCATGAACCAAATCATTTAATAAATAACAATGAACACTCTAATTATCCACAAATTTTTGGCCACTCGGCCTTTATCAAATGGAAAAGCACGAATACAAAAGAATAAAATATATTATTTATATTAAACTTCCCTACGGAGGACACTACTTCGTTCTTCAAATCATTTTAATTTTAGCTTTGGCCTAGTTAGGTGACAATGATAGCTGGACCAGGTGATAAAAGTCTTTAATGTATTGATATTTAAAATTTCAGGTATCACCATAAAAATAAATCTTAACTCTGTACATTCAATTGTGTAATCCTTAGAAAAACAAAGCATTTAGAGAAATAGAGAAATAAAGGTATATGCACAATTACACTTCATGTATAATCCTGAAATCAAATTTTCAGGAAGGGGATATCCTGTCCATCTTTCTGTCCTCGTATTGTGAAAGAAACTTTCAAATATGAATTAAATGCTTGTGTACTGATTTATGATTGTGAAGTACATCTCTATATATGATATACTTATGGTGGACATGCATCCTGTCCATCTGTCAGTCTTTTTATCTGAAAGACTTTAACATAGGACATAACTTCTAAATGGTAAGTGATGGTAAGTAAGGGCTAAGAAATTTGAACTGCTTTGATAAAATTCAACTTCATCTATTGTGTGCATTCAGCATGTTCAGGGGGAATACAGGTTATATGTGAGATATAATAGAGAGGTTGAGATTTCCTACATGTAACTTGTACGGGTATGTCTAGTGTACAAGTTGAACTACACATTACTGTTGTTGAGATTTCTTTTCAAAGGCCTGACTACACGTACTTGTAAAATCTTGGCAAATTTGAGTTGACTTTTAGAAAGGTTAAATTCAAAAGGAACATTAAGTTTGGTTAAATTTACATTGAAATAGAAACTTGAAATCATTCGAAATTGAATGCTATACTTTTTATACTATTTAATAAAACAAAGGGGATGAAATATATCTTGAAGTAAAGACAGTATGTGTATCTTGCACTTTGCACGTTCACTGGCGACGTGTACTTGTAAGTCAAATGAAGTTAAACGCAATAAATGATGAAGTCACAATAGCGGACCAGAGTACAAGTTACATGTAGGAAATCTCAACCTCTCTAATATATGTGCAATTTTCAAACTTTCACCTTTTTATTTACGTTAGCAATTCGGTACCATGGTATACAATAAATCTTGACCTGCCTGGAAGTCAACGATGGGTGCAACTTACAGCGGACAAAAAAGTGGAGGTATGGATGGAAAATTGATTTAATAACTATGATTGGCACTTGAAGCAGACAAATGGAATACCAGTCAAATTATGGTTTCAAGATCAAATTAATATGCCAGGATTGGTCTATTCACATCTATTCAAAGTGAATCATAAATTGGTATATTAAGCAGGTTGTCTGCTAGATTTATGCGGTTTAGGCATATCAAAGAAATTTTCAGGTATACACATATGATACCTGAGAACTTATGATTAACAACAACTCTAAAAATCGAAAAATATTGAAGTAGCATTAAAAATCAAAGAAATATGTCGAAACTTTTCTGTTCAGGCCAAATTTTGCTCAGACATTACTAGTGTTGTGCCGATGTCGTCACCAGACCCTTCCGATTACGATAATATAATTGTGAAATTCAAAACTTTTTATGCCCCAGAATCAAAGGTGTGGGAGCATATAAATTTTGGCCTGTTTGTCTGTCTGTCTCTTGGTCCAAAAAACTTTAACATTGGGCATAATTTTTGAATGCAAGGTGATAAAACTTTCATATTCCACATGTGTATTCCTTGTGACAAGACCTTTCCACTGATACCAAAATTTTGAACCTGGTGACCTTGATCTTGACCTATGACCTACTTTTCAAAAACTTTAACATTTGGGCATATCTTTTGAATGGTAAGTGATAGGGCTTTCATATTTCACATGTATTTCCATTTCCATTGATACCAAAATTTTTTACCTCTTGACCTTGACCTTTGACCTACTTTTCCAAAACTTGGCATAACTTTTTAATAGTAAGTGATAGGGCTTTGATATTTCACATGTGTATTCCTTGTCACAAGATTTTTCCATTGATACCAAAAAAATTTTAATCTAGTGACCTTGACCTTTCACATACTTAAGGAGGCTCAATAATCATTTGACGTCATCATATTCCCGGCATCAATACTGGTTCGAATGGTACCGAGTGTGGTTCGGTCTTCAAACTCCTCTAATTCGCTTGTTTCTTGACGGATTTCGACAAATTTGGTATCGATGGAACCAGAAAATTTTCATCTACAAACTGAAAGTAATATATATATAGTCAAATGCATCGTTAAATCTATATATTAAAAAATATCCCATAAGTGAGACACCCTTGCTACTGCCGTAAACGTATTATTTTTAATAACGTCATCATCGGAAATTCAACCGTGTGTTGCTTGGCAATAAAATCAAGTAGAAAAACTAAAGTTTAATGATCAAACAGGATATTTCTTTGAGATTTTTGCAATATAATAGATAATATATTTCAAGCTATCTCTTATTATCTTAGGTAATACAAATTTTTCTACAATTTTGTCCACTATCGTACTTTGCGGCGAGATGTTATTGAATAAAGTTTCCCTATTTAAAAACTTTGAGCGAGTGAATTTTAGTTTTAACCCTGTTTTGTTCAAAGATATATCCATTTTACAGATGAGTGCAGGTATTATCATGAACGAGGGAGGTTAGTGACGTCTACTTATTGACCTTGAACGTCAAAATGTTTAAAAACACTTCCGTTTACATTTTCTATTTCTCTTATTCATATTTCCGTATCTCCGACACTTGGCGATCGTTGTGCTTTGAGAAAAAAAACCCGCTTATGTTACATAATGTTACATGTAACGCTGTTTGAAATATAACTAAATCTAGAAATTTCATCTTCTGTGTTACTTATTTCAGAATCGCCCCCTTCTTTAAACATTATTGACAATCCTTCCCTCCCCTTAAAATCGTTACTATGACAACCAAGTATTTTGAATCAGGATGAACGAAAACATGTACTTTTTTATAATTATTTTTGAAGAACAGAGTTTGTCGTTGAGAAATATGTAAAAGAAAGTAACTTCTGACAAAGACTTCTTATCACTTTGATGACAAATAAGGGTACTGGGTACTTTTTTTGTAGATTTTCATTTTGGGTGGGGGGTGCACAAAAATGTACGTTTCGGGAACAGTTTTAGCTATTTTACTCTTTGAAAGCATTATATATAAAGAAATAGACATATTTGATTATATCATGGTGGAAATAATCACAAGAATGGTTCTAATGTGAAATTATTATCCCTATATCATGTATTTATCTATCACAATTCATTGTTTTGCGACAGATCTTGGAATTGGTTTACACATGTATATTCAGAGGACCACTAGTCAATCAAATGAACGATGATGTGTAATCTTAAGTACAAATATAAATCATCAGACATGAATGTCAAATAAACAGAATAGTTTTTTTGACTCTGACAAAGAATTCTTGGATTATTGAGCCACCTTAACAGAAAATGGTGTTTATACTAACAAAGATGCCAACGGGGGCATTCATGTTTCACAAACACAGGTTTTATTAAGAATGATATGTTTGCATCAGAAAAACAATAGTTTTGCCAGAGAAACAGTTCATAAGTCGTTTCAGTCAGATGGATAATCATTGATTCGAATCAATATGCATACTGGAATGATACATTTACTGAGTTTCAATAAAATTTGTGGTCTATGTTACGTAACTTATGGATAAATCTTGAAATATATTACAGCTTTGCAGTACAATGTAGAATACAAGAGTCCAATTATAATCAATAATATATCAAAGGCTTATCCGATTAATCAATTTTAATTTTTCCATCCGATTCCCAACACTAGACATTACTTCAAACACAAGCAACATCAATTTTTTACATCCGTTATTTTTTAGGTATTACCTATAAGTATAATGAATGAATCCTGAAAAATAGTTTGGCCCCTAAATTTCTAGCTGGGCCCCTTAATTTGATTATCTAGGGGCCAGCCCCTGTAGTAGTGATGGGAAATCGGTTTAGAATCATAATCGATCATCGGTTAGAATCGGTTGGTGTATCCGATGCGATTTTACCGATTATAATCGGTTTATCACATTCTACTCAAATTTATACTACTTTTTATCCAAACAAACCTACATTTGTAATATACGCAATGCATATATATGAGTGATCATGTGATTTATTTAATCTTTAATAAACTTAATCTATGTAAAAATAACCCCCTATACCCTTTCCATTGTTTCATGAAAAAATGCATGAAAAGTATTCAAAAACAATCATTTTTCAGTTGTGTTCGTTGAGGAATGGAAATGGGGGGGGGGGGTCATAATAGTATTTGCAAAGTATCTGTCAACATAAATAGTAAAAACAAACAAGATTATCTTCAACTTTTCTCAGTCAAGTAATAAAATCAATTTATCTAAAAAAATGACTAGCATTGAAGAATTTACCGTCATCGTCGGTCCGTCGGCAATCCCTATAAGTCCGGTGTGAAAATTGTCATTAAATTAATTAATGATTTACTAGCTCTTACAATTATTCTCTCTAATTTCATGCTGCTAGCTTCTGTTACTCTACCACATTATAACAACAATAATTTAGTAGAGAAATTATTGGAAATACTTTAGACAATTGGACAGAATTTCCTCTGCTCCCTGAGCGCCCCCCCCCCCCCCCTTCTGTACTTTCACGCTATCGATTATTTATTTTAAAATCGATTATCGAAATCGGATGACTTCAACACGCCACTAATCGATTATTATCAATAATCGGCCCATCACTACCCTGTAGCCAAATTTAGTCCCTATGTAAGGTGTAAAACAAAGGTATAGGGGCCATTTGGACCCTTAATAAATCATTTTTGAGTACAATTTTGAAGAATACAAAATTTATAGTTATACTTGAAAACTTGCTGACTGTATACTTACAGTTATGTCTCTGTAATCAATAAATCACTCCGTTTTTGGTCTGACTAACACGCATTACATGTACCATAAATTCTGCCTTTCTTTATGCTGCATTATGACCTTAACAAAACACATATTTAGACACTTATTCTGAAAATGATGGGCATATATTGTTCAGTGTTCTGTGTGGACTCGGCTAATAGCATACTATAGTATTTTTTTCTAATCACAAATGAAATGCATGTGTCTATAGAGCTGTCTTTCATCATGGTTTTATTGCATACCTGTATATTTTTTCAGATCAAAGCTTTGGTGAAAGAGTTCTTAGCTTTTGCGGAGTCTTGGAGTACAAAGAATGCTACAGGAAAAATAGTAGATTATGTTGTTAAAGAAGCTGTAAGTACTTACCATATGATCTATTATGGTAATTATATATTGAGTAAAAAAAGTTAGTACCAAATTTTTCGAGTATATTCAATATTGAAAGTTACAAACAAGTCTGTGTAGCATCAGAACTCCCCAAAACCTGCTTTTTAAAATCAACGATATATTGTTTGTTCATTCGTTTTCCAATTCTTTAAATTTCCTGCTCCTGATAAACTAAAGCCCCAGATAACGTCATCATCATGTTTAAAACAGATCGGGTTACCTTAGTTTGACTGCTTCAAGTCAAATCATTTCTTATTCCAATAGAATTAAATCATGGAATAAGTCTATCAACTGTATCGGGCTATTGTATGATGTGTGTAGAGTCGTCAGCATTGCGCATGGCTGTTTATGGAATTCCGGTGACATTTAAGAGAAATTCTCTTGATTTAAAATCATTTTGCTGATACCCAGGGAATAGATTTCTGGTTTTTTTGTTTGTTTGTTTTTTTTTTTGCTTTATTTGTTGAGAAACCTCCCTTTTTTAATAATAAACATGTTTCTTTCGAAAGCAGTTAACCAGAAAAAAAGAAACCTAACAATTTACCTTAGGATAAGAAAAGTCTATGCATTGTCACGCTTCAACGCATTCGATTCTTAGGTGGTGAAATGAAAGCATTCTTGTGTTTAGTGAGTCCATTTCACTTTTTGGATGAATATTACATTTCATTTTTGTTTAGGTAGCCTATCAAAATTAGGTGCTAATTTTTTGCTCAGTATATGTTAACTGTTTATAACAATTTCAAATTATTTTTTTACGACAGTTCAAATAAATAAACAATAAACTTGAATGGATTTAATGCATGCAGAATGTACCATTTTAATTTTACTTTAAAAATTGAAGTTATCAATAGTTTGTACATCTGATCCTTTGATACATTTTCATGTCAGCTTCAAACGAAGTGAAATGACATTTGCATACTGCAATAGACCTTCTTCAAAATTACTGCTAGACTTGCATTTTAGACACTCCATAAATCAGATGCGACGTCACAGTTCAAAGTTACGTTAAATCTTGTGATGTTGGGTCTTAGGATGTGTAAAATACAAGTCAACTGTGGTAATGTGAAAATCGTTTATTATGTGATACTGGAGTGAGTGTCTGTCTGCCTATCTCTTGATGAAAGCTAATCATTGCGTCTCAATCTTTTGATGGATTTCAATGAAACTTCACACAATGAATTAAGTTCACAATATATAGATGTACATGTATTTGAAGAAATGCTCACTTAGAAAAAATTGTCGACTTGATTTGAGGTATACGTACTTAAGCTTAGATTATTGTAATTACTTTAGAAAATTCATGAAAAGCTCATCCCATTATTTTCTTTTCTGAGCTTTAAAATGCATGGAAATTTTCAACACATTGTTTGCATTATTCATCTTAACAAAAATGGAAAAAAAAAATTATTTTGGAATTTTTTTCTTTCAAAAATTGACATTTTTATAGAAAAAAAATGCAAAAATTTATAAAACAGAAATTAAGCTGAGAAATTTACTTGAATTGATAGCAATATGGGTTTATCCTCTGACTTTTAAAGCAATTGAACAAAAATCTTTAATTTAAAAAAAATTAAAAATTATTTTAAAAATTATTTTGGAATTTTTTTCTGTCAAAAATTAACATTTTTTTAGAAAAAATGCAAAAATTTATAAAACAGAAATTAAGCTGAGAAATTCACTTGAATTGATAGCAATATGGTTTATCTTCTGATTTTTAAAGCAATTGAACAAAAATCTTTAATTTAAAAAAAAAGAAATTAAAAATTATTTTAAAAATTATTTTGGAATTTTTTTCTGTCAAAAATTGACATTTTTATAGAAAAAATGCAAAAATTTGTAAAACAGAAATTAAGCTGAGAAATTTACTTGAATTGATAGCAATATGGTTTATCTTCTGATTTTTAAAGCAATTGAAGAAATATCTTTCAATTTTTGAAAACAAGAGAAGAGTATGAGATGGGTACGTATTAAAAATGGGTAGTGTACGTTAATTTTGTATTTTCCATTTATCACCATGTCCTCTCTTTTTTTGTTTGAATGATGTGACATTAAGTTTTTTGTAGGCAAATCTTGATGACACCATTCCACAACCATATGCTGATGAACTAAGAGGGATTGCTAATGCTACTGGCTTACCCTTGGGTATATATATTAGTATAATTATCATATTTTAGTCAGGGTACATTTATCTCAGACTTGGAATGGTCAAAGCTAGGAAATGTACATTTTTGCAATGATTTTGAAACTTAATGCTTTGTTCATGTTTTTTGCCCATGTACTGTTTATTTTAAAGGAAAGGTAGAGTCTTTTATAGTTTGTTACTCTGTTTAAAAAATTATCTAACATATCTTTCATATTACATGTATTTGCCTTTACATTTGAAGCTCAGGGACAAACAAAAGATTGGGCATGCACAAGTTACATCATTTAATTTCAAAAGACGCTTTGTGTTAATTGTGTAGAATCCTTGTTTACATCTTCTTTGTGGGTTATGATGTTTAAGTGGCAAACTCTCTTTGGTATTTTTAAAACTGATGTATTTTGATTCGCACCATGTACATGTGTATATTACAGGCGAGGTGGTTATTTATAACCTTTTCTATGAGCTGTTCACAGTGTGTACCTCTATAGTGGCACAAGATCCTAATGGTAAAGTATGATGGAATTTGTAAAATACATGTAAAAAGAAATGTATGTGACATGAGTTTAATTTAAAATTGCATACTGGTGATAAAGATGTTTTTTTTTTTTACAAAAGCAAGTATCTAATATTGTCACAATGGAATAAGAAATAAAGAGGAAGAACATGTGTGCTAAAATTTTAATATATTATGTTATGTAAGTTTTAGAGGTATGTCTATGAGATAATCTCCATTAATCATGTACATGTATGTTGTAATGATTATTTTACAGGAAAATTATACCATGCAAGAAATTTGGACTTTGGATTGTTTTTAGGGTAGGTGTAAGATTTAAGCCTTATCTATTGTTATCATACTACATCAAGTGAAATAAATACGCAAGATCGCAACTACAGCGCGTGCAGCATGTCTGTTCTGATTTGCATTTAGTCACTTACCTAAACCATTGTTCAAAACTTGGGCAAGTTTTCTGCCGGAGTCAATTGATGACGTCAAGACAATGGAGAACAATCAAAGAGTGCGTGAAATAGTATAATTTTGGTTATAAGTATTTACTATCTTCCGTATTTATAGGGAACACTGTGCTGTACATGTATCTGTAAGTCCATCTACCTGGTTGTCTCACTTTCTCATATACAGGGACTACAACTTATTTAATATGCATTACAGAGTCTTTGGGGAATACAGAGTTACTTACACTTTGAGACTGTATCTGACTTAAAACCATTATGGCGTCATGAAAATTGTATGGTAATGAAGATTTTGTACCGTTGTTTCCCAGAATTTAGAGACGGTTTCCATAGAATTTGATGATGTCACAGTTAGTCTATGTCAGATACCGTCCTAAATGGGAAGTAACTCTGGTCTTCCAAATTACCGAATAATTCCATCGAGCTTATAAGGATAATAAAGCAAGATTAGATTCAAATTCCTCAATGTCAAATATTGTTAGGCAATGTACTTTTTGATAAAGATGTCAAGTTCCACACTCATATTGTCCAAAATTGAAAATCTTAAATTTAATGAATGATGAATCTTTAAACACATGGATAATAGATGGAATACCAAGACCCATCAGTGGATGGTCACAGATTTACTCCGACCCCTGATTGTCAACCTGGATTTCCAGAAAGGTGGTAAAACAGCGTACAAGTCTGTCAACTTTGCTGGATATGTAGGAATACTCACTGCCATCAAACCGGTAAGTAAACAGCATTTATGAACTTTTAAATGTTTCCTTGGATCACAATTAGAGTTGTACAAATGAATATTTTTATTATCAAGATTTTTAACTGTTAGGTGTAAGGCTGACACAGCTCTATGGGCTAATGCTATAACCATACATGTAGTAGGAAATTAAAATTATGAGATTTATTCAGAGAAAAGCAAAACAGAATTTTTGATTTTGATTTTTTGTGTCGCCTGCGAAGCATAGCGACACTTAGGGATCACTTTGTCTGTCCGTCTGTCTGTCCGTCCGTCTGTCTGTCACACTTGGATGTCACACCCTATAAAAGTGATTCCTGAGTGTCACTTTGTTTCACAGGCGACCCATGCATTCCTTGGATTGATTTTTTCCTTTTTTTAGCATTTAATGTTATTTTTTCAGAAACTGTTTACTTTGTCCATGAATGAGAGATTTAAGCTTGATGGGGGTGAAATAGGTAAAATATATCATTAAAATTAATTATTCAGCAACTGTTACAATGAACTAAGTCCATGAAAAAGATAATTATCTATTTATTTGAAACTCTAAGGATTCTTGTGAAATCTCGGTGACCTATCAGGATTTAAATGAAGTGTCCTGCCACATTTTATTCAAAATTTCTCACTGTTGCAGTTTTGATATGAAGAAAATCAATAGACTGTATTACCTGAACTTTTTCCTAACAAATCAGATTTCACTGTCTTAGAGAGCATTGATTGTTTCATGATTAGAAAAAGAAAACATTCATACATGTACTAAGTATTTAGTGTTTGTAGCATGAAAAGTGTATATTTCTGCTCAATACTTTACTTCATGTATTTACTTTTTTCAGGTATCAAAATTGGTCAGATATATACAATAATTTGATATATCCATGCATAGATGACAATCTATTTTAGAAAACTTGTTTATCAAAATTTTTGGAGAAAATAATTCCTATCCAAAAGTTGTGAAGTATAGAGTACTTCTTTTTCCATTTTCCAAAATATGAAATGAAAGTACAAGTCCAGATTTTCATAATGTTATAATTTTTGTTTCTGCCTGGACCAATTACTGGTACTGTGAAGATTAAAATTTAACTCTATTTCTTCTGAAACTTGATTGGTCACTTAGGTACAATAATTTAACAGGATTTTCATTTTCGTGTATCTTACAAATTCCATCCTATTTAAATCCAGGTATTATAGAGTGGATTCTAGGCATACGGACAGGGAAGTGGATGGGCTTTCTAACCAGAGAGACAATGGAGAATGCAGGATCATTTGACCAGGCCATGAGTATGTTGTCCAACACAGAGATGCTGGCACCGGCTTACTTCATACTGGGTGGAAATACAACCGGACAGGTATTGTCCTAATATATTGACCTGAATACTGGGTTAGTCTGAGACCAGGCCAAAATTGTGTTCTTTCGTCATTTTCAAATTAACTCATGAAAATAAGTTTGGAATGTTTTCGGTTTTATATATAATGTATGGTTTGAAAAGGTTGTAAAAATACAAAAATTACAAAATGCTTTCACCCACTATTACTTACAATACTTAAGGAGTTGCAGCCCCATAACACTCCTTAAAAGTTTTTTTTTAGATCCTTTTGAAGTACATGCTAAAATCTTTAAACACAAGGAAGATTTTGCCTAATCTTAAGTTGACACAATCCAAGATAAAGATTTCAACCTTAGATAATTTTAGTTCTAGTTCATTCACTTTAGGGTGCTGTAATCACAAGATCACGTGAGAAAACAGACGATGTTTGGAACATGAAGGATGCAGGTGGTTGGTACATACTGGAAACTAACTACGACCACTGGGATGCACCACTATTTTTAGATGACAGGAGAACACCAGCAAATAATTGTATGCAGAAAATGAAGCATGAGGTATTCAAATGTATAAACTTTACAAATGAATCTTACTGCTTTTTAGAGCACATGCACTTACATATAGAAAACCATAAACTTTTGACACAGAAAAATTAATCTTTTCACAGTAAGCTTATTTCCTTTTCATGATTTATCATTTGGGTGTTTTGTCTTCTTTTTTGTTTCAGTTAAGGTGAAAATGAAGTATTTCTTTATTTTTTTACAGAATGTGAAACTTCCAAGAATATTTGATGTTCTGTCATCAAGACCTGTTCTGAATAAGGTAGAAATCTCATTATTTTTATTAAGCGAATAGCTTTAAGAGATCACCTGAATTTTTTCACGCTAGAGAGCCCCGATTCTGTATAATTTGTAGAACGAACCAATCAAATCACAGGAATTCACATCGTGTGACGTATGAAGTCTTCTGAAAGAGAAGGGTCACTGCTGCTTTGAAATGTGTAAACAATGTAACTCTGTTTATCATGTTTATGTCGTGTTACTTATTGTCGGCTTCCTGAAGCTGGACACACTAGGGATGTTTTTTACTTCCGCTCATACTTCGAAGAGGTAGCATACGAGCAATCTGCCAGTTCTAATGACAGCAAGCAAGCTGTCGACGGAAACGACCGACTGCAAACGAAGATAACGTCATGTTAATTTCTAATTGAAATTTTTAATTTCCTGGACCGACTTTGAGAACAAAAAGGTTTGATATATGGGTTCAGTACTTCAGTCGTACGATTTTTGTATTTGTATAGGGATATATTTCTTCTCTCCTTATTTCTTTTCCTTACAATTCGTTCGTTTTCTTTATTTATTTTATCCGATCCTGCATATGAGTCCCACTTTTAGTGCAAGCTTCCTTTGGCGCGCTAATTAATATGCAAGAATGTTCCATTCATGAATACGTCCAGGGTCGTATATAAAAAAATTCCTGATACGTCTACTATTTAGCCCCCCCCCCCCCCCCCCCCCCCCCCCCCCTTCCGCGAAAGAGATTGGTTCCTTGTCACCTAAAAATGATAGCTGATGCCGGCCGATGACAATCTTTTTTTTTTTTTTAACGCCAGTACAAGTTTGTAGCATCGGGATATAAACACGTGTTGTCTACAAACGTGAGATAAAAATAGAACAATGCACATGCGTGGATCCATACCTCGGGGAGGGGACCAAAGCAGTATTAACTAATCTTTTCTGTTGGATCGAAAATTGAATATGTGGATGTGAAGTAAGAGAGAAATAGGGAATACAATTACAACATGTACAACGACAATTCATCATGAACGAATTTTGTTACGGGAGAGGTCATAATTGAAAATCCAACGTTAAAAAAAGTAGAGAAAAATTTTTCGTTCATTATTACACCATATCATTTTCTAGAAACTTTATAAAACTGAAAAAAATATATATACCCAGGTACAATGTACATATATTCAAAAAATTACCTTCTCATTCCGCTCGCCGGTTTGAAGGATAAAACTGTACGTAATAATTATTTTTGTTTATCATTGTTCTTTTAGACACAAGTAATTCTGTATTTTTTAAAATTTTCGAGCTTGTCACCCTTGCCAGTTTTCATAATATTTTCAGAAAGAAAATGAAAAAAAAAAATAGAACCACTTCGCGTTGCATGCACCCGTCTCGTCATCCCCATTTCTACGCCTTAGTCCCAGGGGTGTTTCTATGTCTTAAAAAATCGAGAAGATACGGCTTAGTTGTTTATAACAACGGCTTAGTCCCAGGGATGTTTCTATGTCTTAAAAAATCGAGAAGATACGGCTTAGTTGTTTATAATAAAAAGCTCTTTCGGGTGTTACATTACGACTACCTCACGACGTGCGTATGCGTATACTTTTAAAATTTACATTTACAAATGTATTTACTGAACATCGCCCATTTCTAGGAATTGAGGCATTCCAAACCACACTGAAGAATATGTAAAGGTTTTCAGCTTTTAGATTGGAAATGGAAGAAGAATTTTAGTGTGTTAGACATTATCAAGGACGTACAAACATTATGAAAAAAATATAGGCCTTGAATGCATTTTAATCTTTTTAGAAATTGAACTCATTACACTGCCGGTATATAATCTCCCTCTCTATATCTTCATGATCTGCCTAGGGGTGAGTCGGCCCCGGGTCCATGTCAGCCGCTGATATCAGTGGTGGATTCAGGGGGGGGGGGTGCGGAGGGGGCGGAGGGGGCGTCCGCCCCCGGCACTGGCCCAAAATTTTCCAAAAAACCCTACATTTTTGCCCATTTTCAGTAAAAATCGGCAAAATTCGCCCTTTGCCCCCCCGGCAAAGGGGGCGCTGGATCCGCCACTGGATATAGTTCTGCATAGGGCTCCATGGCAGCCTCGATCTAATCGGGTAAACTCATTTAATTATCCAGTTATGTATTAACAGCCTTTTCCAATGAAAGGCAATTTATTTATTCATTTGATCTTTGGAAAATTCAAGGAGTATTAATTTAACGGAAGATACTAGTATTTGTTAAAGACTGTCTCAGATTGCTCAACAACCCACTTCCCCTTCAACTTGACTCACCTGCCCTATTCCATTAGTCAACCCTCTGGGTCGGCCACTAGAAGTATTGACTCTTTGGAAAATGCAAGTTCGAGAACTGTGTTCTTTTAATTCTAATGAAATCTTTATGGATTTTGCATTTCAGTATTATTGTATATTTTCATAAACTTGTCTACGAAGGAAAGGTTGATTACATACACAATAAATGATACATATAGTGATATTTAAGCTATTCGCTTTCAGTACCTTCAGTGCTTTGATTTAAGTTAGATCATGATAAATTAATTTCATTTTGCATTCATAGGTTTTAAGACAATTTCTATCAGTATTGTCTCACTGTTATTGCATCTTAACCAAATAAATGTACAGTGTTGCTTTATTTCACATCAAATATTGTTCATATTGCTGTACAAGTATGCATGCCATTCAGTATTTCAATCAAACTTCTATAGTGATTTTCAAGGCCATTTGAGGCTGATTATGATATTTATTCACAATGCCGATAATTAACCTATTTTTCCCAAAATATGATCTAAATTTCTCAATTGTTTGTAACAGTAAAGTACATATTTTATTGTTCATCTGAAAGAACAATTATTAAATAAATTTATCATGCCTCTAAATCATTTATAGCATTTAGATACCTTTTCAGGCATGTAATTTAAAAATAAATACCAAAGTTTTTGCTGTCTAATAATTATAAGTATTAAATTTTTTTTAGTTCTATTATCTGTTATAAGCTGCTATAAAGATATAAAACTACTGTTATAATTTTTGCCTTTTCCTGTTGTAGCTGACCACATACACAGCGTTGATGCAGGTAGATGAGGGTCACCTTGAGAGCTGGCTCCAGTACTGTCCTGACCCCTGCTGGCCGTTCTAGGAAAACCGTGCAATAATCCTAGTCAACCCATACATTTGTACTTCTTAACAAAGAGTCCCATCCATGACATTTTAAGTGCCAAATATTGGAATTGATGACATCTAAATTTACATTCCATGTTGTTAATATTTCTAATAATTTTGTTGAATATTTTGTGACAAATTTTCACTGACACTGAAAAATATTTACATGTTTATGACAATAGATTGTATAATCTTCTCTTATTCTGTGATAATAGTACATGATTATGCCCCTGTATTTTTCTTATGCAAAGAACCAAGTACATATCATGATTTTTGTGTAATCTATAGCACCCTATGTATAGTCTATATCGAGATCACTTATGGTGTGAAAGCCTGTATGTTTTGATATTTAGATTTCTGAAATTTAGATATTCTTATGTCCAGTCAAAAATTATAATAATTCTTGAGATTGAATCAGCTACAGTCAATGTAGATGCCACCTGTCTTTCTCCACAGTTTTGATATTCTCTCTCAGTATTCTATCGAAAATACTCAGGAACTATGTGTACTCACTTTACTTGTTTTCGTACAAAATCCTCTTTTTTCTATCTATGGATATCTTAAAATTGTGTGCAGCTCTTTTGCAGTTTATTACATACATTGTATTTTGGGTCTGTTTTTGTTTGTTTGTTCGTTAGTTATAAAGGATTCAAATTTTTGCCCCCATTGTCAAAGATTCAGTGAATATACATATATCTGTATAACTTCATCAACCTTGAGTATAGCGTTTGAATGGGCTTCCGTGTTTCACATGTGTATTACTTCTGATAAGACCTTAATTTTTATCAAAGGTTAGCTGTTGTGACTTTCACCGAGAAATTTAACTTCAAGCTTAAAAATACTTTCTCATCTACTATAAAGGAATGTTTCTTGTAAACAAGTATTTTGCTCTTGGCAATATTTTTCCTCTGACACTGATTTTTTTCCCCACTTTTTCTAATAAATTTCAGTTTTGTCTGTTTTTGCATCAGTGTTTTATCAACACATCTTGTTAAGAGTGCAATGTACAATGTACATATTTTTTTTCTCCCAAATTTAAGTTTCTTGTATTCATGTTATTTTGGAATAGTACCATTTTGTATTCTTGTATTCATGTATCTTGAAATAGTACCTTTCATTAGATTTTGCAATGTATGATTATCTTTGATTGATAATGTAATGGTGGGCTGTACGGATGATTTTTAAAAGTCATACGGTAAAACAAACTTAAAAGTCAATCAACTCACAATTTAAGCAAGTATGGCAATAATAGCTTCATTTCATTATACAAATTGTGACCTTTTTGATTGATGATTATCACAAAACTTTTAATTAAGAAATGCATTGTTATTATTTGTTCTTTTACATATATTATGTAAACATAAACTGAAAGATTGATTTTGCGCCTTGTAACTCACATACTGCTGTGTTATGAATTCTTTCATTTTCTTTAATATTGCAATTATCATCCTAGTATTTTGATTTCATATACATGTATATTGCAAAAATGTATTGCTTAATTATATAATTTCAACTTTTTGTCGATATGAATGTTCATTTTGTTCCACTGCATCAGAGATTGTGATCAATAATTTGTTAAATTTTTTATCAAATATAAGGATGTTGCTGCACAAGATTTACAGAAATATTTTGACTCTGACGCATGATCAGATATTAAGAATTAGTGTAAAATGCAAGGGGAAGAGGGAAAAATTAACTTAATCATTATTGTTTAATTCATAATTATTCTGTATGAATGCATTGTTGTTAATTTATTACATGTATTTATTTCACAGTAAATGATACATTCCAATGAGATTTGAATAAATATACAAATGAAGAGATTTGTAGCATTATCCAGGTACATGTACTTGCACAGCCCATTTCATCTTACATTCAAGACATAATATTAGCTTTATTCATAACATTTCTTCATATATTTGTGAATTTGGATCAATATTTATAATGTAATTATACTTGTATAAAGCATTCCACATTGATATGTTGGAGATGTTATGGACCAACATTTTTTGTGTTTGCTGCCTTGTCTGTCCACAAAGTCATCTATTTTGTTCATAAGGTCAAGGACACAGACTTAAATTGGTCCCTTTTATAGACTCTAGAGATGTCATTTTTTTATGGATTATGGTCAAATTTTATACACTCATTGCATATGGTCTAAGGAAGAACCCATCTGATTTTGAGGTTACAGGTCAAGTTAACAAATTGGAGGTCGGTCAAATCATTGTATACACTATGATAGAGGTGGCATTACTTAATGGATCTTGATCAAAATTTGTATATGCATTATTCATTGCATTAGGAAGAACCCAATTTATTTCCAATGTCATAGATTAAAAGTCAAGGTTACAGATTGAAATTGGTTACCATCCTTTTATACCATCCTTTAAAAGTAGTCAAGATGTAAACTGTTAGTGTATTTGTAGGATACTGGGATACCGTTCTATTTACTTATATTTATGCCGTGCGAGGGGATGCTACGCCTTGTGTTGGTTTGTTTTATTTTTTAGCTCATCTGAGCGAAACTCAAGTGAGCCATTTTCATAGCGTGTCGTCCATCGTAAACTTTTTTTTACTTTTCCAGAACAGCTGAAGGGATTTTGATTAAACTTGGTAGGTATGAAGAACTAACGGTTCCCTACAAGTGTTGTTGTTTCTCGTCCGGATCCGTCAATAGGTGGCGCCACCACAGGCAAAAGTAGGTCACAGGGGGTACCCTTCTTTGACAAACTTCTTTAGAACCAAAGCATGTATCGACAATCCGAAAGCATCAGGATGATCTAGAAAGATGTCATAAGAAGTGTTGTTCCATCCTCAAAAATGCACATTTTTGCACTATTTCTTTATTCAGTAAGTGTATAATTTTACAATGCATCTTTATCATATTCAAGTTACTAAATGCTTTCATATGTATTTTATACCAAAATTTTAATTTATTTTTAACATTTTTTAACTTTAAATGATTTTTTTTTTTTGCTTTTCGTACGGATCCGTCAACAGGTGGTGCCACCACAGGTAAAAGTAGGTCATAGTTGGGGGGGGGGGG
The DNA here is from genome assembly GCA_033119305.1 of Pinctada imbricata. NCBI lineage: Eukaryota > Metazoa > Mollusca > Bivalvia > Pterioida > Pteriidae > Pinctada > Pinctada imbricata. Next base: position 35,477,826 of record VSWD01000006.1, on the reverse strand, counting down.
GGGGGGGGGCTAGCCTCCTTTGACAAACTGCTTCTTCAGAACCGAAGCAAACCGACAAACCGAAAGCATCAGGATGATCTAGAGAGGTGTCTTAAGAAGTGTTGTTATTTTTGGTTCCACTCCGAAGTCAAGCTTTTTTCCTTTGACAAACTTCTTGTTTAATAAGCTTAGTTACCGTAGTTTTCATGTGAGCGATGGTGGCCCTCTTGGGCCTTTTGTTAAATACTAAGCACTACTTGCCGCAGCAGATGTCAATGCTTCAAATATGGGCACTTTCGTGCCATCAGCGATGAAGACAACAATTTTTAGAGTGCACAGCTGCATCAATTGTGTCATATTGTACATAGATCTACATATCATTAAACTTATGAATAAAATATTTTTACTGCAAATCGATGGAAAATATTTGACATGCAAATTCCTACAGCTAGTTTGCTGATCAGTGCTAAGCCGTGGAGGAACACGGCGAGTCGTTAGCTTATCATAATGATGAAATAAATGTATAAATACACCTGTGGTATGCATAAACTAGATGAAAATCTACAAAAATAAATTTACTTTACGTGTGAATTAAGGACATGCGCGTATCTATAGTGGCAGGGATAAGCCCCCTCTCCTTTCATAATTTTCTTTCAAATGTTTTTTTTTTCAAACTAAGGCAGATCCCATCCATTTATTCTTGATAAGCGCGTGAAAGGAACATATAAATTCCATAACAGTGCTTGCTTGTACCAGAAAGGAACGAAAGATACCCGGCCGACTAAAACGTCACTTTCTAGTTCAATATGACCTTTTACATGTTCAGGTTTTGATACAAGTTTGATATACACAAGAGCATTTGTACGAGGATTATCCTCTCCAAATATTTACTGTGCAAAACTCAAAACAGCAGACATCAAATGTCATCAGGGTAAAAGTTTCTCTTGTTCGGCGCCCCAAGATCTTATTTCTACCCTAAAGGAATTAAATGAGAAATAAGTCAGGCGTTTGAAAATTGATTTTGCTTGTTAATTCCTTTTAATTTATACTTTTCACTGTTACATGAGAAATTGAAATATTTTCTGTACAGAATCATGGCTGTATTAATGGCAGTAAATTCGCGGCAGGATAGAGGGAATTGATTTTTAGCTCACCTGAGCCAAAGGCTCTAGTGAGCTATTGTCATAGCGATCCGTCCGGCGTCCGTCGTCCGTCGTGTGTCGTGTGTCGTGTGTCGTCTGTCTGTCGTAAACTTTTCACATTTTCGACTTCTTCTCAAGAATGGCTAAAGGGATTTTGATGAAACTTGGTAGGTATAAAGTACTAATGGTCCCCTACAAGTGTTGTTGTTTTTCGTCCGGATCCCTCAACAGGTGGCGCCACCACAGGCAAAAGTAGGTCACAGGGGTACCCTCCTTTGACAAACTTCTTCTTCAGAACGGAAGCACGTATCGACAAACCGAAAGCATCAGGATGATCTAGAGAGATGTCTTAAGAAGTGTTGTTATTTTTGGTTCCACTCCGAACTCAAATTTTTGACGCTTTTTTGACGTCTCTTCGGACTTAGTCAGAAATGCTAATTTTTGCACTATTTCTTTAAATAACTCAATAAGTGTATGATTTTACACACTCATTTACTGCATATTTATCATATCTAACTTACTTTTTTTCTTAGATTGTCATGAAACTTGGTAGGTATGAGGTACTCATGGTTCCCTACAAGTGAAAGAATTTTGTCAAGATATCCTCATTTGGATTTTTACGGAAAAACATTCATAGATACAATGTAGGTTTTCCATACCCAAGAGTAGTGGTTCAAACCCCGGCAGGACCCCACTTTTGCAGTTTTTTTTCTCCTTTTTTTATATTTATCGTTAGAATAGAAACTGTGAAAAAATTTTATCAAAATATGAACTTTTATAGCGAGCGGAGCTCGCTGCAAAGGCCCGAAGGGCCTTTGCGAGCGAAGCTCGCCCTTATGGTAACGCGTATACACATTTCTTATTGAGAAAATATGCTGAATCGAAGAATGAGAATGTACTACTATGCTTTCAAAAATTTTCGTCCCCTCGCAGACAGAGTTGCTGCGGAGATGCTGGATATTGCCATTTAAATTTTTTTATGACTCAAAGTAGACGTATATGTTATACTCAATTTTTGTTTATAAGTTAAATTTATTGAAAACATTTTTCGTAAATCAGGTAACGATAAAGCATCAACAAGCCGGCGTAACCACGGGAAATCCGACATTTCCGGTTTTAAACGAGACGTTTCGCTCTGATTGCTTTTCTCGTCTCGGGTGGTTTCGTACTGTCAGAAGTCGGAATGTTTGTTTTTTCTTTTGTCCTTAAGTAATTTATTTTCAGCTAGCCTAAACATTATCAAGTTCTCACAAAATAAAAATGAATTATAAAGAACTATATTTTTAAAGAACCATATTTTAAGCCCCCCCTTTAAAATGTTCATCTGCAGGTCTAGATCAATTTACAAATGCTCCCGTGTTTCCACTCGCCTTATACTACCTTTTTTGGCAATCATCAAACAGAAAGTTTTGTAAGATAAGATAAACCATCATAGTCAAAATAAAAAAAGAAAGATATTTTTTTATTTTATATAATCATATCTATTTTCTCTCCGCTCGCACAAAAAGGCTTTGCCTTGATTCATATTATTTTTCATGATTTTTTAAACAGACAAGCTAGTTTGGCTTTGTGTACTTATTTTCGTACGTCGAAATAACTCAGGCACACATGCAATCAAATATATACTCTGAATTTATTTTTGAGATGTTGACTTTTTCCATACATGCATATTATATAACAATTTCCCTATATAATGATTATTTTCTCCGCTTTATTTTTGTATCTATGGTAAACAAAGTCGCCATATATCTTGTGTTACAGATTTGATTGGTTAATTCCTCCACGCCCATTTGATAGTCACGGTGGGTAATCTGGCAACGCAGAACACTAGGTTTATCTAAAATTTCGTGTATTACAAATTATTTTTCACAAAAAGGGGAATGTGATGCAGTGTAAGGATGCCTTAGATACGAGTTTTATCGAAAGTAAGAGAGGTAATATCCTTTTATAAAGCCGAAAAACTATCGGCATGATTGGTGTAGATGAAAGTGAAAATAGAACGCCGATCGTGTTTGTGCATTATAAAAAGCTATAATATCCATCTTATTTTGGATACAACTCATAGTTAGGGCGTTGTTACACTGCATCACATTTCCCTTTTTGTAATAAATTATCTATTTTGCGCAAAAATATTGAAAAATAAATTGTTCTGCGTTGCGAGATTAACCACCGTGTTAGTACTGTACACGTGATACATTTCAGGAGATTAATAGATGATCTATCGTGCAAACAAAATAGTACTGCCGGTATTTAATAGATTTTATTTAATGTGCATATACTGGGAACACTTTCATGCTTGTTATTATTCATATACTTGGAACAATTCCATACTTGTCATCATTTATAAACTTAGCTCGAATTTCCTTTGTCTTAGACTCTCTTAGATGAATTGTATACGGACTGAGTTCATGAAGAAACATCTAATGAGTAATCCCTTCCCGAGGATTTTGAGAATGTATAGGACATTTGATATATCTGAAATTCTTGAAAACAAATGAGTAATTTCTTCCGGAGGATTTTGAGAATGTATAGGACATTTGATATATCTGAAATTCTTGAAAACAAATAATTCAGTTCAGAGTTCTTGAAATCTTTCAATGAAATGTTGGACCACAGGAAGCTGTTGTTTTAAAAGAGGAAATAAATTATGATTCACAACCTTAAGCCACCGTGTTCGACATCTTGTATGTATACAACATTTCTAAAGACGAACACAAGAGGCTTTGGAGGTCGTGAATAATAAAAGTTTTTTTTAAACATTTTCTCTCATAAAACGACAGGTTCCTGTGGTCAGACATTTGGGAATTTTTATCTGTCCAAATAATAGATAGAACATGAGTTTTTATCGGACCAAATGATTTTTTATCAGCAAATCCGATGCAGCTGATACTTTTCATGAACTCTGTCAGCTAATAATTTGTCCATGTAACAGTCCTATCATGAGGCGAAACATAGTTAACAGTAAATAACGATGTGGTAGGTCTGCTAGTTGGACAAGCTTTACAGTATCATGGGCCTATTAATTTGTTTCCCTAAAAGCAGCATACACCAGAGTATTAAGTTTATTTCATTGTTTTATTCTTTTTGTCTGTTTCTTCATCACTTGCTGCACATTAATGTGGAATTTTACAAAATGATTTTTTTGATGTTGAATAATTGAACTATACACTAGCTGGGCATATGACTTTGGATCACATTATCCGTCTATTCAAATCAGTAAAAAAGATAATGTTTTGAAATGTTACTATTTCTTCTTGTTTGTACTTTTAAAGGCTGTAAAAAAAATCTTGTCTGCATCCGGCAAAAATCTTTTTAGAAAGAATGTAGGCTCAAATCGTAATACTGGCACTATCAATTTTACGTCTTATTCAATGTCAGTATGTCAATTAGAGCACCCATGGGTATCAGGTGAGCGTTGTGCCCTTCTGGGGCTCTTGTTTATTTACATCGAAAAACATCGCACCATGATGCCTTTTGCCAATAAGACGGACAATGGGCGTATCTAGACATTTTTTTCCGGGGCTCCAAGCCGGATGGAAGATTGGTTCCACCTTTGGTTTAAAACAAAATATATACGTAAAGACGACAAAAATCAGCGTTTTGAACAATTTCCGAAGGTGGAGGTTCTGACGCCCTAGCCCCCAACCCATCTCCTAGGTCCGCGCTTGCGGCCCTACCTAGATTTTGATTCTAGCGCTCTCTCTTCGCACGTTTGGAATTTCTTTATTCATCTCTTATTACATTTAATATATGGGTATTTGTTCATTGAAAAGTGACACAAAACTCAAATAAGCACCAAAATTCTGTTGACGAAAGTACACACATTAAATTAAACAGTTAATATTGCACACAGTAGATTCCCCTAAGCTTTACCTTTTTTGAGTGGACCTCGTTTAAATAACCCCGCAAATGGTTATATCCCAATGTAAATACAAACTGAACTCCGACGGATGAAAGTATTGCATTTTCACGTCTTGAAGAACAGTTCTTTTTCTATACAATAGATCCATAGCATTGTGGCCATTTTCCTGTACCTTTTGACAAATAAAACACGACAAACGTTACCCGGAAATAAAAGCAATCAGGAAACGTTTTCGTGAGATCTGTATATATAATGAAAGAACAAAATTATTTTCTGATCAAAAATTGGAAGAAATCATTACAGAAAGCTAAAAGGAGGTAATTTTTTGCGGGGGACGTCACGTATTACTTACCTTTATTTACGTACATGTGAAATTTCATCTATGACGTCACTGTTACACCGGAACCATTGTTCGTTGTTGGGGAAAATCAGGGAAAGAACAGGGCGCGTATGTAAGGTAAGTCCTTGTTTTGACAGCTTGTTCAGCCAATTTAGGGATGATTTCTCAGGAATATACATTTTGATGATTTCTTCCAAGAAGCGAATACTTAAACTGGAATTTCAGGAAATTTAAATAGAATTTCTTAACTCGCCAAAAATATCTACGATGGATATAATCATTTGAAGAGCTTCGAAAAAGACAAAGATTGACATAATATTTTAAACTAGATTAAATTACATTTTAAAAATGTTTGCGGTGTTGTGATTTAGAGGAAGGGCACACCTCATCATCAATTTATCAACTGGCGCGATATGATTAAAAAAGGGACCCCCCCAAAAAATGAAATAACAATTTGAAATATAAAAACCACAATCAAAAGCAGAGAAACAACATTAAAATGAATGAATGAACTAAAATAGGTAAAAATAAAAAAACAAACACTCAAATACACAAATTTTCGACCAAGTGTAAAAACTACGATCTATAAAAATTCTAAGTAAAATCAATCCTTGCATCTCTGGCGTTCATTGCAATGAAGAGATGCAATTAAAATTTGAATAGTACTAAAAGAGAAATTTAGATAAGCTTTAAGCTTCCTTTTTGGTACTACATACTCATGTGGTATAAATGTACTACTAAATTAACACGGCACCTCGTTTAAAGCGCCACCTTCAATGTGCATTCAGTTCTTGCACAGTTCGTTAGATCAAGTTGTCCTCCGTGTTTCTATGAAGCTGTGTTATTGTCTCCGTCTGTTTGTCCTATTTTCTTTTCTCGTAAGAAAGTTCTGATACATGTATTTTGTCAAGACATTGTAAGCCTTCTGATTGTGATTTTTGGATTCTGATTGAGGGTTTTGTGTTCGACTAAGTCACTTTCATTCACTTATCTTAAGGGTCTGCTAAAGTTGACATTACGTTTATTCTGTGTACCTTCTCTTTTGCCCCTTTTTTATTTCTTATATTATTAAATTGAAGGAAAATGCTTTATTGTATTTATGCAAATGATCTAAGCAGAAGCAATATGTCCAACATTCTGATTTGTTACATTTTCGTCTGTGAGAAATGAGCAGATGTATTGTAAAATGCATATTTTTCAATTTTCCTCTGGATAGGAAAATTATAACTTTAGTTAGCGGAGAAGGGGAATATAACAATTATCCCAATCCAGAAAATATGATAGAAGAAACAAATTTTTAGCTTTCATATGTTCTATACCCTCTTAAAGTATCAATACCTTTATTGTCAGAATGAAGGTGTAAATTAGTTCAGGTAAACGATGGAAGACATATCAAAATCTTTTAACCTGATTTAAACTTTAGGGGGAATCTTTATTATGTTTCGAAATCTTTCGAAACATAGCGACGCAATTACTCTGTTTCTATGTATGTCCGTCTGTCAAACATTGGTGCCAAGATGTCGTTATATGACATCGATTTGCCTCATTTCTGAGTGTTTTGGGAGAAAAAGTCCAAATAAGGTCATGATTGCCGTTAAAGTTGTAAAGGACTTCAAACGTTTCAATTATGCAGACAAGTTTACGATGATTTTTTAAAACTTGAATTATGAACTGAAAATATTTCAGCGAAAATTTACACCTCCGCGTTTGTTTGGCCATAAAAGTAATTATTTTGTTTGCATATGCGCAACTTGTTTACTCGGGTTGCGCCACGATTTTTCGAGAGCCAGGATTATGTGCATGTTTATGATCTCAAACGCAATACGTCACACTACAAAACATATCATGAAGAACAGTGTGAAGTACTGGGTACCTAGGAGTCATAGGATATTCTAAAAGCTCCGTACTTTACTTATGATTTAGAATTTGACAAGCTCCTTGTCAGTGTCATTTTACTTCGTTAACAACTCTATCTGCAGTTAATCGAAAGGAGAATCACAATTTTCATTGTCGCAGACATCGTTGAAAATGATTTATTTTCGCAAATAAAGTATGTTTGTTCTGATTCGGAAGGGTTACAAATCGCAGTCTTTTTCAAACATACTTAAATTTTAAACCCCATGAGTTTTCTCTCTTCAGCATAGTGAAACACACGGTTAATCTCGCGTCCAGAACATATTCATGAAGGACTTTTATTAAATTAACAGTGAATGGAGGAAATGTTGACACTTTCAAATTTTTGAAAAGGCCATCTAGCCAGTAAGTAAACGTTTTAGGTACTCGTGTATGTAAAGAATAAAGATGGAAAAGTTTGTTGTTATAGAAATACTCGTATGGTATTGTAACAGTTAAACCGGTTATGGCTGTTAAAAACGATTTTCAAATTTCAATGAAAAAAAAAAACAACTTTATTTCAATTAAGTGATAATAAATCTGATTTTAAAGTACATGTATAATTATAAAATCAAATACTCATTAGATGAACTATCTTCTTATGGTCTGAAATCTAATTTTCTTTATCCTTTTGTCCCCAAAAAATCGTTTGTATGTTTTATCAGAAAAATATTTCGTTTGCATTTTACTTGGCATCTAGTTTTGAATTTAATTCATTTATACCTATAACCCTTTCTTGTGCACTGCATATGTTCATGATGCATTAAGTTCACTTCCCATTTCACGTTAGGCAAACAACATAAAAACCATTCCTCAATACAATAAATTATTGAAAATCTTTAAACAGAGAAGACATTTGGATTCCCACAAACTTAGTGTAATGACGAAGTTACGAATTAAGGTGGAATACACTATCTAAAAACTATTTATCTACCTGTGACGGTATTTTGTTTCCGGACTTGAGTTGGATGAAATTCTTAGGTAAAAGTTAATAAAGAATTGCTCTTCGGTTTATGGTATCATTTACTATGTGGAGATAAAGCCAATCACCCAGAATGTCATCCTGGTAAAATATAAAGAATGTGTGTCAGTATACCTCGGTGTACTTTATTATGAAGTGTCAGGATTAGTAGAGGATTGAATAATAATGATTTTTGACAGTGTGAAAATTAATAAACGATACACCACATTTTTTTGCTTGGGCACCGTTGCAGGGAAGAAACTTTCATTTTAGCTGGCAGCCTCTAATTTGAATTTCCTCTATTGCATTTTACAAGGAATATACAAAGGTTAGCTTTATTGAACCTTTGATTTTTTTTAAGTTCAAAATCTTTTCCATCAAATTTAATATACCTTTCTATTCCCAAGAGGAATATGATTGGTTTTTTTTTTTCATAATAAATAATTTCATTGTAAAGTTGACTTTTGCTAAAGTTAAAAAAATTGAAACGAGTATTCAAGTCATTATATTTTGCTAATTATCAATATTGTGATAAAGGTTGTGAAAGTCGTATTGTTTCTCTTCGTATCAAGTCGGTGTAACTCTAAACTAGTACATTTATACTTTTAACAACAATTCAATAAAAGCTATAAAGTTTGTATAAAATTGATAAAAAGTCATTTGAAAACATTAATAGGTTCATCCTCATTAATAATAGATTATTTTTGTTGCTTCGATTTGAGCTAGCCTCAAAAGATAGATTTGCACGGTGTATTTGTAAATATCAATATAGCATTTTGCGGATGACTAAAGAGAATTCATTAATAAAAATTTTACAAGGATATTGATAACACGAACTAAATACGAAAACATGTTCAGTTCGGAATTACCGAAAAAAAAAATTCTTTAAGAGTTTGTTATGCTCATTTCGTCAAATGTATTTATTACATGTACATGTGTAAAATACTGCTTTATGCAATTCAAATATTCTCTTCTCTCTGCATGGGTATTTCCAAAGTAAACCTACACCTTTAGTTAGTACAGTTAAGTTATTAAAGTTTGTATATATACATAATTGATGTACCCCTATGTAAAGACAAACATGGCATGTTGATTTAGTTTCGATCAAGACTCCTCTACATTTGATTGATCAGTATTTGATTTATTCAAGAAATCAGGATTTTCAATTTAAATCATTGGAAAAAAATGAAATGAATTGTTTATTATCAAACAAAAAGAGCATGCCGTTTCCTTAAGACGTAAATTGAACTTCATAAATACATATCGAGTATAGCATATCTTGATGTTCTCTATCCGAATCTGTATCAAACAAACATAATGTATCCATTTTTTGCGTGTTCTTTTACTTAGGTTCTGAGGCTTCCAAATAGTATAATAAAATGGAAACATTTTTTATTTAAATATGTTATATTGAGAAGGTTATTTATTTTAAATAATCATCTGAAAAAAGTTACCACACTTAATATAACTATAACGTTTTCGTTTTAGTTCTGTTTTTTTTTTTTATTCGAAGAATCGGGACAATTTCTTTCTTTTTTTCTATACTAAACATGCTGTCTGAGCAACGTACAGCGCATATCTTTAAAGGAGAATTTGACCTTTTGACCAAAATTCACATAGGATAATATCCTAGATCCTTGCATTTCTTTCAATAGGATAAATCAAAACAGCCATTTCCATTAATAATCCTGGCAGATTGTTATTACCAATCTTTCCGGGTGATTTACTGTTTAGTAGCACCCGATCAATAGTAACTCTCCCTCTTGAAATGTAATGGTAAAACACTATAAAGGGTGTGTTTATAGCTCTTTATAGACTCCCTTATCTCGAGATGGCCTGTTGAGAGGGTATATTCACCCTATTTCATCCTATTTTTATGGCCCGAGCACATGGTATGGTTCTTGAACTGACATCGGACAAGGTGCCTACCGTGATACATGTCGTATGGCCGTCGTCTGGCAGTATATATAATATTTTTAAAAACCGGAGTTGGTTCAAAGAGACGAGACAAAATTCATGCGCGTGGCCTCTGCTACATTCAGATGTGAATAGAACGACCATTAAATGGCAAATTGAAAATTATTTCGTAAAGAAAAAGTAGAGTCACATTCAAAATTATCTACCTTAATAGGATCGTCTTTTTCTTACTTTCAGGTTTTTTAATGAAAAACTTTCATGAAATTGAAAGTCAGAAAAAGACTTTTAATGAATCTCAACAAGATTAGAAATTTTTTCTTCACATTGCAACAGACATACTAGTAGTCAAAAGCATACTTATATATGAAATAATTTACTTATTGTTCCTCATCCTTACTAAGTATAACTTAAAGTTTGTAGCATAAATACAAACTTAGTGTAATTATGATGAAATTACCATTTACAAATAAATCGTTTCTAAAGTAATAAGCTTTCCCTTTATTTTCAGTAGTTCCAATGGGATTAAAAATTCATAAGGTGTAGGGATACCAAAAAAACAAAAAAATGAGTGAACCGCCGGAAACAGATCTTGATTTCTACTCTAGGCCGGAAAATTACACCGGCGGAAATCTTCAAGCGATACAAAAATTTAATTTTGCGAAACAGAAACAAGAACGGGAAGTGCAACAAGTAGAGGTGGTGAAGAAGAAAAAGAGTGGTTTTGATTTATTTGCCCGATATAAACACTTACTTAAGGGGTATGTCGACGAAGAGGAGGAGGAAAATGAGGAAGAAGAAGAAGACGATGACGTATCTCAGAAAATAACTAACATCGCCACGGCCGTAGAGGCAATGCTTCATAAATCTGAGGAAGAGGACAAAGTAGAGGAGAAAACCAGAAAAATTAGCACAGATAGTGGGGTCGAATCACCAACCACTACTAGAAAAACTGATACAGGAAGTCCGCTTTCTTTAGACAGTCCACTTCCGCCCGATAAATTCGATGTAGAAAGTAGATCCTCATTCAATGAATCCAAACTCGGTTCTTCTCCAACTCCCAGAAAACAAAGTTCTGCAATGTCTACCAAAGACGGGCGATCGTCTGTCTCACTGAGGATGACACAGAAAATTCAAATTTCCAAAGAACTTAGACGACAAGAGGTATTTTTCAAAGTTTTAAGATACCTTCTATTTCCATGTTGTATACTTGCTTTTGGATCGAATATTGTTTTCGTATTTCTGTCTGTATATCCATGCATTAAATTTATGAGACGTCAAATTACAGATTTTTTTTTATCTTGAAGCTTCACTTAAAATTGTTTGCATAAACAAATCACCATAGTCTATAGAAAAGCTTAACGTACTATGTAATCAAAATACTAGATCGTTTTCTCTTGATTTCAGTTAAGGGAGAAGTTCAGAAAGGCAGTGAAAATGATAAAGAATGTGCTTCTTTTGTCACACGCTGCTGATGGGGCGTAAGTAAAATCTACCTCTTCTTTAAAGTTTTCAGAAATTTAAGTACAAACAATGTTGCATTCATGAACTTTCAGTTTTATTGATCATGTTGATAAAAGCTTATGCACAGAAAAACACTTTATTATCGTCTAGATTTTATGTTGGTATTTATAATTTAACAATTACATGTATATCTATGCTAGGTTAATTATGCTTCCATTCATTGATAATTTTGGATCTTCTTCTTAAAACTATTCTTGGATATGGATAAAATATGCATAAACATTTCAAGAACTGATGTTTTCGAAAAAAAGTACAAGACTTAACGAAAATTTTACTTTTTTAAAATTCATAATGTCACGTAAATTCCAAAGGACAAAATTTAAATAAGAACGAGAATATTGCATGAAAAACCCTGAACACAAATAGAAAAAAGAAGCCAAATATTGACGATACCATGAAATAAATGATATGAACCACCAGAAATAGAAACAGAAAAAAAAAAAACCAAACAAACAAAACAAAATGTACTTAGATTGTGAAAGATGTCCATCTTTGACGTTCTTATAGTAAATGATATACTTATGACAGAGACTCTGGTGGAGGAATGAAGACGTTTATGGACATAGCTACAGAGACAGAGCAATCAACCACGCTGAAGAACTCAGGGCTTTCTTTTGATCCATCTTACTTCAAAGCGAAAAAGGAGGTAAGACTTTACACCTGGTACACCAAAAGAAAATTTATATAACCTCCGTTTCCATTTTCCCTGAAACGAAACATCAAACAAAACTGATAATAAACCTATAGGAAAGCTTCCATATCCTCTGTTAACATCGTCCATGAGATGAAAAAATCAAACACGCACAAAAAATTAAGTAATCTAATATGAATCAAGGCAAAGCCTTTTTGTGCGAGCGGAGAGAAAATAGATATGATTATATAAAATAAAAAAAGATTTTTCTTTTTTATTTTGACTATGACGGTTTATCTTATCAGACAAAACTTTCTGTTTGATGATTGCCAAAAAGGTAGTATATAAGGCGAGTGGAAAAACGGAAGCATTTGTAAAATTGATCTAGACCAGCAGATGAACATTTTAATGGGGGGTGGGGGAGGCTTAAAATACGGTTCTTTAAAAATATGGTTCTTTATAATTCATTTTTATTTCGTTGGAATAATGTTTAAGCTAGATGAAAATAAATTACTTAAGAACAAAAGAAAAAATAAACATATTCCGACTTCTGACAGTACGAAACCACCCGAGACGAGAAAAGCAATCAGAGCGAAACGTCTCGTTTAAAACCGGAAATGTCGGATTTCCCGTGGTTACGCCGCCTTGTTGATGCTTTATCGTTACCTGATTTACCAAAAAAAATTTCAATAAATTTAACTTATAAACAAAAATTGAGTATAACATATACGTCTACTTGGAGTCGAAAAAAAAATTAAAATGGCAATATCCAGCATCTCCGCAGTAACTCTGCGAGGGGACGAAAATTTTTGAAAGCATAGTAGTAGATTCTCATTCTTTGATTCAGCATATTTTCTCAATAAGATATGTGTATACGCGTTACCATAAGGGCGAGCTTCGCTCGCAAAGGCCCTTCGGGCCTTTGCAGCGAGCTCCGCTCGCTATAAAGTACGATGATTTCAGGTAATTAAAAAATCATCAAGTTGTATAAACATGAGGGTTTACAAGTCCGAGAGCGGCACCGATGCTTTAATACATTGTGTGTAAATCGATACCAGTGTCCTAGCTGACATCGTAGAAATAGGACGATGGAAAAATAGATGGACACGAAATATAATATTTTCCTTACGGAACATATAAGGGATTTTATCCCTTTAGCTATGAATATATATGCCAACTAACAGTGCTTATTGGACAGTCGTCACAATCTTGTCAAAATCATGCAGACCTCGCTTTGGTTAGGATTTGGATGTACTTCGTTCGAGGTCAAGCTATTTTACATGTCTACATCGGAAGAATCAATGTTTGATTCGAAGCGAAGAAAGCAAAGTTAACTGACCTCAGACGGGGTATATTCAGGTACTTTTCGAAAACTAGCGCCATGCTTGATTTTCGGTTGGTTTTGCGTGGATGTTGTTGTGTGTCTCGTTTTCCGTTGTTGCATCTTGTGAATGTGTTCTGATGTGGCCAATACAGTGGGGTCTTGCTGGAAATCTTTTCAAAAATCTTAGATTTAGATATCTATATCTTCTTAAGTTATCAGTTCGGCTGGTTCGTCTTCGTCTTTTGTACCGCTGAGCGAATTGCAACAGTTCAGCACACTTCTATAATACCTCGGACACTTTGCATGATCACCATTCAATGTTTTGGAATGACGGTTCTTCTTATTTTGGTAGGGGAAACCCCCAAAAATTATATAATCGTTTTGTTTTTTACATAAATGGTAAAAAAAAAAAGAATTTTAGTGACTTTGTCGACGTGAATATTTCTGTTTTATTCTATACACTTTTGTTGTCGCTTGCTGAACATAAACATGGAAAATTCAATTTCTCTTTAATAATTTCATTTTCAATATTACAATGGAAGTTACAGTAGCTCTCAGTAGTAACCCACTCTATGTAAAAGTTTACATAAAAGAAGTTACCGAACACTATCTTCAAAGAAAGACATGCAATTTTTAGTTTTTGTGTTCTAAGAAATAAAGAATCAATTGCGCTTTCTATTTGATGTGAACTTTCCTTTATTTTCGTTGAGTGCAATTTTTGCGAATTCTGAGAAAACGCAATGTTGAAGGGAACAAAATTTCGCCTTCTTATTTTTTTTTTATTGAATATATATACAAAATATAAAAATTTGATATTTACAACATAAAAGACGCCTTCTAATTTTGGTTGGTCTTAAAGATATAACTCTTTTTTTAACTGAAACTATGTAGTTTTTTTTTGTTTGTGACCTAAAGGGCAGTATGAAAATCAGATTTAGTATATGAGACTTGTTAATAAAGATAATTTTCCTTTTTCAGATTAATATCAGCAATGAAGTGAAGCAGATTTTAAGTCTTCCGTCAGAACAACGAAGTCCAGAACAAGTCCAAACGGTATGTCTGATTAATTAGCCTTATTTATTATGTGGCCTGGAACGCAAGAACTACATATAGGGATTAGTCTGTCCGGCATCCTGTCTGTCTGTCTGTCCTTCCGTCAGTCTTATAGTTAAGCTATAAAATAAGTGTCTGTAATTTCAATGGACTTACATGCATTGACTTGCATGAATGGTTAAGCATGGGAATCGACATGCAATAAGGGTTCAGCAAGGTCACCTTAAGGTCAAGGTCAAATAACAGTGCCATTTTTACAAAACAGTTGTTACTTTTGTAGATGTATTTGATTGTAGGTGTCGCCACTTTGAAAGTAAAATCGAAATGATCGCGGATTATTTTGATTATCTCCACAGAATAAAGCAAAGGAAGATGATTGTCGGTTCATGTCATGGCTTTATTTGAAATAGATATTAAATATTCAATAGTTCAATAGCATTCTTTTGGCACAAAATTCTGCATGCTCATAGATAATGGTAAACCCAGTATTTATTCTTTTTGATGAATTAACATCTTATCACTACCATCTAGAATATAATTTTTAACCCGTTACAAGACGTGATACTTTTTGGTAAAAATGTGTAATGACTAATGAACGTAGAAACAATTAAAGGAAATGCTACTTGAGAGAAGATATTTATTGTTTCTTTTGAGAAATTTTCATAACCATTGATAGAAATGATAAAAAATGCAATTCCGAACTTTCTGTCGACCGTGCGCAAGAATTTATGAAATGTTTGTATTGGTTCCACTATGTCCACCGTCCGTCTGTCTGTCTATTTTAGTCAAACTTTCACATGAATAGCTATAACTTAATTCATATGAAGGAATGGTCAAGTGTGATGAGACTCAAAACACAATGAGGAACGTACATTGTACTAGATCACTTGCAAGGTCAAGGTCACATATTAAGGGTCAAATATACGGCAGTGCTATTTTTATTTCACATTTAGAATTTTATTTTATTTTTTTTTTTTTTTTTTTTTTTTTTTTTTTTTTTTGGATAAGAAGTTTAGAATTTTATCTTAAACATTTCCAACTTACAATTACTTTAGTCTTTTTCATTTCATTCCAGGCGATGTTTGGTCTACAGATCATGAGGTCCTTTGCCGAGTACCCTCTCCACATGCAAGAAAAGCTGGCAAAAGTTGCCTGGTTTGAAGTGTATGTAACATTTCTTTTCTATGAAATATGGATAAAATTATGAAATTATATATAACCAAATTAAAGCTAGTCCGAGAAAAAAACCCAGACTTGCATGTAAATAGAAAATCAAAAGTCAAACGTATGAAAAGACGTGAATTCCAGATATGTTTCCTAGATGGTCAAGCTTCTTCTGTCTGCATAGATCTACATGAAGCTCTACAACCGTTTCCGACGGGAATTCTCACGATTTGGCCTTGCCTTCTCGACTTTGAGACTGAATGACTGTTGGGTACTTCCTTGATGTTTAATTTATCTACAGAAAAATAGTCACTTCACGAGTTCCGACGATTTGGCAGACTTTCTTCTTGCTCTTTTTTCCATCTGTAATCATTATGACAACTTTTTAGAAGTTCAAAACACTTGACAATGTCTGTTTATACAACATACATGTTGCCATCCAGGACCACGTGACACAGTCATTATCAAATTCTGTCCCAGCAATGCCAACAGAACGTTCTACTTTTGACGTGTATCCATTTACAAAATGAGCCAAGAATTTTATTCAAGCTCAGTGTATTCGTCACTATGAACATAATATTTCTATATGCACTTTTTATAGTTTTATCTGAACAAAGTATCCCTTTCAAATCTTATAGACATAATACTCTCTTATTTTTATAGACATAATACTCTCTTATTTCATTTCTTAATGGCAATGAGAGTAATCCATGGATCCATAATTTTTTGAAGAGAAAACTAAAGGGGGTGGGGGGGGGGGTGTTGCTGTCTGGTTATTAATCTTATTTAGAAGTACATAATAATAGAGATATGAGATTTAATTGGTAGTTTTTGACCGAAAATTGATGTTTCTGTGTCACGTTCTATGCTATTTTCAGAAATATCATATATATTATGTTCATATCAATTTTACAAAGAAAATGTAAATTTCAGAGTCCCACCTAAAAGAATAATAATACGACAGGGTCACATTGCTGAGAATTTCTACTTTGTATTATCCGGACAAGGTAAATATTTGTTACCTACGTTACTAAAACAATTAGTGAATTGTGACAAAAATAGATTAAATTAATTTTCGAAGAAATGGCAAATGACAAGGTGAAAAATGCACGAAATTTTTGAATGCTTACCTTGTATGTAGTGCGAAGAACTTAAAAGAAGGTAGAAATCGTATGACGAAACAGACAAGCAGCTAAAACAACAAATTAGGTTAATTGATGAGGGTACATGAACTGATAAAAAAAACTATGGTATGACATTTCGGTAAATTGGTCGACTGATGCGGATTCATTTTAACATTTTAGAAAATTAAATATAAATGTAGTTCAACATGGATATTAATGTATTTTTTTTTTCAGGTTACCGAATTAAGTAAATATAATTGATAGTATCACAAATGTACATTGTACATGTATCAAGAGGATGGTTTCGCACGAAATAATTACTTACAACTCACTATAATTTATTTTGCTAATATTCTTGTTTTTGTGCGTAATAATTCGTCTTATTTTTTCGTATAGCGGTGGTAACGTTGATGCTTCGTGACCCTAAGACGGGTGCCACATTTGTCAAGACGGCCACCATCATGCGACGGGGAATGAGTTTTGGGGTGAGAAATTGTATTTTGTGCATATATTCAGTACACAAAATATGAAAAAGCTTATTTTTTCTTCATTTTTATGAATTCATTTGTTCATTCACTCCTTGTTCATTCCGTGGAAGTTCACTCGTTCGTTTCATTGTTTTTCCTTTTGTTTTTAGCCTTAGAGGGTCTCCTGTTTTTTAATAGTGTTTTTTTTTTTTTTTTTTTTTTTTTTTTTTTTTTTTTTTTTTTTTTTTTTCGAACGAGATATTCTTCAGTCGTCTTCTAGAAATGTTTACCTACCATCTGATAGACTCTGAGCAAAATCTCCTTTGAATAATGAATCGTACATGTAACTACACATTCACGTACATGAATGTATAAGACAAGGGCAATAACGCTGGCATACATGGACCTTTGGAAGGTAGAAAAGGGGGAGGAGGAGGGGACGGGGTTCTTGTCTTGCCAGACGTCCAGTCAATTATCCCGTTGGTCCTTTATGGTCGTGACTATCCCCTCCTAGATGTGTGCATTGAAAAAAAAAATGCATACTCAAACTCTTAAAAACAAAGACTCGGGACTATATAGCTGAATTACGAGAAAATATAACACGTAGATGAGAATAGAAAATTTGTATACATGCTTTCAAAAGAAATTGTATGAGGAGAAAGATTGATTAACATGATTAATTGGGGTACGTATCATTGATTCAGTATCAGTATGTCCTCTCTTGCTTCTAATTGTTATAAGCCCATTTATTCAAGAGCTGTAAATAGAATTAGGAAGATGGCAAGTGGACCGCTTAGAATAAAAAATTAAAAGAACATAAATTAAGACGATCTATAAAGCTAAAAATGGTAACATATTGACAAATGAATCAAATGTATTTCAATGAATTTTTTTGTTGCCACTTAATGCTTCTGACATTCTAAACATGTCAACCTAATTAAGTTTCTTTGATTAAAGTAGTGCTTGATTTTACACTCATCGTTTCTATTTCTGTCAATTAATTCGAAGTATAACGAGAAAATGAAGCTTCTCGGTTACTTTAATTAAATACCCAAATTATTTTCAAGACTGTTGTAACAATTTGGAATCCATTCTACAATGAGATGGTACTATTATAGAGCCGTTTCCCCCCCCCCCCCCCCCCCCCCCGAGCAGATTTTCCCACCGGGGGGAAGGGGGGGGGGAGATTCTACTATGAGGTAACGCCACCCCCCATCCCCCGATTTCACCGTCCTCACTCTGGATTTTATTTTCATTACAAGTAGCGTAGCCGATGGTTAAAGGGGGGAGGGGGGGGGGTAACCCGCTATATAAATAGTAGGATGTACCCGGAAAAACTGCTATGGGGGAAAAACGGCTCTATAACAGTATAATGATTTTAATTTTTATATATACATTTTTTTTTTTGGTCAGGAGCTTGCGTTGCTACATCACTCCCGCCGAACTGCCACAGTGACCAGTCAGGACACTGTCCAGCTACTGTCCATTGGCCGAGAGGATTTTTTTGACATATTTATGGCCGGGGCAGGGCCTGACCAACTGCCAGAACATGTCAAATTTATCAGGTAAATATATAGTCGTATGCAGTATGTCTTATGCTGACGTCAGTACAAAAAAGTTAATTGTATTGCAGGTGTTCGACCTCTTTGTACACGGTGACTTCACCACTTGGATATAAACAATGTAGATACTATAGATAAAACAGTAAAATAAAAAGGCAAGTCAACAATTATGTTCTATAATTATTTTATTGAGTGAAATTAAGAAAAATTTGAAAGCAACAACACCGCTACCACAAACTAACAAAAACGAAAAAGGAATTTAACCTCCTTCACCCCCCTCCCCCAAAAACCCAAAACAAAAACAAAGCAAAAAAATCCCCAACCAAACAAAACAAAAACCTAAGAAAAAGGACACAAAGAAATAGTAATAAGCAAAAGCAAAGTAACTTGAACAAAAGCAATTCTCCGGGAAAAATGAAAAAAAAATAATTCTCAGAAGAAACAACGACTTGTTTCATAAGTAACACAAGACTCCGGTACTCCTTTTTTATGCTGCTGACGCACCGTAGTCTGGTAGCTAGAACTAGAGTAACCTAATTTTGTTCTTATTGAAAAATTGATATTTATACTTGTTAATAAAACTGACGGAACTTTTTTTTTCTTTTTTTTTCTTTAAAATTTGTAAACAATGTAAAGTGACCGTTCTAGGCTACTAGATATGTTTACAAAAACTTGGTAAGAGACAATTACATGTGATTTATTAGGTTGTTTACGTGTAGATACGTTAAGTAGAAGACACTTGGAAGTGTAAGTTACATAAATGATTTACTAAACAAATACACGACCTTAAATGCATACTCTGTATATAATGTATACCTACATCAGGTGTCTGAAAATGCAGCACTGCGTGATATAAAATGTCAAAATTTGTCCCAATTACTATTGCCGCACTGGAAGAAAAGATTAAAGTTGAACTTTTAAAGAGTTTTTCAGTTTCAAAACCACGTAATTACAGCCTTGATATACATATCAATAATTCTTAAACAATATTTTTATATTTGTATAATACTGTTATGGGTCAGAATACCCCAAAACGCCAGCAAAAATCAGACAAAGACAGAATATAAATTTACAAGTTTAATTATGTACAAAATATATATATTTACAATGATTACAACTTACAATACAATGTCCGGATCAAAGTGTCCGTTACGGTCCACAAAGTCTATCGAATGTATGGTTTCCGGTAATCACAAACGTTCTCGAAAGATCGGTGTCCAAACGTTGTCAAATGGATTAAAGTCTCAACAAATAAAGTGTCCCAGTATATCAGAATAGATGAATAAATCGTGTCTACGAATGTGTACGAATGTCCCCCTTAACACAGTTCCTCAGAGGTATTTATACTTAATAACAATGAATTACCCAGAAGCTTCTAGAACAATGACTCATTACAAATGATTAACAATAGAGTAAATTCTAGAAATCACAGTCATGTGATGATAATGATGTAACAAAGAACATACTGGAATATTCTCTAATGAAATAAACATGACATAGTAAAATCTAGAAAGAATTATTATGAAATCATAATACAACATGACGAAGTACATGTGTACCTAGACATATAGCAAAACTAAAATAATACATGACCCACAACACCTCCCCCCTTAAAAAAAGTTTGAATGTCAATGAAAACTTAGGTGGTAAATTCTGCAAAAATCACTCATAAAACTCTCGATAGTGCATCTGCAATCACATTGTCTTTGCCCTTGATATGGTTAATAATGATATTGTACTCTTGCAACAATAAACTCCACCTTGTAAGTCTTTGATTCTTGTTTGACATTTTGTGCAAAAATGTGAGAGGGTTGTGGTCAGTATATACAAGAATGGGATGTAAAGTAACATTCAAATAAACATCAAAATGTTGTAAAGCTAACAATAATGCAAGACACTCTTTTTCAATAGTAGAGTAATTCTTTTGACATTTAGTCAATTTCTTTGAAAAATAACAAACAACTCTATCTACACCATCATCATTTTCTTGAAACAAAGCAGCCCCGATTCCTACGTCACTGGCATCAACAGTAAGCTTAAATTGCTTATCAAAATTTGGAGCTGACAGGACAGGACTATTCATAAGAACACATTTGATTTTCTTAAAAGATTCGTCACAGTCATTGGTCCATGCAAAATTCACTCTCTTTTGTAACAGATTGGTAAGTGGACCAACAACTGACGAGAAATTTGGACAAAATTTTCTGTAAAATCCTGCCATTCCCAAGAATCTCATTATCTCTTTCTTATTGGTAGGAATCGGGAACTTTGAAATAGCTTCCACCTTGGCCATGATAGGAGTAACAAAACCTTGACCTACTTTGTGACCCAAATATTCTACAGTCGCATGACAAAATTCACTTTTCGCAAGGTTCACTGTGAGGTTTGCTTTCGCCAGTATGTCGAAGAAGGTACGCATGATTCGGAGATGGTCATTCCAGGTGTCGCTGTAGATGATGACGTCATCGATGTACGCCTCGCATCCTTCGAGATGATTTAAGAGCGAATGAATCATCCTCTGGAATGTGGCTGGTGCGTTTTTCATACCAAAGGGCATTACTTTATATTGGTATAGCCCATCTGGAGTCGCAAATGCCGATATTTCTCTGGCTCTCTCGGTAAGCGGGACCTGCCAATAGCCTTTAAGCAAGTCAAATTTACTGACAAATTTTGCACTGCCAATTTTATCTATACAGTCATCGATTCGTGGGATCGGATAAGAGTCAGTTTTGGTGACTGAATTGACTTTTCTAAAGTCCGTACACAATCGGTAAGTTCCGTCTGGCTTCGGAACCAGAATACATGGGGAACTCCAATCACTATTGCTGGGTTCAATAATGTCATTTTCAAGCATGTATTGAATTTCTTTCCGCATGTATTGAAGTTTTATCGGGTTTAACCGATAGGGATGCTGTTTGATAGGTGACGCATCACCTACAATGACGTCATGGTGAGACGCATTTGTCTTTTTTGGAACGTCCGGAAAGATGGTCGTATATTCCCGCATTAATTGGTGTACTTCCTCTTTTTGATGCACGGTCAGATGTCCGAGTTTCACTTCCGGACTTGTCAGAATTTCAGAATTCTTCAAACGGACACTTTGAGCGAAGTCTTTTTCGACAGTCTCTTCATTACATTCAGGTTCAACACAATTTTCTAATGTATTTACATTGGCCAAAGTGGAAACTGGTTTTACAAAATTTCGGTCACTTCTATCAAAATACTCTTTCAACATGTTAACATGACACACTCTTTTTTCTTTTCGCCGACCTGGTGTCTTAACTACATAGTTAACATCACTAATTTTACTCTCAATCTCATAAGGACCGAAATATCTAGCTTGCAAAGGATGACCAGGGATAGGCAAAAATACAAGAACTTTATCGCCTGGTTTAAAAACTCTGTTTCTAGCATCTTTGTCATACCATGTTTTCATTTTCATTTGTGAGGTTTTGAGATTTTCTTGAGCCAATTTGCAAGCATTATATAATTTCTCTTTGAAATTAGACACATAGTCTAAGAGATTCAAATCGCTAGTCTCAGTCAACCATTTTTCCTTCAATAACTTCAATGGCCCCCTGACCGTATGCCCAAAAACTAGCTCAAAGGGACTGAACCCCAGGGACTCCTGAACCGCTTCTCGTGCCGCAAACAACACGAGGTGAACCCCTTCATCCCAGTCTTTTTCATACTGGTGACAATATGTTTTCATCATAGTTTTAAGGGTTTGATGAAAGCGTTCAAGTGCCCCCTGGGACTCAGGATGGTACGCAGAAGACTTATACTGCCTGATACCTAGCTCATGCATAACCTGCTGAAACAATCCTGACATAAAATTCGAACCCTGATCTGACTGAATAGCCTTGGGAGCACCTACGAAACTGAAAAACTTTGTAAGGGCCTTAACTATGGTCTTTGCCTTAATATTCCTAAGAGGTATGGCTTCAGGAAACCTAGTCGAAGTACACATAATTGTCAGTAAGTACTGATTCCCTGACCTAGTCCTAGGCAAAGGACCTACACAATCAACTAACACCCTACTAAAAGGTTCCTCAAAGGCTGGAATGGGTTGGAGGGGAGCAGGTGGTATAACTTGATTGGGTTTACCTACCATCTGACAACTATGACAAGACTTACAAAACTCAGACACATCTTTTCTCAACTTAGGCCAGTAAAAGTGACTTAAAATCCTATTATAAGTCTTATTGACACCTAAATGACCTGCCATGGGTGTGTCGTGAGCTAAACTCATGATATCCCCGCGATACGCTACTGGAACCACTATCTGGTGAACGACCCGCCACACTTCATTAGGGGATGCATCGGGTGGTCTCCATTTCCGCATGAGGATGCCATCTTGTATGTAGAAGCACTCTCCGACTTTGTCCGCTTCTTCTCGGGGAAGGGCCCTCTTGCTTAGTCGGATGATCTGCGGATCTTTAGTTTGCTCGGAGAGGAGCTGCTCACGGCTTAAGGCATCTGTATCTCTTTCTAATGGCGGATGGGAATCATCACCAGGTACTGTCGGAGACTTGTCTTCATGAAGTGGTACTGACGTCTCAGGTACGTTGTCATCAATGGTAGACATGAATGTGTCAGAAAGGTCTATATTTTCGGAGGGATGGTCCTCATTAAGTGCAGAAGTACTCTCAGCCTCTTTTAGTCTGTTCCTGGCCATCGCCCTGGTAACAGCACAGGCTGGGTACAAGTCGTCGTCTTCATCATCGGACTCGACATCGGACGTGATTTTCTCACAAACAATCGGATCGGCTACAACTTTGCCGCCAGCTAAATCGTTGCCAAGCAACAAGGAAACGCCTTGAACGGGAAGAGTAGGTCGAACACCTACGATAACAGGTCCAGTAATTAAGTCTGACTTCAAATAAATTTTATGAAGGGGAACATCAATGACGCCTAGCTCCACACCCTGTAATAAAACTGACCTACCAGTAAAAGTGTGCTCAGACAAAGGCAATGAACCCTCTAATAATAAAGTCTGGGCAGCACCAGTATCTCTCAAAATCTGAACAGGCAACGCTTCGCTAGAATCACTGAGTGAAACAAATCCCTGTGACAAAAAGGGCTTATAATGATCCTCCACAAAATCATCAGAACTGGACTTAGAACCCTGAATCTCAGGAGTGTCAGAACAAATCGAATCTAAGGCTTTCCTATCATTTCTAACAGACGCACAGGCCTGTGACTTAAGTTCTTTTTTCTTCTTAAGCTTCAAACACTCACCAATAACATGACCTTTTTTCTTACAATAATTGCATGTAGGAAGCGACCCCACCCCTGGGGATGCCTCAGAACGCTCGGACCTAGGACCGGACGTAGAACCACCTTGAGATGGTGACTGGGAACTAATGGACGACTGAGACTCTTGTAAATTTTTCTTTGGAAAATCTGACGTTTTTGCGCTATCGCTAGATTGAGTTTTTGACACAAAATTTTTCTTATGAGTGAGAGCATACGTATCAGACAAAACAGCGGCTTCTTCAAGAGTTTTAACATTTTTGTCTTCCAAATGAGTTCTTAAATCTTGATGTACACACTCTTTGAACTCTTCTATCAGAATTATTTGACGCAAATTGTCAAATGAATTGGGAATTTTCTTAGATCGAAACCACTGGTCAAATAAATCTTCTTTTTCTCGAGCAAATTCAACATATGTTTGATTTTCAAACTTTTTGTACTTTCTAAACTTTTGTCTGTACGCCTCAGGTACTAACTGATATGCTCTCAAAATCGTGTCCTTGACCTTGTCATAGTCTGAACTCTCAGCAATACTGAGCGCCGAGTACACTTCAGCCGCTTTGCCAATAAGTACGCTTTGTAATAAAGTTGGCCAAAAATCGCGTGGCCACTTCAGATTGGCTGCGATTTTCTCAAAATGTGGAAAATATTTGTCCACGGACTTTTCTTGAAATTTTGGTACTAATCTGATGTTTTTGGCGGCGTCGAATTCAGACTTGACAGGCAAAGGAACAGGATTTTCCTTAGCGCTTTTCTCTAATTTTAACTTTTCTAACTCAAACTGGAGTTCTTTCTCGTGCATACGTTCCTGTTTCTCTCTTTCTTCCTTTTCTCTTTCAAATTGTCTTATTTTTTCTTCTTTTTCAAATTGTCTTTCTTTTTCTTCTCTTTCAATTTGAAATTGTCTTTCTTTTTCTTCTTTTTCAATTTGAAATTGTCTTTCTTTTTCTTCTTTTTCAAATTGTAATTGTATTTTCATTTTCTCTAATTCAAACTCAAATTTTGACATTTTGGTTTCGCTTGAAACAGGTTCAACAGGAAAATCGTATGACGAAAAGATTTCCTTAGCTAAAAGCTCTTTAGCCACAATATTTCTAATTTCTTGTTTTCTCATAGAAGATTTTACATCTAACTTCAAGTGAAGACCTAAACCAATCAAATCATCTTTTTTCAATGATTCGAACTCATCTACAGTCGGCGATTTAAAAAATTCAGTGACCGAAAATACCATGATTGATTTCTGCTGGCAAAAGTTTGGAGAATTTTCCTTTTTTCAAAAAACGAACTTTACGTAAAGTGCAAATATGCAGAGATTACTATCCCGGACGAGCCCCCAATTCTGTTATGGGTCAGAATACCCCAAAACGCCAGCAAAAATCAGACAAAGACAGAATATAAATTTACAAGTTTAATTATGTACAAAATATATATATTTACAATGATTACAACTTACAATACAATGTCCGGATCAAAGTGTCCGTTACGGTCCACAAAGTCTATCGAATGTATGGTTTCCGGTAATCACAAACGTTCTCGAAAGATCGGTGTCCAAACGTTGTCAAATGGATTAAAGTCTCAACAAATAAAGTGTCCCAGTATATCAGAATAGATGAATAAATCGTGTCTACGAATGTGTACGAATGTCCCCCTTAACACAGTTCCTCAGAGGTATTTATACTTGATAACAATGAATTACCCAGAAGCTTCTAGAACAATGACTCATTACAAATGATTAACAATAGAGTAAATTCTAGAAATCACAGTCATGTGATGATAATGATGTAACAAAGAACATACTGGAATATTCTCTAATGAAATAAACATGACATAGTAAAATCTAGAAAGAATTATTATGAAATCATAATACAACATGACGAAGTACATGTGTACCTAGACATATAGCAAAACTAAAATAATACATGACCCACAACAATACGAAAAACGTTATGACAGAAAACAACAAAACAGTACGATGACAGTGGTAGATTTTTTTCATCTTTGGTAAAATACGAAGGTTCTACATTTCAATTTCATTAATCTTTTATTTTTTTTAGCGAGTGTAAGTTCATGAAGAATTGGCCTATAGAACTTCTTTTAGAGCACCCTGAGCACTGCCTACTTCATTTCTTCAAGTAAGTTTCAAATCAAGGAGTTTCTTTCTTTTGTTCTACATGCTGATATAGAATGTTTTTCTGGAGAAGGCTATTACATGTAGTATGAGCTGCCCGGCCAAATTAAAAAAAAAAAGGGGGGGGGGGCAGCTTACATGTATGACTGCGGTGAAATTTAAAAAAAAAGTGCATTTTGACAAATGTCAAGGAGGAGTATAGGGTGTTGTGATCCTCAAAATCTGCGAATTTCTTTCTTTTCTAGATTATTTATTACACACAAGCTGTTACACTGTAAATGGTCACTGACTGTATGTTAAAAAGAAATTAATTTTTCTCTCAAATAAGTATAAATTTCATATAGAAAGCTTGATTATATCCTATCACGACATGCATTTTATTTCAGACGCAATGTTGTAATAGTCAAGGACAGTACCGCTTCAGAGTGGATTTATGTCGTCAAATCGGTAAATAGAAAAGGGGAGCAAATCTGAATAAGTTTCTTGATGTCAATACTCAATTTACAAAGGAAATCTGTTCTGAAAATTTTCAATTCCGTGTGTCTTGAAGTGTAATATGTAATAGAATGAAGAAGGTGATGTCTTAAGGAAGTGTTGTTATTTTTGGTCCCACTCCGAAGTCAAATTTTTGACGCGTTTTTGACGTCTTTTCGGACTTTGTCAGAAATGCCCATTTTTGCATTATTTCTTTAAATAACTCAGTAAGTGTATGATTTTACACACTTAGTTACGGCATATTTATCATATTTTATAATGTATTTTATACTAAAATTTTTTTATTTTTAAAAAATTTTCTTATGATTTTTTTCTGATGTAAAAAGGAAGGGGGGGGGGGAGATTTTTATACATATTCAACTTCTTCAGAACTGTTGTCGCTTACTTTTTCAGATATTTTACATTGTTCCTCTTTTCCTGTCAACTTTTTTTTAAGATAAACATAAACTGAAGTATCTCTTATTGCCTTTGTAGGGGTCTTGTGAGGTACTCAAACAATTAAAAGGAGTGAAAGCCCGGATTGGTTGGGGTGGATCGTCGCAAGATGACGCCGTTATGAAACTTCCAAAAGACACGTCACTTCCGGGTAACTGTTTGGCTTTTACATTTGCCAAGATTGAAAAAAATGGAGAACGATCTGCTAGACCAAAAATGTTCTTTTCTACAGTCAAAAACTTCAATGTTTGTATTGCTTCTCTAATCCCTTTTTTCAATTTCCTTCCTGTTTTCTACATGTAATTACAGGACCTAAAGTTGATACAGGTATTCGAAAAAGACGAAAAGTGAAATCTGCGGGTGATGTCAGCACAAAACAGGTATGGCTAACATCTTCATATTATACATGTTGGTTGTCCTTCTGATATCATTATGTGAAAGAGCTATTACTTTACGTGATCATCTTCACGCTCAAATGGGGGTTTTGATTGCATTGCTTCGATTTTTATAGTTTGCAGAAAACCAAGAGAATGTAGCGCCGGACAGTGCTAAGGTGAAAAAATCTGAAGAAAGAGACAAAAAATTCTCTAAGGCTGAATACTCTAAATTTCCAATCACTCAGAAAGCCCATTTGGTAAGTATATAGAATATATAAACTGTTTATGTTTATCCAAACAACGATGATCTTACTGTCTTACCAATTACCTACAATTATTAAATTTTCGCTGTTATTCAAAATTCTTTGATGTCCTTATTTTACACCAGTTGCACCTAATATCCAGAAAATAAAAATAATTGCTTTCGGATGACATTGTATCAGACATCTCGGTAGAGATATACAACACGACTTACCAAGTAGATTTAGGTGGTTTAATATGTAGAAGCCCCTTTGTTTCTTGAATCTTCTGTAAAAACGTAAAATCTTATTTTTAGGAAATATACTCATTGGGTTTACAAGCATATAAACCCTCTCTGTTCAGCATTTTCTTTAATTCCACAGGTGCCTCTGAGAAATCACAGTAAATCCAAGAAGCCATATGAGGTACCAGATCGATGTAAACCTCCTAAACCTCCAGAACCTCCCAAGGATCCACCAGGAACGAAACCTCCTCCTGTGTTTGTAGCCGTGGAATCACTCAAACCTAAAGATGCATTTGTAAGTTCATGACAACATGTGGTGTAGCTCTGTTTTATGTTTTCTTGTTTTGTCATTTTTATCCTTGATCCTTGACCCTTGATCTTAAAAATCAATAAGTAACCGTTATTCACCATTTGCAGATTGTATAAGCCAATTTTTTGGGTGCATGATTCAGAACATTACAAGTAATGTACTAGAATATGTCTACGAGGTATTTCAAGTATAATCAGCAGTATAATCGTATTCAACATGCTGAAGGTGACCAGTTGACGGAAGAAGAGCTGTTATCCATTGTTTGGACCCCTGCCTCATTGCCCCCCCCCCCCCCCCCCCCCCCCCCCTCAGTCTTCGAGAAGGAGCGATGAGGCGGGGTCCACACGATGGTTGTGATCTTGAACATCCTCTCAAAATTATCAGCTCAAATGCAAATTTAATCATTTGCTATTCTCCAAAGGTGGCTCTACTTTATTCCCCTGACAGATTGAGATTGTTGTATGTAAAAGAAACGAAGAGGATGATATGTTCATCCTATTTAATGAGGGTACGTATTTTTTGTGTGAGTTCGTGAAAAATCGTAGTGAAATATCTCCCATCTTCTTTCAGGGTTTAGATACTATACAATTCGAAGATTCAATAGAGAACCCCCAAACTGTAGTTACTCTGGTATGTATGATGATGATTTTCTTTTAAATATCCGAATCCGCTTTTGGACTTTTATCTAAAATTTTGACGAGGACGAATTATGTTGCCACTGTATCGTTTATATCAAATGGCATGAAACTTTATTCTAACATCGTAACAATATATGATTGATTATATTAATTTGGTTCATTTGCGCTATTACGCAAATTAATAATCGCGATTTTCGCCTATTCAGTATTGCCCCACGTACATTCCTCCACGATTTGTAATTCACTTGCACTGTTCTACTTTCAGGTTTCAAGAGGTGCTGAATGCATTATGTTGAATAAAGCATACTTTGCAAAGCATGCAAATGAACATGTTAAGAAGTTAGTACGAGAACAGATTCGTCCGTATCCGGGAGAGGCAACGTTCCAGGATAATCTACAGATTAAAGCCAATTGGGAACTCTATAAGTCTAGTCTAATAGAAGACCTGACCAGTCAATATTTTAGCTGATATGTAATTTGCTCATTATCATGTTCTCATCTTTCATTAAGTTGTGGTTGCAATCAATAAATGAAATGTTTATCGTTACATACCAAATTTGTTGGCATTCTTATTTTAAGAAATGCACTCTTACCGACTTTGGCGACAGTACTCAATGACAGGACACGTCCAAACCTCGTCAGAGAAGACAGGACCCTGACCATCTGTCCTCTCTGAATGTTGGTTGGACTCCCTGGGTGATGGAACGTGTGAGCTCGCTCCAGCAGGCAGACCACGGACTGTTTCATACGTCCTAGGTTTTTGATATCAATTCGCATTCTCGTCTGTTTGTTATTTGGGCTCCTGCGTATTGCTGACTTTTTTGTATTGTAACTTAACAGTGAGGAGGTTGTTATTCACAACAAGTATGCGTTCTTCGAGACCACTGAGTAACTGAAATGGTGAGAAGATGGTTGTGTGCTCCTAATTCGGATCACTACATCATTTGGTATTAACGACGTGGTAGATGGTCGTCCTAAGTCGGCGCTAATAGTACATCGGTCTCGTTGGTTAAGGATATCGTATATGGCGTTTCTTGTCCATTTAGCGTCTTTGGCTGAGCCAGAGTTTTTTCTCACTTTTTGGGGGGAGGGGATCAGGGCCCTTACGTTGGGAAAATTGACCGAAAAGGTGAATTTTTGAATAAATGAAATTCTTGCAAAAACTCTATTAGAATGGTTTTAAGAACAAACATGCATTAAAATGACCATATTTTACTTTTCTGATTCATTTTATTTGAATTTTACACAGCTTAATTGGAAATGTTTAATCTTTTATATGGGGGATATTTCTCAGACAGGAGTGGAAAAATATATACTCCAGGTAAGGAGGGTTTGGTCCGAATATCGACCGAGTTTTTGCACAAAAAACACCGGCTGGCCTCTTGTTGTGCTCGTCTTATCTGTGTTTTCGCATAGGGGTGTTTTGCCGTGGGTGTTGTGACCTAGTCTGTAATCCGGATAGCTACACCACTGTCATGTATGTAATTTGGTATGGATGCATTTAGAAGGAAAAGTCACACAAGAAGAAGCGAGAATTAGTTCCAGGTCAAAGTTAATCTCAGTGAATGCTCTTGAATACCATCATTGTCTGTATGATCATCAATATCTTGAGAATTGATCATAATCTGGTATTCATAACTAAATAAATAATGCGTGAAATAAAATTGTCCTTTACTTGAACCTATCTTCTGGTCCTTATTTGATCTTATTCCCCAAACAAAATGAATAAACTCTAGCAAGATCATAACTATTCAATTGTAAATTATATAATCAATGAAAATTTATGAGAGAGGCGACAGAAATTAAAATTGTAAATCAAAATAGCTTTGCTACCGTATAGATCTACAAAGGTTTTATAAATCTATCAAAGCTGTAAACTTATGTGCATCTATCAATCTGACGTTGATATCATCGATGTACAGCTGTGAACGTTACGTAGTCCATGCACGTGTGAGCATTATGTAATATAAGCGTTACTTGCTGTATTGATATCGTATGAATATAATAATCAAATGGCCATAATTTGTCTTTTCATATGGATCGAACGGAACATGTTTTTTTATGGATGGAAGAAAGGCTTGCGTTGTAAGTGTGCATTGATATCCAGTAAGTTTTCGCTTAATGGGTCTTCAAATAAGTAAACAAAATACGAAACTGCTTCCCATGTTTGGCATTATCATGAGACAATAATGATAAAGGACAAATTAAGATCATAATAAGATATGACATGTTGTGTCATCCATAGAAATACACGTTTCTAGAATTTATTTTTTCGTTCTTCCTTACTGAAAGGTTAGAGGATGATTCTTTTAAATGTCAATGAGGTATTAAGGTGGATTTAGGAATGTGGGAGATGTGAGATTTCAGCTAAATGACACAGTTTTTTTACCTTGTGTGAGGAGTTATATTTACGTGGAAGGTCTGACAACATAGACTGATATTTATCTAGTTAACAAATGACCATGTCATAACCTAAATACACAATCAACACGGCGTGAAAGGTACATCGTCCTCAGGACTGAATGGACATTGGATTGTAGTGCATGAGTGACGGAGGAATTCTTGGTATAAAAAGGATAGAGGAAATTTATTTACTTACTTTGGAATAATAGTCCGAATTTCAATGTGTTAGTAAACGTTATGCTAGTACATGCATGCTATGATTTTGCCCCTGATAAACGCATCCGTCCATCCTTTTTCAGAGGAAGGCTACGAGGTTTACAAAAGCATCCATGATGTGTCGCACAGCAGGTCCGTAGTGGTCAGTGTCTTGACCTGTGTGATACTCGTGCCATTGGTCAGCAATGGACTCGTGTTGTTTACTTACCATAAATACAAGTGCTTGAGGACGTTACACGACAAACTTCTAATCCATTTAGCGATTTTGAATATAACTATGCTTTTCGGTGTACCCCTGTACACATCGACAATTTTGTTTCCTGAGGAAGCTCTAACCAGTAAATTTCTCTGCCTTTTTCATGTGTCCATTCTATGGGGAGGAATGTTGTCGTCCATTTTGCTATATTTGGGTCTAGCATTGGAAAGGTACATCTGTATTCTCCATCCAATTAAACACCGGAAACTAAAAACACGACATATCGAATCATGGTTTATTGCGTCTGTAGTGATCGGGCATATGTTTTATATGCTACCCGTTATGGGATGGAACAATTGGGACGAGCATAGGATTTGTTCGCGCCATGTATTTTCGGACGGCTTCACTGTGGTAAGCGAAACTTTGATATTTCTACCTCTTCTTGCAAACATAACAGTGCATATAATAGTGCTAAACGTTGCCAGGATTCAATCAAAGAAAATCTCTTTGCTAGTGGGTAGCGTAAGAGAACGGCATCACAATCCCAAGTTCAACAAATCTTACAAAGCGTACGTCACAGTGTTTGTAACAGCAGTATTGTCGACACTGTGTTGGACCCCGCAGCTGATTCTTAACCTTGTCATACACAGATCCAGCATGGACGTGTTAACACAACGCACTCTGATAGAGGCCTCGTACGTTCCTGTGGTGATAAACTCTGCATTAAGTCCCTTGATTTTCGGGTTGAGACACCGACACTTTAAATGCGCTCTATACGGAGTCTTGTTTAAACATCAACACCATTGTATTCACTGAATTAAAATACCTCAATGCCTGATGACCGAAATTTTTCGCGAAGTATCAATTTTTGCTATTTTCATGAGTAATTTGAAACTCAAGAAATCATTCTGGCGAAAAACATTTTTGGATGACTTTGGATAACGAATGGCATTTTCAATTCCTTACAAGTAAACTTTGTAGATTTGTAGATTTGTTTTGTTGGAAATTAATACAAAATAACGAAAAAAAGGTATATTATGATATACATACAATGTACATGTAATACCTTATCATTTACATACTCTTTACTTTCTTTTCAAACTGCAAAAAAAAAAATAATAATAATAATAATCACACACAGAAAATAAAGGCAGTGTGAAGCTGTCTAGCCCTAAGAACGCAAAATCTGATGAACGTGAAAAGTTCTGGTCAAACGGTAAATATTTTGAATTTTACTTTTTTAACAAATAACAATGAACACTCTATATCCACAGTTTTGTGGATATAGAGTTTTCATTGTTATTCATTATATTAAACTTACAAGTTATATCAAGTAAGTTATATTAACAGTTTTGTGGATATAGAGTTTTCATTGTTATTAATTATATTAAACTTCCCTACGGAGGACACTACTTCATTCTTTACATTTTTACATCGTTTGTATTCAAATTAAAAACCAATTTCTTTGAAGTCGATAGTTTTGTTGTAAATGGCAGTACATTTGTATATTGTAAATTGTGTTTGGTTAAAAACAAAACCCCGGTACAAGAACACGAGACACTCACGAACACGAACAACCAACTAACAGAAACCCTGATTACAAACGACTTTTTTGCGATAACGATGTGGACGTTATACGCCTAGCTACGCCCTTGTTTTCTGCCACATAATTCTTTATATATACATGTAATTGCATCCTATATATATGGAGCAATTAATACTTTCTGATACTGGTTTTCATCGTATTGATGCAAATTCACATTAAGTTATATCAGCAATTTCAAGCAATTAAAACATTTAAGTTTATGTCGAAGAAAATATGACCTAATTTTACAGGATATATGGAAAAATTGATTTTTCATGTATCCCTTAAGGCCTCTTATTATAGAAGGTGTTTGAAGTATAATGCCCGTCCTCGTTCATTTTTTACTTATTTGACAAATGAAAATGATACAAGAATGATACAATTATGGAAAGAGGAAATTATAATGATAAAGAAAGTATGAATACAAAATTATTTGCTCACAAAGACATTGACAAATGGTCAGTCATGAGGGCCTATTTACATACCAGTTGTTTCGTTATTATTCAACATGATTTAGGGAATTTAATTCATTATACTTTATATTAAGGAAAATATAACAAATACAAAAAAACCCTTACAAACAAACAATAAAAATGATAGTTGAAAACAAGATATATACAAGCTTACCAACAATTCAACTACAAAAGAAAAAAAAAACAAAAAACAAAAAAGCAAAAAAATAAAAACGAAAACAAATACAAAAACAAAACAAAACCAAAAACAAAAACAAAAACAAAAACAATTCAACAATTATGACTACATCGGAACTAACAGGTCACGACAACGTGACGTGGAAACAGTGGATATACATTTCAAAACATATGATTGAAATATATCTAACAACGTATCTCTTGATTATTGCAATTTTATGTGCGTTTTGTGATAGTATAGAAGAAAGGAGGGGATCTCTAACAACACTCGGTTGCACGACCGACATTGAAACACCAAACACCTAATGTAAAAACACAGAGCAGACATACACAGCAAGAGACACAAAATGGAGAAGGAATGCCAACACACAACATAAAAACAATACACATAATCCGACGTGACCAATGCTTAACCGGTGCCGACTTATGACAACCATCTGTCGCGCCAGTAGCAAATGGTGTGTTATCCGGAATACGTGCGCACAACCCTTCCACATTTCCGGTTACATCGAAGTCTCGAAGAACGTATATATATCACTGTATTAATCTGGATTACACTCTTCCTAGCCAGCAGGATTAGAAGGGAGGCCACAGAAAGAAAACTATAATTACATCAGCTACAGTCATTATGGTGAATGGCATATCAGTCCATAAATATATAGTTGTAAGACCTTCGTTAATCCTCTGTAAGGTTGACGACTGGTTTTAGCAGCCTTTATCTTTGAATTTAGTTACTGTAATACCGGATTCAATGGGTTTATTTCTCTTCCAATACATATGCATATTGTGATAACAAAGTAATCTTACCGGTCAGAGGACGGGCCGGTCAGGTCGCTTTGACATGACCTGTAAAATGTCCTTCACCAGGAACCTTTTTACAGCCTAGGGAACGAAGTGTCCTTTTATATGATTATTCCTATCAATCAGAGACCTGGGCAGAACTGCCATATCCTAGTCCATATACATGTATTATGACATAGAAATACTTTGTTTCAGGGCTAGCCTCTAAGACCGTTAAACAAGGGGAAAAAACAAATAAAACTATATCTGACTGTTCTGAAACTTGGATGATACTCTGTATAGTATAATAATAATAAATAAATGAAATTGAAAAAGATAGAACTGTCACCTTTGTCTGATTTCATCTATGCACTTTGATAAATCTTAATAGGAAACGAAATAATATTTCGTGGGAATGAAATATTATTTGGAACGAAATAATTCATCTCAACGCATGCGTACACCTGTCATATTTTAAGATATCAAAATGGAAGACGTCGATACTAGAAAGTCTGCTATAAAGAGATTATTTGAAAAAGTGGGTTTTTTTTTAAGGATCTGAAATAGAAATTTATGGGGCAAATCGGAATCGCCCTATCTAATTAAGAAGTTGAAAAAAAGTCTTCTGTCATTCTATGAAAGGAAGTCCTGCCATATGATAATGAAAGATCAAGCTAAAGTTAAAGTCCAAATTAAGGTCAATACTGGTAGATCTGAATTTATGGTTAAAATGTTGTTTTCTTAATTTGGAATGTGTGAATAAATACGAAGGGTATGAAAGAAATATGTTGTCATTTATAATATCTAAATACTATACATAAGGTCAAGATCGAAAGGTCACTTGGTCAACAATCATATTCACGAGATGTAGTACTTCTAACGTATGAAACAACTGTCTTTCATAGAATGAAAGAAGTCTTTTTTCAAACTTCTTGACCATACAGGGTGACACTACTATGGCCTTAAAGGCCGTGTGAAAAATAAGAATTATTTCGTGGGAAAGAAATAATATTTCGAGTGAACATATTAATAAATCGTGGGAACGAAATATCATATCGAGGGAACGAAAAATTATTTCGAGGAAACGAAATATTATTGGTGGGAACGAAATATTATTTCGTTGGAACGAAATATTGTTTGGAGGGAACGAAATAACTATTTCGTGGGAACGAAATAATTTATGCCTCTACAAATGCATATACCTGTCATAATTTAAGATATCAAAATGGAAGACGTCGAAATTAGAAAGTCTGCTATAAAGGAATTATTTGAAATCTTGGTTGCTTTTCAAAGATCCGAAAATCGAAGTTTATTGGGCATATCGGAATCATCCTATCTGGTTAAGAAGTTGAAATAAAAAGACTTCTATCATTCTATGAAAGACAGTCCTGTCATACGTTAGGAGTTCATGTACTACATTTTATTAACATGAATGTTGACCAAGTGACCTTTCGACCTTGACCTTGTGTATAGTATTTAGATAATCGAAATGAAACATATTTCTTTCATACTCTTCGTATTTATTCATATATTCAAAATAAAGAGTACTAGTTACATTTTTAACCATAAATTCTGATCTACCGGTAGTGACCTTAATTTTGGGCTTTGACTTGCATCTTTTATTACAGATGTATAATCTGTAATTGTAATTGAAAAGTATAAACACATGTATGGTACATATATATATAGAGGTCTGCACATGCGCAAATGGGAGAATCATTAATTTTCGTTCCCACGAAATATTATTTCGTTCCCTCGAAACAATATTTCGTTCCCACGAAATATTATTTCGTTCTCTCGAATTATCATTTCGCTCCCCCGAAATAATATTTCGTTCCCTCGAAATAATTTTTTGTTCCAACGAATTGATATTTCGTTCCCACGAAATATTATTTTGTTCCCTCGAAATAATTTTATATTTTTACGCGGCCCTTAACGGCCACCGTATGATTCCTATATGCCCCACAAACTTCCATTTCGAATCTTTTGAAAACAACCCCTATTCCAAAAAAATCCTAAATCTCTAATTTCGACGTCTTCCATTTTGATATCTTAAAAGGTGTACGCATGCGTAAAGGCATAAATTATTTCGTTCCAACGAAATCATTTTTTTTTTTGTTCCCTCGAAATATTATTTCGTTCCCATATGACGGATTACGGATATCAAGATCTGGATATATATGAGTCCGAGATAATACGATTACCTTATATGAGAAGTAGTGCGCGAAGAAAGCTTACATTTTTCATAATAATTTGAGTTGGTTTGTTAGATGCGAAAGTAAAGGAAGTAAAGAACGTTTCTGTGTCCAAAATGTTCGTTTCTCCAACATAAACGATGCATGGAAGGTCACTCAGTACAGGTACAGTTGTACAACGTCTGTCATGTAGTATTTATCTAAAGCTTGAAAAAAAGTTTGAATTCAATTTCCATTCGCCTACGATTAGATATGAACGCATTTTCATATCGAGTTATCGCTGTGTAGCATCACGTGTCTTAAGTTGGTGAAACCACGAATAGATAAAAAGCTCAGTTGGAGGAAAGAAAACAGAAACTGCAATAACTGCCTTGATTAAATTTCATCTTTTCATAACCTATATCCTTGTCTAAACTGATACTTTTACAATCATTGACTAGTTAGAAAGTAAAACGCCGGGCCGTTATTTTTACAACATTGTGACAAAAGCTGTCGATATTTGCGTGGAAACAACCACAACATTGTGTTTAACATATTTTTATCACGACATTCCTTTTGTCAGAATGTTTGTAAAAATTACAATGGTTTCTTGATTAAATAAAGATGTATGTTTGAAGAATCAATAAAACATAATTATGATTATTTTAAAAAAAATTATTGTTGATCTAAGGATCAATGATACCCCCGCCCGGCATTTTTTACATATAAGCA
Organism: Pinctada imbricata; assembly: GCA_033119305.1. Lineage (NCBI taxonomy): Eukaryota > Metazoa > Mollusca > Bivalvia > Pterioida > Pteriidae > Pinctada > Pinctada imbricata. The sequence continues at coordinate 35,440,027 of VSWD01000006.1, read as the reverse complement.
ATGTATAAAAAGTTTGAAGGTGCACAATTAAAGACAAAATTGAGGAACATGACCCTTCATTTGAACTTGATCTGTATTTCTAAATGTAAAGCTATATCTAAGGAATAAATATATTCCCTGTTACAGTTTTCATTTAAAGATCAGGCAAGCACAAAATATTGATTTTTTTCCAAGTTTGAAGGGGCACAACTCTGCATAAAATTGAGCCATATTCAAACCTAACCTGTAATTTTTGGTAAAATAGCTACATTCAAGAAATGAATTTATTATCTGTAACAGTTGTCCTTCTAATGTCCAGAAACCACACAATTTTGAATTTGTCTAAGTTTCAAGTGGCAAAACTCTGCATGTAATTGAGGGACGTGACCTATATTTGAAGTTGACCTGTATTTCTTGGTGTAAAAGCTATATGCAAGAAATGAATTGATTATTTGTATCAGTTTTCCTTTAAATGTCTGGAAACCACAAAAGTTTGAATTTTTCTAAGTTTCAAGGGGCATAACTCTGCACAAAATTGAGGAACATGACCCATATTCGAACTTGACATGTATTTCTTTGTGTAATAGCTATATGCAAGAAGTGAATTGATTATCTGTAACAGTTTTCCTTTAAACGTCCGGAAATAACAACATTTTGAATTTTTCTAAGCTTCAAGGGGCATAACTCTGCACAAAATTGAGGGACATGACCCATATTCGAACTTGACCTGTATTTCTGGGTGTAAAAGCTATATGTAAGAAATGAATTGATTATCTATAATGGTTTACCTTTAAATGTCCGGAAACCACAAAATTTTGATTTTTTCTAAGTTTCAAGGGGCATAACTCTGCACAAAATTGAGGGACATGACCCATATTCGAACTTGACCTGTATTTCTTGGTGTAAGAGCTATATGGAAGAAATGAATTTATTATCTGTAACGGGTTTCCTTTAAACGTCCGGAAACCATAAAATTTTGAATTTTTCTAAGTTTCAAGGGACATAACTCTGCACAAAATTAAGGGACATGACCCATATTCGAACTTGACCTGTATTTATTGGTGTTAAAGCTATATGCAAGAAATGAATTGATTATCTGTAATAGTTTTCCTTTAAATGTCCGGAAACCACAGGTGGGACGGACGCACGCACGCACGCACGCACGGACAAGTGCATCACTATATACCCCCACCATTATATGGCGGGGGGTATAAAAAACAAAGAATCATCAAAATATCATATTTTACAAGGACATCGGCTTTGAAAAGATAAAATTGAATCAAAATAACCATCAGAGTACCTGTTTTCTTTCCTCCAAACGAGCGGTAATCCTCTATTTTGTGACTCAAGTCACGTGATGCTACACAGTGGTTTCTACTCGACAGCTATTTATAGGATATATTAATTCTTAGAAATTCCCATATCCAAGAAAACCTATACAAAAGAAATTGCTTTTTAGGTAACCGATCTCTGGTTGAAGTTTGATTACAGCTATTCATTAAAAGGGACATGGAGTTAATTGAAATTTAGTAATTGAAAGATCAAAAGAGGGACTTTGCAATATTGCAATATTAAAATGATATCTGAACAGAAATATTCGTGTCTTTCGATTTCCTTCCAGTTTATCCTAGCAGAAATAACCTCATCCTCTCATTGTCTTTGATGTGAAATGTTATGGAATATTGCAAGAAATGAGTCATCAATGCCTAATTAACCAACTGTGTGAAAGAAGCCTGTGAAAACTATGGGGTCAATTGAAAGTATGTCAAACAAACATCTAATCTGCATAATGTTATGCGTCTCAGAATTCATAACACTCACAATATTTAGAGTATTTAGAATACTAAGCTTTGCCAAAAGTAATAACATTTAATATATATATTTTTTTTTCTTTTCGCGAGTATGAAATTTCGCGACTGTTATATAAAATATTGGGTCTTTAGGAGAGTACAAATTTCGCGAAAGCAAAAAAATGTAATTTGTAAGTTTCTCCTATGGAAATCCAAAACATTAGTACATGCTCTAGATAGCATACCGGATAAGCTGTGAAATGTAGATACTGTATGACGGTAATCTAGGAACATAACCGTCAAGCCATGGAAAATTTACCATGTTGAATCCAAAATCATCTCTTTTGCTATACACACTTATATGAATCTCTCCATTAACGATTCTGAGATTTAGGTCAAAACATGGTGTTTACTTGTTTAGAGTCAATTCTTGTGGATAGATACTATAAATTACCGATCAGTTATTCAGTCTCAAAGTCGAGAAGGCAAGACGAAATGCGAACCTAGGAATGAATAAAATTCCGAAGTGAGACCAGTTTCACGGAGAGAGTCAGCGTCTCCTGATTGCATGCAACACCCGTCGCAACATTTCCATGGAAACTTGTCAAATTCGGTGATTGTCTCGATGTACCTATTGGTGTAAACATCAGGTAAGTCTGGTGTAAGTTTGGTGGTGATGACCACCATTCAATCACAATCCAGAATGTAACTGATCATTCTGGAAAGGGGGATCTGATATGTTTTTATTATATCCCCGTAGCGACCGAAGACCTTCCTCAAAGATGATTTCAGCCGTTGTGCAATTATAAGCCTGAACGAGTAGCTTACTTGTAAATTTACCTGCTCTAAATGATGCTAATGAATCTGAAGACGTTTAGCATTTGGTGGACCAAGAGTCCCCGTAGGCACATGTAGCAAAGTTCGATCAATTTCGGGTGGTCGTTTCTTCAAACGCATTTGAAAATTTCTGTTTACAAAATTTTCTCAAATTTCTAAAACCTGGGTCTTGTAGCATCATATCCCAGCCATTTTGCTATGTCTTTCGGTATATTTAGGACATAATTTTCACAGATTTTGGTCATATTACATTGTTCAGATTGAGGATCCCTGACTAGGGTTTATTGCCCGAAACGTGCATGTCTGGTCCATGCTGTAAATTTATCTGCTCTAAAATGATGCTAATGAATTTGAAGACGTTAAGCATTACTTGCAAGTCGTCTGGCTCTAACGATGAAATCTTCATATTAAGAACATGCTCTGGCGTATGTGAACACTATAAATTAATGCATTTAATACCAATCCTTATCATTCTTCCTATCATTATGATAAGTTTAAATGTATTCTATCATAATTTTTTTTATTTTCAAAGTATCAATTAAGTTGTGTATTTGAATGTTAACTTCCACGAAAATTTATTTCTAAGCCATCAGATCACTCACCAAAGTAGCGAAAAAAGTACATCGCTAGTATATGTTTATACGTAGGCCTTTCACGGTTACTCGTACACGAGATTTGAAAATTCGCGTAAATCGGAACCTTTTGTACTTCATTACAAAAATGGTAACATTCTGTACAATTTCTCAAAATGTTACCATACTGAAGACAATGAAAGAATAGAGAAAGATAGTTTATCCTTGCACATCCGATAATTATACTGAGTAATTTACATTTCCATGTTGTACTTTTTGGAAAGGAGGGTGCTCATTAACAATATTTCTTAATTTAAGCACATATCTCGATTTTCGATGAGATAACTCAAAATAATCTAACCATGTTTATGTCGAAATGAACAGTTTTAATCACTTTCATTCTTAAGCAAATTTTATTTAGAATTCGGTGATTATTCTTTCTTTCTTTCTTTCTTTCTTTCTTTCTTTCATTCTTTAATGAGCATGTCTTTCTCAGTTTAAAGCTCATTATAAACGATGTGTTAGGACTTTATTACCAGGGAGCATCCGTCTGAATATAAAATTCCCAAAGGCTTTTACCAGAAATAAATACTCATCAATTATACTTCAAGCCAAATGATTTATTCTCGCCCTCTCGTTTCAGTTCTTATCTCAAGTAGCCATATTTTGTAAAAAAAAAAAAAAAAAAAAAAAAAAAAAATGAGCGGCTCCGATTTCCCTGTAAGATCTATGCAGTAGCGTAATCAAATTAAAATTATGCGCTGCAAAAATCTTTGGAGGGATGGTGCGAAATTGTTGACAACCTATCATTTAAGAACTCAAAACGAAAAAAAAAAACAGAATACATTTTGTAATTTCATGTTTTCAAATAGCTGAGATATAATAGGAAATAAAGAATTGACAAATAAAACAATTTGAACACTCATTTATGGGGAACTGCGTTAATAGCTCCACATAGCAAATAAAATTGAATGAATTAGAAAACAAAGTTCCCCAGCATGAGTGTCATTAAGCCCATATCTTTCTTCTGGAAAATCATGAGGACAATACAAAAAAATGCTGATGATGAAAGTTACAGTTGTAAGTCACCACATCATCCTTTCTTGTTTAACATTTAGTAATAGAAAATAACCATAACTACATAAAGCTCTGAACCACAACGACCCACCATGTGAAATGAAAGGAGGGGATCTCCAAAAAGACTCGGTTGCAGCACCTACAGCAAATGTGAAAATACAGAGATGACTTACGCAACAAGAGACGCAAAAGCAACAACATCAAAACATCAAATATGAAAGTCCACAACTAAACCATTAAGACCAATGGGCAATCGGTGCCGACTTAGGATGGCTATCTGCCACGTAAGTAGCGATGGTGTGGTTATCTGGATTACATGCGCACAACCCTTCCACTTTTCCAGTAACTAAGAGGTCTCGTAGAAGGCAAAATTGTTGTGTGTACCGGTAATTACCTCCTCACTGTAAGATTACCGCAAAAAAAGACAACAAGACGTAGGGGTCAAAGCAACACACAGATTAATTTGTAAATGAATATAAAAAGCAAAGGGCATACGAAAAATAGTTTGCGCTTTTAATAATAATTCTTAAGAATGCCCTGGCGCAAGACTGTACACTGGTCAAGTACCATGCCAAGTGTCCGTTTGGTGACAGCTGAATCATACCCACGGTACATAAGACGTTTAATGATCTAACGCATTTTCGGTGGAAATTCTGTCCACCCTTTATCCTTCTAATTTTGTTTATTTTGCCACGACCTTGTGAGAACAAATCAGAGTGCTTAAATCGCGTCGCGTACACGTCGTTTAAATTGTTTCGTTACGCTTCGCCTTGCCTTCAATGGGTTTGATCAACCCGACAAATCTCCATAGACGGTCATTAACAAACCTAATAACTAATATTATTATGTCGCCATGCAAGGCAGATTGTGAAATTTTCAAAGTAATACACTCCTGCGTGTTAATGTCCGAATTTCAAAGGAGCCCGAAAGCAGTTTTGGCAAAATTTCCAGAAAGTTTCAACTTATCTATGACAGCAGGCAACCTTGACCCAAAAGTTTCTTAGTAATTTGCAAATACCTACTGTGGATATCAAGTATATCAGTACATGCTCTTGTGTACCGGATGTGTTGAGATATGTAAAAAAAGAGGGGATCTCCAACAACGCTCGGTTGCAGCAATGTATATAAAGAGCAGACACTCACATAAACAGACGTAAAAGGGACAAGGAACACCAACTCACACCATAGAAACATGGAACCCAAAATACCACACATAAACCAACGAGACCAATGGGCAACTGGTGCCGACTTAGGACGGCCATCTCCCACGCAAGTAGCAGACGGTATCGCTATCCGGGATACGTGCGCAAAACCCTCCCACTTTTCCGATTACCCAGAGGTCTCTAAGAGCGCACAATTGTGCTTTAAAATGACATACAAACAGACAGCATGGCACAGGGGCCCAAGAAACACAAGTATGAATATTAAATGGATATAAAAACAGAGGGCATACGAAATACAGTGCTCTGCTGGCTGTAGCGAGCTCATGCACGTGAACATACGAGAAGGCAGACTGATATTCAGAGAGGGCAGGTGGTCGAGGCCCTGTCTTCTCTAAAGAGGTTTGGACAGAGCCCGTCATGGAGTCCAGTTGTCAGAGTGCAATTCTTCAGAATGCGCTGATACAAGGCAGTGTCTGTCTGGTGACAGAAGGATCATATCCACGGTATAAAAGGCGTTTGATGATTCTAACACTATTTCTGTGGTAATTCTGTCTACCTTTGATCCTTCTTATTTTGCAAATTATGTCACCATAAAATGCAGGTTGTGAAATATCCAAAGGGGTTTTGTGAAAAGTGATGTACATCAAAGGAGGTGATCTCCAACAACACAAGGTTGTAGCACCCACAGCAAAAACCCAAAACACCCAATGCAAAAAGACAAAGCAGACAAGCACAAAAAGAGACGCGTAAGGGACAAGGAACGTTAACGCACAACACAGAAACATCAAACACAAAGGACTACACATAAACCAACGAGACCAATGGGCAACCGGTGCCGACTTAGGACGGCCATCTGCCACGGAAATAGCAGAAGGAATGGTTATCCTGGATTACGTGCGCACAACCCTCCCACGTTTCTGATTACCCAGAGGTCTCGAAGAAAGTACAATTGTGGTGTAAAACCCTCCTCACTGTCAGACAAGACCGCAAAACGCAGGGGCCCAAGCAACACAGATGAATATGTAAATGGATATAAAAAGAGGGCGTACGTAATACAATCCGTGCTCTGCCGCCGCGAGCTCATGTATGTTATCACCCGTAGAGTCCGACTGACATTCAGAGAGGATCTAGACGTTTCAAATTTCTAGACATCTAGACGTTTCAAATTTTGTTTATGATTAAATATTTTGGAAGCAACGGATGCAAGGCGACTCCTGGAATTTAAAATAAGGATGGATTTTATCCTTAACAGAAATTGATAATAATTTTTGTAAATTTTCGAGAAAGTCTTTACAACTTTGTGAAAGTGAAAACCGCGACCTAAAAGTTTTTTCGTAATTTTCTACTTTCTACTAAATTTCTACTTTGAATACCTAAAATATTGATTAGTACATGCTCTTGCATACCGGATGAGCTGTGAAATGTAGATACCATATTACGGTAATCTAGGAACATCACCCTCAAGCCAGGGAAAATTTACTGTGTTGAATCCAAAATCATCTCTTATGTCATACACATTTGTATGAATCTTTCCAATAACAAATTTGATATTTAGGTTCAAAAATGGTGTTTCTGTGTTTGTAACGTTCGCCTTGTTTAGAGTCAATTTTTTATACTTTTCAAAAACAGATTGTCGATAGTAAGAATATCATCCAGGTACCTAGAATGTAAATACCATGAGTTTCAAATTTTGATTGTTTTAAGAAAATATAGTAACCATATATGTCCAATACAAAATACTATTATTTTCATAATTTGAGGCATAAAACATCACAGTATGTTAAAATATTGTACTCTTCCTCATAGGGAAACCAGTTTTGTACGGTACGTCTTTGGGGTGCCAAAAGCAACGACAAAAATAATATCATCATACTGTACACGACAATATTGTCATTGAGATATTGACCTTTTTTGAAATAGAAGAATCCCTACCCTTACCGACATCGACGCTTTGATATCAAGGATGAAGCAATAAAAAATCATCGTTAGAATTATTTCAAAGAATCTTATAGTGCATTTTCAGTTGCTGATTGAAGGAAATAGATACGCACAAACATGTCTTAAAATACTTTATATTTAAATTATTCATAAATGATTGAAAGATGAAGATTCATTTTTTGTTCATGCGTTACTGTAAATTGCTTTATTTTCGTCAATACCAATTTTCGTCAATTCGTTCAAAATGACCATTTCGTCAGTACGTAAAATCGTTATCCAAGGGTCCCTTAAATGTAAATTCGTCTGTTCAAATGCCATCTTAACATTTTGATAGGCCGTATGCGTTTGTTTTCATTGTTTGTTTAACAATTATTGGTAAACAAACAATTAGAGACATGTTTACCACCTAGCTTTTCATTTGGTAATTAGAAGTTAAATTAAAATTAAAATTTTCCGACACTATACTTTGTCAGGAGTATTTATATTCGTCAATACGTAATTTCGTCAAGGGAGGCACTGACGAAAATGACGAAAATTGGTACATGACGAATAAAAACCAATTTACAGTATTTCGGAAATTGGTAGATGCAAAATAATGATTACACAAAATTATGCGTCATAATTACAGAATTCGAAAATCGCGAAAAAAAGGAAAATATGATTACTGTGAAATGTTCGTGGATTCGTGAGATACAGCATTTTTGTGGTGATGTAATTTCGTGGATGCCACCGTTCACAGATAAAAAACTCTAGCCGAAAAAAATAGTCTTGATAGGGAAAATTGCGACGATCACGTTACATCCATGTTTAAGCCCTTCCATGCCAATAGGCTTATTGCCACTCACGCGAAGATGTCGATGAAATGTGACCTAATTAAACGGAGGTTTTACAAGGTTGGCTTATGACATTATACAGTTGAAAAAACAGTGTTGAAGAACATTTAAAAGCAATTAAAAGCAATTTACTTATGTGTCCACGTTATCTATATGCATGCTTGTTACATCATTAAAAGTTGTTTCAATTTCTTGCTTTATGAACAATTATTCGTTGGGTATGTAAATTCGTGGATGAGGCTATCCACGAAAACCACACAAATTGAGCCCCAACGAAATATATTGATTTCACAGTAAAAGCAATACTGGCAAGGCTTCTAATGCTTAGTGTGTTCTCAATCAACCGCATAGTTAGCACAGTTTCTTTAACACGCTTCAAGGTGAAAGGGCAATGCTAAATTATTTCATGCAATATTTCATAACTTCTTCACATCAAAGAAAATGAAAGAATGAGGTGATTTCTGTGAGATAAATTGAAAATATATCGATGGGAAACGACAAATTACTGTTGCCATATTATTTTGATATTGCAATATTGCAAATTCCCCCTTTTTGATCTTTCAATCACTATATTACAATTAATTCCATGTCATTTGTGATGAAGATTTGTGATATTGAACATTTAACTATAAAAGGACAAGGGATTTTGAGCAAGTGTCACTTCATCTTCTCTTGTGGTTACCGCAGCAAAGGTCTTACAGGAGATCCTTTCCGAACTGTTGAAGATTGAAAAGGCAAAGTTAAGGTAAGAAAAAATATCCAACTCTGCTGTAAGTCAGTTCAACGACTTTGATAATGATAATGCAGTGTCAAATTCGAGAAGGCAAGGCAAACTCATTAGTTTTTCCTTTGGAACAGTTGCGAATCTCGGAATAAACAGTATTCCAAAGTGAGATAAGATAAACTTCAAACATTTTGCAAATTCTCCAGACAAAAAACTCAACATCTTTTCAAGAGTTGCACTATGACCAAACGTGACGATAAGACTTCAGAACGGGAATTTTGAAGAGGACTTGGTTTTTATTTCTTGTTTTCTCTGAAGGCGAGCCCATTTTCCCAGATGGCTGTGCATATTTTTGATTTCGTCATCAGTGCACGTAATCTATTTCATATTCCCAATGTTATTGAGATTCATTTGCAGTTTTTTAACTACTTACTGTCTTCTTAGTAATGTCAACTCTACATTTCTTTGGATTTTTAAATCGTGATTGTTTATAGTATCACCTTAACAACAGAATTCCTAATCAGAAACATGTAATTCACGTGCAAAATATTTGAAATTTTATTTCATTACGGAAATGTTCTCTGCCAGCAGGGTTTGAATATTTCATTTCTCTCAATCATAGTGAGAGGTCTTTATGTCTTAATTTAGGGTTATATAGGAAATGTTTTTGTATCAGAGTAAGTGCAAACGGTTTGTTCATGTAATCCGAATATCAACATCATTTGCTCTTAACATAGAAAATGACCTTCCGATTACCCATTGACCAATTGCTCCGATTACCTAATGGTCTTATTGATTTATGTTTCTACGTCCTTTTTGATGTTCCTTTTCTCTTTTAAGTCTCTTGTTGTTCTCTTCTACTCTGTGTTATTGCATTGGATGTTTTAGCGCTTTGCTGTGGGTGTTACAACCAAGTCTTGATGGAGATCATCTCCTTTGTTTTCCATTTAGTGGATCCAGGTGCACCTTGTTGGAAGCATCACTGAAGAGAATTTTGTATCCGACACACGTGTCAGGTGCATTAAAATTTGCTTGATATTTTCTTCAAGAAGGTTAAGAGTTGGAACTTCTCTGTATGATTGATCTCCTCTTTTTCAATGCTGTCCTTGTCGTTTCAGTGGTGTCTTCTCATAGGTTTTTTACTCTTGTATTTGACGCGAGTATTCTCGCTGTCTAAGAGCGAATAATTGCTGATGCGGTTATGTGGTGTCCATTGATTATTGCAATCATGTAGAAGGTGACCACTGTAACTCTGGTTTTATAAATTTTCTTAATATCGTGTGACTGTATAATTGATATTGTTATGAAAGGATAGGTCAATGAAAAGTACTTCTTACTACAGTCACATGAAGGTAATAATAAAATAGATGAACTCAAAGGATTTAAATCTGTTCAAAGATGCAATAGACACACACAGCACAAAGGCATTTGAACACCCGGTCAAAAGGGATAATCATCGCATACTTTAAGATTTAAAACACGGAAAATGAATGGCATGTTCAACTAGTAGCGCAACGACTGCACGAAAATGTCTTATCACAAATATGGTAAAAAAAATATCCCTACCAAGAAACTAATCAACATCTATATCAGCATGAGAGAAGGGCATTAAAATTTTGACCTCTTATTTCTCATGAAAGTCCTATGTATCTTAAAATCTATTTTCACATAGTTTTATTATAATTCTTTTGAGATGCAAGATAGATATGTCAAAATAAACTTCACATTATTTATGTCGATTTTATAATCATTTACATGTATGTGAGGTTATGTTCGACCTCGAAAATTGCCAGGTCGGGAGAGAACGGCTGTTAGTCGTATCTTGGTCTGGTACAGCGTATGTTGGTCCAAAATCGATCGGTATTAGAGCGGGGACGCTTTAGAGGTCGGGAAAAGTTTCCCGTATTCTTTCAACCGGTTGAAAAATACGGGAAACTTTCCCGCTCTCTTTGTGGTCGTGAAATAGTCGGTGCTTGGTCGGGATAGTCGGGGGTACAGCCTACGTTAATCGTGTCCTGGTCGGGAAAGAGCGTGGCTTGAGCGTGGTCTGATCGGCATTTAACTAGACCCCGCTCTCTTCACGCATATGATACGCTTTAATAACGCCCTGTTCCCGATCTTTTCCCGTCTATTCTGCGCTCTTACCACGATATATCCACTATAGATTCAATGTTTGCTGATCTTACCAAGACCTTTTCATGACCATCTTGAGACCTATTCACGCTCTATATGACCAAGTTACGACCAAACGACGCTTCCAATAGGATCTGTGCATATTTCATTCATTTTCTCATACTGATATTTGAGGATCACTGACGAGGGTTAAGTACCCGAAACGTGCATGTCTGGTCCATGCTGCCAATTTATCTGTGCTTAAATGATGCTATTCAATTTGAAGACGTTTAACGTTAAAATATTTATTATCAAAATGTCGCGGCAACGATTCTTGGCTATCCAATGCCACTTTTTAAGTACATGTAAGGAATTTTTTTGACCGTTTTGGGTAAGGCTGGGTCAAAACGAGAAATATATGCTTCTTCTTGGCCGATACGATCATTAGATGACAAAAGAGACCAGTTTAAGTTAGAACTTATGTTTTGAGCGGGAATACGTCGGGGACAGTCGGTAATAGATCGGAATTGCATCCGGAATAGATCGGGTTTTGGTCGGGAATAGATCGGAGTTTGATCGGATAGAACGGGACTAGGTCGGCAGTATGATCGTGAGTAGAGCGGGTAAAGCGTGAGTAAGTCCGCGATGAAACGTGAATCGGTCATAAATTGATCGGGAATAGGTCGGGAATAGAGCGCGATGTCAAGAAAAAAAAAATGAAAAGGTCGGGAAAGTTTTACCCCCTCTTATGAAAATTGCGGTCGGGAATGGTCGTAGGTACAGCGGGATTGCAATGGAACGGTGGCTAGCAATAAGTAGTAGAAACATTAGAAAATTAATGAAAAGCTGATCCCAATATTTTCTCTTCTGAGCTTTAAAATGCTTGAAAGTTTACAACATATTGTCTGCATTATTTATCTTTATACAAAAATGGAAGAAACTGTATCATATTTTTGGATTTTTTTTTCTGTCAAAAATTGACATTTTTATGGAAAAATGGTAAAACTTTATAAAGCAAAAAATTAGCCAGGTAATTTACCTGAAAGATAGCAGTTTGATTATTCTTCATATTGTAAAACAATAGAACAAAAATCTTTCATTTTGTGAAAATTAAGTGGGTAAAAAAAGAAGATTGGTAGTGTATATCTGAATGTTATACATTGTAATTGCCTCAAATGTACGCATATCGGTAAGAGGCATATTTCCCATTCCTGAGCTGAAAGTAGATGAAAGTAAAATGACTAAAACCTAACCGAGATTCAAACAGGGTACCTTCGGCATGACAGCCCAACGCTTTAACCGATTCAGCTATTATCACGCGCTTATAAAACGCAAACCATACTCGATTCAATCCATATTCGAGGAAATAAAAACATTGATTATTAATTAAACAAAGCACAAATGAGGAAGAAAACATAAACTCGTCCTAGTTGACCACATATTTATCACATATAAAAGATCAATCTACAACTCTTTATCTATTAAGTAGTACTAGTATAGATAATTCTATCATAGAAAAATATGCAGGTTTATCCATAAAAGAAAGGAGGGGATCTCCAACAACACTCGGTTGCAGCACCCACAGCAAAACCCCAAAACAACCAATGCCAAAAACACAGAACAGACACGCACAGAAAGAGACACAAAAGGAACAAGCAACGTCAAATCACATAGAAACATAAAAAATGACTACACATAAACCAACGAGACCAGTGGGCAATCGGTGCTGACGAAGGACGGTCATCTGCCACACTAATAGTAGACGGTGTAATTATCGTGTGCAAAACCCTCCCACTTTTCCGATTACCAAGAGGTCTCGAACAACATATAAATGTTGTGTAAAACAACCTCCTCACTGTAAGATGAACATACAAACAGACAGCATAACGCATAGGCCCAAAAATTACACAGATGAATATGTAAATGGTTATAAAAACAGAAGGCTACGAAACACAGTCCATGCTCTGCCGGCTGTAGCGAGCTCATGCTCCGACTGAGATTCAGAGAGGTCAGGTGGTCGGGGCCCTGTCTTCTCTAAAGAGGTTTGGACAGGGCCTGTCATGGAGTCCTGACGTCATATTCAGTCAGAGTGCAATCCTTGAGAATGCGATGGTACAAGACTGTAGAATGTTCAAGTACCAAACCAAGTGTCCGTCTGGTGACAGAACGATCATTTCCACGGTATAAAAGGCGTTTGATGATTCTAACACAATTTCGATGGTAATTCTGTTTACCTTTGATCCTTCTTATTTTGTTAATTATGTCACCATAAAATGCAGGTTGCGAAATACCCAAAGTGATATACTCTGTTGCTAGAAATGGGGATGATCTCCAGCATGACTACCCTGTACTCACTCAGCGAAACAAACGATAGTATGGGTCCGAATTTCAAAAGAAGTTGACAATATTTTTTGGTAAAATTTCCAAAAAAAAAGTTTGTGAAAGCGAAAACCTATTTCTTAATTTCTACTATGAAAATCCAAAACATCAGTACATGCTCTAGCATACCGAATGAGCTGTGAAATGTAGATACTGTTAGACAGTAATCTAGGAACATCAACGTCAAGCCAGGGAAAGGGCAAAATAAGTATTGGTGTCATATTTCATGATAATAAATGAGTAGGGCTATGTTTACACTTTTTGATTCATACTTTCGGCCAATTGAAAGAGATGAACGAATTGCTTGTTTCCAAATAAGATAATTCTATTGTTATTGTTAATTGCAGAGAGTTCATCCGAGATGTCTAGTGCGGAAGAGGATCAAGCATTTGCTCCAAATGATACATATTTCTATGATACCATACTGACGGATGGCTTTTCCCGGTATATGATGGCACAAGAAACCGAATTTGAGTTTCTTTACATTCCTATTATATCAGGGCTGTCCATAATATCATCGATCATTATCTCAAGTATTTTCCTTAAGAAAACTATGATATCACCAACGAGCATACTTTTAATCGGGATAGCTATTTCAAGATCCGTTAACGGCTTTATTGCATCGGGAACCAATATTTTTAAGTATTTGGCGTATTCCGGCGATGTTGTTTATTCTTTACCATACCCTTTCTGTATAATATATTTTGCAATCGCACGACTGAAAAATACACTAGGCGATTTTGCCCGCTGTCTAGTATTTTTCGTTGCACTTCAACGCCTCCTAGTTGTACGATGGCCATTTCAAAGCAGAATGTTCCTCACAAATCGTATTTCGTTTCTTGTGCTTTTGGTGAGTGGTGTGATTTCTATCGGCTACAACCTCCCGGAAATTATTGCCACGGGAACAGACTTTACAACGTTCAAAGCATTCATAGAAGGGAAAGGGCTTGACGTTGATGATTACATTTCACATGAATACTACTACTACTACTACTATTATTATGATGATGACGTTATGGAGACCAGTACCAACTATGACAACACCATGTATGATGTCACAACCATGCCCCTTCTGGATAGTTCCTCGAGTATCCTTCGGTCAACTCCTTGGCCTCCAGTTGTCACGAGTTCCAGTCCGGATACGAGCTATGATTACAAGGAAGCCTGGATGACGGAAGCCCAAAAGGAAATGCTTTACAATGAGTGTATATATAGACAGGATACAACTGCTGGAGAAGCAAAGCGACTATATCACGTAATATTTTTTGTTATATATTTGATTTCTATTGCAACTTTTACTATTTTTCTTATCCTTCATCTGAGAAATAGAGGTTTGGCTGACAGTAGACACGAGGCAAAAGGTAGAGTAAAGAAAATGATGATTTTGAATATAAGTGTGGTCATGTTGTTGGTCTTGGAATTCATAAGAGGAGTATTTACTAATTCACTTCTGTTTATAACGTATTTGGTTTATGTGGGTGTATATGAGCTTCCATCAACTAGAGAGGGTTTGGATGCTTTTGTTTATGTCTTTACTGCCCGTGATATCATCGTTGCACTTAGCTCATTTATTACCATGTGGATTTACATTGTCTCGTGTAGTCAGTTCCGCATGGAACTAAAGAAATTATTCCTTTGTGCTTTTTGCCAAACAAAAAAGAAGTTCCCTATACTAACAAAAGAAACAAAATCAACGTAAATCCTGCAGCATATTGTAACCAAATCTTATTTATACCTTGTCACTTTCACTATGCATAAACAGACCATGCAAATTGACCGTTTCTTTAATTAAGATACAAAGTCGAAAATCATGTAAAAGAAATAGTTTTCTATTGTTAATATCATAAAAAGCTCTAATGGGTATCTTGTCTTGCTTCTAGCATTAATGAATCTTTCTTTCAATGCTTCCTTGAGAAGTTTTAATGACAAATATGGATAATGACCATATCCTTGTATACAGCAAAAAAATCGACGATTCAGAAAATCAAAAACCGAAGGCATACAAAATCAGGATAAAACAGGAACCAAAGCAAACAATCAAAAAACTCCACCATATGAAAAAAGCGAACTCTAATATAAACATTTCACATTACGACCATTCTACAAAGATTCATAATCAGACTTACTTGGTAACACCATGTTTGACTTCGATATCAAAATAAAACTAGAAGAGATTAGCCCTAGAATTAATTTCGATATCACAAACTTTCTGCAATCTTTATTGAAATTCTTCTTTTTCCAATCCAATCTTCAAAGTATGAAAGAAAGGAGGGAATCTATAACAAGACTCGGTTGCAGCACCAACAGCAACACACCAAACACCCAAAGTGAAAACACAGAGAAGGCACACACAACAACAAATAAGGAACAACATGAGAGACATCAAACATCTAACATAAAAGACAACACATAAACCAAAAAGACCCGTGGGCAATCGGTGCCGACTTTGGACGGCAATCAGCTACGTTAGTAGCAGACGGTATGGTCATCCTGGATTACGTGCGCATAATTCTCCCACTTTTCCGATTACACAGAGGTCTCGCAGAACGCACAATTGCGAAACTCTCACCCTTATCCGAACAGGAAAGGGTCTTCCGATACATTAAACTGATGTATTTACAAAAAAACCCATTCTCGATGTAATGTGCATTTCAAAATAGATAGTAATAGTTATCATGACAAAAAAAGATAGTGATACCCGGTCTTACTTCGGAATGTTGTTCATTCCGGGGTTCGCAACCGTTCCGATGGGAATCCTCACGATTTGGCCTTGCCTTCTCGACTTTGGGACTGGATGACTGTTGGGTGCTTCTTTGATTTTTATTATCATTAAAAGCCCTTACGTCATATACTGCACATATGCTAAATAAATAGATATCAAATACAAAAACGGTCCATGCTCTTCTGGCTTAAGCAAGCTCATGATTAATCACCCCAACATTTCGAATTATTATGTTTAGACAGGATATAGGATCATGATCCGTATGTTGATAAGCATAAGCTCTCTTTTACATAGAATATAAGCTCAGCTGTCGGCACCAGGTTCAGCTTGGTCTTTCTCTGTTTTATTTTTTGTATTGCCATGCGTTGTATTGTTTGATTGTTTGTAGGACAGTTCGTTATAGGTATTGATTGATGAAGTTGTTTTGTCTGATGTTGTTGTTTATTTATCTTGTGGGTGTATTCCGCTGTGATCAGAACAGGGAAGTCTTAACCGAGATCCCTTCTTTGTTCTTTTGATTTGATGTGAATAAAACCTACCAATCGGACTGCTCGTAAAGCGAAAGTAATACGGTAGTTAATGGGATAGAAAAGAAACCAGATACGTGACCTTCATACTTATTCGTTTGTGATATTCTTCTAAAACGATTTGCTAGATGTAAATGAATTTAGAATAGTAGAAATCTGATGTTATGATTTGTGTAAAGTATTAAAAGTTTATGGGTATCTAAATATCTGTAATCATATTCAAAATTATTTTCTGAACTTTGAGCTGGTTACACGACCTCTTACATGTAATATGAATTATGTCATATAATGCAAAACGTTACAATGAAAACAATCTTCAGGAAAATATTATCAATTTTCGTAACCAGCAAAAATCACAATTATTTTGAGTGTAAAAGCCCCATTATTAGTCTTTCTACAAACCCTTCCAAACCAAATACACTGTGGACACTGTGGAAACTGTACAGTATCATCGTTATAATAGAAGGAAGTCGTAATGCGAATGTAAGGCCTAACTTCAACAGAATCCTGTTTAAGTGAGTCAGTATTCATTCACTAAATGCGCAATTGTCAACGAGCGTCTTGATAAGGTATCCTTAGAAATTTAATTTTATTGAAAGGAATTATTGATGGATGAAATGATATCATTGCTTCCTTATATAATGTCACAAAAGAACCTACCATTAGAAAGTTTTTAACGTAGATCCGTACAATTTATTTACAAGTATGACTAAACATACAATGTACATTTATAGTCGTTTTCATTGCTTCAAAATTTGGTATTCAAATTTTGTAAATTACACCCATTCTTTTGTGTTCGATGTTTCTGTGTTATTTTTTGATATTCCTTGTCACTTTTGCGTGTCTTACTGTGCGTGTCATCTCTGTGTTTTGCATGGGTTGTTTTGGTGTTTAGCTATGGGTGCTGGGACAGAGTGTTGTTGGAGATCCCCTCCCTTCCTTTTTTGGCAAATTGAAGATTTTTCCTATGCATGTAAGTTATTTGTTCTTGCCGGATGTCTTTTTTACGTATTGTTAGTAGTGATATAAATCTGTTTCTACGATCGAAAAGACAACTATTGCTGTCATGTTCATTCTTATGTCTTATATTATGTATCATTTTTTCGGTAAATATATTTGATACTGACATAACAAATTTATAATATTTTACTGTTTCAAAAACAATAGATATATTGTTATAAACAGCTTCAACATATCACATGGAGTTTTATTACAATTTAAACATTGTATGTATGTGTTATTCACAGTTTGATTTGAACATAACATATATATTGTTTACTACTGTTTCAACTCAATCGATGTATTGTTATCAACGATTTCAACATAAAAGATTGATTGTTATATTCAGTATCAATATTTTAGAAATTTTGTACGGAACATAATGTCGGTTTTAAATCTTAATTGATATATTATATATTATACGTGTTACTATAAATAATAGCTTTTCGCCCCAAACAAAGTAGTCTTTAATAAAAACCAGGAAAATGTACAATATTATCCATTTATCGAAGCTATCGACATTAAGACGAAAAATACTTAAAACAATAAATGAATATAAGAATCAACATTATATTTAAAACAAATTTGGCAAATTGTTCCTAGATTAATTCTACTTTGATAGCAGTTGAAAATAGCTTCTTCCATTCATCTGAAATGGTATTTGTGATATTTCTGTGCATGAATATTTTTAAAACCATTCTGTATATATTCGCTGATGTTTTAAATTATATTCTTAAATAAATGTGCTTTAAATGTATATTTTTCTTGTTGGGTTCATATTGAAATAATCTCCGTATCTTGTTCCTTCACATTGGATGGTGTTTTGGCCATATTACATTGTTTAGACTGAGGATCACTGACGAGGGTTAAGTACCCGAAACGTGCATGTCTGGTCCATGCTGCAAATTTACCTGGTTTTAAATGATGCTATTGAATTTGAAGACGTTTAACGGTATAACACAAATAATGGGTTATAATGAAGATAAGGGGTAAAAACGTTAAAACAATGAAAAGATAAGAAGATAAAGACAATTGAATTTAGCGACAGGAAAAAGTCCAACACTTGTGTTCGTTTGCTAATGAGTATTAAAAAATATACTTTGAATCCAAAATCATCGTCAATAGACCCTAGTACAATAACAAATGCATGACAAATAAGAATTAAAGCAAACAAAACAAACAAACACAAAGCAAACACAAAAACAAAACAAAACCAAGATAAAGCATCCGGAGCAAAAGTATGAGATATGCATGGGACCTATATTAGCAAGAGTCTCCTTGAAACATCAATTACTTCACCTTTAAAAAATACTTAGAAAAGAGAAGAAGTACCAATTCTTGTTCAGGACTCAAGGGGAATATGGCAGGACCAGGTGCTTGGGAGGAGTGAGCGTCATCTGACTGCATGGAGGATGGGGATCTCCAACCAGACCTGGTTGCAGTACAAACAACAAAATACCAAAACAGCCGAAGCGCAAACACAGAAGACGAGTACAGTAAGAGACGAAAATGAGACACACGACATAAAAACAATAATCACAAAAGACTATACATAAACCAACGAGACCAATGGGCAAACCAGTGCCGACTTAGGAAGGCCATCGGCTACGCAGGTAACAAATGGTGTGGTTATCCTGGATTACGTGCGCACAACCCTCCCACTTTTCCGATTCCCCAGAGATCTCGAAGAACGTACAATTGTGGTGTTACACAACCTCCTCACTGTCAGATGACCACACACAAACAAGACCGAAAGACGCAGAGGCCCAAGCAACAGAGAAGAATATGTAAATGGATATAAAAAGAGGACATGCGTACGTAATACAATCCGTGATCTGCCGGCTGTAGTGAGCTCATGTTTGATATCAACCGAGGAGTCCGACTGACATTCAGAGAAGACAGATGGTCGGGACCCCGTCTTCTCTAAAGAGGTTTGGACAGGGCCCGTCATGGAGTCCCGTCGTCACAGTCAGTCAGAGTGAAAGTTCTAAGAATGCGCTGGTACAAGACTGTAGATTGGTCAAGTATCAAGTCTAGTGTCCGTCTGGTGACATGAGGATCATATCCACGGAATAAAATGCGTTTGATGATTCCGACGCATTTTCGATAGTAATGCTGTCTACCTTTGATCCTTCTAATCTTGTTTATCATATCATCATGAAATGCATGTACCATCCGCCGCGACTACCAAATAGAAACTTGTAAAATGTGGTGGAAAGTCGGAGATTTGAGATGGTTTTCAAAGAAAACGTTCCCCTACGGGATTTACAACACAGTAAAACACAGAAACAAACAAATGCGAACACGAAGAGTGGACAAGCAGAATAAATTTCACGAAGGGATAGGGAGGACCAAATGTCAAAGGCGACATCTAAACATATAACAAAAAGACTAAGCATAAACCAACAAAACCAATGGGCAATCCGTGGGGCTTTGGAGGGCAATCTGTCACGTTAGTAGCAAATTGTGGGGTTACCTGGATTACGCATTTACAAAGCATCCACTTGTCCGGATACCCGGCGGTATTGAAGAATTCACAAACAAGACAGCTAAACACAGGGGTATAAGAAAAAAAAACCCCAGATTAGTAATTGAATTGATATCAAAAGTATGAGGACCTGCGAACAACAGTCCGTGCCCCACAGGTTGAAACGAGCTGATACTTTAGGGCCATGTCTGCTCTGACGAGGTTTCGGTAGAAATACTACAGATACGCGCAGCCCGACGGTGCAATTAGTTTATCTTCAACATGACGGCGTTTAAGTGACCAAAACAGACCACACCACACATGGCTTGGATATAAAGAGCCAGAGACAAACGATTCATTTAGCTTGAAACATGAGTACATTATTAATATTAGGTTAATGACTGACCTACTATTGAATTATAGGGATAAGTTATTATCATGGTGGGGGAGTTGGAGGCGACGTGCAAGCCTCGTCTTGGATTGTAAATCTTTTACATTCCGATGAGATTCCACTGTCTCAGTCTGAACGTCGTGATAGATTCTATTAGTCTCTAGCTCTTTACTGACGTGTTATAATACATTCCTTTGTTTCCAAGTCATGTGTCAGTGTTTTGTTGCGGCCACTGAAAAGTCGTTTTGTATGAGATCTCCTAATCCCATTGTCGAGTTGCGCGTATTTGTACTATTTCTAACAAGATCTCGTCAGAGCAGAAAAGATCCTGACCATCTGCCTGCTCTTAAAGTTAGTCGAACTTTTACGCATAAGCTTGTTGAATCCTGCAGAGAAAGGTTTGTTTTTGTAAGAGATAATTTTTTGCACATCAATGTTTGTTACTTGGGTCCTTGCATTAAACTGTCTGTAGCATCGTATCCCACCCATCATGCTACGTCTTTCGGTACAATTTGGACATAATAACCTTCACACTCTTTGGTCATATTACATCGTTTAGATTGAGGATCACTGACGAGGGCTAAGTACCTGAAATATGCATGTCTTGTCCATGCTGCAAATTTATCTGATTCTAAATTATGCTATGGAATTTGAAGATGGTTAACATTGTTTGTGTCAGCATCTTACAGTGGATTTGCTATTCTACACATCAAATTTGCGTTCCTTGAGACCGCAGTGTTACCGATCAAATGGGACGGTAATCTGGATAACCATTCCTTTTGCAACCTACTTGGTAGATGGCTGTCGGGTATCTTCTTGTGTTTATTAACTTTCTGTTCTCGCATTGCGTGTTTTGCAAGAGGACGCTAGTGAAATTAATTTGGACTGCTTATGAAAAGCACTTTGGCTGGAAGCATCACTGATGAGAATTTAATATTCGAAACACGTGTCTGGTGCCGAAAATTGGTTTGAAAGTTTCCTCAAGACGGTATAGAGTTAGAACCCTTCCGCATTATTTGGTTTGTCTTTCTTTATCTTTTGTCTTTTTTGCTATTGGTCCTGCAAACGAGTCTGGTTGGATATCCTCTACTACTTTCTTTCTATTAGAAGTTTTCCAATCAGAAACGGTTGTCATCCTACGAACTTCATGCATACGAAACCAAACTCAAAATCAAAGTGAAAAATCGCTTAGATTTATTAAATAATCAGTTTAACATACTTTGACAGTAAGAATGAAGAGGTTTGAATGCCTCATGTTTGCTAGAAATAAAACATCATCTATTTTTTTTAAATTAAATTACTACATGTAATGCTTGTTTTCCATCATGATAGATACGGTCCCCAGTATGAGTAAGTTACGTTTGGTTTCGTATGAACGAGCTTCGATGCGGACCAACGGTTTATTATTGGTAGAGCTCTATTGAAATAGAGAAATAGAGAAATCTATTGCATGTGCGTTCATTAAACAGGACATCTTTGCTCTTTCAGGGAGCAAGTCTCAAATATTTGCTCCGGAACGTTTTGTCTTTCTTTTCGCTCTTTGTTTTTCTTCTCTTTTTTGTTGTGTTTTGTTTTGCACTTAATATGGTTTTTGATCTATTGATGACAATTTTGTATTTACAGTTTGTCTTTCGCTCATTCATTAGCCAAAAAATAAGATTTTTACTTCTTAGCTTCAATAATGTTTACGCTATATGTCGGCGCCGTGGTCTGGTAGTAAGGGCGTCGGACCAATGACCGAAAGATTGCTGGTTCGAGCCCCATTAGGATCACGGGGCTGCCGACATATACTTATCTATGTTCTGTGTTATATACTTAGAATGTCATTGTCGGTGAATTGTATGAATGTCTAGTGTTTCAAAAAACTGTTTACGCTTAATGGTTGGTAATGTTATTTTGTGTACTTCGAGGACCATCCAATACGAAGAAACAAGACATTAAGTTCATTTGAATATAAATTCAACAAGAATTAAAGCACATTTATTTAAGAATTACAACATCAGCGAATATATACAGACTTGATAAACGTTAATGAATAGAGATATTTTTTTAAAGAATCATTTGAGATGAATGGAAGAAGCTAACTTCAAAAATATACATACATGTAATGAAGTATCTACGAATGATTTTCAAAGTTTTAAAATTCGATATAAATTGTTATCTTCATTTATTTTTATTGGTATTTTTTTGTCTTCATGTCGATAGATTCGATAAAGGATAATCATATGTATTTGTCTTGTTGATCAAAATTTTGCTTCTAGAAAAAAATTCTGGTGAAGTTGTTACTTTAATAGCTTAAAGTTAAAAATTTTAACTCGACATTTTGTATACCCTTTTCCATACCTCTGAAATGTTGAAACTGAATCAAATACTGGTAAAGTTGTTGCTAATACTTAAAAATCTAAACCCGACATTTTATTCACCATTTTCCGTAATTATTTCTAAAATTTTAAAGCTGAATATAACTATCCATGTGTTATGTCGAAACTGTTAATAACAATACATCTGTTATGTTGAAAAATGTGTAAACAATATATCTGTTGTGTACCAACTGTTAATAAAGATATATTTGTTATATTGAATTTGTTAAAAGTGACAATATGTCTGGTTTAAATTAACAATACATGCTATGCTGAAGTTTTAAATAACAATCCACCTGAAATGTAAAAATTTGGCATAACAATAAATATATAGTTTTGTAACAGACAGAAATAACAGATATGTTTTATCACTATCATTTATATTTAACAAAAATATCATATCATATTTACCTGTAAAAGTTATCTTTTTTTTTTGTTCTACAATATAATTGTTTGTTCATTACACATTTACATGTCACTTGTGAATAAGGAGACATAAGACGACGGCGACAGTTATCTTTTTTGTCCGTACAAATAATGTTTGTTGATTAAACATTTCCTCTAGCAATATGACAATTCAGTGACCACAGAACACACATCCACAAAGAGGGCCAATGCGTAAAAATATCAGAGAAAACATAAACTTTTATTACTCAAGCAAAGAAAATACATGTATATGAAAATATTCAATGTGACGAAAATCAATATTGAGTTAATGAAGATCGTAACCATTATCTCAACAGCACCCACAATAGAGCACAAAATCGAGCATCCACGGACAGCTAGCAAGCTAGAGGTGGGACCAGGTGCCCGGAAGAAGTAAGCTTCCCCTATTGGCTAGCCAAACCCGCCGTCGATGTGTTGAGAGCAATTCACAATTTTTGTATCTCAAATATTGTAATAATGATTTAATTTGCAGCATGGGCCAGACATACGCGTGAGTGTTCCTTAATCTAAATACTGCAATATTACCAAAGAGTGTAAAAGTTATTATGTCCAAAAATGCAATGAAAGACGTAGCAGAATGGGTGGGATATGATGCTACAGGTCCCACGTTTCTGAAATTTCAAGAAATTTCGATATCAAAAGGTCAGATGTCTGGTTTCTCTTCGATCAGTATTACTTTCACTTGGACAAGCAAGTCCAACTGGCAGGGTTTTCCATGTCATATCAAGAGAATAAGGAAGGGAATTTCCAGCAGAACAACTTGTATCGATCACAGCGGAACACACTTACAAGATGCATTAAACAACGGCATCATACACAAAAAATGCATTAATTAACAGGGGACAACACACTACAAAATAATACCTACAACACAGTCCAGTTAACAATTATACAAAACATCGAAGGACATAATATAAACTGATAAAGACCAAGGTGAATCCGGCGGAGGTCATATTCTTCATAAAACCGAAAGGTGTGATTTTCAGGATAATATGCACAAATTATCATCCTTATCCGGGCACAAAGAGGTCTTCCGAGACATAAACTGATGTATTAACAAAAATCAATCTTACTGTAACAAGATAATAATACGTAAGGGCCCTATGTGAGACACAAGCTATGTAGATTCTGGCTGAAGCGGGCTCATGATCTACACCCGAGAATTCCGTCAACTTTTAAAGAGCAAGGGACTAGGAACCAGTCTACTTTGACAAAATCTGGACAGCGACCATCAAGGTGTCATGTTGTTACGCTTAATTAATGTGCCTGAGGGATAAGATGCTGGTACATGTACATATCCGTAGATAGGTCGAGTACAATGTTTAGCATTCTTTTTTTACCTTAATGATTATATTTACTACAGCCGATTGATTGTTTATTTAAGAAATTTATGTTATTCAGATGGTTGTTATGGGGAATTTATATTACCATCTGGATTTTGATAAATTGAATGACGCCCGGTAGGGCATCATGATAAATTTATCAAAATCCAGATGGTAATATAAATTCCCCATAACAACCATCTGAATAACATTCATTTCTTATATTTACATTCCTCAATTGTCGTTTTTATCAGTAATAATATGCCTTTCAAGTTTGATTTTCCCGCTGTCTTTGAGAGCGTTACTAGGAAGGCGTAACTAGGGAAGTGGCTAACTGTGTCAAGAAGAAGTGCCATCATGCGAGACGTAATTTCACTAATGAGTTTTCAGAAAATTCGCATTTATATTTTCGAGAAAATTGTTTTCTTAATAAACGAGTCTTACAATGTAAACTATTTCCTATTTCGTCTCCAATCGTCAATTTCTTCGCGTGCATGCATATCGAAGGTGTTATGTGATTCGGTTTCAAAAATGGTTCGCCAGGTGATCGTAGTTTACAGGCGCCAGTCTCTAAAGGTTAGTGATTGAATTCCGTGATGACAAAACCTTGTCATTGAGTTAGAAGTGCATTCAAATGATATCCCGATTCTCATCGGTGGGTTCTAAGGAAGATACGAGGAGACGAGAAACGTAAACATCGACAGTTTCACTTTGTCCCAGATTCCGTCACACGTACATGTATGCATTCGCGGCACTCGTGCACAGGAGCTCAAAGAAATTTTGTTACAACTTCTTACATAAGTTAAACGCAGGGTTAAATGTAACATCTTCGAGTACAAATGTAGATTGTTACAGGCGTTCACAGTAAGTACAATAACATACAAAAATTGAGTTTGTATCTGCACAGCATTGAATCAAACGTGGTTGTTTTGAAATTGAGATTTGTAATGATCCGTTTGATTTGATGTTTAAAGGACTGTTTTGACCTGGCCTGTGCAGTTAGAATATTCAGCGTCCTAGAATAAAACTTCTCTACAGGGCTCATGCATAGCTTAAAAGAAGTTCGCCGTTCAGGTTTTTCATGACGCTAAGAAAAATTAGTTTCGATTCATTAGGAACAAGACATCAAAATGAATACCGCACTACAGCTTTTGACTACTATTTCTTTGAAAAAATCTTTGTATTACACTTTATTTTATCTATCATCAACGATCAGTTTAAAATTTTGATGCCTTAGCAACCGACATGGGGCTGCCATTTTGTTTATAAATACGATGATTTTGTTTTTGTATTACGACGCAAGCCATTCGATTGGTCCAGCAGATGGTAATATAATTTTGCAGATGGTAATTTATGGGTAAATATCAACCATCTGCTTAACATTGCAGCCTATAAGGAGTAAAATTCAGAATGTAAACATTCACATTTAGATTTAACTTTGATCAGGTCACCGTAAAAATGGCAAAGAAAATCTTAATAATAATGAATCTGAAATTGCCCTTTTTTCGAAATAATTCCCAACACGAACTTTTGCGTCTGTTACACGTTAGTAGTGATTCCTTCCAGTCTTTAATACGATAATCAAGTTCGCACTATGACCTGCTCAAAGTTTACATTACGACGGTGACGTCTGTGTTACGATTTTAGAGCGCTCATTCTACGTTCTTGAAGGCATTACTGCGTTCGTGCTACGATCATGACACGTTCAAGACGCAAATTGTTTGGACAAGGTCTGTTTTGACTTTTTTCGAGCCATTAAACCGAGAACGGGTTGAAAACGGCAGAGATGTCACTGTCTCCATATGATTATATGTAAAAGTTTTGCAGTTCGTACTACGATCCTACAATGTTCGCGACACGTTTCTAATACGTCAATGAAGTTCTCAATATGTTCGCAAGTAGTCCTTAACACGTTCTGTCACCAGCGCGTTCTCAGCATGACTGTTTTGAATAGTTCAAGTGGGACCTGTTGACACGGCTTACGGGCAAGATCGTTGTCGTTCCTACTAGGAACTCAATACGTTTCAGCGAGTTCAAACTTTTAATTTCTATAGTGCATTTTTATAAAGTGAAAGTGACAAATTTAATAAAGGCTTCAATTTTTAGATTGATTTTGTTTCTTTTGTTAGTTTAGGATGCTTCACTATTGTCTGGCAAGAAGCACAAACGAATATCCTCTTGAGTTCCATACGGAACTGACTACATGAGACTATGTAAATCCACATGGTAATAAAGGAGCTAAGTGCCGCAATGATATCACGGATCCTTATGACATAAATAAAAGTATCTAAACCCTCTCTACTTGATGGAAGCTCATATACACCCACATAAACCAAATACGTTATAAATAGAGGGGAACAATAAAATACCCCTCTTACGAATTCCAAGACCAACAACATGACTATACTTATATTCAGAATCATCATTTTTTTAACTCTATCTTTTGTCTCGTGTCTACTTTCAGCCAAACCTCTATTCCTCAAAAGAAAAATCAGGTAAATAGTCAGAGCTGCAATTAGAATCAAATATACAAAATAAAATATCACGTGATATAGCCTCTTTGCCTCTCCAGCAGTTGTTTTCTGTCTATATATACACTCATTGTAAAGCATTTCCTTTTGGGCTTCCGTCATCCAGGCTTCTTCGTATTCATTGCTCGGACCTGGACTGGAACTCGTTACAACTCGGGGCCAAAGAGTCGACGGAAGGATACCGGAAGAAGTATCCAGAGGTGGTATGGTTGTGACATCATACATGGTGTTGTCATAGTTGGTACTGGTCTCCATAACGTCATCATCATAGTAGTAATAGTAGTAGTAGTAGTATTCATGTGAAATGTAATTATCAACATCTAGCCCTTTCCCTTCTACGTATGATTTGAACGTCATAAAGTCTGTTCCCGTAGCAATAATTTCCGGAAGGTTGTAGCCGATAGAAATCACACTACTCACCAAAACCACAAGAAGCGATATGCGATTTGTGAGGAACATTCTGCTTTCAAAGGGCCATCGTACAACAAGGAGGCGTTGAAATGCAACAAAACAGATCAGACAGCGGGCAAAGTCACCCAGTATATTGTTTAGTCTCATTATTGAATGATATATAGCGCAGAAAGGGTATGGTACAGAATAAACATCATCTTTGGAATAGACCAAATGCATATAAATGTTTGTTCCGGCGACGAAAAAGCTGTATACGGATCTTGACATAGCTATCCCAATTAATAGTATGCTCGTTGGAGAAATCATTGTTTTTTTAACGAAAATACTTGAAATTATGATTGATGATACAATAGATAGCCCCGAGATAATAGGAATGTATAAATACTCAAATTCGGTTTCTTTGACTCGTTGTAAGCGAGAAAATCCATCCGTCAATATCGTATCATATACATATGTATCATTTGGAGCAATAACTTGATCCTCATCCGCACTGGACATTTTGGAAAACTCTCTGAAATGAGCAAAAGAATGATATTGTTTAGATTTCAACAAACAATGTTCTTGTCTTTCAGTTGGTCGAAGGTTAAAACTAATTGTGATTTTTGAGCGACTGACTTTGTCGTAGCAATTATTTAAGACGATACAATGAAGAAATGAAACATTGCAAAAATCCCGTTGTCCTTTCAATGTTTGAAATGAACCCATCCCTTACCCTACGTTGCTAAAAAGAATAGTAAAGAATGCTCGACTATCCATGAAACGGTCTATACCATTAAAACTAGTATTTGCAATGATCCCTGTGTATTTTTAACGGAATCGGACAAGATTTTCGAATTTAATGAGGATTAATTCATGATACTGATGATTAAACAACAAACAAATTGTGACGTCAGAGTTCTCTACGGAGCACCGGACAGCCATTCAGTTTTTAATTTTGGTTGAAAAAAAGCAGACAGAGACATTACAGCTATTGATACATCTTGATATGGGAAAATGCATAATAATTAATACTGTAAAAATAGAAGAAAGTGTTTCTTCGACGCCGATTGCGAATTGGAGTTTATTTGTGTGTAGTCTTTTGTGTTTCAAGTTTCTATGTCGTATGTCTCTTTTACATCTCCTGCTGTGCTTGTCTACTCTGTGTTTTCACATCAAGTGTTTTTGTGGTTTTCTATTAGTATTGCAAACGAGTCTGGCTGAAGATCCCTTCTTTTTTCTATTTCTGAGCTCGGCGATTTTATTGTTATCTTGATGTAGCTGTAGTAAAAATAATTTTCATTGATCTTTCCATTAGAGTTGTAAACCCTATATTCTACAGTAAATAGAAAATAATTAAAATTTATTATATTTCATTTGTTAAAGTAATAAGGAAGTGTTCCAACTCTATACCTTCAAACCCATTTTTGAGCACCAGATAAGTGTTTCAGATATTAAATCATCATGAGTGATCCTTCCTGCCAAATGGATTTTCACAAACCGCCTAAATTCATTTCAGTCGCGCCCTCTGGTTTATTTTTTGAATTTAAATTCTTGCATTTACTTCACAGAGAGTGCGCGACTCCAAATTGCCTGTAGGGTCGATTCAGTAGCATATCCAAATGATATCTATGTTCAAAATAGCATTGGAGGGTAAAGAGACATAAAAAACATTAACTTTTCATTGATGTACAATTCCGAAATGTGCATATTTACATGAATTGACGCATTTGATTGGTCAATTGATCTTTCAAAATACACGTTCTGTTACTGTTTTTATGTTCGTTAGACCATTCGCTGTTGTTTAATCTTGATGAACTAGAGAAAATGCATTCAAAGCATAAAAAAAAACATAAAAAACGTATTGTTCTCCATTAATGAGGAATTTTCATCGAAGTACAGTACAATTGTTATAGTTGCTGGGTTTTAAACTTTCTGTTTGACGACTTTCAACATCAACGATATTTTTAGTAATGAATATTCACTTAGATGATCCATTTAGAATTGTCAATATTGAAATATATGTTCTTTATGAAATTTCAGTGTACCACATGCCATTTCAACAAGTTATGTCTCATCAGCGATGATTGAAGCCGAATTAGGAAACCAAACTAATATTAATCTATGATAAGCAAAAGTATAAACTTGACCTAAATTTTCTGCCAAAGAACCTGCTTAGGACAGAGCTATGTCATAAGGAGATACCCCTTAGTATTAGATATTGTGAGGGAAAATTTACAATATATTTTAAGTCATGCGCTAAAACACTGTTCAACTAGGCGCACATTATCCTCGAGACTAAACAATCCACCAGTAGAGATACCAACCTATTGTGATAAATTGTAAAAAAAATGGAATGTATGACAAATGTTCTATTATAAGATTTCAGTACACCAAAATAAATCAAAAACATTATCAGCGAACAGAAAATCAGAATTCAAAAGACGGTGGACAGATATCGTTCAAGATAACGTCATTAATTTTCACAATTAACTTAAAAATACGGAAGTGTTTCGGCTCTATACCTTCTTGAAGAACATTCCAAACCAATTAATTATGCACCAGACACGTGTTTGGGATATTAAATCCTCATCAGTGATGCTTCCAACAGATACCTCTGTGTATCCGGATAAGTGGGAGGGTTGCGCACACGTAATTTGGATAACCACACCATTTGCTAATAACAGATGGTCGTTCGAAGTCGGCGCCGGGTGCACATTGGTTCTTCGTTTTATGTCTTGTCATGAATGTTTGATGTTTCTGTACGTTTTGAAGAATTGTATGAGTGAATATTGTTCTGTCTTTTTGTGGTTTGTAGTTTTGTCTGATGTCATTTATGTGTCGCTTTCTTGTGGGTTTGTTTCGCTTGGTGAGTGCAGGGTTGTCATGCTGGAGATTCTTTTCCAGCCAACGTGATTTTCAGAAGCCACCAAAATTCATTTCAGTTTCGCCCTCTAGGGTATATTTTTTTAATTTTGAGGTCAGGTGCTGGGGAAAGTCAGCGTCTCCTGATTGCATGCATCATCCGTCGCAACAGCTCTATGAAAACTTGTCAAATTTGGTTATTGTCTCGATGTACATATTGATGTACATATAAGGTAAATATTTCTTGTTGGGTGATGATGACGGCCATTTAATCGCAATCTAGAATGTCACTGCTCATTCTGGAAAGGGGGATCTGATATGGTTTTAAGCACACCTGAGCGAAGCTAAAGTGAGCTATTGTCATAGCGTGGCGTCCGGCTTTCGTCCGTCGTACGTCCATCGTAAACTTTTCACATTTTCAACTGCTTCTCAGGAACCACTATAGGGATGTAGATGAAACTTGATAGGAATGAAGTACTCATAGCCGCCCCCCTCCCTTACAAGTATTTATATTTTTATACCGAATGCGGCAACAGTTGGGGCCACCACAGAAAAAAGTAGGTCATTAGGGGTACCCACCTTTGACAAACTTCTTCAGAACCGAAGCACATATGGACAAAACGAAAGCATCTGGATGATTTGAAGGATGTCTTAACAAATGTTCTGGTTCCAGTCCGAAGTCATATGAGTGACGCTTTTTAGCTCACCTGAGCCATAGGCTCAAGTGAGCTATTGTCATAGTGTTGCGTCTGTCGTCCGTCGTCGTCGTAAACTTTTCACATTTTCAACTTCTTCTCCAGAACGGCTGAAGGGATTTTGATGAAACTTGGTAGGTATGAAGTACTCATGGTCCCCTACAAGTGGTGTTGTTTTTCGTCCGGATCTATCAACAGGTGGCGCCACCACAGCCAAAAGTAGGTCACGGGGGTACCCTCCTTTGACAAACTTCTTCTTCAGAACCGAAGCATGTTTCGACAAACCGAAAGCATCAGGATGAATTAAGAAGTGTTGTTATTTTCGGTTCCACTTCGAAGTCAAATTTTTGACGTGTTTTTGACGTCTTTTCGGACTTAGTCAGAAATGCACATTTTTGCACTATTTCTTTAAATAACTCAATAAGTGTATGATTTCACACACTCATTTACTACATATTTATCATATTTAAGTTACTTAATCCTTTGATATGTATTTTATGCTTAAATTTTATTTTTTTGATTTTTATGAATTGTTTTCTTATGTAAAAAGGAAGGGGGGGGGTGATTTTCATAAATTTTCTGCTTCTTTTCTATAACCACTCTTCAGATTGTCATGACAATTTGAAGGTATGAGGTACTCATGCATGGTACCCTACAAGTGAAAGAATTTTGTCAAGATATCCACTTTTGGATTTTTAAGGAATATTTTTTAAGATTGTACATAGGTATAATGTATGTTTTCCATGCCCAATGGACCCATGGGGAGTGGCTTCAAACCCCGGCGGGACCCCAACAAATTTTTTTCCCTTTTTAGCTCACCTGAGCCATAGGCTCAAGTGAGCTATTGTCATAGTGTTGCGTCTGTCGTCCGTCGTCGTCGTCGTCGTCGTCCGTCGTCGTAAACTTTTCACATTTTCAACTTCTTCTCCAGAACGGCTGAAGGGATTTTGATGAAACTTGGTAGGTATGAAGTACTCATGGTCCCCTACAAGTGTTGTTGTTTTTCGTCCGGATCTGTTAACAGGTGGCGCCACCACAGCCAAAAGTAGATCACGAGGGGTACCCTCCTTTGACAAACTTCTTCAGAACCGAAGCATGTATCGACAAACCGAAAGCATCAGGATGATCTAGAGAGATGTCTTAAGAAGTGTTGTTATTTTTGGTTCCACTTCGAAGTCAAATTTTTGACGCGTTTTTGACGTCTTTTCGGACTTAGTCAGAAATGCACATTTTGCACTATTTCTTTAAATAACTCAATAAGTGTATGATTTCACACACTCATTTACCACATATTTATCATATTCAACTTACTTAATGCTTTGATATGTATTTTATGCTTAAATTTTATTTATTTTTTTTGATTTTTTATGAATTTTTTCTTATGTAAAAAGGAAGGGGGGGGGGTGATTTTCATACATTTTCTGCTGATTTTCTATAACCACTCTTCAGATTGTCATGACAATTTGTAGGTATGAGGTACTCATGCATGGTACCCTACAAGTGAAAGAATTTTGTCAAGATATCCACTTTTGGATTTTTAAGGAATATTTTTTAAGATTGTACATAGGTATAATGTATGTTTTCCATGCCCAATGGACCCATGGGGAGTGGCTTCAAACCCCGGCGGGACCCCAACAATTTTTTTCCCTTTTTAGCT
This sequence comes from Pinctada imbricata, assembly GCA_033119305.1. Taxonomy (NCBI): domain Eukaryota; kingdom Metazoa; phylum Mollusca; class Bivalvia; order Pterioida; family Pteriidae; genus Pinctada; species Pinctada imbricata. The sequence goes on along the minus strand of VSWD01000006.1, from coordinate 35,407,253 downwards.
CACCTGAGCAAAGCTCAAGTGAGCTATTGTCATAGCGCACCGTCCGGTGTCCGTCGTCTGTCCGTCGTCCGTCGTAAACTTCACTGACGAGGGTTAAATACCCGAAACGTGCATGTCTGGTCCACGTTGCCAATTTATCTGTTCTTAAATGATGCTATTCAATTTGAAGACGTTTACATTTATACCACTTGGTGAGTGTCACTGCTGGTGGACCAGGAGTCCCCGAGGGCACATGTAGCCAAGTTCGATTAATTTCGGTTGATCGTTTCTTCAACGCATTCTAAATTTCTGTTATCAAAATTTCTTGAAATTTCTAAAAAGTGGGTCCTGTAGCATCATATCCCACCCATCCCTCTACATCTTTCGATACGCTTTTTCGACATAGTAACTTTTCATACTTTTTTGGCATATTACATTGTTTAGATTTGAGGATCACTGACGAGGGTTAAATACCCGAAACGTGCATGTCTGGTCCACGTTGCCAATTTATCTGTTCTTAAATGATCCTATTCAATTTGAAGACGTTTACATTTCAACATTTTCGACTTCTTCTCCAGAACCACTGAACACATTTTCATGAAACTTGGTAGGTATGAAGTACTCATGGTCCCCTACAAGTGTTGTTGTTTTTCGTCCGGATCCATCAATAGGTGGCGCCACCACAGGCAAAAGTAGGTCACAGGGGATACCCTCCTTTGACAAACTTCTTCTTCAGAACAGAAGTACGTATCGACAAACCGAAAGCATCAGGATGATCTAGAGAGATGTCTTAAGAAGTGTTGTTATTTTTGGTTCCACTCGGAAGTCAAATTTTTGACGCGTTTTTGACGCCTTTTCAGACTTTGTCAGAAATGCACATTTTTGCACTATTTCTTTAAATAACTCAATAAGTGTATGATTTTACACATTCATTTACTGCATATTTATCATATATAAGTTACTTAATGCTTTTTAAGTATTTTATTCTAAAATTTTAATTTTTTGATTTTTTAAAAAATTTTTTCTTATGTGATAAGGAAAGGGAGGGGTTGATTTTCATACATATTCAACTTCTTCTCCAGAACCACTAAACAGATTTGCATGAAACTTGGTAGGAATGAAGAAGTACTCATGGTCCCCTACAAGTGTTGTTATTTTTCGTCCGGATCCAGCAACAGTCTTTTCAGACTTTGTCAGAAATGCACATTTTTGCACTATTTCTTTAAATAACTCAATATGTGTATGATTTTACACATTCATTTACTGCACATTTATCACATTTAAGTTACTAAATGTTTTGATATGTATTTTATACTAAAATTTAAATGTTTTGATTATTTATGAATTTTTTTTCTTATGTGAAAAGGAAAGGGGGGGGGGTGATTTTCATACATATTCAACTCCTTCTCCAGAACTGCTGAACAGATTTTTATGAGTAATTTTTCAATCATGAATAGATATGTTTACTGTGCACATGGACCTAAGGCTTGTGGGTTCAAGTTCTGGTACTTCTTTTATCTATATCAGGAATTTTAACCCTGGTACCCTGGTCACTTTAGTTTCGTATAAGAGGGGAGAACTCATATAGTTGGTACATGTATAACAGCAGAACTCATGTACGCAAGAGTTGTCTTTCTTTGATATTGATATATGTTTTTGAGGTTTTAATTCTTGGATTATCGATTCATTTGAATGTTATATATTTTAAATTATTAAATAAGTATGCAAAAGGAAACTAAATAATTCAAAAAAGATGAATAAGTATTTTCAAATTCATCTTGTGAAGACTTAGATATTTAACTTTGAAATTAAAATATTGAGAGCAGCTCAAAATATTAATGTAAAAACATGCAGAACTCTACATTTACATAATGTAGTGAAAGGAGGGGGAGAAGGCTGTAATTTATTAGCAGGATTTTGCTTTAGCTTCTGTATAACTGTCTCTCTCAGGTTACTTAGATTACTCAAGAAGAAGGGGGGAGATGATATTCATACATATTCAACTTCTTCTCCAGAACCGCTGAACAGAATTTCATGAAACTTGGTAGGAATGAAGTAATCATGGTCCCCTACAAGTATTCTTATTTTTTGTCCGGATCTGTCAATAGGTGGCACCACCACAGGCAAAACTAGGTCATGGGAAGTACCCTCATTTGACAAACTTCTTCTTCAGAACGGAAGCACGTATCCACATACCAAAAGCATCAGGATAATTTTTGTTCCACTCTGAAGTCTGGTTATTTTCCTCTTACAAACTTCTTTTTGTTTGATATGCTTAGTTTACGTAGTTGTCAGGTGAGCGTTGTGGCCCCTGGGCCTCTTGTTTGTTTTATTTTTCTTTTCTTTTTTCACTTGTCAGAAATGCTCATTTTTTTAACTGTTTCTTTGAATAACTTTTAGATTATGTGGTTTTAAGACCCTAATTACTACATATTTGTTCTATTTATGGCATTCAGTTGTTTTATCATGACTTTGGCTGATGATATTACTTTAATAATTTTTCATGAGTTTTTTTCTTATGTGGAAAAGGAAGGGGGGATATTTTTATACATATAAAACATCTTCTCCAGAACCACTGAAAGGATTTAATAAAATTCGGTGGAAAGGAAGTTTCTATGGTCCCATACAAGTATTGTTTTTCGTCCGGTTCCGTATATAGGTGGCGCCACCAGAGGCAAAAGTAAGTCAGTGGGACACTCCTTTGACAAACTTCTCCAGAAGCGAAGCACACATCGACAAAGCATCTGGATGATCTAGAAGGATCTCTTCATAAGTGTTGTTGTTTTTGGTTCCAGTTCGAAGTCAAATTTTTGACATGTTTATGACATCTTTTCGGACTTTGTCATACATGTTCACTTTTGAACTTTTTCTTTTTCACTAACTCAATAAATGTGTAGTTTTGTGCACTTATTTAGTGCATGTTTGTCATAGTATCTCCAAAACACTAGCTGGCAGCACCTACAGCACAATTCCAAAACACCCAATACAAAAACACAAAACAGACAGGTACAGAAAATAACACCAACTCACACCATAGAAACATCAAACACAAAAGACCACAAATAAACAAACATGGCAACCGGTGCCAACTATGGACGGGCATCTTCCACACCATTTAATGAGTTTGTACAATCGATCATTAATTTTGTCTTAAGGTAGCGTGCATATTGGACATTTTTCATGATCGCTTCGCACTTCGGACTTCGCACTTGGAAGGGACTGCGAAAAATATAGATAATTACTATATCCCTGTATACAACATAAAACCGATAATTCAGAAAATCAGAAACCGAAGGCAAACAAAATCAGGATAAAACAGAACCAAAGCAAACAAACTAAAACCTCCTTAATATGAAAAGAAGCGAAATCCCGATATGGGAATGAGACCAGGTGCCCAGGAAGAGTAAGCATCTCCTGCTTGCATGCAACACCCGTCGCTTCAATTCGGTAGAACTGTCACATCCGGTTACTTCCATTTCGGAAGATATAGAGTACAATACTTTGTTGGATGGTTCAAATGGTCTATGACAGAAAATCATTCACCATTCTGGAGAGTGGGACATAATAGTGTAAAACGAGTTCCCCATATCGATCGTAGAACTTCCTCAGTGACTATGTTAGTCACTATTTAAAGCAAAATGTTGATTTTATTCCGATGAACTAAGAATACTTTCTGTGAAGAATTTATATGTATTAATGTTTGAAACACATTTTAAGCTCTCTCCGGTATTATTTTGCCCATTTACTGGTCAGATTTTACTTTTCTAAATACACCTGATTTCTTTTATATGACCCCTTAAGTACGAAGTCCGGAGTGCGAAGTGCGAAGTACGTCAACATGAAAAATTGTCCATCAGGAAAGTCGTATGAAGAAATTGTATTCGCTTGAAAATTACTTGATTTCATTTTATCAATCACGCCCCTGAATTTTTAATAGACCAAACCAAGTTTACACAATTCCTGTTTAGAATAGTGTCACATTATTTTCCCACGTTTTCCTTTATAGTCGTGCTTAAGTCAGATTTCTGGATAAACTCGATTTTAGCAGTTGCTAGAATAGGCAATGTATCGAAATTTTAAAGGAAACTTGTGCAGTATATTATAGGCAGATCCAATTTAAAAATAGGGATGTTGAATGAAGAAATTTCACTGTTATGTTTCCTCAAAATGTTTGGGACACTTTCATTGCTTTCGACAAAAGTAATTGTTAACGAAAGTTCCGAAACGAAAGATGATATGTAGTACGTTTTCAAATGATTATGGTGTAGTTGGCTGCTTTATCTGCAGGTGCAAAGCCATGTTTTTCATGTAAATTACGTAACTTGGATTTGAAATATCTTTCAGATTTAGAACTTGGATTTTCAAAAAAAGATGAGGATTCTTGTGGAAGGTATCTATTCGAATATCAGTAATATTCAAAATGAGTTTTTTCCAGTCATTCAGAGCATGCGATTCGACTCCTTCCGATTTTCACAATCGTTTGGTATTGTTATCTAAGGCTTCCCTTGGCACTTCGCGACATTTAATAAAATCTACCTTGTAAGACAAATATGGAATGGTATTTTGGATGGTATTCTATACTGAGGTCCTTTTGAAGAAGACAACGGAGCCGCTTGTCTTGGATACGGTAATTGAAAAGTTACCTGTAACAATATGACCAGCTTGTTTATTTAGACTTTGCACATTCTCTAGAAGCAGGACATGATTTAAGTATTTAAGGATCTGATGTAACTTTGTTGTGGTCAAAAACGAAATTTCGAATAGGTCTCTTAATATTTGTAACAAATAAGAGGATGTTCTTAATTCTCAAAATATAGGGGAATGGTACGCAATGATCCCGAAAAATATAAGAAATGTTAAGAAGATCAGAACCTTTGTTTATAAATGGAATTTCTATGAAACGTCTTGAAGGGGAGGTGTTTTAATAACAGGATATAGTTTATTCTGTGCAAATGCAACAATGATGTTTAGTCTGAATAAATCAGTGTTTCTTAAGATTGCAACCTGCGCTCCGTTCAAGATAGATTTCAATTGAACTGCTGGAACCGATGAACCGTGTCTGCCGCTATTGCATGCTATTATCGGTAGATCTCTGATGGAACGATGTACTCTAGCTTTTTTCTGAGTTTTTGGTTTCATCTCTTACCGTGAGACCTATGCTTCCGTTAAGTGTTAAGTGTTATGGCGAATTGAAAAGACATTTATATTTTGGAAAGTCGAGGAAATGTTTCCTTGTCCATAAATTTGATTAGCCAGGTAAGTTCAGCTTGTAGGCGGCGTTATTTAATTTCAGTTTACTTTGAGTTTTGAGTTTCTGAAAAGACTGAACTGAGTAATAGTTATATCCGAAATTGAATGGTTATATTAAAAGAAGTGATTGTATAGTAAATTAAATATGACTAACATAAGTCCCCCTATCCGCCGATAAACATTTGAGTCTTTTTGAAACCCGTGCCAGCCGCCATTTCTCTAGACCGTGGGAACATCTGCTTTCTTTCGTGACGTATCATCCCTTATTCGGAAATCGTAGTAAATTCCATACTAAGACTTGTTTGTTACGATTCCCAATTAAGGAACTCATCTTTGCAATTAGTTGCAGGCGACAAATAGCGTCGTGTAACGCAGCTTAAAACTAATCGCATACAACTTTCAAAACTTGCATGCATTTTGTTTCAGATTAGAACATGTTCTATCCCTTGCAATTAGTTGCACGCAACTTTTAACGTCAGTCAATCAAAATGCTGGGTATTCCCTATTATTCCAACCTTTATTTGGCGATTTTTGTTTTGGTGATTTCAATAACACTGACAATAAAATGACGTCTTTTCTCACAGAGGATAACAGTATGCTTACTCTAAGGTTTTCTTTGGTCAAAATGGTGATTTCTACCCTATCTTCGCCGAAGACGTGATGCGAATGCTATGATAATAAAAATTGTAAATACATATTGTCTTTTGATAACACATTTTATTCGCAAAATTAAGACGGGAAAGGTGTGAATTTTGCACAAAATATATGCAATTAGTTGAAACGTGTCACAGTGCGAGTCGCTGCATTTCGCCCGGACCGTTAAATCTCTGCAATGAGTTGCATGCAACTATTCATGTCGTCTGAAAGGCCTTTACTTCCCGTGACTGAGATTTTGATATTTCTATCAATTCATTGCCTTCAAACGCTGGTGCCAAATTACTTGTACATCTTTATATCCAACCATGGAAGATAAAGCCCTTGCACTAGCCCTCAAATGTATTGGCCACATTTTGCATTTAATTCTGTCTCTGAATAGACCTTATACAGAATTTTGAACCACTTGAAGAAAAAGGTATTTTTAATTATAAAATTGACAAGTATGTGCAACGTTAAATAAAGTTAAACATCTTCAAATAATTTCAGCTAGAAATTCTACTGATAAGAGTCGATTTATTGAAACATGTAAGCTTTTCATGTGCACCGATTTTGACACCTTTCAGTTAAGAAAGCTGCACCATGGCAGCAGAGTTGCAACTTTTATTTTTCTTACCTCGAATTTGTTTGTCAAACTTCGACAATATGGAGAGGATCGTCTGTAAGACGAAGTCACAGTGACCACAAGGATAGGCAAAGTCACAGTTACCACAAGGATAGACGAAGTCACACTAATGTATTCTCTTTTTATAGCTTAATCTTTAATATTACAACTGTTAATTAAAAGTGACAAGGAAGTTATTAAAATTTTGTGATTGAAAGATCAAACAGGAACATTTCGCAATATTCCAATATTAAAATGATATGTCAACAAAAATTAGTTGTTTTCCTTCAACATCTTTCAAATTAGCCCTTACGGAAGGGAATTATCTCAACCTTTCAATTATCTCAACCATTCAAGGGCTTTGATGAGAAAAAGTTATGAAAAACTCGAGAAATTTTCATAATTGTCCTATCACCCTGCAGGATGTGACAGTGTGCAAGATATAAATAACCATCGCCTTAACACCCTGCAGCGTAACAGAAGTCTGTGCTAACTATGAGGTCGATTTAGTACCAATTTCCGCTATTGGAAATGAAGATATGAATATGAACAATGAAGGTATTGCATTTTATATCAAACTTAATACATCTCTTGTCCTTCTTCTTATCAATCATGAGGACTTTACGTGCATTCCATCCTAAGCCTTTTTAATGTATAACGTTAGTTATTTTTCATATCTATTACATTTAGTAAGAACATAAAATGTTTGAAAATCATCATTTTGTACCACATAATACACAGAAATCTAAATACAAGTTATTTTCAAGTCCTATCACATGCGGAAGTAATTAGGAAATTATCTCGCAAACATCTAAATAACCAAACGATTTGATATTATATAGCAGAAGGCTATCACAAATTGACGCCGAATACACACTGGTACTGGTCTTCTTCAATGTTTCTTCATTCGTTTTCTTCTTTATGTGAATGTCTGCTAAGATTGTTTATTGGGCCGATTAATATGAGTGTTGTTGTGTGTCTCTTTATCCCCTCTTCGTTGAAGTTGTTTTGTCTGAAGTTCGTTTTATGATTTTTCTATTTTTGACAAAACCTGTGGGTGTGTTCCGCTGTGGCAAATGCAGCGTTGTCTTGCTGAAGATTTCCGCAATATTCCTCTCAACAATCTTCTCGTCAACGCCTGAGTGACGTATGCTTCGTTCGTTTGATACATCTGCTTTGAAGATATCAGCATCCATCAAAGTGAACTGGAGTCGCAAGACGTACCAACGGGTAATCCTTATTAGGCTACTTAGATACCCCAACATCATTTCTTTAAAGCTGTAAATCAAAACTTGAGAAGAGTAATAGGGGTAAAACGGACCAATCAGGGATTAGTGAGAAAATGGGGAAATTTTACCTATTCGCTTAGGTATTCCCCATTGGACCTTTAATGTCAAAGATTACAATTCTGTATGGTATGGCTGACTTGATGTTCATTCATTGTAAGATCGTGCCTATCAGTTTTATGATAAGGTCTTGCCAGACATCATTTCCTTTTTTAATTATTGGTCTCTGTGTAGAATTTCTGTCGAACTTTTCCTTCTTCTTGATTTTTCTGCAGTGATTTTTATGTTGCAATGTATAGTAAGTACATGTGCAAGAGTTCGCAGGGATTGTTTCATTTATATTTTAGATAATGCACTTTCTGTTTATTCTACATTAACTGCAAATTGTCAGTTTAAAGTCATTGCTGTGCTCGTTTATTTCATTTGACATTTCCCATAATTCTTGTCACCTCCGAATGCAATTTCAAACTCATATCATTTCCATTTCCGCTACGCTGCTATGTTAAACGTCTTAGCGATAGCATCATTGTAGAACAGATTAATTTGCCGCATGGACCAGACATGCACGTTTCGGGTACTTCCTCGATCTAAACAATGTTACATAGAGTGTGGAAATTATTATCTCCAAAATTATTACCGAAAGAGGTTGCAGGATTGGTGAAATATGATGCTACACGACCCACGTTTTAGAAATTTCAAGAAATTTTGATATCAGAAAATTTCGAATGTGTTGATGACACTCTTTGGTTTACATTGTTAAGATTAAGGATCACTGACAATGGTTAAGTACCCAAAACGTGCATGTCTGGCCAATGCTGCACATTTATCTGTTCTTAAATGATGCTATCGAATTTGAAGACGTTTAACATTTGTACCACGTGGTGAGTGTCATTGCTGGTGGACCAGGGGTCCCTGAGGGCATATGTAGTAAAGTTCAATCAAATTCAGTTGAAATCTATTTTGGATGAAGCACTGGTTGCAGTTTACAGAAACACTGATTGATTCAGGCTAAACATCATTGTTGCATTCGTACAAAATAAGCTACGTCCTTTGGTTAAAACACCTCCCCTAAAATGTAAACGTCTTCATATTGAATAGCATCATTTAAGAACAGGTAAATTGGCAACATGGACCAGACATGCACGTTTCGGGTACTTAACCCTCGTCAGTGATCCTCAAATCTAAACATTGTAATAAGCCAAAAAAGTGTGAAAGTTACTATGTCGAAAAATCGTACCGCAAGACGTAGCAGAATGGGTGGGATATGATGCTACAGGACCCACGTTTTAGAAAGGAGAAGGTACGTTATGGGCCAAAATCGGCCCTATCTGAGAAATGAAGCAAACTTTGAACAATGAAAATACAAGATTTACAGAATGTTGCGATTTTATAGCAATTTGAAAACATGTAGGTAAGCTTTCTGTTTCACTGACGTTGACGTCATGTGACGTTATGATCACGTCGTGACATAACGTTGTCAGATAACAAATTGCTGTAAACGTACATTATTCATAATGATTGTTTTGCTCAAGTTTTTGCCATGAAACGATTACATGAATCATCGAAAATCTGCCATTGATAAAGAATTGTACGTCGTCTTTTAACTTCTGGAGACTGTCTCATTTTAATGCTACAACTGATTCTAGAATTTCAGGGAATTACGGTGTTTTAAAAAATCATATCCTTGCATATATTACACAGTCATTCAAACGAACGAACGAAAAGACAAGATATATTACAGCTTAAATTTGAGATGGGGGATGTAGTGAATATCAGAAAGTCAATGAGTCTAGGAGAGCGACTAGGGTCCCTGTCCAAGGGGTCTAGGGCGTTCCTGAAAGGGGCGAAAAATTATCTTGCGGCGATTGACCGTATTGCTTGATGAAGGAAGTATTGAAATAGCCATTGGAAATCTTTATCATGGTTATTGGATTGTTATGAAAAGCTATATTTTATGATTGAAAATTATCTGATGAGCAAAGCAAGCCAGCGATTTTTAGGGGGGGGGGTTACACAAACCTTGCTGTAAGGGTATGTTGACTTACTTAGTATAATTATCACAAAAAGCCGGAGTTTCTTTTAGAGCAATTAGATATGCAAACAACAAACAGCTACGTGGCGAGCGGCCGGGAGCGAGAAAATATTTTTTCGAAAGTTCGACAACAAAACTCAAGTATAAGCCCACCTGATGCGAATGTACCTTACTTACGGATTTTTTTTTTTTTGTTGTGGCGCCCAAAACGCCCATCTAAATACGTCAATAAGCATTTATTTAAAATGAACCTTAGTTTGTTTAATAAATGTATATTAATATATCTAGCTGCAATAAATGAATGAGGAATATACAAATAAAACATAAAATGAAACAAATTAATAGAATAAATCTTGCGTATACAGTTATCACGGCCGTTGCAAGAAACTGTGATAGATGGCGCCACTGAAAGAATTCGATAAAATAACGGTAAATAACAGGGTCTACAGTACACAGGGAGTACAATATAAATACGAGCCCCCCTTATAATACGTAAACATTGCACAAATTACCACGTACGACCACGTCCAGCAGATTTTTGAACGTGATATGGACGTGGAGTGCAGTGTGACCGGGCCTTTATACATGTAATGAAAAATAGAAAATAGAAAAATAGAACTGACAGTCATTAATCAAAGATTTTATTGTCTGGTGTGTAACCCCCCCCCCCTTTTTTTTTTTCCTATTCAGAAAAATTCGGACTTACGGACCAATCCTGAAATAAAAAAAATCCTGGATCCGCCCATGATCTTGACCCTCTACAGAGATTTGTCGGGTTGATCATGCCAATAGAATGCGAGGCGAAGCAGAGCCTTCTATGGGCTTGATCTCCGTGGGCGGTCAGTCACAAACCTAATTCATTACTGCAACGCATAGTTTTTTTGTTTTTTTTTTTGGGGGGGGGGGGGGTGTTTTGTTTTATTTTTTGTTTGTTTGTTGCTGAACATTTCTGTTTCGCGACTCCTTTTATGTACATGCAAATTTATTTATACGGAAATAGCTGAATTGGCGACGGTCTACAGAAAGGAGCTGTTAAAATAAGGCGTAAAATCTGCCCTGAAAAGTGGAATTTTGAAAATTGAAATTTCAAAAACTTTTTTGTAAAATGTATACCCATCGGAATATGCAGTTATTGTTCATCTGTTTCGCATAATATTGCTAGTTTTGGGGTCAAAACGTATCTTTTTCTCATAGAAATTACAGAAAGCCTCTTTAACTGTCCATGATACAATCTTTTTTTTTTTGGCAAAGTGCGGTTCTGTATCTCCGGGGGGAACACTATCCCAGAGACGAGAAACAAAATATGGAAAGGGGGGGGGGCATTTTTAAGAATCGACATTTTTTACCACAAAAGTAAAATTGGAATAATTCTCAAATACATGTATGTTACTTTGGCCTTGCATGTGACTGCATTTTTTTACATCCCTATCAGTTATAGTGGATTCGTGATCCTTGAATCAACTAATCTAAATTCTGGTTACCTTGCTCGGTTTTTTTTTCCACTATTTTACTCCTAAAATTCAAGTTATTTTACCGGCGGAGATTTTCTTCGACGTGCTCGGTGAACACCTTCCCACTATGATAGTAAAATATATCAATGTTGAGCCTTTCTTTGTTTTTTTGGGGGGGTTTTTGTGTTTTTACTACAAACGTTTATAAATCAAACCGAAATTCCAAGAGAAAACCGATTCCTGATTTATATATATGTCACGCCAGTGCATACACCTGCGGTGTCAATCAAATGACGTCATTATAATGACGTCATAAGACCGTGCCGACGTGGTCCATGCATTTTCCATATACATTCTACGCAAGACAAATCATTAATTTTCAACTAGAGCAAGAGCGTCTGCTACTAATTTTTCACCTTTAATCGACAGATATGGAGGTTATTGATCCATTTTTCTACTTTTATTTTTAGCAGATCGTCTTGCTCCATATGAAATTCTCGAAAATGTATGTGAATTTCTAGAAAAAAATCCGGATTTGTTAATCCTTCCTTGGTTTGATGAGCTATAATTTCGTAGAGGTGTATCAAAACATAGACGTATATCAAGAGGGATCGCCGACTCTAAAAATAGCACAATATGTTCACGTGTCCGCAGCGCCCCCACCGGGAGGCATAGAAAGTACTTTCACTTTCAATATACGTACCGAAACAACGAAGCGCCGTGAAGGTAAGTCAGCGATTTTTCACATAAATTAGATTAGTAACACCGGTTATGTTAAAACAAATAGATGATGGTATAGTTCTTGAAGTAATCAATTCCTAAGTTTAAATTATTTTGATGTATAAACATGTTTTCGAGTTGGATCTAGGCCTATGGCTATGTATTCATATACGTAGTGTGACATGTTACTTGCTGATTTGGTTAAATATCCCATAGAAATTCAATATTAGGACTATAAGTAATATTTCGCTCTGAGCGACTATTGCATACAAAGATATCTCTGCAAATGCGAGGGGGGGGGGGGGGGGTTATGAGTTGTTTGCATTAATAGTCAGAAAATTTGATTTGGAGGGGTTGCAAGGGAAAAAGTTATTGCAGTGGTAAGTCAAGTCTTAAAGATTCAAGTGTATGAAAATATTCCATTTTAATTCATCTTCAAAAAAAAAAAATATTGTAAAAGTCCTAGTGAGTGTCTTTGGAAATAAGCTTTGTAAAAGCTTAAATGAGCTATCCTTGGATATAAATCAAAGTTATTTGGTGAAATAATTCAAATTTTATTATTGAATATAGATTTATTGTCTCTATAAGAACAGAGAGATCTGAACTAAAATTCTAAAATTTACATTTCTAATGTCACTTATTATTTTATACTTACTTGGTTTTCCATATCATATCTTTGTCGATCAATTTGCTCATATGTATATCGTTTCATTTAATTGTGATGTTCATATATGTTTTACTTGGTTAAGGCTTTGACTTGGTTTTATCTGAATAGTTCATATCATATTTTCTGTGATCATTGTATTATTTTTTAACAGAAATTCAAGATATACAGAGAGGCATTAAAGATTAGTACATAGAAAATGTGTGGAAAAAATGCTTGATAGTGGTGTCCAGCTATTTACATTCCAAAGTACAAGAAAAATATTTTGATTTTTAGTAATATCAATTGTAAAATCATATTTCGCTACTGTATATTGAATACTTTATGGAAATCAAGTGTGATGAATAAATATCAAATAATCCATATTGATTTATCATTCCTGAATTTCAAGTGACAAGAGTTCAAGAAATGTCAAATGAGTCAGTGTATACATATACTTCTATTTTGACTGAACTACTGGATTTGTACAAAGTAGTACCAGCAGATTCAAAGGGGGGGGGGGCAAAAAAATTGCAACAAGTTTTCCGTCGTTACAACGGAAGACTAACTATTAGGCTGCAGTAGTACATGTATGCCGCTGGTCCCTTTACTAGGGCTTTGCCCTGGACCCCCTTGGGAACTATGCATTTCCCAGACCCCTCACCAATTCTATGCCCCCCCCCCATGCTGCATCCGCCACTGAGTACAAGTACCTTCTCAATGATTAATTGAAAACTAATATTCAACTGCAATTTGACATTTCAAAATGAATCATTGCATGTGATGTGTATGTTCATAATATTAGTTCATTTATAGACAAAATACATTTGCTGTAAACGAATGAGCTTCTACCACTATGTCTACAGTGAGTACATGTCAAATATTTGCAAAGTTACCTTGACCTTAAGTTGAACTTGCTGGTATGAGAGCTAATGCCAAACCCTTGACAGTGTCAATCGCACAAAAAGATTTTTTTGGATCTAAGCAAATTCTGACCTATGAAATGGTGATGTCTGTATGTCCGTCTGTGTCAACAATTTGGTTTAGCTGCCATGTTTAGGTTGGTGAGGTACAATCTTGAAACTTGGCATAGAGATTGAGCATAGTGAGAGCATCAAAATGCATGTATTGTCCCTGACCTTGAAGTTTGACCTAGACAAATAGTATATGAAGTGTCACATTTGAAAATTGCATAGAGATAGGAAATAATGAGATGCCTTGATTTCAGGTAATGACCTTGACATTTATCTTGACCTTGAAGGTGAATTTTTGAATTTGACTATATTGCCATGTACTAGTATTTAAACATGGCACGGAGATACATCAAGCAGACCTGATTTCAGGTATTGGTCTTGGCCTTTAAGATATGATTTTGAATTTAACTACTGGTTTACTGTAGTAATTATTACTAATTAAATTAGTAATTAACCATTTTTAGCTCACCTCACAAAGTGAGAGGGAGCTTATGCTATCACCCTGTCGTCTGCATCCACACTACTGGTGGTGTGAAGTTTTATTTCTTTATATTAAGTGCTATATGTATTGAGGCCAAACTTGCACAGATGATGTGTCTTTATGACTGGTGATTGGGAAGGTCAGGGGCCATGCATCATAGTCCCATTCATTTGCAAAATGGCCCATTGAAGTCTCAGTACTTTAATAAGAAATGCCCCACTGAAATTTTGGGAAATCATGGAAAATGGCCCATTCACAAAATTTCCTTCCCAATCACTGCCTATGGAGATTTAACATTGACCTTAAAGGCATATAGTCTACATGAAATATTACATTACAACTTTAAGGATTTATTTCAATTATTGAACTTGACCTTGATTTTTTGACTAGACCTTTTACTAATGTTCCATATAGGGAGAGGATGAAACCTATTGATTTAAACAGTCAAAGGTCAAGATCACTATGGACTTAGGCTTAAAAATCTTGCTTACATACATTGCATCAAGCAATCATCGTAGAATCATCAAACATTAACAAATGTTCCACATTGATAATGAGGGATTCTATATATTTTCTGTGAACATGGATATAAATTTAATATATTGAATATCTATAATTCCACAATACAATGGCTCCTTAGAGTTACAACATGTTACATGTCACATGATGTACAACATATGCTTAGTGTACACCCATCTGCAAGCCAATTTATATACTTGCAATCACTGATACTTGTAATCACTAAAATATATTTAAATATTTGACTACTCTACCATGTCAACTTCCCCTTGTGTCGGATTCTTTTAGATAAGTACACAAATCATAATATGTTTCAAAACATGCATATGACATAGACTTTAAATAGGAAGAAAAAATATTAATTTTGCATGTGTACCTCACACACTAAAAAGTTGACACATCCCCTCCCTTTCCACCTCTTTTTCTTAGAGTTTGGACAGTCTTTATTCCAAAATATTTGTGATACAGTAAAATGAATTCCATGATCAGTCTTGGCTAAGCTCATCTTGAATTTTAATATCAAATATCAGCTTCAAGATGGCAAGAGTTTGATGGAGAACCTAGATATTTTATCATTTAAATTTACCCCCCCCCCCTTTTTTTTTTTTTTTTTTTTTTTTTTTTTTTTGCTGTCACTTTAAAGTAACTGCAATGTTCTGGATAAGCAAAGTCTTTAGTTTGAAATGAATAGTGGATATTTTTTTTTCTTTTCTGAGTGGATAGCAAAATCGCCCATAACAGTCAATGCTAATTCCCCCCCCCCCTTTTCTTTTCCCGCCTGCTTCCACAAAGGCTGATTGAATTACTAACCCCTTTCCTTGATCTACCATCCCTATATTTCACAACCATAAATAATAACAGAAAAATGAATCGTGACAATGTGGAATGTCGTAAATAGTCAAGCTTAGCTATCTAAATATTCTGGATCCACCCTGCAAATGCACCTTCAGATGCTACAATTTTCATCGTTTCATCAATTTGAAAGCAAAAGTAACCTGCCTTTGTATAGTTGGTACGCTGCCGTGTACTACTTACACTCATAACTGAGCTGGGGCACCCTAGATGGCATCAAATATTGCCTTCATTCGGTATTTTCATATGACGGCGCCATGCAAACACCTGCATCTTTTTTACTTTCTATGCCTCCCGGTGGGGGCGCTGCGAATTACGTAACATCCTTTTCCATTCGGAACTAAATTTTTCGTTGCGTAAAGGTAAAATCCAGAAAATCTCGAAAGAAGTCGGCGATCCCTCTGGATATACGTCTATGATCAAAATGAAAAGCGCATTTTATGTATATATGTTATTGATCTTGTAGATAAATAAAATAAATCCATTTGATCAATTTTCACGATTTGAATTTTTCAGGAAACAACAGGGCCGATATGGGGTCTTAATGTACCTTCTCCTTTCAAGAAATTTTGATGACAAATTTTAGAATGCGTTGAAGCCTATGAAAAGACGATTCATAAAAAAATCCATTTACAAACAAAGGTTTTGAACTTTTGAACATCTCTAATATTTTTCGGGATCATCGCGTACAAAGTGACATTCCTCAATATTTTGAAAATTAAGAACCTACTCTTATTTGTTACAATTGTGAAAGACCTATTCGAAATTTCGTTTTTAACTACATCAAAGTTACATCAGATCCTAAAATACTTGAATCATGTCCTGCTTCTTGAGAATGTGCAACGTCTGAATATCTATATAAACCAGCTGGTCGTATATTTACAGGTGCCTTTTCAATTATTCAAGACAGGCAGCTCCATGGTCTTCTAAAAAAGGACATTAGTATAGAATCTCATCCAAGATAGATTTTATTAAATGTCGCAAAGTGCTAAAGGAAGCTTTAGATAACTATACCAAACGATGGTGTAAATCGGAAGGAGTCGTATCGCATGCTCTGAATGACTGGAAAAACCTTATTTTGGATATTACTGATATTCGAATAGATAACTACCACAAAAATCCTCATCCTTTTGATAATCCAAGTTCTAAATCTGAAAGATATATCAAATCCTAGTTACGTAATTTACATGAAAAATATGTCTTCGCGCCTGCAGATAAAGCAGCCAACAACACCATAATTATTTGAAAACGCTACTACATATCAACTTAAGTTTCAGAACTTTCCTCTACTAAAACTTATATCGAAATCAATGAAATGTTAAACGTCTTCAACTTCAATAGCATCATTTAAGACCTGATAAATTTACAGCATGGACCAGACATACACGTTTAGGGAAAACCCTCGTCAATGATCCTCAGTCTAAGCAATGTAAAATGACCAAAAAGTATGAAAATTAATATGTCCAAAAATGTACTAAAAGACGTAGCAGAATGGGTGGGATATGATGCTACAGGACCCACGTATTAGAAATTTCAAGAAATTTTGTAACAGAAAATTTCAAATGCGTTTAAGAGACAGACGATCAACCGAAGTTGATCGTCGTGTTCCCAATATTTTGAGCAAACATAACAAAGAAATTTCTTCTTTTAACATCCCTATTTCTAAGTTGGATCTCCATTCAATATACTGCATACCAAAAACTGCACAAGTCTCCTTAGAAGTTTCGATATACATTGCTAATTCTAGCAACTGCTCAACTACAATTTCGTCTAGAAGTCTGGCGTCGGGACTCACGGCTGCAAAGGAACACGTGGCCAAATGCTGTGAAGCTGTCATGAAGAGGAATGGTGTAAACTTCTTTTCGTCTATAAAAAATGCAGGGGGTGTGATTGACAACATGAAATCAAGGAATTTTGAAGCAGATACGATTTCTTCATACGACTTTTCTAATATGTACACCACGCTTCCTCACGACAAAATAAATGATCGACTGTCCAAACTCATTAAATTGTTTCTTAATCGAGAAAACTGATATTTGTATATCTGAATCGAAGGGTTTCTTTTCCGCCACAGATAACAAATCATACAAATCATGGACATGTGGTGACCTGTGTATTGCCTTGTCCTTCCTTTTGGACAATATTGATTTAAAGTTTGGTGAGAAACTCTACAAGCAAATTGTAGGGATTCCTATGGGTACTATTTGTGCGCCTCTTGATGCAGATTTATTATTATACAGGTATGAAATGAATTTATCCGAAATCTTCAAAAGCAAAGAAAAAAATGATGATGTGAAATGTTTCATTGGTACCTCTAGGTATCTGGATGATATTCTTACTATCGACAAACCTGTTTTTGAAAAGTGTAAAAATGTTATTTATCCACAAGAATTGATTCTAAACAAGGCAAACGCTATAAACACAGAAACACCATTTTTGGACCTAAATATCAAATTCATAAAAGTGTGTATGACAAAAGAGACGATTTATGATTTAACATAGTAAATATCCCCTGGACTGACGGTGACCTTCCTATGTTATCTACAGTTCACAGCTCATCCGGTATGCTAGAGCATGTACTGATGTTTTGGATTTTCATAGTAGAAATGTACAAATTACCAAAAAACTTTGAGGACAAGGTTTTCGCTTTCACAAACTAGTAAAGACTTTCTGGAAATTTTACAAAAATTATCATCAACTTCTTTTGAAATTCGGACAAATAAGGTAACACAGTATATTACCTTGGGTATTTCACAACCTGCATTTTATGGTGACATAATTAACAAGATAAGAAGGATCAAATATTTACTACATAACTATCGAAAATGCGTCAGAATCATCAAACGCCTTTTATACCGTGTGTATGATCCTAATGTCACCAAACGGACAATAGGCTTGGTATTTGACCAATCTGCAGTCTTGTACCAGCCATTCTTAAAACTTCGCTCTGACTGACTGTGACGACGGGACTCCATGACGCGCCCTGTCCAAATCTCTTTAAAGAAGACAGGGCCCCGACCACCTGTCCTCTCTGAATGTCAGTCGGACTCCTCGGGTGATAACATATATGAGCTGGCTACAGCCGGCAGAGCACGGACTGTATAACGCACGTCCTCCTTTTATATCCATTTACATATTCATCTGTGTTGCTTGGACCCCTGCGTTTTACGGTCTTGTTTGTGTGTGGTTGTTTGCTGTGGGTGTTACAACCAAGTCTTGTTGGAGATCATCTCCTTTGTTTTCCATTTAGTGGTTCCATGTGCCCCTTGTTGGAAGCATCACTGAAGAGGTTTTAGTATCCGAAACACATGTCTGCTGGTGCATCAAAATATGCTTGATATTTTCTTCAAGAAGGTGAAGAGTTTGAGCACTTTTTGAATGCTGTCCTTGTCGTTTCAATGGTGTTTTCTAATATTTTTTTTTTACTCTTGTTGTATTTGACGCGAGTATTCTCGATGTCTAAGAGCGAATGATTGTTATGTGGTTATGTGGTGTGCGCACGTAATCTAGGATAACCACACCTTCTGCTATTTCCAGATGGCCGTCCTAAGTCGGCACCCGTTGCTTATTGGTCTCGTTGGTTTATGTGTAGTCCTTTGTGTTTGATGTTTCTGTGTTGTGCGTTGACGTTCCTTGTCCCTTTAGCGTCTATTTCTGTGCTTGTCTGCTCTGTGTTTTTGCATTTGGTGTTTTGGGGTTTTGCTGTGACTGCTGCAACCTGATGTTGTTGGAGAACCCCTCCTTTGTTTTACCGCAATAGAATACAAATTATGTAACTCATGGAATGTAGTGACCCGAGTAATGCCTTGTCCTTCCTCTTGGACAAAATTTATGTTACATTTGCTGAGAATCTCTACAAGTGAGTCAAAGGGATCCCTGTATGTACTAACTGTGTTCAACTTTTGCAGATTTATTGTTATACACGTATAAAAAAGAATTTATCTTCAAAAGCAAAGACAATATAATAATTTGAAATGTTTCAATGGTACTTCTTGGTACAGTCATATTTTAGCAGATCGGAGATATCCCACTCCCCACCGAAAGGGTGGAATTCGAGTGGGGAATTTTAGCATCTTCACTCAGTCAGTGGCAATCCACTTCCCACTCACCACGGTGTCACCCAGCTCACCTGTACAGGTGTTAAACAATCTCTTTGATCCTAACCGCGCACAGGTAACATCGCCAGTCTACTTTTGTTGTTCACCATCTTTGTTTATTGAATATTCCTGGCAGTGAATCGGATATAAAAGTTAAATGTTTTTCTAAGTTAGTATCAAAAGTTTTCAGAATGAACTAGGCCAAGAAAAAAAAAAGAATTGGTTCTCAGGCCCCACTGTATACGCATTCGTTTTTTTTTTCAACAAAAAAAACGTAAGAAAGTAATCGTAAATTCTGGAATTCGGCAAGGTACCAAATCAAAACACAGGTAAAAAAAAATCCCGTTTTCCAGCTTATTACCATCTGGCTTCACCTTTTCACCTGTCAATCATTGTAAGGGAGATAGTATGGAGTGTTATTTTAACATTACCGTGGATAACCCCTGTGTAGAATTTATGCAACGATATTGATATTTTTTTTAAAATAGATAGTCCGAAGTAGGTGTATTCCATGTCGTGGCATTAAACGATCGATTTGACCAACACGTTTTAATTAGGCCTCGCTAAAATATCGAATTATAAAAATCATTTTGTTGGTTTCGTTTTCATTTTTTAATGATCGGTCGTTGGTAAAACTGTTGTACGACTCAAAATTATCAAATGATGAGCCGATCGATCAAACATTGATTTATCCTCTATAAATTACTGAACATAAAAAACGGAGGCTTGGCATAGAATTTTATGCCAATAAAAACGACCGTTTACTTCCCATCTGTATCATTCAGTCCCGATCCAAAGATTGAAAAGAAAAAGAACAGACATATCGTGGCCGATAAGTACAAAGCAGTGAAGCTCCCGGAACAGAGGACCCCCCCCCCCCCTTCCCCAGATATAGATTGCCAAGAAATTCGCAGTCCCAAATATCCAACATCTTCAAGAAAAGGGATGTCATCCTCGAAATTCCAACCCAGGCTAGCAAAGACGTCGATCTGGCAAGACAGTTGACATGGAGGGAACCCTGACCCAGTGGTTTACGAAAACCGTATCAAGAGATATCCCCCTATCCGGCCCTGTTCTGACAGAGAAGGCGACAGACCTGGTTGAACAGCTGAACGAGCCTAACTTCTCCACAACCAATGTCCGACTAGAGGGACAGAAGTCCTGGGATAACGTCGAATTCAAGAGAATTTACGTAAAATTTTCATGTCATTTTAAGTGGTTGAATACAAATTGAATACATTGAATACAAATTGAAGAAATAAATCTGGGCAGAAACATCAATCACACGCCTAGAAAACAAATTACCGGCATCAAAGATGTCAACAGATTTCAATTTGCAGTTGTTCTGAAAAACTGCATGCTGCATATGATTTGAAAAAATTAGGCCTGAGAACCAGCTTTTTTTTTTTTTTGCTTGGCCTTATTCTTCTGCCTTTTTTTTGGGTGAATTACAATGAAGACCAGTAATCATGGTATTTAGATTTGACTTTTCTTTTTACTTTTATTAAGATTATTTGTGCGATGTTTCCTCTGTTTGCATATGTCTTTTAAATGCTAATAAATTTTATTTAGTTTATTTTGGCCGGACGACTCGGATTTATTTTGTATATTATAACTAAAATTTTCAAACTGAGAGTGTGCATGAATTTAAAACACCATATAAATGGTACTGGCACGACTGGTCAGTAAAATTGAAGTCAAAAAGGTTTTGTTCCCGTATTAGCTTTTGATGTGCAACACATTGACAAGTTTTTAAAATGGAATCGGAATCGTACTCTGTGAATTTTGCACAATATATTTTTTTTCATTTCTTTTCTCTCTCTGTGAAAATAACGATAATTGTTAGATAAGCCGGGAAATACAACAGTAATAAATCATGATGACAATTTTCTGCAAAAGAAAAAAAATAAGGTGTAAACTTACGGATTTATGAAGAAGTCTACAGTGGTCATATTGGTCCTATTACCCCCCCCCCCCCCCCCCCCCCCATCTCGTCTATTAGAAATATATCGGTGACGTGCTTACTCTGTTGAAATCACACCTGTTACCCCCTCGGGCAGTTCACCTTGTTTTACCTGGCGGCATGTCGGTAGCATATCGGAGAGAAGCCCCGGTAACTTTACCCCTAAACATGCTTAGTCCTCTGCAGATTTAAAAGAAAGGAAAGGGATCAATTTTAAAGATGTGAAGATTATAAAAACTGCAAGGAAGCTTTTGTATATAATAAACGATCCTAGATATACATTAATCATTAAAGAAAATTTTGTTCCGTACATTCAAATTACTCACTCTTATAATAGAAATATTCTTTTTTCATACCCCAAACGAATGAAACGATGATTCTAATCATTAATTTATTGACAGCTGATCTCTTTCCTGAGTTTCCTCCGTCTCAATTCGGACGACCAAATGATAATTATATTACCTTTAAATCGAAAATATGTTCCCTCTCTCTTTCTCATATTTTTCATGCATTTTGTTTTTGGGGTAGGGTCACACTTAAAAAAAGTTAACTAGTGATTGTAGTTCGTTAGATTGTCAATGAAGAAATACATACTTTGATTTTTTTTTTTTTTTAGGGGGGGGGGGGCCTCCAAATATAACATTCGAGCGATTATGAAACTTGAGTCAGAAGCATATTTTGGAAGGGGAGGAGGCCAGAAGGGGGCTCTTGGGTTTTCAATCTCTCTATTTTTTGTTTGCTTAGAACAGCAGAAAACGAAGGGAGCCCGGAGGTGGACCGGGGAGTTAGGAAATGATATGAAAATACGAGATCAATAAAAATGTGCGATTATTGTATTTCTTAAGTCGCACAAATATGATCGTTGTTTCCAATATTCTCCTCTTTCTTCCTTATGCAGATCGAATCATGTTACATGTATAATTTCCATTAAGCATTGTGTTATGGATTTGATACTAAAATATTTCCATTCGTCCTCCCGTCACTTTCAATCTACATGTACATGTTATGATGTATATAGACTTCTCTAGTAACAGTTTTCGGCATTTGACAGGTATGAAATCCGCACTGTTTAAATATGGAATTACAAATGCAAAAGGAAGATGGCCATAAAAAGAATGCTATCATGCGCGGATATACACGCAGACGGGGTAAGGACCGAACCCCCCCCCCCCCCCCCCCCCTTACGCCCTCTCCCTACAACAATCACCATCTTTATCTGTGGTCCGATTCATATAAAAAGGGAGTAACGACCAAATGAAAAGCAGAGATAAAGCGAGAAAGTTTTCTAAATCAAGATTTACTGATATATCAGGAGGGGGGGGGGGGTCGATTTAAATTCATCATTAGTTTTGGTACCATATCTATACAAAAGTATACTACCAGCAATGTGTTTTCGAAGAAAAAAAAATAATTAAGCTTTACAATAAATACGCAAAATAAGATTTTTATCATACATGAATTTATTCCTTAAAAATGATCTTTAATCCCCCTTTCTTTCTATTCTATCTGTAGATTATACCCGGCGATGTTTTTACGCTCGGGTGAATTCACACCTGGTAATGCGGTACCTTTTAGGTACTTTGCATGTTTTATTGACAGGTGTGTATACTTGTCAAATCACCTTTGTTAATTGGGTAATAACCGTACATGTATGAAAGCGTAGGCATAGAAAACTCCATAATCAAACACATCAAAATCCAGCCCATTTTTTGACCGATAAAAACATAGGTAATCACAGATTACGAAGCTCACCTCGTGGCAGCAAAATTCAATTCAAACATATTTCTTAGTACATGTATATTGGCTTTTAAAGGCAAAACCACTCAAGCAGAAAAAGTAGGTCAAGGTCATTTTATGAAAGTTTGATCAAAGATACATCCAATATGCAAATTTGGTACATCTAGCAGTTATACTTTGCTCAATATTGGCTTTATAGAGCAAAATCACTCAAGTGGAAAAAGTAGGTCAAGGTCATTTTATGAAAGATTGATCAAAGATACATCCAATATGCAAGTTTGGTACATGTATCACTTATACTTTGCTCAATATTGGCTTTTAAAGGCAAAATCATTCAAGCGGAAAAAGTAGGTCGAGGTCATTTTATGAAAGTTTGATCAAAGATACATCTAATATGCAAGTTTGGAACATCTAGCACTTATACTTTGCTTAATATTGGCTTTTAAATGCAAAATCACTCAAGCGGAAAAAGTAGGTCAAGGTCATTTTATGAAAGTTTGATCAAAGATACATCCAATATGCAAGTTTGGTACATGTATCACTTATACTTTGCTCAATATTGGCTTTTAAAAGCGAAATCACTCAAGTGGAAAAAGTAGGTCAGATGCTGCATCCGATGCATGGGTCCATCTCGGCATCCAAAGATGAATCACTTGTGCAAGTTTGGTTACTGTAGCATCAGTACTTTGTCAGATACTGAGCTACCCCAAACTTCTTATCCAAATCACTCAAGCGGAAAATGTAGGTCAGATGCTGCATCCGATGCATGGGTTCACCTCAGCATCCAAAGATGAATCACTTGTGCAAGTTTGGTTACTGTAGCCTCAGTACTTTGTCAGATACTGAGCTACCCCAAACTTCTTAACCAAGTCACTCAAGCGGAAAATGTAGGTCAGATGCTGCATACGATGCATGGGTTCACCTCAGCATCCAAAGATGAATCACTTGTGCCAGTTTGGTAACTGTAGCATTAGTACTTTGTCAGATACTGAGCTACCCTAAACTTCTTAACCAAGTCACTCAAGCGGAAAATGTAGGTCAGATGCTGCATCCGATGCATGGGTTCACCTCAGCATCCAAAGATGAATCACTTGTGCAAGTTTGGTTACTGTAGCATCAGTACTTTGTCAGATACTGAGCTACCCCAAACTTCTTAACCAAGTCACTCAAGCGGAAAATGTAGGTCAGATGCTGCATACGATGCATGGGTTCACCTCAGCATCCAAAGATGAATCACTTGTGCCAGTTTGGTAACTGTAGCATTAGCACTTTGTCAGATACTGAGCTACCCCAAACTTCTTAACCAAGTCACTCAAGCGGAAAATGTAGGTCAGATGCTGCATCCGATGCATGGGTTCACCTCAGCATCCAAAGATGAATCACTTGTGCAAGTTTGGTTACTGTAGCATTAGTACTTTGTCAGATACTGAGCTACCCCAAACTTCTTAACCGGACACGGACGCGGACACGGACGCGGACACGGACGCGGACACGGACGCGGACGCGGACGCGGACGCGTGGGGTTATAGCATAAGCTCACTCAACTTCGTCGAGGTGAGCTAAAAATGAATATATTTCTATAAACTCTTAAAGAATGATATAAAATTTATTAAAACAAGATTTTATACATTGCAATCATTATTGAAGATGTATAATGAAATGAATTGTCTTTGAACAAGTTACACTCTGATTTTATAGAGTTTAAAAGGAAGACAAGGTCGTCTATTTTTCCGTTATTAGAAGTGTTGGCCCTTCTGTTGGAAGTGGACATTCCTCTCGCACGGCAGAAATAATAAGTCATTGTTTCAATATATAGAGACTTCTTTACATTCTAGATGAATTGTGAAAAATCCCGGCCAGTGAATTATGAAATATATCGGCCAGTGTATTGTTTCCTGATGTCTACTGGTCGCTGACAAGTTCCCGTTTAAGAAAATGAGACAAACGTACGTCCATAATTTATACAAAAGTCATATATTTTGAAAATTTCCATCGGTCATAAAAGAAAAACACATTCGGAAAAAAAAAACGGAGCAAACTGTCGAAAAAAAAAAAATTAAAACGATCACAAACAACAGATTTTGAATGAAATTCGCATAGAAATATTATTCATATGAAAACCTTTTTTTTTTATTTCGTGAATTTTTAGTACATTTCTACATGTCGTTAATGCCGCCCTTTTTATTTCATGCATATTTGAAATACTCGGAAAACGATTGTTTAAGCAATGGAACGTGAAATATAAATTCATTTATATTTCATTTAAATTCTGTACATGTATGAATGACTCAATGAACTCACATACAAGCGAATTCTCAATTTAATCAGAAAGAGTTTTTGATCCATAAAATATTGCTATTGCAAGTTTAAATCTGTTGCTCAGAAATATTTCCCATTCATTTTCCTTCAATGTCTCTAGAATCAACCTGGATGTTATATCAGGTGAGATCAATCGTGTATTCACAATAAACAATGATATACATGTACGCTTGTACAGGTGCAAATCCAGGTGAGTGGGGAATCCTGGTGGGGAGTGGGGAGTGGGAGTTCACTCAGGTAAACGGGTGGATTTCGAGTGGGAGTCATTTCAGTGGGGAGTGGGATATCTCCAATCTGCTAAATTTCCACTGTACCTGGATGATATTCCCATTATTGGCAATCCTGTTTTTGAAAAATAAAAGAATGAGATAAAGAAGATTCTGACAACAATCTCAACAGCACTCACAATAGAGCATCAAATGGAGAATCGACGGGAGGAGTAATCATCGCCTGTTTGGCTAGCTGCATCCGCCGCCGATGTTCACGCACGAAATGAAATCAATATCTAAAATACATGCACTGTCTGAGGTTATGTCTATGGTGGGCGCGGCTTGCAAAAAAGGGGATGCTCACTACTCCCGGGCCCCTGTTTCCACCTCAAAGCTTGCTAGGGGACCGTTGATCCTCAATTTGGTACTCTATTGTGAGTGCTGTTGAGATTGTCGTCAGGATCTCCTTTATCTCATTTGGGTCACACTTATGCCCTTTGTCGTGTGGAGCTCGTAAAAAGGTTCCTCGCGAGGGATTTGACAGTGTTTTAAATATTTCCCTGACATGGTCGCCATAGCACTTTCTATAAAGACATAACCTAAGACAGTGCATGTTTTGTAGATATTGTTTTCATTTTCGAGCGTGAACATCGACGGTGGGTGCGGCTAGCCAATCTGGGGGTTCTCACTCCTCTCGGGCACCTGGTCCCACCTCTAGTTTGCTAGGGGTCCGTCGATGTTCAATTTTGTACTCTATTGTGAGTGCTGTTGAGATTGTTGTCAAAATCTTCTTTATCTCATTAATATAATCTGTTCCTATAAAATGCAAAATGACTGAATAAATAACAGTAGTATGCTCACTCCTCCCGGGCACCTGGTCCCACCTCTGGCTTGCTAGGGGTCCGTCGATGCTTAATTTTGTACTCTATTGTGAGTGCTGTTGAGATTATCGTCAGGATCTTCTTTAACTCATTAACATTAAAACAAATGGAGTCAACAAAAAGATGTCATGAACGAAGACAATCCAAAATTTCATTTTCCTGAGGTCAAATAAAAATCCTTCAACAAGTGATGAGTATGGTTTTTGAACAGTATTTCGTAAAACTGAAGAGCTCAAATAAATACATTCAAAGTGACCAATAGGTCTTCCTGGTTTATACCCTAGAACTATATTGATTATAAGTTACATTTTCAAAATGTTTTGAAATGAATAGACGTCATGATTTTTTTTTCGGTCATTTCACTTCTTTAATTCTTGTATGGTGCCGATTCTTTTAAGTATTGCAATCTTTGAAAATTTTGTTTTAACAGGAGACTCTGGAGCTTTTTGATAAAGGTTAATAGAAACTATCACCAGATGTGATCAGGGACAATGGAATCCAACCAGATTATCAAGGATCTTCTTGTACCATGTCTAGCAGCCAGCAGTTTCCACTGGACAATTGCTAAAGGAAAGAAGAGTATTTATAATGGTTTTTAGTGGTCGGGATTTGGATGAAACTTTGGGTGTTATAACCGAATCTGGTTTGAGATCCCTACTTTCTTGCTTTTAATGGACGTATAAATTGTATATGCACAGCTGTGACAATTGCAGTGTCGTCCTGTTCAATAGTAATTCTAATCTACTGTCGAAAAGGGAAGGAACTCCAGTATGACCACCAGTGGAACGTATTTGCACTTTTCTAAAGTGTTTTCTCTATGAACAATCGATAATTGAAATGTCAGGTGTTTCCATGAAGCAGGAGGTGCTTGCTTTCCCATGGCATCTTATCTCATCACTATTGCGTATAAATGTTGGATCCTATGAGTTTTGAGTATTTTGTTTGCAATTTTCATTGGTTTGAAGCCATTTGATTATTACCTTTAAATATTTATGTTTTGCTTAGAAATTGCCTTCCGTTTACTCTTTCTAACAGGCACTAGATATATTACACTTCAAGTACAGGTCCACGTAAGAATCAGGAAGATGATGATCCTTAAAATGTTTGCAGAACTTTTTTCTCTTGAAATGTGTTCAGATCAGTCTCCATTTGAATGTTCTGAAGGAGTTTTCCTCATAGAGAAGAAAGTTAAAGGGGTTGAAAATTTCACTGAATTATATAGAGAAAACTTTCCTGCCATTTTTGTACTTCATAATCCTTTATAAATTATAAGGTGGATATCTCGCTTTACCATCGCTACCTTAAGAAATGAATATCATTTGTTTGATTTCTACCACATATATGTCTCAAAATAGAAATAAAAAGTTTTGCAAAACATTTTCACGAAGTACCCCTGCCTGATTCTTACGTGGACCTATACTTAACTGTACTTGTTGCACTTGTTATCATGGTCGCATATTGTGCCCTTTACATAAATTTGATTTCCATTCTATCTCCATGTTTATACATTGGTTATTTTCCCATCTGTGTCACACTTATGCCCATCGCAGTGAGGTTCACCGCGATGGGTTTGGCAGTAAGTGTTTTAAATGTTTTTACCCTGACATGGTCGCCATAGCGCTTTCCATATAGACATAACCTCAGACAGTGCATGTTTTGTAGATATTGCTTTCATTTTCGTGTGTGAATATCGACAATGGGTGTGGCTAGCCAAAAAGGGGATACTTACTCCTCCCGAACACTTGATCCCACCTCTAGCTTGCTTGGGGATCGTCTATGCTCGATTTGGTGCTCCATGGCGAGTGCTGTTGAGATTGTCGTCAGGATCTTCTTCATCTCATTTATTTTGTCTATCTATTCATTATACTTAAACTCCATCCAAAGTCCCAGTAATGTCAATTAAACATACAAAAGAACTGGATATTTACTTCCTTAATGAACTAAACAAGAAAATATGCGGGTAAAGCAAATTTATTTTATTATTTTGTAGCATCAGTAATAATAAACCATGAAATACAGATTACATAAATATTCATTCATAGATATACAGTATTTCGAAAACCATGTTCAGAAACATTGAACCAGATTCACAACTTGTCTATCAATGTAAAACATACATGTACATAAGTGTTTATCTGCAAATGATTTTTAATTCAATATCTGATCATTCTTATCTTCATTGATTGTGATGAGTATCGGTAAATGTGACTAGCTTATTCGACAGACCACAAAGACGACCTCGAAGTCATGGCACTCGTAAATATGATAGGCCTGAGATACATAGTTTCTCCTTCGATGGTTTGGTTCCATTTTTGAATGGGACTCTAGGCCTGCATCATATTCGTATCAAATTATACTCTGTTCCTTCACGGAAGTTTCACGAAATTTACGAATATACTAAGGACCTCACATTTACCGATACACGTTCTCCAGAATACAGACTACAAGGAGTCATCATGGACATTTCTATTTTTCGTTTATTTCAAGCAGTTAGATCAGATAAATCAGAAGAAAATCAAACCGCCCTTTCATTAAAGTAAGATTTGCAAACAAAGTTATTGATAAATTGAATCTTGGTCAAATTTTGAATCACAAAACTGTCATGTAAAAAATCCCACCATATTTCAAGAGATAAGAAACTCCTCGTATTTCCTATAGCTACACACCAACAGTTACATAAAAAATTTACAATTACAAACGATTCCTGCAGTACGTGTATCGATTTCAGTAATCCCTCAATACATCCACTTCCTTGCGAATGTTTCAATCGAATTTGAATTACTCTCCTTGTGGACACAATATTACTGGTGACCTTAGTATAGTCAAGAACGGCAAGTTGAGAGAATTGTTTAAAAAAGGGTCCCACATACAGAGAAAGTAAATACTTTAAATGGAACCAAAATTTCTAAATTATCATGGACTCTTGTAAGGAATAAACAAGACGTTTGGCAAAGAAAGAGGATGTACAGATCGACACTCTTTCCGAATGGATAAGATCCACCAGAGGGTTACTTTTATCTAGAATTTACCGATTAGAATAAACTTTGAACTCCAGATTCGAGTCTATCTTTAAAGACCCTGAGGTTATCACAGAGCTTACTTACCTCCAAGAACATTATATCATCACACCAGCAGACAAAGCCTTAAATGATTACACATTTACTTGCAAAAAGTATTATTTC
This sequence comes from Pinctada imbricata, assembly GCA_033119305.1. NCBI lineage: Eukaryota > Metazoa > Mollusca > Bivalvia > Pterioida > Pteriidae > Pinctada > Pinctada imbricata. The sequence goes on along the minus strand of VSWD01000006.1, from coordinate 35,377,420 downwards.
GACAGTCTTCATGTCTGGTCCATGTTGTAAATTTATCAGGTTTTAAATGATGCTATTGAATTTAAAGACGTTTAACATTGTTAAAGAGTTGGTTTTAAATTCGACACCTGGAAATCCAACCTACACCCCAATAAACCGTTCTGCCTCTGAAATAATAGATAACCACATATCAGCTCTCGCTTCCTTTGGATTCGACACAAACAATTTAGATTTAGAATTACCATACTTATACTGCATACCTAAAATGCACAAGAATCCGTACAAACAACGTTTCATCGCTGGTTCCTCAAAATGTTCTACCAAATCTATATCGATCTAACTCACCAAAGTTTTATCTGAAGTCAAATCTGGACTTCAAAAATATTGTTTGACAGTATATTCCCGTAGCGGTATCAACCAAGTGTTGATTTTAAAGAATTCGAAGAAACTTTCAGAACATCTTAAATCCACTCATTTTAGTAGAGTCCATTCGATCTAAACCTTTGATTTTTCGACACTTTAAACTGCAATCCCACATTCTAAATTGAAAGAAAGACTTGCAAAAATAATAAGTAAACAAGTTCACAAGCAAGAAAGGCAATCGCAAATACAAATATATTGTTGTTAACTATGACAAAACCTACTTTGTAAAAGAAAAGTACGATTCTGAAAATAAGTATACTGAAACAGATGTTAAACTTTCTGATCGACAACATTTTTGTGGTATTCGGAGGAAAGGTTTTCCAGCAGATTGTCAGAATTCCAATAGGGACTAATTCTCCACTCCTTGCCGACATTTTTCTTTACTCGTACGAAGCTGAATTCATTCAATTTTTGTCACTGAAGGGAAAAGATACTTAGCTTTTGACTTCAACTTCACTTACATATACATAGACGATGTGTTGTCCATGAATAATCCAAAATTCACGGATTACCTCAGCAGAATCTATCATTCGGAGCTTGAAATCAAAGAACCTTCAGAGACAAATAATTCAGCATCCTATTTGGACATAAAGTTGTCCTACGACACTGCTGGTCACATGAACACCTCACTCTATATCAAACGTGACGACTTCAATTTCATCATCACAAACTTTCCTTTTTCTGATTAGCAACATCCCCTCATCGCCTGCCTATGACGTGTTCATATCTCAGTTGATACGTTATGCCAGAGCAAGTAACAAATATACAGATTTTATTCTGAGAACTAGGCGTCTTTCAGATTAGCTTCTCAGTCAGTCACTGAGAAGTTCTACGGTCGATATGGGGAACTCGTCATACACTATGATGTCTCACTGTCCAGAATGGTGAATGATATTCGTCATAGACCATTTGTACCGTCCAACGACAGATTATACTTTATATCTTCCAAAATGGAAGTAACCGGATGTGACAATTCTACCGAATTGAAGCGATGGGTGTTGCATGCAAGCAGGAGATGCTGACTCTTCCTGGCACCTGGTCTCATTTCCATTTCTTTTCATGTGGTGGAGGGTTTTTTTTTTTTTTTTTTGCTTTGGTTCCTGTTTTATCCCGAAATGTGCATGTCTGGTCCATGCTGCCACTTGGTGAGTGTCACTGCTGGTGGACCAGGAGTCCCCGAGGGCACATGTAGCCAATTTCGATCGATTTCGGTTGATAGTTCCATCAACGCAGTTTTAAATTTCTGTTCTCAAAATTTCTAGCAATGTGGGTCCTGTAGCATCATATCCCACCCATCCTGCTACGTCTTTTGGTACGTTTTTGGACATGCGTATTTTCACACTTTTGGGCATACTACATTGTTTAGATTTGAGGATCACAGACGAGGGTTTAGTACCCGAAACGTGCATGTCTGGTCCATGCTGCTTATTTATCTGTTCTTAAATGATGCTATTCAATTTGAAGACGTTTAACATTTCTATGCCTTCGGTTTATGATTTTCTGAATTATCGACTTAGGGATATGATCATTATCCATATTTGCCATACTAAAACAATACTCTTATTTTCTTCGGTAATATTACAGATAATCAACAGAATACATATTAGTTTGATACAGATCAAGTTTTAGTTTAGGTTTGACTTATTTAATGTTAATTCTGTTCTGGTGAGTAGAATTGGATTTTGTAAATAGTCGAAAATTGGCTTATCTTTTTCTAAATATGATCAAGAAACATTCTTAAACATAATAACCAAAATAAACTTTTGACAATTCCATCTGATATGAACAATGGATGGATATTTCTTTGACGTCAAGTTTGCTTTCGTCATTTATCTCTAAAAGTTCATCTTTTGCGTCCGTTTTTGTAAAGTGTAACTGACAAAGATAAAAATCAGAACTGACTAACTATAAAATGGCAGCTTTACGATGACTTCGTCTCTTTGGGTGGTGCCATTGGCTTCTTTTTTATCGGACAAAAAGCACAAATAAATACTCTTTTTAGTTCCTTGCGGAATTGACTACACGAGACTATGTAAATCCACATGGTAATAAATGTGGTAAGTGAACTAATGACTTCACGTGCCTTAATGACATTTACGAAAATATCAAGACCCTCTCTAGTTGATGGAAGCTCATATACTCCCACATAAACCAAATACGATATAAAAAGAAGTGAACCGAAAAACGCTCCTTTAATGAACTCCATGATTAACAGCATGACCACACTTATATTCAAAATCATCATTTTCTTTACTCTACCCTTTGCTTCGTGTCTACTATCAGCCAAACTTCTATTCCTCAAAAGTAAAATCAGGGAAATAGTTAGAGCTGCAATAGAAATCAAATATATAACATAAAATATTACATGATATAGCCTCCTTGCATCTCCAACCGGGGTATCCTCTTTATATATACACTCATTGTAAAGCCTTTCCTTTTGGGCTTCCGTCATCCAGGCTTCTTCGTATTCATTGCTCGGATCTGGACTGGAACTCGTTACAACTCGGGGCCAAAGAGTCGACGGAAGGATACCGGAAGAAGTATCCAGAGGGGGCATGGTTGTGACATCATACATGATGTTATCATAGTTGGTACTGGTCTCCAAAACGTCATCATCATAATAGTAGTAGTAGTAGTAGTAGTAGTAGTAGTATTCGTGTGAAATGTAATTATCAACATCTAGCCCTTTTCCTTCTACGTATGATTTGAACGTCATAAAGTCTGTTCCCGTAGCAATGATTTCCGGAAGGTTGTAGCCGATAGAAATCACACTACTCACCAGAAGCACAAGAAGCGAAACACGATTTGTGAGGAACATTCTGCTCTCAAAGGGCCATCGTACGACTAGGAGGCGTTGAAGTGCAACAAAAAATACTAGACAGCGGGCAAAATCGTAAACTGTATTGGTAAGTTTAACAATTATATAATATACTATACAGAAAGGATATGGTAAATTATAACCAACATCTTCGGAATACGCCATGTACATATAAATCCTTGATCCGGATCTGATGAAATAAATTATGGAATTTGACAAAGATATACCAACTAATAGAATGGTAGTTGGAGAGATCATAGACTTCTTTAGGAAAATACATGAAATAATAATAGATGATATAAGAGATAGCCCCGCAATAATCGGAACGTACAAATACTCGAATTCGGTTTCTTCCGCTATTGAGTAGCGGGAAAATCCATCCGTCAATATTGTATCGTAGATATATGTATCATTTGGAGCATTATATTGATCCTCTTCGGCACCGGACATTTTGGATGAATTCTCTCTGAAATAAACAACAGAATCTAAGGTAAGCACTAACAATTAAGTATTATCCCCTATTATCTATAATCATGAAATATTTTATCAATACTAATTTGCAAACTTCAAAATAACATTTATTTTCGTTTACCCAATTTTATATCTCATCTATTGAAAATATATACAATAAGGATATGTGAACCAAAGATGTATTCCCAAATTCTGATTGACCTCACCATGGTACACAATATTTTGAATTTCGAATCCTTTTCATTCAAACTAAATTATGAATGGCAAAATTATAATATTTCATGTTTCAATATGTATCAGCTCAAATAGTAGCTGATTCTTTAACTTATTATCTCATGGCCACGACTTATCATATCGTGGCCACGTGATAATTATCTCGTAGCCTCGAGATAATTATCTCGTGGCCACGACTTAGTATCTCGCGACCACGACTTATTATCTCGTGGCCGCAACTTATTATCTCGTTGCCATGACTTACTATCTCGTTAATACGACATTATTTCGTGGCCACGACTGAATATCTCGTGACCACGAGTTACTATCTCGTGGAAACGACATAATTCTTCGTATCTATTGGTTGATTATCTCGTGCGCACGACTTACTAAGTTATGGCCAAGAAATAATTATGTACATGATGTTTATACTTAAGACTGATTTTCATATATTTATACACTTTTGTGGTTTTATTGTTTCTCTTTGCTTAACTGAACAAATATTCAGAGCGTCATTGTTATACCTATCACGTGTGCTACATGTAGCTCAAAATTTTAAACTTGATCTTACAATTTTAGTTCTGTAAATTTATTGCTCTTTTGTCAACGTTTCGGCCGAAGCCTTTTTCAGGACAACAAACTACAACTCGAGTACATCTTTAAAGTACTATGCATATAATTGCAATTGTTAAATAAGAAGTCCAACGTTAAAATTTAACGTTGGCCTTCTTATCTATCAATTACAGATTATTCGATCGAACGGACGCGGTTATCAATATGCATTATTTACAGAAAATGGTGTGTCTATCCGGAACTTGTGAGCACAACCAACTGTTCATCTGATTCATATTGGTCTCTTTTAGTCTAACATGTTTTAACATAGGAACCTTTCAAATAAGCTCAAATTTCATCTGAATACAGACATTAAAACAAATATAAATACATGTAGTGATTTTTTGTCACAAACAAGGTTTGCAAAATAAGGTTTCATATGAAAGTAGAGCTTCTGTCATGACAAAATCCCTAAAAAGTTAGTAAAACTCTATTTGAATGTTGAAGAAATATACAAAAGCCAGAAAAAAAAACACGAAAAAGCCAGGAAAAAAAAAACACGAAAAAGCCTGGAACAAGCGCAAAAAAATTTAGGATATTTAACTCTGTTTTAAAATTTTGGTCTTTCCGCTTTGTTTTGCCGTTTCTTTTTTCTCGAGAAAAATATGAACGAGAACATGAAATTTTATCATCAAAAGAGTGGAAATCTCTCAATTAAATGAAAAGCAGACATTCAGTCTAATAATGGATTAACAATGTGTAATACAAAGACACGTATCTCACGATGATCTACACGTCCGTTAATTTAAAAAAAATGAAAATTTGCAGATTTCGCAAGGAACAAACACAAAAAATCCAGGACAAACACGAAAATTCCAGGACAATTACAATGTTACACAAGAAAGCACTCGTCGTTAGGTTACCTAAATATCTAAACGTCAGTCACTGTCTTAAATGTAAACTACATGTACAGACTTCTATTGGTTAATTATTTCGTGGCCACGATTTAGTAAGTCGTGCGCACGAGTTAATCAACCAATAGGAACGAAGGATTATGTCCTGGCCACGAGATAGTAACTCGTGGCAACGAGATAATTCTGTCGTGGCCACGAGATAATAAGTCGTGGTCACGAGATAATAAGTCGTGGTTACGAGATAATAAGTCGTGGCCACGAGATAATAATGCCGTGGCCACGAGATATTAAGTCGTAGCCACGACTTATTATCTCGTGACCACGACATAATAAAAAAAATTGCACACGGCCTCTCTTTGCTTCCGTAAATACATGTATTCTTAGATATGAAATATATTGAATTTGAAGACTTTTAACTTTTGTACCACTTGGTGAGTTTCACTGCTAGTGGACCAGGAGTACCCGAGGGCAATGTAATCAAGTTCATTCAACTTCGATTGATCGTCTCTTCAACACATTCGAAAATTTCTGATATCAAAATTTCTTAAATTTTCTAATACGTTGGTCCCTTAGCATCATGTTCCACCCATCCTACTACGTATTTTGGTACATATTTTGACATAATAACTTTCATTCTCTTTGGCCAAATTTCATTGTTTAAATTGATGATCACTGGCGAGAAGTTCCGGAAGTGTGCATGCCTGGTCCATTCTGCAAATTTATCTGTTCTTAAATGATGCTTTTTATGATCAATTGGGCATCCCTCAGGTTACATGATTCCATTATAAATTATGTTTTTCAGTAGCTTTGTATTATCTTCAATGTACATAATGTGGAGTTCAGTTTGTTTACATCATGCTTGTATGTATTGTGTTTATAACACTTTTCATCCCAAAACTCCCAGGGCGACAAATATCTAGCATCCTAGTAATCTATCCTTGATAATGATACACATTAAAGAAGTAACTATCAGTTATTCAGTCTCAAAGTCGAGAAGGCAAGGCAAAATCATGGACCGTTGCGAAACTAGGAAAGGATAACATTCCAAATAAGACCAGGTGCCCGGGGCGAGTCAGCATCTCCTGAGATAAACTAACTCGTACTTAACATAATTAATGTTAATAAATTGGTTATTTTACTTCATTTCTCAAAAACTTTAGACATTTTTTTCTCTCTCCACTCTCCGAACGTGTTTTATAACGATGTATCTGATTGGCGAGACGGCGAAACTTTTGCGGGACGACTCACGTGTAGCCTAAGTCGTAACTATAAATGGCGACTGTTTGCAACAGTCGACGAATTCGGCCAGAGAGTACAACTCCCATAACAAAGAAAGGAGGGGATCTCCAACAACACTCGGTTGCAACACCCACAGTACCCAAAACACCCAATGCTAAAAAATACAGAACAGACATGCATAAAAAGAGACACAAAAGAGAAAAGGAACGCCGAATCACAAACCTCAAACATAAATGATTACACATAGAGCAACGAGACCAATGGACTATCGGTGTCGACTAAGCACGGCCATCTGCCATGCTATTAGCAGACGTTGTGGTTATCCGGAATACGTACGCACAACCCTCCCACTTTTCCGATTACCCAGAGGTCTCGAAGAATGTACAATTGTGGTGTAAATAACCTCCTCATCGTAAGATGTGCATACAAACAGACAGCATAACGCAGGGGCCCAAGAAACACACAGATGGATATGTAAATGGATATAAAAACCAGAAGGCGCACGAAATACAGTCCGTGCTCTGCCTGCTGTATCGAGCTCATGCAACAAGAGCTCTCACCCATGACATAATCACTCTCCCATTATCTAGAATGGTAAGTTGGGAAAATTCCACAATCAGTTGAGTTCCTTGACACAGCATCCCTGCCAACCAGGCTGCAGAGAGCACTTGGGACAGTTGGGAGCCAATGGGAAACTTGGGAGCCATTAGGGAAACTTGGGAAACCGTTAGGGAAACATTATTTTTTACTATATTATCTTTATTAACATTAGAACAGTGTTATTACATTAAGAAATCAGTCAAAACTTGCTAAAATACTTCTTATAGGAAATGAAGACCCACAACGCTTCTGTTGTGACCATGATCTGGTCCCCAAGTTGGCTAGTTGAACCTGGGGGCAAAAGAGGGATAATCACACCCTGGCAGAAGCGCAACAATGCTATTGAATTTTAAGACGTTTAACATTTGTACCACTGGGTGAGTGTCATTGCTGATAAACAAGGAGTTCCCGAGGACACATGTAGCTAAGTTCGATCAACTTCTTTTCTTAAACGCATTCGAACATTTTTTCAAAATTTATCAAAATGTCTTTAATTTCAATACGTTGGTCCTGTAGCATCATATCCCACCCATCCTGCTATGTCGTGTGGTACATTTTTGGCTATAATAACTTTCACACTCTTTTGCTATATTACATTGTTTAGATTGAAGATCACTGACGAGGGTAAAGTACCTGCAACGTGCATGTCTGGTCCATGCTGAAAATTTATCCGTTCTTAAATGATGCTATTGAATTTGAAAACGTTTCACATTATCGAACCTGACCTCAAAGGGAATTAGCCGTAAAACGCATGCGTTCATTCTCAAATAATTCAAAATGTAGGAATAGAGTTATATGAAAAACGCCATTTTTACATCCATTGACACGCTTCAATATGACGTAACGGAAAACATCGATTTATTCGTATATATATCATTGGTTGAGTGATTTACCTTGGAACTGTAAGGAGGGATTTCAATAATGAGAAAAATGAATACGTAATGTTACGCATTAGGCGTTCAACCAGATCATAAACCATATGGTTGTAGAAAGATTACAGAAAGGAGTTTTTGCAATCTTCTCGATATATCTTTAAATATTCTCGGCACAATGATATATACCCTTAAAACCAATTGTTATACCAATTAGTTGTGGGGTAATGTATAAACGAATGGCTCTATTTAAAAGCGAATTTTGCGATGCCGCGCTGTGACAAACCCCATAGGTCCCTTAGGATAAGTAAATACATGGTTAAGTTTGACAATCGATCATAACAATAATTTTTCTCCCTAGACAACGGATATAATCTTAAAAGCGGCCGGTATATTTTTGAAAAAGGTATGTGACTTGACTTGGGGATATTGTACCGCGCTTTATACCAAATACCAACTGATATATTTAATTATCTTGAAAAGAAAAGATCAACGCTTCCATAAAACGGAAAGATCGGAAGTCCCAATGCCAATATAGAGTAAAGATGGTGCAATTGATACGTTTAGTAACACAATTGCAACTACATAATTCATGATTGTCACTGTACTTTCGGGAAGATTTAGAGCCATACAGTATCTTTAAATTTTGGTGTCAAATGAAATAATGACCTCTTATATGAAAAGAATACTTACTTTCAGATAGAGTTTAAAGCGATATTACTTAGCTTAGAACAGCTGACAAATAGAACCGTCACAGAAATGACGGACTGATGTCAGTTTGCTCCTTTTATAGTTTACATCCAATTTCGCAACGTTAAATAATTGTAACACGTGACATTTTGTAAGAGGTTTTAGGCCAGACGATTGCAATTTTGATAATCAGACATTCCAAATTATTACCATGATTTTCATCGTTTGATATTAATCTAAACCGCAATTCGTGTCTAAATTGCAATTTTTCCCAATTTTAATGAAAACTTTCGAAATGATGATTTTTTTTCTGGCACTTATTGAAAGACAGACATTAGAAAGTTGGAAGTAATATTGGAGTGAAAAGTAATAGAAATGCTTGAAAGAGAGTTACAGAAATATATGAAAAACGTGAGAGAGAAAAAGGATGAAAAAGATAAATAAGCATTAGAAATTTACACATCCATAAAAGACAAGGGGAATTTCAACAACACTCGGCTGCAGCACCCACGGCATAATCACAAAGCACGCCATGTAGAAAGCACACAGCAGACTCGCACAGAATGAGACGCAAAAGGGACAGTGAACACCAACTCATATCATAGAAACATGGAACACAAAAGACCACACATAAACCAACGAGACCAATGGGCAAGTAGCAGACGATGTGGTTATCCGGTTTTTTGTGCACAACCCTCCCACTTTTCCGATTACCCATAGGTCGCGAAGAACGCACAACTGCGGTGTTAAGTAACCTAATCATTTAAAGATAAACATATAAACAGACAGCATAACACAAGGGCCCAAGGAGCACACAGATGGATATGTAAATTGATATAAAAAACAGAGGGCATACGAAATACAGTCCGAGCTCTGCCGCCTGTAGCGAGTTCATGCATGTGATCACTCGAGGAGTCCGACTGACATTCAGGGAGGACAGGTGGTAGAAGCTCTGTTTTATCTAAAGAGGTTTGGACGGGGCCCGTCATGGAGTCCTGTCATCACAATCAGTCCGAGTGCAATTCTTAAGCATGCGCTGGTTCAAGGCTGTAGATTGCTCCATGTGTCCGACTGGTGACAGAAGGATCATATCCACGATGTAAAAGGCGTTTGATTATTCTTACACAATTGCGATGGTAATTAGCTTTAGCTTTAATAATTGGACCAAACGTGAAACGGAATCAACAGACAATTTCATAACAGTAAAACCAAACATTGGTGTTTAAATGGCACAAGCAATTAACTGAAAGTTAGACTGATGATTTTCAGAGCGGACGACTGAAGAAATAAACAACGCAAAAACCATGAGGAACATAAAAGAGTCGTTGACAAAGATTGACATTAAGCCATTCGGGAAGTGTTTGATAGGTTATAGATTAGTTAATCTGCAGTACATTCCGACAAGCTTCATGCAAAGAATGTATGCAGGAGTGTGTCTACAAGAGTGTTTGCAAGACACAGGAATTTTAGAGTTGGTCTGCAAGAGAGTGTCTTCAGGACAAATGCAAAGAGTATCTGCAAGAAAGGTACCACGACTACTTACAGATAAAGAAATGATAAGTTTTTTATTTGAGTTCGGAGAATTATATGCGTACGACATTAAATGACCCTTCATCAATGATTATTGTGACAAAAGTTAAGGATATCAATATACTGATTATATAAAGAGCATACTATTCAATTTTCTTATGCACTGTATCAACCATTGTTACAACCACGCAGTGTAGGAGGAAGGGAGGTGGTTTTGGTCATGTGGGATTACAGGGGGGGGGGGGGTATTCTCTTTCTTTCAAGTTTCGACATTGGTTTCGGATTTGCATTGCAAAAATGTATTGGTCTTATTTGTCATATGGTAAACACCCTCGCACAATCATTGCAAACTTTCTGACATTTTTGTTAAAATTCCAAAGATAATATAGAGTGTGCCGCTTAAATGTTTTTGCTTTACTATTTTAACCCGTAAGGATCCCGGACCTTATGGCCCCTTTTTATCACTCATAAATCGTAGAATTAATTGCAACTTGCATTACTTTTTACATAAAATGACAACTTGATCCTTTGTGTATCAAGTAACTGGTTAAATATGTTACTCAATGACTATTTACGTTCCTCGTGGTTTTTACGTTGTTTCTTTCTTCAGTCGTCCGCTCAAAATGCATTCTTTTGATATTTTTCAAATATGAAATTTGTCATCATTGAGGATCACTTACGAGGGTTAAGTACCCGAAACGTACATGTCTAGTCCGTGCTTTTTGATACAAATATTGTGAATCGCACTCAATATTGGTTTTCGTCACATTAAATATTTTCATATACATGTATTTTCTTTGTTTGAGTATTAAAGCTCATGTTTTCTCTTATATTTTTACGCATTGTCCCTCTTGAAATAATGAAATAAAATAAAGAAAGAAAAAACCGAAACACGCAATGCGAGAAAAGAAAGTTAACAAGCACAAGAAGATACTCGACGGCCATCGGCCAAGTAAGTAGCAAATGGTTATGGTTAACATTGTTTAGATTTAGGATCACTGATGAGGGTTAAGTACCCGAAACATGCATGTCTGGTCCACGTTGCCAATTTATCTGTTCTTAAATGATGCTATTCAATTTGAAGACGTTTACATTTATACCACTTGGTGAGTGTCACTGCTGGTGGACCAGGAGTCCCCGAGGGCACATTTAGCCAAGTTCGATCAATTTCGGTTGATCGTTTCTTCAACGCATTCTAAATTTCTGTTATCAAAAAGTGGGTTCTGTAGCATTATATCCCATCCATCCTGCTACGTCTTTCGGTACACTTTTTCGACATAGTAATTTTCATACGTTTTTGGCATATAACATTGTTTAGATTTAGGATCACTGATGAGGGTTAAGTACCCGAAACGTGCATGTCTGGTCCACGTTGCCAATTTGTCTGTTCTTAAATGATGCTATTCAATTTGAAGACGTTTACATCCAGATTACGTGACAACTACCGTCCCATTTGATCGGTAACCCCGTGGTCTCGATGAACGCACATTCGTTGTGTAGAATATCCCATTCATTTTTAGCAAACAATGTTAAGCGTCTTCAATTCCAATAGCATCATTCAAAAACAGATAAATTGCAGCATGGACCAGACATGCACGTTTCGGATACTTAAATCACCGTCGTCAGTAATCCTTCATCTAAACAATGTAATATGGCCAAAGAGTGTGAAGGTTATTATGTCCAAAAATGTATCGAACGACGTAGCAGGATGGGTTGGATAAGATGCTAGACAGCTAAATGCAAGGGTTCAAGTAACAAACAGATGAATATGTTTATTGATATGCAAAAATTTAGGTCTTACAAAATCAAAACTTTCTCTGCAGGCTTAGGCAAGTACATGCGTATAGTCACCCGAGGAGTTCGACTAACATTCAGAACAGAAAGGTGGTCATTGCCTTTTCTGCTCTGACGAGGTCTTGCTAGAAATAGTACAAATACGCGCATCTCGACAATGGGATGAGGAGATCTCAACAGAGCGTTTCAGTGGCCTCATCAGAACACAGACACATGACTTGGAAACAAAGGAAAGTAATAAAGAGCCAAAGACAACGACATCTTATAGCTTGAAGGCTGAAAAATAGAATAACCATGGATGCTTGACCTTTGATAAAAACCATACTATGTGCAAACGACTAATTTGTTTTGTAATGATACAACAACAACAAAATCAGGTACAGCTATTTGAAATAGCATACTAGTAATGCGTAGAAATAGATACATCAATAGAACTCAATAAAGATGAAATGAGAAAACCTCAACAACAGACATCCTGGATATTCCAAGAGCATAATTTAAAATAGCATCCAGAAAGAGTTGAATTAGGGAAAAAGTACTAATTCTGCCACCAGAGAGCAGTCCACTGGACTTAATTGACAAAATACAGTGCACAAATACATACATGTTTTGGATATTGAATCCTCGGAGCATTCAGTCTGGAAACTCTATTCTTTGTAAGGTTTCGTAAGAAGCGTAATAAATGAAAGCATAACGACGTCAAAGGTTCCCTCTACTTCGTTTATCATGTTCACAATCAAATATTGTAGTCAGGGATATTTCTATTCATTTGAAAATTGGAACGGTTTCAACATCAAAGTATCTAATATAAGAAAGTTCTATGCCTGATTGATCCCTGACTTGAAAAAAAAGACAAGAGGGGATAGTTTTAAGAAAAATTATACTTGAATCGATACTGTCAAAATTCTATCGTTTGCCAAAAGATCACGTATATGTGCATTAAAAAAAATTGTATAACCGTATAGCCTGTAGGATAATAGCTTGCATATGGTGCATAAGGTTCATCAAAATCTTATAATAGAACATGCGATTTATTTCAATATTGACAATTTCAACCAATAGTTTTTTCTGCTGGTGGATCGTTCAGTCCCAAATGATATCGTTTGCCTAGTTTCACAGTGTTTCGGCACTAGACTTCATTACTTATTATTATATAGTTTGTTTCTATTTCCACTCTCATTGGCCGAAAGCTGTCACGTGACGAGTCATTGTCACATCATATTGACCTGTGAGCGGCGATTTCATTGAATATCACTATCGCGAAAACTTTTGCTTCCGGTTTACAATGAAATATCGAAAACGCGCGAAAATTATATCTGTGACGTCATAAATGTCATGAAGCTGAGCTCAAATTCTTGAATTCTGAGCCTATCTACGGATTTTGACTGAAATAATCTTCATTTGACTCATTGAATGAATTCTATCACGTTCAGGATAATTCAGCGACAGAAAATGCTGATATTAACACGTCTTGAAACATTTTCAAAGAAAAGTCGATGTCAGCCATTTCGAAACGGTACCTTTATAAATACTGATTAAGTCCACTATATAATAAATATATGTACTATTATAGAATTTTAGTGTACCATATGAACAATTTAACAAGTCATGCATCATCATTGATGCACGAAGCAGAAAAAGAGTAATCCAATAATATTATACAATTATGGACTTTTCACTCGGTAAATATGGTGTGATATTTTCTGAATTTGTCGCCTGGTCAATATTTTCAAATTCAGAAAATATCACACCATATGCACCGACTGAAAAGTCCATAATTGTATAATATTATTGGATTCCTCTTTTTCTGCTTCGTGCATCAATGATGATGCATGGCTTGTTTAAATGTTCATATGGTACACTAAAATTCTATAATAGTACAGATATTTCAATACTGACAATCTTAACTTTAATATTCAGAACCCTATAGTTTCAAATAACGCATAACTCGTCGTAAATTTCAATCGAAATTATAGTCTCCTTTACGAGATTTTGTCGAACTGTGTAAAAAACAAAAACAAAAAAGAATCCGGCTGATATAATGCTGTGAAAATCTTCTAAGTCAAGTATGATTGCTTATTTTCATGACTAGTTCTGAAGATAGTATACATATATAGTCATGTTCCCTCTCACAAAGAAGCAGCTAAAGAAATATCTTCTAATTGTGACAGACCTAAGAAAGAAAAAACTCCAACAAGACGTTACATACAATAAACATCGAAGAAGTTAACCCATCAGTTGTTCAGTCTAAAATTCGAAGAAGGTTAGGCAACATCATAAGAATTTCCACTGGAACAGTTGCGAACCCAGGAAAAACAATGTTCCAAAATGAGACCAGGTTCCCGGGGAGAGTCAGCGTCTCCTGTTTGCAATATCGATTTATTAGCACGTATTGATTTTCACTTAAATCGCCGTGTTCACATAATTTGAGATCATGTGACAGTTTGCTCTTCCTCTCTAATGCATGTAAATAGAAAACAGATTCGAGACCGAAATCCGTGGCGATTTATCCTAATATGCCTATTAGCCTTCTTGAAACAGACATGACAAAATGACATCTTTGAATACAGGTGGAATTTCAATAGATATAAAGAAGACAGGGCCCCGACCACCTGTCCTCTCTGAATGTCAGTCGAACTCCTCGGGTGATTACATACATGAGCTCGCTACAGCTGGCAGAGCACGGACTGTATTACGCATGCCCTCTTTTTATATCCATTTACATATTCATCTGTGTTTCTCGGGCCTCTACGTTTCGCGATCTTGTTTGTGTGGGGTCATCTTACAGTGAGGAGGTTGTTTTACACCACAATTGTACGTTCTTCTAGACCTCTGGGTAACTGGAGAAGTGAGAGGGTTGTGCGCACGTAATCCAGGATAACCACACCATTTGCTACTTGCGTTACAAATGGCCGTCCAAAGTCGGCACCGGTTGCCCATTGGTCTCGCCGGTTTATGTGTAGTCTTTTGTGTTTGAAGTTTACATGTCGTGTGTCTCTTTTCCGTCTCGTGCTGTACTTGTCTTTTGTGTTTTTGCATCGGGTGTTTTGGAGTTTTGCTGTTGGTGCTGCAACGGGGTCTTGTTGGAGATCTCCTCCCTTCTTCAGTATATATAAAAGTACATGTAAGGTCCCTTTGCCATTTGATGAAAAAAGTAAAATGAATTGATTCGCATTAAAGTTAGATGATTACACTGAATTCTTCGATTTATGAGATATCAAATTAAGGTCTGGCTTCCTATGAGGGGATATAATCTTCAAGAAAAGGTAGAGAAAATAGGGGGTAAGTTATTATCATAGTAGGGCTCGCTTCAAACTCCCCTACCATGATAACAACTTACCCCCATAATTCAACAGCAGGTCAGACAGTTTTGGACATAATAAAATTCACACTTTTTGGCCAAATTACATTGTTTAGATTGAGGATCACTGACGAGGGTTAAGTACCCGAAACGTGCATGTCTGTCTGGTCCATGCTGTAAATTTATCTGTTCGTAAATGATGCTATCGAATTTGAAGACGTTTAACCACTTGGCGAGTGTCACTGCTGGTGGACCAGGAGTCCCTGAGGGCACAGTAACTCATCACAACAGGGGATGCTTACTCCTCCCGGGCACCTGGTCCCACTTCTAGCTTGCTAGGGGTCCGTCGATGCTCAATTTGGTGCTCTATTTTGAGTGTTGTAGAGATTATCGTCAGGATCTTCTTTAACTCATTTGTGTCACACTTATGCCCTTTGCCGTGTGGAGCTCGTAAAAAAGTTCCCCGCGAGGGGTTTGACAGTAAGTGTTTTGAATATTTTCCCTGACATGGTCGCTATAACACTTTCTATACAGATATAACCTCAGACAGTGCAATGCATGTATTTAATATATTGTTTTATTTTCGTGCATGAACATCGACGTCAGGTGCGGCCAGCCAACAGGGGATGCTTACTCCTTCCGGGCACCTGGTCCCACCACTAGCTTGCTAGGGGTCCGTCGATGCTCAATTTGGTGCTCTAGATCTATTGTGAGTGTTGTTGAGATTATCGTCAGGATTTTCATTAACTCGTCATACACTATGATGTCCCTCTCTCCATAATGGTGGATGGTATTCTGGTATAGACCAGTTGTACCATCCAACCAAAGATTTTACTTTATATCTTCCAAAATGGAAGTAACCGGATGTGACAATTCTACCAAATTGAAGCGACGGGTGTTGCATGTAAACAAGAGAGACTGACTCTTCCTTGGCACCTGGTCTCACTCCCATATCGGGAGTTCGCTTCTTTTAATGTGGTGAATATTTTTGTTTGCTTTGGTTCCTGTTTTATCCTGATTTTGTATGCCTTCGGTTTATGATTTTCTGAATCATCGATTTTGTGCTGTATATAGGGATATGGTCATTATCTATACTTTTTATTTGAGTGATCGTTTCTTCAACGCATTCGAAATTTTCTGTTATCAACATTTCTAAAGCGTGGGTCTTGTAGCATCATATCCCATCCATCTTGCTACGTCTTTCGGAACATTTTTGGACATAATAGATTTCACACTTTTTGGCCAAATTACATTGTTTGAATCGAGGATCACTGACAAGGGTTAAGTATCCGAAAAGTGTATGTCTGGTCCATGCTGCAAATTTATCTTTTCTTAAATGATGCTATTGAATTTGAAGACGTTAAACATTTACCTCATATAACAATAATGTACTCTTTTTTTTCTTCTTCTTTTTTTTTGCGGCTTCAAGCTAAAAATATTTCGTTTGTCTGTGGGTCTTTATATCCAAGTCATGTTTGGGTGTAGTCTGTTGTGGTCACTTGAACGTCATCATGTTGAAGATAATCTTATTGCATTGTCGGGTTGCGCGTATTTGTAGTATTTCTAACGAAACCTCGCCAGATGAGACAAGGCCCTGGCCACCTGTCCTCTCTAAAAATTGGTCGGACTCCTTGGCTAATTGCAGGGCACGGCCTTTTTTGTACGTCCTCATACTTTTGATATCAATTTAAGTATCTGTTTTGTTTTGTTTTTTCACTCGGGCCCCTGTTGCCTTGTTTGTGAATCCTTTGATTCCGCTAGATAGCCGTACAAGTGGATGCGTTGTAAATACGTCATCGGAGTAAGCTCACAATTTGCTGCTGACGTGACAGATGGCCGTCCTATGCCCCACGGATTGCCCATTGGTTTTGTTGGTTTATGTGTATCTTGTAGTCTTTTTTATGTTTAGATGTCGGCTTCGATATTTGGTTCTCCTTGTACCCTTCGTGTATTTTATTATGCTTGTCCACTCTTCGCATTTGCTTGTTTCTGTGTATTGCTGTAGGTGTTGCAAATCACTTTAGGGAACGTCTTCTTTGAAGTCCATCTCAAACCTCCGACGAGGACCATTTCAGATATCCGACTTTCAACCACATTTGACACGTTTCTATTTGGTACTCACGGCGGATGTTGCATGCAGTCAGATGACGCTCACTCCTCCCGGGCACCTGGTCCTGCCTCGATACGGAGATTGTGCCTTGTTTATGGAGACTTACACAATTATGCCATATTCCCCTGAACAGGAATAAGTACTTCTCCTCTGGTGTACTTTTTTTTAGTACTTTTTATCTATTGAAACATAGTTTACAGATGAAGTAACTGATGCTTCTATTAAACAGGAGACCCTTGCTAATATAGGCCACATGCATATACCATACTTTTGCTCCAGAATGCTTTGTCTCGGTTTTGTTTTCTTTTTGTTTTTGCTTCGTGTTTGTTTGTTTGTTTTCTTTGCTTTAATTCTTATTTGTTATGCATTTGTTATTTAACATTATTGTTATTGGGCCTATTGATGATGATTTTTTATTCAAAGAATGACTATCGCTAACTCATTAGCAAACGAACACAAGAGATTGACTTTTCCCTGTCACCAAATTCGATGGTCTTTATCTTCTTATCTTTTCGTTGTTTTAAAGTTTGTTCTCCTTATCTTCATTATTACCCATTAGTTGTGTTATGCAGTCTACTTCCAACACCATTCAAGGCGAAAGAACTAGACATTGAGATTATTTTCAATATGAACTCAACAAGGAAAATATACATTTAAAGCACATTTATTTAAGAATTTGAAACATCAGCGAATATATATACAAAATGGTTAAATATCCATGCACAGAAATAACACAATTACCATTTCAGATGAATGGAAGAAGCTATTTTTAACTGCTATCAAAGTAAAATCAATCTACGAACAATTTGCCAGATTTGTTTTAAATATAATGTTGATTCTTATATTCATTTATTGTTTTAAGTATTTTTGTCTTAATGTCGAGAGATTCGATAAATGGATAATAATGTACATCTTTCTTGTTTTTATGAAACATTTTTTGGGGGAAAGCTGTTATTTATAGTAACACTTATAATCTTTAAGATTTAAAGCGGACATTATATTCTGTACAAAAATTCTCAGATATTGATACTGAATATAACAATCCATCTTTCATGTTGAAATCTTTGATAACAATACATCGGTTGAATTCTGAAATATTGATACTGAATATAACAATCCATCTTTCATGTTGAAATCGTTGATAACAATACATCGGTCGAGTTGAAACAGTAGTAAACAATATATATGTTCTGTTCACATCAAACTATGAATAGCAAATACATACAATGTTAAAATTGTAATAAGAATGAGTTGAAACAGTAGTAAACAATATATATGTTATGTTCAAATCAAACTGTAAATAGCAAATACATACAATGTTTAAATTGTAATAAGAATGAGTTGAAACAGTAGTAAACAATATATATGTTCTGTTCACATCAAACTATGAATAGCAAATACATACAATGTTTAAATTGTAATAAGAATGAGTTGAAACAGTAGTAAACAATATATATGTTATGTTCAAATCAAACTGTAAATAGCAAATACATACAATGTTTAAATTGTAATAAGAATGAGTTGAAACAGTAGTAAACAATATATATGTTATGTTCAAATCAAACCGTGAATAGCAAATACATACAATGTTTAAATTGTAATAAGAATGAGTTGAAACAGTAGTAAACAATATATATGTTATGTTCAAATCAAACTGTAAATAGCAAATACATACAATGTTTAAATTGTAATAAGAATGAGTTGAAACAGTAGTAAACAATATATATGTTATGTTCAAATCAAACCGTGAATAGCAAATACATACAATGTTTAAATTGTAATAAGAATGAGTTGAAACAGTACACAGCCAATTGTGCCTCATATGAAATTCATGTGAAATTTACATGAACTTTACATGAAAGTTCACATGAAATTTATGTGAAATGAGCACGAACATGAAATTTACATGAAATTTTTCACATGAAATTCATGTGAAGATTTTTACATGGATGTTATGAGAAGTCAGTTTCCTGTGAAGGTCACATAGAAATATTCATGTGAAATTTATGTGAAGGAAATTTATGTGAAATTCATGTTAAATTTTTTTCACATAAATATTATGTGAAATTCATATGAATTTTACATGAACGTTCATGTTAAATTTACATGATGCTCATTTCATATGAATTTCATGTGAGGCACAATTGGCAGTGTAGTAAACAATATATATGTTCTGTTCACATCAAACCGTGAATAGCAAATACATACTATGTTTAAATTGTAATAAGAATGAGTTGAAACAGTAGTAAACAATATATATGTTATGTTCAAATCAAACTGTGAATAGCAAATACATACAATGTTTAAATTATGATAAGAATGAGTTGAATCAGTAGTAAACAATATATATGTTATGTTCAAATCAAACTGTGAATAGCAAATACATACAATGTTTGAATTATAATAAGAATCCATGTGATATGTTGAAGCTGTTTATAACAATATATCTATTGTTTTGAAACAGTAAAATATTAAATACATGTATAAATCTGTTATGTCAGTATCAAATATATTTACCAAAAAATAATACAATAATAGTAATATGAGTCATAAGAATGAACATGACAGCAATAGTTGTCTTTTCGATCATAGGAACAGATATATATCACTACAAAATAATAATACGTAAAAAGACAGTCGGAGAGAATAAAGAAATTACATGCATAGGAAAAATCTTCAATTTGACGAAAAGGAAAGGAGGGGATCTCCAACAACACTCTGTTCCAGCACCCAGAGCAAAACACCAAAACAATCCATGCAAAACACAGAGATGACACGCACAGCAAGACACGCAAAAGGGACGAGGAATATAAAAAATAACACAGAAACGTCGAACACAAAAGAATGGGTGTAATTTACAAAATTTAAATACCAAATTTCGAAGCAATGAAAACGACTACAAATGTAAATTGTATGTTTAGTCATAAATAAATTTTACGGATCTACGTTAAAAAAATCCCAATTGTAGGTTCTTTTGTGACATTATATAAGGAAAACAATGATATCATTTCATTCATCAATTATTCCTTTCAATGAAATTAAATTTCTAAGATCATTGATCTAGACGTTCATTTAGCGAATGAAATTTAACTCACTTGAACAGAATTCTGTTGAAGCATAAAGCGACCCCTTTTCCTGGGCTTGGATTCGCATAACGACTTCCTTCTATTATAACGATTATACTGTACAGTTTCCCGGTGACCACAGTGTATTTGGTTTGGAAGGTTTGTAGAAAGACTAATAATGGGGACTTTACACTCAAAATAATTGTGATCTTTGCTGGTCACGAAAATTGATATTTTCCTGAAGATTGTTTTCATTGTAATTTTGTGCATTATTCGACAAAATTCTAATTATGGGAGTCGTGTGACCAACTCTAAGTTCAGCAAATAATTTTTGAATACAATAACAGATATTAAGATATTCATTAACTTTAAATAGTTTACACAAACGAGTAAGTATGAAAGTCATGTATCTGGTTTCTTTTCTATCCTATTAACTACCCTATCACTTTCACTTTATCGATTGACAGGCTTTGTTCACATTATATCAAAAGAACAAAGAAGGGATCTCTGTTAAGACTACTCTGTACTGATCACAGCGGAACACACCCACAAGATAAATAAACAACAACATCAGACAAAACAACCTCATCAATTGATACCTATAACTAACTGTCCTACAAACAATCAAACAAAACAGCGCATGGCAATACAAACAAACCAAGGTGTACCTGGTGCCGACAGTTGAGCTTATATTCTATGTAAAATCGAATGGTGTGCTTATCAGGATAATATGCACGAAGCTCTCACTCTTACCCGAACACAAAATGGTCTTTCGAGACATTAAACTTATGTATTTACAAAAAAAAAACCACATTTTCGATGTAAAATGCAAAACAAAAAAAGATAGTTATACTTAAAAGCCCTTACGTCACGTTGCGACATATATGCTAAGCAAATAGATATCAAATACAAATGTTAAACGTCTTTAAATTCAATAGCATCATTTAAAACCTGATAAATTTACAGCATGGACCAGACAATATATAGTCCATGCTCTTCTGGCTGGAGCAAGGTCATGACTTATCACCCCAGAATTTCGAATTCTAATGTTAAGATAGGACATAGGATCAAGATCCGTATCAATATGCCTGAGGGAGAAGATATCGATGCTTTTACGAAACTGTAGATTGTCCAGTGCAATGCTTAACATTCTTTTGACGATTTCAAGATAATACGATAGGCGATTTATTGTATATTTACAAATTTGATTGATATGTTATCTACCTTTTATCCGTTTAGTTTGCTGATCAAGTCAATGTAAAAAATGAAAAGAAATTCAAAATGATACATACTTTAATGCTGAAAATGTTTCTATTTCGAAAGGAATACAGAATAATTCCTATAACAATCATACAATATCTTAGTTTGTTAGTCAAGTCACCGTAAATATGGCAAAGAAATTTTAAATCATAATACTTTGAAGATGGAATTGTCCCAATTTGGAAAGAAAAGAAGAATAATTTCTATAAAGATTACAGAAAGCTTGTGATATCGAAACTCTAGGGCTAAACTCTTCTAGTTATATTTTGATATTTAAGTCAAAACATGGTGTTGCCAAGTCAGTCTGATTACGAATATTTTTAGAATGGTCGCAGTGTGAAATGTTTATATGATAAATATCATTAAAACTTCTCGAGAAAGCATTGAAAGAAAGATTAATTAATGCTAGTAGCAAGACAAGATACCTGTAAGAGCTTTATATGATATTAATAATATAAAAAATATTTCTTTACGCAGTTTTGGACTTTGTTTCTTAATTAAACAAACGGTCAATTTGTATGGTCTGTTTATGTGTAGTGAAACTGACAAGATATAAATAAGATTTGGTTTACAATATGATGCAAGATTTACGTTGATTTTGTTTCTTTTGTCGGTGTAGGGAGCTTCTTTTTTGTTTCGCAAAAAGCACAAAGGAATAATTTCTTTAGTTCCATGCGGAACTGACTACACGAGACAATGTAAATCCACATGGTAATAAATGAGCTAAATGCAAGGACGATATCACGGGCAGTAAAGGCACGAAGAAAAGCATCCAAACCCTCTCTAGTTGATGGAAGCTGATATACACCCACATAAACCAAATACGTTATAAACATAAGTGAATTTGTAAATATTCCTCTTATGAATTCCACGACCAACAACATGACAACACTTATATTCAAAATCATCATTTTCTTTACTCTACCTTTTGCCTCGTGTCTACTGTCAGCCAAACCTCTATTCCTCAGATGAAGAATAAGAAAAATAGTAAAAGTTGCAATAGAAATCAAATATATAACAAAAAATATAACGTGATACAGTCTTTTTGCTTCTCCAACAGGGGTTTCCTGTCTATATATACACTCATTGTAAAGCATTTCCTTTTGGGCTTCAGTCATCCAGGCTTCCCCGTATTCATAGCTCGTATCCGGACTGGAACTCGTAACAACTGGAGGCCAAGGAGTTGAGCGAAGGATACTCGAGGAACTATCCAGAGGTGGCATGGTTGTGACATCATACATGGTGTTGTCATAACTGGTATTGGTCTGCATAACATCATCATCATCATAGTAGTAATAGTAGTAATAGTAGTAGTAGTAGTTTTCATGTGAAATGTAATTATCAACGTCAAGCCCTTTCCCTTCTACATATGATTTGAACGTTGTAAAGTCTGATCCTGTAGCAATAATTTCCGGGAGGTTGTAGCCGATAGAAATCACACCACTCACCAGAAGCACAAGAAGCGAAACACGATTTGTGAGGAACATTCTGCTTTCAAATGGCCATCGTACAACTAGGAGGCGTTGGAATGCAACAAAAAATACTAGACAACGAGCAAAATCGCTAAGTATGTTGGCAAGTCGAAGAACTGCATAATATATTATGCAGAAAGGGTATGGGAGAGCATACGCTACCTCTTCTGAATATGTCTTATACATGTAAATCCTTATTCCGGATGTAATGAATGCTACTATCGATCTTGAAATAGCTATCCCAACTAATAGTATTGTGGTTGGAGAGATCATAGATTTCTTTAAGAAAATACTTGAAATTATGATCGATGATAAAATGGATAGCCCCCCAATAATTGGAATATACAAATACACAAATTCAGTTTCTTCTAATATTTGGATGCGGGAAAACCCATCCGTCAATATCGAATCATATACATATGTATCATTTGGAGCAATAACTTGATCCTCTTCCGCACTTGACATTTTGTATGAACTCTCTGAAAAGAACAATAGAATGATGTTATCTTAAACTCAACACACTAGAATTCAGTTCAGTTCAGTTCAGTTCATTTATTTCTTTATTCTAACTGGCACATCAAACTTGTTTTGATACAAAATATGAAGCATTCGTTCTTCCCTTTAAGAGGCGAAGGGAAGAATTAACTAGTAAAAAAAGCCCCTTTTATTTATTTTCATGAAATATGCCATATATAGTAATCTACAAACTTGCAAGAAGGACCGTGAAAGATAAGATCAATAGGGTCGTGTTAAACGACTTCAAATTCAATAGCATCAATTAAGAACAGGTAAATTTTTAGCATGGACCAGACATGTACGTTTCGGCTACTAAACCTTCGTCAGTGATCCTCGATCTAAACAATGTAATATGGCCAAAGAGTATGAAAGTTTTTATGTCCAAAATGTACCGAAAGACGTAGTAGGATGGCTGGGATATGATGCTACAGGTCCCATGTTATAGAAACTTCAATAAATTTTGACAACAGAAGTTTATGAATGCGTTGAAGAAACGATCAACCGAAGTTGATAGAACTTGGCTACATATGCTCTCGTGGACTCCTGGTCTACCAACAGTGACTTCTAATATCTTTTCTTTTCTATGAAGTACTCCCATGACTCTAAGACTAATGTTGAAAGAAGTAGTCGGTACCAAGATGGGAAAACTTATTTTATCGATAAAAAATGTTAAAGTATTTCAATTTAAAATAAAATGCTATCTGTAAGACATCAAATATGTCTACATATTATATCATATATAGAGTTTAATCGGTAAATTCGATATTCGATCTAATCTTGTAATGAATGGCAATTGTGCTTTTTATCGCGAAATACACATTGGCGAAGAACTAAATAAAGATCACACTTGTTTATTTCGCTCCTGGTTCTTGTATATTTCATTCGATCATAATTAGAACATATCTTTAACAGGAGAATAGTCGAACTTAACATATTCTATGGTCTAAAGGAATGATAATTCAGAAAAAGCACCACTTCCTTGATTTGGCTTTTCGTCGCTGGGACCCCCGTCGAGATACAGAACCCTACATGGTCAAAACATTTGTATCATATATATATACTTGTAGTATAAGTGGCGTTCTGTATCTCGATGGAAACAATTTTCTTGAAAACTTTTCAGCTTTCTATTTATTTCTATTGGAAAAAGGCACGTTTTATTAAAATATTAGTAATGTAATGCAGACCAGATCTCGAATTATTTCATATTCGATTCTGATGGGATCCGGTATGGGTGCCATGTTTTTTTTGAATAAAAAACTCTCGATATTTCCGTACTTCGACTTTTCGGGCCTGATTTAACAAGAGACTTTCAACATACACATTGATAATAACATCTATTTATCAGATCAATCATCTCATCTATGTGATGATTTGAAACGCCGGAGGATGTGACACCCAATATTGTGTTGGAACAGGTTAGTTTTTATAATCTTGTCTATGGAATATTTTATTTATGATAAGAAACCCACATTAGTAAAAGCACAGATATCTAAGTAAAAACTTAAATCTAGAAAATCACTAAACTCCAAATGAGCATGTCTATCGCCATGGAAACATATCCTCAGCCTCCAAAAATGTTTAGTACCCGAAACGTGCATGTCTGGTTCATGCTGCAAATTCATCTGTTATATGCTATTGAATTTGAAAACGTTTAACATCTTTGTCTTTTCAATAACCTTTAACGCTAGACGGAAGTACAGGCTACACGGGAAAAGACGTAATTGAAAACTATGATCCATCGTATCCTTGACGATCTACTTGTTATACCATGCAATGGTGACATCCAAGAAATGTTACATGTTCTGTTCTCTATTCCAGAAGTTTAACTGAAAGCTATCTTGGATTATCTTAGGAATTTCCCCTACGCGAAAATACTCTTGATGCATTCTGACAAAGACAATTTATATCGCAATTATTTCCCCAGAAGCGTATTGTTTCGATGTTAAAATAGTGAAATTTTGACCCTACGAAAATAACCACGTTTACAGTACATGATATATTCGGCAGGAATTGGCACGTCTATGCTTCCGCGTCGTATCTTCTAAACGAATCGCCATGTTTTAGTTTATGTATTGCTTGCCGGCCAGTTGACATCTCGTACTCTATTATTCAAATATTTTGGGATTGACAATACCAGATAATTTTCGTGGCCGAAGTGCGGCAGCATTTCATTTTCTTAATTCGGATATATTCTAACAACTTTCATGTTTAAACGGCGCTGCACAAATTTTGAGTGGCGCCACCTACGACGTCTTTACATTAGACTCTGTCGAGATTGCTCATTGTTCATAATATTTCTATGTGTGTGGTGTCATTGTCTCCGTCTGTTTGTCCTTCGTGTTTCTAAGGTCCTGTGTTATTGTCTCCGTTTGATTGTCCTTCGCGTTTCTAAGGTCCTGTGTTATTGTCTCCGTCTGTTTGTTCTTCGCGTTTCTAAGATCCTGTGTTATTGTCTCCGTCTGTTTGTCCTTCGTTCGTGTATCTGAAGTCCTGTGTTATTGTCTCCGTCTGTTTGTCTTTCGTGTATCTAAGGTTCTGTGTTATTGTCTCCGTCTGTTTGTCCTTAGTGTATCTAAGGTCCTGTGTTATTGTCTCCGTCTGTTTGTTCTTCGCGTTTCTAAGGTCCTGTGTTATTGTCTCCGTCTGTTTGTTCTTCGCGTTTCTAAGGTCCTGTGTTATTGTCTCCGTCTGTTTGTTCTTCGCGTTTCTAAGGTCCTGTGTTATTGTCTCCGTCTGTTTGTCTGCTTTTTCTCGTGAGAGAAAGCTCCGCTGTGTTGGTTCTCCTCCCTATCTTACTTTTGTTTTATGATTTATAAAACCATTCTCAAATCTTAGAGCCTTTATGAAACGGAAAAACAAAATGCATCACTTTGGTTTTATCCTTTCATGCTTTGAATGGCATTTGTCATCGTTCTGTATTCTCCTTTTATGGCCAGTGTCTGAATATTATATCATTGACTCTAAATGATTAAATGAGGCGTTGTTAACATTGATTTTGAAGTTGACTCGATAGTGAAAGAAAAATACAACATACACAAGATCGGGAGATGCCCAAAATGACGGCGTTATAATGACCACAGCAACACACACACACAAGAAAAAAACACAGCAAAGGAAACGGAAATACTGACGAACATGAGTAAAAATATTCCGCTTCTCCTACAAGCTACGATATATTTCAAAATGATGAAGGTAAGAAGGTCAAATTGCAGTGACTACAGCAGAATACACATTTTTAAGAAAAGGACATACAAATGACATAACGCCAACCAATTAATGACAAGGGAATATTCTTTATTGGAATATTCAATAAAGAGGACCAATGAACGAAACCATAATGAACGATATCAATTCAATGCATTTGAATAGTGAGCCGATTTTGACAGGAGTACTTCATGATCAACAAGATCTTGTCTGTTCATAAACACATCATAGGTTGGTAAAAAGTCATGCATCTGGAGATTGTGATGTGTTAGTAGTCGAGAACAAGTTTAAGGTTGAGATAGAAGGTGAACGGCGCCTCTTCGGAAGGTCGCTTAAATCTATGGTTTTCACTTTAGGATCGGTCTTGACGTAACCCAGCCCATATCCCCCCCCAAAATAACCGCCAAAGGCAAAATACAGGGAACCTGGGTTCCCTATAATCCCAAAAACGAGGGTCCTGGAGCTTCATATCCCATCCATATATCCTTCCCTAAAACGTTGATCCTGTAGTATCATATCTCACCTATCAAGCTACATCTTTCGGTACATTTTTGACAATATAACCTTTTTAGAGAAGACAGGGACCCGACCACCTGTCCTCTCTGAATGTCGGTCGAACTCCTCGGGTGATAACATGCATGAGCTCGCTACATCCGTACGCCCCTACCCAATTTAATATATATTTACATCTGTGTTCCTTGAGCAGTTGTGTTGTGCAGTCTTGTTTTTATGGTTATCTTACAGTGAGGAGGTTATTTTACACAACAATTGTGCGTTCATCGAGATCTTTGGGTAATCGGAAAATTGGGAGGGTTGTGCGCACGTAATTCAGGATAACCACACCATCCATAACTAACGTGGCTGATGGCCGTCCTAAGTCGGCACCGATTGCCCATGGGTCTCGTAGGTTTATGTGTTGTCTTTTATGTTCGATGTTTGATGTCTCGTCTGCTGTTCCTTGTCTCTTGCTGTATGTGTCTTCTGACTCTTCTCTGTTTTCACTTGATGTGTTTGGTGTACGTGTTGCTGTTGGTGCTGCAACCGAGAGAGATCCCCTCCTTTCTTTCACACTCGTTTTTATATTTAGGATCATGGACGAGGATTAAGTACACGAAACGTGCCATTCTGGTCCATGCCGCAAATTTATCTGTTCTTAAATAATGCTATTGAATATTAATCGAATTTGGCATACAAAAACAGTTCATATACTGCTGGCTTAATCTCAACCGGATAACAACCATTATGGTTGTAAAAAGATAACAGAAGGAAAAATGATGACACCTTCGGCCTCGGTCAACCAATACCTAACCAGGTCTGTATAGTCACGAGTAGACCTCATCAAAAGTCAATAATTGTATAACCGTCTTTATCGATGATCTAAGGATAATACATGATAAGCTTTGTCACATTATTGCAACTTCTCGATATGTAAATGTCATTATACATTCGACAAGATTTAGAAGCATGCATATTCTTCAGAGTTTTAACTAAAAATGTGGTGTTATATGAAATAATGATCTTTTCTAAAAAGAATACTTACTTTCAGTTTGCGCTTAAATAAATACTACTCAGGTAAGAGCAGCTGACAAAGATCAAACTTATGAATGACTGAGGTCTGGTTCGTTCTTTTATAGTTAACATCCAATTTCGCAACGTTAAATAATTATGAAAACTGACATTTAGTTCAGACAATTGCAATATTGAAAATTAACAATGCCAAAATATTTCCTTGATAACCTTTTTTAATTCTAACGTATACAGTGATTAAAATGTCTAAATTGCAAATTGTTTTCCAACTGAAATGAAAACTTTCGAAATGAAAGATCCGTCTGGCATTTATTGGCAAACAAATATTAGAAACTATGGGTAATATTGGAAGAGAAGTCATAGAAAGTTTGAAACACAAATTACAATAGGAATAAATGAAAAACGTGAGAAAGGGGGAAAGACGACTTAAAAGTTCAAGTGGCAACTCTAATAATGAAGGAACATATTAGTAGATACTACTCAATCTCCAAACCGTCATTTATTGCCTTATTGGAAATACAAAATAAACAGTCATGATTTTCTCTTTCCGACATACTGGATATTAAAAACGAGTTTTCGATCATCAAGTGCGAAATGTTGATATGTGTAAATGCACTACCTTAACAGATCTTTCAGAAAATTTAAGAAAATTCAGAATCCAGCTTCCATGGTATCGGCATAATTTATTTCGGTCATGTTTAGAATTAAGCTCCTAATGCGCCTATCCTCCAATGATTTTTGGCTATATTTTTCACTTAAATACGCTTCTGAATAAATACTACACAAAATTTGGAGCCGCTCATTAAGGCAAGAAGAAAGTAAAGCTCTGTATCGTAGATGGCGCCAGGAAAATTCATAAACTGTTTGACATAGGATCTTAAATAATACTTCTAGGTATCTGGATGATATTCTAACCATTGACAATCCTGCTTTTGAATTATATAAGAATAATACTTCTAGGTATCTGGATGATATTCTAACCATTGACATTCCTGCTTCAAATACAGAAACACCCTTTTTGGACCTAAATATCAAAATTGTAAACGGAAAGATTCATACAAGTGTATATGACAAAAGGGATGATTTTGGATTCAACATAGTAAATTCCCCTTGGCTTGACGGTGATGTTCCAAGATTACCGTCATACGGCATTTACATATCACATCTCATCCGGTACGCTAGAGCATGTACTGATATTTTGGATTTTCACAGTAAAAATTTACAAATTACCAAAAACTTTTAGGTCAAGGTTTCCGCTTTCATAAACTAGTTAAGACTTTCTGGAAATTTTACAAAAATTACAGTCAACTTCGTTTAAAATTCGGATCTATACATGCAACAGAGTACATTACCATGGGTATTACACAACCTGTCTTTTATGGTGATATGATAAACAAAATAAAAAGGATCAAAGGTAGGCAGCATAACCATCGAAAATGCGTCAGAATCATCAAACGCCTTTTATACCGTGGATATGATCCTAATGTCACCAGACGGACACTAGGCTTGGTACTTGACCAATCTTCAGTCTTGTACAAGCGCATCCTTGAGACGCACTCTGACTGACTTTGACGACGGGACTCCATGACCGGCCCTGTCCAAACCTCTTTAGAGAAGACAGGCCCCCGACCACCTGTCCTCTCTGAATGTCAGTCGGACTCCTCGGGTGATTACATACATGAGCTCGCTACAGCCGGCAGAGCATGGACTGTATTAAACATGCCCTCTTTTTATATCCATTTACATATTCATCTGTGTCTCTGGGGCCTCTGTGTTTCGCGGTCTTGTTTGTGTGATGTCATTTTACAGTGAGGAGGTTGTTTTTCACCACAATTGTACGTTTTTCGAGACCTCTGGGTAATCGGAGAAGTGAGAGGGTTGTGCGCACGTAATCCAGGATAACCACACTATTTGCTACTTGCGTGACAGATGGCCGTCCAAAGTCGGCACCGGTTACCCATTGGTGTCGTCGGTTTATGTGTAGTCTTTTGTGTTTGATGTTTACATGTCGTGTGTCTCTTTTCCGTCTCGTGCTGTACTTGTCTTTTGTGTTTTTGCATCGGGTGTTTTGGTGTTTTACTGTTGATGCTGCAACGGGGTCTTGTTGGAGATCTCCTCCCTTCTTTTTAAAAGTAATTTGGAAGATTTAAAATTATGTAATGAGTTCCAGCCCAGTCCAGTCGTCTTAGAACTGGTTTTTACGATTTAACGTGTAATATGTATAGCTAAAATATCACACTTGTTCAACTAGCAATCAAATGTAAAATTCGTTTGTACATAGAATAGAGGGAAGATGTCTAACATGACAAAGTTTCAAGGAAACTGTCATACAGTCACACGCAGAAAACTTTCAACACCAAGCACAACTATCACACTTATTTAGGGATCGAGACCAAAAAAAGATGGTTTTTAAGTTATACGGAGAGGGAAATTAAAATCAATTTCCTTTATGGTCTTTGATTGTCAATATTAAAATATATGTTCTATAGTACCAATTTCACTGTAATAGAATAGGAGCGGAAACGGCAAACGACACTTGGCTATTTGGTTGCTTGTGGTGAGTTGGCCGTGAGCATTTACATTTGATAAATTAGAAACCGAAATTTAGGATATAGCTGGCACGAATCGGCGAACGCGAGGTTGTTTCCATAATAACGTCCATACATATGGATTGAGATGTCACGTATTTGTATGTAATCCTACAACATGGCGCTTGAATTCGAAACAAAGGAGGGGATTTCCAACAACACCAGGTTGCAGCACCCACAGCAAAACCCCAAAACACCCAATGCAAAAACACAAATCAGACAAGCACAGAGAGAGACGCATCAGGGACAAGGAACGTCAACGCACAGCACAGAAACATCAAACACAAAGGACTACACATAAACCAACGAGACCAATGGGCAACCGGTGCCGACTTAGGATGGCCATCTGACACGGAAATAGCAGATGTGGTTATCGTGGATTACGTGCGCACAACCCTCCCACTTTTCAGATTACCCAGAGGTCTCGAAGTACAATTGTGGTATAAAACAACCTCCTCACTGTCAGATGACCACACACAAACAAGACCGCAAAACGCAGGGGCCCAAACAACACGGATGAATATGTAAATGGATATCAAAAGAGGGCCTACGTCAGGGCTCTGACGGCTGTAGCGAGCTCATGTATGTTATCACCCGAGGAGTCCGACTGACATTCAGAAAAGACATGTGGTCGGGGCCCTGTCTTCTCTAAAGAGGTTTGGACAGGGCCGGTCATGAAGTCCCGTCGTCACCGTCAGTCAGAGTGCAAGTTTTAAGAATGCGATGGTACAAGATTGTAGATTGGTCAAGTACCAAGCCTAGTGTCCGTCTGGTGACATTAGGATCATATCCACGGTGTAAAAGGCGTTTTATGATTCTGACGCATTTTCGATAGTGATGTTGTCTGTCTTTGATCCTTCTTATCTTGTTAATTATGTCACCATTAAATGCAGGTTGTGAAATACCCAAAGTAATACTCTGTTGCCTGTATTGGTCCGGATTTCAGAAGAAGTTGACAATGGTTTTTTTGTAAAATTTCCAGAAACTCTTTACTAGTTTGTGAAAGCGAAAATCTTGTCCCAAACGTTTCTTGGTAATTTGTAAATTTCTACTACGAAAATCCAAAACATCAGTACATGCTCTAGCATACCGGATGAGCTGTGAAATACAGATACCATAGGACGGTAATCTAGGAACATCACCGTCAAGTCAGAGGAAATTTACTATGTTAAATCTAAAAACATCTCTTTCGTCATACACACTTGTTTGGATCTCTCCATCAACAATTTTGATATTTGGGTCCAAAAATGGTGTTTCTGTGTTTGAAACATTTGCCTTGTTTAGAATCAATTCTTGTGGATAAATAACATTTTTATACTTTTCAAAAACATTGTCGATAGTAATAATATCATCCAGGTAACTAGAAGTACTAATGGAACATTTGACATCATCATATTTTCTTTGCTTTTGAAGATTTTGGATAAATTCCTTTTGATACGTGGTAAACTAGAAGTAATGATGGAACATTTGACATCATCATATTTTCTTTGCTTTTGAAGATTTTGGATAAATTCCTTTTGATACGTGTAAAAAAATCTGCAACAAAAGGCGCACAATTAGTACCCATAGGAATCCCTACAGCATGCTTGTAGAGTTTCTCACCAAATCTTGCATAAATATTGCCCAAAAAGAAGGACAAGGCAATACACAGGTCACCACATGTCCATGATTTGTATGATTTGTAATCTGTGGCGGAAAAGAAACCCTTCGATTCAGATGTACAAATATTAGTTTTCCCCTCTCGATCAAAACACCATTTAATGAGTTTGGAAAGTCGATCATTTATTTGTCGTGAGGATACGAAGCGAAGGCCAGTAAGATTCCGGCCGTATCTGATAGTAAAGCTTAACAAGGTAAAATATGATTGCTGATCGTTTAGTTTTGCTTTATTAGAGAAAGACACAGTAAGTAATCCCGTGAAAAATTTGCCGAATCGTGCCAGCTATATCCTAAATTTCTGTTTCTTATTTATCAAACGAAAATACCCGCGGCCAACACACCCCAACCAACCAAAAAGCAAATCAAATCAAAAGCATCATTTATGCAGCATGGACCAGGCATGCAAGTTTCGGAACCCTCGTCAGTGATTCCTTTATCTAAACAATTTTATATGGCAAAAGAGTGTGAAAATTATTATGTCAAAAATGTACAGAAAGACGTAGAAGGATGGGTTGGAAATGATGCTACAGGACGTAGAATTTTTGAATGCATTGAGGAAACGATCGACCGAAGTTAATCGAACTTGGCTACATGTGCCCTCGAGGACTCCTGGTCCATCAGAAGTGACATTCATCAAGTGGTAACAAAATCAAAGCACTGAAGATGCTGAGAGCGAATAGCTAAATATCAGAATATGACATTGTATCATTGTATCATTTATGCTGTATGTCATCAACTTTCCTTCGTAGACAATTTTATGCAAGTAATGAATGATACTGAAATTCTAATCCATAATTATGTCATTAGAGTTAAAAGA
This sequence comes from Pinctada imbricata, assembly GCA_033119305.1. Classification (NCBI taxonomy): domain Eukaryota; kingdom Metazoa; phylum Mollusca; class Bivalvia; order Pterioida; family Pteriidae; genus Pinctada; species Pinctada imbricata. Next base: position 35,343,806 of record VSWD01000006.1, on the reverse strand, counting down.
TGACCGTCCTCGAACTAGCATATTCAAAAGCGTCAATACTAGTGGCTGACCCAGAGGGTTGACTAAGGGGGTAGGGAAGGTAAGTATAGTGGAGTAGTGGATTGGTTGTCGAGCAATCTGAGAAAATCTCTAACAAATATCTTCCATTAATATTCCTTGAATTCTATAAAGTTCAAATGAAAAAACATTCCTTGAATTTTTCAAAAGATCGGATGAAAAAATAAAATGCATTTCATTTAAAAAAGAACTTCCGGTTTCTGGTTCCTTCGTCAGTGTTATTAGAGTTTTTCGTTTCATACATAACTGTATCGGTAAATTTAAAGGAGTTTACCCGGTTAGAGGCTTTCATGGAGTCCTATGAAGAAAATTTTACAGACCTGGTATGGCATATAATGAAGACGGACGTGTGTGTGAGAGAGAAAGAGAAAGAGAGAGAGAATCATGTACTGGTAGTGTATTATGTTCAATTTCCCAGATAAAAAAGTTCAATTTCCCATAAAAAAAAAGATTAAAAGGCATTCAAGGTCTATATTTTCATTCAGTTTGTACGTCCTTGATACATTCTTCTTCCTTTCCAATCTTAAATTTAGAATTATTAAACTCCCTACGTATTTTCGTTGTCTGGAATGTATCAATCCCTGTAAACTGGCGACATCTATTATGTTTTTAAAAGTTTACGCATGTCGTAATTAGTATCTTCTAATTAAAAGAGATTTATTTGAGAAAGAACTTTTTGATATATAAACAACTAATACGTATCTTCTCGATTATTTAGATTAGACTCAGATCGAAATATAGAAAGGGCACGGGACGGACGGGACGGTGCATACGACGAAAATGATTCTAAATATCTTGGTGTCTGAAAATGATATAAAAACTGGCGAGGGTAACAAGCTGAAAAATTAACAAATAAAGAATAAATGGTGTAAGAACAGTTTTATTTTACGATGCGGCGAGCGGCACGAGTCGGTAAGTTTTTGATTATCTGTATATTTTTTTTTCACCGATTTATTTATTTTTTTTTTTTTTTTTTTTTTTTTTTTTTTTTTGCAAAGTTGATAGAAAATGATATGGTGTACGTACTAAAGAACAAAGAATTTTTCTCAATTTTTTAACGTCGGATTTTCTAAAACGGTAAACAATAAGACGTCGTCTCCCGTAAAAGTAGTTAACGATGAATATATGTGTATCCCCTCTTACTTCACATCGTACGTATGTATACATGCCTTATTTTTGGTCCAACAGAAGGACAAGGGATTGGATCAGTACATCTACTTATAATTAGTTATGAAACGTATCTCTGATTAGTATCAGATACATCGTATACATTCCTCGTCAACGACCCGTAATGCTTCGGCCCCTCCTTCATCAATGAAATAAACACGTATCCACGCATGTTCATTTTTGTTAGATATGTGAAGATATCAGGACTTCAATATCAAAATAACTCTTAAGGTTAAGGTTGCGACTACATGGAGACAACTCTATTTTCATATCACATAATATTTGAAACCGACACAAACGATACAAGGTATAAGCTCAAATGGATACATTATTTTAGAAAAAAAATAATACTCCTTAAAACATTCATTGCTGAATGCATATTTGGGGGGGAAATGCATATTTTTCAATGAAAAATCGCCGAAAATAGGAAAAAAATTGTCATTTTCGCACAAGTTCTGCTACCAAAGATTCAAACATCAGAATATTTGCTATCCATTATACTCTTTAAAAGTGAGATAATTAGAAATTCGAACTTCAAGTTAAACTCTTTGTTTTTGGGTCAAAATGTTGATTTTTTGCATAAATTATTGTGCTATTTATAGAGACAGTCATTTTCTCAAAAACTAATTCGGGTACATATTGATTTGACTGCATTAGGATAAAGCAATACCATAGATATATTTGTCGGAAAAAAAATTGTGTAGCTGGCGACCTTCTAGCTATTAATAAAAATATAGAGTTGTTGCCATAGCAACCAGCAACATAATTTTTATAAGAAAATACTCTCCTTAGAACTGATTATTTTGTCAGAATTTCTCAAAATAGCCTTTTATTCATCCACAAACTATAAGAATCTTGAAAAATAAGGATATATATGAATTTTTGAAATTTCATGCATTTCAGAGGTATGTAAAGTTATGATGTGGTATTCTCTAAAATTACAAAAATGTTAAAATAGGCCAAAATAGACGTTTATAGTCAAAAAAAGAGACAGGCAAATTTTGAGTTTTTGGTCTGAATAGTTCGAGGAGATTTTCCTCAACATATGAATCTATCCATCTTTCTTCTACCTCATTTCTATTAAAAGTCGCCACCTGACCTTCATTTCTTGCCTTTCCAATTACGTAAAACCCTGTGGTAATTGTTACATTTATAAATATTTACTTGTTATCGGATTCAACATGAATAAATAAAATGTTTCAAATTTAATCTTTTTTGTAGTAATGTAATTTTACAAATTGGATAACAACCTTGAATTTGATCTATACAGGGCTTACATATATAGCTCAAGATTACTTCATAATTAACAACAATATGCAGAACTGTAAGAATATAATTGAAGATGATGTTAAGAAAACTGTTTATAATGTTAGATACCCAATAGATATAACATTAATTTAACATGAGCAAGATTATGTTAGAAATTTTATGCTCATTTTAAAACATAAATACATTGAATGTTAAAAACTTGTAAAATATAACATGTTACATTTATGTCAATCCAACGTTAATGTTAACTGTACCTAATGTTAAGTTAACATATGGCACAATTGGTTGTGTATGTAAATACAATTGAACATAATGTATATTTCTTTCATATGATTCCCATATGATATACCTCACATATGATTCTCATATGTAAATTTAACTGAACACACATGTTTGTTTCATATGATTCTCATATGATATCCCTTACATATGATTATCATATGTGAATACAACTTAGCACACACCTTTGTTTCATATGATTATCATATGATATCAGTCACATATGATTCACATATGAAATATCACATATGATTCTCAAATGTATAGAATTTTCCTATGATTTACATATGATAATCATATGATTATCATATGTAAATTATTTCTTATCTAAATCATATGTAAGTTATTTCATGATAATCATATGTGAGGTTTCATATGATAATCATATGAAACCTCACATATGATTGTCATATGAAGTTATTTTAATATGATTCACATATGATTCTCATATGATTATCATATGTAAATACTATCATATGAGAATCATATGTGCCAAAATTGCCTATGTACATAGAAGCAGCATCGGCCCTTCACTTTCTCCGGCAGAAGATTTAATACGTCACGATGCTGACGGAAAAGCAAAGGGATAAAATATAAAAACGCCGGGCTCGTGTCCGGCGTTACAAATGTTAAACGTCTTTAAATTCAATAGCACCATTTAAGCCCAGATAATTTGCAGCACGGACCAGACATGCACGTTATTGATCCTTTAATCTGAACAATGTAATGAGTAGGCGCAAGGAGCTTAATTCTAAGCATTGCCAAAAAAATTATGCCGAAACCCCAGCTAAGGACAGAGCTATGCAATGAGGGAGATCCCCTTCTATTTAGAAATTTAGATACTATATATGCATTAGATATGAAATATGATTTATGTGCTATCTGGATATGTTAAAAATTTGGAAATTAGCACGTCGCGCTTTAAAAGCGCCACCTACATTATGTATTCCACATTTGCTTCGAACCCTGGAGATGGTTCGTTAGATAAAGTTCTCCTTCGTGTTTCTATGGAGCCGAGACATTGTCTCCTTCAGTTTCTTCGAATTTTCTTTTCGCGTGAGAAAGTTCTGTTTTGTTTCTGGGGTTTTTTTTTTCCAAAAATTATACGCCTTTCCATTGTGATTTTTGGAGCCTAATTTCGGCTTTTGTGTTTGACTTTCATTCACCGATCACAAAGGTTATACAAATGTACTAATAGCCGAGCAACAACAACATGAAACGTGAATGATAACAAGTAAAAGGCGCTTGACTATCATATACTCTAGAAGGGTGCACTTATCCAGATAACAGGCGCATAATTTCTCATCCGTGCCTAACATAAGTCCATTTCTGCGACGTTTATAAATTTCGAGGTTTATAACACAAGGACATAATTTTCATTTTGATTCAATTAATTAATTATACTTTAATTAATAATTATAATTTTATATTAATTATGATTTTCATACATAGATGTAAGGTTTGACTTCGCTTCTGTAGCTGTTTAAAATTCGCGTTTTGAATATTTGGACAGACAGACAGACAGAATAGTTTATTTAAGTGTCACATGTCAATAATACAAACATATCACAACATATAAAACAAGTAAATAAAACATTTACAAACATAAAATATTGACATCCAGCCATATTTGGCTTATGAGACACTATGCATAAAAATATGTACATAGTAAATTTAAGACAAATAAAAGATCATAAGAGAGTCCATCATATAATAATTCTACCCAATGAACTTTCTTCTATAAAACATTTTGTGAACTGCATTCGCTAAAATAGGTTGTAACTTGTCATTTTTCATAAAATATAAAAATTTATCTTCATTATTCAACATGTTAAAACTACTATTATCTTTTTGTCCCTCGTTGAACAAATCATATCGGATGTCTGAATAAAAATCGCATTCAATTAAGAAATGAATTTCAGTTTCTACAGAATTTTTATTACAGAATTGGCATATTCTATCAGTTAAAGGTATTTGTGGCCTGGCGTAGCGGCCAGTTTCTACGGCTAAGGGTAAAGAACCGCTCCTAAAATTTGATAAAATTCTTCTATGATTTTTATTTCTTACTGATCTAGTGTATTGACTTGCGACAAGTTGATTCTTATATTTGCGATATGTGCGGAGTTTATTGCCATTTGGCAAATTTCGGTCATCAAATAATTTATTAGACCAATCATTTTCGTCTTTGCTTTTAAGCACTAATTTGATACTATTTAACTTCATATTAGTTGACTTATTATCATCGTTAATTATATCTGCAAAACCGGCTGAATTTGCTATCTGAATGCATCGTTTTTCCCATGATTTACCTAAGTTTTTAGAAGTATTATGTATCTTTGAAGTAACTCGTTCTGCATCTGCATTTTTAACTCTAAAATTTAACCGGAAAACCTCAATTATCTGTTTCGAAAAGGTAGAACCAAAACCCATATCACCTTGACTTGCAATATTAGAAGAATGTTTCTTTGCGCCAAGAAATAACCTACATGCTTATTACAAGAAAAGATCTAGAAGACTAAACATGTCTACATTGGACATACTTCATGTGAATCCTTTATTCTTATAGTCATCCTACGTTACTCTTTCATTACACGATATTAAAGGCTGTCTTTAATACCCTAACAATCAAAATAGACTTTCCTCTCACAATATGACAGCTCTCTGAGTTTTGTGAACTTTCAATATCATATGTGAATTCCATGTTTTCCAAAAAATGACGCGGACACCAATCTTTGATATTTTACATATTTCTTTGTATTTTGGTTCGTTAAGACTGTTTGTGTTTCCATTTTATTATCAGAATTTTCATTTAAAAGCACATGAACTCATAATTTGTTTATTGATATGAATTGGAGCTTGTATGAACAATTATTCAAATACAATTAAACAAACATAATAAATGTTGTTTATTAATATGAATTAAAACTTGTATGAGCAATTATTGAAATACAATTTGACAAACATATACAAGTTCAAAGTTTAAGTTCAAATAATTTATTATAGTGTCACATGTTATATAAACATTATTATGATTACAAGTATAAGATTCAAATAAAATATTTATAACATCCAGCCTATAAGACTTATGAGACACTTGTCATTATATACAATAAAATCATAAATCACACTTTTAAAATTTATCATGTAATATTGTGTTTTATCCTATTTTGACCAGTGACTTTCAAAATCTATAGAGAATTATTTCAAATGTATAACATAAATGAACAAATAACCTTGACTTTCTGTTGTTTTATGATAAGTTTGCATTACGCCAAACACAATAATTTACATTTCTTTCGTATACATGTATTCAAAATACAAATAACACCTTATTATTTAATTAGTATATTGAGCATTAACCCAAAAATATCTTTCTACGATTAAACATAAGATATAGCGTCTTTGCAACATCATGTTGTAAACTGATATGATTCATCAAAAAACATAGTTTATCTTTATCTGATAAGTGTTCAAAACTTTCATATATATTAATAGCTTTAGAATACAATTCAAATCTAATATCTGAATAAAGATCACATTGAAGCAGAAAGTGTTTTTCATCCTCAACCTCATTTTTTTCACAAAATTTACATAATCTTTGATCTAACGGGATAATAAGCTTGACATATCTACATGTTTCAATTGCTTATGGGAGTGAGCCACTTCTAAAGTTTGCATAAATTTTTCTATATAAACAAATATTTACCTATTTTACATAAGGGCTTGTACTCAAGAAAGATTTATATTCCCTGAATGTTCTTAATTTATTTCCATTTTCTAAATTCTTATCATTATACATATAGGATCTCAAAAGTGATGCAGCCCTCCAGGATGACATCAGTACCAAAGTACAAGCTGTACCAGATTTAGACTGCATTGTCCCGATAGCAGAGGGTACTGCCAACAGCAAGACCCGCTCAAGTTCAGCAGACCAAGAACCTAGTCAATCTGAACAAAGGTCATTTACTCAGTGTAGAGAACTGTCTGAAAGTCCCAAGTCAAACAGCATCCTAGAAACTAAAGAAAATCCAGAACAAAGGTTGATTCTAACATCATCCAAGAAATTGCCAGTAAAATCTGAAATTCAGAAGTCTTCTCCGCCCTCCCAGACATTGGGACTTGTCAAACCTTCTTGTAGATTTTAAATCTTTTGAAATGATTTCCCTCTGTCACCATGCTCAGTGTGAATGTCAGGGTAGATTCTTTATTAATGGATGCATTTGCTAGTACATGTACTGTTTGTGTACTTACATGTATATTAGCGGGATTCATATTTTAGCGAAGTTAGCGCTGATAAGATTGCGCTAATTCATGAATACGCTAAATCATGAATCTCTCATAGATTAATGTGGGAAATAAGTCAAAGCACTTATTCAAGATTACGCGCATATATGTCAATTTACCCAATTCTGCTCTGTTTCCGTTAAAATTTGGTTGCGCTAAAATTAGTACATATACAGTATGTAATCACATCATATAATTATGATAACAGTCTTGTCTTGAGTTGTAAAATACAAATGTATATGCTTCTATTTTTATTTTATTGTATAACCAGAAATGTTCGTGAGGTACTAATTTTTCGCTATATTTGCGAGTGATTTGGTTTCATGAAAAATTATGTTTTTTGAGGTACATGTATAACACAAATTGGTATATCAGCTACATTTTGTTCTTATTGGATATGTTTCATTCTTCACAGATCCCGATTAAACATAAATAGAAAAAAATCCCGTGTATTCTTATGATCGAAATAGCTAAAACTTTAATAATTGAAGGTACAAAGCACTGAAATCACATGTACATATTTGTTTTTAGTTTAGGAATCACGAAAAATTGTACTCATGAAAAGAAAGACACCCTAATTTACCATGAAATCATGAAATTTGATACTCGCAAAAATTTCTGATTTTACGGTGATTTCCCATTCTCTAGTGTAACTGTTTATCGTATATCAGGTAATTTTCGCGTCGGGTAAATTTTGCGAAAATGACCCCCCAATGAATTTTCATTTCGTACGATGTATTATGAAACGAGTTGTGAGTTTTATATCCCCAAGCCTTGGCGAGGGGATATAAAACGCACAACGAGTTTCATAATACATCGTATGAAATGAAAATTCATTTGAGATTCTTTTTATCACATGATATTGCCAAAAAATGTGTATTTCTAACGTGAAATCAACGTTTCCGAGAACTACAGAGGCGAATCACGCTGTGATCTAGAGGTCGTCTGCTACGCCATGAGAAGTAGTGTCCCAATCGTATAGATATTCTGTGAGTAAGAGAAAAGTATTTCAATTTTGAATGGTATTTTAATGCAAGAATTAATTCAACAATAACAATTTTAATCATTGATATTGACTCCGGGTCTGAATTTAACAGTTGACCGATATTTGAAAGGTCACATTTGTCAAGGTTCGTGTGATTAGGTTCCAAACTTGACCAATCGCATTCAAGCATAGCGATATGTAACGTGTTATCATATCATATATTTATGAAATGGCTTTATGAAACTGCATAACGGGTGTATCATGTGATAAAACTGATTATACCACTCTAAACAGTCCTTTTCGTAAATAACTTCATTAATTAAACCCATTTTCAATCTTGTACTACAGTTTCTGTGAATGATATCCTGGATATTCAAGTCTGCAGCCATTTTTAATACAGTGGAGTCCCATGATCTCTGGAGATTCAATGACGCTGCATGAATTTTAGTTACATATCTATTATGAGCCTGAAAGTTTCCAAACTTTGCCTCGAATGAGTACTAATAAATCCCATATCACATCTAGAGGCAGTGTTTGATGCATTTTTGCGTAACCCTATTTTGGACAACACTTATTTCTCTCCATTTATTCAAACCTCAGATACCTGCCCCATAGTATAACAAGGCTCAAATAGGGATCTGTAAAGCATAGTGACATATCACCACAGTACAAGAACTTAGTGTATAATGCTGATAGATTTCTACTTGCAGATTTTCTTACTTCTTTCACTGTAAATCTATAATCCAAAAATTCATTTAATGACACACCAAGATATCTATAGCTTGAATCATAGTCAATATCCAGATTAACACATTTAAAGGAAAATTTGGATCTCGTATACATGTAAAGTTCACGTAGTTTTTTCTTTGCAGAAGTCTTACATTTTTTCCATTTTCTCTCTGCTTCACATACTTTATCCCACATTTTTTTGTAATTCTTGATTCCAAAAAGGTTTGGGTTTATGATAATAATTTACCTTACCCGATTCACTTTTTTCTACAAAATTTGATTCTAATTCATTGGTAATAAGCTTGCAAAAATCTCTATAAACATCATTCACATTTTGTCTACTTTCATTTTGTAACTTAATTCTGTCTACTGTTTGTAGAACATTATCTCTTATATCTTCAGTTATAAAAACATTTTCAGTAACATCAACATAGAATTAATCGCCTAGGAGCCTTAGATATTGAATCATTGTTAATATAATGATTGTTTATATAATTCTCATTTTCACAAATACTTTCTATAATACATTCTAACAATGAGTGATCAGGCACAGATGTATAGCTCATTGATCCATATTGCGACATAATATCTGTCATTGTATGTACCTTAAAATCTGTAATATCACAAATCTGTTCATGGGGCACAATAATATAATCAACAACTGATTTGCCTCTGGTAGATAAGTGTGTAAAATCTTGTGTTCCCTTTCTTCCATTTACAATGCAACAATTACAATCTACCAAAAAATCTATCAATAAATCTCCATTTCTATTTGACCCTTCATCAATGAATTCTCTTGGTATTACATTATCTACACCTTCTATAAAATCAGAATCATTACCAATTCTTGAATGTAAATCTCCAAGTATATACAAATTACCAATATTTTGATACATATACACATGTTCTAAAAGTTGTGTGTAAAAAAGTTGAGCATCACAATACTTAGAGTTTTCTGAAGGTAAATAACAAGTGCAAACACAAAATGTTTCTTTATCATTTACAAATTTCAACCATAGAATTCCCTCGAGAGAATCATTCAGTACTTCCACTTCATAAAGATTACACAATGCATTTTTTACAAGTACAGCCACCCCTCCTGACCATTTCTTACTCTCTGTTTGTAACCCCTTTCTATTTTTTGTAAAACATTTATAACCTTCTATATCAAGTTTTTCATCATTTCTTAAAAAGGATTCACATAAGCATAAAATATCAAATTTCATATTTTCTAACACATTAAGACGAAATCTGTGATTGTCGAACTCCTTTTGAAGTGACCACCCTCTAACGTTCCATATACCAAGCTTGATTCCATAGAAACGACCTCGCCGACCTCCACGTCCCTGATGTTGTTGTCCACGACCACGCCTTTGTCCGCCAGGTCTTCCCTGAAATTCGTTGTTTCCTTGCCTGTTTCGAGAATCACCATTTTTTGCACTATAATACACATTTTAGTGCAAAAAATGGTGATTCTCGAAACAGGCATTATATACATGTATATTCGAACACGCGCTTCTCTTCGGTATTCCGTTAATTCAAAAATCCAATGTTTCATTTGCGTCGTCGGATTAACACTATCATTTGGTCAACCGACAATTGTTTTCATAAATGTATTGCTGTTGGTCTAAGTTCTCTCCATATAATAATTTCCTCTTGTCAATAAAATACTGATTATCACTAAAAGAAACTTTCACATATACCTTTTAGGTTTAACTGTCAATTCAGTAAAAGGTACTGCGACAATCTTAGAATACATTAGCAAATTGGCATCCTTTGCAAGTCCTGAACCCAAACCTCATTGACTAAAACAAATGAGTGTACACTGTGCACAGCAAAATCAACTGATGAAAAAATACAACATCAGGAATATGCATATGGTTTATATTCAAAGGGATTAGGAACACTGGTTTCCTGAGGTGTTGAGGTATATTGGGTATTATAATTAGGCATGTAGGCACTCTGTGTGGGTGGATACGCAGGGTCCGAGTACTGATGCATTGGTGGTGCTGAAGGTGGTGGGTACGGCGTAGGTTGCGTCCAAATTTGATGTTGCAGTGGCGGTTGTGCAGGTTGCTGATGAGGTGTCACCACATTTTTCTTTCGCCGTCCGCTAGGTGTCTTGTCCACCTTTTCTTTCAGTGTCATGGTAATTCCTGCTGTAGTTTTCGGGGTGGATACCGTCGGTCTATTTCTAGATGCTCTTATTTTACACACTATAGCAATAACACACACAGTAATTATCACAATAGGAATCATTATAGTGGCGGCTATTGCGCTGTTTTCGGAGTTGTCATATGTGGATTTCTCTGTAGAGATATCAGCATTCCCTGTTCAAGAATATAATTAAGAGCAAAATGCAACAAGAGATTTTATTACATCATGTAGAGAAAAAAATAAAACATGTTATCACGCCCACTGTCAATAGCCATTAGATGTATGAATTGATTTTTGTCATTTTACTTGTCTTCATGACGTGAAAACGAATCTTCTTATACATGTATATACTTTCGGGATTTATTAAAAAAAACACACACCTTTATCCTTGCAAAGCTTAATGCAAAAGTAAGTGTCAACGTATAGCAGTATATCTTTTTTCTTTTATAATGCAATACCATTACGTACCTCGATATTCACCAAGATAGACACTGAATTTAAACCCATTCCGTACAACTGAAGAATCCGTGGAGAATTTCACTAGAGCGTATTTCCCGTAAGTATGCGTGTAATACCCCGTCTTGTGACTACATAACGTATACAGGACACCACTAGCCTCACAAGCACCTTTGTATTGAAAAATAATTTCTTGATTTAATGCTTGTAAATAAAAAAATATTTATATGCGTACAATACATGCATGCGATATCTAGTTAAGTAAAGACCTACCTACCATATTGGAAATTTTAGCTCATTTTTGATAGATACCGTAAATCTGTAAATTTTTGCGTCAATTTATTTTTTCGGTTTTGAGTAAAAAGCCTATAGATTTATTTTTGTGATTCTAATTTTTGCCAATCTAGACCAAAAAATAAAATTATAGCATACACATGGTATTTTGCTTATTTGTTGTACAATAATCAAAAGTAATAAAAAAAAAACAACTGGCCGGACAGTTCTAAAAGAAATGATTCCTATCTTATTGTCTTTATCGGCGGTATGTTTTCCGATTCGGAGCAGCTAAGACCCACTTCAATTGTCTATTGGCTTATTTTTCAAAGCTATTCAGCGATTGGCGTAGCATACCTGTATTTCACATGTTCATGTTTTTTATGTTCATGTTATACGCAAATCATAAACAAACAAAACTGCTTAAAATTAATCGACAGCAAAAATAACCAGATTTACGGTAGTTTCTGTAGAATTTGGCTATTTGGCAGAAGGATTGACGGACGAAAAACTATATACTGTATGTGAGAAGTTCTCTTGCATTTGACAACAGTAGATGCTTACTTTCCCCAGACACTTTTTCTAATCTCCAATGTGGATTCAATTGTGTTCCTTTGTTCCTTTAGGGTCTTTTGGGGGGCTGGTGGCTGTTGCTATCACATCATCATTTTTTTCAAATTCTTAAAAAGTTGCTGAAAATAGGTTACTCATATCATAACTTCAAGGACTGAGAAGTTTGAAAATCGTGACATCATGGATACAAATCAAAGTCGTGTTCTATGGATGTAAAATCGTAAAACACACACGTGAAATTTTGTGAAATGACGTCGCTTCGAAGGGATATGTACGAGGGCTGATTGATATGTTGTGAGCCTCGGTTTTCTGGGATGAAGAAGGTATTCTGCTGATAGATAGATTATTTCCAAAAAGGACAAACAATCAACAACACACACTATGCTTCACTACTGACACAGTTACGGGAAAATATTAAACTTAAGCGCCGCGGAAAGGTGTATTGTTCCATCTGAAAAATGTTCCAGTTCATCAGTCTGTCACTGCCATGGCTGCCATTTATGATTGTGGCTTTAATTTGATTGAGCATCCGCCTTATTCATCTGATCTTGCTCCATCAGAATTTCATCTATTCCCAAAACCGAAAGCAGCTATTCCTGGCACCCACTTTCAGTCCGATGACGACGTACGTCGATACTTGCAGTGGATGGCTTTCTAAGGAGTTCTTTATAAGTAATATTGAGGCCCTTGAACACCGGTGGCAAAGTGTATTATAGATACTGAATGGGATTATGTAGAAAAATAACACAAAATGTCTGATAAAATTCAAATCCATCAATATACGAGGCTCACAGCCTATTTATCAGCCCTCGCGACACGTGTCATGATCATATGAAGAAAAATAAAATCATACGAGAAAATCCTCTGTACATTGCAATGTTATAGAAACATCTGTAGTCAAAATTTGTAGGTTATGCATTATACACACCGTAATAAATTTTAAGGCTATCGTAGTTGCATGTGGATTGCCACTCCAAGCGGAAGTCAATTATGTTGAAAATCAAAGTCTGAGTTTCATCCGTTTTGGTAATTAACCAATATTCTAGGTAATTGCTGAAACAAAAATGACGTCATCATGCACTTACAGCCTGATTAGGTCAAGAAATAAGGAAAATATGACATCACGTCAAAATGAAGATAATTTGCATGTACCATGAAAAATCGGAAGATTTTATAACAAATTCTATACATTGTATGCATTCTCGTATACTAAGTGGACGTACTTGCCGTAATTGGATGGATAGTTGGGCGATTGGAAATAGTCAGTGGCTGTACCAACGTTGAGGAATGACGGGGATGGTAAACCAGATACACAGCTAGGTATTGCTGTAATTTGACAAGTGATTCACAATATATCTTAAAGGGTTTGATAACTTTTTATGAGAAATATACATTTTAATGTATATAAAATTATGTTCAAAATACATTTGTTTTTTAATCTATTTCTTTCCTCTCTCTCTCTCCTTTTGTTTCTTTTTCTTTTTCGTGTGTTTTGGGGGATTTTTGGTTTTGTTTTGCTTTGGCGAGGTGTTGTGGATGAGGGTTGGAAAAACGAAAGTAAAGTTCTTTACAGTAGTTTTCAATTTTTCTTTTTAAAAAAACGTTCCATACATGCAGCCACGGTCTCCGCCACCATTGTAAATCCCGAGTACACGGTAGAAGCATCCGTCACAAACAGTACGCTCATATACTGCCCTGACGAGTAGTAAGTACGTGGGACGCTAGGTGTGCCACTCAGCGCCTCTAGCTGATAGTCAGAATTACTTCCTACAAAATGAACGTCAGATATTGATATCAAATTCATCATTTATATGATTCGGCTTTTCTTTTAGGAAGATCGACAATGCTTTTGAAAAATATAATAATAGGAAAAATCGGGGGGTTGGTAATTTTAAAATTCCATCGAGGTCCAGACCACCCTCCCCCTATTTTCTCTAGAACCGCCCTTGTTTGGTGTCTAAGATTTTAATGACAACTCACTATACTAGGACTTACCGTCATAAATGTATACTGTATCTCTGTAAATCTGAGTGTGAATTGTAAAAACCGTCAGTTTTACTATAAGTGAGCTGGAATCAGTTGATATGTATAGCCAACAGGATAGGTAACTAGGATGAAAACAAGACGGTAATGAAACAATTAAAGCATTAACAATTCGAGGACATGGTTTAGTTATTTTTGTTTAAAATTTGTCAAATTAACAACTTCTATGAAGATGAAGATGCAAGTCTTTATTGTTGGCTATAAGTGGTGCCATTTGTGTAAACTACCATAATAGAACATTCTCATTGTAGGCTACAGGTGGCGCCACTTGTGTTTCATTCACCGATTTCCACTACTATATATCTAAAAGGTATGCTTGGAGAATAAATAAAACCAAACATTCCACATTTGATTATGATATATACTGTATGTATGTAGCCTTAATAATCGGAGTGTCGATATCGTATAGAGAACCATCCCCCATAGAGACTCTTCCCCCGGAAGGTCTTCTATGTAGAGAACCCCCCGGAATGTTTTCTATATAGAGAATCATCCCCCACGGAAGGTTTTCTTGATGGAAAATCATCATGATACCGGTAGTACAGGATCGAAATACATTTACGTATTCGGCTTATAAATGTATGAATTTCCCCAAGACTGTTTTCAACAACTTGACTTATAATATTGTCTGTAGACTTACTTGTTGTATGCATATGGCCAGTTAGGAGAGCTGAGGTATTTCCCTCCCACGCTGCCCAGTGTGACAGAGGAACCACAGGACGAGGTGAAACTTTGTATCGTGGTGATGACAGTACTCGGAGCGGGGGTAGGCGTGGAAGTGGCCACATCTATAAGAAAGTATACAGTCATACTAGTACAGAAAAAAATTATTGATAGGGGACGACCAAAGTTTTTGTTTTCTTTTTTTTTTTTTTTTGCAGGTTCGGCGTTGCAAATTCCTTTAATAAGCATTTTTGTAAAAAATGGGAACACCCTTTGGGAATTATTTTTCAGATATTGTGGTGCCTTATAGAAAAAGAAACTAAATCTTTATTTGGATCATTCGTGTTGTAAAATAACTTCACATGCAAAATAAACAAGCTTAATTCTCATATTGTTTCTTCGTTGTATATATCCATAGTTTACTTCTTTTCGTCAATCTGAAATCTTACTATATTCGCTGTAATACGTGAGTACAAATCCTGGACGAGTAACGCTGGTATCAGTGTAGAAGTACAGGTACATATAACGCCCACTAGAACGTACGGTGAACGGCGATCTACTTGTCCCAGAGTGTTTCGACAATATCAGAGAGATTCTACTGTCTCCTGAATAGATAATTTAAGTTACTTGTTATTTACATTTATTTATTTATTCATTCATTTATTTACGTATTTATCTATCTAAATGTATAATTTGGCGCTCAGTGACGTCATGTTAGTCTATAAACATCCCACTGATGAAGGCCAATGGCCGAAACTTTTAGAAAGAAAAAAAATTAAACATTTATTTATTTATTTATTTATTTATTCATTTATTCGTTTATTTATTTATTTATTTATTTATTTATTTATTTATTTATTTATTTATTTATTTATTCATCCTTTTTAATTTTTCATTCATTCATTAATTTCAAAAAGATGGAGGAACAGGCAGACATACAGACCATCATAAAATGAGACTGAATCGTGAGTTTCCTCTAGTGACCAGACAAGGACGTCTATGACCACTCTCTCGTTGTTACTCCCAGCATCTATCAACCATCCACACCTCAAATTGCTGTTAAACAAATATAAATATTTAATTTTGAATGATTTATTTCCAGTGATATATTAAACCAATTTTAGTTACGAACCGAAAAAAGAATTTTAAGGGGCGGAGGTAGTGGTCCCACAAGAAAACCAAACTCATCAGAAAGCTTCATTCGTTGCTTTTGGGCCTGCATCTTTGCGATGAGAATGTACATGAAAAAGCTGAAAGGTTCACCTCTTTGTTTTTGGATTCAAAATAAAACAAGAAATAAATTTCATCAACGATAAGTTAATGTCAATTACGTTTTCCTTTTCCAGAAACGTGTGATTTCCGAAACAATAGAAGTTTTCGATCGAAATTACCTCAACTGGGGTCATTGTAATACTAATAATTAAATACATATCATTAATATATGTGTTTTCATGCTATTCTTCTGATTTAAAAAAAATGTGTACTTGTAAAGGTTTGTAATTATGATATGAAACCCCCGATGACATGATCTTGCAAATCTTGGCATCATCGAATGACCATGTTCTGATGCACTGTGCTTTTACTTCCCGTTGGCCGATCACAACTTCTGAATTTTCGCTGGAATACATTACAAAATTTGTCAAGTACATAGTACTTTTGTAAGACTTATTTCTCAACAGCAGAGTTTGAAAGAAATATGACAATGGTACATGTTTGGAAGTTCAGAAGAATATATTTACATCTTAGTGACAATCGATGGCTTATATTCTGACGCTAGCTGCTAAATTTTTCACAATGCATTTCAGCAATTTCCAGTCGTTGTAACTATCGGGAGTAAACGTAGTGCAACCGAACGTGGACACCCGACGATGTGATTTCGGTAATAAAGCAAACACTAGTACCATATCCATAAAAGTCAATATTTATATACTTGTTGTCTAAATTGGCAACTTACTTGTCGTAATCATTGGGGTAGTTTTTTGACAAGATTTGGCGTTGGTTCCTGACATTTGTAGCGACCAAGGAAAGTGCTGTACCACTGCATTGTTGTATTGACTCTGGACAAAAAGATAGCAAGCATTTCATATATTTATACAGAATATTATTTTGTAATAAAGAATTTATTTTGTTGAGTTTTACGTTTTTTTCTATTATTGATCATTTTGACCTTGACATTTGACCCCTGACCTTGAAAATAGATAGGTATCGTCCTCTAACTATGGTTAACTTGCATGTAAACTTGATAAAAATTCCAAAGAAATCGTGTCCACAATGATTCCATGATTTTCTATTATTGACAACGTTGTCCTTGACCTTTCACTCCGACCTAGAAAACCAATAGTTGTGGTCCTCATTCCATTGGATAACTTACATGCCAACGTGATGAACATTCAAAATCCTTATTTCATGGTCGTGTCCACAATGATTCCATGATTTTCTATTATTGACAACGTTGACCTTAACCTTTCACCCCGACCTAGAAAATCAATAGTTGTGGTCCTCTTTCCATTGGATAACTTACATGCCAACGTGATGAACATTCAAAATCCTTTTTTCATGGTCGTGTCCACAATGATTCCATGATTTTCTATTATTGACAACGTTGACCTTAACCTTTCACCCCGACCTAGAAAATCAATAGTTGTGGTCCTCTTTCCATTCGATAACTTACATGCCAACGTGATGACATTCAAAATCCTTATTTCATGGACCCACTCACTCACAAACACTGCATACGTTGGCATTGAATAGTAAATTGTTTAATTGTGGCATTGATAATAATCGATCCATGTATTTAAAAAAAAACATCAAGAAAAAAGTGTTTTCAAGAAAAAGATGAATACATGTACTCTCAAATGGCATCTTTTTTTTTAATTAAATTTTGAATGGATAAAGGATTTTCCTTTTTTCAAGAGATTCGATATAAAAAGAAACAGTGTGTACTTCAAGCACAAGTACAAAAAATGTTATTCTTGCAACATTTTCTCTATGCACCCTTCTATACTAACACATGTATATCTATGTCGAAAATATTATATATACATTGAAATCCCTCTTTCTCTTAATAACTTTAACTGTAATCCAATATAATTTATAAATAATTTTTGCAGACTTATTGATTTTTAGTATTCATGAAAAGATTTTTAACATCGTATATAAATACTTACTTTGTACAAATAGCCACAGCAGACAACACGTTATTAGTAAGACCTTATATGGTATACATGTACTCATTCTCTCTGCCAGTGTGCCTGTAAACATGTAAAATTTATTATTTGATTTGTATGGTGATCAAGTGGTGGTTAATTAAGAAGCTGAAATGAGAGGGAAAACTTATGAAAAAAGATTCCCCCTTGGTTTTGAACAGGCTGATCAATTTATGAACTGCGTTTCTTTGTTTTCCCTCATAAGCTAAGTCATGCCAAAGAATATCTCACGTAAAAGTGTAGCTGCAGATACGACCAGCACTTATCATTATTATATGTACCATCCAAATAGCAAAGCTATTGGTCATTTGTGTGAGCCCTATATGCGCTTCCTAATCTTCCTACATGAGGGGGTGGACAGGGTGAAAGGGAGGCGGGAGGAAGGGGAGGGAGAAGGGAGAGAGGGGGAGGAGGGTTGGAAGAGGCAGAAAGGGAAGGGGCAGGAGGAGGGAGGGAGGTAAGGGAAGGGTGAAAATGAGGGGAAAGGAGGAGGAGGTGGGAGGGGGGTTAAGGGTGGGAGGGGAGAGAGGTACCCCCTGTCCCCCCCCCCCCCCCTACATGTACATGTAAGCCTTAATTTGTCCTCTCGGGGAGCTTAACCATTGTATTAGGGCGAGATGAATATTGTTTCCGAGGGGAGCTAAGCCATCGTATTTACCTCGGCAAAATTATCCATGTTCGGGAGTCAGACTTCCAAACAGACGGTCTGATTGCAGATCTTTCACATATAAATCGTAGTAGTAATAATAACACTTTGTACTTACTCCACTAAAAGAAAACCGCTTTATCATTCCACATGTTAAAATTCAAACTCAGCATCATGGAAACAAACATGAGACATCAAATAGTTGATGATTCCATTTCGAAATAACTTTGCACATACAGATAAACCAAGATTCTATTAATCCTAAATGAGATTATTTCATCCACACGCGAAACATTACAAGGGTTTTAAATATCGATCATGTTGTGTATTGATATTTCTATAGTGTGTTTGTTTCATTATTACCAAGGTGAAGATGTGCTACTGTAAACATGCATGTTTGTTCTTGATAGGTGTTTTAAACTATATCGAATGATGGTGACCAAAATCATCATTGACACAGTTCTGAACAGGCCTTTATATTTTAAATCTACCTTATATTTCTAAATATCTTTTTTTTTCAATCTGCTATTGACCGATTTAAAAACTAATCGTGCATGAGCGATTGCATAGTTTGGAATCGTTATGTAGGACAGCGCAATATTAGAATGACTTCGTTTTCACCAAAAATTTGAAATCGTATTTGAAGTTTTGAAATTTAAAATTTTGAAATCTTGTTTAAATGTTTGAAATCTTATTTTAGAGCCGAAAAAAAAAACAGGAAATGCTGTAAATCGGATTAACTTTTCAAAACAATGCACCTCTACCTAAAGAATTAATTAGATCGTTATTGAATTAAAGTGCAGTCTATACACACTGCAGGTCACAAGTTTTCATGACGGTGCATTTTAAATTCATGACGGTGCATTTGTAGTTTTTCTTCTGTTTGCGAATCAAATACTTCATATTTCATACTTAAAAAAACTCAAAAAATCTACATCTTTCACAAGAGAGTAACATGTAGATCAAACTAAGACGGTCCAAAAAACATGCATGTTCCGTACAGTTGAATTTCCGAAAGGGGCACTAACGCAGATTGGCAATTTCAAAATTTTGTCATTCAGAGGCGTATCCGATGTCAATGTGATACAATATGAAAAAAGACTCATGTGACCATCATCCCCTCCCCCTTTTTACGCACATGTTGAATGTTTGATTGATGAGGCAAACAGTTTACTGCATTCAACTCATGAGGGATAACTCTTAATTAAATCTTTAAAAAAAAGGAATGACATGCATAGCATGAAACAATATAAAAAATATGCAGTGGCGTATCTAGGGCGAAATGAAATGCTTGCTTATCATGATACGTGGGGGTACAAAAACCACATTGAGGCCCCAAACTGAGGTCATTCTTATAGCAAAGAATGAGGCTGAATGCGTATAGAGGTTTTGTCTCCGGCAGCTCTGCATTTGAAGTATTCAGAAAAAAGAAAATTTGATCTTTTAAAATTCAGAAATTTTGGAAGAAAAGTGGATGCTTTCGCATATACACATAAATGGTAGCTACGCCATAAATATGTATAAGAAATTCTCAGTGAACATGTTTTTTTTTTAAGATTTTCTTAATTTCAATAATGATATCGATGAATTTGCAGAAACTGAATAGAACTGGTTCCCTTCTTAAGGTTTGAGAAAAAATGCCATATCTACAATGGTACTATCATATTGAGTTAATCCAAATAATTACTACATATATATGATATATGTTTTAGACAATTGTCTTTAGTGGTTTTTGTGAAATATGTCAATATGGTTTGTAAGTGCCAGTTGTCACAATTTTATCAATATGCACGCTTTTAAAACTATTTTAAGTTAATTTAAGATTAAATTTGCTACAAGTACGTATAACATCCATGATAATAAAAATGTAGCTACTAATTAAGGACGCTTTTATTTTCATCTTTTTAATTTGTCATTTTCTTTCTTTTCTTTTTCTCTCATTTTTGAAAATTTGTGATTCTCAATTTATGAAATATATCTCAAGGCGTACATGCATTCAAGATTTACACTGACCTATGACCGTACGGTGGTAAATCTTACACCGAATTTAGGGGATTAAAGAGATTTTCACATTCATTCATCAAAGCATTTCGGTTAGCTTCAAACAGCAGCGATCGGAATAACTAACTTTGTCACAGACATAGTAATTGAAATCTAGAACAATTATTTTCCTTTTCAGACAGATAATTGTCGTGATCGCGTGCAAAGTTGCTCGAAGATGCCGCAGGTATCACATGCAATTTTCGCCTTCTTCCATTTCGATGTTACTTAGAATAAGGGTGATAATGACCTTAATTCCAATATTGATAATAATTGAATTACACGTTTTTACCTGGCTGCACTTGATAATTGAATTTTGATAATTAGCGTCCCTTTTAAATATAAGAGAACCCCATTACACGATCACTTATACATATATATACGTTATTGATAAATAGGACATTTCCGTGTATCATATCGATTCCTTGAAAAAAATTATTCAGTGAAAGATAAAACAATTCATTTGACAGAGTTCATATACATGGAGCTTGGAATATAATTACTAATTTACGAGCTTGGTAAGTGACATTGATTCTATCCTTAATAAATCAAATACAAATCGACTCGGTCCTCCTTTTCCCTATACACGTACATGTATTTGTAAGCTTGTTTTTATTAATCAAATCCATATCAAACATGCCATCCAAGCTTCGTAATTTTCTTTCCTATAACAGACTCGTTATTGAATTATTTGAATCAAGTTTCTGTACATGTCTTTCTTTTTTAATATTAAAAAAATCATTGATTTATCAGTTACATGAATGATTCTATCGGAGTAATATATTGGGCATTAAAGTACTTATTCTCTGCCTTTCAATAGTCAAAGCAAATATTTTTAACTCAAAATATACCAATCTTATTTATTTATTTATTTATTTATTTATTTATTTATTTATTTATTTATTTATTTATTTATTTATTTATTTATTTATTTATTTATTTTCATGAAAATAGATGAAGGATTTCTATGTTTTGAATAAAATAAATTTGAATGATTTTTTTTCCTTTTTTATCCTCGTTGTTATTATTTCCATATATATATATTTTTTTTTAAAGATAACTTAGTTATAGATATAATAGAGAAAAAAATTCTAGACTATACTGGTAGACAGATGTGCACACATTAGTATTATTGTTAGAGATGAGGTGTCAATTCGTGGATTTATTGTTATGTACATGAGATTTGATATTTTACATCTTACACGGACACCCTTGGACATATTTTGTCGCTAATGTACATTAAGGGAACAATTATTAGGCAATAAAAATATAAATGTTTGATTTGGGAGTCTGTGGTCACCTGCGGACATTTCGGACAAATGTTGACCATACCCGGTCTCTCTTTGCACTTTGTCGGTACAGTTTTATTAGAAGAAAGTCTTGATGCATTTATGATATAATTTTGCAAAAGAATTTATAATTCTGATGAGTCAGTGTAGAAAATATATATCATAAAACAACGTTGTGTTGTGTTTTATCATGAGATTTTAATCAAATGAGTGAATGTGGTCGGAAAAAGTTGCTCGGTTAGAAATACAAGGACTTCGTCATTAATTTCAAAAGTAAGTACATTATAGGATATTTTTATGAGAATTTTATGAAAAATCGAAAAATAGATTGAGACTGTTGATGAACATTATTAAGGGTGAAGTATTTACATGTATAACTATTTCATCATTTTTTTTTTATCTATTATTTTTTCGGTAACTTTTTCAAATTTCCTTTTGAATCTAGATTATGTGTGCGTTAAGGTCTGATTTGAAAAAAAATATGATAACATTTTAAACGTTGTTGTAAAATCTTAATTTCGTATTGGTCTCTATCCCCCCCCCCCCCCCCTTTTTTTCATAGTTTGACTTTAAAAGGATTTTTTCACGTTTACGTTTGATGTCAGATAGGAGAGTTTTGTTCCAATAAAATCAAAGTAAAAATCATCAAACCCAATTAAATCGATTAAAGATCAAGAGTAAAAGACTTTAAACAATTTCAGCACCTTCGCAATAAAAGCGTTATGCCATTGTCAAGTTAAAACTAGAATCAAATCCAAATTTTCACACGTACAGAGAAGCGCGTGTTAATCGAAATTGAAATTTCACACATCTAAACAAATAATTAGATAATTTTGCCCTTACGGAGGTCAACGCTTAAACGTAGTGTCAAACGTCCCGTAGGCCACGGTAAATAAAACTAAGAAACTTGCAGAAATTAGGTCAATATTTACTTTGTGATCGTGAATAAGATTGTATCATATCGTGTCCGTTTTTTATGAGGATCAAATATTTGGGTGTCAAAGTGTAAAAAGGTTTTTATCGGACATGTGAAAGTTTTCTCTCAAAGTAAATCATGTACATGCGAGCCCAGTAATGTTCATTTTGTATCGCTCATCACTTGTAGTGTACACGACAATGTAAGTAGGCTGAATTGAATTTTTATAAGGTTCCATGGATATTGGTGTTAATTCACTCTTTTTTTTTTATATTTCTTTGGGGGGTCAGTTTGTTTCGAGTATAGATTTCTGTCTTATATTTTCATCTACATGTTATGTAATATCTAATAAAAATGTACTAAATTACTATGATTTATATTATTTTATTGCCCATTTTCATCTTTTAATTAATGTATATCTATTTTTTATTTCAGAGAGCCAATATAGAAAACAACTATACCAATAACAAAGATGTTAGCAACAGGGATGCTTTTCCCGACTACAGTTTTGTCCGTCATTTGTGTAACCTTTGTCGGAACTATTTATGCAAATGCACAACTAAGTGCAGAATTCTCAGTGAAGGAAGAATCCCCAAAGTCATTTTTGGTCGGAAACATAGCGAGTGCAAGTGGACTTCAGATCAGCACCTCTCCCGCGGACTTCGCAACATTTCGGTACAATCTCCTAGATTCACCGGACAGCAATTTTCTATTCACAGTAAACAGAAGGAATGGCAACGTTTACACAGCGAAGAAAATCGACAGAGAACGGGAATGTGGATTAAAAGAAACTTGTGCCGTGGACATGAAAGTAGCTGTTTTCTCACCAGCACTGTCAAGATTCGAAGTTGCTTCTGTTCGGATTGTTATAGAGGATGTCAATGATAACACCCCGGTTTTCCCGACAAACAAAATAGATCTGAAAATCCCTGAGTCGGCTGTAGTTGGGACTTCTTACAACATAGACTCTGCAATGGACAGAGATCCATCATCATTGTTCGCTGTAAACAGTTACATTCTTTCTCCTGATAATTCGCCATTTCAACTTAACGTTACACATGGACCGGAGGATTCCTTACTGCCGTCATTGATCCTGAAACATTCCCTGGACAGAGAAATTAAAAGTGACTACAATTTGACGATCATGGCCTATGACGGAGGTAGCCCAAAGAAATCAGGTTCTCTGTCTGTTAGTATCAAAGTTTTAGATGAAAATGATAACGCGCCTGTTTTTAGGAAAAGTACATATGACCTAAGTGTTGCAGAAAATACGATTCCAGGAACGTCACTGATGCGTGTCAGTGCAAAGGATATTGATTCTGGTGACAACGCCGATGTGCGCTACAGATTCGGAAAAAGACAAGAGAGCTTGGACAAAATCCAAAAATATTTTGATTTGGATTCAAAAACCGGTACTCTGACTTTGAAAAGAGAAATTGTGTATCGCAGTGGTGAAACCATTCCTATAGAAGTAGATGCAATAGACAACGGACAACCGCCACGTGTCGGAGAGACGACAATTCTTGTCAAGGTTGCTGACGTAGGAAATAACCCGCCAAATGTAGACATTAATTTCCTATCGTCTGCCCAACCAAACGGAGTGACAATATCAGAAACGACTAGTGTCGGGACACTGGTAGCTTTTGTGACAGTAGAAGACCTTGACAGCGGTGATAACGGACTGGTCACTTGTTCTCTAAATGACACGACCTTTGTCCTTCAGAGGCTGGAGAGTGACGGCTACTTGATAGTGACACGGTCTTCTCTAGATAGGGAATCAAATGATATGTATTATGTCACTTTAGAGTGCAAGGATCATGGAACACCAGAAATGGTGACATTGACCTCATTTATAGTCAAGGTCAAGGACGAAAACGACAATAAACCAATATTCTCTAAGGACATCTATTACGCTACAGTCATTGAAAATAACAGAATAAGCGAATTCGTCACAAAAGTTTCTGCAAAAGATTTTGACATAGATGAGAACGCAAATATAAAGTACTCTGTTCATAAAGATGCACAAGGTCATGTTAACATTGATTCTAAAACTGGCATCATCAAGGCTATACGAAAATTTGACAGAGAAATAATAAACCAATACAACTTCTCAATCTATGCAACTGATGGAGGAAAACCAGCTCAGACGGGAAGCGCCACGGTTGTCATGACAATCGGGGACTTGAATGATAACGCACCAGCTTTCAAAGTAGATACTTTCCAATTCTTCGTACTTGAAAACATGGCATCTGGAGTAAAAGTAGGACGCTTGAGTGCCACGGATGCTGATTTTGGTGTTAATCAGAACATTTTATTTACCGCCGTTGAGGGATCGCTCCAGAAACTACCGTTTGCGGTTTATCAAGATGGAACTGTGCGTACAACAGAACAATTGGACAGAGAAATGGTGAACAGCTATTCTTTCCTTGTTAGAGCATTTGATCTAGGCATTCCATCTTTATCAAGCACAGCAACTGTAGTCGTTCGAGTAGCAGACGAGAATGACAACCAGCCAATGATTACTTTTCCCGCCAACTCAAACCAAACGATCATCGTACCTTTTCCAGCTAACCATGGCAATGCCTTACTACATATTCAAGCTTTCGATGTAGATGAAAATGGACCTAACAGTTATTTGACGTACACAATAATGGAGGGAAATGAAATGGATGTCTTTGAGATTAACGAAAATTCTGGAGCAATTTACTTGAAACAGTCTGTTGACATTTTGAAAGACGAAAAATTCAGACTAAAAATTTCTGTAAAGGATAATGGTTACAATCCACATGAAGCAATGCTGGAAATAATCGTAGTTTTAAAGCGGTTCAATGAAACAGAAGCGCAAGTTTCAATGGATGCAGACAGTCGAAATGCAATCGTCGTGACGGCGGTGATAACTTTGATCATCATAGGGTGCGCCACTGTGATCACTATCGTCTGTATCGTAAGGAGAAATGCCCAGAAATTAAAGACACAGAAACAAACGGAGATCGAATCAAACACACAAGAGCTACTAAGACAGAAAAGTTTGCCAGCACCTTTCAAAAATGTATCGTCAACCGGAACTACAACGACCCACAACGAAAAGGTGAAATCGAAAGTAAGCTTTGCAGACGACGAGGACCTAAGGAATATGGAACTGTACAATTCGACAGGAACGTCCATGTTCACAGACACTCTAATAGAATCTCAGGTATGTATGTTTTAAGATATTGATTGAATCTTTGATCTGAAAAATTGCAATTAATCTTTGATTATAAGAAATACGCCTTACTTCGTACTGTAAAACAAAACTAAGAAACAACCAAAAACGAACGAACAAAAGATAAAAAGAAAACAAAAAGTGAATGGACAAAATACATATGCACTAAAAAGATAGGAAGCAAGTAAACAACTCATTTTGTTTTTCTTTCCGGCAGAAAATGGTAACATCGGCAGAGGAGGAAAGTTACTCAGATGACTCTGCTGCGCATGACAGTGGAAGAGGCGGAAGTTACCTAGATGTTTATCAGTGCAGTAAGTTGTCTATTTTTAAGATACGTATTTAGAAAATGCTTGCCCTTTTTCTTGCCTTAAAGTCTTAATTTATGGATCATAGATATGTAAGATTCTGTTGAAAGTTTACTTTTTTTTCTTTTTCATTCGTCTTTTTTTTTTCTGGTTTAAAGTAATTTTTGAATTCGATATTTTTCTTAATTAAAAATGGCCATGATTTACTTTCAGATCAAGTAAAGACTTTATGTACTTTCGGTCCCAAACCAGTCCAAGGCAACGGATCTGCATTTCCCCATTCATCAACATTACAACACTTGGAGATACTGTGATAGACAGAACAACGTGCTGATGTACTGGTAAAAAGATCTCGTCAGAATGTCCGTCCTCCTCAGGTAAAGTTGGATTCCATTTTATCAATATAATCATATAGTTTCTGTCTTTTCATTGAATCAATAAGATATTCCACGACAATGTTTGCGTTAAGATTTGTTTTGAAAGTAATTTTCTGTTCTTTTTCATTTTCAGGTAGTTATAAATGAGCTTCCTTACTGATACGTTACCAGTGGAGAATAGTGCTACAATGACTGTTTTAAATGCAATATTTTGTACATAATTTCTATGTTTGTGCTTTGTCATAATTTCTATGTTTGTGCTTTGTCATAATTTAATATTATGAAAAAAACTCCATAATTCTGATAGGAATTAAATATATATGAAAATCAATATTTCTTCATACTCTTATTCTTCTTATTTTACTTTCTAATTTGCAAGAAAAAACAGCTTCGTAAATTAGGGACTGGTGGATACGTACATGTACATGTATGCTAACCACGGAAAATGATGACCGTCCGTCTATTTGAATATCAGTTCTATTGTGCATACAATTTATATATATGTACTTAATGTGTACTATATAATGTGTACTATTGTACATACAATATATGTGTACTTAATCGGTCAATAACTTGGTCAATACTTTCTTTGGTTTTCATTCGACACAATTCCACGGAATGTACAAACTATCCGACATACAGCTTTTATCTTTAAAATATGTAGAGCAATATCAATGGGGATGTCCTTTGACCAAGGTCAAGATTAGATATACTCGTATATCTTTTGAATAAAAAGAGTTCCATATTTTCGGTGTTCGTATAAAAAGGGAACAACCCATACAGAATCATGGTTACAGTGATTGGGTACATGTAGTAATTTTAAAAGGTCTCTTACACCCGAGTATTTCATAAGAGTATACATTGTACATATTGGTGTTGTGATTCCTCACAGAGGGTTTTGGTTCATTTTCTAAATTAAACTTCACAAAACTGATAAGCCTTTGCAGTAGGGCAATGCCTAACAAATCAATCCATATCATCTAGGCATATGAAAAATAAATAGTTTGTGCAAATACTTCAATGGGAACGTTCTTGATCTATCATTCCTTTTGACGAACTTTTGAAGTATTTGCAAAGAACTGTAGACTTTTCAGATTATATAAACGATATGGACTTACTTATTAGGCATTGTCTTACTGCAAAGTCTCATGATTTTTTTTTGATTTTTTTTATTTATTTTTTTTTTTTTTTGCATTATCACTTGAATGATGAAAAAACAAGCAGTAATTCTGTATTTCTTTTTTCGCATGACATGTTACATGTATGCTACACATAACAAACAACCAAAGAAGGCGACAAAAAATTATATACAAAAAAAATGACGACGACGACAATGATGATGATGATGATTTTCGAATTTATTTGAATAAAATTGTACATCAAAAACCTTATTAACAATTAAGTAGAAATTTCATTATGAATGATTTCATTAAGACAAGACAAATACAGATAACACAGTCGGCGTGAAGAGGACAATAAAATGAACAACAGGGATGAGGTACCATAGCTTAGTCACATACCCTTTCCTATATTTCTCTTTTGTACATGTACACGATCGTGGCTTCAACATCTAGCAATTTGGATTCGATCAGTGCAACTTTTAGGATGGATTTTTGATTTGGGTTTCTTCTTTTTCTTCTGAATATATTCTTCAGATAACCGAACCAAAAATCGTATCAGGGCGGCGGGATTAGCCCGTAAGTTAGAAAGCCACGCTCATGTACAGAGAGAGTGCCCACCCTTGGGTTTTTAGAGACTTGAATTGTAGAGCTTTAGGAAAGGGTTTGTGCGAAGGAAAGGGTTTGTGACTAAGCGCTGTGCATGATACATCGCATCTCTGAAGGAGCGTATGAAAAGAAAAGAAAAAGCAACAATTTTTTTCTCCTGTATAACACTTGT
This sequence comes from Pinctada imbricata, assembly GCA_033119305.1. Classification (NCBI taxonomy): domain Eukaryota; kingdom Metazoa; phylum Mollusca; class Bivalvia; order Pterioida; family Pteriidae; genus Pinctada; species Pinctada imbricata. Next base: position 35,314,988 of record VSWD01000006.1, on the reverse strand, counting down.
TGCCGAATATCAATATCTTGTCGTTTTGAGTGAAAATTACGGAGCAATATAGACCGACACCCAAGTTCTAGGTCAATTTGCATACAGCAAGTTATTTTTCATGTTGAATATTCCCGCCTCATAATGAACCTCGTTTTGAAGTCTCGATTACGGAAACAACCGAGAAGTACGGTCGGAACAAAACGGAAATTCCCTTTTCTAAATTAAGATTTTACTTTCGCTTTTACAATAAGGAATCCAAAAAATCCTTTACTTTGGACATAATGAATGGTTCGTAATCTCATTTGTAAACAAATGCAAAGATTCATTATATTATATTCAATCTAGATTACATTTTTAAGCAGTTTTACGCCATCATGAAATCATCCTCTTTCAAAAAGTGCTAGTTACTTGAAAGAATCTAGCCATGCAGCTTGCTGTACATGTCTTTATATTTATCACATAAAGTCATAGGGATGAGGTGCCATAGCTTGGTCACAAACCCTTTCCTTAGCTGAACTTCTCCCTGGTATTTTTATACAGACTTGTATAGGAAAGGGTTTGTATTCAGAGGAAAGAGTTTGTGACCCAGCTTCATGTATGATACCTCATCTCAGTCAAGGACATTATAATCTGTTTATAAGTCCTTGTCGCAGTGCACAAAGTCAAAGGGTAATCTTCATCACAGGAGTTTGTGTAAATTGCACTGCGATTCTCAAACTGCCCCTACTCAGATACACCATGAAACATGGAATTCCCTTGGCTTAATTATTCGACAGGAGTTTAATATCTATAATGAGTAATAATTCATTAATTGCACTGCGATGTTGCAAGCAGTCTTTATTTACTAAATGTAGAGCACAAAAGGGGTAAAAACAACCATATTCACTATTCAGTCAATGCTGGATCCATCCAATAAAAGGTGAATACTTGCATGTTTACTACATGTATATAGATATAGGAGAATTAAGGGGCTCAGTTTACAACATTAAATTACTCACTATAGATATCAAACTGACCTAGTGTGCCTTTTTACTAATCTTTGATGCATGTGGTCAAGAACTTACAAAAAACTTGTTTAAATATTGGTCCTTGATTTAGTAATTTTAAACTAAGGAAAATCGCCAGCTGTTTGTGTGAATTGTCCCACATCAATCTCTCAATTTCTAGGTCAAGATTCGTATAGTGGACAAAAACATGGTGCCTGAACAGGGAAAAATTGTATCTTTATATTCACTTTACAATTTTACCCCAACAGTCCAAAAAACCTTAGTCCATTTCCCAACATCTTATTGCCATTTCTGTTGAAGTGTAAATACAAGGGCATACAGTATCATAGCTGGGACAAAATTAAGTGGATGCTTTTTGAGCTGCATTATTAGGCTTTTTGAGTTGCATTATTAGAGGCATGGAGATCCCTTAGAGGTCCAGTGTAACTCAATGTCAATACTCTTGTGGGAGACAAGAGGACTTTGTCACAGGAAGCTCCATGAAAATTCTGTGTAAGCAGAAGTACTTATTTTCGCTATATTCGATACTGAAATGAATACGCAAAAAATTGTTGCGAAAAATTGTATTTCATAAGGCATGGTCCATTTGATATTCAGGGGGGGCTTGGGTTTTTTGTCGGGGCAAGATTATTTTTTTCGCCCTGGACCCGGGGGCAAAATTATTTTTTTTCTGGCAAAGTTGGAGCAAGGAAATTTTTTTTAACAAAGTGATGCGCATATTAAGAATGTTTGTGTTTTATCAATAGAAATTATTTATATTTTTACTCAAAACTCTAAATATTAATATATAAGTTCATTTTTATGCAAGTATTCAATTTACTTTTAAACAGAGAGATAAAAGATTTTTACAATACAATACTCAATATTTTATATAAGGTACATGTATATAACATGTATAATAGGGTCTGAGGGGAAGGTCTCCTAGACAATTTTTAAATGTCACTATTAAAAATCGTACATTGGTGAATAACTGAAGTTCTCCTTCCAAGCTTACAAAAACATGACTCTATGGGATACATGCAACATGTATTAACAGCAATACATAAATATTGATAATATATTTAAGCTTTTAAAGAAGCCCTTTTTTCATTCACATATATGTATAACTTTTGATATCTTCAAATAGTTGAACTTGAAATGCTATTAGTGATTAAATGTTTTGATAGAAAACGATGGCGAGCAAAGCGAGTGAAAAATTTTTGATACAATTTGAAAACTGCGGCGAGCGAAGCGAGCCGGAAAATTTTCAAGAATTTTAGAGAAATTTTATGGTAATTCTTCAAATTCAGATTATTTGTACTTAGAGCAAGATAATTTTTTTCTGTCACACCATAAGCAAATTTATTTTTTTCATCAAAATTGAGAGCGAAATTATTTTTTTCGAAAAAAACCCAAGCCCCCCCAGAATATCAAATGGACTGTGCCTAAGATGCATTATAAATAATATATGTACTTGTTTTTGATATAGTAATCACGAAAAGATTGTACTCGCGAAAATAAAAATACTCATTTTCACTTTGAAGTCGCGAAATTTGATACTCGCGAAATTTTTTTTTAGTGTTATGACAACTTTTGAGCCTTTAGTACAACTTCAGAATTTAGGGATTAAAATGTGCGACCTTGGGTCTTGACCTTTAATGCAGCTGGTCTATTGTTACAATGATAATAATCTATTTCAATATTTTATTTGAATGTTACAGCTCATCACAATGGTCAAGATGATGACGATGATGACACTCCCATTGAAGACCCACCAGGACCCAACTTCGAAGACTTTGTTAACGACCCAGAGATAAGGGAGATGTATGCTGTATGTACTTTTGTATATTAATGTGTATTATATTGGTTCTTTTGTAATTTTTTTTATAATATTTTCATGCAACTTACAATTTTGTTTCTTAAATCAATTTGTATCAAAATTGATACATCAATGCAAACAGACAAATATTAACCTTACATTTTCTGTATTACTCCAGCATTTCAAGGATTGACTTGTACCAGTATGAATTTTTTTTTAATAACAGTACTAATCTCTTGAGACTATTGCATTACAGGATCCCGAAGTGTCCCAAATATTTACAGAAATAGAAAATGATCCTGCTACCATAGCAACACATCATCAAAATCCCAAAATACAGAGGGTACTTCAATTAATACAGAAGAAATTTGACCCATTTCTTCCTGAAAGACCACAGGTATAAATACACGCATACACTTTTGAGGGGGTGGACAGAGTGAAAGGGAGGCGGGAGGAAGGGGGGGCGGGAGGAGGGAGAAAGGGGGGAGGGAGGAGGGGGGGGAAATGGGAGGGAGGAGGGAGAAAGGGGGTTGGAGGGGGAGGTAAGGGAAGGGTGAAAAGGAGGGGAGGGAGGTGGCGGCAGGAGGGGGGAGATAAGGGGGTGGGAGGGGGGAGAGAGGTACCCCCCTGTCTGCCCCCCCACTTTTATAAATTTTTCTTCTTCATCATTTGTCATTAGAGCTGTATATTGATATTGGAATATTGAAGAGTATCGATATTCTGAGATTTTCAATACGTATCGATACACAAATGCTGAGTATCGATTCTCTCAATACATTCGATTAAAAGAAAATAAAATCCTAAACTTTTAATTTATTTTTGGTTCTTATTTTCATATTTCTTCTGAATCTTCTCTGATCACATCAACGTTTAGACATACGAGTTCAAATAGTTTCTGTAGTAATTATATTCCGATAAATTGGGTTGTAGATGTGAGGTCGCGGGAACTTAGGGAAAATTTGCCATCGTTATTATACTTTTGATGTTGTTATTCACTGTGTTTGTGATGTTTGTGCAAAAATAGGATGTCTTATATTAAGAGAAATGTAGATAAATATTAGAAATGACTGTCTTAATTTTGGTGTTCATGGGTGTTTAATTCGCGATTCACGGAATTCTTTGGTAGACAAAGAATCACTTTCCATACCTGCCATTGTCATATTTTTATTCCTTTTTAGCTCACGGGGACAAAAAAGTCCGGAAAGCTAATGCCATTACCCTCGGCTTTGTCGTCATCGTGACGTAGACAAAACTTTAACCTGGGCTATATCTATTGAACTATAAGGGGTAGGGCTTTGATATTTTACATGTAGATACCTTGTGATGAGACCTTTTATTTGAGACCATGACCTTTGACCTAGTGACCTTGACCTTGGACTTTGACCTACTTTTCAAAAACTTAAATCTGGTTTCTGACAAAAACCTGTATAGGCGAGCTATGTAATCTTTGATTACCCTATGTTTTGTTTTTTAAATAATGGAAAACATCCATTTGTTGTTTATTTTTGTTCTGTTTTATAAAGTTTTCTTTGATTAAAACATAAAACTCCATTTATTGCTTCATTATTATGATTTGAGAAAAATGTAGAGGTGCGTATTGTATTCAAAATATTGAGTATTTATTTATTTCAATATACAGCACTGCTTGTCATGTAATATTCTAAATGTTAACCTAGATGGAGATTGTCCCCAGTTTAACGATCAACAAGAGTAAGCTACATGACTGTATTCAAACACTATAAGCATTTCATCATATGTATTCAAAATAGGTCTGTTAGTTCAACAAATATTACTATATAATCTGCAGTAAAAAACTAATATATCTATACATCATTTATTTTTTAGATAATCTATAGTTTTGTTTTTGTTTGTTTGTTTGTTTGTTTTTTTTTCATTATTTTGTTTGCATTGATCTGACAACTTCAGATTTGTATTTTTTTTTTTTTCATTATTTTATTTGTATTGATCTGACCAAATTCAGATTTACTTCATACATGTACTTACGAATCTTATTTTATAATGACAGCTAAGCCCAGAAGAACAAGAGCAGCTACTTCTTCAGCAACAGCAGGGGGCAGGACCAGGTCGTGGGCAATTCATGGGCCTTGGTAGGGGTGCCGGGCAGGGCCTAGGACAGTTTATGGGCCAAGGTGGTGAAAGTGCACAAATGGAAGCCATTATGAACATGTTAGGCCAAAAAGGCCCCAGAAATGGTTAAGAATAAGGGCTTAAAATTTGAAGAATACATGTTGATCACTTGGGTATATCTTTGTACCTGTAATAATTGTGTTTAAATGGACCAATGATTGATAGACAGCTTATAAAATTGAGACTTTAGGTCTTTCTATCTAATCTGTTAAAATATCTAATATGTCCAACTGGCAAGTTTTTATTCTTTGTATATAGTGTGAAAACCGCGCTGGTGACATTTGTGATGTCATAATCATATTTGTGCTTTGTGTCCAATGAGAATGTTCTGAAGTGATGAGTAACGAGCCTCATTTCACACTAAAAACTTAAATGTAAGGTGCATCATGTAGAATGCACCTTGTAGAAAATTTTAATTAAATTTGTTTGCATGGTATTTGTTAAGATGATAATGTGGTATTGTTATCGATCTCCTGGCTACTCCCATACTTTTATTGAGAAGTGTGAGCAACATTTATCCATACATTGTCTTGTAAATTAAGTTACAGATGTATATTTGGTTTTTAGGGTAATTAGATTCTTTATTCTGTATTTTTAAGCATTTGAAAATAAAATTGGTAAAACTTAACAATGCTTAAGGTTTGGTATCAAAATATTAAATACATATCAAGTCTCCTTTTTCATTCATTATACATGTACATGTATATGCATCTACAAGCAGCTTATAGAATTTTACCTTTTAAATTATCCATATAGATATGTATTTAGCTGTGTAAAACCATATGAAAGTTACTTTTAATACCATTAACCATATATACAAGTTTTCCAAAACATGGCTCTCAAAGAATAAAACTGTGATAGAGAATATTGCAATATTACTCGCGTACCCGATTCCATCTATTCTGCTTAAATCTCTATAATTGATGTATGCTTACCAGTCACCTACAGGCAAAGTTCCCCATTTATCTGTTCGCAAAATTTCCTACTGTAGGCTACATTTCTACATACATTTCTCTGCATGGAATTATTATATTGTAGACTAATATTATATAAATATCTTGAATTAAGTTACTGATCAGGTTTAAGATTTGTACAGTATTGTAACAGTCAAACTACTTTTGACCGATGTACAGCACGCCGGTAGGGGACTTTGTATTACCTCCAGTATACACAGAACGCTAGCTGATGCCTTTGAAAGTACATGTACATATAGCAATACTCAGTTTATACCCAATATCTTTTGGGGGGTTATGGTAATTATATGTGTATCTATTTATAATCTTCCTTCACAGTCCAGAAAATGTAAAAATCAAGATAACTACAGTATACAGGGACACATTCATCTATTTTTCTCTTTGAATACAGGGCAAGTTTAGGAAAAGGCAAATGCAATTTTCTTTTTTTGTAGAGGATAATTTAATCAACCTTGTAATTAGAAATAGTGCACGACAATGCAGTACAGTGCCATCCTTCTTTTAACAAAAAAAAAAAAAAAAGATTTGAGTAAATCAAAAGCAGTATATAATAATTAGCCAAAGTTTTTGCCATATAATGAGGTAAATGTTTACGTATATATGAAAGTATATAAGTCTCCTCTATCTAAATGTATCGGTATATACTATATTACTCATGTGCGACACATGATACCTACATGTATTTTGCATCAAATAGAACAGAAAATATATCTATGTTTTTTAAATATTTTATTATGAGAGTTTTTGACATGATTGTTTGCTGAATAAAATGGCTGATGTGAAATTCAGTTTGTTTTCCATCTGTATATATTTCAATCAAGTCCTTCATTTTCATTGTAAGAATTCAGACATGAACGTTGCTGACAAATATGAGTAATGTTTATTGGCACTTCCCTTATATTCCATCATCATGATTAAGGAGTCTACATAACATGAAGTTATATAGCCATATACATGTAAGTGAAATGCCGAGGAAATAATTCTGTACATTGTCATAAATGCATGTATGCATATGACTTTGCTGTCATAAACAATGTCCTCAGTATCTTTTCTTCTTCACAATGTCTGGTCTCCAGTTGATGGGATGAGTTTCTTCAGTCTGAAATAAAGGCAAGCACAGTGAATCAAATATTTTTTAACATACAGGTCATGGAAAGTTATAGAATTCAGAATCAGGTCTTGAAAGTTGAGGAATGTAGTGTACATAGTGAAACTAGTGTACATTTAACAACTGACGGACACAGAGAATGTATGATAACAGAAATTGCAAATGGATTTAAATTTTAGAACTTTTGGGGGGAGAGGTCATAGAAAATGAGTTACACTTATTGGAAAGTCATGGAATTCTATGGCTGAAATTATGTAAGAACCATGCGTCTACAGACAATGTAATGTATACAACATACTCCTGTGGTTCGATAAATTCAAATGTATATACATGTACATGTATGTATACAAGGACAAGTTCTTCCTCACATATTCATAATCATATCTCAATAAATCTGGACATTTTAGACTTGACTTTAAGATATTACATTGACAACATTTGTTCTGTGACAGACAAAATGTACAAAATGCCCAAAATCAAATACATGTACATTAACAAACTACAGTAAAACAATAAGCCTCATCTTGTCAAAGTGAACTGTACAAATTATTAATACTTAAGTTGAATCATACTTTCTGTACATGTATTCTGATACAAATTATACAGATCACTTCACTTACAGCTGATTCGTCTTCCTTGTATATTTTTATGGTTTTGTCAGCCTCTGCTGTCAACAGTCGACTTCCACTGACGTCAAACGTCATGGCAAATATTCCGGACTCCGAGTCTATAGATCCTGGCTGTGCTGCTGCCTGGACACGCTGGAAGTTATAACCCGTCCTCCAGTCCCACATAAACATGGAACCATTATCAGCTAAAATAGATGAACAAAATATTATTTTTAGCTACCGGTATGTTAACATGTTTAAATTTCATTAATATTCAGTAGTTTCTCTTGCAAATATAAATATTATTATTTTCCATATACATGTACTTTAATTTTCCTAGCTTTCATTAAACATTTTTGCAACTACTCTATTTTCTAGCATTCATGTAGTTATAAGTGTGAATTGTAATATTATTATCTCCATAAACAAAAGATATAATTATATACAAGTATCCATACATTTAGACTTATATCCAGAAAGTGTGACAACTTCAGTTATCATAAAAATATAATTGATATTACGACATTCAGAATTGTTATTGCATAAAGTTAAAAAGTTAAAGTGGTGCTCCAAATTTTAAAATCGTCATCAAGACTTTAAAGTCAAGGTCTTGAGTTATTCAAAGACTACACTGATGCAGGTTGTGATTTACAAGTATGAAAGTAGCTTGAGTGAGTTACAGTTAAAATCTCAGAGAAACGTCAATCCATACCTCCAGATACTAGAACACCATCAGGATTGCAGGCAAGGGCATTAATTATAGCGTTATGTCCCGACAGATTCTGTATGAAGTTACCGTCTGGAAACTTCCATTGTTTTACATTATCAGGAGAAGCTGATGCAAATGTGTACCTGGAAAGTTTAGATGTTATATGTACATATATGTATAAAGATTAAGATACATGTATCATAAGATTTTCTGTGGCAAGACATAACATTTCCTTTCTACATTTTATAAGAATATTTCCAGGTATATTCATCATTTTCTTCATAAATAAGGTTATCATGCTCCTACCTGACCTTGTTATAAAACCAGCACTAACACAAATATATTTCAGTAGATTTAGAAAGTCATTATAGTATACATGTACTTACTGTTTTGGATGAAGAGTTAGAGCTCTGACACTCTTTTTATGATTTGTGAGTGTAACACGTGATCTGCCAGCAGCTAAATCCCATAATCTTATGGTACAATCATGACTCCCTGTGATCACCTACAAGTAAAATTCATACATCAATACTGAATAGGTATAATTGGTTGATAACTAAGCTCTGAAATAAATCCATGTATTCAAGAATAAGTACTTGTTACTTATATTTTTCAATGTTCATGTGTACTGGATCAGTCCACATCTTTTATATTCTTCTGTCTTCATTATGGTTTATCAATGAATTCTTATAGATGTAGTACAAGAGGTGAACACATTTTCCTTGTCTAAAATCTAATAAAGTTCAATATGAATAGGGTTGAGGAGATTAAGTGCACATTCATCATTATACATGTACATTTGAACAAAGAACAAGGACGTCTTATGCTGATGTATTGAACATTTCATACAGAGCAAACTACCCTACTTTATTTTTTCTGAACATCAAATTTCCCTTTTATGAGTCAGTGGACGAATGAAACACTTTCAATCAAAGATAAGTACAGTAAAAGAAATTATATTAAATATCTGAACAAATACATGTACATGTAAGTGTGACTAGTTTTTTGTGCACATTTTGGGAGGGAAAATCTTGTATGAGCGAGAAAATCATGGAATCAGTTTTCAAAATCTGTGGCCACTCTGCAAGTGTAGGACATAGAAAAAGGAAAAGCCCATAAACATTAGTCCTAAATTGACCATGTTATCCATGGTTCTGCTGCCTGACATCTGATTTCAGCCACTTTGTTGTTGTGACCTGTGAGTGTGTGTAAACATGCTTTATGTCCTATGTGTGATGTACCATCATAAGACAGTTTACAATATTAACCTTACCTGTGGTTCTGCTGCCTGACACCTGATTTCAGCTACTGTATTGTTGTGACCTGTGAGTGTGTGTACACATGCTTTGGTACGTATGTCCCACACGCGTGCTGTACCGTCACGTCCACATGTACACAGGACATCTATGGTAGGATGGAGATCTATGGAATAACAAGCACTCAGGTGACCATGATAATGCCTGATAGTCTGAAAAAAAAATCAAAGTTTTATTTAGCAAGATTTCTTTCTGAGGAAATGACATCCTTGTACAGCATCAAAGAAACATGGCATAATTTTTAAGAGTTATTAATGATAGTGTCCAATTAAAAAGGAGAAGATATTGTTTTCAATATTGGAAAACCAGCTAAAATCACATCCATGTACCAGTCCTTATTTCCAAATTCACATACATTATACGTACCAGTCCTTATTTCCAAAGTCATAGATATAAATTTTAATTGAGAGATCAAATTTTAAAAACAAAATACTCACCTTATTATATTCCAGGTCCCAACATCTGACCATTTTATCCTCACCACATGAGAAGAGGTAGGGCTGTCTTGGACTGACTACTACACCCCTTACTGTGCTCACATGACCAGTAAGGGATAACTTCAAGGTACCACTTGCAAGATCCCAGATCTGTATAAAACAAATAATTATTCATCAATAACTGCAATAACACAAATTTTTGTGAGATTCTTTGACAATCTTTTTTACTTTGTTGTCTTCTTCATTCAAATTATTCATTTCTTTCAAGCTTGTAGCATTGGAAACTTAAGAAAAGACATAATGAAATTTTTAAGTACTTATATAATACAAAAATGTAGCTTGAAACATTAAATCATGCAAAGATTTCCTCAGGTAAAGAAATCTCAATGGTACATGTACATGTATTTACAAATGTATAATGTCTTGAATAAGTGCACCTAGTCAGATTTATTACATGTACCTTAATAACTCTATCACCAGCACCAGTCACAAACCATTCATTTCCTGGTTCTACAGCTATACATCTAACCCAGCCTAAATGCCCACTTATCACCTGCAAAAAGATGCAAATGTAAATATACTGATGCTAAAATTTTTGCATTTGAAATTTGGTGTGTGAGTAGATGTTTTTTATTTTTATTTAAGCAATTTACAGTTTACAATTTAAATAAGTCTTGAACAAGCTCAGACTTTTTCCACTTTGGAAATGAATTTAAACCTACCCTATATAACTTCCAAGGTGGATGCCATGATGGCTTTGGCATTGTTGGTGCTTTTTTAGGAACAAGTGCTTGTTGTTGACCGATGGTAACAAGAGCCTGTGGGAAAAGAAAGTAATACTTATCAAAACTAAAAGAATATAATATTTTCATGCATTTCCTGAAATACATGTAATTTCATTTTACACATATCTGTTAAATAAATCAAATAAATACAAATGTATTGAAATCATAAATTCTGGAAATTTTTTATTCTTTCATGTAAGTCTATAGAGTAGATATTTAATTTACAGAAAGTTAACAAAATTGCTGTAGAACTTTAACTGATAAAATATAATCATGTCAATAATACATGTATTATAATTCAAAATAAATCTTGAGTATCGAGATGAACATGTAATTGTAATTGAAAATTTTAAATCATAACAAACTTACACTAGATGGATCTACCCTTTCTGACGCTCCAGCATTTTGTCGTATATCATTTAGACTTGCTCCTGACGGAATCTCCATGTTCCTGTTAAGGAAAGAAAAGTTTGAGTGTCTATACACAGTCACATCTACAGTGTGTTTATCAGACCAAGCTTTCCTAAATTCTGAATGAGTATCACTGATGTGAAAGAAACAATTACAGTCATTTTTACCATTAATTTAGTCTGTACTTTATCTCCCTTTCTATCCTAACTTTAAAGGGGAAAATTGAAAATCCTGTCCCATTTTGTTTTCCATCTAACGGTAGTTGCAATAATATCATAGTAGAAATTGCTAAAAGGACTTGACAGTTGTTCCATTCAATATCATACATTTACATACAAACTAAAGTTTTGACATTACCTGCTATGGTCATACAACATCATCTCCATTGCTCCAGCTTGGCTAGGATCTGACTGCATCATGGTACCATCAGAAAGCTGGATACCTAAATATAATACATGTACATACTGGTATACAGAATAACATTAGGTACAAAAGCAAACATGTACATCATACTGGCAGGGTATGTTTTTTGCCATTTCTCAAGAATAGACTCTTTCACAGCAGTATCAAATTCAAAGGTAAGTTTTGGTCTAGTTGGTTTATGTGTGGTCTTTTGTGTTTCATGTTTCTATGGCGTGAGTTGGTGTTCCTTGTCCCTTTTGCATCTCTTTCTGTGGGTGTCTGTTCTGTGTTTTTGTATGGGATGTTGGGGGTGATATTGGTGATCCTCTCCTTTCTTCCAAGGGACAATCAATAAGCTCGTAACATTAATTGAAGATTTTGTGTAGAATTAAGTCTTATTTGTCCCGTGATAAATGTTTTTATAACAATCAAAGGATTGTCATTTATTTTATGTGTCTGTGTGTTTACGGTCACTAGACTAATTATTTTACCTCATTTAAAAGGAAATTTCACTTGGATTAATAAGATGAAGATTGATAATTTTGTTGTTCAAAACGGAAACTTGACTTTTAAAGGATAAGCCAAAAATATTCTTTTTCAAACGTACAAGTAAACAGGTACATTTCTGTGAGCTGTTAATTAAAATATTCTGTACAAAGAATGTCATAAAACGGGGTAAATGTAAATATTGAGTAACCTTTCAACTTACCAGGTCCATTAGGATAAGGATGTGTGCCTTGTATAGAGGGATCTTGTGCTAAAAATTAAATATTCAAATTAAATGATTGAAGATGTGCATTGTACATGTCATTGTTTATGCTATTAAAAATTAAACGGACTTAAATCTTTACATGAATGATATCTTTATTTTAAAATTTGTGTAGCTTTTACATGTACGAGAAACTATTTTGTACAATGCAATTGTACATGTACCTTTTTCAAGAGTCAGGGTTAGTATTGGGACTTTAATGATGTCAATGTTTTACAATTTTTTTTTCAACAAAAATGTCCATGGGAATTGCAGCAAATGAGTCAATAATCAACATCCTCAAATATACAATATGCCAAGATTAGGGCTGGCAGATCCATAAAATGACTTCGAAAAAAAAAAATTGTTTTAATTATCTCATGAATAAGAAATAACTGTCTCCTGCTAATAACAATTGAAACGTACAAAACAGTCATGTGAGGCTTATGACTGGAATACTTAAAATATCAGTCACTTGTAAAATTAACTCTACAAGTATTGACTAATACTAGGACCGGTATAAAGGAAACAGTGTGCCCCACAGGCGCGGACGTAGTCCTCTTGCAGATAACTTGTGTAAGTATAAAATAGGAAAAATACTGTTTTCAAGTGCTGATTCTGCACATATTCTGTATAACCTAGAGACTCAGTCGTACGGTTTCAGTGCTTTCACCAGAGTCTCTGGGCTTACTCACCCATCCAATAAAATTTTGGAATAGTTCTGGTCTAAAAAGATGGAGCACTATTGGCAAACCTGTTTTCAGCCGCATTAAGAATGTTAAAATCAAACTCATATATGACTTTACTTACTTGAAATTACATAGATACATGAAATATGAAGCCGTTTAATCATACTGTCATCTTTGACAAATTACGGCATCTATGATGAGACGTCAATATGCAACGTCAGCATGTCACATCATCATATAGAAAGAATAACATAGTTTCGATGACTATCTGTGTTCATGCATGTAATGTTACCATTTATCCGAACTTTTTATTTCCTAATAAGCTAAAACCAGTCATGAATTAAGCAAATAATAAAGGAGTTTTGGTTTTTGGGTTGGTTTTTTTTTCTTTTAATTTTTGATTCTTTTCTCATCACTTTGAAACTTTTGGGTGGGGTCAGGAAGGGGAGCAATTATATCTGTGAAATAAAAATACAGAAGATTGGATGTAGGGGAGGTTTTTTAGTACAGAAGTTCAACCCCTACCCCTTATGAATTAAAAGGTTGAAATCCCTGTTATGTATATTTTCTCTTTTCATTTCTCCTTCTTTCTTTCTTTCTCTTTTATTCATTTCTATATATAGATATTATCTAATTTATTTATCTATCTATTTTTTCATCTATACAATATTTGCTTTCACTGATTTATTTACATATTCCTTTGTTTGATTTATCGTTTTTTGTGATACTCTTTTTGTCTATACACATGTATCATCTGCCTGCGCCCTCACTATGGCTTTGACAAAATTCATATTAGACTTTAATACGTACCACGCCAGCGTTGGTCTGTGTACGGTTGTATAACATCTGTCTGTTTTTTCCTATGACCCTCCTTTGGCATGTCTTTAACTAGGCCATACTCATCTGCTATCTTAATCTTCCTCTTTAGCTCATCACTAAAATGGTACCAGACATAATCAATGCAGGAAATATGATAAAGATTGTTACATCATTTGGAGTGTCTTCTCAAGACACGTGTATGTAATATCTTACTACGCCTTGTTGGATCTCAAATAAAAAAATTTAAATTTCCAATGATTTTATGAGCGCCACCTAGTGAGCATTCAAAATTTATGTTCCTTGAGATTTCGTCATCACTTGCCAATTAGCACACCTATTCCAATGGTTTGTATTTCGATTTTGAAACAAAATCAAGTACCTGACATATCTGATTAAACATAAGAAACATAATCGCTTAAAATTTTACGCCTGTCCCTCTTATCTAAATCGCACTGGCATATTTGAGGTTCCAGAGGCACGGCCATATTGTTTTCAAACCCTCGCTTCATAACTTAATCAGAACGATTTAGGTTGATTCTCATTGGTCCAGTGAACCTCACTACGGAGCCAATGAAATTGGTGAATTTAAAGAAGCGGGTGATATGTTTGACATCCAACAAGGGGGAGTAAGATATTACGTACACTTGTCTCAAGAAGATGCATTTGGAGATTAAACTTCAAATCTAGCTCAATTTTACTCCTGCAATTATGTTAAATTGACATAAATGAAGTAAGATAAATAAAAGAAGATGAAATTCATCGGTATGTTACAAATGTATCTGATCATATAACTTGTTGAACGTTACATGTAAAGACCGTATGCAATAGAGGGATGGCTAAATGTCTCACATTTTACCTGTTGGCAGACTTATATATACATGTGACATCATTATCAAATGGTCCGTCAAAGCAGTGCTTAACAAGCCATTGATTATATGACCGCATAATGTGAAGTCTGCCTGCAAGTGGTATGTTGGACATTTGGAAATCCCTAAATGGTTCATTATACATGTAGACACTGTGATGTATGACTAAACACAATTTTACAAAGAAAACTTTTAATCTACATATAGAAACAAAATATTGATCATACACAACTGTAGCCACAGAAACGGCCAACAACACTTGGCTATTTGGCTGGTTTGGGTGTGTCAAATAGCCAAGTGTTGTTGGTTGTTGCTAACACAACTGTAGGTACTAATCAATAAAATTATTCCGTAAATTTAATGTCTTACCTCCTGGCATCTCTTGAAGGGGGAATTCCTTGTTCTGAGATGAACATATCATGTGTTCTCTTCAGTGAACGGAAAACCAAGGTATGCACAGAGTGCTTCTGCACCTCCTGTGGATAAACGGATGTCTTATAAATTTCATTACAATTCATAAATCTCAATAGCTGATAAATTACATACACTGATACTGGTATCATGACTATTTGAACATGGTAATTTAAATCTGGGGGAGGGGGATTTGCACCAGTATCTGTAACATTAGAAACAGGACTGTCACAGGGTAATTTGGGAAAAGGGCTGGGGCCTTTCATTTTCAAATCAGGAAAAACAGCTGCATTTGGATATTTACCAGTGAAATAAAATATCGAGAATATTAATCTTAACACTATGATGCTCCTGCAGTAAGTACAAGTTTTGGTAATTGGTGATTTTGTCTATAATTTATCTTGAAAACTTAAAATTATTTTATACATTGCAGGAAAAAAAGAAATTTATGTGGACAGTAAACGAGTAATTCCAATTTGGATGGAATGAACAATCAAGTCCAGTCCAAAGCCAATCAGGCTATATCCCAAAAAAGCCATATGTCCCAATAAGGACATAATTTTATGTCCCAATCGGGATTTTTTCATCTTTTTGATTTTTATTTTCTAACCAAAAAATTTGCGCATAAAGTTAAATGTTTTTACAAATATGTGAGAGTTAACAACATGTCATCATGGTCATGAAATCAGTTTTTAAAAAATTTTATTGTAGCATTTCAAAGTTTGCATTTTTCTCATCACTCCTAGAACTTTGAAATCAAGAAAATTGATACAAAATGAGATCATATCAATGACTTATGTGAGGTAAAATTTAGAGAAATAATTCCTATATAAGTAATACTGCCTTCCAATCGGGCTATATATTTATAATCCAATTGGTACATTATAGCCCGGTCAAACTATTATAGCTCTTTCGACTTCGGACTGGACCTAACAACTTGGTTGGTTGATGATAGAAACCTCCACTTCTTGGAGTACCGTTTCGATTTAAAATGTAAAACTGTATAAACTGACTTAAAACTTAACTTAAATCAGGAGCACCATCCTATTTCTTACTCAATATTTTCAATGAAAAATACACCACTAAAGACTATATGGCCGAATAGCAAAGTAAGTTTTTGTCACTAACTGGGTCAAGGTCACTAAGTCAAAGATCATGACATAAATTGAAAGGTCTTGTCAGAGGCAACCTACCTGTATTACATCATGTTTTTAATCTACTGTGTATATAGTTCCTGAGATTTTGCTTAAGCAGAAACTTTACAAAAATCTTTAATGTCCAAGGTCAAGGTCACTGCAATATTACGGCATCAATTGAAAGGTCTTGTCATGGGCAACCTTCATGTATAATATAAAGTTTCTACTGCATAATAACTTTAACCAAAATCTTTAACTAGGTAAAAGTCTGATGTTACTGCATCAATCATGGGCAAGCTACATGTATAATATAAATTTTCAACTCCATACAGTTCCTTAGATTTTGCTTCAACCAGAAACTGTAACCAAAATCTGTAAGTAGGTCAAAGTCCAAGGTCAAGGTCACTAGGTCAAATGTTAAGGTATAAAATTGAGAGGTCTTGTGATGGGCAAGCTACATGTACACACATAATATAATGTTTCTACTGCATACAGTTCCTTACATGTAGATTTTGCTTCAACCAGAAACTTTAACCAAAATCTGTAAGTAGGTCAACATCCAAGGTCAAGATTACTAGGTCAAATGTTACGGCATAAATTGAGAGTTCTTGTCCTGGGCAAGCTACATGTATAATATAAAGTTTCTACTGCATACAGTTCCTTAGATTTTGCTTCAACCAGAAACTTTAGCCAAAATGTTGATGACAGACAGACAGACATTGTCAATCTATAGACCGTAATACGGTAGATCGCAAATACTTCTAACCAAGACTATACAAATGTTCTCGCACACTCTTCGATTGTTCTCAATTGTTATGACGTCATCAATTTACTTGGGAAAGAAAAGGTGCCCAAGTTTTCAACAATGGTTTAGGTAGGTGACTTAAATAAAAATCAGAAAGGCACGCTGCACGCACTGCATTTGCGATCTTGCGTATTGCTTTGCAATCTGGCCAAAAAGGTATGAATAATAATTATTTAATATATGATAAAAAGTTTTTAAAGGTAAAAAAATGATAAGTGCAATGTGAGAACAATTACTAATGATGAACTAATAATAGGATTTCAAAACTGTCGAATGGATGATAGGAGCACCAGGGGAGGAAATAACAAACAAATTTAATTAGATATACACAATTTGATAGAACATATGTACAATGGAATTATGGATAGTAGCCTGGGGCAAGATAAGATAGATAAGCTTTATTTAGAGTCGGCATGTCACAATAACAGGTACAAAACATAAGCTCTACTGAGCTTTAAGACGGATATTTAGAGGTTTAAGAAATACTGAAATTTCTCAGGGGGGGGGGGAGTAGAATGAGTACATGTGTGTACATGTATGTGTGAGGTGGTGACCACTCAGTATTCCAAAGGTCTAAAAAGACGAAGGTTCAATAATTCAAGGGACTGATAGTTCAAATGTCCGATAGCCCGAAGGCCTGATAGTCCGAAGGTCCTACATGTATAGTTCGAAGGTCCATAACTCTGAAGACCCAATAGTCCGAAGACCCAATAGTCCAAATATCCAATAAATTCCTAAATTTGTAAGCTTTTTGAATGAATGTGATTTTTATACGCTCGACATAAGACGGGACATATTTTATTATGGCGCTGTCCGTGTGTCCGTGAGAAATATTATCACTCCGACGTGCGTATTTTGCAGCGTTGGCGTTGCTATTTTTGGAATCTGCTTTCGGGTTGACTTTCATTCACTGTTTTAATAGCGCATACACATACAGAGGCTATCTTCTTTGCACCTTTGATATTTCTATAAAATCTAGAACATACATCTTAAAAGAAATAAATAAAGCCTACGCTTACGCAGCAAAATACGCCCACTGGATTTTTTTCACAACATCAAAATATATAAGTCACATAACTCCATAAGGACAAATCGGATGAACTTGAAAATCGAAAGGCGGCTTCCTCTTCAAAGTCTTATCACAATGTACAAATTCAAGTTATTGCGTTCCATGCACCTACATGTATATTTTGCCCTTAGCTTAACATGTATGTCCATATAATAACCCACCCATCCCCCCCTCATTACACATAATTCTGGATTATGTGAGAAAAAATTTAAGAACCTGTTATATATGAGAACATCCTTTCTACTTGAAGTATACAAAATTTCAAAACATTTCAACCAGAAATAGATTTTTAAAGAATTTTTAACTATTTTAGTATATTTTCATTGTATTTTAAAAATCTAAGTCCAATAACTCTGTAACGACATATGGGATGAACCTGAAAATCGAAAGGCGGCTTCCTCTCCACAGTCTGATCACAATGTACAAATTTCATGAAAATCCATTGACGGGTATTCAAGTTATTGCGTTCCATAGGTGGACAGACAGACGGACGGACTTCGCCATACCATAATACGTCCCATCAAATGACGGGCGTATCGAAATGTGTGTTTTGCATGTGTTACCGATAAATGGATTCGTATATTTTCAAATTTCAATGACTAAGGACGTCCTTGTCAAATTGTATTTTTTTCTTTTGGTTGAACTAGCTAATATTTCCGACGTTCTGATCAATGGCTTTCAGCAGTATAGACATATCTTTGCCAAATTGTGACAGTTAACTAGATCTTGTTACAAATATTTTTTCACTACTTTCTAAATAACTTAGTTGTTTTTGAGCAGTTTGCGCTGTTGAACTGCCCCCCCCCCCCTTTTTTTTTTACTTACGTGCGATTGCAGAGATCAATTTCAAACAACATTGAGTCCTTGTGCTGATATCATTTCTTGATGATTTATCTCGTTACCTTTTTAAAAAAAATCTGATTTGATAATTGAGTATATAATAGAACCATAGAACCATTAGGCCTTCTTACTATCGGACCTTTAAACCGATGGTCTAATAGACCTTCGAAATATCGGATATTCAATTTTTTAGGTACTTTGGATTATGGATCCTTTTGTATATTTGAATGCAGTACTTTTGGTCTAGCGGGCCTTCAGACTATTGGGCCTTCGGATTATCGGGCCGTCAATTTGTCGGACCTTCAGCTTTATGGGCCCTCGAACTATCGAACCTTCGGACTGTCGGAATACTGGGCGGACACTGTGTGTGGGTAGATCTGTCCCAAACAATTTCAGAACATACTGGTTCGACCAATCTGGCTACCGTAGCAGAACCCGCGTCTTCTACCCAACCGACACAGCTTTCCCTAGCAGGACTTCCCTGGAATTGGTGATCGATGTTAAAATAGAAGAAGAGGGAAATTTACAACATGTACAACTGGTCTCAAAGACTTCTAAAGACACTTCACTTATAAATATTTTCCCTTATTTAATTTACATAGGAATATCTGAAACGTTTCTGAAAAGAATGTGTGTCACTATCAGAGACTCAGACTGTTGACTCTAGCTCCAGTGACGAAAAAGAAAATTTGCTGGTCAGAGGAAATTCGAAATTTATTTACACGCTATTAAAAAAACATGCATTAAAAGAAAGGAAAACATTATAAATTTAAATTGTTTACCTCTGTCATGCCTTAATTAATATTTTGTTGCCAAATCAACTCAAAATGACGACAGAAAAACGAAAATATGAGCGTCGATCTTGGTAAAATGTAAAATCTAAAACCCACAGCGGACGGCGATCAGAAGACAGGAGCAGAAGCAGAAGACAGGAGCACGATCGATCTGGGTTAGAGAGAAGATAAAAGACAATTTGTTCAGTTGCATTTTATCATTTTGTTCATTTTTGCCAATAGTACTTTTTGAATTTTATCCATGCATTCCATTCGAACATGATCAGAGAATCCATCATTGGCAAAGTGAGATCATTTGAATAAAAGTAAAATTGTGGCAAGGATTGGGCGATTTGCATTCCTGCAAGAAGTGCATGTACACTTAATGAAAAAAAATGTACAGTGTTAAATAGTTTAAATTCTAAAATTTTATTGATGGAATCTCACAAAATCTGTTTTGAGATACACATAAGATTCTTTATTCTAATATTCAAGAGTTATCTTTCTTTGTCCGCAAAATTTATTTTCTTCAGTGGTATTTATGAAAACTATTTAGCCCAATACCCTGGTCTACTGGGCTTTTATAAATTGTCTGAAAAACTATACAGTCAAGCAGTTTAGAACTTGTCATCAAGGTACTGGTTTAATATAAAAATTTGTGAAGACTGCCAATGGGATTTGTTTTTATTTTTGCAAAGAAATCATGTTAATGCTGTTGAGAAATTTATTATTACCAATGAATTTGTTAAATTATATGAAATCTTTATAATAACCATAGAATTTTTATTGCTTTTCTGACAGACTCCCTACTTTATTTTCTGATTAAAGAGTTATCTTTCTTTGTCTGCAAAATTAATAAATTTCCTACATCTTAAATCATGACTTTATTTTGATACATGCATCTTTATAGCATCAAAGCTTATCTATCTTTTAAAATGTTTCAATTTTTTCAAATATGCATTTCCTGTTTTGTTTTTGTTTTTTTTTTCAGAGAAAATGTTAGTAATATGCAAAGTTGTACATCAGACAAAAACTTGGATCTTTTGAAGGCTACTGTAGAGTACCTTGATTGTAGCGGAAATTTAAAGAATCTTAAAGATGTTTGCAAAAACTATCATTTAAGGGTAAGATCATACAGCATAGAGTTTATAATGTTGTATACAACCAAAAAATGAAAGACGTGATGTTAAATGCGACATTGCATGTACATGTATGGTACACATTTAATCATGTGAGAAATGGAGGCTCACTGAACTTATTAAATGCTCAACTCTTTCATTTTCTCACATCTGAAAGCATCACAAAATTAAAACTCTATGCAAAGAATTGAGGGATTGCCAAATATCCGACATCATGCCTGTAGGCATATTTTTTCATAATGACACCAAAAACAATGACCCATCAAACATTGCTTTGAAGGGTCATCTGACTATGATATCATAATGTATACGACTGCCAACAGGTGCAATGTTAGACATTTATTGTGCCCCACTGCTTATCCTTCTGGTTTATTCTTTGAACTTAATGTTAAAATGTTGGTGTATAATGTATTTATAAATGTAGGCTAAAGAGATGTCACTTATGACATTCTATGTGTTTTACTGCTGTTACAAGGAGAGGGCTGAATCTAATGTTGAGAGAACTTGTAGCCCATCCTATTCAATTTAATTGAATAAAATATGTTTAAATCACACCTGTTTATTTAACTTAATTTTAAGTATGAATGTTCTTTTACAATTTGTGCTATCTAAATTACCGTAATGAAAAGATCTTTAAAAATCTATGAAAAGTGTATAATTTTGTTTCAAATTAGGTCACAGTTTGACCCTCTTAGAAAAATAAAAACTGAATTATTCCTTTATTCCAGGACATAAAGACGTTGGTATACCCTTTCAGGATTTTCATAGATATAAGTGCCATTTTTGAACTAAATGGTAAGACATTCATGATTTATAAGAGGTATTCCTTAATCCATTTTAATAAGATAGGTGATATCAAGAAAAATAAGATTTACATGATGTTGTGTTTATGCAAATTGAATTATAATTCAGTAGAAAATAATATCGTGAATCTGAAGTGTATGACAACACATTAGGATGATATCTGATACTGTTTCACTTTTGATTTTATACTTTTGTACAATGTACTTCAGTTTGTGTGATTATGCAGTTTTGTATGACCATAAAATCAAAGCCAAAAAAAAATTATCCTCAGAGACTACTAATAAAGCATAGAACCGCAATACCATTTGGCATATATTTTCAACTAGCGGGTACTCTGGTCTTATTCAATCATTATGAAGTATTACAGAATATGAAAATTTTATTTCTGGTCTATACATAACTAAGCGAAAATTTGCATGTAGATTCCAATTGATTTTCATTGTCCTTCCTGTAAATTGCTAGAAATTTGAAACATGTTATTATGTAGTTGTTGTTTTTTTTTTTAAATTACATTTAGTTTTCAAAAGCAGGTTGGAAATGAGACTTCCATAGACAGAAAGTAGTGTGACTGATTCACACTTATAAGAAATGATGAGTATTGTCTTATTTTTGCATTTCAGTTTGTTCTCTATTAAAGATGCCCCTTATTTTTTAACAGCATCTCTTGGCCATCTCTTGATCAAATCACCACCCACAGCAAGTGCTCTCTTTCAACAGGTATGAAACTAGATTCTTACAGTAATACAATTGTGATGAATACTTTATATTTCTTCTTTTTTTTTTTGTTATAACCAATAGTATAAAAAGAGATGAAATGCTTTGAGTGGTGTAAATTTGAAAAAAAAAAATGGATCTTTAGACTTAAGCAAATGTGGAGCCCTCCTGTTTCGATGGAATTCACGTAATGCATTCAGGGGTGAAAGAATGGTTTGGGGAAAGCTTGAAACCATGACAATCACATTGTCCACTGTAAATTGTTTTCTTTATTGGAACAGGTGATCAAGATGCAGATTTTTTATGCATTACAATACATGTATTATGTTTTCATCTTTTTCATGGTTTGATATGGCCATTTCTTGACCTCTGCTTACAGGTAATCTATTTAGCTATAGATACATTGGATCTGCTTCCAAGCTTACCCTCTATAACACAGATTTCTGTTCACATCAGACTTACCTCACTGCCAAGACTAAAAGGAATGTAAGTACAACAATCATGTTAAGTATTTAGATTTGTTGAGGTTGGGGTTATAAGTGTGATTAAAATCTTGTATGAAAGACTTAGCAAAAAATAGTGTATGCATTAGATAACAAAATTTCTCTTCCTGTGTGTATAAATTTCTACTTTTAAAACAATTTAAGAGATTTACCATTACATATCTCTTATATGTATATCAAGGACAGTAAGTCAAAGCAAATGACCTCCACTTTGCATTTGTAGTTTTAACTGTATCGAATATGTAGGTTTATTTAATGCACATGTACGTTTCTGATCCCTTGTTGTTTTTATATTTGATGCAGAAAAGAGACAACATTGTTTTTAACTGCCAGAACTTCACATTGTGCATCTAATTATAAATTTTCCACATTTATCTGTATTATTATTAAAACTCACCTACTCTCTTCTATGTACATGTATTTTGGTCATGAATATTTCAGAAATGTCATCCAATCATTCAAAGATTTGATAAGGTGCCAATCCCAGTGTCAGTATGTCAGTTTTAGCGGCATTGTCATTGGACAGACTGCCATGGCAAAATACACGTAAGTACTGACAAAAACTGATAAAATATTATATATTAAAGAAAATCTTTAGCAGATGCATGTAGTAGTGGATTTCTTTCATTGAAGTTTACTTGATTTCACAAAAGGGAAGAGGTTTTACTGCGTAAATTAGAAATGTTGGTTTGGTTTTGATAAGATAATAGGTCACAACATTTTTTATTAATTTAAAAAAATAAATACATGTATGTGCATTATCACTGAAAGATGTATTAGAGATTAAGATCTATGGAATATACTGAAGAAAATGCTCATAACAAAAGATCTAAAAACATGTTTTCATTAAAATAAATTTCAGTTGACACTGATGTGTATATTAATCTGATCATTCATTTATTTACCTTTTTTCTCCACATAGTATTCATGTAATTTTGTATGTGCTTATTCTATGATCAAGTTAAATTTCAAAAGTTAATTGACTATTTGTAAATGAAATATTCATTTTGCTATGCATTTACATAAAAATTCAAGGATAATTTGTATTAAAACATTTCTATGGACCCTTTCACGCTAATGTTTATTGGATATACTTTTGTCTCTTCTTACGATGTTTTTGCCCACCAGAACATCCACAACATTCCATGCTACGTTTTAGAGCGGAATGTCGTCATTGATTGTTCTGGTGGCCAAAATTGTATCAGAAAGAGACAAAAGTGAACCAAATGAACATTAGTGTGAAAGAGTCTATTCATCTGTCATAAGTAGATATGTGTACCGGTATATTGTATATTTTTGTATACAGACAGGGTACACAATACATTTGTCCTGTTGAGGAATGTGAGGGACATTCAGGAAATCGCTTTGTACGTGTACATACACCAGGTGCCTCTGAAGTACAAATCATCAGGTTTGTAACTTACCTTTATATAATACTGATTTTGATAATATGACAAAAATAAGTATGATAAATGCACTGTATACAGCTTTGAATTTGCCCAATCTAATCTTTTACCAATTTAGATAGGAGACGGATTCATCCATTATTGAATTTGCCCACTTACAAATTTTGTTCAGAATCCCTTTAGGTCAAATTTTGTTTGCCCCATCTTAAATTTACCCTTATTGCAGTGGGCAAAAATAAAATGGGTGAATTTTTCCCTGTATACAGTACTTAAACTTCAGATAATGATATTTTCAACTTGTACTTACAAAAACTTTTAATAAACAATCGATGAAACTTGATACTTTCAAATTGTCCTATTTCAAGTGTTACAACAATTTACCAGCAGAGTGCAAAGTATATACAAAATGTACACTTCTATATTTTCGTTTAGGAATGATTTTACGTGTACTTTCTGTGGGGAATATCTGAAGGAAGAAAAGTCACAAAGAATTATAGCAGGTACTTTTATTTCATAATAACGCATATTTCATTGTGATAGAATTTAGGAATATATAATATTTAAAAGTCTATTACATGGAATTCATAATTTTTGGATATACGTAAAATGTAGATACATGTGTGTATAATTTACAAAGAATCTTTCGTTAGATAGAGTGCTATGTGAAATAGTGCAGACCAAGTATCTGTGTAATTACCAGTCTTTAAGAGATCAAGCAATTCCTCTTCACGTGAGGGGTGAGTAGTTGTATAATTTGGTACTTCAAAATAAGTTTTAATACTTTTGGTTAGAGTCATAATTCATTGTATGTTTTATTGTGCGAATAGCACATAGCGATTGCCTGATTTCTTCACTCATGGGAGCCCCGTCTACTGAGTATGTATAAACGATGTTACTCTGTTTACATGTACCTTGGGACTGTGTCAGTGTCATGATCGGTATAAAGTCTGATCACTGTCTGAATCAATGAATTATATCTATATGAATCGAGCTGTCGTGTTATGTACATGCATGACCTAATGAAAAATTGCATCTGTATGTACTGAGATGAACACAGGCTGGTGTTGGAAACCCCTTTCCATTTCTAGGTGATTATCTGTTTAAGTGGACAATATATAAATGAAACGGTGCTATCGATAAAGATATTAAGTTGAATCATTGAAACGTAAAACTAACTTCAAGTAGGCTTATTTTGCCCCGCTTCACAAAATAAAATCTGTATACGACGAAAAAATTAGGAGCTTCCAACATGAAATATGATACTAACAATTATGAGAAATAAAAGATTAAAACATTCCTGTTTAGGATGTATCATGTTTTTATATACTAAAAAAGAAGTGAATTTTCCTTCAAATTCTTAGCACACACCTAACATTGAACATGAAAGGTTAAAGAGAGAGTGGGGATCAAATTAGGAAATAAGATTCGTCTTCTTTCCTTGTATATGGAATCATCAATCGATAGTCATATTGGATTGTTGTATTTTTTTTGGGGGGGGGGTTAGATTTAATGTGATGTTATTTAAGTTTCATGTTCACTGTCAGACATCATCTTTCAATTCATTACGACAACATTATGCATTTGCATTTTAGTTCTGTCTTTATACGTCCATAAACTGGCCTACGAAGTTGATCAGGAACAAATATAACTTTGAAAACACAATATTTTCTCATACATTATTAGTGATATTATTCTGGCTATTCGCACTCAGTACTTTTAGTGCTTTGATTTTTATTCTTATATTATCCCATTTATAATCTGAAAAAAATATCATTCTGTCTTGTTGTCTTGTACACCAATCTTAGATCATTGTTACTCAATCAAACTCTGACACAGAAACTTTTAGAAAAAAACCTCATTTATTGTAATGCATGTTTTCTGCAAATGTGCATACCTTTTTGGCATGTAGCATCTCTGCATTCTGTATATATTCAAATAAAGTGAAACTCCGTGCAGGTTTTCTGTCATTTTGATTTTATAGACTTACATGTATGCTCGATTTGTGATGTAAAAACATGGAGAAGGATTATGAAAGTTTCATATTTGTATCACAGTTTCCTTGAATCTTATTCCTGGTTACCATGAAATTCTATGATATCTCATTCAGTTAGTTTACATCATATACTGAGTACATTATTCTGATTTCAAAAAGAAAAATTGAATTTTAAAATATGTACTTTGAGTTATCTGTTATGAACGTTCAGAGTGGATACACAGATCGTTTACTGTATGTATACTATTTTATAGATGACTTGGCATCCTTGATGGAATTAGGTCAACATTATGAAGGGATTGGTATCATTAGGACAGATATTAATAGTGACAAAATAGTTAAAACTATAGAGGTACTTATTACTATTGTATGTCAGAAAACTTTTTGGAATTAATAAGTCGAAAATAATCAGAAACATTTTTCAAACTAAGATTGAATAAAGAATCAATTGCAAACATTGTAAGTCTAGATGCTACTTTTTTGTTACAGGTCAACAACATTAAAAAGGTTGGTATTTTGTCAAAGCTTTTTGATACTGTACGTTTTCTCACTAAGCTAAATTAATTTTGAAATATGACATGTTTGGTATTTTAATTACTTCAAAAGTATCAATATTTATTCAAAACAATTTATGATAATGAAATTAATTATATTTTAATAATAAAAATGGAAGTGTTTGTAATTGAAAACCCTTGAGTCAGAGACAAGTTTTTGATGAGCATCATATCTCAATGTAATTGTCAGTTTTATTTGATTTGAAGGTAGAATCACAACAAGTGAAAGAAGTTCCTGAATCAATCTGCTCACTTTTGAAAGGTAAGGGGTTACTTTGTTGTTTTCTATATTAATTTTAGCACAACGTTGCCGATGTGTTTAACATCAAGTCTATGGAGAGCATCAACGAAGTCATGCTAAAATTAACATAGGAAACTCCACATCTAAAACTATTTTCTTTCACTGTGAATGTACGGACATACTAGTGTGTTTTGTATCATAAGTTACGAGAGTTAAAGATCTATCCCCCAATATGAATTTTACTGACAATCGAGACGTAACTTCAATCTTCCAATTGAATTGAAGTGAGCTGCGTGGACAGTAATTATTTTGTACATGTATAATGTACCACATTTTCCTTTCCATTAATTGATATGTACATTTTACCTTGTATTTAACAGATCATGGCCACATGTTTCCATTTGTAGTGGCATATTTCTTTGGTGGTAAGTACATGTAACTACATGTTCTTAGTCTTGCACAATTATTTCTTATACATTGTATATAAGTTATGTGCAATGTGCATGTGATTGCTGCAGTGGATGCACTGTACAATGAAACTGCTTCAGAATTTTATGAAAAGATAAAAAATAGTGATAGAATTGTAAATGTAGATTTTTATTTTACCTTATAAAAGTTTGCTTCTGAAATTTATATATTCGAATAAGAACATTTTGAAGCTGATTCAATATTTGTGTTCTTTTGAATTCTTGTTTGTTATTAATGTCTTCAAAAATTTATGTATATAAATTTGCTATTTGAAAATGATATGAACTTTTTATACCAGGTCATATTTGCCCACCAGGGACTTACATAAAGCTGAAATTGGCCATAATGCTCAGTCTACTATGTGACACAGAGGAAAAGGTTTGTGCTATGGTTAAAAATATCTATAAATGTCTAAATGTTAAAATCAAGGCTTTTTCTATAGTACAGTCAATACTGTATTAAGCGTCCACTCGAGGGAATGAACAAAAATGGTCGCTAAAGACAGATGGTCGTTTAAAAGAAAACTCTGACAAAAAAAGAATCCAGTTTTAATATACAATTTGTATGAATAAGATAAAAATATTCGCCGATTTATCGAACTCATAAACAGACAACATATGGAATATTTACGAAGAGTCTTTAACTCAATAAAGAATTCTAAATTAGCGTTAAACCAGTTCCTCCGTGAAGCATCAAATCAAAATCGTTAAAAAAAATTCTGATTAATTTTCCGTGTACGATTGCTTACAACAATTTTTTCATATCATTATGGTTAAATAAATCCAAATTGTCATTTGATAATTCGTCCGCGTTGTCGCTGTCACCATCGTTCCCGTCACGAAGTGTGACTGGTACTTTCATAGCGCCTCGATTTAAAATAAATTCTCGCATCTGTATTACAAGAGTTTTGACATTCACAAATACAAGGTCAATATATTAACGGTTAAATAACTTTATTGATAAAATCTGCTGTTGTCACCTATACATCGCCATGTTATGATTCGTCTACATTGATCCATTTAAAGTTATTTTTTCTATTGAGGCATTTCATTTCTTACCTGTTCTACGCCGTTTAAGTTTTTAAAAATCTTCCGATATTTCGGTTTAACGTCCATAGAAGTTGTGAGACCTTCAGGTTTTACTTTCTTTTATTCTTCTATTTTTTAAATTCTTGTTTGTTGGAGTTTTTTTTGTGATTGTTGTTGCATTTACTTTTTTTTTCGTTCGTTTTTTTTTTGTTTAATTTCTTTTCTTTTTCTTTTTTGACGATACTGTTGGTGCATTATCTTTCGTTTCTCCAAGTTCAAACGCTTCAGTTTCAAATTAAGATTCGTTTTGAATTATCATTAACGAATTAAAAGAATTGATATCAACAATACTATTCCAAATATCTTTCAGCGGGTCTAAATCGGTGCGCTTATGTTTTGATAACAATTGCGATACGGGAATTACGCGATCAAACAACCCACGTAATTACCTTAATTGGTCGCTTAATACAAATGAATTGACCATATAGGTAACAATAAAGATGGATGCTGGTCGTGTTGGACAGATGTCCGTTTAATCCAGAGGAATTATATAGCAAAAAACGTTGGGAGGATATTAGACTGGTCGCTGAGGGCAGATGGACGCTTAATACGAGTGGTGCATCTACAGTATTGACTGTATTTTTAATGACTGATGCAACAAATTCTATCATCTATCATTCTGCGTAATTTTAACATTGATCAGAATTACTAGTACACTTTAAAACAAAGAAATAATTTTTGACTCGTAAGCAAAACGGACCAAATTGTCAATAAACATAATTGACTACATAAGATTTAAAGGTGATATCATAGTTGTCCATCATAAACACCTTTTTCATATGAAACATACAACTCAACTCAATAATAAGTAGGTCAACCATGAACATACATGTACTACAACTTTATCTAGCTATCTGAAAGGAAGCGATGTATCAAATTTAAGTTAAATATTTCAAACTGTTGTTATCAAAAACAGAATGATAGACAGATGGAGAGACTGAAAGAAAACAAAATTTCTTTTGGCTTTTCTAGTATGAGTCTTAAGAGAAACAGATTTGTAAAATCAACCTTATAATATTACTGCTATATAAAAAAAAGAGTTGGTTTTTTTTTAGATTCAGCTTTAACCATAGTATGAAAATATTTAGTATACATGAATGTCATTTTGATCTGGAGATACATGTATATATTCATCAGAAAAAAAGTCAATTTTAGACTATAAATTGCTTTGTAAATATGATATCCAATGTCCTAGTCTCCTTTATACAGGACAGGCCATTACATATCCTGGTAACTGGAAGGGATACCAACATCATCCATAAACTGCTAACCTATGGTCAGAGATTCACGCAGAGAGCTTATGTCCACACCTGTGGTCAGGCACTGACTGCCAAGGTCACTAATGACCAGTACATAGGAGCTAAATATTTCATTGAAGGTATGTGCCATGAATACTGAATAAAAATTGGAATTTGAGTGAAATGTCACTGTCATAGGGAAATATTTACAATATACATATATGGGGATTTCCAATATGTATCAGGTTTATATTTGCCTCTGATGTTAATGCCCATCAGAGACTTCAAAATAAAACCAAGGAATTCTTTGCAATTAATGTGAAAAAGGTTAATTGAACTCTACAATGTTTCTTTTAAAATATCAATTGGAGATACTGCTTTTGGCTAATTTGTAAATTTGAGCTGGTGTAGGTCTAAAAAATTGTAATATTACAGGAAGATTACATGTACCAAAATTTGGAACAATTAGCAGAAATGGCAACTTTAATCTTACTTGTAAATGGAGAGTCACAATAATCAGAGACGATAAAACATTTTGATTTATGTCTATTTGATTATTGCTTCAAACATTAATATATTCTTTTAATTTAGATAATGCTATTAGTAAGGAATTTCAGTATTAAACATTCACCTTTTTAGGAGGTTCATTATTACTTGCCAGAGAAGGAATTTGTTACATCGGTGAATTGACAAAATTCAAAAAGGCAGCCAGGGATCAACTCAAGTCAGGTATGTATATATTCAAAATATAAGAAGGGACAGAAAAATCCTTTAAATTTAATTTTTCTAGTAAATTTTTTAGGTTTCTTATTAGTTTAAATCTCGTTACTACCGTAGTGAAAATAATAAATGTGTATGAAGATTTATATGCTCACTTATCTAACTCACCTTTTTCTGTTGTATTTTTATATACATGTATTTATCTAAGTGCCTGTATGGTGCTGCAAATATTTCTCTCTTGTAGTGATAAGTTAATGAATCCAAAGTTTTGTTGATCCTTAGTGCTAAATTTTCCAATATATAACCCATTGCCAAATATATGTTTTCATGTGTTATTTGTTGAAACGTAGCTCACACAGTCAATACATGATTACATTATTGGATGTATATAATATTAATAGAACATGGACATTTAGTCAAAGAATATTTCATATTGTAGTACTAAACAGTGGCAAAATCTCAGTTGACCTGGCCAGTAAGTTTACAGATGGACTGCCTCACACAATGGAGATACCCAATCACAGTCAGATATGGGCGTATACAGAACCCAATCCCCAGGGGAAATCTCAACATTCTGATGATGTCTTCACTGGATGTGATTCAGGGGAAATCTCAAAAGTTCTTTTAGAGTAAGACTGAAATATATTATTTGTCTCTGAAAATGAAAGTTGATTCATACACTCTGTTATATGTGCATGAACATGATTGTGAATTGTTCACTGATTTACAACAATATATTTATTCTTTTATTTACATCATGATTTAAAGATGCAAAACTAAAACAATCTGATGACAATATGTGTTACGTTTTCAGCTTCTTTCAACTTTGTACATATTGATTTTTTTTCCATTTTCATTAGAGGTGTATTGATTACAATAGGGTTTCAAATATTTTTAGAAATCATGGCACTTGAGCTTTGAATTTATCTTAACATGAAGACACCTGTGGTAGAATTTATTTTAAATGTTTTTATCATCTTCATTCATGTAACCTACAGATTTCCAATTGCATTTTAAATACTGAGCATATTACCATATATTTTTTTAACAGTTCCTTCAGTATTCTACAGTACACAGATGTGTGTGATCTGACAACTACAGAGGAGGTAGCATTACACACGGCACACCAAATCCTACAAGATGCTATTATGGACGGGAATCTTATGTCTATGGAAAATGCTTTTAGTTATCAGGATTTGAAGCAGGTACGACATACAGAAGGATTGAAATTTTCCGTCTCTTAGATTCCTGGTATCTGTTTCTTTAAATAACATCTACAATGTATGTACTTGTTGAAACGAGGATGACAAATACTATATCTGACACTCTATATGCTTCATATATGGAAATATGTGAATTAGAGTTTTGTGTATGCACTTTACCTTCAACAGCTACATTTATTGGAATTGATGCCTGTTTGTTTTGAATTAACTTTTCATATAAATTTGATGTGCGTTCTTGCCATATCCAGAAATCAATTTTTATGCCCCCGGAGTCACAGATTCTGGGGCATATTATAAGTTTTTGGCCTGTCCGTCTGTTTGTCCGAAAAAACTTTAACATTGGGCATAACTTTTGAATGGAAAGTGATAGGGCTTTCAGATTTCACATGTGTGTTCTTTGTGACAAGACCTTTCCAATGATACTAAAATTTTTGACCTTGTGACCTTGACCTTTGACCTACTTTTCATAAACTTTAACATTGGGCATAACTTTTGAATGGTAAGTGATAGGGCTTTCATATTTCACATGTGTGTTCCTTGGGACAAGACCTTTCCATTGATACCAAAGTTGACCTTGACCTTTCACATACTTAACAGAAAATGAAGTTTAAACTAATAAAGATGTCACCAGGGGCATTCATGTTTCACAAACACAGGCTTTATTAGTAAAGCATTTTCAATGATAATTTTTCACATTGTCAGCGCAGGTGTTAATTGCACATAGATTTGTTACTTTCTTTTAAAGATTATAAACATTATGTCAAATTATGCATAGAAAAAGCCCCATTTGAATTTGAACAATTCATACTTGTGAGAATACTGTTATTGGCAAGTATCGCATTGAAAATTAGACTTACATGTATATCAAAAGTTACTATGGAAGAGATCAATCTACATGACATTATACTAATAAATAACTTTTAAGGTATTTATACATTAAGTCACATTTTCTCAAGTCTGAAGTGAGGACTGTATGATTCAACTGTTCAGTTGTGTGTGCGTAATTTTACTTTTAAAAGAATTACTAGTATTTAAGGACTTTCTGCTCATTTGATGCATACACCTTGTTAAATACTTTATATAACAAATAGTCTTCATTTAATGCATGTTATGTTTTGATAATGTATTGGAAAGATTTACCCTTATTTCTTTCCTTTGCAACATATTGTAGTTTATACAGCATGCCAGAACTCTACGACCATCCATGACACCAGAGGCAGACAAACTGATACAGGGCTACTTTATTGCTTCTAGGAAGGCCAGGAGCTCCAACAACTCATCTGTTAGCATGCCCATGTTAGCTCTCCCATCATTGTAAGTACATGTTACCAAGAAACAAGCTTTTGAAATTTAAAAAGTAGCATCTTTAAGTATGAGAGCTTGTTAGATGAACATGTATATGCATATTAAATGCAGTTTCTAATATTGAGATCTAATCTTAATGTAAGACATGTACTGTAAAACGAGAATATTTAGCGCTCGATTTATTTTAGCGCTATTAGCGCAAAGGCATGGTTGCGCTAAATTAAGTAGTGCGCTAAAATTTTCAGATGCAACATTAAATTTCAATAAGAAAAAATTCGACATTTCGACATTTTATTCAAAGTGCATTACACTGTGTCCACAGCACGGTCTATCCGACAACGCTTGTTGTTTTTATTGCTAATTAGATAATTTGATTAACATGATTAACGCTAGCGCTTGGGTAGATAATGATAGTACACGCGCCGTGATTAACATGTACATTTGTAATGGGTAGATCATGATTGTCTACGTATCGTAATAACCAATCATGAAATATAAATAAGAGTCGGACGAGATTATTCTTTACCAAAAAAAGAAAATAATAATAATAATGAAGTTGTATTTAATCGGAACAAATTTTCATTCCAACCAATCAGATTAAAAAAATGGTAGTCGTACCTAAATGCAGGAATAGACGTTCATATGTATTATTTCTAACGAGAAGACTTCTCTCTCGCTTATATTTAGATGGCGTAACATTTGTGTGAAAACACAGTACTTTATAACACAAGTTACATATACATGTACGGTAAAAAAGGAGATCTATAAAGATAAGTTTGCAAACATTAATACAAGCATACGAATAGGTAATCCAACTGTCCAAGACACGTGCCGGCATGCAGTCAACACCTCTATATGTGTATCGCTGTGAACATGTACATTAGATGCGCAGTCTTTAAAAGGATTTATTTACACAACGTGAATAAAATCGGGATGTTAGCGCCGTTGCCGTAAAACGATTCGTTACGCCAAGTTGAACAATTGGGACGATATATATTCATCCATGTTACAGAACAGCGTTATTTTCTTTCATCACTTTGAATAGAATTGATATCATTTCGTATTACCAACGATCGTCCGAACATGAGACGCGACGGATATTTTTTTTCTCTGACGTTACAAAAAAATTACGATTAATCGACGGCAATTTGCTACCGGCGATGTCTGAGAAACAAAGTCCTAAAGTCACTGTGCGCTAATTTTATTGACCACATGGTGTCAATGCGCTAAATTAAGTTTGCGCCAAAAGGTTTTCATCCCTCATTGCGCTAAAATATGTTTGCGCTAAATATTCTCGTTTTACAGTATATCTTATATCGTGTATTTGAATATACTAATAATTGTTTTCAAATTTTCAAATAAGTATGACTAGAATAATAATCCATGAACACCAAGACTCTATTCCAAAATTTTACCCCAATTTAAGTGATTGGACCATAAAGAGGCCTACATGTATCCATCAAGTAGTGAAGAATAAAATCTTTTATGTATGGATTAAGTGTCTAAATTTGTATTTTGTTAAAGGTATGCAACACAAAGCAAGTGTATTTATCTCACATGTAATGTGCTTTCCATGTAAAAAGTTACATAAAAATTGAGGTTACCGTGGGCTCAGTTTGCAAGTTAGAACATTAGTTAGAAATTTGTGACATCACAAGCAGCAACACATTCCATTTCAAGAAATTCATCTTAGCGAATTACATTGGTTGTGCATATAGAACTATCTTATCTCATAGATTATCATCATCAACATGTGTTGCCAAATTCAACTTACATGGGACTGTCACAGAAAGAGATGCCCTAATTGCCATATGGCTGTACGAAGAGTCGATGACTGCAAGATATGGTTAGTCAATAACTTTTGTAATGATATTTTTATGCCCCCGTAATCGAAGATTCGGGGGCATATAGTTTTTGGTCTGTCTGTCTGTCTGTCTGTCTGTCTGCCCGCAAAAACTTTGACCTTGGCCATAACTTTTGAATGGTAAGTGATAGGGCTTTCATATTTTACATGTGTATTCCTTGTGACAAGACCTTTCCATGGATACCAAAATTTTGACCTTGTGACCTTGACCTTGGAGTTTGACCTACTTTTGAAAAACTTTAACCTTGGGCAAAAAGAATTATTTTGAGTCTGAGTGGAGAAGCTCATGGATTCATATATCTAGACACCTTTCAATGAAAGTGTAATTATCCAATGCTAATGAGAACTTGAAAGCCAGAAATTGGATTCGCTGAGGGATGGGTGGGGTTCGAGTCCGATCAGGGAGTTAATCAAACCTTTGAATTAAGGGAAAAAAATAAGGAAAATTAAGAAAAAATATTAGTAATCGTTTTAAAAAATCCATGGAGGTACATGACCGGTCGATCTGATGCTGACCGCCAAAGAGAGCAGACGTGTGTTAAGACGCTCCGCTGTACAAACATGAACAACTTAAGCGTGTCACGGTTCTTAACATTTCTATTTCAAAGTTTTACTCTCAATCTAACAAAGGCAAAGGATGATTTAAAAGGACTTAAAGTGAAGTACAATAAGCAGAGTGCGACAATAACATTTGATTCGGACATTTTGGACTTAATCGAAGAAGTGATCAAAGCTGACAATCTTACGCAAAGACGGACGGATCAGAAGAATGGAGAAATATACAAAAACGACGAAGGATCTATTACTGTAACACTATACCGGACAACGAATACAATTCATGTACAAGGACAGGGACACAAATCATGGACTCAAGAATTTATCAAAAGACTGACAGATGACGATGGACCCCATTCAACTGGACATGAAATTAATGTTGATAGCCTGACGGAACCAAAATACACTTCGACACCCCGGAATAAACAATCAACAAGAGGTAGCATAAACGACTTCTCGGACTCTATAAATTTGGATATGTTTGACCCGATGGAAAAATTAAAGGAATTAATGACTGAAATATGGAAATTAAAGGAAAAGATAAATCAAATGGAAAAACAACAACGCGACGCGGAAACACAGACGGAATTCAACAAAACTTTTCGTGAAATGGGAATGATGACAACGGCGGGAAAAACGAGCGAAAACGGTACTATGACATGCGGGATGAAGAAAACCACCACAGACACAGGAACGATGACCTTCGACACGACACATAGGACAAAGATACAGGACAACCAAACACCAACTTCGACACCAAAACCAACAACATACGCGGGAGCCGTTAAGGACGGAGCAAGAAAATCGGACGATAAATTTAATACTTCAACAAAAACACCAATGGCGAAAACCCTAAAGAAAACCCTAATCGTTGGCAGCTCTCTTCTCCAACGGATAAATACCAGAGGTTTAACTAAAGACACGCGCGTAAAAACGATGAGAGGAGCACATGCGAGACACGTGAAACGTGAAATTGAAGAAAAAAT
Organism: Pinctada imbricata; assembly: GCA_033119305.1. Classification (NCBI taxonomy): domain Eukaryota; kingdom Metazoa; phylum Mollusca; class Bivalvia; order Pterioida; family Pteriidae; genus Pinctada; species Pinctada imbricata. The sequence goes on along the minus strand of VSWD01000006.1, from coordinate 35,278,346 downwards.
GAACGTAACAGAATATAAATCGATTATTTTACAAGTTGGAGGAAATGATGTAGATGCGAGGAGACCACTAGGAGTTATCGAGGAGGACCTAAAACAGACTGTAAACGGCATAAAGAAAAAATCATCGAGGACGGACGTGTACATCGCGGAAATTCTACCGAGGAAAACAACAGACGTGAGTGAAATGAACCGGAAAATAAAATCAATATGCGAGTTGACCGGTGCAAAGCTTATCAAGACGACGGACGTTTTTCGATACGTAAACTACACTCAATATTGGAGCGATTTAACCCATCTTACAGACTCTGGAACCGCGGACCTTCTGAAATGTTACAACGACCATGTTAAAATATTGAATTCTAAGCGTGAGGATCGCGAACAGTGTTGCTTTTACTGCGGGGAAAACGGACACAGCATCAAAAATTGCCATCACGGAGCTCCAGTACAATGTTACGCGTGCGGAGGATACGGACATAAAGCGAAGCTGTGTCTGCAACAAGTGCGCAGACGCTAGGAAATCGGCGAGGGAACGAGGGCCGCGACTAACCTGGTGAATGTTTCAAATAGATTTAACTGTCTACATAATCTTTGTGATGAATGCGAGATGTATGTATGTGCATGTAATCAAATTAGTCCCCTCAAGTCATTCTTTAATACAAATGTAAAAATAAGCCTAAAAGAGCAAAACAAAAGGGTTTTAAAACTTGATAAAAAATCTACATGTAATACCCAAAATCCAACCCTAAATGAAACGAAAGAGACCACTTTAACTAAAACTAGTCATGAAAGTCCAAAATCGAATGATTATCATGAAAATGAAACTTCAAACAATACTTTTGGATTACTGAAAAGAGGATTAAGGATATCAAACATAAATATATGTCATCTCTTAAACAAAATTGATGAAATAAATTTACTTTTGAACGCAAAACAATCAGTTGAAATCTTAGGGATGTGCGAGACATTTTTAGCTCGACTGCACTTTAGTGCAAAAGAGCTATTGCAATACCCCCGGCGTCGGCGTCCGCGTCCGCGTCGGCGTCGGCGTCGGCGTCGGCGTCGTCCGAACTAGATGATAAGGTAAATGTTAAGATTACACATTTACCTTTCCTATATTCATATTCTGTTGGTTTTTTTTTGTTGCAAATGTTTAATTATACATCATTTAATATATCCAGATGAGGATATAGCCCCTGGGGTTGGGATTTTTAAAATTATTTCAAATGATAAGGCAAATGTTGAGATGATAAGGAAAATGTTAAGATAGCAATAAAGTCTTTAAAAGCCAATATTGAGCAAAGTATAAGTGCTACATGTACCAAACTTACATATTTGATGTATCTTTGATCAAACTTTCAAAAAATGACCTTGACCTACTTTTTTCCGCTTGAATGATTTTGCCTTTAAAAGCCAATATTGAGCAAAGTATAAGTGCTACATGTACCAAACTTGCATATTGGATGTATCTTTGATCAAACTTTCATAAAATGACCTTGACCTACTTTTTTCCGCTTGAATGATTTTACCTTTAAAAGCCAATATTGAGCAAAGTATAAGTGCTACATGTACCAAACTTGCATATTGGATGTATCTTTGATCAAACTTTCATAAAATGACCTTGACCTACTTTTTTCCGCTTGAATGATTTTGCCTTTAAAAGCCAATATTGAGCAAAGTATAAGTGCTACATGAACCAAACTTACATATTTGATGTATCTTTGATCAAACTTTCAAAAAATGATAGTCTAGGTGCCATTCACGAAACCCAAAAATTTGTTACGCACAAAATGTTTTTGCATGAAAGTGTTGTCAATACCCTCTTATTTGATAATCCGGCTGATGCCACTCTGGCATCCTTGGGCATTTCGAAATTTTGGGGTAAAATGGAATTTTTCGAAGAAAAACCGTTGAAAATAGGAAAAATTCAATTACTTTTTCCATACTGCAGCTAGATCAACAAAATTGGTACCAAAAGAACGACAATTTTATTGTCTTTAAGTCTCAAGCTCAATTTACCAATTTACTTGTCCATAAATGGGGAAAATTATGGATTTTCGATAAAAAATCGTTGAAAATTGGGAAAACACCATATCTTTTTTTATTCTGTAGCTAAATAAACAATTTTGGTACCAAACGCACAATAAATTTATTGCCTTTCTTTTTTATTAATACAGAAGTCAGATTTGCAATTTGCTGGTACAAAAAATTGGGAAAAACAACTACTCTTTGATGAAAAATCGCTGAAAATTTGCAAAATGCAATGACTTTTTCAAACTGTAGTATGAGGTTCTGCAATTATGGTACCAAAATAAAGGTTATTGTTATTGTCTTTTATTCTGAATACATATTAAGCAACTTGCTCATAAATGAAATGGAAGAAGAACAATGAGGGAGAAAACTTTGAATTTTGAAGATTTTTTCCATACAAAGTTGGGACTTTGAAAAATGCAAAACGTTTAGAGAAATTCTAGAACAAAGATATGTGTATTCAAGCCAACAGTTTTAAGAAAAACAATTTACTAGTACATGGAGTCTTGTAGCAAGCTTTTGAAAGATGTGGGTGAAATTAGACACATTGTTCAAAAGGAAGCGGCTACTGTCTATGATACATAACGTGCATGTCTTGTCCACGCTGTTAATTAATCTGCTTTTAGATGTTGCTAATGAATTTGAAGACGTTTAACATTTGTACCACTTGGTGAGTGTCACTGCTGGCGGACCAGGAGTCCCCGAGGGCACATATAGCCAAGTTTGATCAATTTCGGTTGGTCGTTTCTTCAAATCGTAATCCAGGATAACCACACCTTCAGCTATTTCCGTGGCAGATGGCCGTCCTAAGTCGTCACTGGTTGCTCGTTGGTTTATGTGTAGTCCTTTCTGTTTGATGTTTCTGTGTTGTGCGTTGACGTTCCTTGTCCCTTATGCGTCTCTTTTTGTACTTGTCTGCTTTGTGTTATTTGCATTGGGGGTTTTGCTTAGGGTGCTGCAACCTGCTGTTGTTTGAGATCCCCTCCTTTGTCTCAAACGCATTCGAAAATTTCTGTTTGCAAAATTGTCACAAATTTCTGAGACCTGTGTCCTGTAGCATCATATCCTAGTCATCTTGCTACGTCTTATATTTTGGACATAATTATCACACATTATTGGCCATATTTCATTGTTTGGATTGATGATCAATGACGAGGGTTAAATATCCGAAACGTCCATGTCTAGTCCTCGCTGTTAATTAATCTGCTTTTAAATGATGCTAATGAATTTGAAGATGTTTAACATAGATGATTTCTGCAGGGTTGTGAAGTTGTTTTCAATCATTGAAGTGGATCTTAAAGACCTGCTTAGTGGTGACATTGCTCAATGTAAAAAAGATTACTTCAGTTTTTCAACTTCGAAATATGTTCTTAAAATAAGCTCCAGGTTATCTTTTCGACAAGAATGCATAGGAGCTGGTGATCGATTGATGTATGCAGGGCTCTGGTGTATCAACTGACCATTAAATGGCAGAATTAATACCTTGATTGTTTCTGGTCATATAATTCTAAAAATAACTAAACACTTCAGATGTTCAACGATAAGTGTTCCAGCTATCTTACTTCTTGAGGAAAGTTTTAAACCAATTTTACTGCACCAGACACGTGTTTCGGATAAAAAATATCCTCATCAGAGTGATGCTTTTAATTAAAGTGACTTCATGGCACAGCCAAAATCCTCTCCAGCAGCTCCCCTGGCCCTATTTTCTGAACTTGAAATTGCTATTACTTTGCAGAGAGCAAATTTAAATGGTATTCAATTGACTCCTACTTACGATCACAATGACATAAAAGATTCAGTCAAGAAAGCTACATCTCATGAAATGAAGTGCAACCGATTGATATTACAGGTACAAACATGTACTTGCAATCATTTGATCGAGAAAGCAATCTGATTGATTAAGAACTCGCATTCTACACATTATTCTAAAGATGTAGGTATTGCGTACAGATCATGATGATGGATACCATCAACATATGATGGTATAGGAGAGACAAAGGTTGTTCTGTGGGAAATCTTTTGAAGTGGTGTTCCGTGTCAAATTTGAGAGAAGTTAATTCAGATATTGAAAAGAAACTAGACAGTATATCTGAAGTCAGGTCCAGTGTACGATTGAATGGAATGGGCTATAAGAGAAAGGAGGGGATCTCCAACAACACTAGGTTGCAGCACCCACAGCAAAATCCCAAAACATCCATGCAAAAAAAAAAAAACACAGAACAGACACCCACAGAAAGAGACGCAAAAGGTACAAGATCATAGAAACATGAAACATAAAAGACTAAACATTAACCAACGAGACCAATGGACAACGGGTGCCGAATTAGGACGGCCATCTGCCACGTAAATAGCAGACGGTGTGGTTATCCTGGATTACGTGCGCACAACCCTCCCACTATTCCGATTTCCCAGAGGTCTCGAAGAACGCACAATTATGGTGTAAAACAACCTCCTCACAGAGTTCAAAACTCTTGGATGACCATTACCACCAACTTTATTAATTGAAGAATTTCGATAAAATGTCAAGAAAAACGAAATAGTTTTAGCCATGCATAAGGAAACATTCTTAAGATCAAACCTGGATCTGCTGAAAGAACTAAATTTAAAATAAATGTTGAGACCTATTGTGATAATAATTTGCCAATTGCGTCTGAACCTCTATCTGTTATCCTGTTGATTTGTTGTAGTCGCACATGAAATCTGAGCTGTGCAACAAACAGATGTGACAAATTCTGTGCTCAATTTTCTTTAATTCTGTAAATGTTTTGGAGTAGAAAATTGTCAGAGTACGATGCAAAGGAGGCATTTTGATAAACCATGTAAGAGGGGGTTTTTGTTGTTAGAAGTAGTTGCACACAAGAATTACAATTGCATGTTGATGAAAAAATAAGGCAATAAGAAAGGAGGTGATATCCAACAAAACTGGGTCGCAGCACCAATATCAACACATCAAAACATCTCAAGTAAAATACAGAGAAGACAAACACAGGAAGAGAAACCAAACGGGCAGGGAACAGCAAACACGACATCAAACATCAAATAAGCAATGTGTAATATATGCAATTAAAATGGAACATTCTTTTCGTGAAATGATGCGTGATGTTGTACGATGATGCTAGGACATTTATACTATTTGGAATGATATATCTAGAGTACAATAAAGGGTAATAAGAGAGTGCAAATCTAAAACTATCAATATGCAATCATTTTTATACGAAAATTGTTGTTTTAGAATTTCTTTAAACCGATTTTTTTTACAATTTAAAACCTGTTTTCAGCAAAAACAAAACAAAACAAAACAAGAAGATTCAATTTGCTTGAGTGGAATTCTGAATTTAAAGCAATGAAATCATTTTTTCTTGCTGTTGTTCTAACTACAGCATGGAAAAAAACATTGCAATATCCCAATTTTCAGCGATTTTTCATTCAAAATTCATTCTTTCCCCCATTTTCGTACTTGCAAATTGCTAATCTGATATTTAAAATGAAAGGCAATACATTTATTGTGCGTTTGGTACCAAAATTGTTATTTTATCTACGGTATGAAAAAAGATATGACATATTCCCAATTTTCAACGGTTTTTCATCGAAAATCCATAGTTTTCCCCATTTTATGGACGAGTAAATTGATAAACTGAGCTTGGGACTTAAAGGCAATGGCATTGCTGTTCTTTTGATACCAAATTTGTTGTTCTAGCTACAACATGGACAAAGTAATTGTGTATTTCCAATTTTCAACGGTTTTCGTTGAAAAATTACCTTTTTTCCCAAAAATTTCGAAATGCCCAAGGATGCCAGAGTGGCATCAGCCGGATTATCAAAGTAGAGAGTATTAACATCACTTTCATGCAAAAACATTTTGTGCGTAACATTTTTTTGGGTTCACCCCAAAATAGCCATTTGGCAACTAGACTATGACCTTGACCTACTTTTTTCCGCTTGAATGATTTTGCCTTTAAAAGCCAATATTGAGCAAAGTATAAGTGCTACATGTACCAAACTTGCATATTGGATGTATCTTTGATCAAACTTTCATAAAATGACCTTGACCTACTTTTTTCCGCTTGAATGATTTTGCCTTTAAAAGCCAATATTGAGCAAAGTATAAGTGCTACATGAACCAAACTTACATATTTGATGTATCTTTGATCAAACTTTCAAAAAATGACCTTGACCTACTTTTTTCCACTTGAATGATTTTGCCTTTCAAAGCCAATATTGAGCAAAGTATAAGTGCTACATGTACCAAACTTGCATATTGGATGTATCTCTGATCAAACTTTCATAAAATGACCTTGACCTACTTTTTCCGCTTGAATTATTTTACCTTTAAAAGCCAATATTGAGAAAAGTATAAGTGCTGCATGCACCAGACTTGCATATTGGATGCATCTTGGGTTAGACTATTGAAATATGACCTTGACCTACTTTTTTCCGCTTCAGTGATTTTGCTTTAAATTGGCAATATTGAGCTAACTATAAGTGCTACATGCACCAGACTTGCATATTGGATGCATCTTGGGTTTGACTATTGAAATCTGACCTTGACCTACTTTTTCTGCTTCAGTGATTTATGATGAGATATATGTTGTTGCCTGAGAAAGGGAGTTTAAATAAATTGGCTGTCATGAGAGATATTATGCTATGCAGTCGAGCATTAGGTGACTCTGGCAACTATTTTTAAATTCTGAAACGCCTGATGAATTACTACAATTAAATGGATTTAATCTAGAAAGAAGAGATCGTGTTGGGAAAGCAGGGGGAGGTATCGTAGTGTTCATTTCTGAAACAATAAATTATAAACGCCGCAAAGATCTCGAAAGTTGTGACATTGAAACCATATGGCTGGAAATTCTTATCCCGAATTCTAAATCATTTCTCTATTGTTCAGCCTATCGCCCCCCTTCCGCTAACACCTCTTGGGTAGATTTATTTGCAAACGAAATAGATAAAGCCACATGCGGAAATACGGAAGCTATAATTTCCGGGGATTTTAACATCGACTTAACGAAAGAACCCCCACGGTACTGGTCACAGGCACTTGAGGTGTTAAATCTTACGCAAGTTATATCCTCACCGACACGTGTCAGAAAATTCTAGTACCCTTATTGACCATGTCTATACAAACAATCCAGACCATATAATGGAAGTAAACGTACCGAAAATATCAATGTCGGATCATTATCCTGTTTGCATAACGAGATGTACAAAAAACCTTTTCAAAAAGAAAACACATGTTACTATAGAATATAGAGACTACAAAAACTTTGATGAAGCTAAATTTTTACAAGACTTGACCGATATTAACTTTAACGAGCTTAAAGATTTTACTGAACCTAACTTAGCCCTTGATCAATTTTACAAACTTTTCGTTTCAGTCCTAGATAAACATGCCAAAATAAAATCAAAACGTGTTAAATGCAAAAACACTCCCAAATGGATTACTACTGAAATCAACGATGCACGACACAAAAGAGACTTTTTTCATAAAAAAGGCGAAATGGACAATTTCAGGAAATGGCGAAATAAAGTAACAGAACTTATTCGAAATGCTAAAAGAGATTATTACAAGGAATCAATAGAGGAAAACACTCGTACTTCTGACATTTGGAAACATTTAAAAGAATTCACTTCACGCAAAAATGAAACAAGCATTAATTTTATGACCCATAACGGTATTTCATCAGAAGACCCAAATGAAATTGCTAACATGTACAATGATTTCATAACTAATATTTCAAAAACACTCATTGATGAAAATCAAAGAGAAACATTGGAAACTTCGCATATCGTAAACTTTGTACGCTCGAAAAACTCCATGAATATAAAATTCTCATTTAATCACATTTCAGAGGAAGAAGTACTCGATCTCCTTACTAAGCTAAATATTAAAAAATCTGCCGGAACAGACAATATCGGTCCCAAAATACTGAAGATTGCGGCACCAATCATATTTAAACCAATCAGTCATATCATAAACTTGAGCATTGCAACTTGTACGTTTCCTGACAAAATGAAAGAGGCCAAAATAACACCAATTTACAAAAAAGGTGACAAATCTACACCCGGTAATTATCGGCCAATTTCTATTTTACCTACTCTGTCTAAAATATTTGAGAAACATTTGGCATCACAAATACGGAATTATCTCAATGATTTTGATCTTCTAGTAAAGGAGCAATCAGGTTTTCGTGAACATCATTCGTGTATGTCTGCCTTAACCAAAATGACTGAAAACTGGCTATCAGAAATTGACAATGGGAATCTAACTGGTACGGTTTATCTAGATTTTAGTAAGGCGTTTGACTTAGTAAATCATGACATCTTATTACAGAAACTGCAAATGTATCAATTTGATGATTCATCCCTAAATTTGCTCAAATCGTACCTAAAAAACCGTTGCCAGGAAGTCAGGCTGGGAAAATATGTCTCGAATAAAACGGAATTAATTGCAGGAGTTCCCCAGGGATCAGTCCTTGGACCACTCTTATTTATTCTTTTCATAAATGACATGCCATTAATTGTGAAAAAATCCATCATAGATATATTTGCAGATGATGCGACCTTGCAAAACTCATCACAAAAGATAGATGAAATAAATAAAAATCTCCAAACAGACATAGACTATATCCAGGCATGGTGCAAGCAAAATGATATGGTATTGAATGAAACTAAAACAAAAAGTATGGTAATCGGAACAAAACAACGTATCTCAAAAATAGAATCAAATTTACCACTAAGAATAAACAACCAAATTATAGAAAACTCCAAATGTGAGAAATTATTGGGGGTTTTTATTGATCAAAATTTAGACTTTGATAAACATATTGATTTTGTTTGTAAAAACTTATCTTCGAAAATTGGACTCTTAAACAGAATAAAGAACTTTTTACCCTTGCACACGCGAAAACTCTATTACAATGCTTACATTTTACCAGTAATAGATTATTGTCTCACTATCTGGGGATCTGCATCAAAATTCCAGCTTGAAAGAATACATAAATTACAAAAACGTGCAGCAAGAGTCATCTTAGATATGCCACCTGAAACACCATCATTACCTCTCTTTGAACAATTAGATTGGCTTAACATTTATGAAAGACTAGAATATAACAAATATATTCTCTTGTACAAAACCACACAAAATCTCACCCCTGAATACATAAAAGAACTATTTGCTTTCAATACTACTGAAAATTACAGCTCCAGATCATCGTCAAATAATGATATGTATATTAAAAGACATAAAACAAAAATTTTTGAAAAGTCACTTCAGTACAGTGGTCCCAGATTGTGGAATGCACTACCAGTAAATGTAAGGAATTCAAATAATATAAACCAATTCAAGAAAAATGCAGTCGCCCTAATAATTTCTAAAAGAGAGAATCTGTAAGAAAGTGAATGGACGTGAAAATGTTCTTTTTTCAGAAATTCATATATAGGCAGTATTAATCTGATGACTCTAAACACAGTGAATTATACGTATATAGACAGACATTAATTTTTTTTTTTTTTTTTTTTTTTTTTTTTTTGTTATTGTTGTTGTTGTCATATATTATTGTGTATATTAGTCTACATGAGGGTATGCTTGTGATTGTGTGCTTGTGTGTCGAGTCAGAGAGAGAAAAGAGAGTAGAGAGAGAGAGAGAGAGAGAGAGAACCTAATATTTCACATGATATTTATTTTTAAGTTTCACATTTCTCTTAATATAATTATATTCTTTTCTTTCAGCTTTGTGACACTTGATTTTACATGATCTAATATATCAGGAAGTATGATAGAAAGAATGAAAGAAAGGCAAAGGGAGAGTCAAAGAGTGATAGATAAACTTAAACATTTCTCATATTTCTCTTTCAGGTTTGTGACATCTCACTTTTATATGATATCTTTATGTTTCACATTTTTCTTAATATATATTCTTTTTCTTTCAGCTAGATGACACTTGATTTTATATATGATCTAATACATCAGGAAGCATGATAGAAAGAATGAAAGAAAGGAAAAGGGAGAGTCAAAGAGTGATTGATAAACTTAAACATTTCTAATATTTCTCTTTCAGGTTTGTGACACTTCACTTTTATATATTTTTAAAAAATGTTTCAGTACGAGAGATTGAAAGAACATGAGAGAGAGAGAGATCTTTCTGTTTCAGATGTGTGCTATTTAACTTATTTTATATCGTTTTAATATGTATACGTACGTGAGATGGACAGAACGTCAGAGGGAGAAAGAGAGAGGCTATTATTTACAAGTTTTTGGTGATATTTAGCAGAGAGAGTGCGCGCTATGCTTTGAGTATTGTAGAATGATGTAGAGAGAGAGAGAAAGAGAGAGAGAGAGCTATACTTTATATATTGTAAAACGATGTATTGGGGAGAGAGCTATGCTTTATATATTGTAGATTGATGTATTAGGGAGAGAGAGAGAGAGAAAGAGAGAGAGAGAGACCTTTGCTTTATACATTGTAGAATATTGTAAAATGCTGCATTGGAGAGAGAGAGAGAGAGCTATGATGATCCTTATTTATTGTAAAATGATGTCTAGAAGGCCCTGGGGAAGAAAAGCAAAATTGCTTATCAGGTTACCTTCTCTAAATAAAGTATTTATTATTATTATTATTATTATAACTTTTGAATGGCAAGTGATATGGCTTTCATATTTCACATGTGCATTCATTGTGACAAAACCTTTCCATGGGTACCAATATTTTTGATCTTGTGACCTTTACCTTGGAGTTTGACCTTATATCGAAAATTTAAACATTAGCCATAAGTTTTGAATGGTAAGTGATATGGCTTTCATATTTCACATATGAAGTCCGTTTGGCAAGACTTTTCCACAGATACTAAATTTGACCTTGTGACCTTGACCTCAAATTAGAAACTACTTTTCCTCTGTTTTACTGAAAAAGATGCCAACGGGGGCATTCATGTTTCACAAACACAGGTTTTATTTCAACTGTAATGGTATTTTAAACTTTGTGTTTACTTGAATAATTTTTTTCTCATATTATTAATTTCCCTAGTAAAAATGTACGTGTATAATTTTCTTGATCAACTTTTAAGACTTGCACCTAAAATTGCATAATTTTCTACATCTGATCTAAAATGTAAGGGTTTTTTATCCCCTTGTACAACAATATACAATTACATGTAGTAATGCCACCTTTTATGTACTAAGTCATATCAAGAGGTCAAAATTAGATTCAATAATTACTAAGTTTTGCATGCATGTTGGTCATGGTCGGAGAATAAAATGAGTTCATTTTCAAGGTCACAACTCTAAGGTTAAAGCCACAAAATAGGCAATAATATAAGAATATGTATGGACATTATAGAAATAATAGATTGTATTGCACGTGTATCAAATAGCTTTTTAGCTCAAAGTGAGAGGACAATATCTAAATATTCTCAAAATCATAGGGTCAAGATCAAGGCTATGACAGATTTTTAAAAAAAAGTCCTTACTTTTTATATCAAGGTCAGGAAATCAAAGAAAAGTATAGTTTCATATTGCTGCTGAAAGAGGACACTTTGCATTGACTTGTTCTATCTCTTAATGTTTATGAGGAGAGAGAGAAGAAAAAAAAAAGCCTTGGGTTGAGACATGACATGAAGTTTTTTTTTTTACAAATTTTGATTTTTTTTACATGTAAATTTAAAACTTCATGGTTCAAATTGTTGTAATATATTTCAAAACTTTGTGTCGTAGGTCACTCTGTCCTGAGTGTATTACCAGCTCCCCATGTTCCAGCCTTACATATACAACAGTTCTTCTCAGAGGTTTGTTACATTCATATTGTTGTCAGCTATTTTTGGTATGTAGGTTCAGAATGAAGTTATTTTAATTATCTAGGCCGCTGTCTTTAAAACTATTTTGCTTTTTCTCACAAGAGCAAACACGTAGTCTTTGTCCAAGTATTCGTATTTTACCCCTCAGTATAATATTCCATATTACATAATACATACATTTGCTCATCTTGTTTACGTACCTTTTTTGAACAAATTTATATTTTAAAAAACAAGTGAAGATCAAATTGCACTTACTCATTTCACTCCATGGCTGAGTGCACTCATTCATGTCTATTGCAATTTATGACAGTCAATGAAATTGTACAACAATCTTATCGTCAATCTTTTATCAATCTGACATCAGAGATGTGCTAAATTTTCCAAATTTCTTTGATACAGCACTTTGAATTTTACATAAACTTTGTTTTGAAAATTTTGATGAGTTAAACTATGTACATGCACAGCAGTGACAAATTCTTTATTTTTTATTTTAATTCATATGGTGATTACTAAGTCTATTCCTCATTTCCCTGTTCTAGTTAGAGCAGAGTCTGCAGCGATTCCATGTCAACTTACTGAGATTTTGTACGACCCAGTCGTCCAGGGAGGAATGAAGTCAAATGCCAGTCAGACATCAGTCCTATCAATACAGAGAACATTGCAACACCTTACCACTGGTACTGTGAAATACCACAGGTATGATAGCAGAGCACATAGAGGGCCGATCCATGAAAATCTGGAGACTTTCAGTAATGTAAACTGTGATAATTTATTAACTGTGATACCTCAATCTCTGATCATTCAAAAATGTGATCATTCAAACTGTGATACTTATTGTAATTTTTTTTTCAGATAATTTATTTTATTTATCTGTGATATAAAATGTTAATATTGTTTGATTGTTATTGTTTCCAAAGTTAAGTTTTTGGCCTTTGGTTCTACAGACCACAAGGATCCATCTAGCACAGGCAATTCGGGAGTTCTGTGTGTTCAGAATCAAACCTAAATTTTCACTTATGTAAAATTTTTCTTCAAACAGAACTATTTATATGGAATAATAAGATGATTGAAAATTAGTTCATATTTCAAAATTACAAACAGTTTTGTGCCATCGAAACTCCCAATACAGGCAACTTGGAACTCCCAAATTGCCTGTCATCATCCTTCTTTCAATGTAAGAGACTTATCGTTGTAAATGTAGATCACTAGATTCATGTATATGCATTTCTTGTAGCCTTTCTATAGGTACCAAGTGTTTGACCTTGTAACAATGACCTTGCCATTTCAACTTCTTTGTTAAAATCTTTCAGATCTTTATAATACCTGCTTGCAGAATAAGTTGTTCAATGCTGCGCATTTTACAGCATATTCTTTTTTAACAAAGTTTTCTCTTAACTGAAGTTTACTTTCCATGATTTAAGGTACCGGTATCCTTTTCCCATGTTTAAACTTTTTGTTCATTTCTGATCACTCTTTCTTATAAGTACATGTAAGTAGTCTGAAAAAATCATAGAATCAAAAGATTTTTTTATAATTTATTTTAAAAGTCATATGTATGTTCATACTATTTTCAAGAACACAATAGAATATAAAGATGTCTGACAACCCTCTAAATATAAAAAAAGTATAGTTTGGATTGTTTAAAACAAACATGTGAGTCTGTGGAAAGTAAATGTATAACAAAAATATAACATCAAATGTTAATTCTTATTTGTACATCAAAATCCTCCAACTACATCTTTTGATATGTGATTACAGAGATAAATTTCTTATTTTTTACATTTAAGCTTTATCGTTATTAAATAGTAATAAAAAAAGCTTGCCAATTTCAAAATATGATAAGTTTATGTCAGTATGTATGGACAAGCTAACGAATATTATAGCATACAATATAAAGAATTTGGTGAAACTGTAGTGTAATGTAGAACTTATAAATGGTTTGCAATACAAAAGAAAGTCATAAGAATATTGAGCAAGATTTTGCAAAGAATTATAAAACTATCAAAGTATTCCAACTATCAGTTAAGGTTATTGTGTAATATAAAAATGTTCATCATTAAAAAATGATATGTATTTTATGTACAGATGTTAGAAAACAGTGTATATGGTAAATATATATATATATAGTAAAAAATATTATAACAACCGTATTTAAAAATGAGTTGATCGTAGATATAAACTCTGTTTAGTATATAGGAAAAATAAGACTTCAACAGTATCACAAGTGATATGAACCATGAAAATTGTAAAGATATGATTTAAAAGAGCATTTTATGAAAATAATCTATGGAAGACATTTTTTAGAGCATGCAATGTTGCCTTGAACTCAAACTTGGTCAAAATCAAATTATATAGTATGCTTTCATTTAGCCTCTACATTTTACCATGATTTTTTTTTTTTTATTACAAATTATAAAATTTTGAATTTACAAAAAATGTAATATGTTATACAAAAAATGAGAAATCAGAGATACCCTTGAAAGGAATCAATTTCATTGCACAAAAGGTATTTTAAAATTTTATATTACGCATTTAGTAACATAGAAATATGTTTGTTATAATGGTTAGAAAATGTAAGATGGTACATTTACTCATCAGTTAAATATAAAAAGAAGTAAATTGCTTTACAACTTGAAAGAACATACATCCCAGTTTGCTGTGATTGTTCCCATATTTTTCCATTGAGAAAACATTTCAATTTTGTTTTCAAACATCTTATTATCTTATACATTAAACCAAAACTAGAGGCCTCAATGGTGTGTTTCAATTATTTGTTTCTTTGTACCTGAACTAATGGCCAAGTTTGGACTTTCAACTTCAATAATCAAACTTTTGTTCGATTTCAATGAAATCCAAATAAATGTGCGCTCACTACACCAATATGGTAGATGTGATAACCATGGAGTTACCATGATGAAAGTCAGGGATCTCTTCTGTACAAGAAATGGATTATTTGATCAGACAGAGAAAAGTTGGGGGGGGGGGATTGAAGGAGCATTATGGCTATATTCTCATCACTACACATATTTCAGTCTCTTCTGCTGTCTACATTTTCTGGTTGTATGAGTTTCCGCTAACCATGTATGGTCCACCTTTCTCTTTTTCCGGTATATATCCCATGTTGGTGGTGCCGTTCTGGATGTCGTCAAACTCCTGACCGTGGATTGGCTGGTACCGCCCTGTTCTGTCCGAGTCAAGGGCAGGGCCCCATGTGGGGTCAGGTTTCATAGCATTCATTATCTAATATAAGAAAGATCAGTATTGGTATGAGGAAAATCAAGTTTTAGGTGAAAAAGCGCATTAAATAATTTGTGAATTTATGATGATACATGTAATTACATCATTTTCTTAGAAAAAAAACTTGCAAATGAGGCTATAATACCTGATGAAAAAAAAAAATCGTAAATTACATTTAGATCATTTTCACGATTTGTCTTTCATAATGATCAATATGAAACATTGTCTTATATAAACAAAGAGGTGTTTCCCGAAACCACATACTGTGTACATTTACTGTCTTTCATGCACTAAGAGTTACAAATGTTCCATGTTACCACATCAAGGATGTAACATCATCACATAGAAAACATGCATTACAATCACATTTAAATACACATTTTACACTCACTGTCAAATTTTCATTAATTAGTATTTTTCATCGCTAAAACAAACAAGTTTAATAATAATTGCTTACCCCGCCCTTCCTTATGCTCTGTACAATCATACCACCTACAATAAGACAGAGTGGGAGCACCACCATCATCCATCCCAATCCCTCGGCAAATGGCGGGAATTCATACTTCCCATCAAACCTTGTGTAATATGCCGGACTGTAGGTAACGGCAGCCATGATTACAATAAACTACAAATAACCAAGTACACCAACATGCAGAAATATAATCGTCTTCTAAACAATTATATGTTAGTATATATAGGTATACATGTACAGACATATATATTTTCATGCATTATGTTAGTGACAAGATTTTCATATTTTGTTGTACAGATACATATGGGACCTTGCCACTCTATGCCATAACCAAGGAGGACAGAGGACTTTTTACAACATGTCACTTACTCCTCCATATTTAACAGCCTGGAATATCGCTGTACCAATAATAAGTAGCAATGGCAGACAAACCATCATCCAACCTACGCCTTCAGCAAAAGGCGGGAAAGAGTACCGCCCGTCATGGCGATCATAATAGGCGGGGGTATAGAAAACAGCTGCCATAATTACTATGAACTGTAATATAAGGTGACATAATGAAACATCCATCCATGAAAGAAAAAATAAAAGGTTTCATCATTAAAATACTTTACTCATTATGCAGCCAGATTCCAGGCTCCCAAATTGTATGGGAGGCTGCGGGTGATCCTCCAAAGTCGGGAGAGTTGACAGAAATGCAAATATCAAATTTGGGATTGTTATGAAAGATGCTGCAACATCATCACTGTGTACAATTACTATTTCAAATTGTCATATGCTCTGAAATAGATTAAATTGTCAAATATTTCAAGTACATAATGATATCCCAATCAAATTACTTCTAGTAATACATAGGCACTTACAGCGATTGCAATTGGTGTGATGACAACCCATGTAGCATACCAGTAAACCCAGAAGATAGCTGGTTTGCGTCCAATCATCATCTCTACGTCTCTTCTGAAGTTGTTAACCCCTACAATACACAATGCATCAATTTCAATAACATTACACCATACGTTGTGGCAGCATATGATTATAGATAGTAGCCCCTATTTACCATCAATCTGTTATAATTATTTTCCGTAAGGATTTTTAAAGTAGAAAAAAAGTATTCTTAAAAGCTTTGATTTAAACTGAGTATAACATATTGCAAAGTACATGTATGTACCTCAAATCAGTCGAAATTGGTTACAGAAACGTTCCAATAACGAAATAGAATTATTTATTCAATTATAAGTGCATGTCGTTTTCTATCTTACCATAGAACCAAGATATAACAATGAGTTCCACAAAACAGACGATCATTAACCCATAACTACCGGAGTACCAATCTATCAGTGTCAGCACGTATATACCACCCTGTAATTTAAGAAACGACAGTGAAGGTATCAGACTCCAATTATTTTTTCCTATATATTCCTTTGTAAAACTTACTAATATGACGATTAAATACTCGAATCGCACCACCATTTTTTGCTTGAAACTTTTATATCTGCTAGATAGTATCAAAATAAGCTCAGAAATGGATTCATGCAAAAATCTGTCGCTTAGTAGACTTTTAATATCTTTTTAAACCCGAAAGGGGGTATCTGTGGCTCTAATGTTCTACAATCTATCAATTCTAGAGCCTCATAACACATCTGTCATTCCGCGATTAGGATGATGCAGTATCATTCAACATGCTAGAATATTTTTTTTCAACTCATCTGCGACTCATTGACGTAAAAAACGAATCATCTAGTGTAAAAAGAGTCGTAGAAATTAAATGTAAGAAGACGAGGGATTGAAATAATCAGGAACTATTTGCGTGGTCAACGAACATTCAAAATTAATTGTGATCTGTAATCTGAAATAAATTACAAATTACCAGCATTCTTTTATACGCCTTTCGTCAGATGTGCATATCTAAAAAGGCATAACGCCTTTCTCTATAACGTCTTTTAGCGATCTATTAACCGCAAACTTATTGATGAATTTTCATATTTTCCAAACAGACTTATAAGAGATAAAAGAGGACGATTCCTATCCCTTTCAAAGGTCAAGGTCATTGCCAATTATGATATAAGTTCGTGGGCATGCAGGTTTTATGCTGACTGAATCTTCAATCCTAGGATATTCAAACTAGACAAAAAAGAAGAAACACCATAACGAGATAAAAGACCAGATATGGATTTAAGAAACGCCAAAGGGCAATGGCCAATGTCTCTTAAGAAAACCCATAATGGTTCAAATCGGTTTAGGAATAGAGCATAAAGTAGACATTTTTGCTTACCTTACAGACCATAGGTATTCCCAATACAAAGCCTAACATACACATTGCAAACGTGAACAGAGCCTTGCGGGGTCGCAGAACACGTGGGAAGACGTCCGTGAAACCACTTATTACTGTTTCCATCATGGCGAACTAAAAAAAATATTTTCAAATTTGTAAATATAATAAATAAATTTGCAATTAAATATTTTGAGCGATTTATGATCATGAATTCACGGGAGCAATCAAAAGGAGTTTCATTTTTGCGTACCTGACTGTCCAAACCCAATGTGAAAATCATGAAGAAAAACAGGAAGGCGACAATGGGTGCCCAGTCACCAAGCTTGGCTATTCCTTCTGGGTAAGCCACGAAAGTCAGACCAGGACCTATGTAAAGATAATAATTACATGCAATGGTTTCTGTGGTACAATTAATTATCATTGTCATCTAAATCATTTTCTGACTATCACTTAAGTACCATGCATAGGCCGAAAAAATACAGAGAGAGATCTACATAATCGCGGAATACTGGTTGGACGAAACAATAGGAAAGTGGATTGCACGAATTATTTTGTTTTATCCAAAGTGTTACCTGAGTCGGCTACTTCCTCCACAGGTCTGTTGGTGACGAGTGACATGTGACCAAGTAGGGAGAATACTGCAAAGCCCGCGAACACACTGGTTCCACAGTTAATAAACGACACCAACATAGCATCTCTGTCAAAATCAATACAAGAACATGTAAAGCGTACTCATCCTGAGAGTTTATTTTTGCAGCAGCAGCTACAATCAATTAAATGAGGAGTGGCCTTGACCTTTGACCAAAAAAAGCAACACGAATATTTGAACTACAGTGAATTGACTGCAAAATTAGAAAAGGCGTTTCCCCTCTTGGTGAATATTTGGTTTTGGTCGTGATTAAGCTTAAAGTCCTTCCTATCTGTAACTTTTGACTTATTGCTAATAGTTATACTGTATTAACGTGGAAATTTTCACGTGAAAGAAATTTTCTCGTATATTACGAATCAATGGACTTCGCAAAAATTTTCCCAACAAGAATCTTACAAAGGCAGAGACGTTTTTCCCCAAGTGTGACGTCATGATGTTATTATCTTGAAATTTTCCCCAGCAAAAATAGCCACGTTTACAGCATACGAAAAGAACTATTCTCCCCCTTCTGATTTGGTTTGGATATATTACAAGGATTTGGAGTTGAAATGTATGACGACATTAGCGGGACAACGTAAAACTTTTATGCAGGCGTCATTCTTTGAAAGAGCTCAAAGAATAAAAAACTCTAGAATTCTTCTGAAGTTTGAACAAATTGAATGCTAGATGCGTTTCAGTTACTGATACGTACCTGAACGTATTGTTTTTAAACTTATTGTAGCTTGACATGGTTAACAGTCCTCCAAAAGCTGGACCTAACGAGTAGAAGATCTGAGTGGCGGCATCACCCCATACCTATAATAATGAATATCAAAATACAAGATAAAATCTTATTTATCTGCGTTTCAAATATTATTTGAAAGGTTATTTTTAAGATTTGTAGTAAATTAAATGCTTTCCTCTGATAATCTCTATGTCAATTTGATATTTGCTTAGTTACTGACATTACTTTTCTTGACATTTTTTTAAATCATAGTGGCTGCCATTTGGTAACAGCAGGGTTTCATTTTTTTTAATTCAAATGTGATTGTACCTTTGGATCTTTAAGCAAGTGCCACTTTGGTGTGATATAGAAGTCAATTCCCCTCATGTAGCCCTCTAAAGTCACTCCTCTAATCAACAAAATGACCAATACAACGTATGGGAAGGTAGCGGTGAAGTATACAACCTAAAAATATAAAGGATTATCGAGTTTTTCTTTTGTTTTTAGTTTAATCATATTTTATTTCAAATAACAGAAAAGGATTGGGCAAAAGTTTTCACAACATTATATAATGCCCAGCTCTCCTTCTTTTGTTTCGCGTAACATTTATTGGAATAAAACAAAACATGAAATTCTTGAAGAATAAAGTCATTAAACAGAGATACATGTAACGAAAGTTGATTAGCGTACGATAAACTTGCTAGTATTGGCTATATAATACTTGCCTTACTAAATATTACAACATTCTTCAAAAGAAAAATAAATACATCTACGTACCTTTCCTGATGATTTTACACCCTTCATTAGACAGAAGAAGATGAAGACCCAGGCCACCAACAAGCAGAGTATATTCTTCAGACTGACGTCACCGATGTCGTACAGACGGTCTGGCTCAGCCTCGTGCAAGCGTAAGACGTAACGTCTGCAATCAAACAGTTTCTTTATTCAGATTCTATTGAAATGTCTTACTCAATAAGTGAGAAAAAAAGCAACCCAAATCTTAATTCAAAAATCATTATCATGCATGCAGTGGGCTTACGAAAGTGCAGCACCAAACAGACAATCAAATCAATCTACAAAGGAGCAAAAGTAAATCCCAAACGCTTTTCAAGTTTTCATTTCCCCTGTGAAAAAGATCGGAGTATGATTTGTTTTGTCCTGTCCTGTTACACATTCAAAACAAACCACCACCACCCCCCCCCCCAAAAAAAATAGGTACCAAGGCTTGGAGTTGGCTTGTTTTTGTACCAACATTTTTTTTTTTCAGAATATATCGGTTGAAGTCTTCATAAAAGGCCATTTATACTTTTCAGGCATAGATTTTCAACTTTTTTAAACAAATCCGCCCTTCATCGATCTAATTGAAGCCATTTCTTGATAAAAATAAAGATTATAAATTCATAAAATGGTTTTTTTTTTCATTTACACGTGTTTCGAACTTTTCTCAACTTACGTCCAGTATTCCTCGCTAGCTGTACGGAATTTTATGTCACAAGCTTCGTAATTTTCTAAATAAGTCGAGTTTGAGTAGTACTGAGCAAAACTGTTGAAAGTCATATTGAACTGTGTTGATAATTTGTTGAATGTTGCAGTGGAATTCAAACATGACATGGATTTCAAACCTGTAGTGATTGAGAAGTTTTATGTTAAGATATGGAATAAAATTTTGAGGCATTGGAAGTTTCTAGACCATCTTGCACAAACTCTGTTGTTCAACGCATTGCCAGTTTGAACATGTAGTTGGCCCTCACTTTGTTCAAGTTATATGGTCCTTAAATTTGTAATAAAATCAAATAACTTGCTTTTGAAGAGTATTCCTTATTTAAAGAAAATTTATGAACATACGAATTACCACAATTGCTTTCAATAAAAAGAATATTACTAAGTACTTGGACCAATTAAGAAAATCGTATCTCGAATTATTGCTTACTTAAAGTTTATCATGCTTTGTGCTACCTATGTGGTTTCTTCATATTGTCGATCATATTCATATATTCTTTTTTCGAAATAAACAATGATTTTCATATCATAACGTTACTTGTACTTACTCATCAACATGTCAATCTTTACAGTCTCATTATAAGCGTTCTCGATGTCGGGATACGCCTCCGTCCTGCATTCATCGGTATTCCATGAATTTCCACATGTTTGCCATGGCAACGTGTCGTCAAGGTTAACAAATGACACGAACATGTAGTAGATGGAGTACATGATGATGACGTTATAGTACATACTGACCATTCCACTGATGGATACCATACCCCAACCAATTCCTGTGGTCAAGACAAAGAACAACAACGTGAGCATTTGGTCAAGAGGCTTAAGACATTTTGGACGACCCAAATATTGTTGTCATGGAAAATGATACGGAACACTATAGATATGATGAGTTTCTTTAAGAAGCAATTTCTAAAATGGGATTTGGACTTTAGTATGTCTTGTAATGTGGAATTTATCTACAACAGATTTGAACCTATGCATTGTAGATTCCTTATTCCAAACTTTATCTTTTCGAATTTGGGTGAAAATTGAGACAATATACTATTGCATATGCGATGCACGGTATGACAATGAAAAAGTGTCTTACCCATAAAGAGAGGCTTGACTTTCCATACTGTAATTGGACCTTCAGATGCGAACTGTCCGAGATTCAACTCGAAGAAAAACAACGGTAAGCCAGCAATGATCAACATGATAGCGTAAGGAACCAAGAAAGCCCCTACAAAATTGTAATGGAAACTGATAGTTTTAAACGAAAAATGCTAAATTTAGCAAATGATAACTTCAGATGAATTATAATTTTATGGATATTTTGTACAACGTTACACATATTATGCATTACTTTTTTCATTGTTAATTAATTTTTGGAATCTATAGCAGATCCAAATTATGATCTTTATTTTCAAACTAGAAGTGATTAAAATAATGACAAATTGATTTATTATTTTTTCACCTCCGCCGTTTCTGTAACATAGGTAAGGGAACCTCCATACGTTTCCCAACCCCACGGCATACCCAATACATGACAGGATGAAGTCCAGCTTCCCCGTCCAATTACCCCTCTCCATAATCTCTTCATCTTTCTTTCCCTGTAATAAAGAAGTATTTGTTTTATTGAATCCAATCAAATCATTGCATGAATTAAATGGAACCAATCAAATCATTGCATGAATTAAATCCAATCAAATCATCTCCTGAAATCAAATCATATCATCTCATGAAATTCAATAAAAATGATAGACTGAAAGGTCAATCTTTTCGTTTCACATTAGCATATGTTGACCACAATACAATTAGAATCCCGATCACGTGCACGGAAGGACTAAGCACATCACTCTTGTAGAAAATACATGTACAATGTCAATTGTAATTAAGGAAGTACGATGCTCTCGTATTTTATAATCCTTCATGATTTATCCATCAATGATTTTTAAAGACAAATCTTTAAGTTGCAACACTTTTAATTTTTTCAGACGTAGAGATTAAGCAAATGACCGTGTATTCCTTATGGTACAAATATTCCATGTTTATTTCTCTTTCTCTTTTTGAATCTTTATAAAGCATTTGAATAAAAATTTGGATGAGCAATAAAGAAAAGCAATATACAAGGACCATATATCACGGTGTTACGTAACAAGTAAAGTTCTAAAGCTACAAAACAAAGTTATTAATGAAATATGGACACCTCGTCGAACTTGTGCAAAAGATAAATATTCTTCCTGATTGAACAACTTCTTCAAAGACATCGTAAAGTACACATACCCGTATGTGTTGGTCGACAACAAAACCTTAGATGCCAACATTTTATTAATTTCTTCCGCATAAAATAAATCTTCTATCCTTTTTTATGGAAGGAAGCTCTTTCACATATACGGGCTCTTGGATTTATCTTTTCTGAGCAAAGATCACGGAAGAAATGTGCATTCTCGAAAAGAAAGTAGGGTATCTTCAACAGGTGCATAGGGTGCAGTACGAGTACAATCGCACACGATTTACAAAAAATGTACAACTACCTCTGTGCTTACAGACCCTCGTGGACATTTGCCTTTTTTATCAATGCCTCTGTTACTTAATTTTCGTTAATGTAATTTTCAAATCATATTCGACAACTTGATACTAGAGTATGGTTTTGTCCATATTTCGAAAAATACTTGTAGTCTAGTCAATCTACCGATAAAACGGTCAATTTGGCAACTAATTGCAACAGTTACAAATTCAACTGTTATTTATTTATTAGAGTAAATAAAGCATCCCCCAAAAAGTTTAGAAAAAATTATAAGGGGGAAAGTTGTTTATTTGACGATTAAAGTTTTGTTTTAATCTATTTATAGAACCGCTTCTGCTTGATGGTAAAAGTCCGAGTAACGCGCTCGCGCCATTTCCCGCGCTACGGAGTTTATCGTGCACATATCTTTTAAAAATCGATATTTTGACTTTAATTGACCAGTTTTACTTGAAAAAAAATTGACTTGGCAAATGGAATCTTTATCATAATATGTTTATTAATAGAATAATATAACAAACACTATCTCTCCATTTTGATTTTGAATAATGAAAATCGATAACTTATACTTGGTGGGGGGGGGGGGTTGACTACGTTATAGCTATTGTATATATATACTGACATGTAACTTAAGTGATTATAAAGCATTCTGGTTCATTAAAATGCATAAAAGAATTTTCATTTTCATTTCAATCTAACTGTAATTGAAAACTTTATAACTTATACGAATAAACATGTTTTATCTAAGGATTAATTTCCTCACACATACGGTAGCGTTTGCGAGTTGGTTTGTTTTCGGTTCGGCGTAATGAGAATCTATATAACTGCTGAGAGTTGATCGAATACGATATTCATTGATGCATCTACAAACTATTTTTTGAATGGTACTATATAAAAAATCTATATATAATTTATCTTTATCATTTTTATCGTAAAATGTGTAATGTAATCGTTCCTAACAACCCAGTAAACCCCCCCCCCTCCCCATTTCGAACCGTTCGCTAAATAGGCATAGATAAAAAAAAAAGCTATTTGAAAACCAACTTAATATCACTTTCATGCACAGAAAATGATGGTTTCATAAATTTCAAGCCGAAATATATGTCAATCGAAAGAGAGAAAAAAAAGGGGGGGCGGGGTGCAAATCGTAATGTATGCTAGGCATAGATTATTCTCATACAGTATTTATAGCAGTTTAAAACTGTACGGACAGACGTCAACTGAATTGACTAGTGTATTGTATTAAAGATTATGTTTCAGTGAGATATCTAAATCATTATCTAAATTTGTACAACATTTCGGTAAAATTTGACATTTAAATCAATGCAACTTGAACCCTATATAGTCGTAAAATCTATATGTATAGGTCGAAGATTTTACTAAATATATACGTAATAAAGAATGTCAGATTTAATTGGAATTTTCTATAATTAACTAGATAGCCTTTACTTGTACAATTAATACTTTTTTCACAGATAGGAAGACGTTGAGCACTGCCATAGAATAAATATTGCACAAATAGTAGATAGATTAATGTATACCGTACGGCAAACCCCGAAACGCGCAAGAGTTCCGAAAATTCGGACTTTTTCTTTAGCGGCAAGGGGTTTTTATTTTAAGATTCAAACAAAATTTAAATCGTTCAAATAACAACTTTCCCCTGAATGATTTTTTCTAAACTTTTTATATGTTGTATATATGGTATATCACTTCATTTTCCCGCGTAGAAACAAACTGTTGCAATTAGTTAGTATTTCCCCCTAGTTCGACTAGACTATTGTGCCTTTTTTTTTTTACTTTGAAGATACAATGTACTTTGGTATACACCGTATGTCTTCTTTATGCTCATTTTTCGTTGGTCATAATTTGAATAGTGACAGGACACATTTCACATTTGTAATCCTTACTACAAGACCTTTCTATAGGTACTAAAATGCTTGAAACTGGTATTTGGCCTGACCATTTTTGGCAGAACTTTTGATCGGTAAGTGATAATATGTATTCTCTGTGCCAAGAGCTTTCATCTGAACCAAAATCTTCAAAGGGTCTATAAACTAGAACTTGAGTTTGCACGTTTGAAAAACTTTAACATAGCTAGGGCATAACTGTCGAGCGATCATAAAAAATACGTTCAAAAGACCTCTCTGTAAAAGCACCAAAGATTTTGACATTGCTACCTTGACCTTTGAATTTTCAGACTACGGTAAAATTTAACTAATTGCGTATCGATTTATATTGAACGGGGACATTGATAGTGTTTTACAAAGCACATTTTGTTTGGAATTAGGTATTAAATCTAATTTATGAATTATACCGGTATAAGTGTACACGTTATATGTAGCCTTGTACCAAAATATTACTTGCATAATTTGACCTTCAAAAATGATAAGCATCAGGCATCAATCGTAGCATCACAGTGATCACTGTTGAGAATGGGAAAGAAACAAAGTGATTGAAGTAAAATAAGAGATTTGATTATAGGATAGAGTTAGACAAAATATCTGTTTAGAAAAGAAACTTGAAACACAAATTACTTTTACAGACACACAGATTATACACCTGGGTAAATAAGAATAGAAGTTGAATTCTCTTTATGTTGATATAGATAGTCAGTAAGATGTCGCGTTCGAATTCAATGCAAATGTCCTAATAAATAAAACTGGAGAAACTTGATCTGAAGAAATGTAAGATTTTTTACGTTCAATTCAGTCTCATTCTCATCACGTCGCTGGTTTGGTATTTTAGAAAAGCAGTATCGGGAACTTTTAAAAACATTGTTACTCGAACACTCAGTTCTTGGGAATGATAAAATATTAACAAGATATCACGTCCTTCTATCCTGTGTGCAATGTAATCAATACAGAACAAAAATCAACCTACTATCATTTCCACGCAAGACACATTGGCCATCAGCATTTTGATCATAATCGCGATTTTTTCACATCTTCACTGATCCATTTCTGTGTATTCAAAAAAAAAGTCATTTGTCTACATTGAAGTTTATATTTTCAGAGCACCATATGCGCATTTCAATGAATAATGTCCTATCAAGGAGACTCAATAATGAAAGAGAGGAAAGGAGAATTATTCATCCAGTTTATTATAAGAAGATTAACATTCATATTTCAAGTCAGTGCATTTTTTTAGAATCAAACTCATTCACTGTCTTTTGATTTGTAACGTTTAGAATAATATTGCTTAAAGTTACCTCAAATTAAAATTCATCTTTAAATCTACTAAAAAGTGAAAAAAAAAACATTTCCTACATAGTGTTTGAGAAATAAGACCATTACATCTGTCAACACTATGAGTTGCATGTTTCAGTAAGGAATTTTTATATGTTGGGTATATGCCTTGATTTGTAAATCGCCGTACAAAGAGACTATGCGGCACCATACACGTGCTACAGATATGTGACATTTCCCAGGTTTACAAACGAAAGACGAGTAGCTCGTAATGCACTTTTTCAAAAAAAAAGTTCAAAAAGAAATCGGTAACTATGGTGACCTCCACCATGTATGGGTCAATGTTTTCTATTTATATTTTTTTTACTTCAAGTTCGTGCAATATTTCCATTGAAATCTAGAAAAATAGTGCGTCATCTCGATTCAGTTTCACAAGCCATGCCAAATTTCGCACTTCTCGAATATCGGCAAAATTTCGAAATCATGGTAATTATCAAGTAAATATTGTCTGTTGCTTTCCTTTTATTTGAATTTAATATGTTTTGCTGATTCTTTAAAGAAAAAGTATTTAGGAAGCGAAAGAGAATTATGTACATACATGTACGTTATATAATTTTTAATTCTTTCGACAATGAATCTAACTATGACAAATATTGACTATGACCATATCCTATATACAGCACAAAATCGATAATTCAGAAAATCATAAACCGAAGGCATACAAAATCAGGATAAAACAGGATCCAAAGCAAACAGACAAAAACCTCCACCACATGAAAAGAAGCGAACTCCCGATATGGGAATGAGACCAGGTGCCCAGGAAGAGTCAACATCCCCTGCTTGCATGCAACACCCGTCGCTTCAATTCGGTAGAATTGTCACATCCAGTTACTTCCATATTGGAAGATATAAAGTATAATCTTTAGTTGGACGGTACAAATGGTTTATGACAGACTATCATCCACCATTCAGGAGAGTGGGACATCATAATATATGACGAGTCCCCCTATCGACCGTAGAACTTCCTCAGTGACGATGTTAGTCGGTCACAAACGTATCCCTGACTGAGAAGCTTATCTGAAAGACGCCTAGCTCTTAGAAGAAAATCTGTATATTTGGTACTTGCTCTGGCTTAGCGTATCAACTGAGATACAAACACGCCATAAGCAGGTGATGAAGGGATATTGCTACTCAGAAAAGGAAAGTTTGTGATGCTGAAATTGAAGTCGTCACGTTTGTCATAGTGAGGTGTTCATGTGACCATCAGTGTCGTAGGACAACATTATGTCCAAATAGGATGCTGAATTATTTGTCTCTGTAGTTTCTTTGACTTCAAGCTCCGAAGGATAGATTCTGCTGAGGTAATCCGCGAATTTTGGATTATTGATGGGCAACACATAGTCTATGTATCTGTAAGTGAAGTTGAAGCTAAATATCTTTTCCCTTCAGAGACCATAGATTGAATGAATTCAGCTTCGTACGAGTAAAGAAAAATGTCGGCAAGAAGTGGGGCACAATTGGTCCCCATTGGAATTCCGACAATTTGCTGTAAGACCTTTCCTCCGAACACCACAATGATATCTGTTTCAGTGTTAGTACTTATTTTCAGAATCGGACTTTTCTTTTACAAAGTAGGTTTTGTCAAAGTTAACAACAATAAATTAGTATTTGCGATTGCCATTCTTGCTTGTAAACGCATTACTTATAATTTTTGCGAGTCTTTCTTTCAATTTAGAATGTGGGATCGTAGTGTAAAGTGTCGAAAAATCAAAGGCTTTGATCAAATGGACTCAACTAAAATGAGTGGATTTCAGATGTTCTAAAAGTTCCTTCGAATTCTTTAAAATCCACATCTAGTTGATACCGCTACGGGAATATATACCATCGAACAATATTTTTGAAGTCCAGATTTGTGACATGAAATAATATTATAATATGACACTCAATAGCCATAATTTCTTTATCATATGAAGTGTGACCAAGGAAGAGTTTGAATTGAATACTGAGAGCATGTATGTATTAAAGCTGAAACTTAAAGCTCATGTATACCTTCCATAAAAATCGGTGGCCCATATCGGAAGACCTTTTAGAACGAAAACATCGCTTTCATAAACCTTTGACATAGTCACGAAATGTACATGTATATCATATTTAATAAACATGCAGGCATTTTTAGTACAACAATGGTAGGTGCCTTTTAACGAAGTTCATTTGACCTTATAACACTTGGTTTGTTTGTGCTGGTTTTTCCCGTTTTACGATTTTTTTCAAAATATTATCATATTATATCCTCGAACTCCGCCACCCCTCCGCCACCCAATCCCCTATCCTCCCATCAATAAAGACTAATTTCCCTTATATCCATCCATGTCGTTTACGCATTTTAATTGGTCAGTTTCATTACCACTGTTTACTTCCTTATGTGAGAAACCATGAATGATATGGATATGTCTCTTGTCTGTATTGTCGAACTTATGAACTAAAATTGAGTGGAAATTTCCACAGTGAAGGCCAAATATGAAGGTGTTATTTTAAATTTACCTATTCAACGCTACTTGCATATATAGCAAGACAAGGCGGGTATGTGGTCTTTAACAAAACTCTCTCGTTTCATTTGAAAACATAATATAGGACCAAGTCATCGTTACCATAACATCATTTCATATCTACTGGCAATAAATCCTCATATTTCTCAGATATAACAATGTCATGGGTAACTTTATATCATGACCTTTTTAATACTTTATTTATAGTCTCAAGTCAAGTGTAATGTTGCAACGTGACGCAAATCTAGACAGGACAAAATGGTCTGTAATCCAAGCGCACTTAATAACACAATACACAATTCAAAGAGATAAAGATTGCCACGCTCCCAAGCTACCAGTAGCTTCAGCTCTAAGACTTGGCTTTGCTTGAATCAAACCTATCAAGTTTAGACTTATGCTCTTCATAATTTCATATTATAAGGATTTCCTTTTTTGGCATCGAACATCACTGATGATGCTGAAATGAGAACATGGTGCATTGAAATTTTATAATCGAACATATATTTCAATATTGACAACTCTAATGTTGAGTTTTTTTATCAACGCCAAATTTGCTTGAGGATTTTTTTCAGGCGATACCCCATCAAACTTATATTACTCAGAATTTGGCCAAAGATTTGAGGTACAGTACTGCAACCCACTTGTTTGACAATTATATTCTATCCTATCCACCATCCTACATCCTACATCCACCTCCTATCCACTCTATCCTATCCTATCCTTTCCCATCCTATCCTATCCTATCCCATCCTATCCTATCCACCTTATTCCAATCCAATTCTATCCTACATCCTATCCTACATCCTATCTTACATCCTACATCCCATCCTATCCTATCCTACATCCTATCGTATCCACCTTTTAGTACTTCTCATCACATTAAGCGAGATAATGATTAAAAGTAAAAGACTTGATACAAATCCATGCATAAGTAGTAAATTATTAGTAATTTTCGCTGTTTTTGGATTTCATTAAAATGAAAATTATTTAGATTATTACATAACGGTTTTGCACTTGTAGTGGACGAAACAAAATATCACAACAAACCTCCAAGTTTGTTTTTATTTGAATTAAAATTTATATCACCCATTATGTCAAGTAAGAAATTTCAATGAATCAAATTAAATCAAATGTGTATGTTTGTCTGCAAAAAAACTTAAGAATTAAAAAAAGAAAGATTGGATTGAAGAATGAAGTGGATAGGATGTAGGATAGGATAGGATAGGATAGGATAGGATAGGATGTAGGATAGACATGGTTAGGATTGAGGTGGATAGGATAGGATGGGATCCACTTTCTATCCTACATCCTATCCTATCCACCTTTTTGTCAGACAAGTGGGTTGCAGGACTGTACATGAGGTACATGCAGCTAGCCAAACAGGGGATGGTTACTCCTCCCGGGCACTTGGTCCCACCTCTAGCTTGCTAGGGGTCCGACGATCCTCAAATTGGTGCTCTATTGTGAGTGTTGTTGAGATTGTCGTCAAGATCTTCTTTATCTCATGTTATGAAAATTGAATGTGGGGGAGATTTCCAGCAAGACCACCCTGCACTGACCACAGGGGGACTTATACGCAGAACGCAACAATCATCAGCCAAAACAAAGTCAGTCGTTACTACAGGGGGAGATACAATAAGAAGATTTGGGGAAAACTCAATTGGAGATACTTGATACAAGTACATTGTGACAAAGTGGCATTCGGTTCTAAAAAGGACCACTTTTAGAAATTGCATCCGAAAGCTCCAATAGAGAGTTTTCTGCACAATGCAGATTCAATTACCAAAGTGTAACGGCAGGACTTGGACTATGATTGATATTTGATGATTAATTCTATCAATGCCATACAGCAATGCAATACCTTTTACACAATGACATGCGATTTTATTTTACATGTAATACGGAAGTGTTCCACATCTATACCTTCTTGGAGAAAAATTAGAACCAATTCAGATGTTTCGGTTAATAAATTCTCATCAGTGATGCTTCCAGCCAGAGTGATTTTCATAAGCCGCATAAATTCATTTCAGTAGCGCCCTCTGGTTTTATTTTTAGTAACTATAGCATCGTGGATAAATTCAAATGCAAACTGATCCAAAATTCTTATATTATTATTTTATACTCTT
Source organism: Pinctada imbricata (assembly GCA_033119305.1). Classification (NCBI taxonomy): domain Eukaryota; kingdom Metazoa; phylum Mollusca; class Bivalvia; order Pterioida; family Pteriidae; genus Pinctada; species Pinctada imbricata. Next base: position 35,247,333 of record VSWD01000006.1, on the reverse strand, counting down.
AAAGATGATTGTGATGCTGAATGATGTTTAATAGCTAGTAAGGATGGTTGTGATCTAAAGTAATTGTTTGTCTTTGATTACGAGTGATTTTGTTCAAGTAAAATTTCGAAATATTAAATCTAGATAATGATCCTTTTTGAATGGAAAATTTTGTTAGTCATCGTGTAAACGACGGGTGTATTTATTTTTAAGTATTCGGGGGATTTTTTATGTTTTCCTTTATTACCTACCTTGATTCTAACATTGCACAATACCATGCTAAAGTACACAAAGAAAGTTCAACTTATGTATGATCACGTGAATCATCATGCCTTAGTTTTGTTTACAATGGATATTAAGAAAACCTATTTGTATATATTATGCTGTGTTCAATGATTTTAGCTAACAAAAAGTCATTCGCCGTCCCAAGCATGTTATCTGAAGGAACTCTTCTGTAGTCAAATACGGTAAATGGAAGAAAGGAGAACTATTGTCAATAAACATCCAGCAAGGTCATTTGTGAAGAACCACTGCACAACGCTTGCATACAATTAAAATAACTTGAATAGGAGATGCAGAAAATGAGAATTGAGCAACGTCGCAAGCCATCTTGAAGAATTTTAATACGAATGACACATTATAATCCACAGAGACAAAACATAAACCACAAAAACAATTTTGAGGATTAGATGGTAGTACTATACGATGTTTATAAATGTTTACAGAACTCCCAACTTGCCATGAAACTCTGGGGTCTCTTAATAAATGTACCTGTAATTAAGATAAACAAAGACGCAAAAGAAAAACAAAGGTATCACTGCTGGTGGATTGTTAGTCCGCGAGATTATTGTTCAGACACCCAATTCGAAGACCTAATGTTTTTGCACTCTAACTTGTAATAAATTTGTAATTTCTCTGTCGCTATAATTGATATGTTTTTTTTTTTTCAAGAACCAAAGGATTAACTCCATTGATTTATAGCATTGTCCATTGTACATATATTCCGCATCTTCCGTTCTCATAATTGTAGGTCATTATTAAAACTTTGCTTTTCATATTTTCCGCAATTCGAATTTGCGATATTTTATTTGATGAAATGGACAAATGGTGCATTGAAGTTATTACCATTAAACGTATATGTCAATATTGATAGTTTAAGGTATCAAGATTATGAACAGCATGAGGGCTAAATAGTACCATATGATAATTAAATTTTAATTTTCCTTAATGACGAATCTGTTCAGTGCACAAGGAAATGATAAAACATCTTATTTGTATTATTTGTATTAAGACGAAGATTTGAACTGAAAATGAATAGTTATTGAAACTACTCAATGACAATATCATAATCGTATGACAAAGCAGCTAATGTGTAAAAATTCAACCTTCAAAACCGAAGCATTACACACATATAACCGTGACCCCGCCTAGCTTTTGTCAATGCACAAAGCTTTAAACATAACCCGGCCGTCGTGACCACATAAGACTCTCACAATGAACCTTCCGTAAATATTTGAAAAGAAAAACATAAGTACCGAAGGAATCAGACGCTTTAAATCTGAAATCTGACTGTTTAATTCAAATAGCCACAAAACTTCTTTTAACGACTCACAATAGCTAACAACCGTATACTCAAACTAAACAGACCAAAACTATTCTAGTCATATGAAAGAGTGATAGATCTCAAGATAGCAAGGTGTAGATCTATCTACTAGTCTTCAAGAATACACAAAATACTCTGTAGAACCTTTCAACAAAAGCAGATGGCATCATCTGAGAAACAAAAACGACCCATCCCCCTCTTTTCGATAATGTTCTTCCAAGACAGTATCGATTAATTTATCAAATTTGAAAAGTGTAAGAAATGGAATAAGCGATTTTTGGCCTTGTCCGCGCCCTCCCTCTCCTGACTAATTAGTCTGAAATGAAAATGTCCCTCAAAATTATTATTTATTTCCGTACTACCGAAAACATTCCCATAGAAACAATCTAAAAAAAATTAAAACAGTATAAAATATGATCTATCATGATATATAAACGTAATTACTTTCTAAGAAGCAAGGACACAATGATTTAGTATGTGGCTTGTAATAACACACGTTGACAGGTGGATAACAGATTTACCTTTTCATTTTTGGTGATATATCAAAACAAAATGTTGAAAGTAGCTGTAAAGAAAGAGAAAACTTAAGTCATCAGCTTTACTGAAAAAGCAAAGAAACCGGCCATCTATTTTCATTCCCTTTTAATGTATCATAACTCTCTTTTGGGGTAGAAGAGGACTAGAAAAAAACTTTAATTGGCATTATAAAGAGGTGGCGGCGATTGTCCTGCATCTCTTTCATATAATTTGAAGATAGTCAAAGGTATAAGTTAATCACAGGAAAATTCCCGGTAAGACAGCTTTGAAATTAAGCCTACAAGAACTACTAGTATTTGTATTTGTCAATCGTGTCTTGTTCCTTTGCATTCGAGTTGTGTGATATATGTGTTGTCAGTGGTTGTGTGTTTCAGGTCTTGCTGCTCAATCAATGAATAAAATTCAAACACAAAATCATTGTCAATGGACATAGAAATACAAAACTTCGAAAAATACAGAAACAAAACAAAGACAGGGAGGGGACACACAACAGTTAAAAATACAGGAACAGCACAAAGAAAAGGAGGGGACAACAAACAGTAAAAATTCAGGAACAGAGCAAAGAAAAGGAGGGGAAACACAACAGTTAAAATACAGAAACAGCACAAAGAAAAGGAGGGGACACACAACAGTTAGAATACAGAAACAGCACAAAGAAAAGGAGGGGACACACAACAGTTAAAATACAGAAACAGCACAAAGAAAAGGAGGGGACACACAACAGTTAAAAATACAGGAACAGCACAAAGAAAAGGAGGGGACACCAAACAGTTAAAATACAGAAACAGCACAGAGAAAAGGAGGGGACACACAACAGTTAAAAATACAGGAACAGCACAAAGAAAAGGAGGGGACACCAAGCAGTTAAAAATACAGAAACAGCACAAAGAAAAGGAGGGGACACCCAACAGTTAAAAATACAGGAACAGCACAAAGAAAAGCAGGGGACACCCAACAGTTAAAAATACAGGAACAGCACAAAGAAAAGGAGGGTATACCCAACAGTTAAAAATACAGAAACAGAACAAAGAAAAGGAGGGGACACCCAACAGTTAAAAATACAGAAACAGCACAAAGAAAAGGAGGGGACACACAACAGTTAAAATACAGAAACAGAACAATGAAAAGGAGGGGACACCCAACATTTAAAAATACAGAAACAGAACAAAGAAAGGGAGGGGACACCCAACAGTTAAAAATACAGAAACAGAACAAAGAAAAGGAGGGGACACCCAACAGTTAAAACAGTGAAGAGGACAAATAGGCGGAGACGACAACATCACACAATAGTAACACGAAGGACAACATTGTCGATAAAAACAATCTCCACAGAGTCCAATGTTAAACAGAAATTATCATAGGTGGCGCCTTTCAACAGAATTCGATGCCGCGCAAACACCAAAGTGTCCAAAATTTATATTTAAATAAATTAAATGCTGCCAAAGTATGGTCATGCAATAGCTGCTATTAAAACAGTTTTAACATAATCCATCCCTCTTCCAAACCCCTTTCCCAAAGGAAGCATACAATAGTTGAGTGCCCATGGCATTCTTTCGTTTTCAAATTGTCAAATGTATTCGTATTCAAATTAAGAATATAGCATAATTTAAAATTCTACAAGATTAGTCCTAATGTAAAGATCTGTAACTATGATCTCTAAGTGTTTGTTATACATGTATAAAGAGTGTTTACGTCTGACTTACATAACCTGCAGTTGGTTGTCATAACTAATAATCACACAAGTCATTAAATGGTGCACAGAATTGATGACAAATGTCAAACCGGTTTCCAAAACGTTCTAAGTTTAAAAGAAATAGGGTACTTTTTAGTTAGGTACTTTATACTGGTAACAAAAAACAGTAAATTTTATGAAAAGTACAAAGTCTTCGAAAACAAGCTACCATGATAGATGTTTATTGAACATGTATTTTATAGAAGTTGAAAGATATGGAGGTCTGAATTAAAAAATGCAAGGTTTGGATAGCTATAAAAGAGATTTCTAACAGAACTTTACCAGAAAATATAGACTTTTAAAATTGATAAATTTCTCTCGTCTACATGCTCTCGAGCAAATAGAATACTTGGAATATGTCTTTGATTTTAAAGGAGGCGTTGCGGTAATTCTCATGGATAAATTAACCAGGGGAGGGGAGGGGAACGTGGACGTACCTTACAAGACCATTTTAGCAAGAAATGGGTCATGGTGAAGAGAGTCGTTTGACTTAAAAGAGAAGTTCTAGTTTCCTGATTGTCAGGCAATAGTTTTTTTTAAAGCCAATAGAGAAAGATAAAGAAATTACTAAATGGGGCAAACCTTTGACAGTTAATTTTTGTATCACTGTCCCATTGTATTGATTTATGTGCATGTCTGGTCCATGCTGTAAATTTATCAGGTTTTAAATGATGCTATTGAATTTAAAGACGTTTAACATTTGAACTACTTGGTGAGTGTCACTGCTGGTGGACCAAGAGTCCCCGAGGGCACATGTAGCCAAGTTCGATCAACTTTGGTTGATCGTCTGTCTCTTCAACCCATTTGAAATTTTCTGTTACAAAATTTCTTGAAATTTCTAAAACGTGGGTCCTGTAGCATCATATCCCACCCATTCTACTGCGTCTTTTGGTACTTTTTTGGACATAATAACTTTCATACTTTTTGGCCATATTACATTGTTTAGACTGAGGATCACTGACGAGGGTTTAGTACCCGAAACGTGCATGTCTGGTCCATGCTGTAAATTTATTAGGTTTTAAATGATGCTATTGAATTTAAAGACGTTTAACATTTTGGGGCAACCTTTTTTTTGAAATGGTAAGCATAGAAGGATATCTAATGTTCAACTCTTAATGCTATACATACATGGATTTCATTCGCTTGCGTCCTTTGAAAGTTGGAAAAAATACCAGGCAGGCAGGGAGAGAAGGTGCTTTCATATTTTTCTGTACCAGATATTATAATTTTTGAGAAAATGTATTTTTCTTTTTTCTATAGAAAATGTAAAAATAAACAAACCATGTTGAAATCAGTAATATTGACTACATGAATTGATATTGTTGTACACGGTATCTTTGTTTTATTATAATACAATATGAAAGATAAATTTTTCAAGAAATAAATGTTTTCATTGTTCAAAACCTACCTGAGCAAAGAAGTTGAACAAAAAATAATAAATGTATGATCGAACATTAGACTTCTGGTCTTGTGAAATATGTACGAGTTTCTAGATTACCCTTTCGGAAAAGAATATTTTTATTTCTTTTCTCGCATATTGCTCAAGTTTAGACCGTAGGAAGAATTTGCCAACGTTAGGTTACTTTGACGCTATCACATGCAGTACATGCGATGTTCATGCAAATAAGGGTATCCAATATCTAGTACGGATGTAAATAGAAGTAACCTAATTCTTGTTGACCACTTGAAAAATCGCACTGAATTTGCACAGGACCAACCAGAATAATACACCCATGAACACCAAAAGTAACACAGTCATTGCAAGTATTCTGATTTTTTTATTTTGGTATATGTGTCATATTTTTTTATTCCATATATGAGAAGAATGTTACGTAATCTTTCCACACATCAACGAATAATCTCAAAAGACAGTAAAAAGTTAACATCGAATAGTTTACAGAAATGTGCACAAAACTTAATATTTACCAGACGCTGTCACATGCAGTATAGACCTACGCTAATTAAGCGATGTCCATGCAAAAAAAACGGTGTTCGTGGGTGTATAATTCTAGTTGACCACTTGAAAATTTTCAGAGAATCGCGCGGAATTTGCACATGACCAACCAGAATTAACACCCATGAACACCAAAAGTAAGACAGTCATTTCTTAAGTATTCTGAATGTTTTATTTTGGTATACGTGTCAAGGTTATCATGTTTTGTGTTCCATATATGAGACGAAAGTTACGTAATCTTTCCATACATCAAAGAATAATCTCAAAAGACATCGAATAGTTTATAGAATTGTGCACGAAACTTAATAAATACCAGACAAACAAATATGTAAAACCGGTTTTAAGGACGTCATACATGTGAGTCTTTGAAAGAAATAACTTAGTGCATTTTTTGGCACTGTAGTTATGGAGAGAGAGTATTGGTACCAGTATTATGAAGCTTAAAATTCGATTTAGATGAGATTTCTAACGTAAGAATAGACAGGTTATTTGAGAGTACATAATTATGTCAGGAATACACACTTGGTCTTTTTTTTAATTGCATCCGATATAATTATGATTATGTGTTTCTTTCTCATTCATGTCTTTTGGAAATCTTACTTCATATACATCTCAGACACTAGAATGTGTGTAATGAATATAAGTTTTCAAACAACAATTTCTTCTTTTAAAAGATCTATCAAATTTTTTCAATCATTTTGTGTTGATTTCTGTCTTTCTTCCCATCATTTGCTTCGCAAAGGGGAGGGAATAGACATAAGGTATAATGGAAAAGCGAAATCAAAATTAAAGAAGACGATGTCTTTTGAAAGGAAAAATAAAACTATGAAAAACAATTATCTTTTTCAAAGGTCAACAAAACCAATGGAATCGATAAAAAAAAATGTCATATACTCGGACATATACATATGGAGCTATAATGTGTTTGAAGGAAATATTTTTTCTCTTGTGCATAGGACTATTGATACCAGTTTAGAGTTGACTTATCGCAGTTTGTGTATATATTTTGATCAGCTGTAAAAGTGTAAATGCTAATGGTGAAACAATGGGTCAAACTCTGCTGATATGATAAAATAGTGAATTTTATGATTAATGGTAATAACATCAGTGCACCATATGCGCATTTCAACAAATAATGTCTCATCAGTAATGCTCGAGGCTGAAGGAAATCCAAATAGCAAATATATGAAGTGCTTAATTAATTCTGAAATAATTACAAAACAGAAGCCAAACAGCAAACTAAGAACAGAGCTTTTGAGGAAATTGCTCCGTAGTTTTAGAGCGTCTTACCAAATACTTAAATTAAGAAAATTTGATACTTTTTAACACTGTGAAAGTAGATGAACGATATCGGTCATGCATATTTCTCTTAACCTACAAAGTCAACTATAGATGACTAGATTTCAAAAAGAACGCATTCCTTTGTTCTTAAAGGACATTTTACAGACTTCTGAGTAGATCTATTTAAAACCTGTAACAGATATTGCCATCATTGGTTATGCCGTAAGAGGTATTGCCAAATTACTTAACGCTCTATATATCGTGTGGCTATGTCCTTGTAACCGTTGTTCAGCGACCTTCTTTCGTGAATTAAGTAGATGATTATGTACCATCTTTTATGTATATATGCACTGACATGACCATACTCAAATCTCCAACAATCATCAAAGGTATGTATTACGGCATAGACAACCTAGTGTCACAAAGGCAAATGACCCGTCATGTTCTATTCTAGGTGTAAGTCATACTAATTTCAATGAAAAACAAGTATTGGGTTTCAATAAACCAAAGACATTGTCCAATTACATAAGGCTTAAGGATAAAACAATTAAGCGCAGAAAATGAGGTTCCCTTTCATATCATTTACAAGACACGTTGTTAAGTTAACAAATTTTTACAAAACAGATGCTCAATAAAGAGGAAAATGGTACGAACTAGTACTGTTGAGATCACTGTCAATCTAAATATGTTAGAACAAAATGCGTTTAAATTGTAAGGAATTCATGGTTTTCCTTTCATTTGTTTCATGATTTCTGGGTTCTAAACGCGCACATCAGAATGAAAAATGACATGACCTCTGACGATAGAGAAAAAAAGGTCTGTCATTTTCAAGGATTTTAAAAATATATCATGAGCGGATATAGAGTTATTTTTTCTTGGCCGGGGGGTATATTTCATTTTGACCAAGAGATTTTCTAACTTTTGAACTCTGATAGTGTATTACTTCAATGGGGGTCCCTCCCTCTGGCACACCCCTCTGTATCAACAAAAGTCTTGATTATATAGTAAATATTGGGCTAGTCAGAAAAACCTCTTGTTTACACACATAATGTGCAATGTCTACAACACAATTTCTATCATGAAATAAGTCTTGAGTGTCCTCAAAAGGACATTGGAAATAAAAATCGAAATAAATATAAGCGCAGTCATCTGTCATTTTATTTGATTGATAGAGAAATGTCGCTCGATCTAAGTAAAGTTCCTTTTGGAAGGAAATACACAAGTAAGCTAGCTAATGTTCACGAGTCCTTTGAAATTGACACTTAAACAGCTTTACTGGGAAACTTCTTATCTTTAAGCGACAGCAGTAAAGTCTTATCCATTCTCTGAGTCATTATTCTCAGAACTTCCATTTACTAGTAGTTAGAATATTTCTAGTTTTCCCAGTAAAGTCAAACTGCGTTTGGGTAAACCTCAGATATTAATTAACTAATTGATTGTTATCTATAACATTTCATCTCAATTCAAAGCGTTTAGCAAATACGGATTATCCATTGGTTTACAATCTAATTTTGATTGTTGCCTTTATCATAAAGTTTATGTATGGGAAATCAAACAAGTCTCATGAAAAACTTCAATAGAAGCATCGAACATTTATCTTTAACTCCATTATGACTTTATGTGTACTAACTGTGTCGTCTATTTGATCAGTGAATTAAATAAATTCGAGGAAAAGTGAATCATAAGGGGTGCTTCCCTTGACAGCTAAACGTATAGATCTAGTATAATTTCAGGGGGGGGGGAAATGATGGTTTGTAAGATCCCTGTAAATTACCTTCATGTTATTTGAAATATTTGTAGAATACATAGAAACAGAGTGAAAGCTGTCCTTAATGGTATGCTAAACGTTTAATGCTTACAAGGTGAAATCTTGGACAAATCTGAGATAGTTGAACTTCAGTAACCACGGTGACACACCGTAACAGGTAAACCGATAGTTTACCCTATAATCCCATCACCCTACAGGTTCGTGAGAATCCAGGTACTCAAGACCCACGACCTCCTCTGATCTCCATCGAAGCGATCATGATTTAGAATATATGAGCTGTATCTGTATATTTCATGAGCGGATCTAGAGAGGAGTCAGGGGGCAAGACCCCCCCCCCCCCCTGGATTTTGCCAAATATACAAATATACCTATTTATCCTTTTTAACGTGTACTTTTCTTCAAAACCAAAATAAGCTGGACACCCCCCCCCCCCCAGTCCTGAACGACTTGGGTCCCCTGGAATAATTACAGAATAATTTTCTAGATCCATCCATGTACTTGTGATGAATTCGAATTAGAGTTTAATAGTTACAGTTAAGTAAACATAGATTTCAATTTCGACAGAATTCTATTGAAAATTGGGGGACCATGACGGTGGTGTTTTCTTTATGCCACGTACATGTATGTAGATCTAAAAAAAAAACCGCTTTCGTCTATCAAAAAAATTGTTTACAACTTTGAAAATTCTACGTCAAAGATGTGGCGAGGTTATGCACGCATGCACGGTGACGGGGGGAGTGATGTTCATCAAAGTGAAATGTAGGATGTATGCTTCTCAAACAAAGACATTTTTATGCCTACACCTTATTTTAAAGGTGGTCATTGTTGTTTATTTGGCATGCTATCCCCTTATGATTCAGATTTGTATCTGAGGTGTGTCATAGGTGAAAACAACCATAAAGATCGAATTAATTTTAAGTACATATCCGTTTTTACGTCAACTTTTGATGTATATGAAGACATCGACTTTCCGGTTTCATATTCGAGTTTACTAATCGGCCAATGGAGGGAAATTCCCTTTTAACAATTTTACAGGATGAAAATATATTTAATGGATTTGTACGAATTGCTTTATGACCAACCATATAAAATTTATTACGTATTAGAATACCTACATTGAACAATTAAGGTTGTACAAATGATAACGCGTCGCGAGATCAAAATAGAGCAAAGGATCATAACATTTTTTTCTTGGCCTAATCAACTGTGCCAAGAACACAGAATAGTGTAGCGACATTTTGGTTCCTATTTTAACTACATATATATGTATATCATGTTTCTTGGCATCCTTCCATTTTGATTTTCATAAAAAAACTCTCATAAATGATGACTCTTTTCGTCGGAAAAAAAGTACGGAGAGGAAAATGCAAGGAAGGAAAAAATGAGAAAAGAAATATCCAATTTATCATTAGATCAAGTTTTGCACTTTTGGAAAATATTTTTTAAGTCAACAAAAATTAGCTTTTCTTTGTTTTTTTTTTCTATTTTGCTTATTTTCGACATTATAGCCAATATAGGTATAGAAAAATAAATGTTGTAACATTGTTTTCCGTTGGCGTATCATGTTGTATTAACCTCTGTCATGTTCAGACTTCGTAAGTAAGTATCCTTAGACAAGTTATTTCATTTTGCACCAAAGTATACATGTACAAAAGCCTGTTCAAATGCAATATATAAGGTTTATTTAAAGGTCGCATTTAATCCACACTCAATGATGCGTAAAGGTGTATTGAAAACCGGTCCTGCTTTCAATTTTTACACAAACAATAAAACGCATTGACGGCCCCTGAACTTTTATGTCCACAGTAGAAAATTTAATAAAGTTTCTTCGTTAATCTTTAATTGGAACGTGGCATCTTAACCAAATATTAAAAATCGATGACTTCGAAATAGAAAATAATAATTCTAGGTTCAACAAAGTTATCATAAAATTTGCATACTAGTATGCCGTTATTTGATAGATTTCAACAATTTCGCCATAGAAATAATCAAATAATCCGCCCCATTCGAACTTTTCCCCTTCTTTTTCTAGAATTTTAGACAGTGGAAAATAATGCTTTAAAAGCGAAATAAAACAGAAATCTTACCATCTTGTCTTCTTTTAGTTTTTCATCAAAAACGAAGGTTTATAAATCCGAAAAAAAATCTATGAATGTTCCCTGCCTAGTCTATGTCAACAAGCATTAAAGACTCTGATCGTAGTCACGTGGTCTTGAAACGCATCGCTGCGTCCCTTCACAAATATTTAAACCCTCTTCTTCCTAATATCATAAAGTATGACATTTTCCAAAATTTTATGAAAGGAAAGAAAGATTGTTTCAGAAAAGAAAACACAATAATGATGCTCGTATATAAATGGCAAAAACAAAATGAAGGATGATCGTTTGTGTGGTTTACTAGCCTCAGGGAAGAATCTGTCAAAACGACCTTCAGTATGTAAAGTATATACGATAATAATATAATGTATGTGTATCCATGGGACGTATCTACCATATATATGTATACCTGTAATATAAGTACTTTTGTAGGGAAGGTGACACCGTGAAGATGCAAAATTCTCAATAAAACTTCGTTTTAAACACGAATAAATTTACAATACATGTAATTAATGCATGGACCTGTCTGTATCGTTATGTAATATGGACATTCGTACAAAAAAAAAGAAGAAAATGACATTTATCGTATTCATCATCATCATCACCAACACCAACACCATCATCATCATCGTCATTGCGACGTTCTTTACATTGGGTTCAATAGACTCTTTATTCGATTCAAAGAGCAATGTCCCCCATCATCTAGGTTTTCATGTCCTATCCAGGAGTATTTCCAACCTTAATTCGGAGTACCGACATTCAGCTGGTATGACACTGAAGATAGCCAAAACAAACTTACTTATTGCTTGTTTTAACAACCCTAGCTATTGCTCTTGGCTTAGATACATTTTCATAAGTAAACATAAGTTATATTGTACATACAGAGCGAGTCCGAGCAGGAGTCTTACCATACTAACTGACAACGGCTTCATATTCTTATGTTTGACATGCCATATACGCTCGCCTATGGAGCAATGTGCTATTTTGTGGAATGTCTAGGGATAAGCTGATCTCTCACTGATCATTATAGAGTTAAAACTGTTCTTGTGTATGATTTAATTTGATTTCAATATTTCAAATAAGTAATTCTGTGCAAGAATCAACATGACACTAACATTACATACATCTGACACTTGTTTGTTAGTTTTTATTGTTTCTCGTAGTTTGTTGGTTTTTTCTTCTTGAATTCTAGTGATATTTTTTTCAAAATGTGTACAGATATCAATCCAATGTTCTTCTTTCAACATATCTTTTGATGAATAAATTATGATCATGAATAAAGAATATCTTAAAAGGCTCATCAAAGTAAATTTTCGGTCATCGAGAGACGCAATGAATTGGGAGGAGGGATTGAAAATGCGCAATTCTAAAAATAGCGAATCGTTTGGTGAATAAGAAAATCTGCAACTTTTGTACTTGAGCGGAACAGAAGTAAAACGTCTTCAAATTCAATAGCATCCAAGAACAGATAAATTTGCAGCATGTACCAGACATGCACGTTTCGGGTACTCAACCAAGTATATTCAAACAAAAACTGTCATTGACGTCATTTAGAAGAACAGAAATTCCTACGAAACGATGCCTATGACTTGCTGACATTACTCCTACTTTTCCTATTTGCCACGCCCTACTTATGGGAAACAATTAATATATTCATGTACATATCATTCCTTTTTACTAGAGCATGTCTTTGCTCCTAGCTATTTGATCATTCCTTTTACCTTATGATTTGTATGTGTCATCAAGATCGCGTGAACTGAGTAGGCACAATTTTTTTTATAAAACATCATTAAAAAGTAATTGAGCATATCGAAACAGTTCCTCATCATAGTTTATTCAAGATACCCGAGGTCGGTGTACAGGCACATTTCTTTTCTTCAAATCAGATGAGGAAAAGTATGGTGGCATACCTCTGCCTCCTACAGGCGAGATACTTTTCTTTAGAATATGTCGACATGCGACTTACTTATGTCTACATGCAACATAATTATGTCAACATGCAACTTATTTATGTCGACATGCAAATTATTTTGTCAACATGCGACATAATTATCTTCCATGTCAACATAATCATCTTGCATGTCAACATATCTATCTTGCATGTCAACATATTTATCCTGCATGTCTACATATCTATCTTGCATGTTGACATAAATAAGTTGCATTACGACATAATCTATAGAAAATATCTCGCATGTAGGAGGCAGAAGTATGCCACCATAGAAAAGATAGTTTCAACTGTACATGGTTTTAATGTGAAATAGTTGTATACTGGGAATTGAAGACATGTATTTTCTAAATTTTAAATGATTTACCAATTTACAAATGTTCTATGACGACAATGGCATCGTTTTGACAATGGAAACGAACATAACGTCCGAAGAAAGTCGCCTTCGCATGTGCAGTTCCTGTAGTTTAGCTGCAGAAATGTGGACAACGTCACTTTATTTGGATGGTTGGAGTGTGTATACACCATTCAAATAGCGAAGTGTCGTTGACCGTTGCTGCGGCTAGATCTGTGCAATATTATGTCGGGTATCACACTCCAAGACCTCTTGAAAATCGTTTTATAATGATACATAGTTAGACGAATGTTCCTGAATGCATAAAATACGTTAAGTATTGATACACATTCCTTTTGCACCAATGTAAAAATTAAGATACTATCAATATAAAATATTTGTGAATTGCAAATCAAGTCAAAATAAATATTACAATTTTCAATTTCCTCTATAAAGCCTATATCGCGATCACTAAAATCAAGGCCAACAGTAACTTTGGCTAGAGACAGTGACATGTTCAATGCAGTCGCAGAATATATTTATAGAAATGTTTCTATCATTCCTTAACTGGCCCATCACTGACCAAGACAACTTCGTATTGCAATGCGAATGCAGTGCTGGCTGAAAGATCTGCTGTTGTTACGAGAGTTCTGGCATGATACATAAGGGACCAGCAGAAACACCGCATGCCAATTCCAAACTTCGCCACCTCAAGTCAAACTTCCACAGAGATCTAGTTTTTCTCGATTATAATTATTTGGACTACATTTGCAGTAGCATGCAGTAATAGCCAAACAATGTTCAAGATAACGTGGGAATAAATATTCTGTCAGACATTTTAAAATTGGCTGCAATGAACCAAACTGAGCCTTGAGGATCTTATCGCCTTACATATCCGCGTTTAGATATGTTTGAAGACCCAATCAACTTTTACTGTTCAAACAGACACTATTACAAGACAAAATACAAAATGCATACAGGGGCTTCAAAGCGAATGAACGCATTGTTGACCCCAATCTCGTTCAGTTTGTTTTCAAACAATTAAAGCCTAACTTTATGGTGTCCATTTCACGAGTTTTTAATGCCCGGGATTTAAATATTGTTCGGACCAATGAATGCAAAGAAAGCCCAGAATGAGTATATGTGTAGATAGAATGGATATAAAACCTTTTGGCCCGTGTCTAATACCATGCTATACAGAGGTTAAAAATGTAATGACCTTGATTACCGCCACCGTCCATGTGACTTTGGTCCTGTATTAAGTACGTAGGTCTATACTTTTCATGTTTGTAAACGCCCTGGTTGACATACAAATACAACTACACTGGAACATCATGACATCACGTCCATTAATATTACCGTCAATTACATTCTTCCGTATGTAGTTTTAGGGAGCGATATGCATTGTTTCTATATATATAGTCTTCATGTAACGACAAAAAAAATAAAAAAGCAGCAATTGTGCACAATCCGTTTGGGACAGCACTGCTTAGTATATACATACATGATTTCTCTTCGTAGTTTAGATTCTTTGATATGCCAAGTCCCCATAAGAACACCGTAAATATACTTAGATTCATCTAGGGGATATTTAGGGTATGTCTAGGGGATATAATTCAAGCCGTCAGACGAATTTGCGCAGTTCTTGACAAATCAGTGTACAGGCAAATCTGCACATTGACATAATCTCATTAAAGAAATGAGCCCCACCACTACCCGACAACAGAGGGAAACATAAGCAAATCAGGATACTAGTATATGGGCAATAACTCATACATATTATCATGATTTATATTTTGGTTTTACACAGTGTGCATGACCTTAAACAAAATATTTATCATGATATCAAACATGTCAAACATGATATCGAAGACGACCATTCCTTGTTTCCATGAATCAAAAATTTCTGAAAAGTGGGTCCTGTGACATCATATCCCACCCATCCTACTAGAGCAAGTTACCATATTTCGTCGCAGTTTTCGTTTATTTCCAAGAAGTTTTCCATACTTGAAGGCGAATTCAATGATTGGTATTGCTAAAATATAATTTAACTCCATTCTCGATCGAAATACTACAAAAATAATTCATTTTACCAAGTAAGCTGTTTCCTAATAAAACGTCAAAATATTTCGTCTCCATGTTTTCGGGGGTGACCATATTTCGCCGTTTTTGTTAATAAGTATCCTATTTGCACACAAAACGGACGAAATTATGATTTTGTTTTTTGGAAATATTTTGTCACTAGTACTTCTATGAAATTCCGATAAAATGTTTTCTTTGTTTTGTTTTCGTTAAAATTTCGGATGTTTACGTCTAAAATTTGGTGATTTATCAATTTTTCCTCATTTTATGGTATTTTTGATCACAGTTGAGTGCAGGAGATGTCACAATATATCAAAACATGACTGCGACAGTCATATTTGATAGGATATAGAAAAATAAACTTTACAAACAATGCCGATAACAAAGGAGAAGCAATTAACCATGAAACGGCGAAATATGGTCACCGGCGAAATATGGTTCCTTGCTCTACGTCCTTCGGTATTTTTGGGCATAACTTTAACAGTCTTTGGCATTATTTCAGTGCTTAGATTGGGGATCACTGAGGTCAGGGTGGCGACTTTTGATAGAAATGAGTTAGAAGAAAGATGGATAGGTTCATATGTAGAGGAACATCTCCTCGAACTATTCAGACCAAAAAATCAAAATTTGCCCGTGTCGTTTTTTTTTTTTTTTTGGCTATAAACGTCCATTTTTGGCCTATTTTAACATTTCTGTCATTTTAGAGAATACCACATCATAACTTTACATACCATTGAAATGCATGAAATTTCAAAAATTCATATATATCCTTATTTTCAAGATTCTTATAGCTTGTGGATGAATTATTATTAAAGGCTATTTTGAAAAATTCTGATAAAATAATCAGTTCTAAGGAGAGTATTTTCTTATAAAAACTATGTTGCTGGTTGCCATGGCAACAACTCATTATTTCTATTAATAGCTAGAAGGTCGCCAGCTACACAATTTTATCTACATATATACAATGTATCTATGGTATTGCTTTATCCTAAAGCAGTTAAATCATTATGTACCCGAATTAGTTTTTTAGCAAAATGATTGTTTCTATAAATAGCACAATAATTTATGCAAAAGATCAACATTTTGACCCAAAAACATAGAGTTTAACTTGAAGTTCGAATTTCTAATTATCTCACTTTTAAAGAGTATAAATGAAAGTAGATATTCTCATGTCGGAATCTTTGGTAGCAGAACTCATGCGAAAATGACAATTTTCTTCCTATTTTCGGCGAAATTTTTATTGAAAAATATGCATTTTTCCCAAAAATGTCCATTCAGCAATGAGTGTCAAGGATTATTTTTTTTTTCTAAAATAATGTAACAATCTGAGCTTATACCATGTATCGTTTATGTCAGTTTCAAATATAATGCGATATGAAAATAGAGTTATCTCCCTGTAGTCGCAACCCTAACCTTAAGTACCCATAACGTGCATGTTTGGTCCAAGCTGCATTTATGATACGCTATGAATTTGAAGACGTACGTGTTACATTTTATTGGATGCCATTCAACTTGAGATTTAGAGATGGAATATTGGGTTCACTTAAAGTACACGTACCTCGGTCTGTGAATCTTCTGGCCTGCAGTACCACTGATGAGGATTCGGTATCCAGAGATTCCATGTCCATTTTTCACTTTTATTTTTCAGTTTTGCGCATGCTATTCTTTTGGGGTTTGTTGTTCTGTTTTGTTTGTTTGTTGTTTTTGGGGTTTTCTTTGGAGGGGGTATTTTTGGGTTTTTTTTTTTTTTTTTTTTTTTTTTGTTGTCGTTGTTGTTTGTTTGTTTTGTTTTGTTTTGTTTTTGTTGTGTATTGCTTTTTTTTCGCTGTGGGCGCTGCATTCTGTTCCAGATCCACTCCTTTCTTTGAAAAATAATTTCGTCGTCTTTTTTTTAAATACATGCTATCCCAATTCTTTTTCGACTTTGCAATTTTATCTGGATTCAGATCATAAATTGAAGTTCCAAACCCTCTCCCATCAAAATATCATAGCATTAATACACAATATATCTTACTGAAACTTTGCACAAACAAAATCGGAAATTCTACCGACCCTTTATCAAGCATTATTCTTTTATAAATCTTACATAACAGGAAAGCATGTGCACCGAATTTGTAATTTTTCTTTCCAGAAATCTGGTTTTTGGCAGTTGGAATACTTCTTTTTTTTTTTTTTTCTTTCTTTGATGGAATTAAATGATTACTGATTTTAAAGTCTTGTAATATAGAAATACAAAATTCATCAATTATCTTATCAACCATACGATAAGGTTTCGATGCTGGGTATCTTGGTGTTATTTTTTTTTTACAAAGATTTATCCACTGTATTCTAAATAATGACCTAACAATCACATTTAGATGCCTATAGATTGGCAATTTTAATCAACAGTGACATCCATTTTTCCAGTTCTCTGTATTTATGAAACATACTATATCAATCTTTCTCATCACCAATTTGATAGTTGTAAACATCATGCATTCATGAAGATGTTGGTTATTGTCAAGAGGTAATGCCTAGATAATTTCATCACAGAACAGAACTTTTTTTTTAATGTTCACAAGAACATTAAGTGAACATGCGTCATCAAGAAATCAGTGAACATGTTGAAGAATGCACATTCCAAAGTCTAATAGAAAATTTTCCTGAAAATAGAAAAAAATAAAAGTTTGTAAATTCAGAGACAGACAGGAGATAAGTAATTTCAGAAGAAAATATGAATGTGGCGTCCAGTGTGTTCAGTATGTATTTGACGTAGTCAGTGCAAATTTGTTTTTGCAGTCAGGAGACGCTGACTCTCCCCGGGCACCTGGTCTCACTTCGGAGTGTTGTTCATTCTGGAGTTCGCAGCCGTTCCGATGGGAATTCTCACGATTTGGCATGCCTTCTCGACTTTGAGACTGAATAACTGTTAGGTACTTCTTTGATGTTTATTTTTACTGGAGATTATTAGGTCTTCCGACTTCCGTCGGAAGACCTATTGTTTTCGTAACCGTGGAAAATTGGATCAGCGATTTCTCAAGAACCCTGTAAGCTAGGACAATGAAAGTTCTCCAACGTTACGTTTGGAGTAAAAGCTAGATTGGTCTTTTTTATTTTTGGTCTCTGTTATTTTTTTTATCATGTTTTTAGTAGATTCAAATATTTGACGGCAGCGTCGAATTACTCAAAAGGACCGAAAATTTCATGTTTTGCTATTTGTAAGCTTAAATATCTCGTATTTTGCTATCTACAATTTCCATTCTTTTTGAAAGTCGACAGCCATGCAAGATATGAAATGCTAGATGCACACTGTAACGATTTATTACGATGACGTCCTTCACCGTCCTTCATATTTCCAAATTCAGAAGTTCATAGGAGGAAGACACTTTTTTGCTTATAATAGTAAACAAAAATTAAGCTTATGAAGTTTCCTAAAAATTTCAATACATGTATTATTATTTTTTATCCATATATCTGTCTTATTTAGTCTTTCTGATTTTTCCTATCTCTTACTGTTGAAAAGATATGAGCATATTGAGTTGGGTATTTCGATACACCTTCACGCCAACAGATCGGGCGCACACTAAAATTGGTAGTCCGAGTCCGACTCGAGAAAAGCAGTGTTGAGATTTTCAAATTCCGATTTCACGGCAATGATGAATATGCATTTCATAAATACATTTCGATATACACAATTTGATTTTAAAACAGTTGATTAATTTAGAAGAGATCAGCTACAAACCAGAATTTACACACAAAAAGTGGTAGTTTGATTCCGATTTCTAACCTACAAACCTGTTTCTAAACTTCAATAACTATATTTTGAACATCAAGTTTAATTTCTAATTCTAGCAAACGTTCGAACATAATTTTCGGTTGGTTTATTTACAAATTGATGAACAATTTCTCCAACATTCTTCCCTCCCCTCGTTTTTCGAAAACAGTTCTGTTTATATTGAACGATGTCGCCATGATGTAAATTCAAAATAAACTTTGAAAAAAGGGAAGGGGGGGGGGTCCAAATTTGAACCTGCACAGCGAGAACCTCATGGTATTTATATATATATATTGAACGCAACTTGTTATTACCATTTCTCTTCTCAAGAAAATTGGTTCTACAGCTACGAGCTCGCCTTTTTTATGGGGGAAGGGGGCAGGAAGAATTTGCAAAAAAAAATCCCGGCTCTGAAAAATGCTGAAAAAAATATTCCGGCCCAAAGGGCCGGCAATTTTTTTTTTCCCGGACCATGCAAAAGTAAGGATACATTGCATGATATGGAAATTTTTGCTGGCCCTTTGTGCCAGACAATTTAAAGTCAAAAAATTAATTAATATAAATACAAACTGTTCACATAGCTGTATCTATCAGAGACCTAATACGCATAGGCACAAAAATCTAGAAAAGGTTCTATTTAAACATCATACAATCTGTCTGAAATTCGCTAATTGCAAAGAGACATCTGAAGGAACGGTTATTAACTCATACTCTGTAACAGCGGGGAGTTTAACTTACACAGACATTCACAACATTTGACAATTTGTTTAAATCCGGCCCGAAGAACCGGCGAAAATTTTGCTCCGACTCTGGTAATGGCTGAAAAAAATGGCCTGCTCAGAAAATTGCTGAAAAAATTTTACCGGCTGGCAATAGAATTCCTCCCCCCCCCCCCCCCAAATCAAATTGTTGCTCACCAACAAATATCGGTTTGAAAATTTAATGTTACTGCTATTTGAAAACTTAAATATACAATATAAATACATGTAATGTGAAGTCCTTCATATTTCCAAACCAAAAATTGTATAGGAGGAAGACACTCTTGTTGCAACCGCAACAAGAAACCTTTCTAGTTTTTATATATTTTTTCCTTTTAAAAATTGTTGATGGTTCTAGATGGTTATACCTTTTTCTGCCGCCATCTCTGTGATGTTTGATCAATATTGAAGTAATATATTGTATTACCATTGCACCATTTGAATTTTCAACAAGTAACGTCCCATTTAAATGAAGAGTGAAATTCTAAACATCATGTCAAAGAAACAACTAAGGACAGATATATGCCCTCAGGGAGATATAGTTTTAGAATAATTTATCGAAATTGGTGACAGAGAATTTTAAAACAAAAATATATATATATTTCAAGTCAAGTGACAAAATACTTTGAAACTAGGCGAACATTATCCTCGGGGTTTAATTGCCTGACGTCGCGACGTAAGGCACATATAGATTTGAAATGCACATGCTCAAGAGTCAAGGTTTTGTTGATGGTGTTTGCATGCAACAACGAAAGCATTTACAAGATCAGACAAAACATGTACAATTCCCCGCAGAAATTGAGAATATTATGGTCCATAGGGGGTTCCCAAAGGATTGTCTTTCTCTTCCCAGAGTTATTGGTCGATTTCAAGAAATCGAACTTATTACGATTTGTAGAAGTTGACGGTCAACTCGATGTTGTTCCGAATCGATTAATGTATACATTACAAATGGGTTTATCGACAGTCAAGATAAATGGTTTACCATGCTCTTCTGCATAATAACTAGGTCAAGCAACAGAGGCGGTGGGTCCCTGTAAAGTGCGAAACGAAACAAAAACGAAACGAAACAAATCGAAACGAAACGAAACAAATCGAAACGAAACGAAACAAATCGAAACGAAACAGATCGAAACGAAACGAAACAAAACATAAAACTTAAAGAATATGAGAAAAAGAGGAAAAAAAGCCTAGAACTAATATTTGAAGACAAGATCAGCATGTAATATTGCCTTAATCCAAGAGTTCTACATTTGTAACCAGTGCCGAGAGGGTTTATTGAAAGAGTCAAACTTGACAATTCAAAAAAAGTAAATGTCATTCATGTACTTACATGTAAGATGAATAAAGGGGAGGGGATAGAAAACCACGCTATGACACCGTAATGAGATCATAAAACTGGGGGGGGGGGCACATTTCAGGAAAAAAATATTATCCTTTTTCAAACGAAATGTGCCCCCCCCCCGTATTTGTTCTCATTTTTATGATAAAGTTTTCAAATACACATAACGGAACAGTTCCGTTTCTTTTGTACTAGACCCCTCCCGGCTAAATAATATTTTTTCCCGCCTATGACGAGGTTACCCATCCCGTTCACTCTTGTTTAATCCTTTCAATTGCAATTGTGCTATATACCGTATATATTTAAGGATTGTTTTCAGCTTTTGCTAACCCTAACCCTGACCCTAACCCAACAAATTTCCATTCCCTACTGCCAATACCATAGACGTCTATGCCAATACACACCGATAAAGCGCAAAAGCTGAAAAACAATCCTTATATTTACATTTTACGTGTTAACTAAGTTATTTCTGCCAATTGTCAGCCAGTTTCTTCACATCTGAAATATCATTGCGGAGGGGAACGCCATTTGACGTAAGAGCAAACGAACGTTCGACGTTTTTCGCTTGATTCGAAGTAGTACCTTCTGTACGGAAACGTTGTTGACAAATGAGAAACTGAATTTTGTCCTCTTGCTGTATTTTGAACATTTCAATTAAAACTGAAGAAAATTGAATCGTGAACATTCGTGACTTTTGTCCAACATAATTCAGACATGGCGGAGAGTTAAACTGGAGAAATTTCACAGAACTGAAGGGAAAACTTTTGAAAACTCTTTTTAACACACTGTTAAACTGCTTAGACATATGAAATCAATCGGTATACAAACTTCTGTAAATACCCTATTTCATCTGGGAGTAATTAGAATGATGCAAAAGTCGAGTATAGCCGTCGAAAACGCGAAAACTTTCGGTATTTTCATGACTTACCTCAGCATCATGGCTAAAGATTCGCTGATATATACTCGAAGTATTTCAGATATTATGAATCCAAAGATAATTTCATTGTTGATAATGACACAAGTGAATCAAATCCTCATCCTAAATACTGAATATTCGATCCACTTATGCCTGAATATTCGCTCATCCAAACACCAGGGGCGGATCCAGAACCCCAATTGCCGGGGGGGCACATACAATTTTTATGGAAATCACTTGCGAGGCCCGAAGGGCCGAGTGGGGGAGGGTATGGGAGGGGGTTTCCCCCTCCCATTGGTGGGGGTTCGGGGGGCCTCCCCCGAGAAAATTTTGAAAAAATGAAGCAATTTGGTGGCATCTGAAGCGTATTTGAACTGAATTTAGAAGGGATTTGGCGCGCATGATTCAGTCAGTATCAGTAACAATAATTATTATTTATATAGAATATATTTGAAAATTTTCGAAATTTTCTGATGCTGTACTGTTCTTGCACGGCATGCAGAAGTCAACATGTTCAGGATTCCCCGATAAAATTTTGAAAAAAAATGAAGCAATTTGGTGGCATCTGAAGCGTATTTGAACTGAATTTAGAAGGGATTTGGCGCGCATGATTCAGTCAGTGTCAGTAACAATGATTATTATTTATATAGAATATATTTGAAAATTTTCGAAATTTTCTGATGCTGTACTGTACGTTCTTGCACGGCATGCAGAAGTCAACATGTTCAGGATTTCCTAAAGAAACGGGCGGATCAGGAGAAGTTTTGAAAGGGCAGAGAGGTCAGCCCATGGGAGGGAGGGGTGTCCAGCCATAAATTCTCGTAAAACTAGGAAAAATCAGCATTTTATGCAATTTCCAGGCAGGACGTATTTGACCTTCCTAACCACTCTAGATCCGGCTTGTTTGTTAATATTTGTATAAAGGTAAAGAAAATAAGTAATTACGGGGTTTTTTCTTGCCCCTGATGTCAGGGGCCTGGGCCGATGATATTGCGAATTTTGCAACATTTTAACCTAAATTGGGAAATAAATTTCAAACAACAGAAAGATATATTCATGGAAATTATCCCTTATAATATCAATTGTTTATATTTTGAATCCCTCCTAGAGCATGTTTGTTCTACTTCCGTTCTCCTTTCAGTTAATGATACGTAAATTGGAAATGAATTTCTTGTTTTGGAGAAAAGATTGAATTGGGAGTTTTTAGGTCTAAAATTGGGGAAAGGACCTCTTTACCGAATTTCGGCCCCATACAGACCATAAAAAATTCTCTTGTAAATGATTAATTTCCTTGACAAACTAGAGATCACGGGTGCCCCATTCCCTCCATCGTCCAGATTGAAAGGTTTAATTATTGCTTGTTCTATCATGATTTTATTTTTGATTTACCTAGGGGCTTAACCAAAAATGTAATCATGATAACTTCGATTCTAAAAATAAAGAAAAACATGCATTTTTATCTTTTCAAAATTCTTGGAGGTAGCCGGTTTAAATCTGACCAAAACAATTTCAATTGTTCATTTCAAAAAGATTGATCACGACGTCAAATTTAGAGTTAAAAAATGTAAGTTTTATAGGAGTTTCTATCGAAGATTTGGTCAAGAAATGTGTGTGTTAAATATGCCTTGCATAGGATATAAAGTTCCCGATTCATCCCTCAGATAAAGAAGTAGCTTGTTCCCGAAACGTGTGTACGTCCACGTACAGACAATGGACATGACTATCTATCCCCGAGAAATTTTTGGAAAATTTACTCAAATCGGTGGTTTCTGAAGTGTTTTGGGGCTATTTCTGACTAGTTTCATAGATTTATTACGGAAACAGTAGTTTAATGCTTCCAAAAGCATATCATAAGTGCCCCTTCTTTGGGCACTGCCGGGGGGGGCACGTGCCCCCGTGCCCCCCCGGCTGAATCCGCCACTGAACACGGCATCTTTCTGCAGACAACAATGCAGTTCGTCCTTGAACTTCGTCTACTGACGCGTGATCGACTTACTACGTCACACTTCTTGGAAGTGTACATGTGGGAAACCTAGATTTTGACACATTTAATCACTGGGGGTAGACGGCGTCGTTTGATAATGCATACATGTTTTGAATCTGTATTAAAGCAATAAATAAAATTGGCATTTTATCAGAAATTAATCCGCGTAAGTTCTAAAGTCACGTGATAGGCTCTTGCGATTATCGAGAAATAAAGCAACAGTTGGTTTGGTACCTTTATATCAGGGAAACGCAGTAGGAATGTAAATATTATGTTTTAGTCGTCAACTTTGACCCTTTAAAAACCCTCCAGCCACAAGAACTAATGGTTGAAGGCAATGGTATATGCAGACATTGACATCCGTGCTAGTTCTCTGCATCATTTTTTCTCAAGTTCTTTAAGATTTATGTTTTGTTTCGTTTCGTTTCTATCTTTTTTTTTAGATTAAACATATTTATTGCAATCAAATATAACATTGCATCGGATTGGGCACAAGTTGTCCAACTTAGATTTGCCCTCTCCGTTTAACATTGACAAAACAAAATTGCGCATGCAAGATATCAATAATTATCTAAGTTATATACACAAAATATTTAGCTGAGATAAATAGAAATATATAATATGAACTTTTACATAATTATTTGTGTGTGTGTGTGTGTGTGTGTGAGAGAGAGAGAGAGAGAGAGAGAAAGAGAGAGAGAGAGAGAGAGAGAGAGATGCTACTTAACTTATATATGTTTAACATGTAAATCTTTTACTCTTGCTGATAAACGTCTGAACTGATTTTGCTAGGTAAAGATTTTGATCATTTGTGAGGTTCAGGTTACCATAGAGAATATCGTTTATATTAGGTTGAATGTTAAATCGTATGAATACATTATTTAGGTCAATTCTTAAATTGGTATATAATGGACATTGTAAGAAAAAGTGTTCGGCATTCTCACGTCCATTCCCACAATTACAATTGCGTACACTGCTTAAATTAACTCTATATAAATCATCATTTAATCTGCTACAATTATGTCTCAACTGCGTATGAATTATGTTAAGACTTCGTTTGCCAACACTTAAATAAGAAGAGGGAGGACTTGTTCTCGGATTTATACTTGTTTTAAACTTTTTAAACTGATCAATATCCTTGATTTCATTTGGAAGATTATTCCATGCAGTTATTGAGGAGGGGAAAAAAGAATTTTTATAAACATTTAGACGACATCGAGGAATTGATACATTATTGGCATTTCTTAATGGATATTGAGTAGTTTCGCCTACCATAGGTAGCATTAGACTGTTTAGATATACTGGTGCTAAGTTGTTTTGTATTTTATATACCATACATAATTTTCTGTTTGTACGTCGTGCCTGAAGAGTTTGGAAGCCAGTTTCAAAATACAGTGCATCAGTAGAACAGAATATAGGTAGACCAGTTATAATCCTCAGAGCCTCCTTTTGAGTCTTCTCAAGTCTGTCAATATCAAATTTACTTAAACCATCCCATACTTCACAGGCGTATTCGAAATGTGGTCGAATGAAAGATATATATATTTTACTCAATGTATCTCTGTTTAAACTATATTTCAACTTTCTCAACACAGAAATCTGTTTAGTTACCTTTTCAATAATATAATCAACATGAGAGGACCACTTACCATTCATATCAAACATAACGCCTAAATGTTTATGGGTAGGAGTAGGAGTTATCTGCGTGTCACCAAATGTAAAGGAAATATTTTCTAATTCTCTGTTTTTGGCTCCAAATACCATTATTTTAGTTTTATTAGGATTGAAAGATACCAACCAATTTTTTGCCCATTCATTTATAGCTACCATATCTTGATTACTTACGTTAACAATTTCTTCAATCGAGCTAGAGATATGAGAGTTAGATGTATCGTCCGCGAATAGTCTCGTCAGTCCATTAAGTCCGTCGGGTAAGTCATTTATGTAGGTCAAAAACAACAGGGGCCCGAGTACTAACCCCTGGGGCACGCCCGCCCCCAATTTTCCCAAAGTTGAAATTCCCGATTCGATTTTAACCTGTTGTGTTCTATCTGATAAATAATCGCTTAGCCAATTTAGAAGACACCCATTAAATCCATATTTGCCAAGTTTATAAATCAAACCCTTTATCTAAATATTTTACGCAAGCGATCACGTACACGAATTTCATGACGTATTTGGGAGTTGAACCATGGGCGGTCGTCGGGGCGTATAACTACTGTTTTTTGTGGTATGTATTTTTTACATAATTCAGTAACATGTTTATTAAACTTATGGACACAGCATGTGATATCATCTGAACTAAACATGTTGGACCAGTCGGTATTCACTAGATCATCATTTAGGGAGTCGTAATCCCCATCTTTATAAGCCCAAATATTACGAGTATACTTTTTTGGAAGTGGATTTTTAACGTTAAGTACAGTATAGGTAGCGTGGTGGTCACTAATGTCATTTGTAATTTCAAACGTACCTGATTCTAGGAGAGATATCGATTCAGATACTATGAATGGATCAAGTGCTGTTTCGGATAATATACTAACCCGTTTCGTTTCGTTTTGTTTCGTTTCGTTTCGATCTGTTTCGTTTCGTTTCGATTTGTTTCGTTTCGTTTCGTTTTTGTTTCGTTTCGCACTTTACAGGGACCCCAGAGACGGTCCTGTTTGTTTTATTTTCTAATAGTCCCAATCAAAGCAACATGTATAGCGGACTACGGGGTAAGGAAGGTCGGTGAAGTATATAACTTGTACATGTTAATTTAAAAAAAGAAGACGCTGTTACTTTGTTGAAGTCAGATCGACAAGCTTTTTTGAAAAGCTTATACTTGTATATGCTCTAGATAGTGTAATAATTCCATTACACCATATAAGCATTTTTAAAAACAATTAATGTCTTATCAGTGATAGTCCAGGCAGAAATACTTGTAATCCAACTAATGGATGTATGGAAAGCGAAATTCTAAATACATGTATAGCCTAAATATTATACCAAAGAACCAGCTAAGGTCAGATCTATACCTTCACGGAGATACCCTTAATTTTAGAATCATTAAAATAATGATGACAGTGAATTTGAAAATGTGTTTAAAGTCATGTACCAACATACTATGAAACTATAGGGGACAATATCATTGGGGACAATCAGTCCACCAACAGAGATACAAACCTTGTGGTTGAATTATCAATATTTTTTTAAAATATATATGTTCTGGTGTAGTTACTCCATTACACGTTATGCGCATCTCATCAAATATGTATCATCAGTGATGCTCTACTGAGGTCTTACTAGAGGAAACCCTGGACTAACAGTCTATAGCAGATAACACAGTTCAACAGTATATATGATCCACACAATTCCATCCAATTCAATCAAATTGAGAAACGCATACTCTTGTAATTAACGAGACCTTCTACAACCATATAAGTTTATAACATAATGTTTATATATTATATTGTTATAGCTTTATTGTTTCGTCTCTCCTGATTTCAAATCAAATCCATACCGTATTTACATATTTCAACTCATCCGGTAGAGCATGTACTAATGTTTTGGATTTTCACAGTAGAAATTTAAGAATTTCTAAGAAACTTTAGAGCTTTCATAAACCAATTAAGACTATCTGGAAATTTACAAAAAGTATTCTCAGCTTCTTTTGAAATTTGGATCTACAAGACATTAAAACAGAGTATATATATATTGTTTAGAATTTCATAACCTACCCTCTATGGTTACATTTTAAACAAAATAAGAAGGATCAGAGGTAGACAGAATATCCACCGAAAATGCATCAGAATCATCAATCACTTTTTACATAATACATGTATGTGCATATAGTCTGATGTCATTAGAAGGATACAAATACATGATACTTGGCCAATCTACTGTTCATGTATCCTTTATCTTCTCGAGACAAGTGTACATAATACGTATATACAAGTTTGTCTCTAGAGGATGTGCTCTCTTAAAAAGAACTGACTATGAAGATGGGGCTCCACCTGTCCTCTCTGTTAATCATTATTGCATGCAAGAGCTCCGGCGTCGCTTGTTGGTTTATGTGTTGTCTTTTAATTGTGTTCAGTCTTTGGTGTCCTTTTTTTCTTTTTTTTTCTCTCTCTCTCTCTTTTCCCCCTTTTGCGTCTCTTGTTGTACATGTGTTTGTCTAAATTGTATTCGGTGTTTTTCTGTCGATGCTTCAACCAAGTCCTTTCAGTTTCAACAATTTACAAAGTTGTTATTCACAGGTACAATAACATATTAACTATTCTGAACTTCTTTCAAAATTTTGGTCGACTCCAGCATTAGAGTAGATCTCTATATATCACTGGGAATGTAATTGCCTTCATTTTATGGTGACCTAATAAACTATAAATCAGAAGGATCAAAGGCAGATCAAACTTCAACCACAAATGTCGGTCGCCTGCTTTACCGAGAATATGTTCCTACTATATACAGTAATCACAAATCTACAGTTTTGTACCAATGTCTTTTTCAACGTTGCAAACTGGCCAACCGTGACGACGGGACTCCATGGCGTGCCTTGTGCAAAATTTGTTAGAGAAGACTGGTGTCTTTGATTTTGCAGTTTTCCGTATATTTTTCTACTTGCATGAAACTTCAAAAATATTTACACTACTAGTAAATAGGCCTACTTTGCACCTTCAAAAAGGAAATATTTTCAAATCATATTTAATGGCAGATCGTCATGAGTTGTTGTTGATGTGTCGTTGTTGCATATGCATATTGTATCTTTATTTAGTATTGTTTGTTTGTTGGCAGATGGCGTCGAGTTCATGTGGATTGAAAAACTTTATTTACAAAACACGAATATTCTCGATGAAACGTTGTCATGGACAAAGCAAAATAAAAGAAGAAACTTGATTGGCTCTCCTTATGACGACATAAAATTTCAGCCAGTTGAAATTTAGTTTACATTTCCATTCCCAAGTTGGAAGCAAGTTCGTGCGAGCAGAAGAAAATAAACTGTCAACAGGTAAAAAATAAACAAAAACGTGAAGTATTTAATTTTCTTAGACAATTTGAAATAGTTTTGAATTTTGGAGCTCCCGTTCAGTTTTTCTATGGAAACTAGTTTGTATGGAATTTCCTCTGACTTTTAACATAAGTTGTTCTTCTTTTCTTCTTCCAAATGAGTGCATAACCGCGAATGACGGTTTACAAAATACGGATAATCACGGACCACGGAAGTCACGGATCGAGGGGAAAATGGTACAAAATACGGATTATTTTCTACGGAGAATGCTTTATTTCCGTGAAAATCCTAGTCCGACTTGCAGACCTACGACGGTGTTATCTGTTTTATCGTCTTCGGTCTGACTGCTATGCATAGGCAAAACCAGGCCTAGAGGGGATTTTTTAGGGGGAGAAGGACTGGGCGAGTTATTTTTTGCTTGAAGAGACTGGAATTTGTCAAAAAAGAACGACTTTCCCGAATTTTTTTTCGCACAGAAATTCTCAAGTTTTGCCTATGCATAGCAGTCAGACCGAAGACGAAAAAACAGATAACACCGTCGTAGGTCTGCAAGTCGGACTATGAAAATCCATGACAAATATAAAACAATAAAAACGCAAAAAATAGACTTCTGGTGATTTACTACCATTAAATTTCTTATGAATTTCTGCATTATAAACATTTGATCTTTGTTGATTTTCTGATTTGATTCACATTAAGTTTGGAATTTTGACATCTAGGATGAAACCATTTTCTGCATTTTGTACATCGAAACATAAGTCCATGATCTGGCATTCTGCATGTACAAAAGAGTCGTATCTCATGTTGGAATCCTGTACTTTGATTCCGTTGGCATTCGTGTGACGGAAATTTACTGAAAATTCCTCTTTCTAAACATGAACGGAGATGAGGTCTCATCTGTTCTGTTATATACTGGACATTTTCCGGAAGACCCCCGTGCATATTCAACTGCATTTGCTATGGCATAAACTCCACAATCATTTCCGTTTTTCTGGACATCAGAGTTCATGAAATGAACTTTTATCGTCGGTGACGGTGAGTGGAGTATACTCCACGGAAGATGACACACGGTACGACATTCCACTGTCGTATAGGTTGACATTTGCAGAACATATGTCTGCATTCACGGTAGTGATTGTGATCCAATGTTGACAATCTGTACAAAGTTGTCAAAAACTGGTCGGAAGCATGGAGTTTCTGCGAAAACGCGCAGGACTGAAATCCATCTATGTTTGGATATTGTTTCTTTAAGATAGTTTGTGCCGCATCAATAGCTGAATCATCCAACCAGCCATTATCCACTGTACCGTCGATACGTCCGAATGATTCCTCCGTGATTTCTATTCTCACAGAGTTTATGCTATCATGTACGTCATTTACGGATGTGTGAGTGTCACGGACGTCTGCCATGGATCTATGGGCATTCTCACGGAAATCATTCACGGATGTACAATGTACATGGTTCTTCAGTGGACAGCTTAGCTCGTTTAACTTCACTGTCATCTGGAAGCTCGTAATCTGTATCGCCGGGTCTTGGTTGTTTTCTGCCTGGTTTTTTCTTTCCTCTTGCGTTTTTCCGTAGAACGGTCAGATTTACGGATTTTGAAGGCACGGACACGTCAACATCCATTCTTAATGCTATTTTGACGGACAAGATATGACATAATTTCCTTTGATTTTGTGATTTTTGTCAGCTTTGTAAAGCTTGTGCGAACTTCGATCCGTGTTGTTTATAATATTTTCCTCTTTTTTTTTAATCACGGATGGTTTGGGTCTCAAGGAAATTTTTGTTTGTTTGAGGCAGTTTCCGTGAGCTTTTGGTTTTGATACAGATGCATCACCGATGTAGATACATGTAAGAAAGACAGTAAGATAGAAAATAATTTGATTGATTATTTAATTTGCAAGCATTTACCTGTGTCCATCTGCCACCCAATCTCTGCTTTCTATATCATTTTTAGGGTGAAAAACGTAAATTTCGGATTCCACCTCCATAGCGTATCACATAGTAAGACGTCACCATGGAGATCATTGTTCATTGTTCATTTCACGGACATCGCCGTATATTTACACAGCTCCGTGAGTGATGCAACGTCATAATAACAAAGAAAAAAATAAACGTTTAATTATTTAATTCTTTTGATGAAATAGAGTTGGAAAACATTTTTCCGTGTGTCCGTAATCTGTCCGTGAGACCGTAATCTGTCCGTATTAAGTCCGTATTAGTTCCGTATTTTGTACAAAATATTCCTATTTTCCGTGAATCCGTAGTCCGTAATTATCCGTATTTTGTCAACCTCCACCGCGAATGGCGTATTTTTGCACTTTTGTAAGGCCCGGCTCTACTGTCCACACGGCTCATTTAAGAAACTTGATCAACATAATTTTAAACCGATGACTCATCATGAGTACATGAAGACTCTTCTGTCATGCAGAGAAGTCCTTTTGGAAGTGGCTGTGGATATGAACATTCGTATCTGTACTGGTGAAGAGTTTATGACTAAGACCAAAAGTCCACAGGACATTTGTCCTGTAGTTTAATGAAATTTCTTAAAATCTATTGGACAAAGCTAACAAATTACCGGACTGTGAATTACAAAATGGGTTATTTCAAATTTGCTGTTTGTATTGAGTCTTTGCGGAATACAGTTTTTTCCCCTTACAAATGGTCTCTGACGAAAAACCATTATGACGACATGAAAATTGTATGGTAATGTGGATTTTATTTCCCAGAATTTTAGAACTGTTTCCATAGAATTTGATGATGTCATAATCAGTCTGTGATGAAATATTTCTTCCAGCATAATATTTATTCCTTGGAACTTTTATCATATAATATTTTTTCCGAAGAACTTTTATTATGTATCAAAAATTCCAAAAGGAAGTTTTATTATGTAATGAATCTTCCATGATCATAATAAAAGTTCTCATGCCATGGAAAATATATTACATAACAAAAATTCCATCTGGATTTTTTTAATGTTCATAATAAAAGTTCTTATACTAGTACCATGGAAAAATCTTGTAGAACAAAAATTCCAATAAGGATTTCATATACATGTATGTGCATAATAATTGTCACTGGAAAAAATATAATAATGTACTTATTTAGAAATTCAAAAATGTAGTATTCAGAATAAGAAATAATAAATTTCAAGAATCGTGTACTGTACAGTGTATTACATCTGTACAGCTTGAAAATTTGATCCCTACGTACATTATTTGGATGATACAGATTTCTTCTGATAGCTGAGTGATGAACTTGTAGGAAAAAAATTAAAAAGTATTCAATGTGATTATAATAAAATTGAAAAGGTAAATGTATCAATATGTTCAATAACATATGAACCATTCCACAGAATTTTTGTTATGTAATATTTATTCCTGTAAGCTAATGATTTTACTGTAATCATTGAAATGTTTGAATCATGAGATTAATATATCCCTAAATCAACGCTATTTATGTGTTTGAGGCATAGATGGAAAAAATATTATACATGATACTCCAATATGTTCAATAACATATGAACCATTCCACAGAATTTTTGTTATGTAATATTTATTCCTGTAAGCTAATGATTTTACTGTAATCATTGAAATGTTTGAATCATGAGATTAATATATCCCTAAATCAACGCTATTTATGTGTTTGAGGCATAGATGGAAAAAATATTATACATGATACTCCAATATGTTCAATAACATATGAACCATTCCACAGAATTTTTGTTATGTAATATTTATTCCTGTAAGCTAATGATTTTACTGTAATCATTGAAATGTTTGAATCATGAGATTAATATATCCCTAAATCAACGCTATTTATGTGTTTGAGGCATAGATGGAAAAAATATTATACATGATACTCACATATAATATTTCTTCTGTTTTAAAGAAAATGATTCCTTTGGGTAAGTGTAAAAATAGTAAAACATCGACAATTTTCATAATATGTTTCCGTCTATATAGAGGGAAACATAATTATGAAAATTGTTGATGTTTTACTCTTTTTCACGTACCGAAGGGACTGTGGAAAAAGTATTATGGACAAGGAAAAAATATTCTATAACAAAAAATCCTGGGAATTTTTATTATAATAATAAGCCTTCCAGGAGGAAGAAATATTATGCGGAAGAAAAGTTCGTTCACAAGTCTACGTCAGATACTGTCTCAAATGGTGATTACTCTGGTTTTCGAAAATAGCGAATATATAGAAAAATCTGAGAGAGACTGAAAAGTATACAAATGTTAAAAAAAATTACTAGATGTAGAATTCATGAACATTATTTAGATATCCGTGACACGTAACAGCATGTGGTCAATATCTCTATATTTTCAATGGGTACAATATCGATACAATTTTCTATAGAATTAATTCACAAAATGTGAATAAATTGGGCATGTGAGCATTATATTGTGGCCATTAATATCATGTTTATAACTCGCGCTGTTACTGTAAAATGACTTGTGATGCAATGCCGAAAAATATATGGGACATGCTGTGATTTCACTGAAATATCTATCCTTGTACATATTTAAAGAGAGATCTTAGCCAGGACAATGCATTTAAGATGATGATGTTCAATAAAATTAATATACTATTAAATACTTTATATTTAACCAACAATCGATAATGTGACAATATGACAGAAACTTTTTAATCTGAAGTTGAAAGAGCATGACGATGTCAGAGCAACAAATTTCATAGGGACTTAAATGTCTTATTGAGGATCAAATATTGTATATGTTTAAAGGAAAATGTTATTATCTTGGAACAAAAAATCATAGGACATTTTGTCCGGCTCGGAACCAGAAACTGTCTGACATTTGAAAAATCCTACGGAGATCGCCGGCAATCCGGCACTTTTCGTAAACTCTGCTGGTGTAAAAGCAGTAACAGAACAGAATAGGGCTGGATATCAAAACCAAATTTTCGATACAATACAATCACAGGATGAATACCTTGAACATATATCAAAACTTACAAGTAACTTTAATCCATCAGATTCAGAAAAGCATTTACCTATTAAATGTTCGATGACAATACAAAAAGCACCGATGTCCAATATATCGTATCTAATTTTTGGCGGATTGGAAAGCAATTCCGGCCTATAGATTGACGATGTCCGTCCGTCTGTCCGTCCGTCCGTCCGTCTGCCGTTAAAGTTCCTGGTTGAGGCAACATCTAAGGAACTATATGCAGTAGAAACTTTATATTATACATTTAGGTTGCCCATGATGAGACCTTTCAATTTATGCCGTAACATTTTACCCAGTGACCTTGACCTTGGACTTTGACCTAGTTAAAGATTTTGGTTAAAGTTTCTGGTTAAAGCAAAATCTAAGGAACTGTATGCAGTAGAAACTTTATATTATACATGTAGGTTTGCTTCTGACAAGACCTCTCAATGTACAATGTATGCTGTAATATTTGACCTAGTGACCTTAACCCAGTTGGTGACAAAAATTTACTTTGCAATTCGGCCATACCGTCTTTAGCGGTGTTTTATTTTTCTTCCTTATTTTGCCTTTAGTCATAGATAAATCCTTTTTTCATTCGGTCCCAAACTTTCCTGTCAATGTGTTTTAGAGAAAACAAACATGTGAGGTCACTTTGCTTTCCAACGTTTCTAGAATAAAAACTAAAGATTGAGTCGATATTACTTTGAAGTAAGAACCTTTTTCGACGAGTTATTTTATGCATCCTGTTACCATGGAAACAAATGTTGAATGTATATGTAATTTTCCTGAACAGATTATTTAAATCCTCTTAATTTAATATAATTTGATTATTCAATGCTCTGTACCTTACTGTACCAGTATGTCATGTAAATTTGCTTCAATTTCAAGAAAAATTGCTCATTCAAAATGTGCCATTTTAGGCCTGATTTTACCTATATTTCACTT
The DNA here is from genome assembly GCA_033119305.1 of Pinctada imbricata. Lineage (NCBI taxonomy): Eukaryota > Metazoa > Mollusca > Bivalvia > Pterioida > Pteriidae > Pinctada > Pinctada imbricata. The sequence goes on along the minus strand of VSWD01000006.1, from coordinate 35,212,368 downwards.
ACTTTTGACATGAGTGATAATGATTTGAATTACAGTTGCCTATTTTCCTGAATAGTACTATCCTACTGACCTAGGACTTAATGGGAATGGAAGGAAATCTATGTAGAAATAAAATTTTTCTGTTTACATGAATTTGCCAGTGAAGTACACGTAGGTTACTTGGGAACATTTGGTACAAAGATTCCAAGTACATGTATAAATACCTATCATATGTAAAAAGCTAATTTCTAAAAATCTATGCCTGCTACATTTGTATCTTTACAAATGTAGATATTTTAAAGACAATTTGATGCTATCATGACCTTTAAAAAATTTCAAGGTCATTTGCTCAATGTTAATTCTTTTATTCAGGTTGGAGCACTGACAACAAGTAAAAATGGCACAGAACATTGTAGAGCAGCAGTTGCTGCAGGCAACCAAGATAATGGAGCAGCAAGTTGATGCTGAGATAGAAAGGTTGGAGAAAATGGATGATGATGATTTCGAAAAGCTGCGACAGAAGCGAATGGATGCAATGAAGAAAGCTCAGCAGCAGAAGCAGGAGATGTTGTCTGCAGGACACGGAAAATACTACGAGATTGCTACCGAAAAAGATTTCTTTGATGAATGCAAGAAAAGTAAAAAGGTTGTCTGCCATTTCTACCGAGATAGCACGTTCAGGTGCAAGATCATTGACAAACATTTGAACATTTTAGCACCAAAGCATATTGAGACTAAGTTCATTAAAATTAATGCAGAGAAATGTCCGTTTTTGGTGGAAAGACTACGTATTGTAGTTTTACCTACCCTATGCGTTGCTATTGATGGAAAAACCACAGACTATGTCGTAGGCTTTGACGATTTAGGTGGCGTAGACGATTTTCCTACGGAGATGTTAGAATGGAGACTTGGAAGAGCTCAAGTTATCAACTACAATGGGGATTTACTGAATCCCCCTGAGTTTGGAGAGAATAAGAAGAAAACTGGAATTCTTGGATACGCTAAAACCAATAAAACAATCAGAGGTAGAGATGATGACGATAGCAGTGATGAGGATGATTGGTAGCGATCAGGCTTTTTTAGCTTTAGCAAATTTCGAATAAAAAATAAGAACCATAGCTTGTAAGCATTCATTATGGTGTAGACAAGTTCAAAGACTTAAGTGAAGCAAAACTATTTATTTAATGGTACATCTTATTTATAATAGTGTGTTCAAATTTTATTTTGAAAATCAAAGATTCAAATACTTTGTAAATCCATCAATCATTTGATCAATTCATTCAGAAGCAGCCCACATGTACAAAATTAAAGCATGACAATGTTCATTTTGCCTAAACAGAGGTTAATGTGAGCTTGTTTGCCATACTTGCAGTTTACAGTTACCTATTCAGTTACATGTTAGAACATTTCTGTTCTCTACTAGTTTATTACTGAACATGTATAGAAGTATGTTTACATGGCAATACATTTGAGAAATGCTGCATTTACATGCCTCATGTAACAAATGATAGGCCTTGTTTGACTTAGTCTTCAGCAAGTTGCATGTATCAAGGTCTGCATCATGAGCTTAGTTCTTTGATTATCTAAAATATTTGTTAAGATAGATGCAATGTTACAGAATACATTGTAATTCTGAAATAATTTTGGGAATAGTAATGTAAATAATGTGTGTATTTGTTTTACGTTATTACATGTATAAGCCTTTAAGAATATTTCATCAAGACTTTACATCTTCCATTAGAAATAAATTTATCAATTCAAATGCTGAAAAATTGTTTCATAACCTTGAGTGAAAATTACATTTGTATATCATTCATTCACTTGACATGATATCATCCACAAAACTTGGCTAGGTAGGTATTTAAAAATCTAGATTTATGACAAAAATCAGAATCATTCGGATGCAATAAAGAAATTTCAACAATATTTTTTTCAGATAGTTTTATTTGATGCAATTCAAAGGTATATAGATATGTAGTTGTCTCTCAAACAGTATGCAAGGCATACCTGCATCTTTTAAACATATTTGACCTAGACTTTTGTACAATCTTCTTCCCTTGATATTGTGGTCATTTGAGTATTTTATGGCAGCTTAATTTTTTAGCCTTTTTGCCTATACTCCGAGTTATAAGTCAGGGTCAAGGTCACAAGGCCAAAGTGGTTGTATCTTAGTAAAGGTACATGTATCAGAGGAAATTAACATGTAGATCATGAAATTCTTAGCTACGGGTATCACATAATCCAAAAGAGATGTGAAAGATTTTAGTTGTTCAAAAAACCCATAGGCCAAGGTCACTAGGTTAATAGTTCAGGTATTAAAGAAAGGGCAGGTCAAGAAGAATTTGAATTGCACATTGTTGTCGTGTCTTTGCAGTGACTTTCTGTTAAAAAAGTAGAAAAAAGCCCATTTTTACCGAAGTTGTGTCAAATAAAAAGGTTAGGCAGTTGCTCATCCAAAAATAAGCTCTTTTCTGACGTAATGCAATTAATGGTACATGTATTTTACTGACTCCCAAAAGAAACGTTACATATAAATGAATTGAAATAAATTTACCATATACAAACACACATGTATAACAATTTTTTGGATAAATTAAATTCAGATCATGCATAGTTCATTTCATGAAACAAATGTTAATTTTATCACATGACCATTACGCAATACCTTTGCTAAAAGCAAGGATGGCATAAAGAAAATCACAAATCTATCCATTATTGGTAAATTCGACTCATTTGCAGGTTCACGGAGTCTTGAATCCGTTTTCTGCAGGTCTCCTACTGGTATCGCTCACATTTACTCTATTGTTGGTACGTTTACGCTACTGTTGAGTGAGCCGTAGAGAGATTTCGTCGATATGACGTCACATAAGGCTGTGGTGCTTACACAGGGTCTTACAGGCCGATGATTGATCCAATCATCCTGTAACGGCTAGCTAAACGTGAAATAATGTTTTTCGTTTCTCGGAATTACGCGGAAACGTCAGAATGACCTAGACCTGCTTCCAACATTCCAACTGCTTGACGTTGCTATTCTTTGATTAATTTTGACACCTCGAGGAGAGAGACATTTTGCAAAAATAAATGATTTTTTGTTTTGTGAGATCATAGTCTATCGAACACGTTGTTTTAAAATTCACCTGGATTAAACCAAGATATCTTGGTAAGTGCATAGCTCGTGCAAATCATGACAATGTAAATATTGACGTTCTGGATGAGTGGACAGCGCAAAAAGTTGTGTATATTGAAGTAATTAGACTTACAAAACAATTTTATCATAAAATTCTACATATTTCAAATATTGATTGAAAATTGTTTGGAATACAACCATGTATCGTATCTTTTGGGAGACAGTATATTATTATAGAATATTGAAGCCGTGTCATATACATGTAGCATTCAAAAGGTGTACTAGACCAACAAGGTCGAAATGAAAAACCTATCACCTGCCCTGCGAAAGTTATGTACAATACAGTTAGGACCAGTTTTGAGAGTTGAAATATTGACATTGAAAGAAAGGTCTTTATTGGAACAAAATTCATAAATACGTGTATTGCCAAATCCATGGCAATATTTATATTTTATGTTTCAATAAAATATGTTTAATCTAAAGCACGTGCGAAATGTCAGAATCATGTCACTTCATCGTTATTTTAAAAGTTTGAAACATATACTCAAAGTTCATTAGAAGCAATACAGAACTTCAGATACATGGCATAACAAAAGTCAAGGCAACAAATCATGTTCACAGTGGTTTATGATTCATCCGTTTGTTTGAGAGTGGCTGTTATTAAAAGATGTGTCGCAACCTTGACTTAACAGCAAATACCAAACACAAACACGGAGGGACATTAATATGTAGAATTTACCGGTCATATTCCCTGAAAATTTGAAAAAGGTTCAGGGGGAGTAGCATCTGTTGTATTAGTTTCTTCCTTGATCCCCCTCCCCGAGCTTAAAATTTCGGGCGACAATTCATGATAGAATGAGGAACAAATACAAAAGATGCTACTCCCCCTAACCCTTTTGAAATTATACTGGTAGCAATAAATGCGGTGAACAATGTGATGCTGATTTGCAAGGACAATTTCGACTTCCCTGCAACCGCAGATCTCAATTCCTGAATTTTTGCGTGCAGGAAGAAGGGACTAGATCCTCTTTTAAAGTTGCTTTTATCGACCCGAGTTCGTAGCCCTATATATGGAGTATACACGCGGAAATTCACAAAACCTTACATGAAGCAGGTGATTTGCTGACATTTTTTAAAACTGATTAGCTGACGCCCCTCCCCCTCCCCTTTTAGAAAACGCTACCATTTCACGAAATCATAAAAAGGAGCAGATATTAAAGTCGTCTTCCAAAATTGTTTTTTAATTATCCGATCTGTCAACCAAGATTACGACAAGCCAATGTATTTCATTGGCTATAGCATTTCAGCTTCATTTCCTAAATCACAGCTCAGAATTATACGAAACCAAAAAGGTGGCAGTTACAATACTCATTGGACGAGTCAACATCATGTCATCTAACAAAATTGTGTTTTTCGATGATCGTCAGACAAGATGGTGGCCAATTCATAAGATAGACGACGTTTTCTATTGATCCCAATTAATTTTTATGGAACCTTTTAAAAAGGCTATACGAAGCTTTGCTTTGTATGGATTTTAAAAATGACAATCAAAGGTCCCGATTAACACTTTGTTTTTACTTCTTTGTACTACCGCCATGTGGTAGGATTTTGGGTAAATCCCAAAGGAAGTAAGTTATTATCATACCGTACCTCTCACGGTGTAGCCTTACTACATCCCCCAAATTTATGGAGTGTGCATTACTAATGTACTATATTGACTTCACTACGAACTTTACTAAAATAAAACAAGTACAAGTGACATCGCCCATTGTGTAACATCAAATTGCATTTACCAAATTTCGCTCCTTATTTGATATCCCGAATGCCCGTCGATATACCCACGGATGAGCAGGCACTGGCCACAGCGGAACACACCTTCAAGACACACGGACATCCGACAACAACTTCAGCAAACAACGGGAGAAAACGAGAAATAACAACACACAGAACGGTCCGTCAAATTACAGCGGACAACGAGACACAACAACACCCACACAGAACGGTCCGACAAACAACAGGAGACAACTAGAAACACAACAACACTCACACAGAACGGTCCAATAAACAACAGGGGACAACTAGACACACAACAACACTCACACAGAACGGTCCAACAAACAACAGGAGACAACTAGACACACAACAACATCCACACAGAACGGCCCGACAAACAATAGGGACAACGAGACACACAACAATACCCACACAGAACGGTCCAACAAACAACAGGGTACAACGAGACACACAACAACACCCACATAGAACGGTCCGACAAACACCGAGATACAGCAACACCCACACAGAACGGACCAACAAACAACAGGGGACAACTAGACACACAACAACACCCACACAACGGTCCGTCAAACTACAGGGGGCAACTAGACACACAACAATACCCACACAACGGTCCAACAAACAACAGGGGACAACAAGAAACACAACGACACCCACATAGAACGGTCCAACAAACAACAGGGGACAAGAAGACACACAATAACACCCACACAGAACGATCAAACAAACAATGAGACACACAACAACACCCATACAGAACGATCAAACAAACAACAGGGGACAACAAGACACACAACAACATCCACACAGAACGGTCCAATAAACAACAGGGGACAACGAGACACACAACAATACCCACATAGAACGGTCCAACAAACAACAGGGGATATCGAGACACACAACAACACCCACACAGAACGGCCCAACAAACAACGAGACACACAACAACAACCACACAGAACCGTCCAGTAAACTACAGGGGACAACGAGACACACAAAAATACCCACACAGAACGATCCAACAAACAGCAGGGGACAACGAGACACACAATAATACCCACACAGAACCATCTAACAAACAACAGGGGACAACGAGACACAACAACACCCACACAGAACGGTCCAACAAACAACGAGACACACAACAATACCCACACAGAACGGTCCAACAAAGTACAGGGGACAACGAGACACACAACAACACCCATACAGAACGGTCTAATAAGTTACAGGGGACAACGAGACACACAACAATACCCACACAGAACGGTCCAACAAAGTACAGGGGACAACGAGACACACAACAACACCCATACAGAACGGTCCAATAATTTACAGGGGACAACGAGACACACACCAACACCCATACAGAACTGTCCGACAAACAATTGGGGACAATGAGGCTTACAACAACACCCACACAGAACGGTCCGACAAACACCAGGGGACAACGAGACACACAACAACACCCACACAGAACGGCGGTCCAACAAACTGCAAGGGACAAAGAGACGCACAACAACACACGTACACATAAAGGTTCAACAAACAACAAGGGACAAAGAGACACACAACAATACCCACAGCGAACGGTCCAACAAACTACAAGGGACAAAGAGACACACAACAATACCCACACAGAACGGTCCGATAATTTACAGGGGACAACGAGACACACAACAACACCCATACAGAACGGTCCAACAAAGTACAGGGGACAACGAGACACACAACAACACCCATACAGAACGGTCTAATAAGTTACAGGGGACAACGAGACACACAACAATACCCACACAGAACGGTCCAACAAAGTACAGGGGACAACGAGACACACAACAACACCCATACAGAACGGTCCAATAATTTACAGGGGACAACGAGACACACACCAACACCCATACAGAACTGTCCGACAAACAATTGGGGACAATGAGGCTTACAACAACACCCACACAGAACGGTCCGACAAACACCAGGGGACAACGAGACACACAACAACACCCACACAGAACGGCGGTCCAACAAACTGTAAGGGACAAAGAGACGCACAACAACACACGTACACATAAAGGTTCAACAAACAACAAGGGACAAAGAGACACACAACAATACCCACAGCGAACGGTCCAACAAACTACAAGGGACAAAGAGACACACAACAATACCCACACAGAACGGTCCAACAAACTACAAGGGACAAAGAGACACACAACAATACCCACAGCGAACGGTCCAACAAACTACAAGGGACAAAGAGACACACAAAAACACCCACACATAGCTGTCCGACAAACTACAGGGGACAACGAGACACACAACAACACACACACACACACAGAACTATCCAACAAACAACATGAAAAAAAAAAACGAGACACACAACAAAACCCACACAGAGTCTGAGACTTTAGACAGTCATACGCTATTTAATTAAATAGCGTAGTTATCTGGATTACGAACGAATAACTTTCCCACTTACCCGGCTGCACAGATGTCTTCCGAGATCTACAGCTTACTGATTTTGACAGGGTTCGTTATTGAGTCCCCACGGTCTGTCACTATGCAATGCAGAGGAGAATGTGGTGTTTCCATTAATAAGAAAAGTAAAGTGTAATTGATTGGATCTTGAAGGGATCGAACAATTTCAAGATGAAAATAAAATCTGGTATGATCATACATGTAAGATCATGAATAAATGGATATGTATGGACCATTGTCAAACATGAAAAGAACAAAGTAGTCAATAGGAAGGCCATACATGAAAAAAATGTATTGACTGAATGCGTGGACGGATAGACTGACCTAGATCATTTTTCCAGACGAGTGGAAGGCGGGGGGGGGGGGGGGGGGGGGGGGGGGGTTGTGATCTAGCTCATGATTTTGAAATTTTTTTTTTTACAAAAATGACAAAATCATTAATTAATTACAAGTTTGTTTAAGGTAAATCCTATCTCCCTTTCCTTTTTCAGAGAGAAAAAAAATGCTTTCAAATCGGGATACCTGTACCTTAATTTTAAAGTGTTGAGAAAAACGTACTTTTATTTCCAACTCGTTAAAGCTACATGTAGCCAATGGAACAAAAGAAAAGGTCTTTTTCATACGATAAAAGGACAGTTGTGTTCTTTAGTACTCGATATTGGAAAGTCGGGTTTTTTTTTTATTTTGTATGTATTACTTTCCTGAATTAAGCTATGACATTGAAATTTTACATAATTTTCATGTTTTAATAGCGTTATCCGAGAACGGAATCTGATTCATAGTAAGCGAAACCCGAAGCAGATGCCATATATCGGGTATTTTTGGCGCGGCGTGAATTTTGGCTTTGTTGGCGAATGCATTCGAGTCTGACTTCATTTAGCTAGAGATCTTCCACGGAATCAAATATTGCCTGTTTTTAAAATCTTAATCGTTAACCTGTATCTACCTGTACTACAACAGAATAAACTCGGGCTCTCACGCCACTTTTTGGGACTGGGACCTGGGCCTTTGGAATTTGGATAAATAGCGGCATTTTCTAAAAGATTGGAAAAATATTAATACGAAATGAAGTAGAATGCTTTCATTTGGATAATTCATTCACAAACAAAGACTTCTTTGAACGATCTCTTGTCAAATTCCACTTTAAACGCATTTATTCAAATTTTCTATGAGGTGTCAAATGGGAAAAAGTGGTCAATAAATTCATTGGTAAAAAAAGATACTACCAGTACTAGTATTTTGCATTGGGAATGGGGCCGAATATCGGCCCCAAATCAGGCGATCGAAAGTCATGAAACTTGAAGCCTCATTCTCTGTGAATAAAATCTTTTGTTTGCCATTTCCTTCCTCTCGTACGGTACTATGCAAACGGATACATGTATCATTTCCTCTGTATCATTACATGTATTCAGTGCAAAAACTTGAGTAAATTACAAGTACTAATTCTCCGTAAAACAAAGAGAATCTTATACCCATAAATGGGATATCATCACTTCCTTCCGAAACGCCTGTGAAAACCGTTATAGTAAAGTACATGTAGTACTCGGAATTGACCCATCCAGAGGATACGCTCCTTGACATTCTCACCATTCACGTCTGTCATCGTCCTGTTGAAAATAGCTGTAAATGGTATTTGAAATTATAATAGTGAAATTATTTAACAATTTGAACACAAACATGACGGAGGTCGGACGAGCCTGGGGTTTGTTTGTCTGCGTGGTTCTCATCTGTAATATGACCACCATAGACTGGTAAGCCGACTTTTTTCAGGATTCCTCCATTTCTAGGCTTTGGATTTATCCGATGTATTTCCCAAAATATCCAACTTACTTTTTTTAGTAGTTTTAATTCGATTTTTGTTTTGTTTTGCTTTTGCTTGTTTGTTTTGTTTTTTTTTGGGGGGGGGATTCATCAAATGTAACAAAATGCCCCAAAACATTCGACTCAGTTTCATAAAATTCGGTTTTTTGTTTTGCTTTTGTTTGTTTTGTTTCTTCAAAATTCTTTGTTTATTGATTTTGTTATTGTGTGGAAGTTTGAAATATGGCTTTACAAAGACATACGATTAGTTGAACATTTCTGTGTTACATTATGACTAGCTTATTCAATTTCTCTCTATGTTTTCTATATAGGTAAAACTTGCCAGGTCATTATTCTAAAACACAATCTAGTATCTCCGTAATTTTTAACAATCGTCACCCATTTCAAAACCGTATCGATCGTCTGCAGTGTTTTGTTGCATCACGTATATGTAACGCCTTACCAGAAATATCACGATACATCAATTTTAGCTCCTTTCACGAAAACTGAAAAATAACTTGTACATCAAGAGATTTTCATTATGGGCATGCTCAAGTCTTCGTCTGTATTTATTATTTGACAATGTGATAAGTTGAAGATATTAATTGAGATAAGAATGACAATAGCACTATAGATATAAGGTTCAAACGCTTTTCAATTCGCAAAAAAAGTATACTCGCAAAATGAAGATTTTTTTACATTAAAATTACAAATTTTGCTATTTGCGAAAACAAAACTGGTTGGTTTGCCCTCCTCGCAAAGCTCTCTGTACGTCAATGGAATTATTCAAAGAAAAAAGTATTAACTGGACAATAAACCACGACTGTAAGAAACTTTTATTCTTGAATGCGGTACGAACAGGGAAGGGGAGTAAAACATCAGGACGAAACCAAATTTGAACTAACCTCATGAAAGTAGACGATTTCTGATTGTGTTTATCTGGGTCTAGGTGTATCAGCCTAACAATCCAGAGAATTTGATATCATAAGAAATCAGCAATGATAAATACGTATGTTTTCCATTTCAATTTTCAGCAAGAAGCAGCGGGTGCCTTTGTTAGAAGAATACACGGGAGAGGGGATTCCCCATGTGGCTGATGCCGACACGGAGTCTGGGTCAGGGGAAGTCGACCGTGACCAAATCTTCCATGTCACTGTGATGGATGATATTATTGATCAGGAAAGCGTCTCGAAAGGTTATGATACAATTATAAATGATAATTTTAAGTCTCATAAATGGATTGACTCTAATTTCGCATATCTACTTAATTCTTTCTGCTTTGTTTTCTATTGTTGCTAGACATTTCGCATCAGCATGGGAACGGTTATGTTCCTCTGCTTGACCATTTCATTACCAAATTTTACCCTTGGACTCTGTTGTTTGCGAACTACAAATGCTATTATAATTCACACATACTTTGAAATTATTGTATAGAGTTCGTTATGTACATGTAGATAGAAAACTAGCCGCGGAAACGGCCAACGACACTTGGATATTTGGTTGGTAGCTACCCCCGACCAACCAAATATCCAAGTGCCGTCGGCCGTTTCCGCGGGTAATAGAAAACTTGCTTGGATCTCCATTTAGTATACGAAGATGACATGGTAGAGTTTGCTCTATGCTTCGGTGGTTTCTATAAAGACAAAGTGTACAGCCGTAGTCTTTCAATCGGTTTTATTTTCAAGTATGTTCATTTTGTATTGTGTCGCTCATGTTCTACCACTAACATGTGCTTTATATTGGCTTGTAAAATCCTTAAAATTTCTGCTTCCGCTTTTATTAGTTACTATTACTGTGAAAATTAAAAAAAATGCTACAAACGGAGCAGAAATGGGAGAGAAGGAGTTTGCATAGTCATAATTGCAAGTATCCAAGCTAAGATTTGGTTGTTATCACGTTTCTTGGTTCTGTAGCCTGTGTCATGTTGTTGAGTATGTTGTGGGTCTTTACCTTTAGATTGATCAAGATGACCCTTTTCTTTTGCTTTTTGTGTATACAACAACCGTGCGTGATGGGAGACCTATATGTATATCTGGATAAATAGGACGATTGTGAGCCCATAATCCGGATAATCACATTGCTTGCTATGAATCTAGCGGATAACCTTCCAAAGTTTGTTCCTGGAACATATTGATCTCCATCCTTTTGTGTGTTGTAGGTGCTTTGCTTGGTTTGTTTGTATGTTAACATAAGTCCATCTGTTGTCCCAAGATGTTTGTTTGTGTAGTTGTTTTCCGTGGTAACATTTTTTCCCGAATTTTATGTGTGTTTGTGTGTTCCGCTGTGATCATTGCAATACAGCCTCGTTTGAGATTGACTAGATCTCTCCTAAGATGGGAATTACAATGTATATATAACTTGTTGTTGACATAAAAGAGCTTTTAAATATTACAATTTCAGACCTCCCGAAAGAGAGACAGATAGAAGAAAAGGGTAACATACCACTTGTTCTGATTGTACTTCCAATATCAGCAGGAGTTGTCGTTATTTCAACAATCGTCATAACCATAGTATTGATGAGAAAGAGGAGTAAGTACTTACTTCCAGTTTGAAGCTTAGTCTTTGATGTTATACATGTATATGTGTACTTAGTCATATTTAAGTTGGTATCAGAAGAGTGCTTGAACTGTATACAAAACAAGCGCGGATCTAAGCATATTAGATCCGTCTATGCAAAAGATGCACCACGATCACAGGTTATGAAGTACATGTGTATACTAGTACATTGCCCAAAGCTCTTGAAACAATTAAAGAAAAGTGGCAATCCACTTAACCAAATAACGAAATATGAGTTTTATGAGAAAGAGGGAGCTTTACCCAATGCATTAAGTGCATTATACATGTTATATGTTGTATGAATAAATTTGGAATGATATTGAGCAATGTTATATTGATGACCCGTATAATATACATTTGACAGCAGTGATAGTATGATATGATCACAATTTCTTTGGTCAGTCTCACAATACATGTCAGAGAATTTTAAAAGAATACAAATACAAATAACTTCTTTTTATATAGCAATCAATGTATGTGAATATTAGGTATTGGTAATGCAATACACGTAGAACTGTACTGCAAACGATGAAAGAAAATTAAATATTCCAACCTATCTATAAAGACATCTTCCTTTTTTCAGACAAGAAGAAAGAATCTATGTAAGTTATCTCATTATTCATCTATCATTTACTTCACTGTTCAGGTATAGTAACGTATTTCATAATAAAAGCAATTGTATTGACTTGTTTTAATATACAAAATGTACAGGATTTCATTTTCCTTAGTATTACATTACAGGCGAGCGGATGAGGCCTGTATCATGACTGTCACCAACACATACTGTGAAATCGCTCATGGTTTCCAAGACGACAAATCGACAACTTCTCATGGTAAGTAGAGCCTTTGCTTGTCCATTAAGGTCAACCCTTACATGTTCAGTTTCTCTAATACAATTTGTTTAGTTTTTTGAGTTATCTCTCTTGATATACAGAAACAAGAAATCTCTAAATCAGGAGATAAGAAAGTTTGGCGACTCTAGAGTCTGCTTATGATCTGAAAAGATTTTTTTGATTGGCTATTGATTACCGTATATAGAATCTCTTCGGAGTACATTTTCTAAAAAGGTGCTTAAAAGTTTTTTGTGTCAGAAACTGTCAGATTGATAAAAAAGAATGTATAAAGAAAAAATGGGAAGTCCAAATTAAACATATTTTTTAATCTAATTTTTATTCTTACATAGTATACGTTGGTTTTTGCAGGTTACGACGTGCTGAAAAGGGAGTGAAATCTGGGCAGCTTCCCGCCCAGTGTTGTGATAGAAAATTTTTTGTTGTGATATTTGTAAGAAATGTGTTCATGTTATCTACGGTGAAATGTTACTTTTGTGCAAAGAACCACTAAAGTGTCATCCTAAATACTGCCAACCGCATTGTGCCTGAATTGCATGTACATGTATACTGTAAATAAATTCAATTTTGAATTAAATCAATTTCTGAAAACATTTGACTCAAAACTGATACAAGTACGAGTGCTGGTATTTTCTAGAGTAATTACAATGTCACTTTATATATACAACAGACACACATGAGTATCCATGGGTGGCGTCATTCTAGAGAAACATAAAAGCTAAATTTAAGAGATCATTCTGTACGATTTTTCGGGTGGTATCATTTTATAGACACACCTGAGAGTTCACTCTGCCACCAGATTCCAAGTGTGACGTCGTTTTAGAGACACAATATGCAAACCAAGAGATAACTCTGCCGTCAGATTCTATCGATGACGTCACTCTAGTGATACAATACACCGGTACACACCTGAGAGATCACTCTGCCGTCAAATTCAACAGTTGACGTCATTAAGAAACACATGAGAGGTCACTCTACCGTCAGATTCCACAGGTGACGTCATTCTAGAGACAAAATAGGCACTCCTAAGATGCACACTCAAGAGATCACTCAGTCGTCATATTACACAGATGACGTCATTCTACATACAATAGACACACACGAGAGATCAGTCTGCCGTCATATTACACAGGTGATGTCATTCTAGCGACACAATATGCACACTCAAGAGATCACTCAGTCGTCATATTACACAGCGAACGGTAACTATAACATCATAATAGCTAGACTGACGCGCTTCGTCACTTCAGTCTTGATCAATAGATGACAGAAAAGTATACAATAATTATTATGTTTGACTTTAATCAGACATAGGGGGAAAAATAATCGCCGGATGTGGTCACTGACAAGGAAATCCAACCTTCGTGTCCGTGATTTACTTTTGTCCGTGACTCGACAAGCCTCGTTATGGTACAAGAAAATCCCGGACATTCGGGTTGAAGTTCCTTGTCAATGACCGCACCCGGTGATAGACTCTATTAGACACATTTGAGACGTCATTTGAGAGACACAATAGGCATACATGAGAGGTCGCTCTGTCGTCAGATTACACAGATGACGTCATTCTAGAGACACAGTACTTAGACACTGCTTAGAGAGCACTCTTCCGTTGGATTTCACGGGTAGCGTCATCTCAGAGACACAAATAACACTTCTAAGAGATATCTCCGCCGTCAGATTTATGGGTAACGTCATTTCAGAGACACAATGGAACTTCTGAGAGATCACTCTGCCGTCAGATTAAACGAGTGACGTCGTTACAGAGACACAATAGACACACCTGAGAGATCACTCTGCCGTCAGATTTCACGGCTGACGTTAATTCCGGCGACACTTTATGCACTCAAGCGATCATTCTGTCGTCATAATCCACAGATGACTTAAGAGACACAATAGACATACTTTAGAGGTCACTCTGTCGTCAGGTTACATAACTGACGTCATTATAGAGACACAATAGACATACCTGAGAGATAACTCTGCCGTCAGATTATACACAGGTTACGTCATTCTAGCGACACAATATGCACGTTCAACTCGACAAGATATTACTCTACCTATATAATCCACAATAGACACACACGAGATCACTCTGCCGTCAGATAACAAAGATAACGTCATTGTAGCGACACAATAGATATACATGAGAAATCACCCTGCAGTCAGATCACAAAGATGACGTCAATGACGAATGATTCCCCATCGACATACAAAGTATATTTTTTTCATCAGTCCATCTAATACTTGAAATATTAACTTTTTGGCTTTCCCCTATTTCGGCCTTGATCATTACTGATATGACATCATCTGCTGAAATATTTTGCTTTGTTTTTTGTATAGTTCTTAACTTTTTTTAATTTGTGTTTGAGCCTCACTGTGAAATATTTTATCAATCCATGCAGATGTAAAGATGAGGTCTTGCGAATCAAGTACACCAAGTGACCTTGGCCTAATTTCTTTGGTCTGCTTAAAGGTCATGACAGGCCTTTAAGTCCTGTGTAACAAGTCTGTGAAATATAAGTGCGGAAGAAGTTATGGTCCAGACAATGTTTTGTCATTGAATCCTTGACCTTGGAAGTACGACCTTGACTTTAGCTCATGAAACAAAGGCATCCAATTAGGATTAACTGTACCAAGTACAAGTATGATTTTAATTGGATTTTAAAGCATTCAAAAAGCATGGCCCATATGTAAGTCTAACAGACAGACAGACATATAGATAGCAAACCAAGTCTTACATTTCCATGAATCATGTGATTTGGGGGCCATCTTGGTTGAAACATAGAGTGAAAAACAGGACGTCTCAATGAGAGTATATTTTTTGTTGTTGAAAACCTAAAATACGTATAACTCTATAAGTATTATTTTGACTATAGACGATATGGAGAAATAGTAAAAATGACAATTGCTATGACAATACCTCACAGGTGATTGCATACATGAACTCTCTCCAGCCGGCAGAGCACGGACCGTTTTCTGTATGACTTTGCTTTTGTATCCATTTTACATATTCATCTATGTGTCACATGGACCCCTGCCTTTTGCTGTCTTGTTTGTATATAGTCATCTTTTAGCGATGAGGTCATTATAGATAACAGTTGTGCATTCTTCAAGAGGGTTATGCACACGTTATAACCCGTAACACGGATAACCTAACCATTTTCAACAACCTAGCTATGGCGTTTTACGTCATATTTGGTGTTCCTTCTGCGATTCTTGCTGTGTATGTCTGCTCTGTGTTTTTGCTTGGCCTTTTCAGTGTTTTGCTTTGAGTGCTGCAACCAAGTCTTGTTGGAGATCCCCTCCTTTCCCTCTTTAAGCTTGTGAGGCCCAAATTGCCAAACAATTTTAACACAGCCAAGACAACTAATATATAATTATCATCATTGAAAATCCGTTCCTTTGCAGTTTCTTCAGATTCTTTTGAGTTTGACCCGGAAACTTTGCTGCAGCTTTTTCATTTGTTCAATTCAGACTATTAGTTTCATTTCAAAATTCATGAAAAATACACGTAAAGCAGAATAAATGATACTGAACCTGCAGTGCATTACAGCCATAGGATACATGGGCCAACTCATGATTATTAAAACTGCTTTTATTGACCTTGACATGATGTATCAATTCCTCTATAATCTCATTTCACTCACAATGAATGAAAACCAAGTGACATTACTCTGGTTACCATCAAGGATGTACATTGTAATTTGTAAGTCATTCTACATATGAAATGTTGTCAAAAGAAAGAAAACTTGTTGGGGTTGGGTTGTCCTCCCCTGAGGAAAAATTGAAAATTTGGCGGTGACTGCTGCAACTTCTACCAAATAACAATTTTCATGTAGCTCAAAATCATTGAACTAAATGCTTCATAAAATGACCTCAAATATTTTGTGTAAGCTACAGACTTTTTGGCTAATGGGTATATGTGCCCCTGCTTCTATTTATTCATAACAAAAAATATGAAAGTTTTTTTTGTTATTTCTTTATACTTTCAAAACATCTTGAAGGAATGAATGAAAACAATTCACGATACATGTTAATATAAATAACATAATTATAATATATATTACAAAATATATCGTTAATTTATAAGACATAACATGTACTCTGAAAGATATATATACATCTGCAACATATCTGATAAAATTATGATTAAATTCATGATGTCATATTATATTACTAGTATCTGTAGAGGACTGAGGATTCTAGTGAAAGAGGGTACTGTGTTGCTTTGTAAGTAATGGAGAATGTACTGTGGTTGTTCTGATGAGGACTGTGTGACTGATGGAGAATATAATGTAATGAAGGAAGGTCAAATGTTCAGTTACTGATGGAGGATTATGTTGTGTTTTGTTACTGATGGAGAATTGTGTGATGTTTAGTTACTGCTGGAGGATTGTGTGATGCTTTGTTACAGATGGAGGATTGTGTGATGTTTTGTTAGATGGAGGATGGTTTGATTTTGTTACAGATGGAGGATTGTGTAATGTTTTGGTACTTATGGAGGATTGTGTGATGTTTTGGTACTGATGGAGGATTGTGTTGTGTTTTGTTACAGATGGAGGATTGTGTGATGTTTTGTTACTGATTGAGGATTGTGTGATATTTTGTTACAGATGGAGGATAGTTTGATTTTGTTATTGATGAAGGATTGTGTGATGTTTTGGTACTGATGGAGGATTGTGTGATGTTTTGGTACTGATGGAGGATTATGTTGCATTTTGTTACAGATGGAGGACGGTGTGATTTGTGTTACAGATGGAGGATTGTGTGATGTTTTGGTACTGATGGAGGATTGTGTGATGTTTTGGTACGGATCCAGGATTGTGTGATGTTTTGGTACTGATGGAGGATTGTGTGATGTTTTGGTACTGATGGAGGATTGTGTGATGTCTGTTACTGATGATGTTTGTGTGATGTTTTGTTACTGATGGAGGATTGTGTGATGTCATGTTACTAATGGAGGATTGTGTGATGTTTTGTTACTGATGGAGGTTTGTGTGATGTTTTGTTACTGATGGAGGATTGTGTGATATCATGTTACTGATTGAGGATTGTGTGATGTCCTGTTACTGATAGAGGATTATGTGATGTCATTTTACTAATGGAGTATTGTGTGTTGTTTCGATTGAGGATTGTGTGATGTTTTGTTACTGATAGAAGTTTGCATGATGTTTTATTACTTATGACAATTTTTGAAAATTTGTTGTTACTGATTGAGAACAGTGTAATATTTCGTTACTTCTGAGGGATTGTGTTTCTGATTTAGAAATGTGTGATGTTTATTACTGATGGAGGACTGTGAGATATTTGCTACTGATGGAGGATTGTGTGATGTTTAGTTACTGATGGTGGATTGTGTGATGTTTTGTTACTGATGGAGGATTGTGTGATGTTTTGTTTCTGATGGAGGATTGTGTGATGTTTTGTTACTGATGGAGGCTTGTGTGATGTTTTGGTACTGATGGAGGATTGTGTGATGTTTTGTTACTGATTGAGGATTGTGTGATGTTTTGTTACTGATGGAGGATTGTGTGATGTTTTTTTACTGATGGAGGATTGTGTGATGTTTTGTTATTGATGGAGGTTTGTGTGATGTTTTGTTATTGATGGAGGATTGTGTGATGTTTTGTTTTTGATGGAGGATATTGTGATGTTTTGTCACTTATGAAGGATTGTGTGATGTTTTGTTACCTATGCAGGATTGTGTGCCGTTTTATTATTGCTGGAGAATGGTGTTATGTTTTTCATACATACCACATGTTTTACAATATTTATAACAATTATCCATGTACATATGGTAGGTTACAAGTAGTTTGAACACATTATAATATTATATACATGGGTACAAATGTAAATTAAGCATCTTCTGAAAGCAATTCAATATTTTCTTATTCAAATCAATTTCAGAGATAAAAAAAACCTTTGCGTAAAAAAACTCCCTGAAACTTTCATAGAATTTACTTTTGTCAGTGAAATGTTTTAGAATACATTGCACAAACTCAAAACTCATTATTTGTTTCAATAATTGCATATATACAAATCTTTTTCATTGATATGAAAAAGAATTCATAAAATGTTATTCTCATATGAAAATAAATCTGTAATACAATAGATAATCTTATAGCTTAACTTGATTGAAATTGTGCTGACTAGAGGTCCTAGTTCTGTTATCTTTTGGTGACATCATTCAATAAGTATGTTACTGCTTAATAAAGACTAAATGTTATATTGTATGAGGTTACATCTTCTATGATAATGATAGAGGATTGTGTCATGTCACTAATGGAGGATTGCGTGATGTTTTGTCACTGATGGAGGATTGTGTGATGTTTTGTTATTGACAGAAGATCGTGTGATGTTTTATTACTAATGGAGGATTGTGTGCACAGGATGAAAAAACAGGTTTCCATACCTTGGAAACCTGGTGGAAACCACATGGAAACCCGGGGTTTCCATGTGGTTTCCACCAGGTTTCCATAATGGAAACCAGTGGTTTCCATGTGTTTGGAAAGCGCTAACCGCCCGGTTTCCACGATGGAAACCACTTGGAATCAGGTTGGAAACCTCAAGTTTCCTTTTGGTTTCCATACCTTGTAAACCTGTATAAGAGCTGGTTTCCACGATGGAAACCACTTGGAATCGGGTTGGAAACCTCAAGTTTCCTTATGGTTTCCACATCTTGTAAGCCTGTATAAGAGCTGGTTTCCATGATGGAAATTAGTTGGAAACTGGATGTTTCCTTTTGGTTATATCTTGTAAACTGGTTTCCATATACTGTAACTGTATGAAAAACTCTTTATGTGTTAGTATATACAGTGAATTTGAAAGTTTTGAATCCTGCACTTTTCGTATTCCTTTATATCAGTATCAAGGCTACATGTGTATTCTTCTATGTACTTTTTATGTCATAATAAAAAACCCTAAAACATGCTTATCATACTGTGTAATATTTATTCAGAATACATGCTTATTCAACATCAGATGTACAAGATTCCATGAAATCATAAATACACATGTTTAAGCTTTCAAATTTAAAAATGGCATCTTCCATTCTTCATTGTCCTTGTTTAATATATCATGTTTTTTTTAAGATGGAAATGAAATTTAGAAAAAGATGGACGTGTCTCTTTGAAACCACTACAGAAATAAAATGTACTTGTATTCTTTGAAAAAAAACCAGATATTTTTAAACAAGTGTGTAGAAATGATGGACAAATTTTATCCTTGCCAAAAACAGACAAAGTCACAAAGAGATCTCTTTCAGATAAAATTTGTTATTCTGCAGAGATTGACATTCGACAGAAATCCCAGTTCATGATGTTTCAGACCACTGTTACAAATTTCTTTCTTTTGTCCTCTACTTTTTCTTCTGTCCTCTGTCTCATCTGGAATGAATGAAAAAAAAATAATATAGTAAGCGGCAACAAAATTACAAACTACAGTTGTAGAGAACTAATATTGCAGGTTGGGATGTCACAAGATGCTTATGTCAACAATTTATGAATTATAAGAAAGTGGAAGTTCCAAAAAGGCACAAATTTATCCCCCATGGAATTAAAATTAAAGAGAGGTTGAGCAAACCCAACTTGTACGTGTAGGAGAACTTGTGCGTGTATTAACACGTTATCTGTTTACACGTTGACTTTATGCGGTTGAGCAGATGTCACAACGAGTACTGCTACGTGCATATCGTATATACGTTCATATTTTGTTTACAACTACTTATTCGTCAATAACTTGGCATCTAGATTCTAAAGGTAAGGGACATTCAGCATTGACGGTGAATTGATTTATCTATTCCAAGTAATCAGATTTATATAACATAAAAATTAAACCTCAAGAGTAAAATTTTTGGTCAACTTTTAGGGTTCTTCTTTAAGATGTGATACATTTTATTTGCAATTCCTTCTAATATTCAGAAAGTACATACATTCCCAAATAAATTGAATATAGGTTTTCATAGGTTATCTGCATTCAGTTGCTTATAAAATCTACAAGTAATCATAAATGTGTACTTACCGCTTTACACGTTATACAGAACGTGTAACACAGGTGTGTGGAGCGCAAAATATGATGACGTCATAAACAACTTTTTGACGTATGCGTACATGTACAAGTTTGGTTTGCTCAACCTCTCTATTATACCATGGTGATGGTGAAATTTCAACCCAAGTGTGCAAAAATTCTGCAAGTCAAGAACGAGGCTTGCCGAGTCGTCGACAAGCAAAATTTTGTACACGAGGGTTGAGAATTAGCCATCCCTCCCTCATGGTGTTGTTTGATTGTTTTTCTCCCACAACTTATCTGTCTGTGTCTGTTATAAATAGTTATTTGTTGTTTGACCAAAAATGTGTGACCTTTTCCTTGAAAATGACCCTGATCTGATTTGGGTAAAAATTTAGTCCCATCATGCTTTACCATCCCTGCAAATTTGAAAGATGTATGATGTATATCAAGTAAGTTATAGCCAAAAATGTAAGTGTGACTACCAGACAGATGGACAGGCAGACGCCTGACAAATGATCCCTTTATGTCGCTCTTATGTTGCAGGCAACATAAATGAAGTGTCTCAACTCAGTATAGTAAGAAGCTTACATTGACATCATTGGATGCTAATTTTTCATGCAGTCCTTCTAGTTCTTCAATGGTAACAGTACAAAATTGACCTGAAAGTGAAAATGAAGATTTAATATGTTGAAATTTATCAAATAAGTCTTCAGAGTTTACAAATTCCCCATTTCCGAGAAAATGTTGTTATTTTTCCCAATTTCAAAGGCCCCGGGCCCCAGTCCCAAAAATGGGTGTGAGAGCTCTGTAAAATTGAAGTAAATGCTGCTGCAGTTCACCCAAATGCAATATTAATCAAAATAGACTAATATAAATGTATATTAATGAGTCATTGAGTCAGAAATCATCTTTTATTCTGTATTTGACAATTTATTTCAATAATTAATGAGAGCTGCAAGAGCTATTGAACATGTTGAAGGTACCGGTATATTTTTAAAAAGCCTATGAAAAAATTTAAACATAAGGCCATAATTAAAACATAGTGTAATCAAAGATTACGAAGCTCACCTCGCGGCAGCAAAGTTCAATTAAAATATATCTCTAAGTACATGTATAATAAGAAAATCACTAAAGTGGGAAAAAGTAGGTCAAGGTCATTTTATGAAAGTTTGATCAAAGATACATCCAATATGCAAGTTTGGTACATGTAGCACTTATACTTTGCTCAATATTGGCCTTTAAAGGCAGAATTGCTCAAGCGGAAAAAGTAGGTCAAAGTCATTTTATGAAAGTTTGATCAAAGATACATCCAATATGCAAGTTTGGTACATGTAGCACTTATACTTTGCTCAATATTGGCCTTTCAACATGTTCAAGGCAAAATCACTGGAGTGGAAAAAGTAGGTCAAGGTCATTTTATGAAAGTTTGATCAAAGATACATCCAATATGCAAGTTTGGTACATGTAGCACTTATACTTTGCTCAATATTGGCCTTTCAACATGTTCAAGGCAAAATCACTGGAGTGGAAAATGTAGGTCAAGGTCATTTTATGAAAGTTTGATCAAAGATACATCCAATATGCAAGTTTGGTACATGTAACACTTATACTTTGCTCAATATTGGCCTTTCAAGGCAAAATCACTCAAGTGGAAAAAGTAGGTCAAGGTCATTTTATGAAAGTTTGATCAAAGATACATCCAATATGCAAGTTTTGTACATGTAGCACTTATACTTTGCTCAATATTGGCCTTTAAAGGCAGAATCGCTCAAGCGGAAAAAGTAGGTCAAAGTCATTTTATGAAAGTTTGATCAAAGATACATCCAATATGCAAGTTTGGTACATGTAGCACTTATACTTTGCTCAATATTGGCCTTTCAAGGCAAAATCACTCAAGTGGAAAAAGTAGGTCAAGGTCATTTTATGAAAGTTTGATCAAAGATACATCCAATATGCAAGTTTGGTACATGTAGCACTTATACTTTGCTCAATATTGGCCTTTAAAGGCAAAATCACTCGAGTGGAAAAAGTAGGTCAAGGTCATTTTATGAAAGTTTGATCAAAGATACATCCAATATGCAAGTTTGGTACATGTAGCACTTATACTTTGCTCAATATTGGCCTTATAAGGCAAAATCACTCAAGCGGAAAAAGTAGGTCAGATGCTGCATCCGATGCATGGGTTCACCTCAGCATCTCAAGATGAATCACTTGTGCAAGTTTGGTTACTGTAGCATCAGTACTTTGTCAGATACTGAACTACCCCAAAAACTTTAACCAGACAATGACAGTCATTCAACCGGAAAATGTAGGTCAGATGCTGCATCCGATGCATGGGTTCACCTCAGCATCCCAAGATGAATCACTTGTGCAAGTTTGGTTACTGTAGCATCAGTACTTTGTCAGATACTGAGTTGCCCAAAAACTTTAACCGGACGCGGACGCGGACGGGGACGCGGACGGGGACGCGGACGCGGACGGGGACGCGGACGCCGGGGTTATAGCATAAGCTCATCTCAACTTCGTCGAGGTGAGCTAAAAATTGTTTGTTTCCCCTTGCCCCGACCAGGTCAGAAAAAATGCCACTGAGTCAGATTTTTTTTGAAGCCAAAAGTCCCTTTTTTTTTGCAAATATTGAATCATGGCCATGTCCATTTTTTATTTTAATGTTGCAATATTCTGTCCAAATAGACTGTAAATCAACTCTATAGCTTTCTTATTCCTACATAAGAAATCTCAATTGTCAATTGTCAGCTGCCGACTCTTAGTATATATCACAACAGATATGTGTGTCTCTAAGCTAGGTGTCAAATAATGTGTAATTATGATTCAAATTACATCAGCAAACAAAAAAAAAACCAGTACCTGCCTGCCGGGTCACCTGCGAAAAACAGAACGGGGGGAGGGGAAACAAACAAATTTACAATTTTTTAAAGTCTGGCCTAATTTAAAATTAAATTCTCTTCTTAATAATATACTGTACATTAAGGGTGAAACGTTTACACGTGTACACGGATCCGTTTCGTTTTTTTGGCTGTAAACATTTACATAATTTCTAAACATGTACACGGACTACTGTACATACAATCAAAAGATCTTCTTTAATATCGTTATAACTCTAAAAACTCAATACTTGTATTGATTTCCTGAAGTCGCGAAGTGAGGCAATAGATTCTTTATTTAACGTACGTAGATGTATGTGCTGTCGGAGTTATCATGTTATGTATGCATCCCTTGATTCGAACACAGAGGACAAACTTTCAACAAACGCTTAAAACAGGAAGAAAATCTATCTGAAAATCAATCTTATCCTGACACATATGAAGGAGCTTATATCTCCGATAACTCTTTCTCCGTCACAGCCGTCTATTTCTTTGTTTCTTTCTCTGCTTATTAACGCCCTTTCCTCGATGGCCTGGTGTCCAACCTTCCATGGAGTTACTGTTTTTGTAACTTACTTCTATGATTGAATTGTGGGAATTGCTCAAACTCGTTTGAAAATAACAGTTTGATTTTTGAATCGTTGAAAGTTTTATTGCCATACGAAACATCAGCATGTCGTATTACAGTCTTCATGAAAACTTTTTTGACCACTAGCCAGCTGGGCTAGTTGAGTGCCAAAATCTACTAGCCACCCAAAATTTTCTCTAGCCATTGAAAAAAAATAAAAACGCTATAAATACCCATCGTTTCTTCAGCTAGGTCCGTTGAGTAGGCAAAAATTCACACAAATATAGAGTATACATAAAATCGAACGAAGTTAAACCACCACCCGATCATTTCTCTGGCGGATGTCAGCTACGTCATTATCAATAGACTCAATTTTACAATGAATGCATGATATTGTTTGTATAAATATAATTTCAAATACGCTTTTGCCTGCAGAAAATGGACGGAGAAAAAAAAAGTACTTATTTGAATCATACTTGCTAAAAGGCCGGCCGTTGCTTGCGGCACTAGGCCAATAGTTATAAAATTTTCGTAAGAATTTCTTCATCTCAGCAGGGACGTATATATATATATATTTTATATACGTCCCTGATCTCAGTGTTCAGTCGAGATTTTTGAAATTGTTAGATATTTAATTGAACATGTTATACTCAGTACCGCAGAATAACCCGTCACGCTGCGCTGAAATCAATGCACCGTTGTTACGGGAATATTTATCTTGTATCTTAGGACAATATTTTAATAAACATATTTTACAGGAAAACCTTATTATATTTCATTTGAAACATGTTCATTAACATAAACATTTCATACTTAACCAGCAATAAAAGTTGAGATGCAACGTGTACTTTTATGGAAAGAAGGGGGCGATATTACCCTAAGTATAAGACGAGAAATCGCCAGCCGTCGGCCCTTAATCAGAACACTGCATTTCATTAAAAGTCACTAGCCAGTCGGGCTACACTTGTGTAGTTCAGCATCAAATTTTGGTAGCCCGAGGAAATATTTGGTAGCCAGGGCGGTCGGGCTAGTGAGTTTTCACGAAGACTGGTATTAAATTTAAGTTACGAATTTAATGTAGTCAAGCATAACTAAGTTGTTTTGATGTCAATTTATGACCACGTCTGCAAATAAACATTAATGGATATCACTTTTCACAATAGAAGTACAAGAAGCGTTTAAACGTTTACATTTCGTTTACAGCCTTCAGTGTACATGTTTATGAAATTTGGTAAACGTTTCACCCTTACTATACATTAGGGCTGGGACGATTCAGGTATCCTTCGATTCGGTTCGGTTTCGATTCACAAGGCCTCGGTTCGGTTAATTTCGATTCGGTTCATTTGAATGAGATAGAGTACAAAATATTAAGCAAAAATGGATAAAATTCACAACAAAATGAAGAAAATCTCAATTGATTTGACCATCACTTTAGTCTAACCTTATATAGCATATTAGTTCGCATAATAATCTGAAGAATGTGTGGGGTTTCATCAGTTTTACATCCATAATTATGGTGAATGCATGTGCTCCAACACAACAGCATGTACTATGAGAAATTTTTAAAATATAAATACAAATTTCAACACCTCATTTTTCAACAACCAAGTATTGATAGGTTTCACAGTAAATATTTAAGTAGACATAGCTTTCCTTACATGATATTTGGCAACTACAATCCCGATTATTATTGTTGCTGCTTGTACAAAGCTTCCTCTGACAACTTCACGGAAAGCGAAAGTAGAGCTACTTTCACTTTCCTTTTCATGGAAGGTCTGCAAGTGGGGGGGGGGGGGGGGGGGGAGTGTACGTAAATCGGAGCAATAAGTGAATGTTCGCTCTTTTCTTACTTTTTGGCCTTTTTAGATATAATTTCTAAGCAATTTCAAACATTTTCTGGTCACTATTTGACTTTAGTTTACTTTGATAAATTACGTCTGAACCAAATCGAAATCTGGAATTCTACGTCGGTGCATCGAACCGACAATGCTAATTTCGAAGCACCGAAATTTTCGGTGCACCGCCCAGCCCTACTATACATACATGATGATGTATTACAATTGTTAATATAATACATGTTTAACTTTAAGTCATACCAATCCTTGATCCATGTCCATGGCAACTTTTGGTTACAGTACTCTACATCTTTTGAATATGTACAACATTCTTTTCCACATTCAGCATCAGATATACAGTTAAGATGTCATAGATGGCCTCTGATAATGCTGATAGTGCAGTGTACACATGCTTGGATAAGAAAGTAATGTCAAGGCTACACCAGGTATACTGAAAGAAAAATTGAAAAGTAAATTAAATCAGCTTGATAAGAGTGTAAAAGTTCAGGGATTAATTTGCACCTATGACCTGCGTCCCTGACGCATAAAAATTGCCCAGGAACCATAGATTTCCAATCGCTGTGTCCCTCTGTATGCATTTTCATTTTCTTATATTTACATTCCTACTGCGTTTCCCTTATATGAAGGTACCAAACCAACTGCACTGCATTTTTCGATAAACGCAAGACCCTATCACATGACATTTGAACAATTTCCCATTAAATGCCCATTCTATTTACTGCTTCAACACAGATTCAAAATTCATTTATCAATCGACGCTGTCTATCCTCCAGTGATTACATGTGTCAAAATCTATGTGATCCATATGTACACTTCCAAGACGTGTGACGTAGTAAGTCGATCAAGCATCACATGATCACACCAGACGAAGTTCAAGGACGACCTGCACTGTCGTCTACGAGAAGATGCCATGTTTGGATGAAAGTCCTACCTTTAACAGTATAAAAGAAATCTGCTTTCAAAACTTCTTAACATAAAATGTTGTATAGGCTGAAGGTCAAGGTCACAGGGTCAAAAGTCATGGTACCAAAATGTAGTACTCTTTATGGTGAATGTGTGTATGAAATATGAAAGGCTACTATTAATAGTATAAAAGAAATCTGCTTTTGAAACTTAATCGGACGGACAGACAGACAGACAGACGGACGGACAGGGTGATTCCTATGTACCCCCTACTGTCCACTTCGGAAACTGGATAAACACGATTTTGATTGCTTTGTTATGCAAAAATTAAAATAAAATCTATATCATTGAATAGATTCTCGTTTAGTCGTAACATTTGGTATATGTTATATGGTTGTGGGTTTATGCAATCATATTATACAGATAAAATAAATTTTAGATGGGGCGTTTTCAATGTTAAATTTTAGCGTGACGTGGCCGAGTTTACATTGAGCCTATGGAGTGCGTCACGACGTCACGGGAAAAATTAGCATTGGAAATGGCCCATCTAAAACTTGTTTTGTTTATAAAATTTAATTGCGTGCACTGACCATCATATGACTTATACCAAAATTTACGACTAAGCGAGATCTAAATGAATGGTATCAATTTTAATAAAATTTCTGAATGATAAAATAGTCAAAATCACATTTATCTAATTTCTGAAGTGAGCCGCGCGGACAGTAAACTTCGTTTGCAGGGGGTATAATAACAGTGTTTTGACTTCGTCCTCATAGATGGTTTTTCCATGAGTTCATTTTCCACATTCAATAGAACTGTAAAAACTCTGAACACGACAATCAGGAGGGGGAAGGGAGGCGGCCAGCTCATCACTGACCATCTGATCATAAATAATGGGATTTGAATTGCCGATTCCAATCAAATTAATTTAAAAGTAACTAAGAAATGTGATTCCTTGTAAGAAAAGGTTAATTAACGGCAACGTTACAGATTTCTTGTTCGAACAGACACTGGACAAAATTCTGAAAACAACGCGTGGGCTGAGCCAGCAATATCGACTTACATACATCACAGGGGCCACCTTACATGGAGGTTAAATCTCCCCACTTTTCCCCAACAAATCCAGCAAAAGGGAGAAAAAAGGGATGACTTTCACTTTCGACTCGACCACAATCACACATCGCTATCTCTGCTAATGTTGCATGCATCGACAAAAACTTGGTACCGATCGATCAAGAAAAGTCTATTCTCTTTGAATATCAACACCTTCTTGCTGCTTACCCCTATTTTCCCTTCGCTTTTTCACGAAATCAACGCTCTCGACGAATCTGGACATCTACTGGCAACATTGACCTTCACCTTCGTTCGGAATATTCGGGATGTACCATTACCGTGAAGGTAAGTACAAGAAATACGAACATTTCGTTCCGCGGCGAATGTTTTAATGCGCCAGATTTGAATGGTGAAAAATCATGGAGAAAGACAATTTTACGATATCTTGGTACGGAAATGATATTTATACATTTATTAACATGCTTTTGCACTTTGAATATTTTTTTCCAGCGACAGAAGCATGTATAAACATTACATGAAAGGTCAATGTTGCCAGTAGATGTCCAGATTCGTCGAGAGCGTTGATTTCGTGAAAAAGGGAAGGGAAAATAGGGGTAAGCAGCAAGAAGGTGTTGATATTCAAAGAGAATAGACTTTTCTTGATCGATCGGTACCAAGTTTTTGTCGATGCATGCAACATTAGCAGAGATAGCGATGTGTGATTGTGGTCGAGTCGAAAGTGAAAGTCATCCCTTTTTTCTCCCTTTTGCTGGATTTGTTGGGGAAAAGTGGGGAGATTTAACCTCCATGTAAGGTGGCCCCTGTGATACATCTGTAAAAAAGAAGCAAATAGTATATAATACTTAAATTTCACCATTGATCTTCTCATCTTACCTATCCATTGCAATCGAATGCGTGTTTTCTTTAGTTTTATGTGTAGAATTTTGGTGAACAGGTCGTTCCAGCGTTTCCTCTGCTCAAAAATAAATGCTCGCTTCTGATTGGTCAAAATTTATTTTGAAATTCTGAGCCCGCAAAATCATCCTGAACGATTAATTTTTTTCTGTTAATCATTATTTAAGTTCCTGGTAGAGTTTAATATCATTATTTTATTTTCACTCTACGAATTCGTGTAATTTTCCAAAGTCTTATCTCTTTTGACCTAGGAAAAAAATAAAAAGCACCACTGGCATCAAGCAGTCTGGGAAGACCGCCTGCCCATGCAGTGTTTCGGTCGTCGGTCTCTCTGTCTGGCTCTCTGATATTTCATTCAAAGAAGTATGGAAACTTTTTATTTGTTTTGTACAAGCGCGGATCCAGAGGGTCGGGGGGGGGGGGGTCCGACCCCTCCCTCCTGGAGTTTTGATAAAGTTCATATATATAGATGTTTTATAGTCTGGGATGTATCACTGGGTTGGGTGCACCCCCCCCCCCTTGATCCTCCAAAACAAGCCTAACTTTGTAGAATTTTTTGCGCTCTTTCAGATAAAAATTTGTCTCATGGAAATTTCCATTGCAAAAGTGGTGTTTTTTGGGAAAAACATTTTTTTTAGTCAAAAATCACTGAAAATAGGAAAAAAAATTATAACTTTTATATGGTTGATGTTTTTAAAAATTGAAAAGTGTAAATATATAGTATTTTTGATGCTCTTTCAGATGAAATAAGTTGCAAGTTCCAATTCCTATTTTTACTGTGTGTTTTGGGGTAAAAAAGTCAAATTTTTGCCAAAATTCACAGAAATTTGAGGAAATTTTAATTTATTTCTGCTTCTCAGCTCCTCAATATTGCATATGATCGTTCAATGATGATTTAAAAAACATCTTTAAAGTCTCCTCTTTCTAATGACATATATTTTATATTCTTATTTTTTTGCAAAATCCTCAAAATTAATTATTTTATACAGAAACCTGTATTTTCAAACAGAAATCTCAGATTTCTGTATATTTATTTAAAGAACCCTTATTTATTATGAAAGCAATGATTGAAAGCTATTTTCTAGTGTAACTTTTCACACTCTATCAGATTATATATGTTTTACTGGAGGATCAAGGGGGGGGGTGCACCCAACCCAGTGATACATCCCAGACTATTAATTTTCATAAGATTAACCCTATTCCCCTTTTGTTGTCATAATATTTGAAAAATAATTTGTATTGAAAATCTTTCATTCTTATTAAGTTTTTAACGGTGAGCATTTCAAAATATTCCTTGGCTCACTTACGCTTGCCAGATTTTATCAAATACATAATTATAATTTATTATCAATTTCAAATGATGTCCCTTATAATGCATTACACCTTTGTAAATAAAGAAGGGCAATTAACTGGAAAATACAGGTATAGAGGATGCGAGAAATCTTGGAAAAAATTCTCTATCATCCAAAATCCTGGATCCTCCTACCATGTACCATGACAATTAAAGCTGATCAATGTACATTAATTGATTTTTAAATTGTATTAGGCACGGTCCATTTGATATCCTGGGGGGGGGGGGGGGGCGCTTGGGGTTTTTTCGAAAAAAATAATTTTGCTCTGAATTTTGATGAAAAAAAAAAAATTTTTGCTTATGGTGTGTCAGAAAAAAATAATCTTGTTCTTACAAGTAATCTGAATTTGAAGAATTACTATAAAATTTCGCTTAAAATTCCCCAAAAATTCCCGGCTCTATCGATAAAACACAAACATTCTAATCTTTTAAATATATTGCAAATTTCTTGCTCCAACTCTGCGAGAAAAAAATAATTTTGCTCCGATGCGAGGCGAAAAAATAATCTTGCTCTGACACCCCCCCCCCCCGAATATTAAATGGACCGTGCCCTATTTCTTTCAAAATCGATTTTTAAAAAAGGATTATATATGTTGTTATAAATCGTTTTATCTTTATTATTGTTAGTTTTTTTTGTATAGATACTAGTATGCAGATCTATAAGCGGGTCACAATTAATACAAAGAACAGACAAACATACTTACATTGATCTTAAATTATACTCTATTAGTTATATTCAGTTTAAACCATATTTTTAATATGTTTCCTTTCAGTCTTTTTCTTGCCTTTTTTCACTTTATGCATATCTGAGTCTCTCTCTCGCTGCTGGCAGTATGAGCTTCAGTATGAGCTTCATTCCTAGCAGTGGCAAAATCGAGGGGGGGGGGGGGGGCGATGGGCGTCCGCCCCCGGCACTGACCCACAATTTTCCAAAATCAGACATTTTCGTTAAAAATCGACAAAATTTGCCCCTTGACCCCAAGTAAAGGGGGCACTGGATCCACCACTGCCTAGTCTACCCTTTTCTAGGCTTTATTTACTAATTAAACTACATGTATATTACACTATGTTAATTAAAACGTACAGTATATATATATGTACATACGCCATGTACGGATAACTTCAGATTTTTTAATAGATGCATGACTGAGTACGTATATTTGTGTAAAGTACATTCAAGCTGATTTTTCGAATTTTATTAAAATTATAAACATGACGAAAATTCTCTCTCTCTCTCTCTCTCTCTCTCTCTCTCTCTCTCTCTCCATGCAAGATATTTCCTAGCGGCGTTACAAACTAACATGCTGCGTCATGCAGTAACCGTGTACTTGTCACAGTGTCGCACCGCCCCCGACTTTAGAACTGAATTCCAATTGACATGCAATTTGCATGGGGTCAAACGTTAATAACATGCCGCGATTGCATGCATCAACTGTGTACTTGTCACAGCGTCGCACCGCCCCCGACCATAGAACTGAATTCCAATTGACATGCAATTTGCATGGGGTCAAACGTTACATTACCGGTGTCTGTGTATATACTTGAAATTAAACCACTCCGCTGGCTTTAGAGAATAAATGGCTTATGCTCTATGGATTTTATGAATGAAAACATTTTGCATATTAATTTTATAAAGTTTCTTTCTAGAAATGTATTACCGGTATTATAAATACTAGAAAAAAAAACATGAATTAGAACAAACAGTTTTTTCTAATATACGTTATATATAGTTGATATATTATGGTTTAGTAGAAGAAACCAAAAAAAAAAAAAAAAAAAAAAAAAGATGCGTAAATAGATAGATAAATAAGTAGATAAATAATAAATAAAAAAAATTAATTAATTAATTCATTCATTAATAAATTAATTAATCAATTAATCACAATTGTATTTGTATAACAAACGAATGTGTTGTAAATAAATAAATAAATAAACAAACAAATAAATAAATAAATAAATAAATAAATAAATAAATAAAAATAGTCCACCGTGCCGTTATGGTATGTATGTAAAGTCGCCGCACGGAGCTTGTGTACCGAATTTGCATAGTTCCTGAGATATCGAAGGCCGTCCGCATGTCGATTATGGGCCGGATCCGTCAACTTCCCCAAAGTCAAAGTAAAAATAAATGAATAATATTGCTTATTTAATTTTGACTAGTAGTTTACAAAATGGAAACCTAATGGAAACCACTCAACCAAGTTTCCAAAATGGAAACCCGGTGGAAACTACGTGGAAACCTGAGCCAGGTTTCCATGCCTTGGAAACCACTTGGAAACTGTCAACCTCAGGTTTCCATGCAGTTTCCACGTGGTTTCCAAAACATGGAAACTCGGCTTTTCGTGCTGTGGTGATGATTTGTTACTGGTTGAGGATTGTGTGATGTTTTATTACTGATGGAGGATTGTGTGATGTTTTGTTACTGGTAAAGGATT
Source organism: Pinctada imbricata (assembly GCA_033119305.1). Taxonomy (NCBI): domain Eukaryota; kingdom Metazoa; phylum Mollusca; class Bivalvia; order Pterioida; family Pteriidae; genus Pinctada; species Pinctada imbricata. The sequence continues at coordinate 35,179,807 of VSWD01000006.1, read as the reverse complement.
GTGTGATGTTTTATTACTGATGGAGGATTGTGTGATGTCATTTTACTAGTGGAGGATTTTGTGATGACATGTTACTGATGGAGGATTGTGTGATGTCATTTTACTGGTGGAGGATTGTGTGATGTTTTATTACTGATGGAGGATTGTGTGATGTCATTTTACTAGTGGAGGATTTTGTGATGACATGTTACTGATGGAGGATGATGTGATGTCATGTTACTGATGGAGGATTGTGTGATGTCACGTAATTGATGGAGGGTGTTTTAATGTCATGTTTCTGTTAGAGGATTTTGTGATGCCATGTTACTGATGGAGAATTTTGTTATATCATGTTACTGATCAAGGATTGTGTAATGTCATGTCAATGTCAGAGGATTGTGTGATGTCATGTTACTGATGGAGGATGTTTTGATGTTATGTTACTGATTGAGGATGGTGTGATGTCATGATATTGATGAATGATGTGATGTCATGTTACTAATGGAGGATGTTGTGATGTCATGTAAGTGATGGAGGATGGTGTGATGTCATGTTACTGATGGAGGATTGTGTGATGTTTTGTTTTTGATGGAGATTTTTGTGCTGTCATGTTACTGATGGATGATTGTGTGATGTCATGTTACAGATCAAGGATGGTGTGATGTCATAATACAGATAGAGGATGTTGTTATGTTATGTTACTGATAGAGGAATGAGTGATGTCATATTACAAATGGAGGATGTTGTGTTGCCATGTTACTGATGATCATGGAGAGTTTTGTGACATGTTTATGTTACTGATGGAAGATTTATGATGTCATGTTACTGATGCAGAATTCATTATGTGAAGTTACTGAATGAGGATATATTGGGCAAATGTATATAACCATTGATGATACCATTAACTTTCTATTTAAATGAAATTGAAAAACTTTATTTATTTAACATAATTTATCAGATGTTGGTGTATGGAGTCAAAGATTAGGAGGAAACCGGAGTGCCCGGAGAAAAACCTCCTGAGACAATCATGATTGGTGACCAACTTAACTCTGATACAATTAATTCCAAAATCATGGATTTGACAAAAGAAAAGGGATGAAAAACCAAGGGTTCTCATGAAATCAACCAATATCATATAATAGCTTTTTTCAATTAAAAAAAATTAAAAATAAGGACTGTATTTTATTTGCACATATAGTATACAATAGACAAATGATCTGCAATGTGACCATAATAGCACAATTTCAATCAAAAACATTTATCCAGGTGTTACAAAGTCACTTTTTACTGACATTTACATGAACATAAATGTAGTCATTTCAATCAACACCTGTATTGAAATTTATTATTTGCAAAAACAAGTTGACATCTTTCAGTACCACATGCCATTTAGCTTGCATGTGGTGTGCAATGGGAAACTTTGGCTTCATGTTACAATAACCTAGTAACAGGACTTGACCTGAGGAAAATAAATTGGAGAGACTGTATAGAACAACCAGATGAGAGAGGTCCTGACAGATCGATTCAAAAACTTATTTAGCCATGCTTGCTTACATCAGTCTACCACAAGCCACCACAACCAAAAACCTAACCCAAAAGGACCGAGAAAAAAATAAAAACCAAAAAAAAAAAGAAAAAAAAAAAAAAAAGAAAAGACCTGACGTAATCAAGAATAGTCAAGCAAGTGTTTAAATCAAGCTTTCAGGACATCACATCTGAGCTGCTCCACAGTCTCTCAAAATTAGATTCCTCTCTGCAAGTACTGGTACCTATAGTTATTATAACATTTGCATCCCTTTCCCACTCCACATCTCCCACAGATAGCAGTTCTGTGGGAGATTTAAGCTGAGGGCTGGACACAGGCTGGATACAATCCCTAAACTACTCATATCCCATCACAGTCTGATGAGAACACACCCTTTTCATTATGAATAGTGCAGGCTGGACACAGGCTAGGTACAAACACTTAACCCCCTTTTCTATCATGGTTTATAGATGAACCTTTTATATTTGTAAAGAACATTAGAGGCTGGACGCAGGCTGGATAATTGCCCTTGATAACTTCCCTTATTGTGACATCTACTTTAATTTGATACAAGCCCTCAGCTTATAACCTTTTACATTGCAGAAGAAATGTTTCTCTTTATGGAACCCAGTATGTACAGCATACAAAGATAATTCCCAAGATAGGAAGATATATTTCAACTAAAGTAAAAATTGTACTTGCATCTAACTAAAATTAACTAATAACATCTACCTTTTTTCATGTTATCATGGTTATAGATGTATGGTTCCTTCTCATTATAATAATGTCATGAATTCCTCAAGCTCAAATTTCCACATTTCTTCCACAGGTTCTTGGCATAACAGTTAATATTTCTACACAACAGTCATTCTACACAATGGTCATTTCGGATGCATAACTGTTACAGTTATTTCTAAAGCAAAACGGATATTTCCCATGAATATTGTTTGCTCACTCTTCCTGTAAATGTGTCCACAAGTTTATTTCTGTCACAATGAATACCTTCTTATTTCTACAGCATACAGCAATATTCCTTGTGTCTATTTCTCTAAGATGATTCTTCCATAAGCTGACTGGATTTTTCCATAGATTTTCTCTCATAGCTTTATCTTCATGCCTTAAATAGATGAGTTATAGATAATAACTAATATTTTATAACACAGCAAAACTAAGGGTTATAAACTACAAATTTTAGGATATCTTTTGAAATTGAATGACATTGGAACTATTTGTCTGACTTTATCGAATTCTCTAAATCATCAAATCAAAACTGAGATTACATAATTTCTCACCTCTTTTTTCTAAATTGTAAATAACTGCATTCCAAAGACTAAATCTTTGGTTTTCTTCTTTTCAAAACTGAAATATTAAAAACAAAATAAATAGATACAGCTTCATACTGATATAAATTCACCAATTTAAATATAGCTCTTGAGGACAGCAACATGCAATATTTTAGCTTAATCAGAATCCATATGGTATAAGACTCATGTCAGATCTTCTGCTCCTTATCATAACTAGCAATTTGTCAGCTAGCCCTCATCTGATATTTTATTCATTGAAATTAAGTTCCCCTAAAATAAGTCCAATTTAGTTTTGTGTACTTAAATCATATTCACCTGAAATTCTGACTTGTTCTTGCCTCTTATTTAGATAGGCCTCTTCTAACATCTAGCTGTCATCATTTCATAACATTAGCTCTCGTTTGTGTCTACGAAATCTTGATGCTGAAAAAAATATCTAATAAATATAATCGAAGTAAAGTTATATTAAGACAATAAATAATATCTCTTCCTTTCTGAAACTTCATATCTCTTTTGCAACAATAAATTCTTAACGACCATAAAATTTTTCATAGGAATTTTTAGAAAAAAATCATATCTCTAACATTGATAAACATTTGAATATAATTACTCATTATCATAACCAATTAAACAAATCATGTTAAAATATCTCTCTGAATGCCTTCATAATTACCTTAAGCTAAGAGAAAATTTATAGGTTTCCTAAATCTTTCCTTGAATAGTCATTCTGCAGTCCCATTAATCCAGCCATATACAACCAGTGATTGTAGCTCAGAGTGTCCTTTCTGAGCCTACTCCTGACATCATTCTGCAGTCCCATTAATCCAGGCATATACAACCAGTGATTGTATCTCAGAGTGTCCTTTCTGAGCCTACTCCTGACATCATTCTGCAGTCCCATTTATCCAGCCATATACAACCAGTAATTATAGCTCAGAGTGTCCTTTCTGAACCTACTCCTAACATCATTCTGCAGTCCAATTAATCCAAGCATACAACTAGTGAATGCAGCTCAGAGTGTCCTTTCTGAGCCTTTTCCTGTCATCATTCTGCAGTCCCACGAATCCAGCCATACAACCAGTGACTGTAGCTCAGAGTGTCCTTTCTGAGCCTACTCCTGACATCATTCTGCAGTACCATTAATCCAGCCATATACAACCAGTGACTGTATCTCAGAGAGCCCTTTCTGAGCCTACTCTTGACATCATTCTGCAGTCCCATTGATCCAGCCATATACAACCAGTGATTGTATCTCAGAGTGTCCTTTCTGAGCCTACTCCTGACATCATTCTGCAGTCCCATTAATCCAGGCATACAACTAGTGAATGCAGCTCAGAGTGTCCTTTCTGAGCCTTTTCCTGTCATCATTCTGCAGTCCCATGAATCCAGCCATACAACCAGTGACTGTAGCTCAGAGTGTCCTTTCTGAGCCTACTCCTAACATCATTCTGCAGTTCCATTAATCCAGCCATACAAACAGTGAATGAACCTCAGAGTGTCCTCTCTGAGCCTTCTCCTGACATCATACTGCATTCCCATTGACCCAGCCTAAGTACCAGTGATTGTAGCTCAGAGTGCCCTTTCTGAGCGTACTCCTGACATCATACTGCAGTCCCCATTAATCCAGTCATACAACCAGTTAATGTAGCTCAATGTGTCCTTTCTGAGTCTACTCCTGTCATTATTCTGCAGTCCCATTAATCCAGCCATACAACCAGTTACTGTAGCTCAGCGTGTCCTTTCCAAGTCTACTCCTGTCATCATACTGCAGTCCCATGAATCCAGCCATAAAACCAGTGACTGTATCTCAGAGAGCCCTTTCTGAGCCTACTCCTAACATCATTCTGCAGTACCATTAATCCAGCCATATACAACCAGTTAATGTAGCTCAATGTGTCCTTTTTGAGCCTACTCCTGTCATCATACTGCAGTACCATTAATCCAGCCATACAACCAGTGACTGTAGCTCAGAGTGTCCTTTCTGAGCCTACTCCTGTCATCATACTGCAGTCCCACGAATCCAGCCATAAAACCAGTGACTGTATCTCAGAGAGCCCTTTCTGAGCCTACTCCTAACATCATTCTGCAGTCCCATAAATTCTGCAATACAACCAGTGACTGTAGCTCAGAGTGTCCTTTCTGAGCCTACTCCTGACATCATTCTGCAGTCCCATAAATTCTGCCATACAACCAGTGACTGTAACTCAGAGTGCATGTCCTTTCTGAGCCTACTCCTGACATCATACTGCAGTCCCGTTAATCCAGCCATACAACCAGTGATTGTAGCCCAGAGTGTAATTTCTGAGAATACTCCTGACATCATACTGCAGTCCCATTAATCCAGTCATACAACCAGTTAATGTAGCTCAATGTGTCCTTTCTGAGTCTACTCCTGTCATTATTCTGCAGTCCCATTAATCCAGCCATACAACCAGTTACTGTAGCTCAGCGTGTCCTTTCTAAGTCTACTCCTGACATCATTCTGTAGTCACCTTTTATCAAGCCATACAACAAGTGACTGTTGCCAAGCATGTTTTTTCTGTGTCTTCATACAGGAGTCCCATTTGTTTTGTCAGTTATCAAGACCTTAAAAAGACATTTTGGTAAGTAATCTTGAGTTTACCCTTAAAAGACATTAAGTAATCTTGAGTTTCCTTTTTTTTAGTGTTAAAAGTTATAGTGATCCCTAAATGTTACTGGAGCATTGCAGGCAACATACCCTAAGAAACTATGTTTTTTTTTTGTTAATATTGAACCTTTTCTTGCATTGAAGTGTGTTATTTATAAAGAATACTAAGTGTACTTTTTTTAATCAAAAGACTTGAATTATTATACCTTTACGTACAGCTGGGCTTATTATTCTAGCATATCTCTACTATTTTCCATTTTTTGGATCAATTGACTGTTGCTCTTCTCTAGCTATATTTCTGTCTTACTTAATGCCACTTCATCTTCTGTAAAGAACAAATGTAACTTATATTAGAGTCAATCATATTCTGAGAACAGTTAAAAAATATGTGTTCCTTAAAATCTGAAGCTCCGAAACAGCATAAAACATTAACGGCTGAATTTGATCAGATAAACAAGTCAAAAGTCAATACTCTGTATGTTAACATACGCTGTATGTTTTAAACATTTCAAAACTATCGACAATTTTCAATTATCCAAAATTTAAGCTGAAATTTACTTTTGCAGTCGGGGGATTACCGCGTAAATAGCCCTGATTAATACACAGCTAATGTTTCTACATATACAGTATAAAAGCGGGACAGAATTACAGACAGACATGCAGACAGACAATCCAAAGTAACTTGAGGATATAAACATTAAAAGAATGAAAGTAAAGAATGTGCTTAACCGCAATTCTAAAAGCATTTGATTTTGAACAGGGAAAGGCAAGCCTGGTTACATGTAACAACATCATGACAAACAATTCATAATTAAGCCAGAATTACAATCAACATGATTGAGCAAAAAAGATAAAATCAACATACCTTGACTTTTGATGAAGTCTTGTTTTCCCCGGTCAACTATTCAACGTTCTTCACAGTCCACCATTCTTTGTTGTGTCCAGTTGTTACGATGACTTTACAGTTTTTTACTACATCTAAGACTTATAATTGGTTTCTACTTTACATCCTGGGATCCTCTTACAAACTTCATTTTGATTAGATCATGAGAATGAAATGTTTATGCGCAGTAGATGACACAATGATTTCTGCTTTTTCTGTCTTGATATTCATGCACTATTTTGTTTCTACATCGCACTTTGGCACAATCTCATCTGGACCGGGGAACATTCAACATAATCAGCTGTCTTATACATTGCAGGTTAATAGGATGTTAACCCAGAACCAGGATGTGAGTCCATAACCAGGGAATAAGGAGCAGGGTGTAGAATGGTGCAGTGCAAGGGAAAGTGCGGGAAGGTTAAAGTGCAGAGTTAGATTGGGGGAGGTTGCAATGTATAATAGACTGACAATGTGAATTGGACGTCAGCACACACATCTGGTGGAAGGCATACTATAGACACTGGTTTACATCAGCTTGTTGTCCTCAAATAGGCTGGATGGTAATGTTTCCCACTTATATATGTTCCAGTATATTCAATATATGCTTTTTATATCCTTCCACCAATTATGGACATCAGTTTTTGTTTATCAGGGCTGGATCTCTTTTTTCTTCATAGCTCAGCTTCCCTCCATAACTGTACCTACATAAATGTATTTCACATTGATAAATTCCACCTAAATTCAGATATCAGATCAATGCTTTTCTTATATACAATCAATATTCTGTCAACCATGTTATATTTCTATCTTATAGTATGCACAAAGAAAGATATTAACTGGAAGATGAATAGTTACTGCTTTGGTCACTGTTATTAGACAACAGGTAAATAGAGATTGGAATGTAATGCTTTCACAAAATATTTAAAAAAGATATCATAATTGGGTTTTTTTCTTGCATTTAAGATTACAAACATATGAGGAAACCATTATCAATAAAGGCAACGCAAGCATAGCATCCCCTCGCAACTGCATCCTCTATTCTATCAGCAAAATTATTTTAAAATCAAGTCTATAGTTACCATGAACTTTGACACTTGACTTTGAAAATCAACAGGCTTCATCATCTCCCCATGGGGAATATTTGTGGAAAGTTTGATGTTTCTATGATGACTGTTTCATCTTCTATGCTGTTCACAAGGATTCCCAGCCTAAGCATACAGTGACCTTGACCTCGAAAATCAATAGGGTTCATCCTCTCCCCATGGGGAAGTTTGTGGAAGGTTTGATGATTCTATAATTACTTTGTCTTCTATGATGTTCACAAGGATTTTAAGCCTAAGTCTACTGTGACATTGACCTTTGATTCTGACCCTGAAAATCAATTGGGTTCATACTCTCCCCATGGGGAACATTTGTGGTAGGTTTAAAATGTTTCTATGATGATTACTTCGTCTTCTATGATGTTCACAAGAATTTTAAGCCAAAGTCCACTGAGACCTTGAACTATGACACTTGACCTTGAAAATCAATAAGGTTTGTCCTCTCCCCAGGGAGAACATTTGTGGAAGGTTTGATGTTTCTATAATGACTGCTTTGTCTTCTCACTGTTCACAAGGATTTTAAGTCTAAGTTCAATGTGACCTTGACCTTTGACCCTTGACCTTCATCCTCTTCTCAGGGGTAACATTTGTGGAAGGTTTGGTGATCCTATGGTGATTGCTTTGTCTTCTATGTCGTTCACAATGATTTTAAGAATAAATCCACTGTGACCCTGACCTATAACCCTTGACCTTGAAAATCAATAGGATTCTTCCTCTTCTTAGTGGTAACATTTGTTGAAGGTTTTGTAATCCTATGATGATGAATTTGTCTTCTATGTGGTTCACAAGGATTTTAAGCCTAAGTACACAGTGACCTTGACCTTTGACCCTTGACCTTGAAAATCAATAGGGTTCATCCTCTCCCCATGGGAGACATTTGTGGAAGGTTTGATGTTTCTATGATGATTACTTTGCTTTCTATGCTGTTCACAAGAATCCTAACATACACAACAACACAAACAAACAATTTTAACACACAGACGCACTGCAGCAATGCTATATCCCCTCTACAACAGAGTTGCAAGGGGATAACAAGAGATTACAACTTGCTCAAAGAGTAATAATATTATAATAATAAAATAATATTTGATCCCTGCTCATAGACCTTACACGCACACCAAATAATATGCCATTATGAGTGTCAAAATGGATGTGATGTGCATAAAAGTTTTGAAAATGCAGAATGAAAGAAATAGCTCTCATCACTTGCATATGAGGAAACAAAGTATATTCATATATCACACATACCTAGATACGAGGTGACAGGGCTGTTTGTGCTGATGTCCATTTCTGACTTGCTGGCTTTGTTGGATTACATAGTCCTTAGTCTTGATCCACATTTTCTGACTGATATGATCAATGCATTTGACACTGTTTTTTCTGTAAAACACAAGGAGTTTCATTATAATGAATTCACCTCACTATTCTTTAATATAGAATTACAAATCATACATTCATAAATAGAAAAAGACAATTCAAGAAAATCAAAGCAATTCTTACGAAAAGACAAGGGTATTTACCTTAGGTGCCATTTAAAACTGATATGTATAAATATTATGATAATTTCTGGGACAATCTTAGTGCTACTTACCTAGTGTCAAGCTGACGTCCGGCTGCTGGCTTAACTGAATGGCTAAATATTCTTCACATACATGTTTCTCAGGTATGCTATGTCCTAGCTTAATGTCTTGGCTAGATGGCTTCATATTTTTAGCTTTTAAATAATTTGTGCGCTGTCCTTTTTCCTGTTACAATAAAATTAGAAAATGCACACTTTAAATTTTGAATGAAAACTTGTATAACAAGAAGTAATTTATAAGTACTCATGAGTAGGTATCACAAAATAATCTAAAGATGAGGACTCTAAATGTCATCTTTATTTCTAAATCTGACAAGCTCACTTATTATTCAAAATTTAACAAACCTTGCCTGCTTAAATATATTTTTTATAAAAATTAATAACATAAACGTATAGAGCACATACCGATTTTAAAACAGGGAGGCTTGGTCTTCTGACGTAAAGTTTCAGGTTTTACATGCCTCTTGACTGGATTTTATTTATTGCCCACATCTGCCTTGTTGGCTTGGTTGAATGGCCTTTCAGCTTTCAGGCCCGGCCTCCCCACCACATCCACATTTTCTAACTTGTGGATACTTTTGATATGCCTCTTCTTCACTGTAAGCAAAAATTAAAATTATCTTTCATTGCTGATAATTCAGATTAAAATTTACTCAATTCTAATTTGCTTTTTCAAAGAATAATGTACTGTAAAGGCCCGCAATCAGGTTGACCTCTGACATAATAAATTGTTATCCTCTCACGTTTAAAAAAAACTGTTATCTTAATGACTTTACAAGTGTTTAGATCAATGATCAAACAACACGAGCAACTAACACAAACTTACGCACATCCATTCAATCATACACACATGATGGGGTTATGGGGACTGTTGAAGAATGCACATACCTAGTAAGAAAGTCTGTGTTTGCTGTTTGTTGACATCCACTTCAGGTTTGCTGGCTGGACAGGATGGCTGGGTATTTGCGGTCAATTCAGTTATTTGAGTGGATGCCCTAAAATACCTCCTTTCTCTGTAAATAACAGAATTCATTAGAAATCTTAAATAGGTACATAGGACATCGGAGAAATATTTCTAAAAAAAAAAGGATCTTGTTTTTCTGAGAGTTCGATCACTCTCTTTCAGAATGCCTTGTTCACATGTATTGTTTAATGTCATAGTACCCTAAATACACGATGTACTACTTTAACCTGTTTTTTTTTTAATGTAAATTTAATAAAAACACATACTGGGCTACAAGGAGGCGTCCCTTTTTGACTCTGCCTTGGTGACCTTTGTTGTCTGCCCCTTCGGTATCTGCCTTGGTAACTGGCGTAAATGTCTCTGCCTACATGAAAATATAGAATTTTGATCTTGATAAATGTTTCTCATAATAAAGTAAAAGTTGAACCTACATAACGTTTATTATGATCCCACCATTACGTGTATATTCATTCACTTAAATTCCAGCAATGTATGTCATCATGACCTTGACCTCTAGGAAAAGTAATTCTTTATACAACAAATAATGAACTTGACCTTTTGACTCACACTACAGATAAAATTGTGTACATAGAATTAAATTTTTTTTCATTTAAAATGTTTATTTTCATTCCATGGTTATACATACATTGTGTATTCCATAAATTTTTTTAACTAGTTTTAAAATAAGCTTACACATCTAGAATAAGTGTCTTAAAGATGTTTTCTCCTAAGATCTCGAATTCAAAAGAATCAAACTTTTTATCTAACCATTATATTTCAATAGTACTTGACCCGATAAGTAACACAGTAATGCGTGTTATCGCATTTCATGCAATTAGTGCACTTGTTGTGTGTTGCATACCCATAACAAAACATAAATTATGACATTTATTCTATATATATGCATCAAAATTCTCAGTTTCATATTTTTTTTTGAAATTGTGTTTTCCAGATGAAAAGGTGACGTTAAAATCCAGGTCACCATGGGTTCAGTTTTCAGGTTAGAACAACCATCACAGCATGTTTCTCTAGAGCTCATTCATTGTGACGTCACAAGCATTTACATGCAAAATGCAATATATTCCTTTCAATAATCTCATCTCAGGGAATTACATAGGTTTGCATACATACATGTACATAGTCATGATATTCTGTAACAATTCATGATATACCTGTCATAGTAAAATCTGTCAGACACTGCTCCATTTTTCCTTAATTTTCTTTGCTGCAGAGGGGTTATACAAGTACAGGGAATACTTATCTACTTTCATATAAGTATCGTGTAAGATTTACAATAGTCCCATTCAGGTATTCAATTTGTCTGTTAGACATAGACAGACAGACATAGTATGAAATATGGTAAGGTATTAAATTAGATCTGTACAAAATTTCTTTGACAAAATTGACATCATGCACAATCCCCTTACCCTATGGACCATTGGTCTGTTGTTTTCATGCTAATGGAATAGGACTTCTTCTTGGTTAGTTAACTCCTCCATCTTGGGTTGGTTGTTGAGATCCCCATCTTGGATTGGTTGGTGTGTGACATCTCTTGTGACATCCTTCAGTGGTCCTATGCTCCAAGTGCCAGGGATGATGTCCACCCTAAAAAATATAGGCTGGGCATCATCTCTGGCTGGACTGCTCCATGAGGTTGGTATGCCCCTCATCTTGGATTGGTTGGTGTGCCCCTCATCTTGGATTGGTTGGTGTGCCCCTCATCTTGGATTGGTTGGTGTGTCCCACATCTTGGGTTGGTTGGTGTGCCCCTCATCTTGGATTGGTTGGTGTGTCCCACATCTTGGGTTGGTTGGTGTGCCCCTCGTCTTGGATTGGTTGGTGTGCCCCTCATCTTGGATTGGTTGGTGAACTCCTCATCTTGGATTGGTTGGTGTGTCCCACATCTTGGGTTGGTTGGTGTGCCCCTCATCTTCGATTGGTTGGTAGGTATGTTCCTCATCCTCGGTTGGTTGGTCACTGATCCTCATCTTGAGTTGGTTGTTGTGTACCTCATCTTGGGTTGGTTGTGTGCCCCTCATCTTGGTGTGATCCTAGTTTTCAGTGAGATTATTAATAAATAAGTGGACTTAAAAGAATATAGCTAATACTGTGTATGGGAGTTATTTCACACCCACAACACCTTTGGCATGTATGTAATTATAGCCTTTGAAAATGCCACTAAATTTGAAATCCTTCTCAGTAAATTTCAGTGAGAAATGTCAACATAAACAATCTAATGAACTTGTTACTTTAAAATTATGATTAAACGGTTACAATTTTACTTTTAATTGTGATTTGAAAATACAAAAAAAGCAACCTGGCTGGATCAATGATTGGTTGGTATGTGTGTGTCATCTGTAGGCGTGACTTCTGTGCTGAGTGTACTTGGCTACACAGCTTGGGCTTCATCTCTATCACGGGGGCTTCATATCAGTCTTCTATGTGTATTGATCTCCATCGCTGTCTGGGCTTCATCTCAGTCTGGTTGGTGTGCTAAAATACTTCCATCACTAGCTGGGCTTCATCTCAGTCTGGTTGGTGTGCTTATCATGGGCTAGATTTAATTTCAGTCTGGTTGGTGTGCTTATCTCAATCATTGGCTGGGCTTCAAAGTTTTGTTTTGGTTTGGTTTTTTTTTTTGTAGGCTCTTATTACATGGTATAAATGCTTCTGTACTTTTCTCCATGGTAGGCTTAAATTTCACATTTTCAAAACATCATCTCTCTTCATTTGTTCTCCTTATCTGTAATTTATATTCATTTTAAATGATCACATAGTCAAGTCATAAAGCTGTTAAAAAAATATCTTGCCTGTCTTATGTTTGACCTCAAGTATTAGGGGTGTAACAACATATCGATATATTGCGATATTAAAAATGTCTGAAGATTTAAGTGTGAGAAACAAAAAAAGACAGACGAAGTGGTAACTTCTCTTGATCTCTTATTGTGACCGAGTGATTTCCTACAAGTTTGGATAAAGTATGAACATAATAAAAGATCAAATATTTTGGACATAAACTAACCTTACAAAGAGACAGACGGGCAAAAAGAATATTCATACAAATCTTTTATATTGGAGCATGAACAACTGTTTAGTATATAACAATCATTCAAGATATGAAAGTAAATATATTCACCTTTGAATGACAGTATTTCTCCCTTTCACTGTATATAGACTAATCTGACTTGCTGTCCTCATTCATACATTGGCAACCTTTGATTTCATAAGTACCTGTTCAATACACAATAAAAGAAATGTCAATCATTCACTTGTAAGAATTATTAGTATTATAAATTTTAGTATTGTTTCATTATAAGATATCATTTATTAGGTTCATTTTTTCATTCTTCATTTTGAATGCTATTTAAAATAAATCTTTATTACCTAATTGTCTTATATACATGTATAGCATAAAAATACCTTAAAGTCAATCATGATGTTCAGCATCATTGCTTATTTTTGGAAGTTCCTCATGCTTTCTCTATTACTCCAGTTATGCTTCATAGGTATTCCTCAAATTAGGCTCAAATTACTTCATTTTCCATATTTTCTGGAACTCGATCTTCACAACAGAATTTTCTGCAAACATATAATGGTCGGTCTGGCTGCATATATGCATATATGTTGATCTGAATCAGGCTGCATGTACATAATCTGTGTTTGCACGGTGACCTATACTTTTTAGTGGGAGGAAACTGGATTATAGTCCTCAACATAATACTGTATATCAATATCTACGTGTTTGGCGAAGTCTTATAATTCACACTTAACTAGCATCACAGCTCTCTTGGGGCATCCTCCCACATTGTGGTATGGAAAAGTTCCCCAAATGTCACATACACCCAGTGATATAAGGCATGAAGAGGGGAATCTTGTAGGTTTGACAGACCATCAATGAAACAGCTCGGACAGGATGAATCTACAGGGGTTCAGAAACTTCCTTAGCCATGTGCGTCTCCCTCAGTCTACCAAGCACAACAACCCAAAAATCTTACCAAACTGACCCACCTGGTAAATAAAAAAATAAGAAAGAAAAAAAAACAGACCTGATGAATACTAGGCAAGAAAGCATCTTAATCTCTATAGATATATCCAGGGGTGTCTGACCTGCTCCTAAGTCTGCCAAACATACATATTCCCCACTCCAGGTCCCAACACTGAATATTTGTAACACCTGATTCCCTTAATCATACCACTGCACACCAATAATCCACCACTACACACCAATAATCCACTTTTGCTCTTTTCTTGTCAATCTGTAATAAACGCAAATATGATAAACAATTTACAAGAGAAATGGTTTTAGAGTTAACATATTGAAATAAATTATTTTAAGGACAGGACTACTCACATGTACATTTATTGCCAAGTTGGGAGGGAGACATGAAAATTTGTTCAACTGAGAAAAAATCATGTTGCCTGAGAGTGATATGACTTTTCTGGCTTATACAAATCTTCATGTCTCCCTCCCAACTGTGCAATAAATAAATAGTTCATTATACTGAAAACTGAAGACCAATCTTGCATACATTTACATGTAGCCTTCAGTAGTCAACGTAACAAGGAGAGGCAACTATATTCAACAACGAATATTCAGAAGTGAGCATCTATAAGTTCTTCTTGTTGCTCAATTCTTACCCTTTCTGTATGTTAACTTTGACCTGGAGCCATTTCTTAAATAAATATTGTTTAAACCAATTAACATAGAATATGGGGTTATGTGATGCCATGAGACATGACATCTAGAGGGAGACATGATAATTTGTCACTCACCCACTTGACCTCTCAAGACCAAGAATTAAGATTTCTTTATTCATCATATCAATATTATATGAGGCATTATACAATTACAGAAGACATGGATATAGCACTATAAAGTATACCATTGAGGGAGTAAGCATGATTCTGGTTCCCCGAAACCAGACCTATTTCCCGAGGCAAAGCCGAGTGAAATAGGTCTGGTCAAGGGAAATCAGACTCATTCTAACTCTCTCAATGGTATACTTTTTAAACTGTTTTATAATACTGTCACGTGCTGTAGCTCCACCCCATTTCGATGTCATGCGCTGTAGCTCCGCCCCATTTTGAAGCTATTTCCCTAAAGAAATAGTCTTAGTCTTCTCAACTAACGCACCCTTTGCAGAGAAATAGTCTCATCAGGTGAGTTACAGCTAGTTTTAATGAGTATCTTTTTATAGGAAAAAACAAGTAGAGGTATAATAAAATAATATAACTTACGATGGGGTACAGTCCAGATGACCATGCAGGCTAGAATGAACCATACAGAGTCATTCTAGAAACCAGTGCTATATCCATGTCTTCTTATCTGAAATCAAAGGGGGAAAGTTCTTGCATTTGAAATGATCATTTGAAAAAAAAATCAAGATGTCTCAGAATAATTCATCAATGATATTCCTAAGACCAACCTATTTGCTGATGATGTAACAATCTGATCTACTTCAAAAAATAATGATAACATTGAACAAAATGTAAAGACAGACTTAAATGAAATTTCAGTTTGGTGTGATACATGTTTAAAACTAAGTGTCACTTATGGGGACCAAACAAAAACCCTCCAGGATTTCAAAATGATCTGAATTTAAATTCAAATGATAAAGAAATTTAGAATGTTTCTTCACACAAAGTTCTGGGCATTATCATAGATAGCTCTCTTACATGGAACGAACAAATAGATTATTATGAACGAATGACTCTTTCATGGTTTGCTATGAAAGATATATTGGTTCCTGGCAACCTGAGGGGTCTCGAAAATCATGTAAAACCAGAGGCTTGGAAGATTAAAACGAGACCTCAAGTGTGGAACCAATGTATCTTTATGGTCAATCATAAATTGTTTTGTCACTTACTATTATTTACCAAGGCCACACAGGCTTAAGAATAGCCCGAGTCGAGTAGAGTCATTCTAGGTAACTGTTGACAGCTATATCCATGTCTTCAATTCTGAAATCAAAATGAAAGAAAGATGTATTCATTCTGATTCAATAATTAGGCACCTACCTCTACAATCATAATAAGGCTTCACAAAACATTTGCATCAACTACCCGATTGCCATATTTCTTTACTCTGACATCTGCTATTGGACTTTCACATTATGATCATGATGACACCATAATAAAATGATAGACAGTTGATTATGATATCAGAATGTAAAAGTCCGCCAGAAGGTCAATATTGGACATATTGCTATCCCTCAATTACACAGTATGGATAGAATTATTAAATTAATTATTTGAAATTACACACAATCAATTATGCACTTGCTTTGTGTTGCATATGATACCCAAAACAAAACACATTTATTCATTATATATATGCACCACAATCATCAGTTTCTATTTTATTCTCTTCTATGTAATATAAAACCCTAAACCACTAAAGACAGTAGGCAATACAATTTCAAAGCATTACTTTAAGTTGATGTGTATTTTATCATGTTTATCTAAGTTAACCTGTATTGTTAATTAAACTTGTCACTCTCTGTGTAGGTTTTCGATTATAAAAGTATGACCATATTTTTGAAAAAGAGGTCAAACTCCAAGGTCAATAAATCAAGTCATGATATCAAATTTTAACCAGACTTGTCAGAATGACAACATAGCTCGCCGGTGGCAACCATATGTAAATTGCAACAACAACAATAAAAAAGGTCTTATCACAAGGAATGCACATGTGAAATATCAAAGCCCTATCACTAACCATTCAAAAAATATGGCCAAGGTTAAAGTTTTTCAAAAGTAGGTCAATCATCTCCAAGGTCAAGGTCACAAGGTCAAAAATTTTGGTATCCATGGAAAGGTCTTGTCACAAGGAATACACATGTGAAATATCAAAGCCCTATCACTTACCATTCTAAAAATATGGCCAAGGTTAAAGTTTTTCAAAAGTAGGTCAATCATCTCCAAGGTCAAGGTCACAAGGTCAAAAATTTTGGTATCCATGGAAACGTCTTGTCACAAGGAATACACATGTGAAATATCAAAGCCCTATCACTTACCATTCCAAAAATATGACCAAGGTTAAAGTTTTTCAAAAGTAGGTCAATCTCCAAGGTCGAGGTCACAAGGTCAAAAATTTTGGTATCCATGGAAAGGTCTTGTCACAAGGAATACACATGTGAAATATCAAAGCCCTATCACTTACCATTCCAAAAATATGGCCAAGGTTAAAGTTTTTCAAAAGTAGGTCAATCTCCAAGGTCAAGGTCACAAGGTCAAAAATTTTGGTATCCATGGAAAGGTCTTGTCACAAGGAATACACATGTGAAATATCAAAGCCCTATCTGTATTGGTTTAAAAGTTATAAGCAAGGTTAAAGTTTTTGTGCACGCGCACGCAGACGCAGACGCAGACGCAGACGCCAACGCCGACGCCGGGGGTATGACAATAGCTCTCCGGACATTCGTCCCGGCGAGCTAAAAAGCTCTTGTCATATGGAATCCACGTCGTTAAGTATGACTATGAGCTGAGCCCTACCCCTAGACGAGAAATTTGTAAGCGAAGTCACTAAAAAAACAATCAAGCACAGAATGGAGGCAAATTTGAGAGGAAATGAAGCTGTCAAACAGCAGTTTACCTAATTAGGGCAATATCTGATTGCTTTATTAGATTTAGAATGTATCGTTAGAAAATAGATATAATGATTTATTGTATGACTGGAAAATATGTCCATCGCTGATTGGCTGAAAACATGTCTGGAGCTTCTAAATATATCGCTATAACCACCTCCAGAGAGCTAAATTTAGAACAACCCTCATATTTTCCCCTGTATCTTTCTAAAATTAGTATTGTAGTTATGACGTTATAATAGTAGCGGCGTATGCGTATATTTCGCGCCATCAGATAATACCTATTCATTACTGTAACAGCAATGGATGCTATCAAACTGATCGTTGTATTTCATGATCATACAATAAAACAATTAATAACCTTGTGTTCAGTAGATATTCGGGCTGAGTATCGCGGCTCAAATTTGTATTGCGATATATTGCGATATTAAAATTGGAAAAATATCGCGATATATTGCAATATTTTATAACATTGAGATTCCTTATAATTTTCACTTTCCAACTTCAATTTGCTTTCAAAATTTCATTAAAAAAATATGAAAATGCTTGATGGACATGACGTGCAGACAAATTTGACAGTCCTATAACATTCGAAGTCAAAAGATTTACTTTTCTCCTTGACATAAAACAAAGGAGGGGATGTGCAGTGTGTTGGCGTTTGCATTTTAAAGGTCAAACAAATTCCTTGGTATCTATAGTATTAGGCTGAGCAGCAAAGTACTGAAGCTTCTTTTTTGAATTAGTTGTGTTTAAAAGTGGCTAGTCAGAAAATTGTAGGTTTTATCATCGCTGTTCAAATTAAAAATACGAGGTGGAATAGATTCAATGCGCACGATGAAATTCACGACGTTCTAACTTAGAGGTCATACATGTATCTTAAATGAATATCATAACGGCATGGAGATACAAATTATATCCACCTTTGAAATTATATCCACCGTTGAGAATTTGAACTATCCTATTGTTGTATTTTGAGTTGGAATTCGCGTTCTCTCATAATTTTCAAAAAAACAACTTAATAAGCTCAAAATGCATCGAAGATGCAAAATGCCGAGTTGCAAAACTGGAATGTAAGTATGAATATGCAGACTAACATGAAATGTGTATGGTTTGTAACAACATTTTGTGGTCCTAAATGAAAATTTCTGGATCAAGAAATGGTCTTCTCTTTATTCTATATCAGCGTGTAATATATTTTCAAGGATACAGATTTTCAATCTCATCATACAGGCTCAAATTCAGTCGGGAAACCATTTTTAATCATCTTAGTACTGTGACCTTGACCTTTGACCTTTTAACCCCAAAATTGATAGTGGTCATCCTTGATCCATGGGAAACATTTCTGGCAAGCTTCATGATTATAATTGCAATACAGGCTGAAATATGGTCCGGAAACCATTTTCAATCATCTGAGTCCTGTGACCTTGACCTTTGACCTTTTGACCCCAAAATCAATAGGGGTCATTCTTGATTCATGGGAATCATTATTGGCAAGTTTCATGACTTTAGGTGCAATACAGGCTAAAATATGGCCAGGAAACCATTTTCAATCATCAGAGTCCTGTGACCTTGAACTTTGACCTTTTGACCCCAAAATCAAAAGTGGTCATTTTCTATTCACAGGAAACATTTCTGGCAAGTTACATGACTATAGGTGCAATACAGGCTGAAATATGGTCCGAAAACCAATTTCAATCAACAGAATCCTGTGACCTTGACCTTTAACCTTTTGACCCCAAAATCAATAGGCTTCATCCTTGATTCAAGGGAAACATTTCTGGCAAGTTTCATGATTATAGGTGCAATACAGGCTGAAATATGGTCCAGAAACCATTTTCAATCATCTGAGTCCTGTGACCTTGACCTTTGACCTTTTGACCCCAAAATCCATAGGGCTCATCCTTGACTAATAGTGAGTAAGTGTATGAAGTTTCATTGTTATAGCCTCTTTCGTAGTTGACTTATAGTCCGGAAACCAATTGTTGACGCCCTCCCGCCCGCCCAGACGCCCGCCCGCCCGCCCGTCTCACATCAAATTAAGAGCCGAGTTTTGCAACTCGGCTAAAAATATGAAGATTAAAAATATCGTCAAAAACCGGTTTTTGAAAACAAATACCGTTGTACGTATTGCGAAGCCTCGTATCGCAATATACCGGTACCGTGATAAAACCGCTCAGCCCTAGTAGATATAGCAGTATAGCAACCCTCAGCATATGTTATTCACCTCGGCCTGCAGCCTCGGTGAATAACATATCCTTCCGGTTGCTATAATGCTATATCTACCTCACACAAGGTAATTAATTGTATAATAATCAAATATTTGAGACATAGATCTACTGGTGTCAGAACAGTTTCCGGACAGTCGCCCTTTTCAAGTACTTTGATGGAAATTATTTTCAAAATTTTGTGACAATTTTGTAGATTTTTAAATGCAGAATTCAAACCACGAATCATATAAACAAAATTTTGCATCTAAGTTGCTTTATCACACCACCTTTTTACCCCTTTCTGTCCTGTTTAATATTGCGCACCGGGGGGAATTTTAATCTACATGATTTGAGAAGTTTCGATTCTATTTTCAAAATTATTTTTATGCAGATATTGTAGAAAAGATTGAAGAAAAGAATGTCCAAAAATCACCCAGTCTAGGCCGAAATTGATCGAGATTGACAGATTTAAAATCAGGTGTCCGGAAACGGTTCCAGTGATTTGCGAAAAATCGCAAAAATATAGGGTAAAAAAACGGTCTAGAAAACCATAATTCTTGAGAGAGTTAATATTTTCTTTCAACATGAGTATCTGTGGGAAGGGCATGGCATTCTTTGAGAGAAATTAGAATGTGGTTCCTCCCACAGGGATTTATCACGCTAATACCGGTTTCTCTATTTACTATATGTGTTAAAGGGATCTAACTCGGCGTTTAACGGAAAATCGACAAGTCATCGTTAAGTCGTCAGAAATTGGCTAATCAATGTCAAAACCTGTTTTCTGTGGTATATTTCGATAGATTAATTCATACTGAATCTTCATACAAAATTTGAAATCAGTACCTCCCTTAAAAGCCGAGATATGCCCACTACCGCTCTCTTATGAGCGCCGCATTTCTAGGTCGGACAAAAAGGTGTCTGATGATAATCAGGCATCAGTGATCAACTTGAGGCACTGTTTGACCATTCAATGATGCGAACATCTCAAATATACATAACATTGCATGAAATAGTCCCATATATGCTTAGTACAATTTCAAATAAAGTCTTTTTTAATTACTTTGAAATAAGAAAAGCGTCGGATTTAAGTGAGATTGAATTCAACGTGTGCAGAGTTATGAATAACATACGCGCATGCAAGGTGGTAACTGTATGAGGGGTTTTCATATACCAACCATGTTTGAGATGGTACAAAGAATGTGAAGAGGAGATATCATGCAGTTGTATGTCTTTGTAACCGGATGTGACAGTAACCGGATGTGACAGTTCTACCGAATTGAAGCGACGGGTGTTGCATGCAAGCAGGAGATGCTTACTCTTCCTGGGCACCTGGTCTCACTCCCATATCGGGAGTTCGCTTCTTTTCATATGGTGGAGGTTTTTGTTTGTTTGCTTTGGTTCCTGTTTTGTCCTGATTTTGTATGCCTTCGGTTTCTGATTTTTGAATTATCGATTTTGTGCTGTATACAGGGATATGGTCATTATCCATATTTGTCAATTTGAAGTGTTTGGACCTTTAAACAATCAAGCAGTAACCAAATTTTGTCTATACTGCATGATTATTACTGGACACCTTTTTGTCCGACCTAGAAATGCGGCGCCCATAAGAGAGCGGTATTGGGCATATCTCGGCTTGTAAGGGAGGTACTGATTTCAAATTTCATACGAAGATTCAGTAGGAATTAATCTAACATAATACACCACAGAAAATAGGTTTTGACATTGATTGGCCTATTCAATGACTTGTCGATTTTTCATTCAAAGCCGAGTTAGATCCCTTTAACACATATAGTATATAATGAGCAACCGGTATTAATTAACGTGATAAGTCCCTGTGGTTCCTCCCACAGGCACCAGATTCCTAAAAAGGAAAGGAAAAGAGAAGAGAAGAGGGCGTTAAAGATGGGGTTTTGATTTTTTTTTTAGGAATCTGGTGCCTGTGGTTTTGACATTGATTGGCCTATTCAATGACTTGTCGATTTTTCGTTCAAAGCCGAGTTAGATCCCTTTAACACATATAGTATATATAGAGCAACCGGCATTAATTAACGTGATAAGTCCCTGTGGTTCCTCCCACAGGCACCATATTCCTAAAAAGGGAAGGAAAAGAGAAGAGAAGAGGGCGTTAAAGATGGGGTTTTGATTTTTTTTTTAGGAATCTGGTGCCTGTGGTTCCTCCGTCCATCAATGGAAAAAACCTTCAAAATCGCCGGGAATCTGTTCGGACTCCAGTTACGAAGTTATCGCGAATAAACCTTCAAAATCGTTCGGTTACTGTTTTGACACCAGTTATTTCTTCAAAGAGACCTTAAATTGTTAAATATGTCAAAACCAATCATTAATCAGAATTGCTTCTAGCTTACTTAGTTTCAAACTTCGAAGTTCGTGCTACTTTCTGTTTTATCCGAACCAGGAGTAAAATCCCTTAGACTTTTTAAACGGATTTTTACGGGAGAATTTCACATTTACACATCTTTCGAATCACTAAGGCGTCGTACTTGAAGTGAATTTAGAATATTAAGTTGGTTTTAACCATGATTTTTAATTTTACTAGTATTTTAGTTTTGCATTACCATAATTATGTCTCAAAATTTCTTTCCGTGGATCTTTGATTTTCCCGCTATTAGAATCGCGTCTGCGGTCAATATGCGTTCAAACTTGCGCCGATTCTCGAGAGTCTAACTCTTTGATTTGTACATCATTATCCTGTATAAAGAATGGAATTGGATTCTATTCTTTTTTATCACTTCTATAGTCAGTGGTTGGTTACTCATACGTCCATGGACGAGTCAATCGAGGATCCATCCCGACTGTTCCAGGCAATCCAGAAAGGAGGGATTTCCAGCCTATGATTTTGAGAAACTTTTGCGTGAAACTGAGGTGGGATCAACACTTAATCACGGCAAATCCGGTGGGTTGAGGATCCCGACTACCCAATCCCCATTATTGTGATCCCGGCCTTATCTTTGTCAAAATGATGTGCCTCTAATTAATAATCCGAAGAAGACCATTTTGTTGGCATGGTAATATAAAGGGACTGAATAGATCAGCGTCAATATTAATCGGAAATGAGATTTTAATTAAGGTTTTTTTTATCTCCGTGGTATCTCTCTTTTTATATCTCCCCTGACATTAAAATAAAAATTCTTGAATACATCGATACTTCATCCTTGTATTTCATAATTCATTGACGACTTCAGCGAACATGTGTAATATCGTTTTATAGGCACGAAAATTTTCAAGGGTTCATTTTCTGGAAAATCGGGTTACCAAATTATTATTTTTTACTATACTTTTTTTGATGAATACATGAACTGATATTTCTTTTACCTCGGCTATTTTTCAAATGGCCTTGAATATGACAATGAATGAGAGGTAAAATACACTATCTGTTCTATCTGTACTTGTTAGAAAAGTGAAATAAATTGCCAACAATTTCCTTAGTAATAATATTAATCGAGCAGTGAATAAAAAGTGTAATCGATGGAATTTGTTCTAAGATTTATTTCTGAGAAAATTTCAAGAAATAACAATGATAAATGCATGATCTGGAAAAAAATGGAAAACTTATACCACTCCATCTCAAGATTTTCAAATATCATGGAAAAAAAGTATTAAATCACTAGGCTAGCATTATCTTGTTTTTGTAGTGTACACTTCTTTCTATATCTATTTATTTATTTATTATTTATTTTAACCTACGTATACAAATGTATCTACATATCTATCTATTTGATCACATAAGCCAGAATGTTCACGAATTCATATCATCGGAACCTCTCATGATTTTCTTTTGCTCACAAACAAAAGATCAATGCTTCGCTGGTCAAGAAATTGTTAGATAATAATTTCATTAATTGTCGCTCTGCTATGTGTGCGTGATTACCACTTAACTTTCCATAATAAAGATTTCTTTTGTTTACAACACAATGCAAAGTTCGTGTACAGGTTTGAAGAAAAAAAACCTTTGACATGCTTTCGCAAATGAATTCGAGTTTCTAGGTTGCTTCATTAACTAACTTGTTTGTGTGGGATTACCCCCCCCCCCCCCCCACACACACACCAACAAACACACACAAAGTTCCATTCTTGAATTCATTAATTTATTTTTCGTTTGAAATTGAGTCCAGGTATTTTTAAACTTGTCAGCAAAAAAAATATATATATATATATTGAAATATTGAATTCAGGACGACGATATGTTAATAGAATAACACAAGTGAATGGCTAAGAAATTTTCTCACAGCTGAACAATTAGAAAGCCTCTTAATTGAAAGAAACAAAAAATGTTCTACGGGTAACCCCCATCCCATCCCCCCCAAAAAACTGCGTTGTATTGATAGGGGATTCAAGCCTTTAAAGCAATGTACATACATAACAGCAGAATGAAAATGGTGTATTTTAGACGAATCCAGGTATCCAGGCCTCCTCCCTCCCTCTACACCCCAAAACATGGAATAAAAATATGGTAAATGTTAAAACGAAGGGTAAAATTACTTACGATTGCTGGGAATTGTATAAGCTATAGCTGTATTGTCTTTGAATGCGTTTTAATATATCTTGAAACGTTGAAATCTCTTTGAGTGCCCAAAAATCTATGAGTTTGGAAAAGCGTCTATCTTTGTTCATTGCACTACATTAAAATGTTTAAAAAAATTTCCAGTGGTCGGCCAATGAAATCTTACCAAAGCGACCTCGATGTGATCTGCCAATGAAAATTAATGCAAACACGGTTATGGGACATGTTTTTCGGACGGACAATTTGCGGGAAATTAATTTCTAATGAGATTGATATTGTGAATTCTTCCATATGAACGTGTTTAAGTTAAACTGAAGATAAATTTGATCAGATTGATAAGCAGCTGGGTGATGGTTATTTGATAAAAATGAAGAAATCGAAATATCATGGAACTTTGCGCTCATTTTCATATTTGACACTTAGTCCCTTTTTTTTTTTTTGCATTTTCGGAAAATAAATGACTTGCAATTTTAACAATGCTGCAAAATGTGCACATGTATTCAGTGTACATAGTAAGAAAAATACAGATGTGCGAACAACGTTTTTGGCGGTCAAAGCTGTAGAAAATATCAAGTGATCAAGTGTATATCGAATTCAATCTTTTCTATTGATATCATGGAACATTGAGGAATATATATCATGCTCAATAATGATGTGTCATAGATTTATTATGAATCCGATAACGAATATTCATGGACATTTTTCTGAACAGTCAAAATTCATTGTATTCAATTTATTGATCACCAATCAAGGCATACATCAACGTACAATAATATTATAGCATATGTACGTATATACTGACAAAATTCACATAGGCAAAAAAACAAAAATACAGACTTAAAGTTAGTAAATGCAGTGTAGCAGCACTAACATGTCATAGATGGCTATATGAATAAGTTCAGTCAACTTTCAAGTATATCAAAAAATAAATATAATTCTGAAAAACTGGGGGCCTTTATACTTTAAAGTTTTGCCATTTTAGTACACGCTTCAGGGATTTTTTTCCCTTTTTGAGGCCGTTATTCGGCCCCATTCCCAATGAAAAATAGTATCTTTTTTTCCCAATTGATGCTCTAAAATTTCCCAGTTTCATATAGATGGAATTATCACTGAAATAAGTGAAATTTACTGGTTCAAAAGTAGCAAATTTACTAATTATTTGCCATATTGTTGTAAGCATGAGAAAATTATTTGATTAAACATTCAATTCTGAACTTTTGATTGTATAAACTGTCATTTTACTTTCATATTAGTACTTCCCAAAATATTCCCAAAAGTTGTTAATTTTCCCAATTGCACGGGCCCCGACCCCATTCCCAAATTACTGAAAAAAATCACTGCGCTTGGAAAATGAGATCTAGTCAGGTTGCTTCACAGGCCGAAAGATCGCCTAGCAATTACTCGTATGTGCTTTTAGTAACACATACGAATACCCGGACGATCTTTCCGCCTATGGGTTGCTTTGGTGTAAAGATTAGAGTCACTACTCTAGCTCCCTTTTTATATATATATATTTCATTTATTCTTTTTTTTTTTTTTTTGATATACAGGTTATTTAAAATTCCGGTGTCGGTTCGTTTTGGAATGAATTATTTTAGGGTCGTTTTCTTTTGGAAAATGATAATTTAGGGTCAATCCGTTTTTGCGTAGGGTACTTTGGGAGTTTGGTACGTGTTGGGGTATTTTGAGTCGGTCCGTCCTGGTAATTAGTCTGTTTTTGTATCGGATATCTTGGGGATCGGTCCGTTTTGTTATTCAGCCATGTTTCAGTGGGAGTGAAGTGCACATAGTTCTTTGGTCCTATAATATATCAGTGGCGAATCTAGGATTTCAGAAAGGGGGGGGGGGGCAAGGTTTCAGCTCGAAGAAAATTGTTCACAGAAAATTTGACATGTCAAAAAAAAAAAAAAAAAAGGTCGAGGGGGGGGGGGGAGTTCATTTCCACTGCATGTACAAGATGTAAAGTTTCTTGATACATTGGTGGACTGGCGAGCGTAGCGAGCCAAAAAAATTTAAGATATGAAGTATTCATTTTGTTATACAACTTTATTCTATATTGGCGAGCGGAGCGAGCTGTAAAATTTTTGTAATAGATGGTTACATTTTGTCTAAGAATACAATCCCTCTCTAATTTTCCATGCTCTATTTTTGATTGACCAATTGGGGAAGGTTGGGAAGATTAGCGTATTGCAACCCCAGTATCCACCTGTCTAACCTGGTGAGATCGGCCTATGAAAATGAAGCATTTGGTAATTATTCAAGTGTTGATTTGATTTTGAATTTTGTATACGTTTATGACGTATGAATCCGTTCAAACACGATGACAAAGAAAGTTGAAGACAAAGTGAAGACGAAAAATAGACAGCTAATGAAAACTTAAGTGCGGCGAGCGAAGCGAGCCGAACATTTCCCCCAAAAGTAAAGAGATTAAGCTTAAAAAGAGTATTCTGTATCAGTAACTTTGGGTGAAAAAGGGGGGCCCGTGCCCCCTGGGTCCCCCTCTAAATCCGCCACTGCATATTATGTAAGACTTCGACCTTGTTTTTTGGAGGGGCCATATGCTTGCCATAGGACGAATAGTTCTTGCAAATACATGTACACCGTTTCTAATCATTGTGATTTTTTTTTGTGTGTTTCATAATTCGTAGTATTGGTATTAATTAGCGAAACTTTGACTGCATGGTTCATTTTTATTTGTCTGATGAACAACTGATTCCATCCAGGAGATTTTTCAGACTCATTTGTTGAAAATCATAATAAAAATAAAAATCCCCAACAATTCGACATTGCAGTGATGATCGACTGCATGTGGAACACGCAAGCATACAACGATTTCAGATGTCATGCAAAACGCATACAGTCCATGACAACGTTCAAGACAAAAGCGAACAGTCACAAATCATTCTATAATTTACGATGTATGTCATGCGTGATAAAAGAATCTAAAATCATGTTTCTGTTTAAAGGTGGCGCAGGAGCGCACCCCCCCCCCCCTTCCTAAAAGTAAGGTATGCTTGTGTAGACTCAATATCTGGCAGTTTTGAGTCGAATTTCCAAAATTTTTCGCTGGCTCGTTACCGTTCGCCATCTTACTTGATTTAGATTATCGACCTAACATGATTTAGATTAAATTGCACATCAATTTGTAATAAAACTCCAAAGCAAGGCGTTACATAGCCATCTCGTGCAAAAATAACCAATACCACAATTCTGATATATGCGCAAGCACTGAGAAAGTCATCATACCAATGCATGCTATTTTTTGGTGTGTAATCCCCACCCCCACCCCCACCCCCCAAATAGTTAAAAAGTTTCGCTGGCTCTATACGTTCACCGTCACCCCTACAGGACTTTGCCTTGCTTCAATATTTCGCCCGTCTCACACGTTATTTCTATTCGGTTATTTTTGTCCCCCGCTTTAGCGAAAGCGCGGGGACATTAAAACCGGTTCGTCTGTCCGTCTGTCCGTCTGTCCGTCAGTCACAAAAACTTTAACCTTGTGCATTACTTTTGAATGGTAAGTGATAGGGCTTTGATATTTCACATGTGTATTCCTTGTGACAAGACCTTTCCTTGATACCAAAATTTTTGACCTTGTGACCTTGACCTTGGACTTTGACCTACCTATCAAAAACTTTAACCTTGACCATAATTTTTGATAGGAAAGTGATAGGACTTTCATATTACACATGTCTATTTCTTGTGGCAAGACCTTTCCATGGATACCAAAATGTTTGACCTTCTGATCTTGACCTTGGACTTTGACCTACTTATCAAAAACTTTAACCTTGACCATAACTTTTGAATGGAAAGTGGTAAGACTTCCATGTTACACATGTTTATTTCTTGTGACAAGACCTTTCCATGGATACCAAAATTTTTGACTTTGTGACCTTGACCTTTGAGTTCGACCTACTTTTCAAAAAACTTTTACCTTGTCCATAAATTTTTAATGGAAAGTGATAGAGCTTTGATATTTCACATGTGTATTCCTTGTGAAAAGATTTTTCCAGGGATACCAAAATTTTTTACCTTGACCTTGGAGTTTGTCATACATTTCAAAAACTTTAAGCTTGACCATAACTTTTGAACGGAAAGTGATGGGGCTTTCACATTTCACATGTGTATTCCTTGTGACTTTTCTGTTGGTAACAACATTCTGACATTGTGACCTCGTCCTTGGAGGTTGACCCACATTTAAAAACTTCAACCTCGACCATAAGTTCTGGATGGTAATTTAAATGATAGACTTTAATATTTCCCATGTGCATACCTTTTCATCAGCCCTGTCCCTTGGTAACAAAAGAAAAGTTTGGACCCTTTGGCCTTTTCTTGGAGTTTAATCTTGCATATTTAGAATGTTGATAATACATGAGATATATTATGAAAACTTAAGAATGGGGGTGGGGGTCTGTAAACATTTCTTTAAAGACAAACACCCAAAAGCGGGGGACCACAATTCCTTGAATTTGATATTTGTGTAGTATAACTGAATAGAAATAACGTGTGAGACTTCGCCCGGGACCTACCACAGGGGCTACAGTACACAGAGAGTATAAATAGAATAAATACCCCCCCTCCTAATACGTGTGTGTTGTGTTATTTATTAGACTAGTAGGGGGATTTATTCTTTGTATTTGTGTACTGTAGCCCCTGTGGACCCAGCATGGGGGGGGGGGGGGGGGAGGGATCGAACCGGGGATGCCGCTATATATAGGCGCCGCCCTTTGATATTCACAACCCCCCCCCCTCCCCAACTCAAATCCTGTATCCGCCCCTGGGGTATAATTTCAGTTTACGTAATGGAATTTCCTGTATATTATATTTGAGGTATCAGTTCAATATTATATAGGGTCACCCTGTTTATTCATCTGGATATTAAAGTCGGGAAAGTGGAAAGGGACTGGGTTTTACCAACCTCCTCTTCAAGCCGTGAAGTCTTACAACAAATAAATCTTAATAAAGTACAAATAGGGAATCTTCTAATTCATTACATTTTTATCCTAACCAATTTTCATAGCGCATGAGAAGTAATTATCGGTGAGTCATATTGAATTTCAGGCCACTAAACCAAGTCCTCATTCTAACAGCTGGCAGCTTCTTCGATCATAAATTTGCCAAAATCGTTGTTTTTAGTCGTATTGCAGTAGAGTAAGGACCTCAACAATCTCTTACACTGAGGATGCTCCGCTGTTTAAAGACGGAGATTGGAACTGGAAGTGCAACACTACGAATTTATCAGGTACGAGTTTATTCAATGCGACATCGATAATTTAGCTATTGGTCAACTCGACCGCAGTCTTTTCAGGATGGTGTAGGTCGTTTTATGAATGTGAAAGATAAAAGCGCTAATTATGGCTTCCCTGGTGCATGTTTTCTCATTTCATAAGGTAAATTATGATTAATAACATATCAAAAATTACAAAAGATACAAAATAATTTTGAGCTCGGATTTACTCTGACCACTGCCCCTTCGAGCGCGAGTTGCACAGACCGGGAAAATAATAATCGAGTTATTTAAGCTAGAAGAAGCTAGATAGAGTTGTAGGATGAAGCAAAGACAACGTTTAAGATGAATAGAACATCAAACTTAGAGGTCGTTTAAGATTTTTACTTTTTCTGTCTTGAATACACATGTGCAGCTGCACTGATTCTTCTTCTTCTTCTTCCGGTAATGTGCTGGGCTCCTTGTGGGGCATTATCGCACATGAGTTTAAAAACATGCCAGGGAAGGCTCTCATTAAAAACATGATAAAAACAAACACCCTCGTTGTCTATGGGTAATGGTTGCTGATTCGGACCTTAAAAGTCTCCAGTGAATCAGCAGTCACGATGGATTGTGGCAAGGAATTCCAGATCACAATGCCGGCTGGGAAGAAGGAGTCCTGATAGCTTTTTGCGTGGCAGAATGGCTGTATGTACCTCATTGCATGACCCCTGGTGGTGGTGGTGGTCGCGCTGATAGGATGTAAAGGACTAGATGGTATGTCTATGAGGTTATTCACTATCTTGTACATCATAATGGCTCGGGCTCTAGTTCTACGCTGTTGCAGGGTGTCAAGTTGTAACTGTTGGAGCATTGATGTTACACTGCTCTCCCTGCGATGATCTCCTGTGATGTATCTTGCAGCCCGGCGCTGTACTCTTTCTATGGTGTTGGTGTGGGACCTGGTGGTATGGTCCCATACTGTGGATGCGTATTCGATCTGCGGTCTTACCATGGTCTTATAGCTGGTGGCCTTGATGTGTCTTGGGCAGCTAGATAGATTTCGTTGCAGGAATGCTGTGGTATTATTAGCTTTCCTAGCTATGTTGTTGACATGTGGGCCCCACTGTAATTTGCTGTCTATGGTAACACCAAGGTACTTAGCTCTGTTGGTGATCTGCAGGGTTTGTCCATGGATGGTGTATATGGCATCCACTATTCGCCGCTTGTTCGTAATTCGAATCACCTCACACTTGTCAGGGTTGAATGTCATTAACCATTCTGCCTCCCAATCCTGTAATTTGTCTAAATCCTGCTGTAGAGTGGTGGTATCGCTCTCGTTGTTAATGGTTCGATACAGCAAGCAGTCATCGGCAAAAAGTCGTGCTGTGGAGTGGACTCTTGATGGTAAGTCATTGATATAAGCCAGGAACAACAGCGGTCCGAGCACCGTGCCCTGGGGTACCCCGGATGTTACTGGTGCCGATGATGACCTCTCACCCTCAACAACAACCTGTTGGTACCTCTCCATTAGGAAGCTCTTTATCCAGGCAAGGGTCTGACCGCGCACACCATAGTGCTCCAATTTGATGGCTAATCGGTGGTGTGGAACTTTATCAAAGGCCTTTCTGAAGTCAAGCAACACTGCGTCAATCTGTTGTCGTTGATTTAGCCCGCTAGCCAGGTCATGTATGGTGGTAATCAGCTGGCTCTCACACGATCTCCTTTTTCTAAAGCCATGTTGTTGGTCCGTTAAGATGTTATGCTCCTCTAGATGGGTGATGACATGTCTATGTACAATATGCTCTAGTGTCTTGCAGCATACAGATGTTAGTGAAACAGGACGGTAGTTTGACAGAATGACTCGTAGACTCGTAAATGCAAAACTGAGTTTCCGATTTTAAGATCCAATATTATTTATGGAAAGAAAACATGATTTTTTCCCTCACATTTGAAATAATTCCGCTCAATTGTCTGTTTGCCAGTACATATACTATAGAGCTGTTGACATTCTAGACCTCAATTTCATTTGCAGTGACACTGGATGAAACATCTTTTGGCATATTTTTCCATTGGGACGTCAAATTTGTTAGCACCATCATTGTTCTCAGTAATGCACATAGCTGCGTCCCAGACACAACAAATTGGCTCGGGACGCATTATTTTGAAAAAAGCTTTATCTACATTTTGTAGCTGAAAGTTTAATAGCTTGATTCCCAGTTTCACAGACCTGTTACACTCATAGCAAGTTCGACTTTTGTCATGCTTGACCTATTTTTCGAGGAGTTATGCCCAAAATTCAGTTTTTGTCCGTTTTCCAGACTTTTTTTCTTCAACAAATAGAGATATTCAGGTGAAATTTAATACACATGCAGTTTAGTCTTGGATAGTTATAGAGCAAGTTTGATTTTCCTCACGCTTGACCTATTTTTCGAGGAGTTATGCCCCTTGATGATTTGCAAAATTCAGTTTTACAGACTTTTAGACAAATCAGTTTTCTGAACTTCTTTCTGCAACACATAGAGTTTGATAAATAGCTTGTCCTTGAAATCATTTAATAATATGAATCAAGGCAAAACCTTTTTGTGCGAGCGGAGAGAAAATAAATATGATTATATATTAAATAATTTTAGACTATGACGGTTTATCCTATCTTACAAAACTTTCTGTTTGATGATTGCCAAAAAAAAAGGGCAGTATAAGGCGAGTGGAAACACAGAGGCATTTGTAAAATTGGTCTAGACCAGCAGATGAACATTTTAAGGGGGGCTTAAAATATGGTTCTTTGTACGTTCCTGTTTTGGCCTTGACCGGCAAATATTAGATTAGGTTGAGGGGGGTGGATTCCAGTCAAATTTACACTGAGAAAAATACGAGCAAACACAAAAGGTGTATGATTTTGAAACCTTATATCATCGATCTAGTTAAAGAGCTCAGCTAGAACTGGTCAGACCAAGGATTTATAAACAGACCTGGTTATATTTCCTATATGTGATTTTTTTTTATTTCAACCATTTCAATTTTGTAATAAAACGTTAAATGAAAATAAATAACTCACTGCATATCTCCCAAAAGAAAAAAAAAAACCCCATCTCGCCGATGTCAGATGCAATCGTCCAAAGCCTGTTTCATAACATTTCAATAAAGAAAACCACTTAATATCGGACATCAAAATTATAACTTTGGAGAAATGTTCGGATGCCTCAAAATACTATCGTAAAACCCGAGAAGTGTTCTGGATTGAGAAACTTAATAACGTGAAGCCATCCGGATTGAACACAAAATCGTCCATGGGAATACTTTGGCCGGATTATTGACCTTTTTGAAGCGTTTACGTCAAGCAAAATACGTCCATTAAAGGAAAATCTTACAACGTCAAAGTGACATTAAGAATTTGGCGCGATGACGTCAATGACGTCATAGAAGCACAGTAAACAAAATACTCAAACGGAGATGTCGGCTTTCCTAAAAAGATTCCGCGGTTACGCCGAGTTATCGATGCTATTTCGTAATCTGCTTTACGAAAAATTATGTCAATAAATTTAACTTGTAAACAAAAATTGAGTATAACATATACGTATACTCGGAGTGGAAAACAAAAATTAAATGGCAATATTCAGCATCTCCGCAGTAACTCTGTCTGCGAGGGGACGAAAGTTTTTGAAAGCATAGTAGTACATTCTCATTCTTTGATTCAGCATATTTTCTCAATAAGGTAAGTGTATACGCGTTACCATAAGGGCGAGCTTCGCTCGCAAAGGCCCGAAGGGCCTTTGCAGCGAGCTATGCTCGCTATTAGTTACAGAGCAAGTTTGACTTATGGAGAACCGTTCAACATCACAGGGATCTTTTTACCCTTTGATTCCAAAGGCCTGGGCCTTCAAAATTGGGAAAAATTGCGACATTTGGTTGAAATTTGGAAAAAATTATACAAATAAATTTAGGAAACAAGCAAAAAGATCATCTGACATTTGCTACTAATGAAGACGATTGAATGCATATAGACGCCTGTATTGTAGTACCTTTAAGCTCAGAAATTGGGGAAAATGCCTGTTTTTCAGCATTGAGAATGGGGCCAAATTTCAGCCCTGGAGAACCCCTAAAAGAATCCTTGCATCAACTACGTCACTATTTAATCTCCTCATCTAAAACCATTTACTTTGACTGTCAGTGGTACTATTGTTCATATGGACATATAACTTTTTCTTATTTCTGAAGTGAGCTGCATGGACATTAAGTCAGATTTCATCTTAAGGTAGAGCATCCCTCAGGTCTCCGATGCTCATATTTCCTAAAAAACAGATTTTACAATATTTTCTTTTCCATATATTCAAAGCTTATATTAAACCTGATATACAAACAAAATTTAATTCGTAGTTTCATGATTATACCGAGAACTTAAGCCGTTTGAACTTTAACATTGGACCCTACACTACCGGCAAAGCGGCTTTTTACCCTGTCAAATCATCCCCGCAATTTTTTTTTACCCAGGCTTGTAAATCCCCGCGGTCAATGCTTCCCTATGTAATCTTGTCAACGCGGACAAAGATCCTGGCAATTCACCGCAGCGATCGCCGGGATACGCGGTGACGATCACCGCAATGCGCAGCGGTAATTAATGTGTAATTTACCTGTACTGGTCTTTATATGTGTGTGTCTATTGATTTTTACCTTTAAACTTCTTTACTTTCTTTGTTATTTGTTTATTGATATTAAATTTGTTGTTTGTATTTAGGGCAGTGTCGTAAAGTTGTCATTTCTGCCATGTAACATATTTTTATTGAAAGATGTCTGTATCTAAGGATTAGTGTCCGCAGTGAACAATAGGCAGTTAAAGTACACCCTGCGGGTATAGATGGAAGCCATCCGCTATACTGGTATTTAAATCCTTTGTGCGATGTTACGGACCTATATATTGATTGTTGATTGTAAGGAGGAGGTGTAACAAATTTAGCTTTTCCCGTACAATCTGGTTGTAGAGACTCCGATACCTTATCGACCTCTTTCATAAATAGATAACACAAAGGCAATAGAAAAAAAATAGAGTGTGATACGCATGAAATTACTGATGGAGATGGTACTTTTATAAACTTATCATGATTTATTAAACCTTTCTAAGTGAATCTTGTAAGCATGTATGTACATTGTAATCAACATAAGTGTTACTGGGTACAAGTAATAACCATTACTAGCTCACTTCGGATATCGAAAAGTTGAAGTTTTGTCTACTTTGTCAGCAGATTGAAAGTATTATCGTAACCATGGTAAATAACCGTGTACGTTTTATGTTTGTACGTCCAATAATACGATCAGTGACAGAAAATAGTTTTAGGTGGTGATTTTTCTTATGGGTTATTTGGCGTGACGTCGCCGATGTCCAACATTTCAAGTCTATGGTGAACGTCAACAACGTCACTCTAAAAATAAAATAATGTGTAGGAAGGTCCCGATGGCACTGTGAGTGTAGAATTGGTCTTACGGTTACAGGTATAACATGTATAACTTTCACCGTTGGTTACTAGCGTTCGAGATCTATATCCCAATAAAGTTTGTTATCAGATAAAAATCCGACAATGAACACAAAACCTCAAGTTTTCGATTTCCGAAGTGAGCTGCGTGTTGTAATCCGACTTTGTCTAGATGAGAGTACATGTACTGCGTTCGCAGTATTCATCAATATATATTCAATCATAAAAACAAGACGTGAAAATGGGATATCATTCGTTAACTCATTGACGATGGAAGAATTGCTATGACAACTCACTTTTGTCGCTATTTCTATGATCTCGACCATATGAGTATTTCTGTATTTAGATTACACTTACATGTATCTATTGACCCTTCCGATTACGGGAAAAAATTGCAAAATTTCGTGACGTCACAATGCTTTTACCTCGGAAAAACAAGGTTCAAACCTCGGTCAAACTTCAAAACTGCATTGTGACGTCATGGAATTTCTCAATTTTTTCCCGCGTTCGGAAGGGTCAATTACGGGTGTTTTCTTTCTCTTGAAAAAGTAGTGTATTTTCTGTTGTAATCTATGAAACAAGAAAAGAGATGACTCATAAATAGTACTAAGTATTTTAATAAATACCATGTATTTCATATATAATTTTTAGCTCGCCGGGACGAATGTCCGGAGAGCTATTGTCATACCCCCGGCGTCGGCGTTGGCGTCTGCGTCTGCGTCTGCGTGCGCGTGCACAAAAACTTTAACCTTGCTTATAACTTTTAAACCAATACAGATTGGGCTTTCATATTTCACATGTGCATTCCTTGTGACAAGACCTTTCCATGGATACCAAAATTTTTGACCTTGTGACCTTGACCTTGGAGATTGACCTTCTTTTGAAAAACTTTAACCTTGGCCATATTTTTGGAATGGTAAGTGATAGGGCTTTGATATTTCACATGTGTATTCCTTGTGACAAGACCTTTCCATGGATACCAAAATTTTTGACCTTGTGACCTTGACCTTGGAGATTGACCTACTTTTGAAAAACTTTAACCTTGGCCATATTTTTGGAATGGTAAGTGATAGGGCTTTGATATTTCACATGTGTATTCCTTGTGACAAGACCTTTCCATGGATACCAAAATTTTTGACCTTGTGACCTTGACCTTGGAGATTGACCTACTTTTGAAAAACTTTAACCTTGGCCATATTTTTGGAATGGTAAGTGATAGGGCTTTGATATTTCACATGTGTATTCCTTGTGACAAGACCTTTCCATGGATACCAAAATATTTGACCTTGTGACCTCGACCTTGGAGATTGACCTACTTTTGAAAAACTTTAACCTTGGCCATATTTTTGGAATGGTAAGTGATAGGGCTTTGATATTTCACATGTGTATTCCTTGTGACAAGACGTTTCCATGGATACCAAAATTTTTGACCTTGTGACCTTGACCTTGGAGATGATTGACCTACTTTTGAAAAACTTTAACCTTGGCCATATTTTTGGAATGGTAAGTGATAGGGCTTTGATATTTCACATGTGTATTCCTTGTGACAAGACCTTTCCATGGATACCAAAATTTTTGACCTTGTGACCTTGACCTTGGAGATGATTGACCTACTTTTGAAAAACTTTAACCTTGGCCATATTTTTTGAATGGTTAGTGATAGGGCTTTGATATTTCACATGTGCATTCCTTGTGATAAGACCTTTTTTATTGTTGTTGTTGCAATTTACATATGGTTGCCACCGGCGAGCTATGTTGTCATTCTGACAAGTCTGGTTGTATAATGTTCGTATAATGTGACAGTTTTTAAGCACACAGTGACATACATACAACGATAATGTCATACATGTATATGATAATGATACAACAAATCATTGACATTTCATGAAAACAGACACAGAGTTAGACGTTGTTTAAGTATCCTAGGAAGGAGAAGGAATCATGACAAGTAGGAGAGCGCTCTGGCATGGCGATGGCCTTCTTATCGCTACGCCTTAAAAGTTCATTAATCTTGGGCACCACCCTCTCCTTCCAAGAATCGGCGGAACGCACTTCCGGATAGAAGTGAAACACGTAAGTCTCGACGACGGTCTTGCGAGTTGAATCCAATGGTTCCTTCTTGAGTTTCCCCGTTGCCGTACCAATTATACTGGAACCGTAATTGTGCCGGCCCAAACAATTCTGGAAATAGTCTCTTCACCAGGTGACTAGCCATATTCCCGGCCCTGTTTGTGCACTTATAAATGTCACAGAGCTCCTCGATAGAGATTCGAAACTCACTCGGCACACTGTCTAGATCTCCGTCATCTATAGAGTTCTGAGGCGCGGGACGAACGGATTGACTAACACCGGCCGCGAGCACATCTTGGGAGGCCTGTAAGGATCGAACAGATGTTTCAAGCTCAAACTGTCTCTTACTTAAAGTGTCCAGACGGCCGATCACTTGGTCAAGTTTCTTATCCAGCTTGCCGGTGTTTGTGTCAATCGATCTAATTATGATTCCTAGTGCACTATTTATGGACTAGAGGCTCGTATGTTGTTGCTCAGGTCGTATAGATTGGAACGTAAATGTCGTGTCGGACGACAACCGAGCTCTAGGTCGTACGGGTGTCGATGTCACGATTGCACTTACGTTGGTACTCGTAGCTGAAGTAATAGCGTTGGACATAACACATTTAGATGTTGACGAATTCACAGCCGAATTCCCTGAAGACAATGTTGACTGAACTGACGTCGATACACTACATGTAACGGAGGATAACGGTACACTAGAGGAGGATAACGATACACTCCCGGAGGATAAAGGTACACTATAGGAGGATAACGATGCAGGAGTACTTGACATAGTCTCTGAGTCTGATTCGGGGAAGTTGTACTCGTCATAGTAGCCCGGTGGAGTGACAGCTCTGTATACTT
Organism: Pinctada imbricata; assembly: GCA_033119305.1. Lineage (NCBI taxonomy): Eukaryota > Metazoa > Mollusca > Bivalvia > Pterioida > Pteriidae > Pinctada > Pinctada imbricata. The sequence goes on along the minus strand of VSWD01000006.1, from coordinate 35,141,942 downwards.
GTGCCGCAGGCTTTCCCGATGCAGTCTGAAATGAAAATACAACAGTTTATTACTAATAAAGCATACATTTGGGAAACTTTTGTTGAAAATGAGATCCTGAGTTCCAAGACAATTATAAAATTATTTAGTATGAAAAAACTTTAAATAATTAGGAAATGTACAGAAAAAAAAAATTGTATGCATATGGCGAGCGAAGCGAAATTTAGGTTTTAATCAAACATTTTTATCGAACATGAACAAATGCATGACATACATTGTAATGATTTTTTATTTTTACCCTCTCTCTCTCCGGACGCACACATATATATATATTGGCAAAAGATTTTTATTGTCTCGCAAGAGCGAGAAAGACGAATTACAAAAGTTCGATCTATTGACTCTTTGAATATAACGACATTTCCCACTAATTCAAATTATTATAGTCGATTATTCCAATATACAGGCTTTCTACTCTACCTTGATGAAAAAGTAGGAAAAAGGTAGGAGTAGTCAATGAAAAAAAGTAGGAGAAAAATAGGAAAAAGTAGGAATTAATAGGGAAAAAGTAGGAAATTTTCCATCAATTCAGTAAGTATGACACACATATCACAGTATGCAATTATTGTAGACTGGTTATGTTCATCTTTGAGGAAATCACAGAGAGAAATAAGGACAGATTGATTTTTCATGTAAAATATACAGAATGGGCGAGCGAAGCGAGTCCGAAATTTTAAAAAAATATTGAATCAGATGTCGATGATAAGTGAAACAAGTAATTTTTTACTTTTGAGATGAAAAAGTAGGAATAGTAGGAGGTTTTGAAGAAAAAGTAGGAAAAAATAGGATAAAAATAAAAAAGTAGGAAATAGTAGGAAAAAGTAGGAACAGTACACAGCCTGAATATAATATGTTCATGTGTGGATGGGGTCATGAATTAGTTTCTTGTTGTTGTTTTTTTTTTTTCATTTTTATACATTCTAAACAAACAAAATATATAGCTCCTTTCCTAGCTTCTAAAACTATAAATATATTTATTTCATAGTATCTTGCCTATGACGTCATGTGATCAGAAAAAATAATACTTATTTATGATAAGACTTTCAGAAAACAGCATGTTAGAAATCCAAAGACCATTCGATAATGCAAAATAAAAAAGGCGGTTCCAAACAAGCCCTCAAAAAAAAAAAAAAAAAAATTCGATTGATCATTGTAAGGACGCGTATACAAAGATGAATCATGTAAAAAAAAAAGACCGGCATCCAAAGAATAGCAATGTAATAAACAAAGACAAAAAATAAGAAACAAAAACTACAAGCTACATGACTCTTCTGAGGAAAGCCTAATAATAAAACGAATGTAATGCAATAAAACACCACCACCACCACCCCCCACCCCCTTTTCCCCACTAAATTCAATACAATTTTTTCTTTTCCATATATTCAAAGCTTATATTAAACCTGATATACAAACAAAATTTAATTCGTAGTTTCATGATTATACCGAGAACTTAAGCCGTTTGAACTTTAACATTGGACCCTACAATGTATGGGAAAAGTAAGAAAAATTCCTTTTTAGAGGTGATAGAATGTAACTATGGTATAAAAGTTTCTTTTCCAAATACCATATTAGTTTGATAACATGAACAATATTCTGAAGAGAAAAAATAGGGTATCCAGGCATAAAATTACCAGCAATTCTGACCTGAGGGATACTCTACCTTAATATCTTATTTGTTGCAGTCAGAAAAAGTCCATAAAACTGGATTTTGCAAGTCATGAATTTTGCTAGTCATTAAGGGACATTACTCCTTGGAAAATAGGTGACAATATGCCGTTAGGGGACTTATATCACTCAGCGATCATATTTTATTGATGTATTACGTCTCCACTTTGCATAGAAGATTTGTGGCCCCAACTCCGTCAAATATTGGGTAACTTCAGCAGACATCGGAAATATACATTTTTAACATTCAAAACAAACCGGAAATAGTTCATTATGCATATAATGCTTTTATATTTTTTATTTAAAAGTTTATTTTACTTAAGAGTTCTATTTCTTAGGAACTTCTATAAGGTTAACTTAATTACATGTATCAATACACTAACATCCACATTCCACCAGGTACATTACTTTCTCCTATGTGCTTCAAGTTCAACATTGTCCAAGGTGATGGAAGGGGGACAACCATTTGATCCTGAGGGGGGCCTGGCAAATTTTTTCGGGTCAGATTACTTATTTTCAATGCAGGGCCGGCCGGAGTATTAACTCGAGGTCAGAATATTTATTTTCAACCTGTAACAATCCTGACAAGCAAAAAAAAAAAAAAAACAAAAAACAAAAATTATGCACAAGCACCCTGGTGGTGTCAGTTAAATTGTTTACAATGTGCAAGACTTTCTTGGCACTTCTCAATAAGTCTATACATATGAATGTACATGTATCACCTGCATATTCTAAATTGAGTTTTACAGCAAATTGGGAGAGGGGTATGCCAAGAAAGTTTTTACTATGTTGATTACAAAAGTACTTAGTTGACGTATATGTACTATAGGCATTCCTATAAGACTTGAAGCTTATCATATTCCTGGTGATTTTGGGATAAAAAGATCAAAGGTCAAATTCATAGGACTCAGATAATTAAAAATGGTGTCTGAACTATAAATGAATGTCTATCAACCTGAAACATGCTAGTAATGTTTCCCATCTGTCAAGAGCATACAGTATACATGTAGTTATACAATTCATGTATATTTTAAGTCTGCATATTATTCATACTTACATTCAAGTTTTGCAACTCGGCACTTTGAATTTTTGATGCATTTTAAGCTTATTAGTCATTTAAAATCTGAGGTAGAAATAGCAAAAAAAAAAAAAAAAAGTATCTTGCTAAAAATTCTTGTTATATGGCATAAGAGTCATTGGGACGTTTAATCAAAGTCCTATTCCTGCAGTTCTTATATAGAAAGAAATATTTTTTACAGCAAGTGTGGATTGGTTAGGAAGACAATTTCTGATTGTTTTGGTATAAACATAAACCTCAGGGGGAAAATATCAATTTCACAATGGATATGGAATGTGCATTTACAAATGTACCATGGGATGTTCAGGCATCTGTACTACAATTCTGAAAAGGTGTCAGTGTTGAGGTAAATACCTGCAGATAAGAAATTTAATGGATAAAAGTGATTGAACATTTTATATTTCTCCAGAGTATTTACTTATATTAGACTTTTTTGCCTTCAGGTGTTTCCCGTTTTCTCCAGACTAGGAGTGACACAAGTACAATTGACAAACTGGCGTGAATTTTCAAGTAACAAGTACAAAAAAGCAAAACGCCGCAGGAAAGAGAATGACATGTCTTGGACTGCTGCATTACTGGAGAGGAAGGAAAATCCCCCATCATATCCAAAAGAGCCATCCAAATTACATATGGTAGAGTTAGTCCAAACAACACGTGGCCAGCCAAAGTGGGACAAAGGTTATATAAAACAGCTAGGATTTGGCGAAGAACCAAAAGTAAGTCTATATGTAAATCTTTATAACAATATTAATCAATTTCTTTGATTTTAAAATGTCATTTGGTTGAAGAGCAATGAAGAAAAGAAATATGAATGATTTGAGGGTAAGGTCAAGGTTGTTGTTAGATTTACATAAAACCTTTATTTCTACAGTCTTATAAGGTTCAGCTAATTTGCTTAAAGATTTCTGAAAACAAATTGCAATACAACACAAAAACATAACGTTAGTAAAATGTCATAGCTACATACATAATATATGAATTTAGAATTTTTTCTATGATGGGCTATGATGGTCATTGCTTTATACAAATTGCAAATTTTGATACATGCACAGCCAAAGTAATTCCTATTGCAAGTGCATTTATTTCATGAAATGTGCTTACAGTATGCACATTACATACAACAAATGCACTTGCTGTGTGTTGCATATCTGTTACAAAACACAAATTAAGACAATTGTTCTATAAAAAGTACTGGTTCATGAAGACACATCTACTGTCCTGTTCACTAAATGATCCAGAGCACCTTGTTTCATGTTTTGGTGATTTATTCTGTTGTCTGAAGAATTTTCCTATTAGGTGTAATTATTGTTCCCGAGTATTGGTCTCCTTTAGTCATAATGAAAAACTTCAGCTTACCCTTTCAGCTGCCTTCAAATTGCAATATGAAAAACAAAATGTCTACGGGAAATTTCCATGTTAATTTCAAGCAGCAGCTATTTTGTTCTCCTTGTCAACAATTGTAAACAGTGACCTCAAAGCATCCAATGTCCCACATTTTCAGTGATTTTACTATAGAAAATCTGCGTAAACTTTTTATTTTCCGTCCTACATCTAATTTAATTGGCGTACAGCCAAAACAATGGCATTTTCTGTTATGACTAAAGGAGTACTATAAAATTGATATCTTTTTGGAAGATAACAATATCATATTTTAGAGAAAACCTTTAAACAAAATGTGACGGTTGATGAAAAGTCATATATTGAATATCATGAGAGAAACTTAGATAAATACTATAATAGTACATGTATAATGTAAAGTTAATATTTTCAATTTTCAATATAGAGTGGATGAAAATAAATTCACAAATTGTATATCAGTTATACAATTACAACTGTATAATTTACAGTTATAAAAAAATCAGTATATTTTATATAACTATATGTAGTACATGTACAATAATTTGCATTTATATGATTTCATTGTTTTTCTTGTATTTCAGTTAAATACACGGATCATTCTCAAGAACACAGAGAACACAAATACAATCCTAAAGAAAGTAAAACATCTTTTACGTATTACGCCGATTACATTTCCATACGGCCCCCCAGACGAGAACTGTGATCCCGACAAGTGTTACTTGAGGGATAACGGAGAATTTGTCGTGGTAAGGGACATAACTCCCAAAGAAGAAATTCCCTTGTTGGCAGAACGTGATGATTCGGTATGGACAATGGATAAAGAGACTTTAGATAAACATACCAGGAAAACAGTGCAGAATTATAGATTAAATAATGAATATTTCAAAGAGGAACCAGTGTATGAAATGAACCAAGATGGGAAAGAGCACAGATATTTTGGAAATAAGAGAATGTACGGACAAGACACTTGGTATTAAAGTGTGAATAAAATTTTAAAGATATTGGTGTTTGTGTCTATTAAATGACAATGTCATTCTGTCTGTCTTTGTCAATAGTTTTGTTAAGCTGCAGCATTTCAGATATTAAAAAGAATGCTACATAGATTTTTGCCTGTGTTATTAGAAGTACTGAGGTATACTTGTATAAATCATTTATGTCCTGTCTGTTTGTCCTCATTTGCTTTCATAGTACACATTTGTTTCTTTGTGACAAGAAACCTTTCTAATCATACTAGAATATTTGCATTTGTGGCCTTGAAAGTGATAGTGATTTTCTTATTTCACAAGTGTATTCTCCATAAAAAAAAACACCTTCTATTGGTTCAGTCTTTTTAAACATGTAACCTTCACCTTTGTTCTACATTACAAAAACTTGAACACAGGATGTCTTTTGAATGTCATCCGTCATTTGTGTTGATGATTATTACAGTCACGTTTGTCTGTCTGTCCATCAGTCTATAACACTTTTGTTTGGGCCATAACTTCTGTTATAATTCACCTATTTAAGTTCATACTTGGTATAATTATTCCTTATGCGATGGTGATATGTTGTCACCTTAGTTAAGATCATGCCTCCAACTTGAAAAAAATTGCACATAAAATGTTGTCTGGACTCATAGCTTTATAAGCTGAGACAAATAAGGACCATGTTCAGTATGCTTATTGTGTAGGGGATGCCGATGTGTAATAACCTTGATTTCAATGTCATACCTCAAAGATCAAAGTTACCTTGGGTAACTTTGTGTGAGCCTGAACTTTTCACTGCCTGCACAGATTTGAATATATTGAAGGACTGTTGCCAGAATGCCAAAGGTTTGTCATTACCTTTTGACTAAGGTCAAAGGTCATGGTTATATTATGTTTGATGATAACTTGTCACAGGAAATATTTTCAAATTTCACTGTTTGCTTGGATTTGAAGAATGTTTCACATGATTGTACACAGAAAAGAAGGATGTGTCAGAATCTTGAACAAAAGGTCAAGAGGACAGTGCACTTGATAGCATACATGTGAACCTTTTGCCTCCACAAATCTGGAGGATTTTCAATTTTCATCTGGAGATTTGGCCTCTCGTCGGGAGGTTTTTAATTTTTCATCGGGAGGATTTATCGGTATTCAGAACCCCCCCTGAACTGTGTATCCAATCACTAATTCAGTTTTTTATTGCTCATGATCCATACAATGTAGGTTTCAGATCACCTATATCCAAGGTCGTGTTACCAAAGTCAATTTCACTAAATATGCTTATAATGAAATGGTATATGCTAATCATGTTTGGGCTTTACCTCAAACAATATAATGAATCACTTTCATGTTTTAGTATGGTATTGCCCATGACTCAAAGGTTTCACATCATCTTGGCCTAAGGTCAAAGTAACTTAGAGGGAGGGGGAGACATCTGTTTTTGTGTCGCCTGCGAAGCATAGCGACACTTAGGGATCACTTTGTCCGTTGTCCGTCTGTCCGTCCGTCCGTCTGTCTGTCTGTCTGTCACACTTTGGGTGTCACAGCCCATAACTTTTGATTGGTAAGTGATAGGGCTTTGATATTTCACATGTGTATTCCTTGTGACAAGACCTTGCTACACATACCATAATTTTTGACCTAGTGACCTTGACCTACATATTTGACCTACTTTTCAAAAAAATTATGAATGGATATATCTTTTGATTGGTAGGTGATAGGGCTTTGATATTTCACATGTGCAATCCTTGTGGCAAGACCTTTCTACACATACCATTATTTTTGACCTTGTGACCTTGACCTAGATATTTGACCTACTTTTGAAAAAAAAAGATAAGATTCGCTATATCTTTTGATTGGTTAGTGATAGGGCTTTGATATTTCACATATGTATTCCTTGTGACAAGACCTTCCTACACATACAATAATTTTTGACCTAGTGACCTTGACCTACATATTTGACCTACTTTTCAAAAAAATTAAGAATGGATATATCTTTTTATTGTTAAGTGTTAGGACTTTGATATTTCACATGTGCAATCCTTGTGGCAAGACCTTTCTACACATACCATAATTTTTGACCTTGTGACCTTGACCTAGATATTTGACCTACTTTTGAAAAAAGATAAGATTCGCTATATCTTTTGATTGGTAAGTGATAGGGCTTCGATATTTCACATGTGTATTCCTTCTGAAAAGACCTTTCTACACAGACCATTAAATTTGACCTTTTGACCTTGATCTAGATATTTGACCTACTTTTCAAGAAAAGTAATATTGGCTATATCTTTTGATTGGTAGGTGATAGGGCTTTGATATTTCATATGTATTTTCCTTGTAACAATGCCATTCTACACATACCATTATTTTTTTACCTTTTGACCTTGACCTACATATTTGACCTACTTTTCAAAAAAATTAAGAATGGATATATCTTTTGATTGGTAAGTGATAGGGCTTTGGTATTTCACATGTCTATTCCTTGTGACAAGACCTTTCTACACAGACCATAATATTTTACCTTTTGACCTTGATCTAGATATTTGACCTAGACCAACTTTTCAAGAATTTTGATCCACTTTCTAGAATAATAATCAAACCGCTTCGCAGGCGACACAAGCATTCCTTGGATTGCTATTTTTTCTGAAAAACAATTCTTTTTAATTTAGTATGTTGTTCCTTATGACCTGAAGGTTTCACATCACGTTGACTCAAGATCTTGTAACCAAGGTCAAGGTTAGTATATTTTAAATGAAATTGTATTTATTATGTGTATTATGTGCAGGCTTAATCTTTTGAACCTTGATAGGATCACTTTCATATTTTAGTATGATGGTGCTGATGACCCAAAGGTTTCACACCACCTTGATCCAAGGTCATATGACTAAGGTCAATGTCAAGTTTTACATTTTTTAATGAAATTGTAAATGCTATTGAGTCTGGGCTATATCTGTGGAATCGTATACTGGATCACTCTGATACTTAAGTATGCAGTTGCTCAGGATTGGAGGGTTTCTTATCATCTTGACCCAAGGTCAAAATCATTTAGTTCTTTTTAATGAAATTGTACGTACTAATCTTGTCTGGGCTATATCTGCTGAACCCTTCTTACAATTGTTTTCATATTTTAGTATGTTGTTTCTCAGGACTAAATGTTTCTTATCACATTGTCCCAAGGTCACATGATTAAGGTCACTTCTTACTTTGGTAATGAAATTGTATATGCTAATCATGTCCAGGCTGAATTTCCTATGCTTATCATGTTTAGGCTTTATATTTTGAACAGCGTATCCAATCACTAAATCAGTGTTTTGTTGCTCATGATCCATACAATGTAGGTTTCAGATCACCTATATCCAAGGTCGTGTTACCAAAGTCAATTTCACTAGATATGCTTAAAATGAAATGGTATATGCTAATCATGTTTGGGCTTTACTTCAAACAATATAATTAATCACTTTCATGTTTTAGTATGGTATTGCCCATGACTCAAAGGTTTCACATCATCTTGACCTAAGGTCAAAGTAACTTAGAGGGAGGGGGGAGACATCTGTTTTTTCTGAAAAACAATTTTTTTAATTAAAATTTGGGTTTAACTTGTTATCAAGACTAGCAGAGGAGATACATTTTTCTCATACCTGTGTATGTACTACAGGGTAGGCTCATGAAATACAGCTATGTGAGCTACATCTGTATCACATATCACACGACATCTGTATCACGTGACACTATTTTTTCTATTGTTTACATTATTGTAATGTCATGATTTTAGCCCACAAAACAAACAAGCCAGCGACAACGTGGCAACAAAACATCAATCCAAGATCGTTTTTTTCAATGTATTCTGGTGTTATATTTTGAAAAAGGCTTATAGAATAAACCATTTTTGGGGGCACTTAATTCGAATATCGCAAAATTTATGCGAATAGATCTACTTGATATTTTTCAAATTCTGTGTCTTTTCTTTCAGTTTTCAGCTTAGGCCCTTAGATATGAGAGAAAAATACTCTTTCACGTTCTTCTATGAAAAATACATCGGTTCCACCCTCGGGGTCTCCAAATTTTGCAAAACCCTCAGGTTTTACATGATTTTGAGACCTCTCGGGTGGAACTGATGTATCTTTCATAGGATACCAATCCAACATACTTGTGTATCCCCCCTCTCAAACGCATCTATCGACCTCTAACCAACTTTGTAGGTTTTCTGCATCTGATTGTATAGCACGAAGAGAGGAAGGATACATATTTGTATCAAAATTTCACTGAATTTTACATAAGTTTCCATCAACATTACATTGGATGATGCCAGTTATTGCCTGAAATGTGAAGTAGGCCTGGATAATGCAAATACAAGAACCTTGTATCTATAAGGTAAGGAACAAGTGCACTGCTTAGTGCTAGCAGCACAATACATGCTTACCATAGACCACTTTTATGCTGACCTTGACCATAGACTTCAATATTCTAAAGATATTCGCAAGAGGCTGCTTAAAAATCTATATCCCGTTTCCTTTTGCCATGGGTATCCTTTGCAACTAGTATGATTATCCAAAGGCTTAGTAAATATCTTGGGTCAAAGTCAAACGGTTTTTAATGATAATAATATGAAAATGACAGATGACATCATTGGTAATCAATTGTATTGTAAAAAACAGATTTCCATCTTAATGGGATTGAAAGAAGCAGCTTCCGAGGTCAAAGTTGATCAGATTATAAACCTTGTTAACTTAACCATCAATGACTATGTTAACAGTGAACAACAGAGTAGAATGACCAAACTCCCAATAAATGTTTTCCATTTTTTCCCAAGGTCGAATGGATAGATACTAGGCTAAGTTACGTGCATTTGAATGTTGCATTATGTTCAGTACTTGCAGAGGGAGACTACATACATGTACATGTATTAGACATGAGCATTGGCAGAAACCCAAGATTTGGCTACTGTAGTCATTTGTTTTACTGAACTATAAGCATGTGACGAGAACAATCATGTACAGTATTGAGAATCTTTTATACAAGTACAAAAAAAACACAGTCTATAAGTTTAAGTAACATTTTTATTTCATGATAAAGAAATAAAGAAGTCATCTATAGCTTCTGAATGTTTTCCTTTCAACTTGTAAGTAAGAATATCACATAAGTGTTGTAAGTTCCCAGTAAATGCATCATAATTATATAATGAGTAAAGTAATGGAAGTATCAACAATACATCAAATATTAACGCTACATTTCTCCTCTTGATGAAAGCCTGTTTGTCAGCTGCGTTAAGAAATGTACATCTGAAAGCACCGTTTATATCTTACCAAATGTAATGCCTCTACATTTATTTGCATAAAGTTGGTTTGTCCGCGAACATACATGAACATGTATTTACAACATAAAATATATATCTGCTAGGTGGACTATGGGAGAATACTTCAATGTAAGGAATAGGGCTTGCAATAATTTTGTTCCTAATTTGTGGAGATGTTTCTCTTTAATTAACCGTTAAAATTTAGAAGAGAAATCTATGAAATAAAATTTACAACAATTAATAAGCAGCATGTTAAAGGAATATTGATAAACAGGTACATGAGTACAATGCTTATGTTAAACTTTGTTCTTATCAAAACAGATGTACCTATCAATATTGTTATGTATTTGCTCTTCTTGAATTATAAATGTATGATACATACATGTACATACTATAAATCTGCTTTCCATAAATTTAGACTTGACAATTTTGACCTTTGATTGCATACATGAAAGTTCAAATTCCATCATACCATTTGGGATATTTTCTGCTTTATTGCATTACAACAAATAAGAAATAAGAAAAAATATATACTTGCTATAGCCTGAATATGGTCAAATGTTTCAGAAAATTTTTAAGGAATAGGTGCGCTAAACCCTCATATCAGCTCTATAGTTTCGACAAAAAACGCTTTTCATAAACAAATTATTAATTATCACCTTTTGCAACGTTGAATGTTTGAGAAATATGGCGTCATCATTTTGAGCACTCGTAATGTCAAGTGTGTGATTTATTACGTCATGTTCTAACTTCATTTTCCCTGAATGGCACAAAACAAAGGAAAATCATTGTATTTTACACACAAATCTCCAAAATACATCTCCGCGTCAGGCCTTGCTCACGATATTTTTTATGCAAATTAAAAAGGCCGATCAGAAAATCCATAGATTAGTAGAAAAATTATCATGGGCAAGGCCGGGTGTGCTACTTGATTTCATAAATTTGCGTACAAATTTCACTCACTTATTGATATTTTCAATGATTTCAACATTTTGACGTATTATTCAGTATAGGACTGTGAAATTAAAATAGGCTTTCCTGATTTGGATTCACCATACACGTGACATTTATAAACTAGAATATTATGGATATATGAACAAGTTTTAAAATGGGGCCGAAATGGCAGGTTACCGCACCTACTCTTTTCTGTTGATATTATTCAATGTAATTCATATTTGTTTTGAGGTGTGTTTGGTTCTGAACATAGCACTGGTTGAAAGCATAGCAGCTGGGACTCAATAACGACATTACATACATTTGAGTTTACCGTACAGATATTTACATGTATACTTATTCTAAGCATAAGTAAACTTATTCAGGACGCAAAATTCACAGATACTTACACAAAAGGAGTTTTATGAAGAATTTTGAAAAGGAACTTTCTTAATTTGAATAAAAGATGTGACAATTTATAATTCCTAGGTACTTGTACAATAGTAATTTGTTATGTAATAAGAATTGTAGGAAATATCTTTGAGTACACATTGTTTCAAGTGAATGATAAGTAAAGTTTATATGTAAGGAACATCTGCACTGTCAAGGTCAAAATATGTTACCAGCACTCTTCATTATGAAAGAGTAAAAGCGTAATGCATCTTTCTTTGAAATAGCGTTCCTCAAATTCCAGAATTACAAAAAAAGTAAGGCATGGTACTTCTCTACATACATGTATTGCTTGAAAACCTCTTTTTGAAGTGGTAAGATTATCAACAATTAAAAAATCCCATTTATTTAATTTTTTCCGAAATTTCCATGAAAATTGAATGCATGATCATCCACATTTACATATTCATTCACTTAATTATTGTAACTTTTTTCATGATTTTTGTTGACACCGTCAGTCTATTTCAAAAACAATACATAGTAATACAATGAGTCAATGTAGTTGACACAGTTATCCATGTATACTTTGTGTGCATGTGGGACAATTTTCATTGAAATACAGAAAAATGTATAGAGCTAAGAACTAGAAAGTTATTTCTACCCTTTTCTCCTTTTGGTAAATAAGTTTTGACTATTTAAAAAATTACAGCCACAAATGAATGCTGATATTGACTTGAATTGCTCATATTAAACATGTACATCTGCATGTCGTATCAGATGACAACAAACAAATACATGTAAAATCATGACAGAATTTGTTTCTATACATATAATGTACATATCATATAGTGTGTTTGTACATAACTTTTCAATCAAATACTATGTACATGTGTATTACAGTATATGAATGAAATGGGTAGAAAAAAGGACATTGCATACTTCTTTACTTGAATATCAAATAAATTTTAGACTTGTTTTACATCACTGTTACCTTCACATTTTGACAATCATTTACGTAACAATGGGCATCGAGTAATCATATAGACAAAGATTAGCACTTATGAATTTCATCCTGTCTTTAACCAACACTTCATATCTGTCCTATACATGTTATAATTTCAGTCAAATGTTTTTTTTTTCCTACTCAAATTACAATACCTTAATTACATGTACATGTAGATTCCACCTTCATCCATCTCTATACACATTCAAAATTACATTCCAAGCTTTTTAAAAATCATAAATTGCACTCATTACCAACCCATAGATAGATGAACACAAATTTTATAATCCCTGCAATTAATCTGACAACTTTGTATCATTATTCTTATATTTTGTTTGGTTGTTTTTCTTACTTCTTACCAATACAAACTGCAGTAATACACATTTACTGAACATGTTAGAGTAGCAAATAGAAATATACAAGATGTAAAATGCCATGCCCTTGTCTGTAGCTATCTTTTATTAAACTCAAAGCAAAGGTTAAGGTCAAGGTCAATAGCTTGTGAAATAAGAAAGCCCTATTACAGACCGATTGAAAGGTTAAGCACTAGTTTAAAATTTCGGACAAACAGAACTTTGATATGAATTTGAAATAAAAAAAAACTTTTGACGAATTTACTTCAAGATTTGTCAATCTAATTCATAAGATAGTAATACAGAATAATTATCGAAATAGAAAAATCATAACAATTTTAAAAGAACAAGTAGAAACTACAAATATATACATGTACAATCAATTACTGTAACAGTATTACGTAAATAAAAAAATTCTATGAAAAAATAAATATTGCAGCATGCATAAAGTAAAGGGAAGGAATCTTGTAATTACTGTACAAGTAAATTGTACTGATGTTGAAGTATGTTGTACTGATATGGGGACGTCATATCATTTGATTTTGATGACTTTCAATGTGTTTCAATAAATTCATGGATGTAATTTTCAAGTTCAACAATTTTCTATGTATAAGAAATTAATTAGTTCCATCATAAATGACAGGACACTGAACTTCTTTGAGATAAATAACATTGCAGTATAGTAATACAAAGCCCCTGATCAAAGTCAACAATCTATATTTTTATGTACTGTGAACAAAACATCAACAGGTTAATACATGTACATCTAGTAGTTTCAATGCTTTCTCATTCTATATATAATGCTGTACCAATAAACTTAATCAATTTTCTCCACAAAGCTTCCAGGAAATAACCCTGTTTTTCCAGTTCTCTGCAGTGTTCCCTTGAACCAGCCGTCCTCTCTCTTTTTGTACACAAACACAATGTCACCTACTTTGAGTTCTAATTCTATCTCACTCTGAGGAGGGTATGGCTCTCTACACCGGAATCTACAATAAACAAAATTATTTCCAATGCACATTAATGTCTGAAAGACATGTACAACATTTTCAAGACACAAAAAATGCAGATACACAAAATTGTCACCATAGGCAAAATTGTCTCCAATTCATAAATTTGTTTGCAATGCGAAAAAAAAAAATCCCTATATGCAGGTGACACAAAACTGTGGTGTCTGAATTTGTAATATTCAAAAATGTATTGTAAAAAATATACATATTGTATCATTTTATTGTCATATTATCTCAAAATTTTATGGTTTCATTTCTAAGAATTCCAGATTTGAAAATTAAATATAAGTTTGAAACTTCTGTACTTACTTCTCTCTCATAACAGCTTTTGGTCTGTTTGGTTTAGGTGGTACACTAGCACTAGAATTGGTTGAGGAGTCAAAAGAACCAGTTTTTACATGTTGACCCTCAGAGTGAGGGGCCGTCTCAGAAGGGCAGGATCCTGACCTGAAAACAAATGAAAATTATATATGTAGCATGTTAGAAATAATGCCGGACATATTGCCATTCAGACAGCAGATACCTCAAAATTTCTAAGACATCATTTCAAGTATGAATTCAATTTTCAACTTTCAAGTATGAATTCAATGCATGCACTACAAACAAAGTCGACAGCAATCAGTTTTATCAAAGACTTATAATGAAATGTATAGATAATCCATAAACATATATAATACATGTATTGCATTATTTTGATACATGTACACTGAATTAAAATTCATATCATGTACACATCAGTCTTGTAAATGTACATGCAGAATTGGGCCTTTGGCTAGTTTCTATAGCAATGTAAAGTTTCAAGCCACGCTACTACATAATACCAATGTGTACCTTGTACGTTTATACCTTGTATGGTTATACCTTGAATGGTTATACCTTGTATGGTTAGTATTTTTGTCCAAAGCTGCAGCGGCTAGTGTTGAGTCATTTACAGGTTTTGATTTTTTGCTTTTTCCAGAGGATACTAATCTCTTCACTAAACTGATCTTCTCCTTCTCTTTCTTGTCTTTTTGCTATTTTATGGGGAAAAAATATGAAATATTGTATCTAAAAAAGTGTAAGTACTAGATTAATGCTACATAAATTGGATGACGTATTACAAAATTCAATAACTATTCCAGCATATAATTAATACATGTACTTATAATTACAAGGTTAAATTTGCTTCTTACCCATTTTTCACCCTCTTACAGTGCTAGCAGGTTTGTTTAATTGAGCTATGAATAGCTACAATTACTGATACATGTATTAACAAACTTAACTAAATTCTCTGTGTACATTTGCCCAATAGAGATATTTTAAGTTCCTCACGATCAAATTTTCCTATTATTTTAATTCTATTCATGAGTGGCAAATGACAAAAAGTATGTTTAACTAACCTTATCTTTACTAGTAGATGGGACTGTTTCGCCTGTAGCACCAATACTTGTACCATTTGATCCTCCACTGGCAGTAGCAGTCATGGAATGAGGTACAGAGGATAATGATACCAACACATGTTGATCAGCCGATGAAGAGTTGTTCCCCTTACGTGAGTATGCAGGCATGGATGAAGCACTAGAGTGATGTGATTTACCAGAATGAGGCTGAGTTTGATTGTCACCACTAGGTGGTGCTCTGTTTGTAGCAGATGTTGATTTATGATTAGCAGCAGATGACAATGTTGCAGACGATAATACAGATGATGATGTAGATGTACTTGGTACTGATGAAGTTTTGGATGACCTTGGCGTGATAGCAGGAGGAGCATTCTGTGAGGACCTTTGAGGAGACACACTGCTCCTCACAGAAGCAGAGCTTTGCCTTGCTGGAGAGGAGCTTTTTCTGGCCTCTCTGTCTGGCGGTCTCTCTACAGCATAAGATAAGTGATGTTTGCCTTTACTAGATGAACCTTCTGCACTCGTAGAACTAGAAGCACCTGGAGCTGAATGGCCCTTGGCTCTCACGTTTTGAACATTTGAGATCGGTCTGAATGCACTTGGCCCTCTGCAATGGATAAGAAAATTTTATTTTCTACATAATATATAAGTAAATTGTCTTTTACATAAAAGACATGTTTTTAAAACAATCAAAATCAATCAGACATGTGAATTGAACAGCAGTGCTATAAACAAGAAATGTTGAAATAGAGGAAGAGAAATTCAAATGCATCAATGGCATACATTCAAATGTCTTAAAAAAGATCAAGAGTAAAAGCTACTGATTTTGCTAAAAATGTTCATCATGTACACATACCTAGTTTTCTGTACATAGTTTCCAGGAAACACTCCCATTTTTGTTGATTTGAGACACTGGCCTTTATACCAACCGTCTTGGCACATCTCTAATACTGAGTACTGATCACCTTTCTTCAGCTCTAGTTCATCTTCTTTTTGCGGCTTGTAGTTAAACATGGCTATGACACTGAAAAGGATGAATGTATAGTTGGGACAAAATTTGAAATACACATATTGAATAAATTTATAAAGATACCAGGGAATTCTATAATTTTGTCCAACTTTTACAAAAACAAAACAAAAACTTGGGAGTGTCAATCCATAGTCATTTTTTCACAACATTTATAAGTTAGGAGAAGAAATCAAATTCAAACCAAATTTTGGAGTTAAGTAAAAGTACTCCAGCCAAAGAATGTTAACTTCAACTTATCATTTTACTTTTCTTGGTGTAGTCGCTGTACTGTACATGCTGTAGCTTCTAAGTTAAAATTTAGTCATATGAAAATACATGTACTTACAGATGGTTTGATGGACCAGGTTGTTCAACGTCATAATCTGGGACTCTTGTTGAAGCAGCCTGACCAAAAAAAAACATACATGTAGGAAATATATATTTCTCATACATTTCGGGGAATGACTTGAACATGTCATTTGACAAAAATTTATTAAACATCATTATCTACCTTTTTGTTCAATGAAGCATCTCAACATACATGTATTCGTGCATATCTTTTCTGAGCATTCCTATAAATGCTATGTACTTTGAAATATTTGAAATATATTTTGAAATATTGTTGTAGAGATTTTGTGTCTGGAGAGATAAACAACTGAAACAAAATGGTGTATTTCAATATTTTGAAGCAAATCAACTGCAAAATTTTATAACTATTGTAAGTACAGAGGACTCTACTTAATCCGATACCTGAAAATCTGATATGATTTGACTCAACAGTGTAAATTACTCCTCTAAATCTGAATCCAGATAGAAATTATCAAAATTCTTATGAACTCCTCTTTATGTGATAGGATTTTCCATCAACTACCAGTATGACATTTTCCTAAGATATTCACATGATTTGCAAAGTACATGTGTCATAGCGACTTCCTATACTCAAAATATACATGTAGGTACAGTGTATATAGGTACATGTATATCTTACATTGGAATATAGGACAAATATAGGAATTTTCCATGAAAAATAGGATAATTATAGGACTTTTCGACATTCAAAGCCAAAGTTTCAATAGCAATTGAGAGAATATTTGCCTCCTTGTATCTCTTTTTTGCTAAAATGTGTTTTTAAATTATTGAAATAAAACATTATCATTGTATGAGGTAAAATGTGATAAAGCTAAGGTGGCGAGTGAATCGAGCCTAAATTTTTCGAGATAATGTTGTCAGAAATTGTCCCAAATCGCAAAAGAAGTTATAGATGTAAGATGAAGCAGCAAATAAATCGGCAAAGCAATTTTTTCCAGATATTTGAGGCCAAAATATAGTATTTATAGGTCAAATTTCTCAAATATAGGACTTTTATAGGTTCCTATATTTTTTATAGGAAAAATAGGAATTATAGGACAGCTATGACCCATGAAAGTATTATCATATTAAACTCCTTGAAATTGGTATATTTCATCCCTTAGAACCTTAGAACTATTCCAAATGACTTGAAGTATTAATGTATTCAATTAAGGCATACCGGTATACCATATAACCAGAAATTTTTGCGAGTATCAAATTTCGCTATTTTATAGTAAAATAGGGTGTCTTTATTTTTGCGAGTACAATTTTTCGCGATTCTTAAATTACAAACAACTATGTACATAATATGCTGTTACTGTTTTATATCTTTCATTATTGAAGTTTTAATTAGTTGTATCATGAGAACACGCTCAATTCACTTTTCTTTTCTTCTGATCAGGAAAAATGAACAGTGACACATGTTCAGTACATGTATGAACAGATGTAACGGTTCTATCAATTTATGACATAACTTATAAAACACAATTTTTCGCCATAATAATTTTTGGTGATTCCAAATCACTCGCGAATATAGCGAAAATTAGTATCTCGCAAAAATTTCTGGTTATACGGTAATCAAGTGTGAGATACATTCTAGTATAATTAAGGGGATTGTTTCATTGTATTTCAAATTAATTTCAAACTCCTGATAATCTGATATTTCCGTTAATCTGATAATGATCTTCCAACAAGTTGACTATCATATTAACAGGAGTCCTCTGTATTGATGTTTGGGACATTTTCAAAAATGATCAGAAATGAGTCTATTACACAAAGGAAATACAGTGTGCCCTTTGATGGTAAGAAACGAAATGTCTTTTCATAAAGACAAGATATCCAAGTCAGTTTTGGTAAAAAAAAAAATTCTTAAAAATTCAAATTTGTGAATTTAAATTCAGATAATTTTCTTGAGAACAATGAAAGAGTCATATGGGGATACATGTATGTTTCAATACCTGGTCAGAAGAGTAAAATTCTACGTCAGACATTTATCTGGTTTTATATTTGCATTGAATAGGATACAAATTGGCTAGAAATTAAAGAGAAATTAAACAAAATGTTTTTCATAAAAAAACAGATGTCTCCCCCCTCCCTCTAAGTTACTTTGACCTTGGGCCAAAATGCAAAATGATGTGAAACCTTTGAGTCATGGGCAACATCATACTAAAACATGAAAGTGATTCATTACATTGTTTGAGGTAAAGCCCAAACATGATTGGCATATACAATTTCATTATAAGCATATTTAAAGAAATTGACTTTGGTCACATGACCTTGGATATAGGTGATCTGAAACCTATACTCACTGACGAGGGTTAAGTACCCGAAACATGCATGTCTATTCCATGCTGCAAACTTATCTGCTTTTAAATGATGCTATTGAATTTGAAGACGTTTAACATTGTATGGATCATAAGCAACAAAAAATTGAATTAGTGATTGGATACACGGTTCAAAATATAAAGCCTAAACATTATTAGCATAGACAATTTCTGCCTGAACATGCTTAGCATATACAATTTCATTACCAAAGTAAGAAGCTACCTTAACCATGTGACCTTGGGACAATGTGATAAGAAACATTCAGTCCTTAGAAACAACATACTAAAATATGAAAACAATTGTAAGAAGGGTTCAGGAGATATAGCCCAGACAAGATTAGTACATACAATTTCATTAAAAAGAACTAAATGATCTTGACCTTGGGCACATGACCTTGGGTCAAGATGATAAGAAACCCTCCAATCCTGAGCAACAGCATACTATAGTATAAGAGTGATCCAGTATATGATTCCACAGATATAGCCCAGACTCAATAGCATTTACAATTTCATTAAAAAATGTAATACTTGACCTTAGTCATATGACCTTGGATCAAGGAGGTGTGAAACCTTTGGGTCATCAGCACCATCATACTAAAATATGACGTGATCCGATCACGGTTCAAAAGATTAAGCCTGGACATAATACATGTAACAAATACAATTTCATTTAAAATATACTAATTGACCTTGACTTTGGTCACATGACCTTGAGTCAACATGATGTGAAACCTTTACATGATAAGCAACACCATACTAAAATATGACGGTGATCTGATAAATAGTTAAAAGAGATAAAGCCCCAATGGGATAGCATGTACAATTTCATTAAAATGTACTTAGTAACTTTGACCTTGATCAAATGACCATGGGTCCAGGTGAAACCTTTTGGTCATGACTAAATACATTCTTAAACTTGAAAGCAATCCAGTATGCGGTCCAAGGGATAAAGCCTAAACAAGAATGTATCTACAATTTCATTAAAAATGTAGTAAGTCCCCTTGACCTTGGGTCAAGATTATGTGAAGCCTTCGGGTCATAAGCAACAGCATACTAAAATATGAAAGTTATCTGGCAAACGGTTCAATAGATATAGCACGGACTGGAATGTATGTAAAGTTTCATTAAAAATGCACTAAAGTGACCTTGACCTTGGTCACATGACCTTGGGTCAAGGTGATATGAAACCTACGGGTCATAAGCAACAACATACTAAAATATGAAAGTGATCCTGCAAACGGTTCAAGAGATATAGCCCAGACAGGAATGTATGCATAATTTCATTAAAAATGCACTAAGTGACCTTGACCTTGGTCACATGACCTTGCGTCAAGGTGATGTGAAACCTACGGGTCATAAGCAACAACATACTAAAATATGAAAGTGATCCTGCAAACGGTTCAAGAGATATAGCCCGGACAGGAATGTATGCATAATTTCATTAAAAATGCACTAAGTGACCTTGACCTTGGTCACATGACCTTGGGTCAAGGTGATGTGAAACCTTCGGGTCATAAGCAACAACATACTAAAATATGAAGGTGATCGGGCAAACGGTTCAAGAGATATAGCCCGGACAGGAATGTATGCATAATTTCATTAAAAATGCACTAAGTGACCTTGACCTTGGTCACATGACCTTGGGTCAAGGTGATGTGAAACCTTCGGGTCATAAGCAACAACATACTAAAATATGAAGGTGATCGGGCAAACGGTTCAAGAGATATAGCCCGGACAGGAATGTATGCATAATTTCATTAAAAATGCACTAAGTGACCTTGACCTTGGTCACATGACCTTGGGTCAAGGTGATGTGAAACCTTCGGGTCATAAGCAACAACATACTAAAATATGAAAGTGATCGGGCAAACGGTTCAGGAGATATAGCCCGGACACAATGTGTGACAGACGGACAGACGGACGGACGACGAAGGCAAAACCAATATGTCTCCTCCCCGTTGGGGGGGAGACATAATACTGCCTTCTAACCTGTTTTTTTTCTTTCTCAGTATAATATGTCCACTTACCTGACTGGTTGATGGCACTGATGATAAAGAACTGTTATTTGTGGACGAGGCATGACTATTGTGGTGTGACGGCACAGGTGGGGGGACTTGTTCTGCTTGAGTGACCAGAGGAAGGGCCACCAAATTACCTTTACTACTAAGCTCTAAAGACCTGTAACATACATGTACAGTATATAGTTTAAGTTTAAATGTAAATAGTATATACATGTAGTTAAGACAACAATGTGAAAAAATCCTTAGAAAATCTTACTGTAATTGTTGTAAATTTGATCAAACAATAACATTTTCAAAATCAATGGATTTATTTATTTTTCAATTTTAAGTGAATTGAGTAATATGTAGTTAAGAAATTATTCCGTACATAATTTCCAATAATGTCTATCATGTCGAAGTGTTTGGAAGATAATTTAACAAAAGCAACGTCAAAAGTTTATTCTAGATTTAAACATCAAAGCTAATACATTGTATTAGCAACTGTAACAGAAAGCTATGATATCTATAATATTTGAGAAAAAAAATTAAGTTACATGTAAGCAAATTTGGATATAAAAGATTAACATTGATGTATATGAGGACAACATGCTTTACATGTACCGGTATATCACATGAGTGGTAAAAACCAGGCATAGAAACCATCAGGCAGGCATACGAGAGATATACATGTACAATACAGAAGTGAAAAGAGATCAAAAGAATAAGAAGTATAAGCCATCAGATATTAAATGAGACGTTAATGTAAAAGGAAGTACATGTACGACTTTGCTTTTATTCTTATTGCATTTTCACCGTTTCAGTATCAAATCGTTATTTGATATGGTCCTACTTACTTATTATTTTCATGTCTTTAATATCACAGAAGTGTATTAAGATTGAAGAACTTAAAGAAAGAACAAGTGTCACATTCCTAAATCTTGTATACATGTATTAGACTTTAATACTTTCTATGATAATTCAAATTTTCACTTTTAAGACATATGGGACATAATACATAGACCTTGTGTAAAAGTCGTACTTGCCACCTAAAATGGCAAAGTCATACTTGCCACCTAAAATGAATATCTGGCTATGGTCATCTAATTTACATAAACTTGTATCGAATAATCAAATTACCACATCAATTCAATGCAATAAAATAATTTTTCTTTCCAGGCAAGCTTTACTACCTTCTATAATGCTTGTTTGCAGAAGACGGCTTTGATTCTACAGGTGTAGCTGTAAATGAATGACGCTTCTGAGGAATTTGGCCGGCAAATGCTAAGGGATTTAGCATATTTGTGGTGGAGGAAAGAGCGCCATCACCATTGCCATGGTTACCTGATACAGCATGCATACTGCTGGAAAATTGGGAATCTTATACAATACAATTACAAACAACAAAATACTTGTACACATTTATAAAACAAAGAGGGGTTGAATGACAAGCCAAGGAACATGATATACACGTACATAAATGTCTAAGAGACAAAGACATATTAAATGCTGCATTCAATATATGATATATATATATATACAATATGTACAATAACATTGCATTTCTATAGATTGAAGTATATGTATTATTACACTAACACATGCTAAGGATACTATAAACTTAATAAAAGATACAGAGACTGAGAGAGAGAGAGTAATTTAAACAAATAGTAAAAAAAAAAAAAAACAAAAAAAAAAAAAAACAACTCAAGGTATCTAACATTCATATACATGTAAATATGGTAAAAATTGCTTTCACAAAAGAAAAACAACATGACATTTTCACATAATACAAAACAAAACTGTTACCTTGACTTGGAATGAATAAGAGCTTTTGCTGCATCGTTAAGCTGAAAATCGAATAAAAGTAATATATATATAATACAATGTTGATAACTTGTCCTTTTTTCTTTTCTTCAACCTTTACATTATAGTAAGTACCTATAAAATCTTCTTCTTTTCCTCTTCCTCACAAATTATTTGCTTCGCATCTTTTGCAAGAAAATTATATTACATAAGCTGAGACAATTTCATTCTACATTACAATTTTACGTAAGCGACAGAATCACTAAAGGTACATGTACCTTCATATGCAAATCACTTACCTCGACAAAAGAAATAGGAAATATACCAAATTTATCTCCTTTTTTGCCCTCTAACCAGTTATCGTCTACCCTTTTTATCACAGTAAGGATTTCATCCTAAAAAATATTGACATAATTTTTTCACATATTCAGCCTTGAATATTGCAATTTCTTATCAATTTCTTTCACAAGATTTCATACAAGTAACAATGCACTTCAACCCATTGAAATGTCATATTCATATACTTGTTATTCAGTAAATGATAATTAATTTTCAAATTTTGCTTTAAACTTAGGCAACTCCTGGCTTACCTTTTTAAAACATAGGCAGTCTTTCTTCTCGTTTTCATTTTCAAAGTCAAAATCATACAGAGCTTTGCACTGAGGTGTTGTCACAGGCAAAGGGACTAACTCCTGCAATGACACAGAAATCATTAACGTTCATGTAAAATAGATATGAGCTTTGTCATTCAATTACTGTGCCTTTAAAATGTGACATGGAAATGTATAAAATAAGACTGAAACAAACGAAATGAAAAGTCAACATTACTAACATGCATTATGACAAGGAGAGCAAGAGTAATACAATATATGTGGCAAAATATGTACCGGTAGTATTATTTGACTATTTCACTGAATACCTGTACATAAGTTGCAGGGAAGAATCCATGTTGACCATTAAACTCTCCATGGAACCAATTCTCGTCTACTTGTCTTTTCAAAATTATGATGTCTCCTTTCTTGAATGACAAATCCCTAAAACATGTAAAATGTACATTTCAAAAGTAATATCCTGTTACTCTAAAATTATGCATTATAGCATAGTGTATGTCTGCTATTATAGGTCTTAAGACGTAAAGCATTTTAGAGGACTTTGCTAATTGAGTACTACTAAACAAATCATGGTGTGAATGTGTACATGTATTAGCATTCAATATTAAGGTATAAGGCCATTGTGAAGCCTATTACATGTACATTTTTCAAAGTAAATGTATAATATTCATATGGGTTGTTTGTCTTACATGAGAAATTTTTAAACAACTCTGCTGCAACAAATTGAACAATTAAATCAAGCTTGGTTAAGAAAAACATCCTTATTCCAGTTTCCATTGAAAGTTTTACTTTGAAGTCTATGAACAAAGTATTTTCAATTAACATTAACAATAGAAGAATGTAATTCTTGTCAAAACATGTACAGTATGTATTATGCATGTAATATACATGTTCATGTAGCTGTCTGCTAAATACTGTAACTTAAAGCTGCACACAAACTCACCCACTATCTTTTCCTTCATAATTGAATAAAGCCTTTGCACAGGGTTGATTTCCCACCAAACCCTGCGTAATATAAAAAAGAAAAACAAATTAATGATGTAAATAAGTGTTGCTGCACTTTAAAACATCACAAAAAATACACCCACAAACTTAGAATTTAAGAAAAGAATGTTTTACTACATTGTACAGGTACATACATACATGTACATGTACATGATAAATGGAAAAAGAACCCTTAGACACAAGAAATATCAACACAGGAGGTAACTCCTCATTGAGGTCATATATGAAATCTATATCTATAGTGCCAAAAATGAATTACTTTTTATTTTATATATACCTGCCGCAATTGCCTCACACCACCAGCTGACAGTCCATGGTGATCATCATATCTATGTGGGGAGCGTGTTCTTTCTGTATTTTTTGTTTTAATGCCTTCTAGTAGGCGTATCAACAAGATATTTGAAGGCAGATCATTAACTGGAATATCAACCACTGTTCTGCATTCTGGACACCGCAGCTCACGTTTTGTGCTCACAATCTCCTGTAAGCATCTTCGACAAAATGTATGTTGGCATGGCAACACTTTACTGGTATGGTCAAGGCGTTCTAAACAAACTGAACATTCCAACAACTCATTCAGGGACTGTTCATCCATGACTAATAGTACACAACATTATCTCCAAATGAGACTATAAACTATCTTCGATATTGAAGAATTATCCCCCCTTTTCAAAGGGATAAGATTTTGTTCTATTTTGCAATTAAATGTGAAGGGAATAGCTATGAATGTAGAATCAGATTCAGAAGGCTTAGTCTTTCATATTTTTCACACTTGAATTCGTCACCATCATGAGTCATCGCATAAAAATCGCAATGTTTTCTTTAAAACCCTTTTTGACTTCCATGTTGCTTCTGACCGGAAGTGAACGCGGAAGAATTTTAAGTGCTACTGAAAATAGTGCATAAAAAAATTATTCGAAATTATTATTTTAAGTGAATTGTGAAGGAAAGGAAAGGAATAATTCGTTTTGTATATACATATTGAAATTAATAGAAAAGGAATTACCTATCACAAAAAGGCCGTTATCAAAATGTTTGACCTTGAACCCATTAAAGATGGACGACGATGAAACATGACAGGTTATCTCAACCCACTTTTGTAAACACCGTGGAAAAGCTTGCTTGAAGGTGAAATATTGGTGCCGTGTAAAGCCGAAATAACAAAATAAGCTCAAAATCATATTTCTAGCGAGAAAGATAGCGGAAAACCAAGGGCTTTGGGTTTTCAAACATATTTCCATGATTTGGCTTTGCCACATCCATCTGTGAGACTTGTCAAGTGCTGTCAAATCAAAATAGCTGTTATTAGGTTAGGTGAATGCATGAATCCAATTAGGCAATTCTTATTTTCATGAAGTGCAGAATTAACAGGTCTGTGTCCTGAGTAAATGGCCCAGGACCCATTGATTTCCGATTAATGTGTCCCACCGTAGAAAATTACTCGCTTTCATATATTCTCTTTTGACCTGTAAAGGGGCATCATACAGGATATTGACACTCTTTCTACATGTGCCTGTGTTCATGTTTGTATAATGCGTCCGTTTTAATTCATGTTTACAAATTACATAAAACAAGTTGAGAAAGTGTATTATCATATGTAAATGTCTCGTGTATCTATACATGTATAAGGCGACGTCAGGATTTTTCTTCTTCTTCTTCTTCTTCCACTATAGTGCTGCACCACTTAAGTATTTTCGCACTTAGGATCGTGGGGGGACAAACGTCTATGTACTGCAAAACTGCTATATTTTCTCAAGAGCGGCAACAAAGACGTCCGTCCCCTCAGGATCCCGATCCCGTGCTTAATAGATGTCTTTTCGTACCGAGTTCTTTTGTTTCGAAAATTGGGATCTTTCGTACCGATCCGTGGGATCATTCATACCGGTACGAAAAATAACTATTTTGATACTTAACGATATCTTCTTTATTAAGGTGGACAATGTATGATAGGTGGTCATATACTAAGTTTCTAAGGGTGGGATTCATTTTAGTTAAATGAAATATGCATGTTTTAACTGAAAATATCAGTTAAACGGCACCTCTTAGCTAAAAAACCAAACTTATAGTAGTGCAGGATTGCCGGCGATCTCCGGTGGATTTTTCAAATGTCCGACAGTTTCTTGTTCCGAGTCGGACAAAATGTCCAATGATTTTTCATTCCAAGATAAACATAAATTGATTTTCAATAAAGACAGTGAGCAGCATGTACAATAAGTTTGTTTCTCTATATTGAAATATGATGATACCGTAGAATAAGGACTTGAAAATAACTGTGGCCTTAGATACCTTTTTAACAAATTTTCATTGCTTGATTTATTTCTCACCATTCTTACTGGTAATTGTTTTGTCTCTCTTTTGATAGATGCCAGGTCTCCTGACACACTAATTGGAGAGGATGTCATGGTTTAAGAAAGGCAGAGCTGATTCCAAATCTACGGGTCAGTCTGGTAATAATGATGATCTCACCATCAACAGATCTCGTACTGACACAGATCCTCAGACATGCTTGGAAGTATTTCAGAATCACTGGAAGCAAGCGTTACAAGTAATAGGAGGGGATAGGAATGGGAACACACAGAAAAACCAGAAATGTTCCAACGATGAATTAGAGGCAGTTCTTCAGAACTTCGAGCAGATGATAAATTTACTGGCCGGGGAGGAAGGACTGGATGAAAATGGACAGGGAATGCCCGGACCTATCCTTCATTATCTACTAGAGGAAAAGATTTTTGAGCGCTTCTGTGACTGGTGTCTGTCACATGTAGAACATGGAGAGAAACTAAAACAAGAACAGC
Source organism: Pinctada imbricata (assembly GCA_033119305.1). Taxonomy (NCBI): domain Eukaryota; kingdom Metazoa; phylum Mollusca; class Bivalvia; order Pterioida; family Pteriidae; genus Pinctada; species Pinctada imbricata. The sequence continues at coordinate 35,114,586 of VSWD01000006.1, read as the reverse complement.
TGAGAATGTTTGAGCAGTTGATCAGCCAGTCACACCAACTTTTGCTAATTCATAAAGCCATTATACAGCCTCTACTGAAGCTTCTTTCTCTTTGTGCCAGCACCGTTAAGTTAGATACAGAAAACAAACTTGTTCTAGTTTTACATCAGCTATGTGTATGCATATCTCAGGAGACTTTGATTTTGGAGAGTTTCTTTAACACTAGTGCTAACCACGGTCCTGCTAGGTTCCTCATCTTCTCACTATTGATACCTTACATACATAGGGAGGGAAAAGTAGGTCAATTAGCCAGAGATGCCCTACTTTTGATTATGACTTTATCATCAAAATACCCTCATATTGGAGTGTACATCGCTGAAAATTCAGACTTTTGTCCTGTGAGTACTTATTCTTGTAAATAAAATTATGTACATGTATTTATCTTTATATCTAGATGCTCTAGATTCCTGATATTCTTTCTTACATGTACATGTAGGATTGTTAGATGACAAAAAATATCACTGTGACAGTGTACTTCAGGTAAATTAAGAGAAAGTTGCTAAACCACTGCAATGAATACAATGTACATTTATGTTGTAATACAGTACATGTATCTTTTACAATACTGCACTGTACATGTACTTTTGACAAGTTATATGAATTTTGAGAAGTAATTATTATTAATAACTTATAAAAAAAAAGAATTGTCAGACAGTCTTTTGAAACTTAATTACATGTATTTTGACAACACAACATCATAATTAATTTATAATTTTATTTTATTGATATCTGATATTAGTTCAGTTGACTCTACTGTATATATTACATGTATTTAATATTTTCAGGTCCTTGCGACAGGATTGAGCGGTTTGTATTCCTCCCTGCCTCGTAAAATTCCATGCTACACAGACGAATGGCACCAGTTCACACAAGATGATATCAACCATATCCCAGAATTACAGATGTTCCTTAACTCCCTGGAATTCTGTAATGCTGTCACTCAGGTTTGTTCAGGAAACACGTGGAAAAATGGAAAGGTCATTGTCAGAATTATTTTTAGTGCACAACGACTACCACATGCTTCAATGCTGAACTCAACAAAACACTTCCCTCTGATATCCAAGCTTATCCATTTTCCCTACATTCATGTACAATGTATCTTGAATTCTATTATCATTTACCGTGATATCATGTGCATGACAGTGTTTGAAATTTTCAGTCTTCACAGACAACCAAATTTCTGTTTGGGCAACCTAGAAATTTAATAAATATCATTCAGATGGTCTTAATTTGCTTGAAAAGGCCTTTCCGACGTCCTGATTTTTATGCAAAACTCAAACACTGTGCTTGTTCTAAAATGTAAGTATTGATTGGACATTTTTCAAGATGACGTAATTTGGACTTCGAACTCCAGACTTCACACTTTAGGGGTCATATAAAAGAAATCAGGTGCGATTAAAAAAGTAAAATCTGAATAAACAATGGATAAAAGTACATCGGAGAGCTTTAAATATATTTTTCACACATGAAAATAAATAGATTCTTCACACAAAGTATTCTAAGCTTATTGGAATAGAATCAACATTTTGCTTTTTTGACACAGTCCATTCGAAGTGCGGTGTCCGAAGTGTGAAGTCCGCGAACATGAAAAATGTCCAATATGATCTATGGTACAAACATCAATTTAGATTCTTATATTGACTTCATACATGTAGTATAATACATTTAATTCACTAATTGGTAATTGATATATATTCTACTTGCTCAATGTTTGAAATACATTTACATGTGCATTTATATATAAAGGGAAATAACTTAAAAACAAAGTTTTCTGTTACAAAACAATAGAAGGATAGCCAAATGTCTGACATGACACCTGCTGGTGGACTTTTGCATTATGACATCATAAACAATGACCCATCAGACACTGTTTCGACGAGCCATTTAATTATTACGTCATCATAAAGTCTACCAACAGGTGCAATTTTGGACATAATAATAATATCTGTCAGTTGCATTTACATTTCTCTCTAGTAGCTTTCTTGAAATTGTTATTTGTATGATAAAGGATCCCGGACCTTAAGGAAAGGCAATATTAATCGGATTTTTGAATTTTCAAAATTTACTGAAATAATCATATAAATTGTTTGATCTATGTCTGAACAATAACTTTCATATTCCTTTCTGCTAAGATATAACCCGAAGCGCTTGCAAAATTTACTAATACACATCCACCCTATGTGAGCTTTGGTTGAACAGTGCACAAAAAACCAAGGTTGTTATGATAAATTTCACTTTAATTAGGTATGGGCACAAAATAGAATGGCTAATTCAGACAAACAAGTGAAAGATAGATATACGACAAATTCTCCTTCAAAAGGAATTAGCCATTCTTTTTTGCGCCCATGTTGAAATAAGAGAAAATCAGAGAAAAAATACAGTGCACAAAGTACAAATCAGCATGTAAAACGCCTTTTACATATATCGATCTATATATCTGCATTGATTTTTACCTGAGCGAGGGCGGTTTATCCGGATATTTCGGTTACCCCTCTTAACTGTAAAGACGTTACATAAATTGTGATGAGATTACAAACGACATTTTCATAATTATTCTTACTCATAAAATGTTAAATTTTCTTCTGGTGTAAAAAGGGACACTAAATCTTTATAATCAATCGATATATAGATAATCCAAAAAGGGGCCTTAAGGTCCGGGATCCTTTCTCTGGCTTATTACTGTTACATGATAAAAGAGAATCCCCTCAAAAGAAAACTTCTGGTTATACATGTACATATATTTGCAACCCCAAAAATGTATAGAAACAGGAATCTAAAATCTATGGAAAACACAAGAAACTCATTACGTAGCAAACTTAAACATTATTTCATATGATATAAGATCGCTAGTACAATGCACTTAATTTAGCTATCCATGAAAATGTGCTTATCTGCACCCTGTTTCATAAAAGTTCTTATGAACTTTTTCTGGAATTTTCGTAACTTAGATCCTTTTGTTCATTTGATCATCTCAAACTCACACACATTTGATTCTTTTAAAATTTCCATTTGATATATTGAATGTTGTAAGAAAACATAATTTAATTCAGACCTAAATACATGTAAAATGCACATTAAAACTTTTTACTCAGTGACAAAAGTTGCGAAAATTCTTTAAATTTTTGATTCATCTATACATGTTTCTTGGTACATGTATTAAGATCTAAAATGCACCATAATTGTAAAAAAATACAACAGCTCTCTATAGAGTTTTACACACAATTTATATTTTTTATGTAATTTGTTCCTCAATCATCACATTTGTCAGATTATGGTGCTTTGAACCTCTTGGAAGTACAAATATTTACAAATTAGGATTACCACAATTATGATATCATATTCATTCATTATACATGTATATATCAATTGTAGATAGGTCATCCCGCCATAAAGAGTCAGCTGATGAAATATATCTACGACGGTTTCCTTGTACCTGTGCTAGGACCCGCCCTTCATCAGGTAAAAATCTTAATCAGTTAATGATGTATCCTTACGTAGTTGTGAAGTTGCAATATGGAGTGCAGTGATATATTTTTTTGTATCATATGTGTATTTTTGATCGTCACTCATCACATATTTAGTTATTGAGAATGTACATGTTTCTGTATCAGTATTTACATTTTATGTAGAATAATTCTATATCATTATATTATATGTAAATGAAACCGTACATTGTACATATTTTGTTTGGTATGGAATGCTGAATTTTTTGTAAATTTTTTTGCTTAAATTTAGAAAAAATAAGAATTTTAAGGTAATTCAATACTGACCTAACAAGACCCTTTCATTATGAAATATGTATTCCTCTTGCAATATACTTTTAAAATATTCTTTAAGTTCAAAATTAACATGTTTCTCAAGATTTCTTTTGTACCTTTTACAAGTTTCCATATTGCATTCGCAAGCTGAGCTGGAAGTTAAACTTGACCTATATACATTCTCCTGTAAGATTTACTTTTTACTGAAAACCATGGTAACCCAATTTTTGAATATAAGCCCGTCTTCAGTTAGCTGAACAACATTGTAATCAAATTAAGTTCTTATGTGTTTTATTTGACATTCTATAGAACATGTACTTCTGTTTGCTTTAGCATTTAATTTTTTATGGCAAATGAAAATTTAGTACGAAAGCATCTTGTTTTACAGAGGCTTTTTTTCTGGCATTTTAATTTTGCTGAATTACCATATTCTTATTATCCTATTCAAAAATCATGCTCAGATTTCTTTTTACAATCAAGACTTATTGATTTGAATTGTTCAGACATTCTATTCCCCATGTCTAAGAAGTTATTAATGGTAGGGGTATTTGAAACTTAGATAGTGTGTTTCTCTTTGACTCAAAATTGGTTAAGTGATAAATGCTCCTATACCACATTTGAATGTGTCAGTTTTGTAATGTACTGACACGCTCATCAACCATTTATCAAGCTTTTCTGAGCAGCAGTATCAGAGCAACAAACACTGTATGATAGGATACATACATTATTCTTTCATAAGTGAAGTATTGGTTTTTGGAAGGTTTTCCCATTCGTATGATAAATTCGTGAAAAAAGTAGATTTCTCACGATAATTTGATGGATAAAAATTACTCAATTTTGAAAGTGCAAGTCTTGTAATCAGCAGGCCTACTCTACTAAAAGTAATATATAAATTTATCCATGGAAACAATTTCAAGAAAAATAAATAAAAAAGGTTATATATCCTTGTTCAAACTCTCTCGTTCTTAAAAATCATTTAGATCTTTTCATCTTATCATTTCAAAGATTAATGAGCAGCCTGGCGTAAGAATTTATAACACATTCCATTCCTATCCCCATACTAATATACCCACCAACCCACACACGTTAACATGTGAATCACCAGTTCTTCTTCACAGATTTACATAACATATTAAGTCCCTCAGATATGACCTCTGTCCATTCAGCTTAGTTAAATGTGGCTATAGTTTGTTAGACTTGCTTTCTGTCTTTGTAAGAAACTCCCCCCTAGAAATTCTATTCATGATTTTAAGATTTTGAAAGTATACTTGTTGACACACAAGGTTGTATTTAGTCTTGTAGATTGGTTTGAAGTTATTTTTCAAAAAGAAAAACTTTTCAATTTAGTTTTCACATGTTTCAAGGATTCTTCATCAAATCTGAATCCACTTGTGAAAATTTTAAGGTGATGATTTGCTACCATGTGAAGCGGCTGTTGATAAATTTTTTGCTAAGCGGCTGTTGATAAATTTTTTGCTAAGCAGCTGTTGATAAATCTTTGCTAGTAGAAAAAAATTTAAAAAGTTAAAAGCCCAAATTTACTGAAAACCATCTACATGTAAGTAAGGATACTTGAAGCTAAGTAATTTTGATGCTTCACCTTCATCATTATTATTACATGATATTGATATGAAAATTTGACATTTTACACCCAGGATGTCAGTGGGCTTCCCTTGCCCTTGCTAGACTCACCAATGTTTGCGGTCAGTAAAAGTAAATTGGTCATTGGATGCCAGTGTTCTCTAGCATTTGCATTCTGCTCGTTGTGTTTTGTTCGTATTGTCATTTGATTTTGGAAAATGCTTTTTAGTTTCTATTTTTACACCCTATGCCTTTAGATTTGTTATTCTTTCAGCCAGATGTATGAAATCATTAATTAGCAAATCAATTAATTGAAGAATCAATTAAGAAATTCTGCATCTTGACAACTAATCTTTTTATTTGTTTCCCTTTCCGGATTTGTTGAACTGATTTTTTGCATTTTTGGCCAGATTGCAAAGCATTCTTGACTTGATTATGTCTATCAATAAAGTCTTGTAGGTAATTTTTGACAAATTGTTGGTAGTAACAACTTAGTGGAAATTAAGTTCAGTCTACGTGAGAAACGGACAAAGTTTAAGATATGACCTTGACCCTTAACCTTCCTATGGAAAGCTGTAGGAGTTTCATTTTGAAACTTTTAAAAGGTGAAACAGCAGGTATAAGACAAGAATTGTCTTTGATATGTAAGAGGAATTGATAGCAAATTTATTTTTTACCTTATCAAACACAATCTTGAACCGTGTGCAGCTTTGTTGTTGGGGCATTGCTTGTACTAGTACATGTGGTACCAAATAGATGCTATTAATTATAGAATGCGATGAGAGATACATTTTTCCCATTTGTTTGGCTCGTTTTTGGATTTTAAACATGATATTTAAAGATATGATGTGTCAACTTGATCATGTTGCTTTGAAATGTAATATTGAAATACATTGTACATGGTATCTTAGTACTTTTGTAGTTGCTTCACCTTCGCAAAGGGGTAGGGCCACAAAGCCCCTAAAACGACCCTGCAATTTTCCTTAAAATTATACTCCTTGAGAACTACTTGATATTTTGCATTAAATATAGTAAATGTTTCCTGCTTTTAATAAAAGGAACATATCACCAACCGAAGCACCGTAGTAAGTCTTATGACATCATCAAGTAACGTCATTTTGACGTTATTGACATAACATGGTAAAAAATACTCGAAAATATGTCTTTAGTGGAGAATTTCGATGTGGCCACAAGTGTCGAGAAACATAAAACTTTTATGACAAGAAGATAGATTGATAATCTTTCATTTTTTAATTTTTTAGCTCTACTGGTCTCAGACCAGTCGAGCTTATGCGATCACCCTTTGTCCGGCGTCCGTCCGTCTGTCCGTCTGTCCGTCTACTGTCTGTCCGTCTGTCCGTAAACAATTCTTGTCCGGACAACTCCTCTGAATCTGTAAGAGATAGAAAGTTAATTCTTTTTGCATTTTACTTGGACCATGGTCTAGTTGTGCACCTGACATTTAGTTTCACTCCCTGACCCCCAGGGTCTTAGAAAATGGGCGTGGTCATTAAATTTTATGTAATCTTGTCCGGACAACTCCTCTGAAACTGTTAGAGATAGAAAGTTAATTCTTTTTGCATTTTACTTGGTCTATGGTCTAGTTGTGCACCTGACATTTAGTTTCAGTCCCTGACCCCCAGGGTCTTATAAAATGGGCGTGGTCATTAAGTTCTATGTAATCTTGTCCGGACAACTCCTCTGACACTATAAATGATGGAGACTTAATTTTTTTTGCAATATGATGGGTCTGTGGTCTTGTTGTGCACCTGATATTTTGTTTGAGCCCCTTGACCCCCAGGGTCTTAGAAATGGGTGTGGTCATTTTCTCCTATATAACTCTATGTAATCTTGTGCTCGCAACTCCTCTGACACTATAAATGATGGAGACTTAATTCTTTTTGCAATATGATGGGTCTGTAGTCTAGTTGTGCACCTGATATTTTTTTTGAGCCCCTGACCCCCAGGGTCTTAGAAATGGGTGTGGTCATTTTCTCCTATATAACTCTATGTAACCTTGTGTTCGCAACTCCTCTGACACTATAAATGATGGAGACTTAATTCTTTTTGCAATATGATGGGTCTGTAGTCTAGTTGTGCACCTGATATTTTGTTTGAGCCCTTGACCCCCAGGGTCTTAGAAATGGGTGTGGTCGTTTTCTCCTATATAACTCTATGTAACCTTGTGTTCACAACTCCTCTGACACTATAAATGATGGAGACTTAAATCTTTTTGCAATATGATGGGTCTGTGGTCTTGTTGTGCACCTGATATTTTGTTTGAGCCCCCTGACCCCCAGGGTCTTAGAAATGGATGTGGTCATTTTCTCCTATATAACTCTATGTAATCTTGTGTTCGCAACTCCTCTGACTTTATAAATGATGGAGACTTAATTCTTTTTGCAATATGATGGGTCTGTAGTCTCATTGTGCACCTGATATTTTGTTTGAGCCCCTGACCCCCAGGGTCTTAGAAATGGGTGTGGTCATTTTCTCCTATACAACTCTATATAATCTGTGCTCGCAACTCCTCTGACAATACAAATGATGAAGACTTAATTCTTTTTGCAGTATGATGGGTCTGTGATCATGATGTGCACCTGATATTTTGTTTGAGCCCCTGACCCCCAGGGTCTTAGAAATGGGTGTGGTCATTTTCTCCTATACAACTCTATGTAATCTTGTGCTCGCAACTCCTCTGACACTATAAGTGATGGAGATTTAATTCTTTCTGCAATGTGATGGGTCTGTGGTCTGGTTGTGCTGATATTTTGTTTGAGCCCCTGACCCCCAGGGTCATAGAAATGGGTGTGGTCATTTTCTCCTATATAACTCTATGTAATCTTGTGCTCAAAACTCCTCTGACTAAATATATTCTTATTGCAATATTATGGGTCTCTGGTCTAGTTGTGCACCTGTTTTTATGTTTTAGCCCCTGACCCTTAGGGTCTCAGAAATGGGTGTGGTCATTTTTCCTATTTAAGTAAATGTAATCTTGTGCTTGCAACTCCTCTGACACTATAAATGATGTAGAATTAATTCTTTTTGCAATGATTGGTCTGTGGCATAGATGTGCACCTGTTATTTTGTTTTAGCCTTATACCCCTAGGGTCTTTGAAAATGTGTGCGATAATTTTTCCTATATAGTTGTGCTCTCTTCTCGTTTAAAGCTATTTATGATGGGGAGTTAATTCTTTATCCAAGTCTTGATGTGTCATCGGTAGTTCATTTGAGCTAGCAGTCCTTGGCCCCTAGGATCTTGGAAAATGGGTGTGACATTCTTTTTAGAAATACTTTATCTCGGATATTATGAATTATATGAGTGCTATTATAGTTGCAGTATAATGGATATGTAGTTTTGTCATGCTACTTATAATTTGTTAGAGCGCCTGCTCCCTATGGTCTTGGTTTAAAAAAAAAGAAAGGAAATTGATGTTTTAGAAAAAACAACCAGGAGAGCTACAGTCTTGTCAGAGACTTCTGGTCAAGTTTCTCAATGCATGTGGCCAATGCTAATTTTAAAGAAACATGTAGGTTTTGCAGCAATTTCACAGAAAATTGCCAATTTTTGGTGTTTCAAAGGGCTCAAAGCTACTGATAAATGCACTATTTACAAAATCTCAACACATAATTTAGTAAAGAACTTAACAAAGTATCAAATCACAAAAAAATACTCAATCAATTTAAATGTTAAGAAACAGGGCCGATTTAGGAGCTTCGTGGCCCTACCCCTTTGTTTTTTCAAACATGAGATTCTGTTTGAACATTGATAAAATGTAGTCATAAAACCCAGTATTTTCTTTAGCTACGTTGATAAGAAAATTGTCAAAATTTTATTGCATTGGATATCAGGTAAACCTACCATGTATAGTTTGCAATCTGGCCATTCTGTCTTTATTATTTTCTTTAATTGCTTGATCTCTTGAATCTTGAAAGTAAAAATTTAAATATACTTTAACTACTAATCATCAGTTTGAATTTAAATGGAAATTAAATTTAAGTTCCGTATTTAAATGTTGAAGTAGAACTTGAACCTGTATATAGTACATTACATGTTTTGACAGACTTTTAGAACCAATTTTGAGGAAAAATTACGTAAATTTTTCATGGGTCATATTATAAAAGACTCAAGGTCATAAGCAAGGGCAAGGACACAAGGCATCATTTTTGAATTATGATGAACAAAATTTTCATATGTCATAGTAAAACTCCTTAATAAATACAAAATAGCAAGATATTCCATAATCTCACACTGTGACAGTTAGTCTAAAGTGCATAGAAACATGAGTTCAAGAATTTCGGAATAAATACTCAAGATCCTGTCTCCTTCATTCACTAACTTCATGCTTCTTCATGCTACATGTTTCTCATATTTGTGCATTCATTCATTTGTTTATTTGTTCATTCTTTCATTTATTTTTTTCTGATATACCGGTACCTCATTATTTTCACTTCATATCAGACCTTCACTGTGTCACCATTGATATCAAGCCAATCTGTCTTCATGACACCAATTGTTAGATCTGCTAATAAGTTTGTATTGCATGCACATAAACTTTAAATTTACAGTTAGGTATTACTATAACCATTGTGTGGATTAATATAATCTCTGATGATAACAAGTACAAGTAAATACTAGTACAGATGTAAGGAAAAATTACATTGGCTGAAAGTTTAACAGTGCTACATATTGGCTATTTTGCTGTAAAACTTATTTATTTATCCTGCTCCTGTCAACCAGAAGAATGCCCCTCCCCTTCCGTTTATTTTTCCCCCCGCTCTCTGCTAGAATTCTGATGCATGTTGGGACAACTATGCTATTTGACCTTGTTAAAGCTTCTTCATGTAAATATAGATTTTATCAATAGAATCGATGATTTAAAAAGGATAAGATTATTTCTTTGAATTAAAAGTTTGATGGTAAGTTTTAAACATGTAAAAGAGGACTTTTAAATGATTTATTGAGAGTCTGCAAGAAATTTCTCTGATGATATATGTATTCTTCAATTTTGTAAAGTTTCTGATAATTAACATAATTTATTTTAGTGATCTTGACTTATTTCTTAACTGCACAGCAAGTTTTACTTTGACATTATTTACAATTACATTTTGTGAAAGCATGGATATCGTACTACACAGCTTGTTGTAAGATAATTAAGAAAAATTGAAATCTACTCTTTCAACTTAATTGAAAAAAGAATAGAATTTATTATTGATACAAGTATAAATAAAGCAGGTAACTCATATATGTTACTAGAAAAGAACTTAACTTCATGAAGCATTGTTAGTATGATTCATAATTTCGCGGAAAGAAAATTTTCAATAGTTTTAAATCGATAAAGAAAAATTAAAGAAAGCAGACCATTTATCATTATGCTGTCATTTTCTATTTATAGAATTCCAGAGAGGAGGTGATAGCTGCCACTGCATATCTAGAATTATTCCTTCGGAAAGCTACGGAACCTGAACTCATCAAAACCTTCCTTAAGTTCATACTCACTGAACAGAATGATGAAATAGTCATATTGGATTCCCTTGTGACCAGGATAAATAGTAGCTCTAAGGTATTTAATGCACGTGATAGACTTGATGTATGGTATTTCATATTTACACCTCATAGAAGGCATAAATTTCAAAATTCGATGAAAATTGTCTGTCTTGCTGTCTCTCAGTCTGCATCAACATTTTGATTCCTGATGATTTGATGAAACTCGAAATTGAATTATTTCAAAATTAGATAATATCGCGCTCTGTTTCTTTTGATAAGCACATTGTTCCACTTCATATTCTGATTTTGGTAATTCAGGATAATTTTGTAATCTGGCCAAATGACCTTTAGTAATCTCTTGATACATACCGGTAGTCATGATTAGAGAAAAAGATTGCGTTAATTTTTAGATCAATAATTTCTTAGAGCATCTGGATGTAAGAAAACATGAGATTCAATTTTCATCTTAAAAATATTCAGAAGTAAACATTTTGTATTCACTCATGACTTGGTTCTTTTTCAGCCATTATGTGTTGTGTCATTGTCCTTGTTTAAAACATTGGTGGATCTCAACTGTGAAGATGTTATGTTTCAGCTCCTTTTCAAGTAAGTAACAATAAAATGTTAGTTTTATAACTGAATTGACCCTTCTGATGATGTTAACAGATATTTGAGACTGATTTTTGATGTTTGACAGAAGTTCAAAGCTTACCTGTCTGGGGCAAAAATATTGTGACATCACAATTGGAAGAGTCAACTAGAAGGGCATTTCACTTTGAATAATGAAAGTGTGATTGATCTGATTATGCTTTGTAGAACTGTTCATTTCATGTATTGTGTCTTGATAATTCATAGTCTGGTAGTTGTTTTGTATCTGCTTTGATTTAACTTAGATTTTAATTTATTACAGAAAATTAAGATTAGAAGCTTCAGAAGAATTTCATATTAACACTTTTATTTCTTTAACGTAACACCTACATATTATGATAACAGGCAGTAAAAGAATGCAAAATGATCTTTTTAGATATCTTGTACCTTGCACACATGTAATGGTCAGTCAACGACGTAATGTCAAGGACCTTGATCTCTACGGAAAAAGTGCTGAGAGATTCCTTTCCCTCCGTCCAAGCTGTTGTGTACCTACCGACAACGAAAATAGGACGCAATCCACTTCTTCTGAAAGGTAAGAATTTGGAATATGGTCTTAATGGTTCTTTCTTTCATCAATATGCATGGGGATTTAGTATGGGTTTTTGTAGTCTCGAGTGAACTAAATTCAATGTAAAAGCTTTGACAATACTTTAGACTTCATTCTGATAATAATTTGCACAAATACATGTATACTCATATCTCAATATCCAGTTTCAATTTATTTGTATATTTACCTACATGTATTAAAAAAAACAAGTGAAAAATTCTGTCAATATCTTAACAAAGAGCCATTGCATTATTTATCAGGCTGATATTAATAAATTTCTACGTTATATTACGTTGCTCATGCCTTGAATTTTTTTGTTGCATGTCTGGCTCTCTGGACTTTCCCCCTGAGTATTTTTATTTAGGAATCACAGGAATGAGATTTTGATTTCTTTTTTTTTTTTTGCCACGAAGAGTTTAGCTGAAGTTTAAGTGTACCAAGGAACCATTAAGTGAAAGTGTATGAAAAAATCCTAATTTAAATAATGTTTAAAAGGGAAGCCGACAAAGTGTTAAAATTAGTGATGTCATATAATATGTATATGGTGATTTTTTATCACTGATAAAAGAGGAGGAAAAGCTGCTTTACCGAAACAGCAATTTAATTATTTTCAGCATCTTTTCATTCATTTCATAACTTATTTGCAATCATTAAAGTTATATAATGCCGCCCTCCACCTTGACCTGAAGTTTGTGACAAGATTGAATATTGAAATTTTCTGCCCAACTTTTTCTACTGACTGCAATCTAATGATATTAATAGATGATGGACTTTTAAGTAAAATAGTTTACGTAGGCACTTTGATAGTGGCTCAATATTGGTAGTACATGGGTAGCAAAAAAAATAATTTAACCTTAGAATGCAAATTATGTAGTTTAGGCGTAGAAAAAAATGTCCTTAAACACCATTTCGCTGTATTAAATTGTTTTGCTACGATTCGCTCTAGACCCAGCACTGTGTGTAGCACATATTTATGTTTGTCTGTAGATGTATGAGTAACAGTAGTGATGCTAACATTCCCTCTACGCATGCATCTCGACCGAGACACGGTCTCGGAAGTTTTCTTCGAGCCAGAAAACGAGAACAGAATTATCAGAAGAAGAGGTAATTAAGTTTTCTAACCAGCATTCACTACCATTTATAGTAGGTCAAAGTTTTTACACAACATAATAATTACATGTATGTTATCCCACATTATATACATGTACATAATGACCTTCCCTGTGCATGATAGCTAACACATTAATTTACATGTAGTCGTCGGGTGAAATAGTTGTGCACTGAAGTTCAGATCTGTTTGATTTCTGATCATAGAAAACATTTGAAAAAAGATTTAAATCATAGTATTAAAGGAATTCAGCCCAACATTCAAAGCTTTATTTGATACATAGAAATGCATGTTTATTCATTTTCTTTTTATAGTCAAAGATATATCAAAGTGAAGTTTTAAATGATTTGAATCTTTAAACTACTAGGTCTTACCAGTAGAAAGTGGCAATCTATTTCTTATTATTTTGTTTTCAGTTCATTCACATCCTTCCCATATAAAAACAAAAAGTATACAATGAAGTAGTATATCATATTGTTATTGCAAGAAATAGTTAATATCTTACAAAGTTGTATTATATGTTATTTAGTTTTCTGCATGAATTTATTATATTTTAAGCATTTATATTTTGATATTTCATTTATTTTTATGCCCCCAGAATCCAAGGTGCTGGGGCATATAGGTTTTTTGCCTGTCTGTCTGTTCGGCCGTTTTGTCCATGGCCAAAACTTAACATTGGGCATAACTTTTCAATTGTAAGTAATAGGGCTCTGATATTTCACATGTGTATTATTTGTGACAAGACCTTTCCATTGATACCAACAATTTTGACCGCATGACCTTGACCTTTCACCTACTGAACAGAATGGTGTAAATATTATCAAAAAGATGCCAATGGGGTCATTCGTGTTTCACAAACACAGGTTTTATTGATAGTATCTTTTGCAACATTCATAATTCAAATTTGAAAATCATTTCAGGGGAATTAGCAAGGTATTACAACATTATTTGATCTAAAATGCTTTGTACATGACATTATATCCTGTGTCTATAGTTAGTCCTGTAAAAAGAATCCTATAACAATCGATTCAAGTCACTTATTTATTGTCCCCCAGCACTGAGCTTCAATTTTGGTTCTGCAGATAGAGTTAAGGGTCTATACTTTATAATGTGCAGTTAATTTTGGAAGTATTTTGAAGCATGACTGGTAAATTCAAATATTTCCATATTGTAAGACGGCTGATTTCATATGACCTAAGTGAAGATGTTCCAGTGCAGGTTTCATTTGACAGAAATTAATTTTGGAAGTAAAACTATGAAACCAATCACTTGAACTTACATCAATCAATTAAAACTTGACATGTTTAAACAAATTATCAGATGAAAATTATCTATTGATCGTTCAATAAAATTTCTTCCACGGTATTTTATTTTTGATAGCTTTAGAACAAAATTGACATTAGACAATATTTTTCATCCAATGTATTCCTCTTTCCAGAGCAGCTACAGTGTCCTCTTCAGAACAGCAAAAGTCTGGCTTCCCTACAACGAGTATAGCTTCACAGCTTAAGAACTACGAGACTGATTACAGCGATTATCTAGTAGAGGCCCGACAACAGCTAGAGAATTGTGCAAAGGCTTGTAGCACATGGACTTACCCTTACGACGGGAATTATCCTTCTGAAGATATCTTCTCGGAATTCGTAGAAAATTCCATGCAAAACTGTGATACTGCCCCTTCCATTGAGGGCAAACTTGGGTTTAGTGCATCATTGTCTGATTCTGGTACAGAGAGCAATAATTCGAAGGCCGCAAGTGTTCAATTCCTATATCATGGGGATACGTTAGCATCGTCGATTCCCTCTCAGAAGTCCGAAGGTACCCTTTCCTCTTCAACTCAGCTGGACGATGATGTCTTTCAGAGTGACATTTCCAGTTCATATCAGTCCAAAGGTAGTGATTTATCGGAGATTCTACGTAATTACGATAGGTCAAGTGGAGAAGATTGCGTTAGTAGTATGACAGACTCTAATGACGAAGGCGATTTCTTGTCCTACTTAGAAGGGATGGAAACTCCACCAGGCGAGAATGGGTCTCTGGAAGAGAGTATAGAATCTCTAGAAGCCATTTTAAATAAGTTTATCTCCTTTTCCTCTGTGACTAGCTCTTGTTCAAAATCTGAATCCTGTGATAGTAGTTTAGCTAATTCAAATCCGAAACCATGTGAAGAACCTTCAGCACATAGTACTGGTAATAAATGTGTTGATAGATTGACAGATGGATCAGATCAGATGGAAAACTCTTCTAGTAATTTTAGTAACCCAAGTTCTGTAGATAGCAAAAAAGCAAAATGTGATGGAACAACATTTGAAGTGATAGAGGATGTTGACTCAAATGCTCAAGTAAGGAACCTAGCCATGGAAACACCCTCTCCCAAAGACAGCACAAGTTTTATCGACATATCAATGTCCCATTTTAAAAAAGATACAAAAGACTCATTATCACTTGACGTTTCTCAGTCTTCTGAGTACCCGGATTCAATACGCAGGAATTCGTCAAAAGACGAAGGTTTCAGCAAGAGTGTAAGCTTCAATCTCACCCCTGTTTCTTCTATGCAGTCCACATCATCCATTTCCCAGAATTCATCAGCAGCTATAGTCAGAGTGCCTTCAGAACCGGCGATTAAAATGTCACCAAACCAACCAAACATTGGTAAGATACGTAGATATGTACATGTATCATGCTATCAAAACTTTCGAGTGTTCATCTTTTTGAGTTTTTAGACTTGTCATAAGATAAGCTGAAATTGAACAACATGACACTGGAATTGATGAGTATACCTGCGTGTTATTGTCTCCAACACTTTTGCATTGTGAAACTTAAAATTGAAGGGAAAGTGTTCCGTTGAAAATTGTTTTGTCTAGAATATGTGCAATAATTAATATTCAAAATGCAGTGAAGTTAGAAAGATAGTTACGAATCATGTAAAAATGACCAAAAACATTAACGCAAATATTTTCATAAAACTTTTGTATGTGTGAATTGATGATTTATTTTCAGCTAAAACAAACAATTGGACATCTTCCATTCGTAAATTTTGTTTGTTTTGCAAATATAAGAACATGCGAACACAAGGAAATAGCTCCTTAAAAACTTGTATAAGTGTCACCAAAATATACCCCTCAGACAACCCTTAAGGTGGCTCAATAATCCAAGAATTCTTTGTCAGAGTCAAAAAAATTATTCTGTTTATTTGGCATTCATGCCTGATGATTAATATTTGTAATTAAGATTACATATCATCGTTCATTTGATTGACTAGTGGTCCTCTGAATATACATGTGTAAACCAATTCCGAGATCTGTCGCAAAACAATGAATTTTGATAGATAAATACATGATATAGGGATAATAATTTCACATCAAAACCATTCTTGTGATTATTTTCACCATGATATAATCAAATATGTCTATTTCTTTATAGATAATGCTTTCAAAGAGTAAAATAGCTAAAACTGTTCCTGAAACGTACATTTTTGTGCACCCCCACCCAAAATGAAAATCTAAAAAAAAAGTACCCAGTACCCTTATTTGCCATCAAAGTGATAAGAAGTCTTTGTCAGAAGTTATTTTCTTTTACATATTTCTCAACGACAAACTCTGTTCTTCAAAAATAATTATAAAAAAGTACATGTTTTCGTTCATCCTGATTCAAAATACTTGGTTGTCATAGTAACGATTTTAAGGGGGGGGGTTAGGGTTATCAATAATGTTTAAAGATTGGGGTGATTCTGAAATAAGTAACACAGAAGATGAAATTTCTAGATTTAGTTATATTTTTAACGGCGTTAATAATGTAAAATAAGCGTATTTTTTTCAAAGCACAACGATCGCCGGGTGTCGGAGAGACGGAAATATGAATAAGAGAAATAGAAAAAGTAAACGGAAGCGTTTTTAAACATTTTTACGTTCAAGGTCAATAAGTAGACGTCGCTAACCTCCCTCGTTCTCGATAATACGTGCACTCATCTGTAAAATGGATATATCTTTGAACAAAGCAGGGTTAAAACTAAAATTCACTCGCTCAAAGTTTTTAAATAGGGAAACTTTCTTCGATAACATCTTGCTGCAAAGTACGATAGTTGACAAAATTGTAGAAAAATTTGTATTACCTAAGATAATTAGAGAAAGCAAACTTGAAATATTTTATCTATTATATTGCTAAAATCTCAAAGAAATATCCTGTTTGATCATTAAACTTTAGTTTTTCTACTTGATTTTATTGCTAAGCAACACACGGTTGAATTTCCGATGATGACGTAATAAAAATAATACGTTTACGGCAGTAGCAAGGGTGTCTCACTTACGGGATATTTTTGATATATAGATTTAACGCTGCATTTGACTATATATACATGTATATTACACTCAGATTGTAGATGATAATTTTCTGGTTCCATCGATACCAAACTTGTCGAAATCTGTCCAGAAACAAGCGAATTAAGGGAGTTTGAAGACCGAAACCGCACTTGGTACTATTCGAACCAGTATTGACGCCGGGAATATGATGACGTCAAACGATTATTGAGCCTCCTTAAGCCTTTTGTATCTCACAAATCTTTTTATCATGTTTATGTACACAATAAAAAAAAAAGATGTACCACAATGTATAATATATAGAAACTGTTTCAGGTGCCTTTCTGATGGCCTTATTTTGCAAGCTGGATGGAATGATGCAGAATAGCCTACCTGTTAACCTTCTATTAACGGGGATTATTTCCCGTCTGGCTGCCTATCCTCAGCCGTTACTCCGTTCCTTCTTACTAAGTCATAATCTTGTATTCCAACCCTCTGTCAAATCACTCCTTCAGGTATTGTACTCTATTTATGAATGTGCTTTTTATGTACATGTATTACATGCAAAATGCAAAATAATGTACATCAATTATATGAATATTTAGAAATATGCAATTTGAAAATGTGAAGAACCTTTTAATTGCAAGAAAAAATATATACTGGTACATGTATTTGTAAAAGTGTTACTATCCGTATATTACATCATCAGCAAATATGAATGTGTTAGACTAGCATGAAAATTGTATTCAGTATGTTTGTACCTCTGATATGAAGCTGAAAGTTTGATTCAAAATTATGCATGTGTATATTTTCAGTAATTTGTAGATGAGAAAATATATATACTGAAACATGATAAAATTCAAGCATTCATGTACATGTATGTATGTCATGTACTTTGAATCATATATCCTTTTTGGCTGTCTATTGTACTCCAAATTATACCCATCAAAATATAATAGCATAGAGAGATATGAAGTATTTAGTATATATCTCAAAATTATCTACATGTACAAGTATATATGCATGATTCCTATAATAAATCATATCCACAAAAGTAATAAATGCACGATTGATCCTTGAACACCATTGCTTTATTCCACTCTCATCATTTGAATGATTTAGGTTCTTACGTCAGTGCGACAGAAAGTTGATCATTTTGCCATGACAGTGCCGAGCTTTGAGGGTCTGCTGTTGAAAGCGAGACAGACATTGGTGAAGAGGGAGGAGAACTGGGTATCTGGTGTGGTACCAAGAAGTCCTTATCTACAAAACACAGTCAGTCCTATCAAGGCCCCACCCATTGTTGAGAACAATACTAAAGGTAGGCAATGCTTGTTTGACGTAGGTGTTCATACATTTTAAAAAGCCCTGAATAGTACTCGGGTATTCTAGGACTTTTTAGCAATGTTTTTACATCTTCTATTGTTGTTGCAAAGTCCATGAAGCCTGAGTGGGCGGAACTTATTCAGAGTTGATGTGTTAATGTATTGTATTTGAAGTAAATACTAGTACTCTTATTACCTGTATCATTGGATGATGTGATTTCGCCACAGCACTCTAATGCTGCAATATATATTAAGCTACTTGTAAAGGCGCATACAGCCGGAACGCCAATCCCTATTTTGACGGTTGGAAGCATTGTTTCTGAAAGGGGCGGATAACTCTTGATATACAAAGTAGCGGAATAAGAATAAATTGGGCTAAACGACCTTAATTGTTTATCTCAAATTTTAAATATTATTATAAAACAAATAATATTCAGGTATAATTCACTACATATAACTGAAATTCCTCTGAAAGGGATTTTTAATATTTTTCAGCCCTGCTAAAGATCCAACGAAAATTGTGCATACATCGTTGGTTTTAAAAGCTGACACAAATGCTCCCCTTTGCACTTCTGGTCAAAATTCAATGATAATCTTTTCAACAGAATCCTAATTATGATACCTATATAGAATTTTAGTCAGTAAGTACTCTATAAATAGGAATAAAAACGCTATAACGAGGACCAGATTTTCATTAAAATTCATCATTACGGACTCAGAATACACCAAATTCTAGTGGCAATGAAATTTTAAACATTTGTTTAATGGTTTGATACCTTGTAGATGATTTTGGGCCAATGCCCTGTTTCATTTTGGCAAATCTAACCACTTCGCAGCACCGACTTGGGTACATGTGTACCCGTGTACTCTCTATTTACAAACGAGTTTCCATACGTTGACATGGAAGATGGACGCCCGAACAGCATATCGAAGTTTGAAAGGTGACACAAACCCATTAAGGCAAAGATCGGCATACTAATTTTGGTTTTGGTGACTTCAGTGATATATAAAGTTTACATTCAGATTGTTCCCAATCATTCCCAGCCAGGATTTTAAAAGAAAATAAGCAATAAAATGCAGGTAAACAGATCGTTGGCGAAAAACTGCCCTTGACAACACCCTAATTATTTCAAAATGCCACAAAATTTACCTGATTTAGTCTTATGACTTGAAACGGTATCTCTATTGCCATCAAAATCACCTGTGCCTTTCTTGTTTACACATGCAGCACAGTCAGTATGACGCGTTTTTGATGACGTGGTACAATGTCGTCATATTCAAAACATTTGTCACGTGACTTCGTTTTTAAACTTCAAAGACAAGTGCCGACTGGCGTTCCGGCTGATAGATAGAGGATCTCAAATGATTTTCTATTTTATACGGTATTTATGGAATGAGTTATGTGATTTTTACATCCCGAGCATTGGCGAGGTTATTGAAGTTACACGTGTTTCATATACACATGTATCCCATATGAAATAGAAACATCATTGAGATTCTTTTTATCACATGCTATACCCTGAAATTTATCAAAATAACACAAAAATGTTATAATTTTGATTTCATTTCTTTCAAATTACACACCAACAACATTGCCATTTCTTTTATGATGTCATAAATGATACTGAGCTTTTTACCCTGAATGACAATGTGTCCAAAGTGCACAGATATACATGTGATATTAGTCTACATGTAGGTAGTGACATACATATGTACCTGACTTCTTTTCGTACACACCATTTTGAATGCTTGTTAACACACTATTAGTCTCATAGTAAATGTCTTTTTCCATTCTTAAATGTCTTTTTCCGTTTCAGAAAAGAAGAAACTTAGTCTAGCAGATTTATTCAAACGATCTCCCACAAAAAGGACCCTTCCGACCATCGGAAAAGGAGGACCTCAACTTCAAGTTGTCCAGGGAGGGAGGGGTTACCGTTACATAAACTACCAAAACAGACCACAGGAAGTGGTGCAAAACCCGATGGACTTACCGAAAATACGGAACGCCGTGTACTGTGCAATAGTTTTAGAAGAATTCTTAAAGGAACTTGCAGCTCTTAGTCAAGAACATGCTGTTATATATATGGACGATGGGTATTCAAGTTACGAAGAAGTTATGTCAGTGTAAGAGTGAGTTGTTACAAACACGCATGTCTGAAAGTTTGAAATGAAAGGTGCTTATATTCTGTTACAAATGACCTTATTGCCACCATATAATTCAGAATGCAGGGTATTGGCTTCTAATAGTTTTAAATCTGCACATTTGCTTCAGCTGAGATAGCTTTTGCATTGTTTGTTGACTGTAGAATGGCATAAAATCAGACTTTAAATGCAGTTTTTTTCCCCATTTTGATTTTTCATCAAGTGCAGTCCAATATTGAATAGACCTACCAAAAACTGATAATTATCTGCTTTAGGCACTCAGTTCCATATTTTCATTTGTAGATCATATACATGTATTTATCACATTGTTATGAAAAATATTTGAAATAGATTTACGTAGAAAAAAAAAACATGAACTCAGTAAAAGGGATGTTTTGATAGATCGGGCAAAAAAGTTGATTTAGAGGTGAGAAGTGATATCATTATCGTACGTTACAATGGCTTTTTTAAATTGCAGAAACAAAGCAAGTTTTTGAAAAGTGAGACCTCTTTTTCAGATTTATTAATTTTGAATCACAGTATACCACGATAGATATTTTCATTTAAATTCTATGAAATAGGATTTTTAAAGTCACATTAATCAGGATACTCTTTTCAAAAATATCTGAAACACTTTTGAATTATTTATTTTCTGATGAAGATAACATACAGAGTTGAGTAACAAACTTGTGGGTGTTATTGTTTTTAAGTAAACAAACAATGAAATGTTTAGTGATTTGGTCTCCTGGAAATCCTTTTTACCCAGCTTCCTTGAAGCTGTAAATAATCTATTTCTATTTATTACTATTTCCTGTTACTAGAGTTTAAGTCTTGTTATGTAGTAAATTTATTAGATTTTATCTGTAACTAAAATCAAAATATTTTTATACTTGTATCTCACAGAAATCTAATATTTTTCTAATTATTATTAATTAGCATAAAATGACATATATAGTTATTATGAAACCTATAGAATATCTAGAAGTACATTTTTTACATCATGTTTTGATTGAAAATCTCGGACCTTAATTGTTTTGAGAGATCAGATTAATTATCCCGTCGGAATTTTTCAAAAGAAACCATTCGTAATAGAGAATCGTTAAAGTCCCCCCCCCCCCCCAGAATGAAATGATATGGGCTTTTGATATATGTTCAGTTCTATCCAATTTGATGTGAAAGGAGTCTCGTTGAGGATGATAGAAAATGATAGATATTTGACAAAGAACGATTGTTTTATTTAGTGCATAGTTTGATTAGAACAAATTGCAAAAACACGGAAACTTTGGCCCAAGATTTGTATTCAAATCTACATTAGACGTAAAATGCACAAACATAATGTAGATGCCAGGGATTTTTTCTTTGTCACGAGGAATATAGTTTTATATTGTATTTTTGTTTAATTTATTACCATTGTGGAATATTGTAGCAGATCATAATTTTACTTAAAGCTCAATTCAAATCTTCCATGTCAATAAATGCCATACTGATCTTCATTAACACACCCTAATATAATTCAAACCATGTGGTATTACCGTGATACTTTAGTACTCCTACTTTAAATTTATATGATTTATCATACAATATAAAGATGTTATACATCAAACTATACAAATGGTAATTTGTCGTACTCATTGAAGATCAGCAACTATGTTTATGAATAATTCAAGGAATATAGATGTTCAAGGTGAATGGGGATACTCACAGAAGCAATTATTTTTAATGATATCAAGTTAATTACAAATATAAAATACGCTATGTATTAAGTTTTATGATAAAAGTACTCATAAACATACATGTATTTTATTTCGCTAGAAAACAAATTATCGGTTGTATGGAATAAAAGACAAAGGTTGTCAGCTTTATACGTGTATGTTCTATATCAAATGTATTGAAGCGTATCAATCAGTTTAAACATACATGTAGCCATAATCTCTATTTATCTCATTCTGAATACTTTGCCATAGATTTTTAAGAAGATATCAAATATATTCTTTTTACAGATTATGTACTGAATTTGGGAGTTCAATCCGGGTATTTAAATATTTTTTTTTCTGTGTACTATTTTTCTTCAAAATTTAGTTGTTGATGATTTAATCATGTTACACTGACGACATTGCTTATTTTTGCCACAGTAAGTAAATATTGTATGTTCTGTGCCGTCTAGAATCTAAAGAATGTTTATGTGTATTATTATTTCAATTTTTTCTTATCTTAGAAGAGAGTTGTACTTATAGAAATTAAGATCACACGTTTTTGAAAATTTAAAAATGTGCAAAATATGGGATTCATTTCCTAAAATCCTTCCTACACTTTCTCTCAAATCATTTATGAAAATTCGGATTTTGATGAAAGTGCAAAATTGTGCATCAAGTCTTTTCAATGAAATAAGATGTCTGTATTCACACTAAATAATCATCGCCCACATATTTTTGCAATTTCGGTTGAAAGATATTTTACTGGGTATCAACTACTAGTCAGTCATAATAGTTGCCTTGCTTAGATATATTGTACTTATATAAACTAAACATATTATGTGAAACATGAAACTCGTAAATGATCAGCCTTTCTGGCATGAGGATCATATGCATTGTATTTGTTTATGGTTGAGGCCATATTCAGTACTATCAAATTAATGGAACTAATCCTTTGTTTACATATTTTAGCTTTTCAGTTAGATTAAGAAAACAAGTTCAATTCACAACTAATTGACCAAATTCCAACATACAATGTAGATGATCATGAATTAGGTTTTGCAATGTTATTTCATCTATTCATCAACTGTCAACAAGTATTCTATAAATTTTATCTAAGAATATTTAATGATCAGTTAAATACTATTCAGTTAGTCATGGAGAAAAAGGCTAATTTTAAAACGTCAGGGTTTTACATCAAGATTAAGATTGGTGTATATATTGAATGAGAAAAAAACGGTATTGTCAGGGGGAAAGTTTTCAAGACAAAGATTTTTTTTATGGAAAGCTTTGCTATGCATATTTTTCATTATTAAATTTTCTATTATAGTTTTAATCAATTTATTGCTATGTTATTTAGAACATTATGAGAAAAATGATTATTTGGAGTAAATGGAAGCAATATTTGTACTAGCCATGTTATTTATAGCCATAACATTGAATATGCAGTTTACATCTGACCTATTCAGTAAAGTTATAAACCCTATTCACTGTGTTTGTATCTATCATTTCAAGCAAACTTTGCAAAAAAGAAAGGAGAGATGAACTCTATCATAAAGAAAGATAAGCTACCAATCTCCTACGCATGCTTCCGATTTCAGTTCCGCTTTTCTTCACTTTGAAATCTACCTCTGCCGTCATCAGCTATTGTTTGTCTGCAAGATTCTTGCAGATTGAAACTGGGGCTTCGTATTTGTAAATAAGATATTGCAAGTATATACCACTAAGTATAACTACATTTATGAGGTATATAATGTACAAGTATTGTCTTTGTTTCAATGCAATACGATGCAGTATCAAATACGTGCCTCTACCTTTAATCTTTTGCAATGTTTATATCAGAAGTCCTAAAGATGTCACTGTGACGACATGCCGTACTTGCAATGCCTCTCGGGTTTTGTCATTGCGTAAAATGGCGTAGGAAAATACTGATGAAGGCACGGTTATATTGCAAGCCTGTGCCACCTATGACCTTGTTGCAAGTTGATATGCTACACGTTTGGTTGCAGATGGATTGTCAGATGTCAACTACAGTATGGTTTCAGACCTTTTCATACCTTCAACAAGCATGGAACAGGCTACTTCGACTTCTATGACACTTTTACCATAAACTCTGTGTGAACTGTAACATTTGGGTTGACATGTCAAGTTCATATTCAGCTGTCAGACTTGTATTTCAGAACAGTTGTAAAACTGATAATGGATAACCATCGTATCTGAAAGTGAAATATCAAGAAGGATTTACCTATAAGTATGACAAATAGGAGATTGTTTCTCCTTCTAATGATCTATTCTCACTTTTTAAGGCTATGCTCACTCATGGTAATATCCTTATATGGAAATCAGAGCTATTTAGTCTCCTAACAGTGAAACCAGATCTAAATAATAATTCACACATGACCTTCATCAAAGGTCAAAGAAACCGTAAACACAGATTGAAAAATCTTGCCCGGACCTTCACTTCACTGCCTATGTTGATTTGAAATATATATGATTACACCTTTTTATCACTTGTTCTCACCTGGTATGTCATGCAGGATTATTTGTGTCATTACTGTTCTCATATTGTTTTTAACAAACAGGATATGATTACTCCTCCTAATCTTTTGTTCTCACATGGTATGTCATATAGAATCATTCACTTATATTATTGTTTTCACGTGATATACTTAGACGTTGTCACTACCCTACATGGTATGTCTCACTGGATACTGGATATCTTTACGGTTTTGTTGCAACCTCTTCTCACTGTTTACAAGAAATAGGGTACATTACTCTATTGGCACATG
Organism: Pinctada imbricata; assembly: GCA_033119305.1. Lineage (NCBI taxonomy): Eukaryota > Metazoa > Mollusca > Bivalvia > Pterioida > Pteriidae > Pinctada > Pinctada imbricata. Next base: position 35,089,172 of record VSWD01000006.1, on the reverse strand, counting down.
GTTTGTCAAACAGAATATACTTATTGTGGACACATTTATTTTGATGTTACAGGCATCTGTCAATTTTCATACTTTATTGTTCTGAATGAAAATATCTACTAATAGTGAGCCCGAGTAACATCCAGTAAACAGGAACAACAAAATTCAATACATGGACTAAGAAACCACAATTAGTTATCAATGAGCGGTAGACACCCGATCATCGTTCATCTTCAATATTCTTTAAACATGTAAACGATGCACAGACAAGGGCATTTTTGTACATAAACATAGAACTTTGAACCGTCCCATGGTCATAGCAAGCCTCGAACCAGCAACCTTGAGATCACTGGCCCTACGCCATATCCAATAGACGACGGCGCCGACAATTGATGTTCAATATTAATTAAAGTGGTCATATTTTATGTGTGAGTGTTGTTAGTCCGGCAGATTCTGGCCAAAAATGGGCCTAATTGTTCATTTCGTGATAAAAGCATGAAATTTGGTACACACACTCATTAAGACCCATCTTGAAGATTAAGCTATGGTGCCTTCTCAATTTCAGTCTGAAAATGGATATTTTGGGGTAAAAATATTATTTTTACTCAAAAATCACTAAAAATATGGAAAAGGCTATAAATCATTCATAAATCGATATTTTCCCTCCATTTTTTCTTATTTTTGCCATTAAGACCTGTTTGAAATAGCATGATATTGAAACATCTTGATTTCAGTGTATAAAATATTATTTTTGGGTAAAAACATTGTTTTTTTGCTCAAAAATCACTGAAAAATGGAAAAAGGCAATAACTCATGAATGAATGTAATTTTTTTGGAAGTTCTTTCATAATTTTATCTTGAAGTGACCTTTTGGAGAATCAGGTATAGTGTGATCTTAGTTTCAATGAGCAAAGAGACATTGATTTGGGGCAAAAATTGTGTTTTTGATCAGAAATCTCTAAAAACTGGAAAAAAAGGCTTTTAGTCATTGATTATTTCATATTTTGTTAATTATTTCATGATGTTTCATCCTTACAACTAATCTGAAATAGTAAGCAATGATGTTTCTTTGATTTTAAAGTATAATGGATTTTTTTGGGGGGGGGGGATGAAAATGTCAAATTTTGCCCAGAAATCACAGAAAAATGGAAGAAGACAATAACTCATGAATTAATGTAAATTTTTTTGAAGTTCTTTCATAATACACTTTTGTATTATCCTGAAGTGACTTTTTGGAGAATCAGGTGTAGTGCGATCTTAATTTCGATGAGCCAAGAGACATTAATTTGGCGTAAAAATTCTGTTTTTGATCAGAAATCTCTAAAAACTGGAAAAAGGCTTTTATTTATTGATTCTTTCATATTCATCCTTACAATTAATCTGAAATAGTAAGCAATGATGTTTCTTTGATTTTAAAGTTTAATGGATTATTTTGGGGTGAAAATGTCAAATTTTGCCCAGAAATCACACAAAAATTGAAAAAGGCAATAACTCATAAATTTGTTATTTTTTAGCTCGCCGGGACGAAAATGTCCGGAGGGCTAATGCCATACCCTCGGCGTCGTTGTCGTCGTCGTCGTCGTCCGTAGACAAAACTTTAACCTGGGCTATATCTCTTGAACTATAAGGGGTAGGGCTTTGATATTTCACAAGTAGACACCTTGTGACGAGACCTTTCATTTGAGACCATGACCTTTGACCTAGTGACCTTGACTTTGGACTTTGACCTATTTTACAAAAACTTTAATCTGGTTTCTGACAAAAACCTGTATAGGCGAGCTACGTAATCTTTGATTACCCTATGTTTTTGGCAGTAACTTTCATAATATTATCCTGAAGTACACTTTTGGAGAATTGGCTATAGTGCCATCTTAATTTCAATGATCAAAGACACATTTTTTAGTAAAAATAGTATTTTTGGATTCAAAATCTCTAAAAACTGGGAAGGGCTTATATCCATGGATTCATTCATATTTTGTTCATTTTAGATCAATATTATTTAATTTAATCTGAAATAATGAGCAATGATGTTACTTTGACTTCAGAGTATAACGGAATATTTTTTGGGTAAAAATGTTGTGTTTTGCTCTAAAATCCCGAAGAAATGGGAAAAGGCTATAAGCCTTAAGTGATGGTCATCTTAACAAGTTTTTTTAAAAACCTTTTCCTTCAGGACAAATTTTGGAGAAGTACATTGTACATTTAGTATCTTAATTTCCGTTTGTAAAGCCATTTGATTTTGTGTAAAATAGGTTTTTTCATGCAGCCTCGAAGTCACTGAAATTTGCAATTTCAGTGTATCAAGGAATGTTTTTGTTAAAAAGTTCAATTTTGTTGTTTGGAAACACTTGGCTATAACTCATTAATTCATTTATAATATAAAAATTAAATGTGATTGATTGACATAATTTATCTCAACATCTAGACAGGACCTACGAGAACAGCAACTCTTTGGAAACAAAAATATAATCCACGATCGAAAACCAATTTTTTCACGTCACTTGCTAAAAGTGGTATTAAAAGGGTAGAACATATATATAAACAAAACATGGAAACTCAATTATCTTCTGAAGAAATATTTGTTATGTTGCGTGACAAAAGTAATTGGATTGCAGAATGTAGCATAATAAAAATGCATTAAAAAATATGAATTATATGTAAAAAATCTGGAAATAAAAGAATGTAAATGTATAAGATTTAAAGGATTGTGTTTTTATACTAATAAAGATAAGAAAATAACAAAGCTGAAAAGTAAACAAATCAAAGAAATATATCTTTTAGATAAATCTCCAAAATGTGAAATAAAGTGGAATGAGTTTTTTGATAAAGAAATTGATTGGGAAAAAGCATGGCTACTGCCTTAAAGAAATATGTACCTAATAAAGTTAAAGATCTACATTGGAAAATCATTCATAAAATAGTATACACAGAAGATAGGTTACAAAAAATGAATAAATCTGATGGGAAGTGTCATTTGTGTAAAAATAATATAGAAGACATTGTTCAATTGTTTTATCAATGTAATGTGTCGACTGTATTTTTGTCATATGTGTTTCAGATGTTTGAATATATGGAGGCAGAATGCATTAATAACGATTTTGAATTATCTATGTTTAACATAATATTTGGATTTTAGTCAAAACAAAAATTTACAATTTTTTTAACTTAATTTTACTGATGGCGAAATGGATAATTTGGGTAGAAAGGAATAGAGTTAAATATCAAAATATAGATGTTACATCTCTCAGTATGTTTGAAAAATTACGAAGCACTGTCTTGGATCAGATAGATTTGAGTTTGCTTAGAACACAATTATCGAACAAATTTCAAGAAAAATGTATTGAGTATAAGGAAAAAATTGAAACATTTCATGTAATAGTATAAGGTAAAAAATTGAAATATTTCATATATATATATATATGTAATTATTGTTGTTTGTCTAATATGAAAAATGAATAAAAAAAAATGATTTTTTTTACGATAACCTTAATTTCTGTCTGCAATGAAATATTTGGTCGAATTGGCTTGAAAATATTATTTATGCTATTATTTAATGGCATTTAACATTGTTTAAGTGATCAAATGGAATGAGCCAGAAGAGATTGCTTTGATTATTTCGATATTAATATTTTGGGGGGAATATCTTAATTGTTCTTCAAAAATTGCTGATTTCTGGAAAAACCTTTATTACTATCAAATTCTACATCTTTATTGTAGTCACATATTCAAAAGTGTTCTGGGGTATATCATAGTTTGTCCTTGTACGTTAAGATACAAGAATGTACTAGTATTCTTTATTAATTTGAATGATATTTTGGGGCAAAAAAATTTTATTTATAGAAAACAAGAAAGTACGATAAGATAAGATAAGCTTTATTTAGAGTCGGCATGTCACAATAACAGGTACAAAACATAAGCTCATATGTTGCTTGAAGTTTAGACACGACACTTTAAGCTCACCTATGTCAAAGGCTCAAGTGAGATATTATCATAGCGGTCCGTCTGTCGTTATATTCCGTCGGCGGGGTAAACTTTTCACATTATCAATGGAAAGCTCTCTATCATCTCCGGACACCCATGTTATTATAATTGTAAATTTTGTGCTTATTAAAATGATTTTAAAGAACAAAAGCTGCTGTTATTGTTAATATATATGGTCATTAAATTCGATATAAAGGATTTAATGGTATTTTGACAGAGATAGGAGATATTCTGATATCACCCGAAGGGTACAACGTCTATATAATTTGAATAAAACATGAAAACTTATGGTCATTAAATTCGATATAAAGGATTTAATGGTATTTTGATAGTGATAAGAGATATTCTGTTATAACTCGAGGGATGCAGTGTCTCCATTTTTACTATCAGGACACACACGCGCACACGCGTGTTCGAAATGTCAACAGAAATAATGGAATAAAAAAATTCTAACAAAGACCTCTTTGTAGAATCAGCAACGAGATAAAGAGGAAATAAGATAACGAGAAAACCGTTTACTACTGGACGTGAAAAATATCTCCGGCACGATCACCAAACACTGACCACAGCGGAACACACTCATAGTAATGCAACAAACAATGTGCACCAGACGGAACAACTTCAACAAACAGGCACAACGAGATACACAACGCCAAATGGACCAACCACCAATCAAAGTAGAAACATTGACGGAGACCACAGTGCAACCGCCGTTCGCTTTGTATATGTCATAGCGAATGGTGTGTCCGAATAACGCGTGCGCAATTAGTACAACTAAAGAAAACACTCTACCCGATAGAACAACAATAATAGACGAACAGACGTAATTAGAGTTAGGACGAACAATTTCCAGCAAGCCATCATGCTGTGAGTATCCGGATTATGTGTTTATTATATATAATTATATATCTTTTCTAGTATGGATGGAAGCAGATCCTGACGATAATCTCAACAGCACTCACAATAGAGCACTATGTTGAGCATCGACGGACCCCTAGCAAGCTAGAGGTGGGATCAGGTGCCCGGGAGGAGTAAGCATCCCCTGTTGGCTAGCCGCACCCGCCGTACTCAAGTACTCATTACCATTGTTTCTTTTTTGGAGATTTTTCACGATCTGAACACCCAACCAGAGGATTGTGTTTCTTGAATTCTAAGGCGGAGATTCTCCCCGTTATAAATATCACTACATAAAATACAGTCACGTTATTTTCCGACTTTTTCAATGAAACATGTTACATTTCACGTTATTGTCTGTTTTAATGATTTACCCTTTGGTAATAAAAATTCAAAATTGAAAATTTCATTGTAATATTAATTCGCTTTATTAAGTTTGAAGTTTATATCTACTCATAAATCTCTTCTTTATATGACATATCCTATAACAAGCAAATAAAAGAGAGGAATTTGCTTTCTGCAATTACTGTCATATGGACAGCATTCAGAGAAATCGGTAAGTTCTGTCATATTGTCTATCTTATTTTTTGCCTAAATTGTGCATATACTTTCTTTTGCTATGTAGCCGTATTCTGATATTTCATAATTAATTCAATAATTATCATAGCGACTATGATTTACAATTGATAATTTTGGGAAAGATGGAAATGGCCTGCAAAACAACAACAAAAAAAACAAAAAAAAAAAAAACAAAAACAAAACACTTGAACTAATGAACAAAAATACGAATATTTAAGGAATGAGTGTCTTTTTTTGGCGTTCGTGGCTTTAACACTCTGGTTCGACAGGCGCAAATCTCGTGAACCGCGAAGCGGTTCGCCTGTCGAACCAGAGTGTAAAAGCCATGAACCCAAAACATGAGATACTCATTCCTTATATTTACATTTAGAAACATTCAGATGTAAAACTACGGAAGCGTCCTAATGCCACATTCTGAAATTTTTTTTATCTCCTAATTAGGAGATACTATCACCTAATTAGGACTTAGCTTTCTCCTAATTAGAAGAAACTATCACCTAATTAGGACTTAGCTATCACCTAATTAGGACTTACTTTCACCTAATTAGGAGATACTATCACCTAATTAGGACTTAGCTATCACCTAATTAAGACTTAGCTATCACCTAATTAGGAGTTACTATCACCAAATTAGGAGTTACTATCTCCTAATTAGGAGTTACTATCACCTAATTAGGAGATACCATCTCCTAATTAGGAGATATTATCACCTAATAAGGACTTAGCTATCACCTAATTAGGAGATACCATCTCCTAATTAGGAGATATTATCACCTAATAAGGACTTAGCTATCACCTAATTAGGACTTAGCTATACCCTAATTAGGAGTTACTATCATCTAATTAGGAGATACTATCTCCTAATTAGGAGATATTATCACCTAATTATGACTATGCTATCACCAAATTAGGACTTAGCTATCACCTAATCAGGAGTTACTATTACCAAATTAGGAGATTCTATCTCCATATTTGGAGATACTATCACCTAATTAGGACAAAGCTATCACCTAATTAGGACTTAGCTATCACCTAATTAGAACTTAGCTATCACCTAATTAGGAGTAACTATCCTCTAATCAGGAAATACAATCTCCTAATTAGGAGATACTATCACCTGATTAGGACTTAGCTTTCACCTAATTAGGACTTAGCGATCACCTTATTAGGAGTTACTATCACCTAATTAGGAGATACTATCTCCTAATTAGGATATAGCTTAGTCCTTATTAGGTGAAAGTATCTTCTAATAAGGAGATAGTAACTCCTAATTAGGTGATAGCTAAGTCTTAATTAGGTGATAGCTAAGTCCTAATTAGGTGATAGTATCTCCTAATTAGGAGATGGTATCTCCTAATTAGGTGATAGTAACTCCTAATTAGGGTATAGGTAAGTCCTAATTAGGTGATAGCTAAGTCTTAATTAGGTGATAGTATCTCCTAATTAGGAGATGGTATCTCCTAATTAGGTGATAGTAACTCCTAATTAGGAGATAGTAACTCCTAATTTGGTGATAGTAACTCCTAATTAGGTGATAGCTAAGTCCTAATTAGGTGATAGTATCTCCTAAGCAGGAGATAGTATCTCCTAATTAGGTGATAGTAACTCCTAATAAGGTGATAGCTAAGTCCTAATTAGGTGATATTTTCTCCTAATTAGGAGATAGTATCTCCTAATTTGGTGATAGTAACTCCTAATAAGGGTATAGCTAAGTCCTAATTGTGTGATAGCTAAGTCCTAATTAGGTGATAGTATCTCCTAATTAGGAGATAGTATCTCCTAATTAGGTGATAGTAACTCCTAATTAGGTGATAGCTAAGTACTAATTAGGTGATAGTTTAGTCCTAACTAGGTGATAGTATCTTCTAATTAGGAGATAGTATCTCCTAATTAGGTGATAGTAACTCCTAATTAGGTGATAGCTTAGTCCTAATTAGGTGATAGCTAAGTCCTAATTAGGTGATAGTATCTCCTAATTAGGAGATAGTATCTCCTAATTAGGTGATAGTAACTCCTAATTAGGTGATAGCTAAGTCCTAATTAGGTGATAGTATCTCCTAATTAGGAGATTGCTATGTCCTAATTAGGTGATAGTATCTCCTAATTAGGAGATAAAATAAATTTTAGAATGTGGCATTAGGACGCTTCCGTATAAAAAATCTTTGAAAACATCCTCGAAATTTTATACAAATTAAGTGAAAATTAAGATCTAAATGTTTCACGTGTGCGAATTACTCCATTGCAAAGGACCAAAATATACGGTTTGATATTAAAAATTACCGAATAATTTTTATTTTTAAAATGTTTTCACGATGAGTATTAATTTTTTGTAAACAATTTTAAGAGAATAAGGCCTTATTGATATTTAGAAAAGTCAGTGCTGCATAAATTCAGTTCACTAGCGCCATCTACATTCACGTTCACATGAACACTGAGGAAGTTTAAAATGGACTGTTACAACGTGTTCACAATGTTGTAAATATCTGCTAAAAAGTTTTCATGATGAATTCTAACTTTTTATAAACAATTTAAAGAGAATAAAGATTTATTCATAATATCAGAGAAGTCAGCTTTGCATAGATTCATTTCGGTAGCGCCATCTACATTGAAGTACACATGAACTTTGTGAAACTGTACATATACACGTACATAGAATTGTAATACATCTTTCAATGGTTTCAGGTATTTGTTTGGTTGTCCCCGTCTGTTTCTTCTCTTTTATATCGTCTCATTCCCCGTACACATGTTGGGAATCTCCTCCTGGTCGCAATTTCAGCATCAGTATGCCGTTTGAACTTCTTGCGCGCACGTTATGTGATTGGGGCCAACCTGTGTTCATCGTGAAATGAACGTCAAAACTGAATTGGCGTTTAACATAGGAAATCAACTTGCAATGTAAATATAAAAGAGTAACCTATGAAACCAGTCAAAAGAAATGAAATACGTCTTGCTTATGTTAAATGTTGAACATGTTCTAGAACGTGGTTCAAAATTCGAATGTTGAATGTTGAACCGCGTCCCAAAAACACACTACCCAGTCAGCTATATTCTCTTTGCAAAATACTACGAGAAACTCAAATTAGTGTCTGCGATATCAAATTTGAACCAAGTTTGTTTGACAAGAAGCAACCGTGTTCTACTATAAACGATATCCAATATATGTGTAGTTTGGGAAGATATTATATATATTCAAATTGTAAATCAATAATATGATAATGTTCTTTGCGAGATGAACTCTTTAATGCTTTAATGGAAAAGAGCACTGTCCTATTGTGTGAAATGACTGTACTAACAAAGAACGGCAATTATTGTCAACCTCTAATTTTGAAGAAGTAATTCAGCTAGATTTCAGCTTCCAAGATGAACAGGAAGCTGTCGACTAAATGCAAGGTACATGTAGATGAAGTCTATGACCATTCATATGTAAGTGTTCGTTTTCATTCATATAGAGAAATGTTTTAATTTGTGTCTTGTTACGGGTATGCTACACACAGCAAGTGCATGTATTATATATGTAATGCGCGTTAGCGCATGTCATGCCATATATGCTTTTGCTGTGTGTTGCATACCCGTAACAAAACACAAATTATGACATTTATTATATACATGTATGATATATGCACTAGTCTGTTTCATCCTTGTTTTCTGAAATCGCGTTTACTAGGTAAAAGGGTGACGTTAAAATTCAGATCATAGTAAGTGTTCGTTTTCGTTTTTTTTTATGAATTTGAATACACAATGTACTAAGTAATCATCAAAGATGTACCCATTAATTACGTAGTCTCAATGTCGAGAAGGCAATGCAAAATTATTAGAATTTCTATTGGAACGGTTGCGTACGAAAGCCGAATAGTGTCAAACAAAAAATTAAATTTATCTCGTTATTACGAGAAAAGATTTCGTTATAACGAGATAATTTTCTCGTTATTACGAGAAAAGATCTCGTTATTGCGAGAAAATTATCTCGTAATTACGAGAAAAGATCTCGTTATTACGAGATAATTATCGCGTTATTACGAGAAAATTATCTCGTAATTACGAAAAAATTATCTCGTAATTACGAGAAAAGATCTCGTTATTACGAGATAATTATCTCGTTATTACGAGAAAAGATCTCGTTATCATGAGAAAAGATCTCGTTATTACGAGAAAAGATCTCGTTGTTACGAGATAATTTTCTCGTTATTACGAGAAAAGATCTCGTTATTACGATAAAAGATCTCGTTATTACGAGAAAAGATCTCGTTATTACGAGATAATTATCGCGTTATTACGACATAGTTTTAAGTTATATAACATTATATATTTATATATATTTTATATTCTATATTTTATATATTTCTATATTTATATATTTCTATATTTTATATTATATATTTTTTAAATATATATATTTTAAGTTATATTTTAACATAAAATCAATTATTTGAAGATATCTTCAATTCATATGAAGATATCTTCAAAGCAATTGTAGATATCTTCAAATAGTACCATTTGAAGATATCTTTAATTCATTTGAAGATATCTTTAATTCATTTGAAGATATCTTCAAATAATTGAATATATGTTAAAACGGCGTTCCAGAGCGCCGTTTTAACATAAATGCAATGATTTGAAGATATCTTTGAATGATTTGAAGATATCTTCTAATGAATTAAAGATATCTTTAAATGAATTAAAGATATCTTCAAATGGTTCTATTTGTAGATATCTTTAAATGAACTGAAGATATCTTCAAATGATTTGAAGATATCTTCAAATTAATTATAGATATCTTCAAATGTACTATTTGAAGATATCTACAATTGCTTTGAAGATATCTTCATATGAATTGAAGATATCTTCAAATGATTTAAAGATATCTTCAATTATATGAAGATATCTTCAATTGAATTAAAGATATCTTTAAATATTTGAAGATATCTTCAGTTCATTTGAAGATATCTTCAAATAATTGAAGATATCTTCAAATAATTGAATATAAATATATGAAGATATCTTCAAATAATTGAAGATATCTTCAAATAATTGAAGATATCTTCAAATAATTGAAGATATCTTCAAATAATTGAAGATATCTTCAAATAATTGATTTTATGTTAAAATATAACTTGAAAAATATATATTTAAAAAATATAAAATATATAAATATATAAAATAAAAAAAAAAATATATATATATATAAAGTTACATAACTTAAAACTATGTCGTAATAACGCGATAATTATCTCGTTGTAACGAGACCTTTTCTCGTAATAACGAGATCTTTTCTCGTAATAACGAGATCTTTTCTCGTAATAACGCGATAATTATCTCGTAATAACGAGATCTTTTCTCGTAATAACGAGAAAATTATCTCGTAAAAACGAGATCGTTTCTCGTAATAACGAGATCTTTTCTCATAATAACGAGATCTTTTCTCGTAATTACGAGATAATTTTCTCGTAATAACGCGATAATTATCTCGTAATAACGAGATCTTTTCTCGTAATAACGCGATAATTATCTCGTAATAACGAGATCTTTTCTCGTAATAACGAGAAAATTATCTCGTTATAACGAGATCTTTTCTCGTAATAACGAGATCTTTTCTTGTAATAACGAGATAAATTTAATTTTTTGTTTGACACTATTCGGCTTTCGTAGTTGCGAACATAGGAATAAATAACATCCCGAATTAGACGAGAAGGGTGGGGGTAGGGGCGGGGTCAGCGACTCCTGATTGCATGCAACACCCGTCGTAACAGCTCCATGAAACTTGTCAAATTCGGTGATCATATTGATGGACATGTAAGGTAAATTATTTCTTGTTTGGTGATGATGACAGCCATTCAGTCGCAATCAGTCGGAAATGGGGATCTGATTCAGTCGGAAATGGGGATCTGATATGCTTTTATTATAATATATCCCAGTAGCGACCGAATAACTTCCTCAATGATGATTTCAGCCGTTGTGTAATATAAACCTGGACAAGTGTCTTACTTGCAAGCCGTCTGGCTCTTACGATGAAATCTTCATATTTAGAACATGCCCTGGCGTACCGTTTAAGCTGAGAAACTAAAATACATAAGCTGTAGAAGATGGAATGTTGCTACTCATCAAAGAAAAGTTAGTTATGTGACAGCTGAAATCATCAAGATGGTCATACAGTGAAGTGTGTGTTAAGAAGTGACCCTTCTTTTTTCGTTGGATCGAGGTACACCGCAAAAGGAACTAAAATAATACCATTGATCTCAACGCATGATCTATACATTTTCCCGTCCTTTTTTGTAGTATACATCCATCTAACCAAAAACAAAACAGATTAATTAATTCATTAATTATTATTTTTAAATTTCTTAGATCCATGTTTTCTGTAATCTATCCATAAACCAAACACTGTCTCACATTGGTCTCGTTGATTTATGTGTGGTCTTTCTTGTTTCATGTTTCTGTGTCACGTGTCTACTTTACGTCTCTTGCTGTGCTTTTCTACTCTGTGTTTTCGCCTCTGGTGTTTTTGGTGCTTTGCTGTGGACACTGCAACCTACTGTCCCAATCTCCCACGCATGCGTCCGATTTCAGTTCCGCTTTTCTTCACTTTGAAATCTACCTCTGCCGTCATCGCCTATTGTTTGTCTGCAAGATTCTTGCAGATTGAAACTGAAAAATTTGTAAATAAAATATTGCAAGTATATACCACTAAGTATAACTACATTTATGAGGTATATAGCGTACAAGCATCGTCTTTGTTTCAATGCAATTACCATGCAGTATCAGGGATTCTTTCTTCATTCGTACGTTGCCAACATGATCAGCTGAGCGAGAAGTCTCCAATAAAAATACAAATTCTGGCCATAAATCGAAACCTACCATCTTTAGACGTGAGTCTTGTAAATGTTTCTTCATCAAGATAAGAATCGTTTCCTTTATTGCTCATTTACTTGCCCCTAAACGCTCAAATATGTGCCTCTACCTTTGAATCTTTTGCGATGTTTACGTAAGAAGTCCGAATGACGTCACTGTGACGACATGCCGTACCTGCAATGCCTCTCGGGCTTTATCATTGCGTGAAATGGCGTAGGAAAATAGCGATGACGGCAAGGTTATATTGCAAGCCTGTGCCGCCTATGACCTTGTTGCAAGTTGCCTACTGTCCTATTCACTAATTCGGTCTTTTCGAAATACAGAGTTAGTTCCCATTTGTGCAGGTATCTGGCGTCAACGCATTGTTACGTCATCAAATTCTATGGAAACAAGCATGAAATTCAGGGAAACAGGGTTACATATATGACGTTTTCGAAGGAATTTAATGACGTCACAATGCTTTTACGTCAGATACCTGCACAAATCGAACGTAGGACTGTAAAATCGAAAAGACGGAATTCCAGAGCACCCTGTTTTCCCGGTTTTCTCTAAAATATGGTAATTTCATCTTCCAAAAGATATCAATTTTATAGTACTCCTTTAGTCGTAACAGAAAATATCATTGTTTTGGCTGTGCGTCAGTTAAGTTAGATTTTACGGGGATTTTCTATAGTAAAATCGCTGAAAATGTGTGACGTCGGAGGCTTTGACGTCACTGTTTACTATTGTTGACACGGAGAACAATATGGCGGCGGCTTGAAACTAACATGGGAATTCCCCGTAGACATTTTATTTTTTCATATTGCGCTTTGAAGGCAGCTTATAGGGTAAGTTGAAGTTAATTTCCAGTTACGACTAAAGGAGGTCGATTCTCGGAAGCAATAATTGAAAGCAAAATTCTTCAAACGACAGAATAAATCGCCAAAACATGGTGCTCTGGATTTAGTGAACAGGACAGTAGTCTGGTTGGTGATCTCCTCATGTCTTCTTAATATACCACAATTATAGCTAAAACGCTGGATACTGAGTTAACAGTGCACCTGAATGTTTAAAACAATTAATAGCCATTCTCTGTAAGGACCAAAATCGTTCGGCACGGCATGTCATGGATTTTGATGATTTTCGGTATAATGGGTATATATTAAGTACTGACCATGATTATAACACTTTTAAGCCAATGTGACCTCTGGTTGCCATGGTAACGAGGTCATTCTATTTATAGCACTTTTGGGACCATGAAATAAGCCAGCTCCGGAGACTTCGTTGCCATGGATACCACTGTAACAGCTTGTTCATCTTTATATAATCTATCCTTTCTTACTTCCATTCTTACTTAGTACACTTAGATATGTGATATTTATTACAGGAAGCTTATTGTATTAAGCCAAAATAAGTCAAAATGAAGCGAAAAATAGAGGTGAAAATAAGGGCCAATTTAGTGTGTTTTTGCCCATTTTCAATCTTAAATATCACAAAAGGCACCAATAGGAGACTAGTGATTTTCATCAATGGAAATGTATGTTTATTGACAAATAAAATGAACGAAAAATTGGAGTGGGTATTTAAGAGTTTTACCTAAATTCTGTCGTCAAAGACCGTTGCCATGGCAACATTAGACCTTTTGCTTGTTTCATATTATCTTTGAAATTGATTTTATTCCTCTTTAGAGTTACATAAGATTGTCATAATGTATGCATGTATAGATATGACTTGTATCTTTTACATAAGAACAATTAAAATGTTCAAGGTCATTGGCTTGATGTTCAAGGTCATTTATACTTTGAGACTCAAATTTTGCATAAAATATTGATTTTTTAATTTTTTTGTTACCGATTTTAGTGATTTTTTTATTTAAATATTTTCATAGGTCATATATATTATGAAAGCACATGGATATAAGAAAGACAAATCTTAGAATTTATTGAATTGTAGCTATTCAATAGGAAAATATTTTTCCGTCAAAAAACAAGAAAAATACAGATTTCGTCCCTTTTTTTTATCAACATACTCACCAAGATTTTAGATATTCGAAGATGTGAAGAAACGTAATCAATAGTTCTAAGAAATAAGTGATACATTTATCATTTTATGGCAAATAACTGTTAAGTTCAATATTTCAAGGTTTCTAAAATATTGACACCTTCATTTTATGAAAAATCAGGATTTTTCGTCAAATCTGGTCACTTAAAGTTTAATGACCTTGAAAATTCAGTGGGTGACCTTGAAATATTTTCAAGGTCATTTTTATATCAAAACGCCTTTGATAGATGTATACATGAACTTCTGTTCCAATATCATGCGTAGATAGTTTGATAGAGGTTGTGTTTAAATTCATCGTATTGAAACCTTTCAGCCAATTGTTGCCATAGCAACTAAATTTGATGCTGCTTTGCATATAAAAGGACAAATTAGCCCAATTAATTTTTTATATTCATGTAGAGTTCAAAGATTATACTAATTGGATAACTACAATTTGGACTTCAAAAATTGGTGCTTTTATGAAATTTTCAACCTAGTAAAACAGTAAAAACATGCAAAAAAGGGTCTTTGAGTGCCCAAAACAAAGCCTTTTGATACCCTGTTTCTGCCCAATTTTTCATCTTGTATACATAAGGCATCCGAGATGAATGTAAAAAACTTTACAAATATGCGTAATAATAAGGATTCAAAGAAAATAATCAAAGCAATTTAAGATTTAAAATGTACCTGTTTCCATGGTAACGAAGCCTACAAATATGCCTTGTCCTATAGATTTTCCCGATTTTTGAAACTTCAGACACGGTTACCATGGCAACGACAACCTTTTTGAAAAAACTGGGGTTGATTTACATACTAGTACTTCATATTGAACTTCCATACCAAAAATCTCAAAAATCCATGACATGCCGTGCCAAAATGTTTTGAAATTCTTTGGTTCTTACAGAGAATTGCTGTTAAGAATCGTTGTGACAGTAAAATATAAATGATTATCAAATACATGAAATAGAGCTCCTGTTGAGTTATGATCAGGGTACAGATGTAAAATTCAAATTGAGGACACCTTCTGCGATAATGTCTTGAATTTACTAGTATATAAGGTGCATTAATTCACTATGAAACCTTTCTTAAAGAATCAGAAAACTCCTAAATTCACCACCGATTTTGACATACACGGCTAACAAAATGCTAAAGGAAGCCTAAGATAGCTATACCAAACGATGGTGTAAACAGGAAGGAGTCGAATCGCATGCTCTTAATGACTGAAGAACCTCATTTTGAATATTACTGATATTTGAATAGATAACTTCCACAAAATCGTCATTTTTTGAAAATCCAAGTTCTTTTAAATCTGTAAAATATTTCAAATCCAAGTTACGTAAAAAT
This sequence comes from Pinctada imbricata, assembly GCA_033119305.1. NCBI lineage: Eukaryota > Metazoa > Mollusca > Bivalvia > Pterioida > Pteriidae > Pinctada > Pinctada imbricata. The sequence goes on along the minus strand of VSWD01000006.1, from coordinate 35,073,530 downwards.
GTTTAAAAATGTTACTGCATATCAACTTTAGTTTCGGAACTTTCGTCTACAGATAGTTATATCAAAATCAAATTCAAGGAATTGGGTGTTTGCCTTTAAAGAAATGCTTACAGACACCCCTACTATTCTATTCTATTCAAAATATATGTCATGTACTATCATAGTTCTAAATATCTGAAGGATTAAACTGCAAGAAAAGGACAAAAGATCCACACCTTGCTACCATGGCAAACGTCTTGTGAAAAGGAATGCACATGTGAAATATGAAAGTCCTACTATATTTGCCATCCAAAAGTTATGGTCGATGTTGAAGTTTTTAAATGTGGGTCAATCTCCAAGGACGAGGTCACAAGGTCCGATTGTTGTTACCGACGGAAAGGTCCTGTCACAAGGAATACACATGTGAAATATGAAAGCCCAATCACTTACCATTCAAAAGATATCATCAAGGGTAAAGGTTTGGAAAAGTAGGTTAAACTCCAAGGTCAAGGTCACAAAGTCAAAATTTTTGGTATCCATGGAAAGGTCTTGTCACAATGAATGCACATGTGAAATATTAAAGCCCTATCACTTTCCATACAAAAGTTATCGTCAAGGGTAAAGTTTTTGAAAAGTAGGTCAAACTCCAAGGTCAAGGTCACAAGGTCAAAATGTTTGGTATCCAAGGAAAGGTCTCGTCACAATGAATACACATGTGAAATATGGAAGCCTTATTGCTTTTCATTCAAAAGTTATGGTCATGATTAAAGTTTTTGAAAAGTAGGTAAAATTCCAAGGTCAATGTCACAAGGTCAAAGATTTTTGGTGTCTATGAAAAGGTCTTGTCACAATGAATACACAGGTGAAATATGAAAGCCCTGTCACTGACCATTCAAAAGTAATGGTCAAGGTTAAAGTTTTTAAAAGAGAAGGTCCAATTCCAAGGTAAAGGTCACAAGGTCAAAAACTTTGGTATCCATGGAAAGGTCTTGTCACAATAAATACACATGTGAAATATGAAAGCCCTTTCACATTTAATTCAAAGTTATGCTCAAGGTTAAAACTTCTGAAAAGTATGTCAAACTTCAAGGTCAAGGTCACAAGGTAAAAAATTTTGGTCTCCATTGAAATGTCCTGTCACAAAGAATACACAAGTGAAATATGAAAGCCCTATCACTTACCATTCAAAAGTTCTGGACAAGGTTAAAGTTTTTCTGACTGACGGACAGACGGACAGACGGACGGACGGACGGACGGACAGACAGACAGACAGACGGGACGGTTTTAATGTCCCGCGCTTTCGCGAAAGCGGGGGACAAAAAGCAATGAAAGTGTCTCTGATATTTTGAGCAAACATAACAGTGACATTTTTTCATTCAACGTCCCTATTTCTAACTTTGATATTCCTAAAATATACTGCATACCAAAACTGCACAAGTGTCCTTTCAAATTTCAATACATTGCTAATTCTAGCAACTGCTCATCTACAAATTTGTCTAGAAATCTCACGTCAGCACTCACGACGATAAAGGAACACGTTGCAAAATATTGTGAAACTGTTCTAAACAGGGATGATGTAAACTTCTTTTGATCTATTTTTGAAAAAAAATCAGGGGATGTTATTGACAAAAATGAAATCTAGAAATCTTCAAGCCAATACGAATTCTTCATACGACTTTCCTAATATGTAGACCACGCTTCCTCACGACAAAATTAACGATCGGTTATCCAAACTCATGAAATGGTGTTGTGATCGAGAGGGGAAATTTTATATTTGTACATCTGAATCAAAGGGTTTCTTTTCCTTTACAGAATACAAATCATACAAATCATGGACATGTAGTGACCTGTTTATTGCCTTGTCCTTCCTTTTGGACAACATTTATGTAAGATTTGGTTAGAAACTCTACAAGCAGGTTGTAGGGATCCCTATTGTACTTATTGTGCGCCTCATGTTGTAGATTTGTTTTTATACATGTATGAAAAGAATTTATCCAAAATCTTCAAAAGCAAAGTAAACATGATGATTTGAAATGTTTCATTTTTACCTGGATGATATTTTTGCATCGACAATCCTGTTTTTGATAAGCGTAAAAATCCTATTTATCTATAAGAATTGACTCTAAATGAGGCGTACGTTACAAACACAGAAACACAATTTTTGGACTTAAATATCAAAATTCTTAATGAAGAGATTCACACAAGTGTGTATGACAAAAGAGGTGATTTTGGATTTAACATGGTAAATTTTCCCTGGCTTGACGGTGCTGTCATACGATATCTACATTTCGCAGCTCATCCGGTATACTAGAGCATTTACTGATGTTTTGGATTTTCATAGTAGAAATTTACAAATTACCAAGAAACTTTTGGATCAGGGTTTTCGCTTTCATAAACTAGTAAAGACTTTCTGGAAATTCTACGAAAATTATTCTCAACTTCTTTCGAAATTTGAATCCATACAACCTACAGAGTATATTACTTTGGGTATAATTAACAAAATAAGACGGATCAAAGGTAGACAGAATTACCATCGAAATAGAGTTTGACTCATCAAACGCCTTTTATATCGTTGATATGATCCTTCTGTCACCAGACGGACGCTTGGCTTAGTACTGGACCAATCTACAGCCTTGTACAAGGGCATTCGTCAGAATTGCATTATGAGTGACTGTGGCGACAGAGCTCCAAGATGGACCCTGTCTAAACCTCTCTAGAGACGACAGGGCCCGACCACATGTCCTGCCTGAATCTCAGTCGGACTCCTCGGGTGTTCACATGCATGAACTCGCTACAGCTGGCAGAGCACGGACTGTATTTCGTATGCCTTGTTAAACCGTATTTTTATATCCATTTACATACCTATCCATATGTGTGGTCTTGGGCCCCTGCGTCATGCTGTCTATTTGTATGACAAATATGGCTAATGACCATATCCCTATATACAGCACAAAATCGATAATTCAGAAAATCATAAACCGAAGGCATACAAAATCAGGATAAAGCAGGAACCAAAGCAAACAAACAAAAACCTCCACCACACGAAAAGAAGCGAACTCCCTATATGGAAGAGAGACCAGGTGCCCAGGAAGAGTCAGCATCTCCTGCTTGCATGCAACACCCGTCACTTCAATTTGGTAGAATTGTCACATCCGGTTACTTCCATTTTGGAAGATATAAAGTATGATCTTTGGTTGGACGGTACAAATGACAGAATATCATCCACCATTCTGAAGAGTGGGACATCATAGTGTATGACGAGTTCCCAATATCGACCGTAGAACTTCCTCAGTGACGATGTTAGTCAGTCACAAATGTATCTGAAAGACGCCTAGCTCTCAGAATAAAATCTGTATATTTGGTACTTGCTCTGGCATAGCGTATCAACTGAGATATGGACACGCCATAAGCAGGCGATGAAGGGATATTGCTACTCAGATAAGAAAGTTTGTGATGCTGAAATTGAAGTCGTCACGTTTGTCATAGAGTGAGGTGTTCATGTGACCATCAGTGTCGTAGGACAACATTATGTCCAAATGGGATGCTGAATTATTTGTCTCTGTGGTTTCTTTGACTTCAAGCTCCGAAAGATAGATTCTGCTGAGGTAATCCGCGAATTTTGGATTATTGATGGACAACACATCGTCTATGTATCTGTAAGTGAAGTTGAAGTCAGGCAAAGTATCTTTTCCTTTCAGAGACAAAAGATTGAATGAATACAGCTTCGTACGAGTAAAGAAAAATGTCGACAAGGAGTGGAGCACAATTGGTCCCCATTGGAATTTTGATGGAAGACATTTCCTCCGAACACCACAAAAATGTTGTCGATCAGGCAGTTTAACATCTGAATAATATCTGTTTCAGTGTACTTATTTTCAGAATCGGACTTTTCTTTTACAAAAAAGGTTTTGTCATAGTTAACAATAACAAATTTGTATTTGCAATTGCCGTTCTTGCTTGTAAACGCATAACTTATAATTTTTGCGAGTCTTTCTTTCAATTTAGAATGTGGGATTGTAGTGTAAAGTGTCGAAAAATCAAAGACTGTCGAAATAGTACTTTTTGCATGTAAATGTATAATTACTTTAGGCTTTGTCCGCTGGTGTGATGACATAATGTTCTTGAAGGTAGGTAAGCTCTGTGATAACCTCAGGATCGTTAAAGACAGACTCGAATCTGGTGTTCACAGTTGATTTTATTCGGTAAATTCTAGATAAAAGTAACCATCTGATGGATTTTATCCATTAGGAAAGGGTGTCGATATGTACGTCCTCTTTCTTTGCCCAACATTTTGCATATTCCTCACAAGATTCATTGATGATTTTGAAATTTTGGTTCCATGTATAGGAATTACTTTCTCTGTATTTGGGACCCTATTTTAACAATTCTCTCAACTTGTCGTTCTTGACTATACTAAGGTCACCAGCAATAACGTGCCCATAAGGAGAGTAGTTGAAATCCGATAAAGAACATTCGCAAGGAAGTGGATGTAGTGAGGGATAACTTAAATCAATACACTGCAGGAATCGTTTTTAATTGTAAATTTTAGATGCAACTGTTGATGTGTAGCTATAGGAAATACAAGGAGTTTCTTTTCTTTTGAAATATGGTGGGATTTTTTCCGTGACAATTTTATGATTCAAAATTTGACCAAGATTCAATCTATCAATACCTTTGTTTGCAAATCTTACTTTATTGAAAAGGCGGTTTGTTTTCTCTTCTGATTTATCTGATCTAACTGCTTGAAACAAACGAAAAGTAGAAACGTCCATGATGGCTCCTTGAAGTCTGTATTCTGGGGAACGTGTATTTGTTAATGTGAGGTCCTTAGTATATTCGTAGATTCCGGCAACTTCCGTAAAGGAACAGAGTTTAATTTGGTACAAATATGATGCAGACTAAGAACCTAATTCGAAAATGGAACCAATAATGCGGAAGGGTTTCAACTCTATACTTTCTTGAAGAAAATTTCAAAACAATTTTCATGCACCAGACACGTGTTTCAAATATTAAATTCACATCAGTGATGCTTCGAGACAAAGTGTTTTTCATAAGCAGTCCAAATTAATTTCACTAGCGCCATCTTGCGTTATTTTTAGAAGTCATCTAAGAAGAACGAAGGAGAAACTATGTATCTCAGGCCTATTATATTTACGAGTGCCATGACTTCGAGGTCTTCCTTGTTGTTTGTCGAATAAGCTACGTTCATCTTACAGTGAGGAAGTTATTTTACACCACAATTGTGCGTTCTTCGAGACCTCTTGATAATCGGAAAAGAGGGAGGGTTATGCGCACGTAATCTGGATAATCACACCGTCTGCTACTTGCGTGGCAAATGACCGTCCAAGTCGGCACCGGTTGTCCATTGGTCTAGTTGGTTTATGTGTACATGTGGTCTTTTGTGTTTCATGTTTCTATGGTGTGAGTTGGTCTCGTTGGTTTATGTGTGGTTTTTTGTGTTTCATGTTTCTATGGTGTGAGTTGGTCTCGTTGGTTTATTTGTGGTCATTTGTGTTTCATGTTTCTATGATGTGAGTTGGTGTTTCTTTTCCCTTTTGTGTCTCTTTCTGCGGGTGTCTGCTTTGTATTTTTGCATTGGATGTTTTAGATTTTGCTGTGGGTACTGCAACCGAGTGTTGTTGGAAATCCACTCCTTTCTTTTACTTTCATTGGGAATAAACTGTGGCTGCTGTGCAGAATATCTTAGTTGTTTTGATTAATTTTGTATTTATCACTGGTTTGTATGCCTATAAATTATAATTTTCGGAGTCTAATTTCAAGTTTGTGTTTAAATTTGTATTACAAGATGAGTGTAGGGAAGTAATTTGCGTGCCAATTCAGATACACAATTATTTTTAAACTTTGAATCATTTTGTTTATCGATAAGTATCACTGATTTGGATTCATTATCTGAAATACGCATGTCATTTATCATGTCAGGCAATTGTTGTCCTGATGACTGCATTCTATCTGGTAACAGTTGTTGGATGCTTCGGTTTTTGTATAAGATGTGAAGCTCTTAGTAGACATTGTCAAAAGATGTAACTACGCTCATATACTAATCTAATATACGAAGTATGAAATATACTCTGTTATTCTCAAGACCCAAACAGATGATACTTTATTCATTTTAAATCCGACGATTATAGGCACAGGAAATTAAAAAAATGAATGAAGACTTGATTTATTTTACAGTTTTAGAAGTACCGAAAAAGGACACGGAGAAACAAAGAGTTGACGAAGCATCATGGTACTAAAGTGGATAATTGCGTTTATTCCTTTTATATCAGTATACATGAGAATAACAGAGATTTCAGAATCAACTCTAGATAATTATATACAATTCTGTGGGGAAAAAGCGACATGTAGTCAGAGGAGTGAGTCGTCCGATGATACTGATAATTCCGGTGAATTCCGGCAATGTGGACAGAGTGTCTGTCTGTGTGAGACGAGGAAGTGTTTTGAAAGACCTTATTGTTGTCCTGATTACCTTATACCTGGACGAGTAAGTTCTGAGGACTTCGCTGAGTGGAATTACCCTCATTTGGTCGGTTATGGTATCGATACATGCCCTGTCGATGCAGATAATACATCGAAGAAGTTGTGTGCACAAAACTGGAAAGATATCACGGATAAAGAATTTTATGGGGTCAGTTTCAAAGGAATCAGTTACAAGAACAAGTATTGTGCCATGTGTAACATCGGTGAACAACGATGGAACAGTTGGCATCTTTCTGTCGCTTGCAGAAAACCAGGATTCTCACCAAATGTTTATTCCTCAGCTGATACCTTGCTTTCTGACATCCCAAAGTATGACTGCCAAGTAAACCTTATGTTCTCTTTGTATGAATACGGTAAAGATTTGATAGGTGAATGTAATGTCACGGGATTATGGGACATCAAAGACTCTGAGACAGAATTAGCATGTAAACATTATCTGGGACAAAGTTTTGATGATGTATTCAAGAACGTGTTCTGCTTCTTCTGTAACTCGGCCTCTTTACAAAGGAAACCATACATAGAACATTGTGTCTCTCATGACGATGAGGAATTAGAACAGAAATGTTTACATTCAGAAGCATTTCCAAGATCATATCCTTTCAAAAACACATATTGTAAAAAATGTAATAGATTATTCCCTAGCGAGTATTACTATATAAAGAATCGTTTGACTTCGGAATCATATATCTGGGAATTATTTATTTCATTGGAACTTTGTTACTTACGTCGTCTGGACGTGTACAGATATCTCAAAATTTCACAACTATTGGAAAGATCATGTAGCGAGGGCGTCTTAAACAAGAATGAGAGTAAAGCATTACAACATGAGTTCGACAGCCGATATCACGGAACTATCATAACGGGTCAGTCGAGAAACATAAATATGTCAGCGTTGTACAATGACTACCGGCGATTTGGAGGAGACTCCAAGTGGTGCCACATAGGGAGCGGAATGAGGTCATGTAGTTGCGATTCATACTGCTTTATGTCAGGGAACTGCTGTCCTGACGTAGATTTACCGAGAGAATCGACATGTAAGAGGTATGGGAATTCATCTTCTTTACTTATAACGAAATGCCAGTCGCCAAATCCGGACAAAGTTTTGAAATACTACTGCGAGAGGGACGAAGACGAATTTGAAACACTTATCGACTTTGTTCCGGTGTATTCCACAAATCGAGGCATCCATTACAAAAATATTTTTTGCCTTCTTTGCAACGAAAAGTCGGGCCTTATCTATGAGACAACCGAAGCATCAACCTGGACACTGCGAGTGGAATGTAAGGAATACGTCAATGATGTCGCAAGCTATATTCTCTTTGCAAAATATTACAAGGAACTCCAAAATGTCTGCGACATTAGATTTGAACCAAGTTCGTTTAACAGGAAGCAACCGTGTTCTACCTCAAATGATGTGGATCCTTTAATTTCCGATGTCAAATATATGTGTACTTTGGGAAGATATTATATATATTCAAATTGTAAATCAAAATATGATAATGTATTTTGCGAGATGAACTCTTTAATGCAAAACTGCACTGTCCTCTCATGTGAAATGAAATTCGAGTCTGACCATTATTATAACTGTACTAACGAAGAACGGCAATTATGGCCAACCTTTGATTTTGAAGAAGTAACCGAGCTAGATTTCAGCAATGCGATTTCAGCTTCCAAGATGAACAAGAAACTGTCGACTGAATGCAAGGTAGATGAAGTCTATGACCATTCATATGTAAGTGTTCGTTTTCATTCATATACTTGTAAGTGTTCGTTTCCATTCATTTACCTGTAAGTGTTTGTTTTAATTTTTTTAATGAATTTGAATGCACATTGTACTAAGTAATCATCAAAGAAGTTTCCATCAATTACTCGGTCAGAAAGTCGAGAAGGCAAGGCAAAATCATTAGAATGTCTATTGAAACGATTGCGAATCAATCTCGGAAAAAAAAAACATTCCGAAATGAGAACAGGTGCCCGGGGAGAGTTAGCGACTCCTGATTGCCTGCAAACATTCGTCGCAACAGCTCCATGAAAACTTGTCAAATTCGGTGATTGTCTCGATGTACATATTGATGTAATATCGGGTATTTTTTTTGTTTGGTGATGATGACAGTCATTCAATCGCAATCCAGAATGTCATTAATCATTCTGGAGAGGGGGATCTGATATGCGTTTATTATATCCCCGTAGCGACCAAGAACTTCCTCAATGGCGATTTCAGCCGTTTTGTAATGTAACCCTGAAAAGTAGCTTACTTGCAAATCGTCTGGCTCTTACAATGAAATCTTTATACTTGGAACATGCCCTGGCGTACCGTACCTTATCAGCTGAGAAACAAAAATACCATAAGCAGGAGAAGACGGAATGTTGTTACTCATGAAAGGGAAGTTAGTTATGTGGCAGCTGAAATCATCACGATTGTCATACAGTGAGATGTTCAAATGACCTTTTGTGTTAAGAATTATGTCGAAGGATTCAAACTCTATACCTTCTTGAAATAAATTCCAAACCAACTTACATGCACCAGACACGTGTTTCGAATATTAGATTTTCATCAGTGATGCTTTCAGCGGAGCCACCAAAAATAATTTCAGTAGCGCCCTCTTTAAGTTTTTGAAATTAGATTTTTACATTTACATTACAGAAAGTGCGCGGCTCCAAATTTCCTGTAGGGTCGATTCAGTAGCATAACCAAATAAAATCTTATCAAAATAGCATTGGAGGAATGGTGCTAAGATGTTCAACTCCTTTAATTTCGATGATATTTATCGGTGAAATAGCTAATTTCCGAAATAGCAAAAAAATATATATGATGTCGAATTGATAAAAGGCCAAAACAAAGCTTCTTTCTGGTGACAGAGCTGAAGTCACCCTTCCTTTTTTTTCGTTGGATCGAAGCACACCACAAAAGGAACTGAAAATGATACAGTTGCTCGTAACGCATGATACCGGTAGTTTCCGTCCTTTTTCGTAGTATACATAAATCCAACGAAAAACAAATCAGATCCATTCATGCATTATTATTTAATTTCCTAGCTCCAGGTTTTCTGTAATCTATCCATAAACCAAACACTGTCTCACATTGGTCTCGTTGATTTATGTGTGGTATTTTGTGTGTCATGTTTCTGTGTCATGTGTCTACTTTACGTCTCTTGCTGTGCTTGTCTACTCTGTGTTTTCGCCTCTGGTGTTTTGGTGGTTTTTCATGGGTACAGAAACCTACTCTGGTTCGTGATCCCCTCCTGTATGGAACGCCAAATTAAAGAAACTCAAATAATAAGATAGCACTTCAATTCATTAAAGAGCTCTTTAAAAGAATAAGAGAGCTCTTTCATTCAAATAAAGAGCTCTTTAATTCTATCATTGCGCTCTTTAATTCATTTCTTGCGCTCATAAATACAATCAGAGAGTTCTCTTTAATTCACACCATTTATCGCGCTTATCAAATTAATTAGGTTTTTAAAATAAAAGAAAAAGTTATACTGCTGTTTTATTGAATATGATTATGAAAAAGCGTTTGATCGTATTAATAGAAAGAATCTATTGTATAAATTAGGTAGGTCTTTGATTCATAGTAAAATGTATACTATAGTTAAATCTTTGTATTGCAATGTTAAATCATGTGTGAAGTATAATTGTGAAACTTCTGAATTCTTCAATGTACCCAAAGGCTTGATGCAGGGCGAGGGGTTATCTACCTTTCGATTTTCTCTCTATATAAATGATTTTGAAATTACATGTTATACAACAATTGTGAAAGTGTTGAATTAAGAGATTTATCATTATTTCTTATCATGTATGCTGATGATACTGTTCTGTTCTCAGAGTCCATTGATGGCTTGCAAAATTTACTTGATAATCTTCACTTATATTGTAACGAATGGGATATTAAGGTCAATGTTAATAAAACTAAAATATTAATATTCAGAAATGCTGGTAGGATCTCTAAAAAAGCCGTATGGTACTATCACAATAATGAAATTGAAGTTGTTGATTGTTTTAAGTATTTAGTTATATCTCTCTTGTATAATGGTAAATTTACTCGTACTCTGAATGTGCTCAGTCTTCAAGGTAGAAAATGTATGTATAGTATTTTGAAAATATGTAATGCTGAATTTTTAAATGTTGAAACTAGACTACAAATTTTTTATTTTTATGTGTCCAGTATTCTTAATTATGGCTGTAAAGTTTGGGGTTTTAATGATGCAAAAGATATTGAAAGGGTACATATGGATTACTGTAAAAGGATCTTAAAAGAAATGTACGCCTAATGTTATGCTTTATTCAGAATTAGGTAGATTTCCATTGATTTTAACATGTAAATTTAGAATTATTCAATATTGGATAAAGCTTTTGAATAATGACGATATAATTTTGAAATCTGTATATGATGATATGCTTAGCAGGATAGATTCAATGAGTTGGTTATCACATGTTCGAAATTTACTTATGTCTCTTGGATTTGGTTATGTATGGTTCAATCAATCTGTTGCTAACCCTGATTTTTTTCTACAACAATTGAAATCTGTTTTAAATGATCAATTGATACAAGAAATGATCGGATACTTTAACTCTTCTTCAAAATGCTTTTTGTATAGTTATCTATATGATACAAATTTCTTGCAATATTATATTCGGAAATCTTTACCAGAGAATGTCAAATTTACACTTGCAAAATTTAGATTGTCATCGCATGATTTGTTTATAGAAAAAGGCAGGTATCAAAATATTTCTAGAGAAAATAGAATTTGTCAAAAATGCATAATGAATGAAGTGGAAGATGAGTACCACTTCACACTTGTTTGTCCTTTTTATAGAGATTTAAGAATTAAGTTTATAAATAGATATTATTATGTTAGACCATCTATGTTTAAATTTGTACAATTACTGAGTGTTAAGAATAAGAAGAAATTATGTTGTCTATCTAGATATCTATCTTGTGCTTTCCAAAGAAGAAAATCTTTGTAAATATCTAGAAATATATATTCTCTCTCTCTCTCTCTCTCTCTCTCTCTCTCTCTCTCCTCCCTCCACTGCTCACTTTCTTGAACGACTTGTTTGAATAATGTAACTCTGTATTTAAGAAATTATATTGTATTATTCTATTTATACTTTGTAAATGTATGTTTAGGCTGATGAGTCTAAAGATTCAAGGCAAATAAACCATTTAACCATTCAACCATTAAAACGCAAGATCGCAATTGCAGCGCGTGCAGCGTGTCCGTTCTGATTTTTCATTTAGACACCTACCTAAACCATTGTTCAAAACTTCGGCACCTTTTCTGCCCAAGTAAATCGATGACGTCATAACAATGGCGAACAATCGAAGAGTGCACGAGAACATTCGTATAGTCTTGGTTAGAAGTATTTGCGATCTTCCGTATTGTATCATTGAGCGCAATAAATGAATTAAAGAGCGCAATAATAGGGCTTTTTGCGTTCATTAATACAGCTAGAGAGCTCTTTAATCCTTTTAATGGGCGCAATGAATGTGTGAATTAAAGAGCACTTTAAAAGATTTAAAGAGCATTTTAAAATATTTAAAGAGCTCTTCAATAGACCATTTTCGAGTTACAACTAATGACCGTTGTAAACCTTCAGTTTAGTCACTATGACGCACCTGCCTTTTTACGTCAAGTAGGGTTACTTCCGGTCTGCCTTAGCAACGTCGCATATTGTGACATCAACGGTGTAAAATCTGACTGATACATTTTGCTTGAATTTTTCCAACCCCATATCATGTAAATGGTGAACATTTATGACGCTACAATGCCATTTGGTTGCGTAAATAGTTTATTTCTTAATCGTTATCACGTTAATTTTAGACTCAAATGTAAAGCGGAAGTAGGGCATCTTGACAAACGTCGAACACTCTTTCACATTGAGATCCATAAAATCATCTCTGTTGGGGCCTAAACGTAAAAGAGAAAACCAATGACGTAATGTTGCTAGGAGAGCACGTGACGCCTTGTTGATAAACAAGCTTCGCATGACGTCACGACATAGCAACCGTAAACAGTAATTCAAAATGGCGACTACACGTTTTCATAACGGGATGAGATTGGAGTAAAAAGACTTTTTACCAAGTCAAAGGAAAAGTTTACATTTACGTCTTCTCGATTTGAGGTATTCTGGGTGATTTAGCAGTGCATAGCTTTTGAAATGACACATCTATTTGTCACTTTTCTTGACGCTCATGGGGGTCACCACTTTGTTAACGCTGCAGGGAACAGAAGTAACGTGTTCTCTCGACAAAACGTGCTTGATTAAATGTTGGAATCTACTTTTTGTTGTAATTTTTTATTATTGATATGTACAAAAGACATCAGATAAAGGAGAAAATGTCAAACAATTGTAAGTATTTCAAGGAGGGACTAGTTAGGGCCGGGAGTAGGTTAAGCCCGTTGCAGAGATACTTCTTGTCATCAAGGAACGTAACTCTGCATGGCAGATTGAACGTCGAAGCGGAGTATAATATCCGAACGTAATCGGTGACTCGAAAATGGTCTATTAATACGGAAGATCGCAAATATTTCTGACCAAGACTATGCGAATGTTCTCGCGCACTCTTCGATTGTTCTCCATTGTTATGACGTCATCAATTTACTTGGGCAGAAAAGGTGCCTAAGTTTTGAACAAGGGTTTAGGCAATCTCCTATGCAGAGTTACGTTCCTTGATGACAAGAAGTATCTCTGCAACGGGCTCACCCTACTTCCGGCCCTAACTAGTCCCTCCTTGAAATACTTAAGGATTGTTTTTCAGCTTTTGCGCTTTATCGGTGTGTATTGTGCATACGTTAGTGCGTAAATATATTATTTCAAAACGTAACGATCAGTGACTATAAGTGACTATTGTAAAGAAGAGAGAGAGAGTGTGTGTGTGTGTGGGTGAGGGTGGGTGGGTGTGTGTAAGTGTTGATACAAGAGAGAATTCTATTTGTTATTTATGTGTGAAAAATGTGTATTATGGTGTTTTAAAAGAAGGCCTCGAGGAAGAAAAGCATACTGCTTATCGAGTAACCTTCATAAAATAAAGAATTTGATTGATTGATTGGCAGTAGGGAATGGAAACAAAATATGTAAAGCACGAAGTGCTTTTCATGAATTTTGTTTCCATTCCCTACTGCCAATACACACCGATAAAGCGCAAAAGCTGAAAAACAATCCTTATATTTACATTTTACGTGTTAACTAAGTTATTTCTGCCAATTTTTCAGCCAGTCTCTTTACATTTGAAATATCATTGCGGAGGGAGAACGCCATTTGACGTAAGAGCAAACGAACGTTCGACGTTTTTCGCTTGATTCGAAGTAGTACCTTCTGTACGGAAACGTTGTTGACAAATGATAAACTGAATTTTGTCCTCTTGCTGTATTTTGAACATTTCAATTAAAACTGAAGAAAATTGAATCGTGAAAATTCGTGACTTTTGTCCAACATAATTCAGACATGGCGGAGAGTTAAACTGGAGAAATTTCACAGAACTGAAGGGAAAACTTTTGAAAACTCTTTTTAACACACTGTTAAACTGCTTAGACATATGCAATCAATCGGTATTATTGTATACAAACTTCTGTAAATACCCTATTTCATATGGAAGTAATTAGAATAATGCAAAAGTCGAGTACAGCCGTCGAAAACGCGAAAACTTTCGGTATTTTCATGACTTACCTCAACATCATGGCTAAAGATTCGCTGATACTCGAAGTATTTCTGATATTAAGAATCCATAAGAAGCAAAGATAAATTCACTGTTGATAATGACACAAGTGAATCAAATCCTCATCCTAAATACTGAATATTTGATCCACATATGCCAGAATATTCGCTCATCCAAACACGGCATCTTTCTGCAGACAACAATGCAGTTCGTCCTTGAACTTCGTCTACTGACGCGTGATCGACTTACTACGTCACACTTCTTGGAAGTGTACATGTGGTTGACCTAGATTTTGACACATTTAATCACTGGGGGTAGACGGCGTCGTTTGATAATGGATACATGTTTTGAATATGTATTAAAGCAATAAATAAAATGGGCATTTTATCAAAAATTAATCCGCGTAAGTTCTAAAGTCACGTGATAGGCTCTTGCGATTATCGAGAAATAAAGCAACAGTTGGTTTGGTACCTTTATATAAGGGAAACGCAGTAGGAATGTAAATATTTACAATTGTTTGACATTCTCTCCTTTATCTGATGTCTTTTGTACATATCAATAATAAAAAAAATTAAAACAAAAAGAAGATTCCAACATTTTTATCAAGCACGTTTTGTCGAGTTAACACGTTACTTCTGTTCCCTGCAGCGTTATCAAAATGGTGGCCCCCATAAGCGTCAAGAAAACTGACAAATAGATGTGTCATTTCAAAAGCTATGCATTGCTTAATCACCCAGAATACCTCAAATCGAGGAGACGTAAATGTAATCTTTTCCACTGACTTGGTAAAAAGTCTTTTTACTCCAATCTCATCCCGTTATGAAAACGTGTAGTCGCCATTTTGAATTACTGTTTACGGTTGCTATGTCGTGACGTCATGCGAAGCTCGTTTATCCACAAGACGTCACGTACTCTCCTAGCAACATCACGTCATTGGTTTTCTCTTTTACGTTTAGGCCCCAACAAAGATGATTTTATGAATCTCAATGTGAAAGAGAGTGGGGTTTAGGTAGGTGACTAAATGAAAAAATCAGAACGGACACGCTGCAAGCGCTGTATTTGCGATCTTGCGTATTACAGAGCTCTATAAAATAATTGAAGCGTATATATAGTGTACAAGAAAAACAATGACATATACGTTGAAATACCACGTATCGCTGCATGATGATGCTCAAACAAATTTAATTGTATTAGCATGGTGACGGCTAAATACATGGTTTTTTTTTAAGAATTGTGGCTGTACGTTGAAAAATGTAGTGAAATTCGTTACATGTAATGTATCGCACGACTTTCACTTAGGGGATAAACGTACTTTGTTTTGTGGTTCCGACAGGTATATGTTGGATATTCTGTTGAACACGCGGTTACACCGTCGGGGCCATTCGGATCCCCTCGCCCTTTATTTGTAACAGCATAAAAAGACTCGGATGCCAATGGTGGAAGGTTTTACATCAAATCGATGTAAAAGTGAAAAGGCACTTTTTCAACATTCAAAATTCTTCAACTTGACTGAATAATGTTGTGAGAAACATATTTGTCAGTTACGATCCAATGTCGGAATTTGTATTTAACGATAGATTATAACAAAACTTATAGATCAACAATTTTTAAATGGCGCCGTCTGACGTCCGAGTCTTTTTTCGAAGGAAAAAGTCGAGGCTGATCCGAATGCGTCGGGGCTTGTCCCCGACGGTATAACGTATGTTTCCAACAGTATGTCCAACATATACTTGTCGGAACCACAAAACACAGTACATTTATCCCTATTCTAGTTCAAGTGACATATTTTAACTTCTTATACCCCTCAGAGGGTCTCATTTATCGCTTTAGAGGCGACGTTGCTACGGAGGACTAACAACGACCAACATAAATTATTGCGCTCAAAAATATGAAATACAACTGCTTCGTATTTATTACAATGGCGAAAAATCAAAGTGTAATCAATAATAAACTTACTTGCTCTGTTGTTTACATGTGGAGAACGCCATTTACAAGCTCATACCTTGTAGTTTTACGTCACAGTATGACGTCACAGGAGCGAAGAACAAAGAGAAGCATGACGTCATACGCAAAAAGTGCGCTAAAGCTTGTAACGTTCAAATTTACGTGGGAATACATTCTAAAGTATGTCAAGCGAGTCGGTTTGCGGCAGGTATATCGTTGTTATACATGCTTGTAGAAATCCTGTGAACCAATCAGAATGCGTGAAACAAACAGAATGAATTAGAATACATATTTTTCAACTTACATCCACTATTCTCATGTATGATAGACGCATATGATTACGACACTGTATTAAATGTTCGAATACCAATTTTACATTCAAGAATTAGTCGATAACAATTACCGCTATTCAAATATTCGTTTCAGCTCTATTTTTTTTTGTCTACGCTTTTATAAGAAATGACTGTAATAATTTTTCTGTTTGTAGATGTAAAGACAAAATCCGATGCACAAGCTATATAATCCGCGAAGACAGAGCAATTAGTACAGTCATTTCTTATAATTTAATTAAATTACTATTTTTTAAATTCTCTTCTTTATTTTGCATTTGACGTTAATTGAGCATTGTTGATATCCAAGTTCAAAATTGGCAACGTAATATTTGTACAGCCCTAACGTAGAGGCGCTCTATGTTAGTGACATTGTCTGTACAGCGATAGATATAATTTCGCTCCGTACGTTTGTATACTGCAGGCGTTATACAGACGCTTCGGAAATAATTAAATCATTTGAGAATAAACTTTGGCTTCTTTGCGGAACATATTATAGTTGTTTTGTTTAATTTTTTGTATTTTTCAATGTTTGTACTCCTATCAATTATAATTTTCGGATTCTTATTTCAGGTTTGTGTTTAAATTTTACATATTGATTAAAACTTGTATGTTTTACAGGATAAGTGTAGGGAAGTAGTTTGCGTGCCTGGAAAGATCCTTGTTGATAAGGAGTGTAAGCCTATTCTACAAAAGACGTCTGGATATGGGGCGTATATGGATATGAGCGTTACCGTTCTCGAATCTAAAGAAGGTGACTATGATCTGAAAGAAGTGTTTAGAGACTTTGCGGAAGCTGTCATGTTGCGTTACAACATTGAACCCATTGGAGATAAAACGTCTACTATGAACATCAAGGAGGTTGTCGTACTGGCATATCAACCTTGCACAGCACAACTGACAAGTGACAACACATCAGAGATTTACATACAAGTGACGTATGAATCATACGCTTCAATTTCCCGGGAGGATGTCGATAGGAAACTACAGGAGTTTGTTAATCCATCCTTCGAAACAAGAGTTTATGGTTTCCTATTCGATGTCAAGGAAAGCGACAAAAACCTATGGAGTATATTGCAAAGTGAGCAATCTGAAGGTATCTGTGAATCCCCGGATGTATGTTGTGTACGAGAAAATTTTTTGTTCTTCTTTTCTCTTTACAAACTATATTCTTATTTTAAAATCGATAAATTTCTTCACTGTCCCCAAATTATCCTTTTAGAAGGCGAGTACCAGATTATAGATTCAAGAAAAATTACCGTTCGCCGATTTGATGAAGATCACAACATTTCTTATACGAGTGAATATGGTGGTGTTATCAGAGTGTGTACATCTGACTATCCATTTGGGTATTATCCGAATAAGGCTTTTTCAATGAGATTTAGTTTGATCCATGATTTTGCTTACTTTATAATGCTTTGGAGTTATCTATGTGTAGTTTAATTATTCCAATTTTTATTTCCAACACCATGCATGGACGGGCCACGGGCGGATCCAGAGAAAAAAAAAATCCAAATGGTGAGGCCCAAACTGTTCCATGGGGTCTAGCCTATGATTTTGACAAAAATTAAACGTGAAACGGGAAAATTACTTGATTCAATTCACAGTCTTCACTTCGCCCTCAGCACTGTGTAGCATCACGTGACATAAGTTGGTGAACGCACGAACTCAAAATGGAGGCATACCACTCATTTGGAGGAAAGACAACAGGTACTGTGATGATTGTATTGATTCAATTTGATCTTTTCATAGCCGATGTCATTGTAAAAATGATACTTTGATGATTCTTTGTTTGTCAATCAAGAAATCATTGTGGTTTTTACAAACAATCTGACAAATGGAACGTCGTGGTCAAGTTAAATACCATGTCGTGGTTTCCACGCAAATATCTACAGTTTGTAAAAACAACGGCGTTTTACTTTCTAAAGAGTTAATGATTATAAAATTATCAGTGTAGATAAGGACAAAGGCTGTGAAAAGAATTTGATCAAAGCAATTATTGCAGTTCTTGTTTTCTTTCCTTCAACTGAGCTTTTTATCTATTCGTGGTTCCACCAACTTTAAAAGTCTCGTGATGCTACACAGTGCTCAGGTCATAGGACGAAAATACAACGGGGACGAAATTTTTCCGGTATCCTAGAATCCACTTGATGATTTACATTTCTCATTCTAAAGATGTACAAATTACGAACAAACAACAACCAACCAATCAAGCAAAGAAACAAACAAGCAAACAAAACACAAACAATCCCGGGAAAAATCCAAATCTTTAGTCCAAAATTATTTCGTTCATCAACTTGTCAAAAGCTCTCGGAATGCTTATAGTCTTTATGAACTCCTTTCGATATCTGATTCAACATTTGTCTCTCGGAATGCTTATAGTCTTTATGAACTCCTTTCGATAACTGATTCAACATTTGTCTCTCGGAATGCTTATAGTCTTTATGAACTCCTTTCGATATCTGATTCAACATTTGTCTCTCGGAATGCTTATAGTCTTTATGAACTCCTTTCGATATCTGATTCAACATTTGTCTCTCGGAATGCTTATAGTCTTTATGAACTCCTTTCGATATCTGATTCAACATTTGTCTCTCGGAATGCTTATAGTCTTTATGAACTCCTTTCGATATCTGATTCAACATTTGTCTCTCGGAATGCTTATAGTCTTTATGAACTCCTTTCGATATCTGATTCAACATTTGTCTCTCGGAAAGCTTATAGTCTTTATGAACTCCTTTCGATATCTTATTCAACATTTGTCTCTCGGAATGCTTATAGTCTTTATGAACTCCTTTCGATATCTGATTCAACATTTGTCTCTCGGAAAGCTTATAGTCTTTATGAACTCCTTTCGATATCTGATTCAACATTTGTCTCTCGGAAAGCTTATAGTCTTTATGAACGCCTTTCGATATCTGATTCAACATTTGTCTCTCGGAATGCTTATAGTCTTTATGAACTCCTTTCGATATCTGATTCAACATTTGTCTCTCGGAATGCTTATAGTCTTTATGAACTCCTTTCGATATCTTATTCAACATTTGTCTCTCGGAATGCTTATAGTCTTTATGAACTCCTTTCGATATCTGATTCAACATTTGTCTCTCGGAATGCTTATAGTCTTTATGAACTCCTTTCGATATCTGATTCAACATTTGTCTCTCGGAATGCTTATAGTCTTTATGAACTCCTTTCGATATCTTATTCAACATTTGTCTCTCGGAATGCTTATAGTCTTTATGAACTCCTTTCGATATCTGATTCAACATTTGTCTCTCGGAAAGCTTATAGTCTTTATGAACTCCTTTCGATATCTGATTCAACATTTGTCTCTCGGAATGCTTATAGTCTTTATGAACTCCTTTCGATATCTGATTCAACATTTGTCTCTCGGAAAGCTTATAGTCTTTATGAACTCCTTTCGATATCTGATTCAACATTTGTCTCTCGGAAAGCTTATAGTCTTTATGAACTCCTTTCGATATCTGATTCAACATTTGTCTCTAGGAATGCTTATAGTCTTTATGAACTCCTTTCGATATCTGATTCAACATTTGTCTCTCGGAATGCTTATAGTCTTTATGAACTCCTTTCGATATCTGATTCAACATTTGTCTCTCGGAAAGCTTATAGTCTTTATGAACTCCTTTCGATATCTTATTCAACATTTGTCTCTCGGAATGCTTATAGTCTTTATGAACTCCTTTCGATATCTGATTCAACATTTGTCTCTCGGAATGCTTATAGTCTTTATGAACTCCTTTCGATATCTGATTCAACATTTGTCTCTCGGAAAGCTTATAGTCTTTATGAACTCCTTTCGATATCTTATTCAACATTTGTCTCTCGGAATGCTTATAGTCTTTATGAACTCCTTTCGATATCTGATTCAACATTTGTCTCTCGGAATGCTTATAGTCTTTATGAACTCCTTTCGATATCTGATTCAACATTTGTCTCTCGGAAAGCTTATAGTCTTTATGAACTCCTTTCGATATCTGATTCAACATTTGTCTCTCGGAATGCTTATAGTCTTTATGAACTCCTTTCGATATCTGATTCAACATTTGTCTCTCGGAATGCTTATAGTCTTTATGAACTCCTTTCGATATCTGATTCAACATTTGTCTCTCGGAATGCTTATAGTCTTTATGAACTCCTTTCGATATCTGATTCAACATTTGTCTCTCGGAATGCTTATAGTCTTTATGAACTCCTTTCGATATCTGATTCAACATTTGTCTCTCGGAAAGCTTATAGTCTTTATGAACTCCTTTCGATATCTGATTCAACATTTGTCTCTCGGAAAGCTTATAGTCTTTATGAACTCCTTTCGATATCTGATTCAACATTTGTCTCTCGGAAAGCTTATAGTCTTTATGAACTCCTTTCGATATCTGATTCAACATTTGTCTCTCGGAAAGCTTATAGTCTTTATGAACTCCTTTCGATATCTGATTCAACATTTGTCTCTCGGAAAGCTTATAGTCTTTATGAACTCCTTTCGATATCTGATTCAACATTTGTCTCTCGGAAAGCTTATAGTCTTTATGAACTCCTTTCGATATCTGATTCAACATTTGTCTCTCGCATGTATGTGCTGTAAAATCTGTAATTTCCTTTTGTATGTATGAGAAATCAGTGAATGAACGTCATATCAGATTCTGAAATCAATACAAAACATATCTTTCAAATTGGACGAACAGACTGAAACAATGACAAAGCTCCATAGAAACACGAGGGAAGAGTCCAATACAAGTGCGGAATGCATTGTAGAAAGTATTATAGATGTCGCTGTTTAAACGCGCCGTTCTACTTTACAAAGATAAACATATTCATTCAGCATATCTAAGATCATCCTATAAACAAATTAATTTTGTAAGCATTGTAAATATAAGTATACCTTGTACAATGGCATGTAAGTATAACTGAAAGTTAACGGAATGCTCATGTTGGTAATATCATGTTTGTTCTTCATCCATACTCATCCTCATTTACCATATTTATAATATTGTATGTTTTAGGATGCTATATCATCGATATATAGTGATATATAGTTACCTCAATTTTGGGGGGGATTTAGATAAATTAAGAAATTTTAATTCGAGCTACGTATTAAATTCCTCTTGTAATTAATATAGTTATCGAATAAGTTAAACATGAGTATGAAATGACAAATATGGACAATGACCATATCCCAATACACAGTACAATATCGATAATTCAGAAAATCATAAACCGAAGGCATACAACAGAAACCAAAGAAAACAAACAAAAACCTTCACCACATAAAAAGAAGCGATCTCCTAATATGGGGGTGAGACTAGGGGTGCGTTCCTTTATGCGGAACGTTCTGGTTGATCCAGCCGTTTCTAGGACCGACGTTCCAGGCTGTTCCAATATGGCGGACATGGTTACGATCTCCTTACAGTGCTGGGAATTTTTATTGTAATTGGAAATTTCGGTATGGATGTCAAAAAAAAGATAAACATTTGATAAAATGAGTAAAATTATAACTATTTCAAAATCAATAAAAACTTTTTTTTGTGATTTTGTGAATATCAAGATTTTGCTCTATCCACTGTTGCTATGGTGAAGTCATTCTGGCACCAATTTCGTTCCTGTGTCAGAATGGGGTCGTTCTGGAACGTGCCGCATAATGGAACGCAGCCCAGGTGCCCAGGAAGAGTCAGCATCTTCTGCTTTAGCTATTTGAATACTGTGATATCTGTATGGCGTGTGAAATGTTGCATTATTCATAAAATAAAATATTTGTTCTTAGTTTTATGCAATACAAATATATTTTCATAAAATACATTTTATATTCATAAAAACTGAATATTTATCAAAAACTGAAATATGTGTTCAAAAACATAATAGTTATTCATAAACATAAATATATGTTCATAAAACAAAAATATTTGTTCGTAAAACATAAATATTTGTTCATAAAACATAGATATTTATTCATAAACGTAAATATATGTTCATTAAACATAAAATTAGTATTTTTTCATAAACGTATATATATATTCATAAAGCAAAAATATTTATTCATAAACGTTCATAAAACAAAAATATTTATTCATAAACGTAAATGATTGTTCATAAAACAAAAATATATTTGTTCATAAAACATTAATGTATTTGTTCATAAAACATAAATAGGTGTTCATAAACTGGTAAAACAAAAATATTGATTCAAAACGCGTTCAAAAATATTTTTTTCAATAAGTTGCATTGTGGTATATCTCGATGACTTGTGTTACGATTGATTTCATTGGAAAAAAGAAAAATAAAGTTAAGTACAGTTGTCATGGCACAGTTGTTAGAGCGCTGGACTTCTAATCTGGAGGACCCGTCGTTGGCGAACTTTCTTGGAAGTAATTTATAATCTCTCATAATACTCTACTTCCGGTTGTTTTATACCCCTAATACAAATTTTACAATCATTACAGTCAGCTTCTTTTAAAGGTCGGACCTATACAAGCAACAATGTAAATTACTTTGGGTATTTAACAGCCTACATTTTATGGTAACAAAATTAGAAGGATCAAAGACACTAACAACATAACCATCGAAAATGCGTCAGAAGCATCAAACGCCTTTTATACCGTGGATATGAATTTAATGTCACCAGCCGGACACTCGGCATGGTACAGGACCAATCTACGATATTGTACCAGCACATTCGTAAGACGTACTCTGACCGACTGTGACGACGGGACTCCATGAAGGGTCCTGTCAAAAACCTCTTTGGAGAAGACAGGGCCCGACCACCTTTCCTATCTGAATGTCGGTCGGACTCCTCGGGTGATAACATGCATGAGCTCGCAACAGCCGGCTGAGCACGTACTGCATTTCGTGCGCGCCACCTTTTTTTTTTATATATATTTACATTTTCATCTGTGTTTACTGTGAGGATGTTACTTTACACTACAATTGTGCGTTCCTCGATACCTATGGAAAACCGGAAAAGTGGGAGTGTTATGCTCACGTAATCCAGATAACCACACCATCTGCTACTTACGTGGTAGATGGTCGACCATATTGTGCTAGATCGGCACCGATTGCCCATGAGTCTCTTTGGTTGACGAATACATATCTATGTTTTATGAATATATATTTCGGTTTTGAAAAAAGATTTAATTTTACAAATATTAATGTTTTATGAACAAATATTTGTATTTTATTAATGTTTTATGAACAAATATTTGTATTTTATTAACAAATATTTTTTTTTATTTTTAAGAATAAATATTTCATTTTATGAATAATGCAAGGTTTCACACGCCAAATATATCATATGTACACCTTTCTTTTTGTTTTCCGCTTTTTATATTTTTCAAACATGTAGTGTATTTTTTTTTTTAGTGCATGAAGTTTGAAAATACTAGAATTCAAAAAGCGTATCAGTGCCAGATTAGGACTCTCTTTTTTACACTTTTATCTGTAAATTGTTCTTGTTGCTAAATAAAGTTACCTCTTTTTCATGCTTATGTTAAAAAGTCATTTTGACATTATGAATAGTTGCAAAAATGTTCAACTTTTCTACATATGAAAAACGTAAATTTTTGTGCAACTCTTACATTGTTTGTTTATTCACTAATTCAGTGATTCCTTTTGTGGTTACGTGGAAATAAAATTAAAGAAGCTGTACGATGTGTTTTTCATGTGGGCCAAATGTGTCTCAGTGCTGATAAAACCACGCATCAATAGAATTTTTATCCAAAGAAAAAGTTTTTAAAAAATGAGCATTCCTGACACAAAAAACGCGTCAAAACTTTGACTTCGGGATGAAACTATAAATAACAACACTTCTTAAGACATCCTGCTTCCTTCCCTTTGTCGATATGCTCTTCAGTTATGAGGATGTTTGTCAATGGAGGGTACCCCAAGTGACCTACTGTTGCCCATGGTGGCACAAAAAACAAAAACAAAACTACAACATTTGTGGGGGTCCATGAGTTCTTCATTCCTACCAAGTTTCACCAAAATCCTTGCAGTGGTTGGATCTGTAAAATATGTCCAATACGAATGAAAATTACCCTTATCTTTTACATAAAAAAATCATGAAAAAAAAACCAGAAAAAAATCAGATTTTCAACCAAACTTAATGTTATTTCTATGGATAATGACCATATCCCTATATACAGCACAAAATCGATAATGCAAAATGACTTATATATGGCAAATATGCAGTAAATGAGTTCACAAAACCACACTTTTACAGAGTTATTCAGATGAAAGGAAGGGATCTCCAACAAGACTCGGTTGCAGCATCCACATCAAAACATCAAACACCCCAAGTGAAAACACAGATAAGACAAAGCAAGAAAAGGGGATCTCCAGCATGACCACCCTGCAATCACCCAGCAAAACAAACCCCACAAGAAAGCGACACATAAATGACATCAGACAAATCGCAAAAAGACACAACAATATCTACTATAACAGCATAGAAAACAATCAGAACAGACGTACAGATACATAATAAATTAAAGACAATACATAAAAGGAAGGAGACTAATGTACACGCGGCGCCTACTTTGAACGGTCATGTGTCATAAGCAAAAGGTGACGCAAGACGAAAGAGGCACAAAAAGGACAAGGAACACTAAATACGACATCAAAACACTAAACACAAAAGACTACCCATAAACCAACGAGACCAATGAACAACCAGCGCCGACCCAGGTGAGTCGCAAATGATGTTGTTATCCGGATTAAGTGCGCATAATCCCCCACCACCACCTTTCCGGTTACACAGAGTCTCGAAGAAAGCACAATCGTAGCCGAATCAACCTCCCCACAGCATGACGATCAAATAAACGAGACGGGAAACGCAGGGGCATAAGGAACACAGCTGAAGATGTAAATTGATATAAAAAGGGAGCGGGCGTACGAAACACAGTTGGTGCTCTGCCGGCCGCATCGAGCTCATGCATCAAAGAAAAAGCTAAGAATAAAAAAATTCTAACGAAGTCCGAAAAGACGTAAAAAGAAATCAAAAGTTTGGAAGAAAAACAACAATTCTTCTTTTCCCTCTAGATCATCATGATGCTTTAGTTTTCAATATGTGCATCGATTCTGAAGAAGAAGTTTGTCAGAGGAGGGTAATTACGACTTAGATATGTAATCTAATTTTTGATGCATTTTTACGTCTTTTTGAAGTTTTCCAAAAATTAACAATACTGTATTATTTCTTTTATCTAGCTGCACTCATGGTTCATGTTGGCCTTGGTCATAGTGGAAATTATAACGAATTAAGTCGTAATTACGACATAGTTTAGTCGTAATTACGACATAGTTTTGTCGTAATTACGACATATCAAGTCGTAATTACGACATACCAAGTCGTAATGACGAGATAGTTAAGTCGTAATTTCGACATACTTAGTCGTAATTACGAGATAACTAAGTCGTAATTACGAGATAGGTAAGTCGTAATTACGAAATACTAAGTCGTAATTACGACTTAAAAATTCACTTAGGTTGGCACTAGTCGGCTTCCGTAGAACCACAGAACTGAAGGAGAAAACTCAAAATATGATGAAAGAAAAGACAAACATCCGCTAAAAACTTTCTCAGAAATAAAGGATTGGCTGAGATGACGGTTGTGGCATCATCATGATTGGAGGAATTAATGTTAAACGTCTTCAAATTCAATAGCATAAATCATTCTTCCTGGGCATCTTTTATAAACCCCGTTTAGATATTTTATTTCATTTCTATTATATGGTAGACTGTTTCACTCTTTATTATATTACATGTATTTTCATTTGGTCTCTGAAGTATCACTGATGTGAATTCATTACCCGAAGCATGCATGTAAGATGCACCGAATTTGAATTTTATTATACCCAGAAAGCATCTCTCAGACACCATAGATGGAATGCTTCTTTTTCTTTATATGCTTTACATTTCGTGGTTTTCGGGTTTGTGGCTTATTACTGCTACAAGTACTTCACTATTTTACTGTCCTATTATTGTCATTAAGCTGTTTTCTTCTTATTGCAATTCACATATATAGGATCTCAAATGAATTTCATTTCATACGATGTATAACAAAACGAGTTGTGTGTTTGGAACCCTTCGACATTATTATATAAACGATATAAACCACACAACGAGTTTCATAATAAATCGTATGAAATGAAAATTCATTTGGGATTCTTTTTATCGCATGATATTGCCTAAAAATGTGTATCGACATTTCTGAGAACTAGAGGCGAATCACGCCGTGATCTAGAAGTTTTTTGCTACGGCCTAAAAAATTAGACGGCGTGCACGTGACGCGATTTACGCTCCCTGATTGGTTCGAACTAGTCCATGGCAAAATAATATGTTGTAATATGCTACTGACAGGATATTATCTTAATATTGGGTCGATAAAAATGTGTATTGGGCTCGGCTCCGCCTCGCCCAATGCAACTTTTTCCATCGACCTAATATATTTATGTGTCCCCCTGTAAACTCTGTATACCTAATAATACATCTATGGAATAAAGAATTGTTCCACATATATTGCATAAGTTTTTGAATTAAGGCCATTTAAAAAATTCTACGAAAGATGGCATGCTGCCTAATTCATTCAGAAATAGATTTATTCTTTGCAATGCCTTAATTTCCTAGTTAACATGCTTTGTTAAAAGCTACATCATGTACAAAGGTACGTTTCTAGAATAATTAAAATTTAGGTAAGGTTTCCGTTGAGGTCCATATATATAAATGTCTGAAGCATGCAGATTTCCTTACATTTTGGTGTCAACGTGCCAGGATGTCTGGGATTATCGCACAGAGCTAGTGTTTCATCCTAATGACACTTGGCTGGCAAGACATAGGATTTAGACATATTCTAAACTTGGAATATCTGCTTTAAGGGATACGGACAGGACTTTTACGGCTTTCGAAAGAAAGGTAATTTTTCTTATTCTATTTAACATGAATAAAAGAATAGATAATTAATTTTCAATCTATAAAGGTGTGATACAAAATTAATTACATGAACATAATGCATACTCTTGACCCTTTCAAAAGCAATGTGAATGGACTTTCTATGACATTGCGCACCGTCTTCAAATTCACATCATCATTTAAGAACAGATTAATTTCCAGCATGGCCCAGATATGCACGTTTCGGGTACTTAATTCCATCAGTGACCCTTATTCTAAACAATGTAATATGATAGAAGATGTGAAAGTTATGTCCAAAATGTTAAAAAAAATCATAGCCTGGCTTTAATTGAATAAATAAAAAGGCTATACAAGCAGTTGTTTACATTGATTGGCTCCTCCTAATGTTCTTCCAGAACATTATACTGTGTTTTCACATGATCAATGTTCTTTCATACTAATACCGGTGAACACGAGTCACCAATGTCTTACAGTCTTATCCTTGCATCTCGAGGATTCCACATACTAGTATCTTAAATTAATCGATACTTTAGACTGAAATGAAATAAACATAATCACAAAAATATAGAATCCTTTTTGCAAATTGATCTGTTCTGAAATGATACTATTGAATTTGAAGACGTTTAACATTCAAATAGATAGAATCAGCATCATTTGCATATTCATAAACATATCTCGCCTGGAATGTCTTAAAGGTTTCGGAATTCTGTTGTAGAACTGTACAAATTTCCCGGGATAATGAAATTGTCAAGACATCATGGGAAATCTTATTTATCCATTGAAACTTGGAACTTTTTATGTATCGGAGTATGGGTCTATACCAATCTCATTTTTTTTCATTTCAGACTTCGTTTAAGAAGTCAAACTTCAATATTTACATTACTAGTAGATTCCCCAAGTTGAATGCCCATTAGGCAACTAGAATTATATTCCAATAACTTGGGTTGCTATTGTGACGTCACGTTCAAGTTTCGAATGAAGGGAGAATTACCAAAGTTAAGATACATTTGACGCTGTTACAGGCAAAATGTGTGATGTTCATGCAAATAAAAATGACCGATAATTAGAATAAATGTAAATATAAGTAATGACTGTCTTACTTTTGGTGTTCATGGGTGTATAATTCTGGTTGGACACGTGCAAATTTTCCGAGAATCGCTTCGCGATTCACGGAATTTGCACGTGACCAACCAGATTTATACACCCATGAACACCAAAAGTAAGACAGTCATTTCTTAATTGTTTCGTTTGTATAAAAAAATTATTATATAGTTATATTTGACGGATTTTCACAGCTGTCAACATTTTAAGATATCTTTTTTATCGGAATTAGTAGAGAGGATATGGTTTAGAAATCAAGATACCCGAAAGAAAAAATTACCACAATGTAAGCAAGAAATAAACGCTCGAAGAACGCTCAGGCTGCAAAATGGTCTTTCTATTAAAAGACTTAATTATTTATGCCTCCTTTTTCGTATTGTAATATTGGAATTGGCATAATAATTGATAGCCTGGCTGATTATGTATATAACCTTATCTGTCTAATTCGTCAGAAAGGGGGACCTTTGTTGTAGTTAGTCTCTTTGCTGAAAAAGTTCGTTAAGTCTGAGGTTTAAATGTTTAAATGTACATCTAGTTCAAAGGCATCGAGAAATCTCGGGACAACAGATGATCTAGTTAATCACCAAACAAGTACCTATCAGTTATTCAGTTTCAATGTCGAAAAGGCAAGGCAAAATCATTAGATGTTCCAATGGAACTCTTGCGAACCTCAGAATGAATAACATTCCGAAGTCAGACGAGGTGCCCGGGGAGAGTCCTCGTATCCAGATTGCATGCAACATCCGTCGCAACAGCTCCACGAAAACTTGTCAAATTCGGTGATTGTTTCGATGAGCATGTTGATGTAAATATCAGGTTAATATGTCTTGTTTGGTGATGATGACAGCCATTCAATAATATTAAGGATATTTCATATATCTCCAGCATGACCACCTTGCATCTGGATTGAAACAAACACTTGACATCAGATAAAACAACTTAAACGAACAAGGGACGATACACAACACCCATACCAAATGGAACAATAAACAATCAAAGCAAATATACCAAAACACGACATATTAAATGAAAAAGAAAGAAAGAATATTGTGAAAATCAAAACAAAACGAAGAACAAAATGTCTTAGATTCTTTTATTTGTTAAAACGTGGTCTACGCAGAATTTTCCTTGCAAACATCACGACAAGATAGGAAAATAACATGTAGGACAAAAAAAAAAAAAAAAAAAAAATATATAAAATATTCCAATGGCCACATTGAGTCAAATGAGAACGGTCATTCCATTGCTTCTCGGAAGTTAGGCATCCAGAGAATAACAAAATAATTTGTATAATGATATTTTGATTAACAGTTCTTGTGTATTTTTTGTCTGGGCGGGAATGAATTTACGCTTGTGATGATTAAGTATTTAGTTAAAGGTTTCGTGACAGAATATTTTTTTAATTTACACCGCTAATTTCAAGTTGAAAAATTACTTAGTTTTTCCGCTTACAAAGAAGGAAGTATGTGTTCTGAACTGCAGGCGATTATTTTCTCATCAAAGAGAATTTGAACTAGTTTTTTATTAGATGAAAATGTTAATTAGAGGCAAGCGCAGATCTAGAATTTGCAGTCGGAATTTTTTTAATAGATCCGTGGGAGTATTACATGTCATTTTACTTTTTATTCTGTATTGGGAATCCTCGATATGCTTTTAATCAAATTATAAAGATTCATAGAAAACTCAAGTACCAGTAAGGCACAAGGAAAAAAGTCACATTCATCACAATTTCAAATATTAATCACATATCATGAGTGAGAGAAAAGAAAAATGCAAGAATTATTTGTTAGTTAAAAGGAAAGAAGCACATATTCTTCCAAAAGTAGATTGGATTTAGCGTGTGTCTATGTCGTGTTGCAATAGGGTTTTGTTGGAGACATTTTCCATATCCTTATATTTCAATCAGGCATTGCCAATATAAAAGTACCGAACAATATCGAATGCCAAACGTTGGAAGAAACGATTATTGAATACACTTTCATATTTTCTTTTTGAAAAGGGATAATAATAAATATTTCTAGCCCGTCCATCTTTCTTCCGTTAGGATGATGATTTACATGATAATAAAACATGGTCATATAATCGAGATTTAATTGTATATGTACATAGTAAAATCGTCATCTTTGAAAAATGACCTCGGTGGATCTAGATTAACATTGTTTTGTAAAATACACAGGTAAACAATAAACAAAGGCTAAATAATTGTCCCAAGAGCTTTAACTTGAAATTATTTCATTCAAATAGAAAACAGGAATCAGAATATAGAACTCACAATTAATAGGCATACAAATTCTTCAAAAACATAACATTCAACACGAGATACTTAAGGAGAAACATCCCAATGATCAGTAGAAACAGCAAAACATATTCTAATGAGACGACAAATAGCCGTCAACAGGACGAAGACAGCACCACAACACAGAAGCACGATAAACAGTATAATCTATATGAACATCTAGATATAAACATCTTGATATGTACAGAGTCCAGGGTAAAATCGAAATTTTTATATGTGGCATCACTAAAAATAATGACATAATGAAGAGCAGTACAAATAACAAAGAGGTTAAAATAAATCCATGTCCTGCAACTCTTCTGATGACATGTATAATGCTTCAATTGAACATGAAATCTTCTTCTTTAATTCAATTGAACATGAAACTACATTTACGCTGTACCTACACCAAAAGACAAATGCATACACAAAAACAAGATAAATATGTGTATCAACAGGGATTCTAAAAATAGGTAACTCGAATCAGGATATTGTCTTGACATGCATCACTGACAGACACCAAAAATCAATTCAACATCTGCAACAATACTGAAGAAAAGCCCGAAAATTTTAAAAATGTTCTTAAATCTGCTAAGTCCGAGTCATAACTCCTGTAAACTGCATTGTATTCTCATTCCAAAAATTACTTAATCACTTGCTTACTTTAATTACTTAAGCAATATCTCAATCTGATTAAAACCAGATCTCTACATGCTCCCGATTTTGTTATAACAAAATCTGGAGCATGTAGAGATCTAGTTTTAATTAGTTTAACAATTTCTGCAACAACATGAAGAAAAGATCAAAGTTCATCTCAAAATCTCTATTTGCTGTGAAAAAAAGTCCGAATAACTAAATTTTGTAAGATATCAAGAGACTCCTTCAAAAATAGGTCAATCATGACTCAATCTGATTAAAACCAGATCTCTACGTGCTCCCGATTTTGTTATATTTGCGACATAACTAAATCGGGATTATGTAGATATCTGGTTTTAATCAGATTGATCATGACTAAATTTGAACTTGCTCTGTAACTATCCAAGACCAAGCTATGTATCATATTTCATTTCAATATCTCTATCTGTTGCAGAAAGAGACAGGAAAACTGAATTTAAAACTAAGTCATCAAGGGACATAACTCCTCAAAAAATTGGTCAACCATGACCTGCTCTGCAGCTATCCAAGACTAATGAGTTCAAGTTATGTATCAAATCTCATCTCAATATCTCTATCCGTTGTGTTTCTATTATGTATTAAAGATTCCAAGAGAAAATATTATCTTTGTCAGGCTTTCAGATCAATGGAATTTCATTTTTTCAGTTTTAGTGTACATCAAATTTCTTTATAGAATTTAGTAAGGGGTGGCGCCGTTTACAATGATTTTTGGTAATGTTCTTGTTTATGGTTCTCATACAAGTGTCAATTAGCGAAATTCCCCCTTGTTTTTAAAAAATACGAATAGAGAAAAAAACTTTATGTCCGTCTTACTTAGATACTACATTCACATCAGATATGTAACATGATTCACGTGATATAATATGGAAGTGTTCCAACTCTATACCTTCTTGAAGAAAATTTCAAACCAACTTTCATGCACCAGACACGTATTTCGAATATTGAATTCTCATCAGTGATGCTTCAAGCCAAAGTGCTTTTCATAAGCTGCATAAATTCATTTCACTAGCGCCCTCTGGTTTTATTTTTAGAATTAATTTAAATGTGTTCATTTACTTAACAGAGAGAACGCGGCTCCAAATTTTCTGTAGGGGTGATTCAGTAGCATATCCAAATAAAATCTATATTCAAAATAGCATTGGGGAAATGGTGATAAGATGTAAACCTCCTTAAATTTCGATAATATTTTTCGATGAAATGGGATGTCTCCGAAATAGCGAAAAATTAGATTTGATGTCAAACAGATAAAGATTGTTAGTAGCAAATAGTGTGGTTATCCGGATCACGTACACAAAATCCTCCCACGTGTGCTATTACCCATTTGTCTCGAGGAAGGCACAATTGTTCTGTATAATATCCTTTTCAGTGTGAGATGACCACACGAATAAGATAACAAAACGCTGGGGTCCAAGTAACACAAAGATGAATATGTAAATGGAAATAAAAAATATGGGGCGTACGATAAACAAATCTCAGTCTCAAGGGAGTCTTAATGGTGAAGGACTTTTGATAAATTCCTTAATAGGCATTTAGAAAATGGAAAATGTTCCTAACAACCTTAGTTATAATGTGAGTCATTAATGTAAAACAAATAATAAAGTACATAATTGTTAAAGGTAAACAAATTTTAATTTCGACGTATTTTGTTTTGTAGAACGATTTTAATGAAAGAACTTTTTTGTGAATTAAAAAAAAGCATGACTACATCGTCGTTAAATCTCAACAACTGGAATAAACTTTGCATAATCATTTGATTAGTATTCTGCACAGAAACAGGCTCTTCTTAAACTATCTAATCCTCATTAATCTCTGATGATGTCAGTTATACTCTTATGTGAATTATGGTCCAGAATTAGAATTTTGAATGACGGTAATAAGGTACTCAAGCTAATGATTAAAGAAACAGCGCCTTTACAAACGGGGTCATTATGAGGTGCCTATACTACTGGCAGAACATCACGACACTGTCCACTTATGTCATGTGTAACAGAAGTTTTACTGTCTACACAGTCATTACAACGCTTACTTTATTTCTCTCAGAATGTACCTTCTACGTTATAGATGACTTTAATAATTGTTCTGATTTATGCACGACTGAGGGGCTGTCTTCAGCGGAAAGTATGGTACCTGTCGTGATATAGCCCATGGCAATATGATATCAGAGGCGTGAAATATGCATGTTGTTCTTTCATGCTTGCTGAAGTGCCTCATTCAAAAAATTCCCACAGTTTCTCTTTATGAATCTTGCAATCTTGCTTCAGAAATCAAAGCGTCGTCGTTTTGTGTATGGCCATGCTTTTAAACATAATTTTCGTATTGTGTCTTTGTTATTTTGGTCAGTGCATAAAATCATCTTCCTTGAAGCGTTATTCTTAAGAGGTAGAATCGAGCGCTGGTAATTGCGAATAACAAACTTCAAACGTAAGGAGAACAAAACGAATAAATAAAATAAAATTACACAGCCATATTGACAACATCAGGACAAAATTCAGCGGCAGTTATTTCTTATTTTGCACTGGTTGCTTACTGCTATCGTTTATCTTGTTTTCTCATTCTTTGTTTGGTTTATTTCAGCAAAACCTGCAACACACTTTCTAACGCCGGAGTCAGTCAAAACAGACCAAAAGATGTTACCCTCCGGTGCTCATCACATGCAAAATATTATTTTAACGAACGCATATCGTTTCTATAACCTGTACACCGCGTTGGCCAGCGTATGAAAGCGCATTTCTAGATAGCATTCACTACTTACGCGTAAAGTTTTTGCATTCACCAGTATACGTTCATTTAACATTGGAGCGCGTCATTGACAATTATTTTCTCTTCCTTTGCGAGATGTTCTGCCTTAACGTTATCGTACCTAATGACAATTTATATTTCACCCTGGTTCAACAAACTTTGCAAAACGTTTGATTAATGATCGCAGTCCGTATTACGAACACTCTCTGTCCATGCTTTCCATTTTGTGCATGCGCAATTTTTTTTTTTTTGCCATCAGACACAGCGCGTGTTATCCCTTGTAAAAGCGTTCTCGAATAGTTATCAAAACTAACTCAGACTTTGGTCATGCAAGCGACCAAGCACGCTAGCAAACGCTTGCACCACACGCTCTAGTATGATAATGTCTTGAATAAATGAGAAATGAGATGGACACTTTGAAAAACTGACTATTAAAACATTCTGGAGAAATAAATGTATAAAAAGAATGTTGAGTATAGATTGATTAAGTAGAACTCAGATCTCTAAGAAATATGATTACAACTTGCAATACCACCGTAACAAAATGAAGTCCTGGTAGTTTTAGATAGTTTTATCAAGAGATAACACATTTATCACCAATATTTCTCAACAGATACAAGCACAAAAATACATGTAATACAATTATTTCTAAATATTGCAGATGGCGTTGATCTACGGAGTGGCCAGTTTTCTTTTAATTATTTCGGGAGCAACAAGAAGTGTCGCCATCATGCCGTCTCCAACTAACCCAAACCCATGCTGCGATGGAACAGGTCCTAAGAGTCCCAATGCGCCATTGTTACCCGTTGGTCAGGG
Source organism: Pinctada imbricata (assembly GCA_033119305.1). Taxonomy (NCBI): domain Eukaryota; kingdom Metazoa; phylum Mollusca; class Bivalvia; order Pterioida; family Pteriidae; genus Pinctada; species Pinctada imbricata. Next base: position 35,038,591 of record VSWD01000006.1, on the reverse strand, counting down.
TGCTCCTGTTATCGATGTTCCTAATGGGTATGACTTTGGAGGTCCACCTCTTCCTCCTCCTAACTTTCTCCAGATGCGACCTCCATTACTACCGTTTGTTGGACGGGACATTTCTGCACGTTCTCCCCCGAGTGGATCGGGAGTAGCTATAACTTTCGGACCTTCTTCCGTAGGAACTGGCAAGTCACCAGGGGGACCTAAATCGAATGGTCCAGATAAAGGGTACAGCGTAATAGACGATGCAAAGTCGGCACCTGCTGGGAGAAGAAGTATTAACTCTCGAGTTTTATTGCAGGGTGGAAGTGGTAGTCGCATGATGCGAGAAAGAGGTCCTCCTTCAGGAGCAAATGACAAAAAGAATCTTATATGTGTGAATGGGTTAGGACCAGGATGTGGTGCCCCTGTAATAAATGGCGACAGTAGTAGCGGAAAAGGAAAGAAAATTGACGATAAAGGGAAATTGCCTGATATCGGTGCTAGTGGAGGAAAAGGGAACGATCCGTCCAATTTCTGTATTAATGGCTTAGGTCCCGGCTGTGGTGTTGAAGTCATAGATGGAAATACCGGAATTCCATCGGGTGGTAAGTCTGGACAGAATGGTATTATGGATAAAAACGCAGCTGCATCTGATAAGAAAGGAACAGCATCAAAACCTGGACCTACTTCTAATAAAAATGGATTTGGACCAGGACCTGATATGGGCGGAATAGATCTAGGACCTGATATGGGTGGAATGGGACCTGGACCAAATATGGGTGATATGGGTTCAGGACCTGATGTGGGTGGAATGGGACCAGGACCTGATATGGGTGGAATGGGACCAGGACCTGATATGGGTGGAATGGGACCAGGACCTGATATGGGTGGAATGGATCCAGGACCTGATATGGGTGGAATGGGACCGGGACCAGATATGAGTGGTTTGGGTCCAGGACCTGATATGGGAGGAATGGGACCAGGACTTGATATGGGTGGTAAAGGTTCTGGACCTGATATGAGTGGAATGGGACCGGGACCTGGTATGGGTGGAATGGGACCCGGACCTGATATGGGTGGAATGGGTCCAGGACCAGATATGGGTGGAATGGGACCGGGACCTGATATGGGTGGAATGGGACCAGGACCTGATATGGGTAGTAAAGGTTCTGGACCTGATATGGGTGGAATGGGACCAGGACCTGCTATTGGCGGAATGGGACCCGGACCTGATATGGGTGGAATGGGTCCAGGACCAGATATGGGTGGAATGGGACCGGGACCTGATATGGGCGGAATAGGACCGGGACCTGATATGGGTGGTAAAGGTTCTGGACCTGATATGGGTGGAATGGGACCGGGACCTGATATGGGCGGAATGGGACCCGGACCTGATATGGGCGGAATGGGTCCAGGACCAGATATGGGTGGAATGGGACCGGGACCTGATATGGGCGGAATGGGACCGGGACCTGATATGGGTGGTAAAGGTTCTGGACCTGATATGGGTGGAATGGGACCGGGACCTGATATGGGCGGAATGGGACCCGGACCTGATATGGGTGGAATGGGTCCAGGACAAGATATGGGTGGAATGGGACCGATACCTGATATGGGCGGGATGGGACCCGGACCTGATATGGGTGGAATGGGCCCAGGACCTGATATGGGTGGAATGGGTCCAGGACCTGATATGGGTGGAATGGGACCGGGGTCTGATATTGGTGGAATGGGACCAGGACCTGATATGAGTGTTATGGGTCCAGGGCCTGGTATGGGCGGTATGGGTCCAGGACCTGATATCAGTGGAATGGAACCAGTGCCTGATATGGGTAGTTTGGGTCCAGGACCTGATATGGGTGGCATGGGTCTAGGACCTGAAATTGGTGGAATGGGTCCAGGGCCTGATATGGGCGGAATGGGTCCAGGGCCTAATAATGGTGGAACAGGTCCAGGACCTGATGTGGGTGGAATGGGACCAGGACCTGATATGGGTGGAATGGGATCAGGACCTGATATGGGTGGAATAGGTCAAGGACCTGATATGGGTGGTGTAGGACCAGGAGCTGGTATGGGTGGAATGGGTCCAGGACCATCTGGTAGCTCTTCTGGTGCCATTGGAACAGCCGGAATAGGTTTGGGAGGTCAAATGGGAATTGAAGTGGAAATAAAAAGTCCAGAGATTGAACCGAGGCAGGCACCGGAAGTCAAAATGCCTGAGATAGAAATGAAACAAAGACCAGAGATTAAAACCCCGGAAATAAAAATTCCAGAAATAAATACTCCAGAAATTAAAACTCCAGAAATTGAGCCTATACAGGCTATTGAGATCAAAGTACCTGAGATTGAACCACAGCAAGGTCCAGAGATCGAGGGACCAGGATTCTTACCAGGTAGCGTAGGAGTACCTATGGCCAATGGAGTAGGAGCAGGGATGCAAATAAATGGAGTATCAAATGTTCCAGGTCCCTCCATCGATGGTGGCATGTCTATTGATAGTGGAACTTTAGGTATGCAGGCCAATGGAGTGCCAGATGCTCTAGCTGGAGGCGGTTTGCCTGTTGATAGTGGATCAGTAGGATTCAAAATCAATGGAGGCCCCAATGTTCAGGTCCCCTCAAAAGGAGTTAGCGTACAAATGCAAAGTATTGGAACAGGTGTTCTACTGAATGGAGGAGGAGGCCCTTCAGACAATCAGTATGGGGGTATGGTTGTTGGAAATGGTGGAATGGGTTTCCAAATTAATGGTGGTTCAGATGTTCCGGGCGCCTCAGTTGGAGGTGTCAATGGTAATGGAGGTGTTGCAAATAATCTACAACAAATGAACGGAAACATAAATAATCAAGGTAGCAAACCTGGAATGAGTGGAAGTTCGGGTGCTTCACTGCCTATTTTCGGAAGCCCCGTAGATACTGGAAGTGGGGGATATAATAAGATGATGAGTGGGAGTGTAGATCCTCCAGGGTTCTTAGCAAACGGATTAGATAAGCCAAGCGATGGAAATCTTGGAATGCTTTCACCCAATAAAATGAATAAACCACCAAGTTGGTTGACAGATGGTTTCGGCGATGGTAGTAGCGGAAGTGGAGGTAGTGGTGGAATGGATGGTGGTAGTGGCGGGAGTACAGGCGATAACCAAATAAAGGTGTCTACTGGAAAGGTGGATGGAAATAAAGGTTCATCCAGCATTAACATTGAAGTGAAGAAAGATGCTGAAGTGACATTGAATATTGACCAAGGAGGCTCAAAATGCGTCTGTCCGCCACAGATTACATCAACAGCCTCCCCTCAGGTGAGTTGTTATTTAGCATATGATTACATCTTATTGCCAAGAGCTTTTTTGACACTATTAGTGCAAATTCTTCGCGATATAATTATTGACATCTATCATCCGGGGTTTTTTTCGTAATGGATTATCAACTCAACCTATATATGTTCATCGAAAGTATTTCACTAAATATATAGAGTTGTTATATATATCCTTGTAAACAATTTTAGCTGGACTAAGAGGCAAAGTAATAATTCTACCCCCGATACATTTTTATTATATATGATTCTATGCTTCGAAATCTTTTTTCATGGTAAAATATATGACGATTGCTCAATACTCGAAAAAGCGTCTGAATGACTCAATTCAAATTCTGGATGTTTGTTGAGATTATCGTCAGGATCTTCTTTAACTCATTAAGATTAACGAGGATACACTCGATTCTTGAGAATTACTTACGATTGCTATAGTGTTTCTTTCCTTTCTGCAACAGATGATAAAAGCTGGTGCAAGTATTGCAAAGATGTCGAACAAGAATGTGCTCATAGCCAAAATTCCAACTGCGAAATTAGGGGGAAATACTATGTTCCCGAACGTCGAAATACCAAATCTCGTCATTGAACCTGTTTCTGATAACAGCTATTCATCTTCGTCTCCTGGTATGACATCTTCCGAATTTTCTTTGGATTCGAGTGGGGCTAGCTCAGACGTTCTTGTTGTAGCAGCTTTGCCTGGCGACTTGGGAACTTCAGGAAAAGTAAATGTGAAAGTTGCGACAGACCCTATGACTGGAAACTTAGTGATTGAAACAACCCCAAGTCCTATGACAGGGAAAGGCCTGGGTAGTTCTGGAGCTGGAAGTTCATCGCAGGGATCAAGCCTAGGAAGCGTTGGGTGTATAAATGGTTTGGGTCCAAACTGTGGAGTTCCTATTGTAGATGGATCAACAACCGGAAGTGGTAATGACAAGGTGGATGATTCCGGGAAAAGTTTTGGGATCGATTTAGGAATGTCACTGGGCGATGTCGGTTCAAGCATTATTGACTCCTCAAGTAGCATTTCTAGTGGTGCAGCTGGACCTGTTTCAAATGTTGGTGGGCAAAGCGCAAGTCTAGGAGGTACAGGCCCCGTTGTAGGTCCTGGAGACGCGGGAGGACCTGACCTCAGTGCTGGAGGACCTGATTTAAGTGCTGGCGGACCAGCACCTGGAAAGAGTGTTGAAGGACCGAGTTCTGATGCAAGTTTTGGAGTACCAGCTCCTGCTTTAGCTGCTGCAGGTCTTATACCTGGTCAAGGTGCTGGAGGACCTGCAACCGGTAAAAGTGCAGGTGCTGGACCTGGTAAAAATGTCGGAGGCCCTGAACCCGGTACTAGTCCTGTCGGTGCTGGACCTGGCACAGGTCCTGGGGTATTAGGATCATCTATAGATCTGGGTGCAATGGGACCAAGTCTCGGTGGATTAGGACCTGCTGTCTCTGATGGAATTTCATCTGGTGGATTAGGACCTTCAATAGATCTGGGTGTAATTGAACCAGGTTCAAGTGTCAGTGGATTAGGACCAGCTGTCCCTGATGGAATTTCATCTGGTGCACTTGGAACTATGGACGGAAATTTAGGAATGCCATCCGTTATAGGTCTTGATGGCACTGGATTATCCCTAGATATAGGATCTAGTCCTGGTGTCGGTGGATTTGATCCTTCTGTTGGTACAAGTGGAACAGGAAGCGCAGCAGTCGCTGCTGGGGCAGGGCATGTTGTAGATGGAACAGGATTTGTAATTAAAAAGTCAGATGAAGACGAAAATAAAAAACTCAAAGTGAAATGTATTAATGGTATAGGTCCTGACTGTGTTGGCATTACAGGTGGTAGTAGTGCTGGCAATGTTGATTCTAGTGTTTCGGTCGGCGGATCTGGTGGAATTACACTGGCTGGTGTTGGTGAAGTGAAGGGAATGGTAGATCTAGCGAGTGTCGGAGTCGATGCTGGACTCAATGTTGGAATTGGTGTTGCCGATGGATCCAAGATTGGAGATGGATTATCTGGTGTCGATTTAAATGTTGATCTAGGTAAAGTTTCAGGTTGTGTCAATGGACTTGGTCCTGGATGTGGAGTTCCTATTATACAAGGAGACACAGGTGCACCAGTCAGTGTGTCAGTTGGTGGTAGTAGTGGACCAGATGCAGGAATAGGCGGCATTGTGGCCAAGATTAAGAAGGAGGAAGATGGAGATAAAAGCGGAAAGATTTCCTTGGTGTTCGCATCTGGCAATGCCAGTGCCATTGACAATATGCTCAGTTCTACTTCCCTTGGCCTTGGGATGCAACAACAAACCAGTATAATCAATGCAGCGGATCCATCCATACAGCAACCGTCCATAGGTAGCTCGGTTGATTTATTATCGCCTTTATCAGAACCAGGAAAATCAGATCTAACCCTATTATCAAAACCCTCTACAAGTAAGTCTAAAGGAAGTAAGCTTCTGAAAAAGGAGGAAGATGGTGATGGAAGTGGAACCAGCAGTTCAAAGGGTGTTCTGTGTATCAATGGTCTGGGTCCTGGATGTGGTGTCCCGATAGTTAGTGGAAGCGGAGATACACTTTCATCCCAGCCAGGATCAAGTCTCTCTGGTACGGGTGCACAGTCCCCTGCACCTGTCCCAGGAGGACAAGCGCCCTCTGCTCCTGGATCTGCAGATCCTGGCCTTATGGCTCCCTCAAAATCCCAAGGACTGCCTGCTGATATACTTGGACTTCTAGGTGGTGGACCTTCATTACCTGGTATTACAGGACCTAGTTCAAGTAGCGGAGGCGCTGGAACTGATACAAGCAGTGGAGGACCTGGTACAAGTGGACCGAGTATTGGTGGCTCAATGGGTGGCGGGCCCGCACCTAGTTCAAGTGCCGGAGGAGTTGGATCTGGCACAAGTGTTGGCGCACCTGGATCTGGTTCAAAAGCCGGCGCACCTGGATCTGGGGGTTCGAGTTCCAAGTCACCCGGTACTAAAGGCAAATCAAGTGCATCGGTTTCAAGTAGTAGCCCTACTAGTGGTGGATCACCAAAACCCAAAACTTCATCAGGTTCGCCAGGTGTTTCTCCTCTTGCCACAGCTCTTTCTAAGCCTGCACCGAAAGCCAAAAAGCCAAATCTTGCAGGTTAGATTTTTACAAAAAAAAAAATGTATTGCTCTTATTCAATACTGTTTGAATGCATTAATTAAATCCAAGTCAAAGAGAGTATAACAATGATGCATATCTTTTTTTCTGTAGCATTGTGTTTGTTGTACCTTGGAGCTTTCATTGATGGCGTTGGGTACGCTCCATATCCTGGTGACTGCCAGAAACTCGTACAATGTCTATACTATAACGGCAAATTAAATGCAGTGGCAAGAGAGTGTCCAATGGGAATGTTCTGGGATCAACCACTTCTTTTATGCCGACTTCCAGGAGATGTTCCCTGCTTTGACGGTAAAAAATAAATCCAAACACTCAGATACACAAGCATACTATGGATTCTACTGTCGATAATGTTTGTGTAAAGGAAAAAAATAATATATATACTATATTTGATTATTGTTTTGTTTTATATCATGTTACGTGTATTGTCTTTGTTAAAACAGATCGCTGTCTCGTACCTGGTGTACTCAAATACTCGAGATCAGGAGGCTGTAATTCCTACTTCAAGTGTATAGAGGGTATCTCCGTCCCGGCTTGTTGTCCAAAGGGATACAAGTATGATGAGGACGAGGAATGCAAGCCAGTTAGTGGAATAGCAGACGATGTTTGTGATGACGATTGCGACACCCCGGGAGACCTTGACACACTTACGTCATCAAGTATGTCATGCAGGCTTCTACTTTTGATGATACATATTTCCCTATCTTTATTAATTCAAATTTAGAGCTCCTACTGCAATATCTCTTGCTTTTTAATCAAAATTTCTTATCTTATTAAATGCCATCTTGATTGCTGTTAACATAAGATGATTGAATAATTTGTTATTAAAGGTTGCCCAAGTATGCCTGATAGCGAAAACAAATATGGATATATTGTTCGTGAGTTCGGAGGTCTTCGTTTCCGTGGATGTCCAGATGGAACCATGTACAGTTCTCAGCTTTGTCGTTGTCAAGGAAACCTCAACGAACCAATCAGCAGCAAATACAGGAAAAGTAAAACATAAATATTAGAATTCTTGTATCTCGTAAAATAATTTAGTACACACTGATTAATGCTTGACGATCAATTAAACTCAACACCCGGTAAATTGATAAATAATCAGAAAATAGATTCAATTTCATGAGAAAAAAAAAAGAAATATCAAGTAAGATTTCCTTGCTTCTTTTAACAAAGTTTACTATGGTTTATGCATTACAGCTTGTTCTCCCGAGTTCAAGATGAATTTCGACGACGGATTTAGAGATATTTCGGACGGAGGGTTGTCGTTTGAATACAATAATATTTTCCGATCGAACAAAGCATGCAAATTTAATGGGGACGGTCAAATATTTATTTGGGGTTTCACCAGTAGATACCTCGGTAAGAGTTTCGCCATCAAATTGAAAGTGAAACCGGCTAAAGGTGCAGCAAGGCGAAGACCGGAAACTATCATTTCTAATTGTGGATCTCATGGAGAGCCAAGTATTGAGATATCCATTTATAAAGGCAGAATGAGATTCAAGGCCAAAACCACAGGAAGTACCAAGGTTGTCACAGCATCAGAGATGTACAAGGTAAAGTTAACATTAATTAGATTAGTTTGGGTGGTGATGAAAGGAAGTGTTCCAATTTCGTCATCAATTTCAGTAACCTCTTCGAGTAAATATCCTCAATTTTTGCTACCAATAAAGTAGAACCCGTGTTTACATTCGTGTTTACAAATAGAACATATCTGAATTCAGGTTTCATGGGTTTTGTATTTAATTTACTACATCTATATATAAACGGGATTTCCAATTTCATGCCACTAGTAAAACAACGTTAGAATTTTGCTCAAATGCCTGCATACATGAAACTAATTGTAAATACAGAATAGTTCCTATTTTATCCTTACTTATTGTATTTTCTTTTTTTCTCAGGAGGATGACTGGAATGAAGTGACGTACTATTATAATGGCAAACATTTTGGTGGCAGCTGTGGTAAAAATACCTTTACAAAGATAATGGGAGGTAAGAACATTCACGATGGCAATTCAGAAAATATAGCGAGTATTTCTGAATGAAGAAATGATACATTCTTTTTTTAATTTCACAAATTGCCAAACCATGTGAATAAAGTTGCATGAAAGTATCCGCCTCCTCGCATATGCTACCACTTGTTTTAAAAGATACACATTTAATGAAGACGACTCAAAATGTTATTTTCTCACACTTCAAGGTAACTTGGAACCACGTGACAATCCGCTGTCTATAGGAAGCTGTGGACGATCTAGTTTCCGCGGTAAAATTGACGACGTAAGTATTTGTTCTCTAAATATATTTTCCACATGCCTTAAAAGTTAAAGGGAGAATTTTGGGGAAATGAATTAAGTAATAAAGGCGTATAATTGATCACATACAAAGGTATTTATGTTATGAAAATTATTACCATCATGTATAAACACTTCATTAATGTTAGTATACATATGATTAACTTAATTTGACCATTCAATACAATAATGTAAATGATAATATCTCTTTTTCGTTTCAGCTGGAAATATTTACCGCCTGTGTGCCACCAGACGTTTAGAGCAATCTTTTAGTGTATTATAGCTCAAATATTACTCGGTTTCTCTAATTCCGGAATTAAAGAATCATTATTTTATGTGTTCATCATCTATTTGTCACTTCATGTTTACGTTTTTTACATTTGTTAAAATAAATTATTTTTTGGAAAACAATATCTTCTGTTTTCTTCATTACAAATTAAACTGTCGAAGACAAAGAAACCTATACACAGCCAATTGGGCCTCACATGAAATTCTTATGAAATGAGCATCATGTAAATTTAACATGAAAGTTCATGTGAAATTCATATAAATTTCACATAAGATTGATGTAAAAAATATTTCCCATGAATTACACATAAATTTACTTCACATGAATTTCACATAATTTTTTCTTTGTGACCTTCGTGCGAAATTGAATTCACATAAAATCATGTCAGAGACTTCACATGAACTTCATGGAAAAAAATCATGTTTTCATGTTCGTGTTCGTTTCACATCAATTTCATGTGAACTTTTATGTAAAGTTCAAGTTAATTTCACATGAATTTCATACGAGGCACAATTGGCTGTGATATACGTGAACAGGACCAACAAAGAAACAAAGTAAAGACTTATTTATTATAAAAACGTTATTGAAACACAACGGACAACACATAATTGGAGGGAATCACATGAATGTGCAAACATCGTCGGAAACCCACGGCATCTTCTCCGTTCTACTACGTAAGATAATAATATTATCGTAGGGCACTAGGCTGTGGGTTTCCGACGATGATGTGCAAAGTGAAACTTAAATTTAGAAGCATAATATCACCTTTTCATTTTCAATATCGTCATGCCTAGTATGCATGTATATACGTTTTAATCTTCGAAATCTCCATCAAATTACAGTTCAGTGTTAATTGATTCCGCTTAATGCAATAATTACCACATATGGAGAATGGTCATCCAAAGTCGATTGTGTCTTGATTTGGTTATTGTAATAGACGTTCATATCCTTTAGATTCTTATCGTACCTTTCATCTTCAATTCTAAGTCTTACTCTGCCATTCAATCAAACGTTTACCTCCATTGAACGTAGGCAACCCATACTCTCCTCGGGACAAGAATGTATTTCCAATTACCTTTTCTTTCGGTTGTCTTTTTCATAAATTAAAATAAATGCATTACGTTCCTGTCATCTTTCAGCAACTTTTATATATTCATTTCATGACGATTTTGGTCCAAATTAAAAAAAAAAACCTTAGGATCACCCACTTAAGCTTCAAATACACAAAGTGTGGCATATGACTGAAAGTCAAACACAAACCCCGAAATACAAAAAGTGATCCTTTTTTTTTTTAATTTGTCGTAACTTTCAAGTATATGTATTTCTAAAAATCCATATTCAATATATAAATCTTATGCCACATTTTGGATATTTCAGTAGTTAGAGAAAGAAAATCAAAACTGCTTGAATATTGTGATTGATTTGACTGAGATATGACGAATTTAAAGTTACGACAAATCGTCAAGTTTATCGTAAGTATTTTTGTGAAAATGACCGCAGGTGCTCGGAAAGATTAAGCACTTCATGCTTGTTCGCAGAATCCGTTAGTTCAGAAATTGGAGAGATGCATATAATATGATGGATACAGATAGAGATGGATGACCACAGGCAAAGATTCCTAAAAAAAAAAGAATTTAAACCCCTTCCCATCCTCTAAAAGGGTAAATATAAGAGAAAAGGGCGTTAAGATAGGTTTTAGTCCGAAAACCTGACCTAAACCCAGCTTTTGATGGTCATTTGGACGGTGGGGGGCTGGGAGACCCTCCTTTCGTCCAAATAACTGTCAAAGGCTAGGTTTAAGTCAGGTTTTTCGGACAAGATAGGGTTAAGCTTTTAAATTTTTATAAGTTTTCTGTTCTAAAACTGTACGTACATTTACCTTACATTCAAATAATCAACAAAAATGTATTTTATAGAGCTGTTCAAATTGTTATATAACTTTTGAAAGTGCCTGGATACGCCTAGAAGAATTAGTCTTTCAATGAATGAACAATATAGAAAATACGGTAATAAATAACTACAGTGTGAAAATCCGTACACTCAGTATATTAAAACAGAGCAATCCTGTGGAAACAATTTAGCCAAATCAACGTCTTGCACTCGTTCTTCCCTAATTCCTGATTTACATTCCTTACAACAACTATATGAATACGGTATGCAAAATTAATTTTTATCCTCGAAACTTACATACTTCTGCACGAAGGTAAGCACTGGTATAGGTGCAAAATATATAGCGACATATTTTCTAAAATGATAACAAGCCCAATCTGACAGACCTCCTTAAACATGCTATGAGAGATGGCATTCGTGTCGTCCTCTGACTCTTGCAACACTCTGTGTACATGAAAGGACATGACTGTGCGAAAAAGTCAGCCGCGGATCCAGTATTGCCCAAAATCCACATCTCCCCGTTTTTAATATACATTTTCTTACGTAATCATAAGCTGGATCCTCTCTGACGGAGAGGAACAACCCCCTCCCCAATAAAATTCTAGATCAGCCCATAAAGGCGAATATATGTATACATGTAATACTGTATGCATAAATGTACTTCGTGCTTTGTACATAAAATGCAGTTTTCCTCAAATTTTTTTTCATTGATCATCGTGATGTAGATTTTGACATTTCTTAAGAAGAAAAAAATCATAATGAAATATTATGTATTTGTCTCTTTTATCTACGTTACTCATTCAACTTTTATTATTTCATTTGGCAAACGAAAAATTAACCAGTAAAAACACAAACATTTTCGGCCACTTGGCCTTTATCAAGTGTAAAAACGACGATCATTTGCGATGGTCGCTAGAGATGCAAGGATGGATTTTACTTAGAATTATTAGAGATTGTCGTTTTTACACTTGACAAAGGCCAAGTGGCCGAACATTTTTGTATTTGAGTGTTTGTGTTTTTATTTGTATTTCAATCTGCTGAAAAATTAACAGAAAGAAGCAAAATACTATTCGTCCTATTCGATGAACTAACATCTTATAACTACCATCATGAACGAAAGCCCGGAACAAGATTTCAGCCGTATTTCCCTATAAATGCAGATTTGGGTAAGACAGTGATGCATAGACAAAAGTTGAGATTATATTTCTGATCTAATAATGCATGCAAGTTTAAAAAATATCCATCACCAAGAAAATTTTAGGATTCCATATTCTCGGCGTTTGTCTATAGATAGATCACTGTCACACCCAAATCAGCATTTGGGTATGATGTGTCGTACTAATCTACTGGCACTACTGTGATACCTAAAATGGTAGGAAAGGTTAAAATATGCAACGGAAATGCTACTTATTAGTCCCCCTACCGGCAACGCCGAAGGGGACTCTTAGTTTCCTCTCGGTCTGTCAGTCCGTCTGTCACAAGTTCAGTTTTTTTCGATGTTCTTGCATATATTGAACTCATTTTTGGTATGTAGATATATCTTAATGTGATACAGATCAAGTTTGAGTTTTGTTTTGATTGACCTATTTTTACAAGAGTTATGGCCCTTGGACTTAGCAAATTTAATTAAATTTTCCGTTTTCCGAACTTCTCTTGGCGGTTGCAGATAATAAATTCGTGAAAAGAGATTCGGGGCATAAATTTACGCCGCCGGTAGGGGACTTTTATCGCTCAGCGATCATTACATTTTTAATACTTACAGCATGTACATAGTTTGAGCACAGTCGATGCATTACGCAAATGAAGAATATAAAACCCTTGTCAGTGTGTGAAGGGGTAAAGGTTTTATATTCTTCATTTGCGTAACGCGGCGACTGTGGTTTGAGGAAATTTTTCATCACGATTGATAACAAGATAGCTTCGCTCAGGTGAGCTCAAAATGATTTCAAATGCAATGCAGCGTTTACAATTTTGATTACAGGAGTCGCCACTTTGAAAGCATAATAATTTTCAGAAGAGAGATGACTGATAGGACTAACATTGGGCTTTTCTTGAAGCGAACGAGCTTGGGCAAGCTCTATCCTCCTGATAGATCTCAGCGAATATCTGCCAAATGAAGCAAGCTCGGACAAACAGGAGGGAAAAAAGTTTTCATATGGGAAAGATCATCAAGACCTTGCCTTCGTTATGACGTCTGAACAGGCTCCGTCATGGAGTCCCGTCCTACATTATACTTTCACGTCATTTAATGAAATCTATCTTGGGAGGAACTCTTCATTTAGGTCAATTTGGGAACCGATAAACAAGAAGGATTCGAAACCCCTCTTTTCCACTTAAAATTGGACTTGGTTCACACCTATTTACCCGTTTACCAATTCATGAAATATCAGTATATAAAACATTTACATGTTCATAGAATTTTGTGTTTTTAACATAGGCAGGATACTTAAATAAAAGATTACACTGTCGCTAAAAAATTGCAATTTCGGGCTAAATTAATGTAGTTGCTAGTTAATTATTAGAAATCCTGTGGATGAATCTTTGTCAAAAACTATCAAAATTATCAAGAATGTCCAGAGATGATTTCATGATTAAATGGGAAAAATTGAATTTAGGATTAAAATATTACAAGGCTTTATATTTTCCAATTTTTTATTCAAAAATCGTCCATTATCAATGAAGTGACATCCGCTTTCCAGTGACGTAAATTTGTCAACGAATACACTGTAATGAAGCTTTTATTTTCTATTTTATGCATGCTAAGTTTCAATGCAATACGTTTATTAATAATGTTTTATTGCATTTTGAATGCGAAGGTTTGTGACGCCATTTTTTCCCGATTACGTCAAAATGACGTCGTGGTTTGCTCATGGATAAAACTCCCAAAGTCCTAAATTTCGAAAATCGCCATAATTTCTTCAAATGACGCCGGAAATTATTCAAACTTCATCAGGATACTCAAATGCGTATATCAATCAAAGTATCAAATGTTTTAAGGGAGTTAAGACTGTACTTTTCCTAGGAAACGATAAAGCAAATTGTGCCGCCGCCATCTTGGTGTTCAAACCCTCCTTAAAACGATTATGTCCTGTTTATACATGCTTCAAGTGCACTGCACCACTTTTTCTTTGTCTACTGCATACGCTTGCAGTGACAGTCATCGTGGTGCCTGACACGATATGGGACGAGTTATGAGGAATTATTTTCGTGTCGACCTTTGACCCTTTTAGTAATTTCATTCATGGTGTGGACTTCAACTCTTCTGATATATAACAATGCGAGGAAAGAAGGGGAAGAAAGTTAGATATACTTAATGATTTAGGAGATTAGTGTATATATTTACTCGAGAAAAAAAATATTCATTTATTTATTTTCTTTTCTGGAAAGATATCTATTTTTCCTTATAGATATGTGTTTTTCTTTCAATATGTAAAGCAAGGAACCAAATTTCGCAGGTGACCATGTTTCGCTGTTTCATAGTTAATTGCTTCGCCTTTGTTATCGGCATTGTTTATAAAGTTTATTTTTCTATATCTTATAAAATATGACCGTAGCAGTCATGTTTTTATATATTGTGACATCTCCTGCGCTCAACTGTGATGAAAAATGCCATAAAATGAGGAAAAATTGATAAAAAGACCACAATTCAGACGTAAACATTCGAAAATTTTACGAAAACAAAACAAAGAAAACAATTTATGGGATAATTTCTTAGAAGTAGTAGTGACCAAAGATTTCCAAAAAACAAAATCATAATTTTGTCCGTTTTGTGTGCAAATAGGATACTTATCAACAAAAACGACGAAACATGGTTACTAAAGAAAACATGGAAACGAAATATTTTGACATTTTATACATGTATATATAAATAAGGAAACAGTAAACTGGGTAAAATGAAAAATTCGTGGAAAATAATTTAATACATACGAAAAATGCGGCGAAATATGGTCACTTGCTCTATATTTTTCTTTAAACATCTATTTCAAATCTATCTTAAAACATCTATTATCTCTTTGTCTTGCTGAGCGTTGCATTCTGTTTTGCGTAATATGGACAAATCACAAAACTGTAGCTACGCTCCTTGATCATTGACCTTTGAACGATTGCGCAAGTCCTAGTTTAACGACATCTCAATCTAAGTGAAACAACCAAAAATAATTCCTTCATATTAGCAGAATGGAACAATCATTTAACGTGTTACATGTAAGACTGGTAAATTTTAATTATTGAATAAATCTTAGAGCTAGTGAAGCTTTATTTACGACAACCAAAAGTAGTTTAATGTGTAAATATGGCGACGATCGTAAGAAGTTTCTCGCGTTCTCTTCGACCTGGTAAGTTTTTCCCATTAAAATGGATAAACACGAGTATTTTTTGAAAATTATTTTGCTAGAGAATAGAAACCAATTTGTATTTCAAAAGATTTCAACGCTTATTTGTTAGATTTTTATGTAAAACAACAGGAGTCCAAAGTTCAGTTACGTAAAAATAGAAAATACGAAATGTAATTTCATGGAAATGATATCTTGTATTTTAATGAGAAGGTATACAGTAGTTAAAAGAATATATTGATCTTGATTGGAATTCTGAAATCTATACAAATTTTGAATCTCATTCTCAAAATTTCTTGCACAATGATTTTTTGTTTAAAAAAAGGGGGGGGGGTTAGTTGCCCGACCTAGAACTCGAACCCGACTGTCCGTTTCGTAGTACAGCACATTACCAAGTGAACTAAAGGGACATCCCGATAGCTCAGTCATTAAACATACTGAACTATCTGTACCTGCACTACTGGAACCACTACAGGGGTTTAGCAGGTTGGGGAAAGGTACCGATCGAGCTAATATACCTCGATCAAGCTAATGTACCTCGATCGGGCTAATCAATGGAACTTTTTTATTCAGAAAAAAGTACTTTTTTCCTCCAAATCATATTTGAGTGCAAATTCGCACCAGCTTTTATATCAAGAAATAATATTTAAAAAGCAACTATGCCTGAAAACTTTTTAGATTTCGAGAAATCTCACCCAATATGGGCCATTCCAGAAAAATATGGCAAATTGGACTGAAAAAAAAAATGCGGAAAATATCTTACAATTTTTTGTGAATTTTTTGTTTAAAATGTAATGCAATATTCAAGGAAAAATATTTCAGTGTCAGCAGTGATCAGTTATCTCAACTTTTTGAGAAATGATGCCTTGGACTTATCTATACTAATACCGGCATTTGTCATTTCCGTAACGCTTTTATTCAATCCAAAATACTTGTAACAAAACACCCATAACTGTTTTTTATTACTTATTTTGAGAAGGGTTCATAAACTATTTGTATATATTTTGATTTGGAAAGTATTTTACATCCATCACTAGCATTTGGAGGAAGTACTTGCTATGGAAAACAATTGAAGCCGAACCCCATTAATCCTTTATTATTTATGTGCATTTACCCTAAACATTGTTATTCTTTTAAGAAATTTTCGTTTAATAAGGACTTGTCCAGTAATATTCTATGTAACAAATAATTGTATTTCTGTACATAATAAGAGAAATGGCGAAATAAGGTATGAACGGAAATGACACTTTGTAACGGAAATGACAGGTAGCATTACGGAAGTGACTCAACAGAAAAGTAAGGTGGTTAATTTACTCATAGAATGGAGATTTTCATTTGCCTTCATTGTAATGTTCTAATTGTTGCATGAAAATGGAAGAATACACTTACTTAGTATCCTTAGAAGCACATCTTTTATGAATAAAATATACCGATGGTCATTTCCGTAACGTCGATGCCATTACCGTTATTTACGTACAATGTTACGGAAATGACGGTTACGGAAATGACAAAGCATTGAATTTCCCTGTGTGCTCTCTCTCTGCTTACTTTGACAAACATAATTAAGGTTGCAATGTCTCCGTGCATGTATTAAGATTGTTATCATAAAAGAAAATCATTCATAAAGATAGTCAGAATGTCAATAAATAACGTACGGTAATGACGAATAATAAGTGTACGGTTCCTAAACGGCATCTATCCGGTACGATTTTGTTCAATATTGTGTACATTTCATACTAAGTTCTGTTCCCGCGCATTTCTATTTAGTTTACGTCAAGGCTCTGCTTTTTCAGGCGCCGCAACTCGTACAACAGTTGAGATTTTTTTACCTTTTAGACAGTATTACGGAAATGACAACAAACTTAGGGACAAACATATTTCCTCAATTTTCTTTTTTGAGATGTTTCTTCTTATTTTACCACTGATATTTTCAGCAAGTATCTGATATAAGAATGATAAATGGTGGCCATTGTATAAAATACAAGCATGATTTATATCTTGAAATATACTGCAAAAGCACCCAATGACACATCGGGACATGGGGTTTTCGGTGATCTTGGATATATAAAGTGTGGATTATTTTCTTATTTCATTACTTACATCCAAACTTTGTGTTGGGAAATACATAAAATGATCATAATTCACAAAAAGTATAAAAAGGTTTCAGAAATTAATAATAATTTTCAATTATTAGCCCTTGACCGCCTGGGGACATCATTTGCCCAATTTTTTTGGAATGACCCATATATTCAGAAAAATGGAGGTATATTTTCTCAGTAACTATTCACTTTTCAGGTATGTTTCTTTTGTAAACATAACTTCTTTTATAAAGAACTGATGCGATTTTGCTCAAAAGAATAATTTTGAGAATGTTTTAATTTTTTACTACTGAAAATATTCAGATTGATTTGCCCAATCGAGGTATATTAGCCCAATCGAGGTATATTAGCTCGATCGGTACCTATCCCCAACCTGTTTAGTTGGTAATATGAATCAAGGCAAAGCCTTATGTGCGAGCGGAGAAAAAAGACACCAAACATTTTGTAAAACCTTAAAACCTTGATCTCAAAATCAAAAACTTTTCAAAGTCATAACCTTAGAATTCCAGGAAACTCTCCCCGCCGGTCAAGCTGGACCTCCCCTTCCCATTGCAAAAAAGAAAAAAAAAATCTGGATCTGTCCCATCAACTTTACACAGACGTAGATCATTAGCAAGGGAGTCTAAAATCCCTCCCATTTCCTCTGTAGTGACTTTGAAATCCATTTAAAAAATTCAAATTTTTCTTCTTTACTACATAATTATTTCGATCATATCTATCTTGTTTGTTTGATACACTGAAAAGTGTTAGAAAATCGCGGCAGTTTTGTGTTACGTTTCCTTCTTGAATTACTACAATCATGTACCATTATAGCACGTGAAAATGGGCGCACTGCTACAATGACGTCACATATAGAGGAATAATGACGTCAAGTATACTGCAGAGTTACGTACCGTTGTGTCGTCATTAGTGATAAAGATGGCGGATTAGTTGCTGCTGAATTTCTGATTTTCAGACGAACAATTCGGCGAGTTTCACTTAATTTTATCACGCCATAAAATAGAAGAATTCTATCCATTACGACTTTGTCAAGGTATGTTCTCCTGCTCTGTCGTTTAAGGGAATCGAGTCACTTTTACCCGTATCCGCGGTACTGTTACCATACTTTTTCAGCTCCAAGTATGTATATCTTTTGCTCGTGCATTTTCCCATACTTACGTATACGCGTTACCATAAATGCGAGCGCTCGCATAGGCCCTTCGGGCCTTTGCAGCGAGCTCCGCTCGCTATTAATCAGGCTTGGAAAACTACCAAATATAGCAATTATAGGTATACCGGTATATAGCTATAATAGCTATATTTAGGTATATATTTTGGCCATTTTTACTGAAAATTCTTAATATTTTTATAAGTAAGCTTTTCCTATCATAGTTATCCATTTTTAGCTCACCTCGACGAAGTTGAGATGAGCTTATGCTATAACCCCGGTGTCCGCGTCCCTGTCCGCGTCCCTGTCCGCGTCCCCGTCTGGTTAAAGGTTTTAGGGTAACTCAGTATCTGACAAAGTACTGATGCTACGGTAACCATGCGTTCAATGGATGCAGTAGCCCAAATAGTGAGGTCAATACAGCATTGTTCTCAAAACATTATCTACATCATATAATACTGAATTGAAAGAGAACATCAGTAGCTTTTATCATGAAAAATTATTTGAATTTTCAACATCTGGATTTTCAGATATATCCGGAAGAGTGTGAAACACCCCTCCGGCACTACCGGCATCAGGAGCCCAGGACGCGCGGTACTCGCTTCGCCTTTGTCTCCTATCGCTGTATACTATATGGACCAATGGCTAAAATTGATGTCCAGTTCTCTTCTTTACATCCTTCCAAACTCATATAAACCCCAAAATTCCAAGTTTTTTTCATTAACTGTGCCTACTACCAAAAAATTCAAGTCTCAACACTTAGAAATAAAAAAATCGTCTCTGGCCATTTCTTCGAATACGAAACTAAAACTGTATATTGGAACCTAAAGGATAAATTTTTTTTCTTATCCGATAAAAGTTTTGTGTTCATATGAATCTTTACGCTCTTTCGCATCTTGCGATACCATATATTTTGCGTTACGCACTATACTTTTGTCGCGACACTCCGTCAAAGGTCCCATGATACCGTCAAGCATTGTCCCCTATGTAACACTATATGGCTATAATATGAAGCATATATGTGATCAATAGGTGCTATTTGTGATGCTGAAGCACTCAAATGGTACATTAAAAGATAGAATAAAGGCTTAATGTCATTCTTATAAGACTGTTGACATGGTTACAACAAACTTTTTTGTCGTAACAACATATTTTTGTCACTCGGAAGCTCAGTATATACAATAACGCTTTACTGCAAACAATTGTAATGTCCATGTAAGCTTTGATATTATGATTGGATATTGGTTGCTATGGTAACCATATTTTGGTAAATTTAAAACAAATGATATACTTTAACATTTTCAGAATATTTTGATACCTCTCAAGTCTATGTAAACCTTTTATCTGTATTGTAAAGATGTACCATATCCACAATGGTGTCACAGACTCAACAGTCTTTTTTCTGCATAAATGCACTATAACTGGAGCAGCATCAATTTTCATAACAATCAATTTTTTTTTATTTTTCAAATATACATGCCTATATTTATGTTTTAAGAAACAGCAGAGTCAAGACCTTTTTATGATATAGATGGTTACCATAGCAACCAAATATGAAAGTTTGAGCTGACGAGCATATGTGCGTATATGGTTCCAATATACAGTTTTCGCGCACTGTTCCGAAAGCGCAAAAAGTATGCGCGTCATGCTTAAGTTGAAGTCATTAGACTTTTAAAGTATTCTGCATAACTTTATGAACCAGACCTTAGTACAATCAATACATCTAGACCTACAAAACATGTGAAAATCATTGCATCCAGATTTACTATTTAATCGTAAATCAGAATCGAACGATGTGAAAATGGCAGTCGAGCACATGCGTTCAATGGATGCAGTAGCCCAAATAGTGAGGTCAATACAGCATTGTTCTCAAAACATTATCTACATCATATAATACTGAATTGAAAGAGAACATCCGTAGCTTTTATCATGAAAAATTATTTGAATTTTCAACATCTGGATTTTCAGATATATCTGGAAGAGTGCGAAACACCCCTCCGGCACTACCGGCATCAGGAGCCCAGGACGCGCGGTACTCGCTTCGCCTTTGTCTCCTATCGCTGTATTCTATATGGACCAATGGCTAAAATTGATGTCCAGTTCTCTTCTTTACATCCTTCCAAACTCATATAAACCCCAAAATTCCAAGTTTTTTTCATTAACTGTGCCTACTACAAAAAATTCAAGTCTCAACACTTAGAAATAAAAAAATCGTCCCTGGCCATTTCTTCGAATACGAAACTAAAACTGTATATTGGAACCCTGCATCTGACCTACTTTTTCCACTTGAATGACTTTGTCAATGTCTGGTTAAAGTTTTGGGGTAGCTCAGTATCTGACAAAGTACTGATGCTACAGTAACCAAACTTGCACAAGTGATTCATCTTGGGATGCTGAAGTGAACCCATGCATCCGAGGCAGCATCTGACCTACTTTTTCCACTTGAGTGATTTTGCCTTTGAAGGCCAATATTGAGCAAAGTATAAGTGCTACATGTACCAAACCTGCATACTGGATGTATCTTTGATCAAACTGTCATAAAATGACCTTGACCTACTTTTTCCGCTTTAGTTATTTTGCTTTAAAGTTTTAAAGGCCAATATTGAGCAAAGTATAAGTGCTACATGTACCAAACTTGCGTATTGGATGTATCTTTGATCAAACTTTCATAAAATGACCTTGACCTACTTTTTCTGCTTGAGTGATTTTGCCTTTAAAGGCCAATATTGAGCAAAGTATAAGTGCTTCATGTACCAAACTTGCATGTTGGATGTATCTTTGATCAAACTTTCATAAAATGACCATGACATACTTTTTCCACTTGAGTGATTTTGCGTTTAAAGGCCAATTTTGAGCAATGTACAAGTACCAAACTTGCATATTGGATGTATCGTTCCTTTAATGCATTTTAAAATTTCTATTATCAAAATTTCTTGAAATTTCTAAAATGTGAGTCCTGTAGTATCATATCCCAACCATCCTGTCTTTCGGTACATTTTTGGACATAATAACTTTCACACTATTTGGCCATATTACATTGTTTAGATTGAGGATCACTGATGAGGGTTAAGTACCCGAAACATGCTTGTCTGGTGCAAATTTATCTGTTCTTTAATGATGCAATTGAATTTGAAGACATTAAACATAAAAAGCTTATATTCACCTTATTTTGGGTACAACCCACATCTAGGGCATTCTTACAATCCATCACATTCACCTTTTTGATAGAAATTATCCATATTGCTCAAAATTATAGAAAATCCAATTGTTCTGCGGGGATCAGATAAGTGCGAAGTTGTGCGCTTATCTGGATATTTAAACCACACAATTTGCTACTAATGTATTTTTCATTGAAGTACATGCACTACATCTTCGTAAATCGCGGCTCCGATACGTTGTTACTGTCCTACTCTTCCCCTTGATATATTTACTGCTTCGAGAATGAATAAAAACCATGAAATAATCAGTCAGAGAGGCTTACCCAAATAATTGCACTTTGCATTGTACTCATGAACTGTTTATAAACTGTTAAACATACCAGTAAATAAGAGATTTGCTGCCTCCCGCTCTTGTCCCTACAAATACATTATTTATTTTATCACATATAGGGTGAATAACGTCTTTTTGACTTTTCATAAACTTTGGATGTTGAATTTCTGGTAGAGCTTTTCCAAGGTTTCCATGGAGACCAAGGTTCAGCGTATTTGTAATAGCTGATGTGATTGGTTATTCCAAGGACTAGAAAGAGATTTGCTAGATGGCAGCACGCAAATTTCAAATACAAGGCGGTAAATTTATTTTATCAAGGTAAAGAGTACATGTAGGACAGTTAAGAAGTATTGGAGCCACGGTTTATGAGGATGGAAGTACTACTGCCAGGAGTCAGGACATACTGTAAACGGGTTTAATTTCGCGGTGTTAAAAGTTCGCGGTTTTCTGAATGTAGCCAATTGCGGTGGTTTTAATTTCGCGGTATCGAAAGTTACAGAAGAAAAAAACTTAAACACTTTTGATGCATGTATGGAAATTTTGTCGCACTAACACACGTGTAATTTGATTGTTGTTTGTATTAACAAGTCTTTCTCGTGGTAATTAACGACAAACACGAACTAATTAGTGATAATTACACAAAAACGATTAAATTTGAATTCAAGTGGAGTACCAATAAGTAGATTGAAACTAATTAACTGCGTCCGTTTCACTTTGCTTGTAATCTTCCTTTTTATAAAAAAATATTGCTATGATAATAGATGCAGAGTAAGTTATATTGTTGATACCTTTTAATGTACAAACTACTTCAGCAACTTACAGGAAAAGCACGAACGATTCAGCTGTACACGTACAATAGCTTTCATACATCTGAAGCAAATGAATATCTTTTCCTCTATGATTTGTTTTGTCTGTTATACACAATTATTGCGGGGGTTTAATATTCGCGGAAAATTCGAAAACCGCGAACATAGCGAATTTAAAACCACCGCAATCATTTTCCCGTTTACAGTAGGCGAGGGAGGGGCAGTATTAATACATAAATGTTTGTTTTGTTACCTGTATGTAATCAGTAAATTAATTTCTGTATCCTCATTTACTTGCACATGTCTTTATCTTCATTTACGTGTATATAAATTGTTATAGGCTTTCGACTAAAGAATCTCTGTGAACAGAATAGAACCTGTAGCAGTACAACACCCAAGATAACCACCCATTATACAGTCTATCCAAGAGAACAAGATGAGAGGTGGAAAGGTACAGAAATCAGATAACTTTACTTTTACCTTGTGCGTTATAGTACCGATACATATGTTTTTAGTGAATTTGTATTGAAATATAGGTCTGAAATCTAGAAATATTGAGGGATTAACACCAAATGTCTGGCTGTATGTCTGTCTGTATGTCTGTCACATTCACATTTCATAACTGCGTTAATCACTTTATGTATATTGATTAAGTTTTGTAGGAACATTCTAATGAAGTTATTTCTACTGTAACAGATGGAAATGCAAGTAAAATAAAATTGGTAAATGAAAAGGTCAAATCTATGGTAGGAAATACATGATGTATTTGTGCTCTATAAAGTCTCTGTCTTGTTCCGATTAATTTTTGTTCATTAATGAAAAATGTCTAGCATGTATGATAAGTTTGATCGGGTGATCGGACAGTGAGTATTAGCTAACAACAATCGTTTTTTACATTGAAAAGTTGATTAAATCCAGCAAATACACTTTTAAACACAATTTTCCACTAGAAATATTCTAATATTCTAATAAGTTAGCTCTAAATCCATATTCAGGAAAGAACATCAACCCGCAAAAATAAACTGAGAAAAACCTGGAAAATGGGAGCACGATTATACGTGTCTGCTCACTCTGAGAGACATGCCAGAAATCTCATTTTCTGTGAAATTTTTAATTTAAATGGTTATCCTGTATTTACATGTAAGCATGAAAATAGGACAGCCACCTTACAATTGAGAAAGTTTTGCCTTCAGACCAGCTGAAGTTTCCTTAACTGATATTGTTAAAGTTGCTACTGATAGGATGAAAGTAGAAAGAAGGCACAGCATGACAGTAAGTAGTATGCCTTATTTATATGTATATAGATATTGAGATGGAGAGATATAATGATGAGGCAGATGTTGTCATTGTGGGAGGGGGACCTGCCGGTCTGTCCGCAGCTTGTAGACTCAAACAGCTAGCTAACGAACAAAGTAAAGAACTCAGGGTGTGTGTGGTGGAAAAGGCTGCTGAAATAGGTATGTCTGATGAAGGAAATCATGACAGAACATGTCAATCAACTTTTTTTTACTTAGTATTTTAAAATGTCTTTGGCCTGTTAGAAAGTGCTAAATGTAAATGTGTTTACATTTGTAAGTGCTCATACTATAAAAGTAAGAGATTTTTATCACTATTCTTTCTGTACGCCTGCTTACATTTGTAAATCGATAGATGAAATCTGAAGATTTACTTGCAAATAGATGTATTATATCCATGTGTCTCATTGTATAAATTATTGGTTAGAACATACACAAATGAATAAGAAACTATTGACCTTAAACTTAAAGTGAAAAAAAAATTATATTTAGAGGAACAAAATATATAATAATGTAATGATTTTTGCATTTCTTTCAGGAGGGCATACTTTATCTGGTGCTTGTATTGAACCAAGAGCCTTAAATGAACTGTTTCCTGACTGGAAGGAAAGAGGAGTGAGTTCAATTTGTCATGTTTATAATTTCTCAAAGGGCTTGTATAGAAAGATCTTAGAAATATTTATTGTTTACTTCTTGATTAAGACTGCTCAGGCTACATGTAATGAACAAAATCATATTGAAGTGACTGGATTCAATAACACAATATTTTCATATATTTTTAAAATGTTTTCTTATTTTCATTCCCATCCTCTTCTTCAATCTTACCTTTATTTCTCTTTCATCAAATTGAATGTGTTCCATGGATAAACTACATTAGGTCATTATCTCTTATTAATGAGATAATTAACCTTAATTTATTTAGAGACTAATGACATTATAACATAATGTGAAATTTTTTTTTTTTTTTACTTCTTAATGATAAGATTTCATCATTCAGGCTCCACTGAAAACAGAAGTAAAAGAAGACAAATTTGCATATCTCACAGAGAAGGGAAGAATTCCTATACCAATGTTACCAGGTAAGTAATCAAGATCAACTATTCTTGTAACTTTTTAGCTTTGATAGATCAATGTAGGAAAGATAAAAGGTAAAAGAATAAAGTGTGGGATTCTCAACCCCTCTAAGTTTTTTTTTTTTTGCATAAGTAATTTTTCGATTAAAAACTTAATAATATAGTTTGTTAAAATGATGTATGAACTATTATATAACATGGCTACTGCTATCATATTCAGTGACTTTAAAATTTTGAGCTTAGTAATATGTTTAACTAAAGGATTTTTAGAATTAGAATACACAAAGAGGAAATGAACAATGGGCCTAATATATTCCTGTTGAAATAATTAAAAAGATTATACCATATTGGAAGTGTTTTGCATTAAGATAATTGTAGTACTGGTATAGCTCCTAGGATATTGATAAGTTTTATGGCATATTTGTTAGTTACTGTAATATTTGTTCCTTAGTTTTTGAAAAAAAGTATAGAAAAATGCTTTTGTGCTGCTTCCTTCTAAATTTTATTTTATGAAAAATATCCAAAAATGTCAAGAGATGGAATCAACTATATCAATTCAATTTAATTGAGTGAAAACTTTTGATACTTACATGTATTTCATTTATCGATCAATTTCACATTAGAAATCTCCTTGTAAATAAGCTGATTTCATTTGACAGGCATGCCTATGAACAACCATGGTAATTACATTGTGAGACTGGGTAACGTTGTAAGATGGTTAGGTGAACAAGCAGAGGAACTAGGAGTGGAGTTATACCCTGGATATGCTGCTAGCGAAGTAAGCCCCAATGTGATGTTAAAAAATTGTTATTACTTTTGGTGTGGTTATGATGTGAATGCTCCATAATGTAATCACTCAGTAGTGTGGTTCCCCAATGGTGTAATTGTTTACAAGATTTTTTTTACCCTTTTTGGGGCTGTTATTCGGCCCCGTTTCCAATGAAAATTAGAATCTTTTTTTCCGAACTGTAGCTCTTAAATTTTCTAATCACATGTAGATGGAATTATCACCAAAATTAGTGAAATTGACTGGTTCAAAAGTAGCAAATTGACTGTGAAATTGTCATAATTTTTGTAGTCAATACTCAGGTGCTTTTTCCTTGTTTTAGGGCAAAATTTCGGCCCCTTCTCAATGCCAAATTTCATCTATTTTTTCCAAAAAATCACCCTTAAATTCCCAAAGAGGAATTATGAAAAAATCACCCGAGAAAACAAGACTTACATGTAAAACCTGGAAGTCAGCACAAAATGTCCTATTTCTAAGACTAAGTGTATCTTTAAGTTTTTCATTCAAATCTAATGTTCAGTTCAAGCAAATCAATGGATTAATAGTGTTAATAAATGATACTTTAGGGTTATACAGTGTTGAGAATGTTTATGAAAATTTTCCCAATTTCAGCAAAACGTTGCAAAGGGGTAGGGCCACGAAGCCCCTAAAACGGCCCTGCAATTTTCCTTAAAATTAAACTTAATGGGAATACTTGATATAATACATAAAATATAATGAATGTTTCCCGCTTTTAATGAAACGAACATATCACCTACCGAACCATCATAGGGAGTATTATGATGTCATCATGTGACATCATTTTGACATTATTGACAAAACATGGTAAAAAATGTTCGAGAATGTATCTTTAGTGGAGAATTTCAATTAAATCAAATTAAAAAGAAAATCATTTGCTTCAGATTGATCTTTTGATTGTCTAATTAGTCCTTTACTTTATCTGAGTATTTCCGTAATATTCCAAACGTCGTCAATTTTTGGCCGGATTGCAAAGCAATTCCGGTCTATAGATTGACGATGTCCATCCGTCCGTCTGTCTGTCCGTCTGTCCGTCCATCCGTCTGCCGTCAACATTTTGGTTAAGGTTTCTGGTTGAGGCAAAATCTAAGGAACTATATGCAGTAGAAACTTTATATTATACATGAAGCATGCCCATGACAAGACCTTTCAATTTATGCCATAACATTTGACCTAGTGACCTTGACCTTGGACTTTGACCTATTTAAACATTTTGGTTAAAGTTTCTGGTTGAGGCAAAATCTAAGTATATGCAGTAGAAACTTTATATTATACATGAAGCTTGCCCATGACAAGACCTTTCAATTTATGCCGTAACTTGGCCGGATTGCAAAGCAATTCCGGTCTATAGATTGACGATGTCCGTCCGTCCGTCTGTCTGTCCGTCTGTCCGTCCGTCCGTCTGCCGTCAACATTTTGGTTAAGGTTTCTGGTTGAGGCAAAATCTAAGGAACTATATGCAGTAGAAACTTTATATTATACATGAAGCATGCCCATGACAAGACCTTTCAATTTATGCCATAACATTTGACCTAGTGACCTTGACCTTGGACTTTGACCTATTTAAACATTTTGGTTAAAGTTTCTGGTTGAGGCAAAATCTAAGTAACTATATGCAGTAGAAACTTTATATTATACATGAAGCTTGCCCATGACAAGACCTTTCAATTTATGCCGTAACATTTGACCTAGTGACCTTGACCTTGGACTTTGACCTAGTTAAAGATTTTGGTTAAAGTTTCTGGTTGAGGCAAAATCTAAGTAACTATATGCAGTAGAAACTTTATATTATACATGAAGCTTGCCCATGACAAGACCTTTCAATTTATGCCGTAACATTTGACCTAGTGACCTTGACCTTGGACTTTGACCTAGTTAAAGATTTTGGTTAAAGTTTCTGGTTGAGGCAAATTTAAGTAACTATATGCAGTAGAAACTTTATATTATACATGAAGCTTGCCCATGACAAGACCTTTCAATTTATGCCGTAACATTTGACCTAGAGACCTTGACCTTCGACTTTGACCTACTCAAAGATTTTGATTAAAGTTCCTGGTTTAAGCAAAATCTATGGTACTGTATGCAGTAGAAACTTTATATTATTAATGTAGCTCGCCCATGACAAGACCTTTCAATTTATGCCGTAACATTTGACCTAGTGACCTTGACCTTGGACTTTGACCTAGTTAAGGATTTTGGTTAAAGTTCCTGGTTTAAGCAAAATCTATGGAACTGTATGCAGTAGAAACTTTATTTTATACATGTAGGTTGCATCTGACAAAACCTTTCAATTTATGCTGTATTATTTGACCTATTGACCTTGACCCAGTTGGTGACAAAAACTTACTTTGCAATCCGGCCATACTGTCTTTAGCGGTGTTTTATTCCGATTGCACGGGCCCCGACTCCATTTCCACATTACTGAAATAAAACCCTGGTTTAATGATGGGATTGCCATATGGTGTCCAGCGAACTGAAGTTGTTCCATGAAATGATTTGTTTCATGGTGTGATTGCTGTATGATGTGATTGATGCATGTAGTGATTTAACTTTTCATGTTATGACCCAAACATATTACAAACATACAGCTAACTTACGTTGAATGTTCTAATGTAAGTGAAACCCATCAGACCTTTTTTAGAGTTAAATGTACGGTAAAGGTATGTTTAACATATGATAATCATATGTTGTATTTTCTATTTCATTTTCTCAAGCAAGGATCTAATTCATTTTAATTGGTTACCACCATGGCATGTGTACAACACTAGTGACTTCCCATTGTTGATTCTATCTTTGCTATAAAAGTCCATAGAATCTATTCAGAATGATGAAAATAAAGCTGAGAAGAAAAATAGTATCATTATGCTTTACACTGAGATAAAACCAGCATGCCAGAGGACTTACATGTACATGTATCACTAGACCTCTTCTGAATTTAGTTGCACTTTGGAGAATTTCTAAACTCTTTCAATGTAATTCAAAATGAATGTTTGAAGTGTTCTGAATATATTAAGGAAAAAAGAATCTTGGCTTGTGAAAATGATTCTTTTTGCAAAAGCAAAAATGTCTGTTAATTTGAATGATGCCAAAGTCTTCTCAAAAGTGTCGACACTGTGGTCTAGTGGAGAAGGCGTCGGGCCAGTGACCCGAAGGTTGTTGGTTCGAGCCTCACTAGGACCACGGGTCGGTCGACATATAGTTATGTACAAAAAATGTCCTTGTCTGTGTGTTTGTATACATGTCTGTGTTGTTTTTGAAAAAGAAAAAAAATGTCTTCTCAAAAGTTTTGATATTGAAAAAGAAAAAAGATTATTGATACATTTGTATATTAACACTGCTTTATTCAGGTATTATTCCATGATGATGGAAGTGTGAAGGGAATAGCCACTAATGATGTAGGAATTCACAAAGATGGATCTCCCAAAGTAAGTGTCATTCGTTAAGTAAACTGGTGTAAATGTTTTGTACCTCATTTGAAGTGAATAAGTTTTATGATGATAATAATGAAAACAAAACAAAGTATAAAATACATGTATATTGGCAAATCATTAAAAAATTTTGTAACTATCCGTTTTACTGAATATTCAGAATAAAGATCACATTTTGATCTCTGAAATTGGAATGATCGTTTATATACAAAAATGTATACACATGTGCATGTAACTTCATCGGATAAATGAATTTCATCGGAAAATATTCTCTGTTGTGCAGGACATGTTTGAGAGAGGAATGGAACTTCATGCCAAAGTGACAATATTTAGTGAAGGTTGCCATGGACACTTAGCCAAACAATTATACAAAAACTTTGATCTCAGGAAAGATTGTGAACCTCAGACTTATGGGATAGGTCTCAAAGAATTGTGGGAAATTTCTCCAGAGCAACATAGACCAGGAAGAGTTGAACACACTATAGGATGGCCTTTTGTAAGATTTTTTTTTTCCTTTTCCCATTAATTTAAATGACAATTGTAAGATTGTAGTTTTGTAAGTACTTCAATAATGTACAAGCAAAAGAAAGAGAGTTCAAATCAGCAAAGGAAAAATACATTTGTAGATCGAAAATGCAAGTCTTGCTGATCAAATAGGGGGGGGGGGGGGGGGGGGGTGTTGTAAAATACTGAAAGAATTTTATGATGTAACTTTATTTAAGAAATTATTACTTTCATTTATCCCGGAGATTTTTCTTGATTCAGTGAAATATAATATCCATATATACATGTATTAGAAGTACATGTACCATGTTAATTTATATAATCATGGTTATGATTTAAAAGCCAAGATATGAATTTTAATTTCAGGATAAGCACACATATGGTGGATCATTCCTTTACCATTTAGATGAAGGACCTTTGGTAGTGTTAGGGCTTGTGGTAAGCAGTATGCCATTTCATCTTTGTAGTAATTTGTCTGTGTAGGAAATATGTATATATGAATACACATTAAAACTTACTTACAGAGTAAATCATCATTAATTTTTTTAAAACTTTGTAATAAGTGAGAGATACCGCACATACAGAAGTTTTTCAAGCATTAAATTTTGCTTTTTAGTCCCCTACCGGCAACGCCGAAGGGGACTCTTAGTTTCCTCTCGGTCTGTCTGTCCGTCTGTCTGTCTGTCTGTCCGTCTGTCCCATTTTCAGTTTTCCGGACTTTTTTCCGCTGTTGTTGCATATATTGAACTCATTTTTGGTATGTGGATATATCTCAATGTGATACAGATCAAGTTTGAGTTTGCTTTCGATTGACCTAATTTTACAAGAGTTATGGCCCTTAGACTTAGCAAATTTTATGAAAGTTTCAGTTTTCCGGACTTTTTTCCGCTGTTGTTGCCAGGCAAAAAAAAATCTCTCAATTCCAAAACGCCAATTTTTTTTAAGTCCCCTACCGGCAACGCCGAAGGGGACTCTTAGTTTCCTCTCGGTCTGTCTGTCCGTCTGTCTGTCTGTCCGTCCGTCTGTCCGTCTGTCCCATTTTCAGTTTTCCGGACTTTTTTTCGCTGTTGTTGCATATATTGAACTCATTTTTGGTATGTGGATATATCTCAATGTGATACAGATCAAGTTTGAGTTTGCTTTCGATTGACCTAATTTTACAAGAGTTATGGCCCTTGGACTTAGCAAATTTTATGAAAGTTTCAGTTTTCCGGACTTTTTTCCGCTGTTGTTGCATATATTGAACTCATTTTTGGTATGTGGATATATCTCAATGTGATACAGATCAAGTTTGAGTTTGCTTTCGATTGACCTAATTTTACAAGAGTTATGGCCCTTGGACTTAGCAAATTTTATGAAAATTTCAGTTTTCCGGACTTTTTTCCGCTGTTGTTGCATATATTGAACTCATTTTTGGTATGTGGATATATCTCAATGTGATACAGATCAAGTTTGAGTTTGCTTTCGATTGACCTAATTTTACAAGAGTTATGGCCCTTGGACTTAGCAAATTTTATGAAAGTTTCAGTTTTCCGGACTTTTTTCCGCTGTTGTTGCATATATTGAACTCATTTTTGGTATGTGGATATATCTCAATGTGATACAGATCAAGTTTGAGTTTGCTTTCGATTGACATAATTTTACAAGAGTTATGGCCCTTGGACTTAGCAAATTTTATGAAAATTTCAGTTTTCCGGACTTTTTTCCGCTGTTGTTGCATATATTGAACTCATTTTTGGTATGTGGATATATCTCATTGGGATACAGATCAAGTTTGAGTTTGCTTTCGATTGACCTAATTTTACAAGAGTTATGGCCCTTGGACTTAGCAAATTTTATGAAAATTTCAGTTTTCCGGACTTTTTTCCGCTGTTGTTGCATATATTGAACTCATTTTTGGTATGTGGATATATCTCATTGGGATACAGATCAAGTATGAGTTTGCTTTAGATTCACTTATTTTTACAATAGTTATGGCCCTTGGACTTCGCAAATTTTATGAAAATTTCAGTTTCCGGACTTTTCTTTGGTTCTATTGCAAATAATGCACTGATTTTTGGTAAATGAATACATCTCAGTTGGCCTATTTTTACAAGAGTTATGGCCCTTGGACTTAGCAAATTTCATGAAATTTTTAGTTTCCCGGACTTTTTCATGCCTGTTATTGCAGATAATGAGCTGATTTTTTGTATGTGAATATATTATAGTGTGATGCAGATTTGAGTTTAAACAAGAGTTATGGCCCTTGGACTTAGCAAATTTCGTGAATTCAGTTTCCCAGACTTTTCTTGGCTGTTGTTGCAGAAGATGAACTGATGAACAGAGATGCAAGTCATAAATTTATGCCGCCGGTAGGGGACTTATATCGCACAGCGATCATTGCATTTTTTAATTTAAAACAAGGAATTATTTTCTTGAGTACCAATTTCTGCCATTTTAATAGAAGATTTGTACTAACATCTTTAAAGGGGATATAATGTTAATATTTCACATGTAGATTCTGTATGACTAGAGCTTTTATTGGACATTTTTCAAGTTGACGTACTTTGGACTTCACACCATGGACTTCGCACTTTAGGGGTCAAATTAAAGTAATCGGATGCTATTAGAAAACAGTAAAATCTGAACACAGAATAGACGAAATGACACTTGAGAGCTTGGAAAAAGTATATTGACACATGTAAATAAATAAATTCTCACATAAAGTATTCTAGTTTCATTGGGATAACATTTACAATCTACTTATGTGACATAGTCCCTTCCAAGTGCGGTGTCCGAAGTCTGAAGTCCTCAATCATGAAAAATGTCTATATGGTACTTGACATTGTGACTTTGATATGTTCTTTTCTTGGTTTCTTATTCAGACTGTAACTTAAAAATTAAATTTTGATTTTCTTAATAACCAGGTTGGCTTGGACTATGAAAACCCCTACATCAGTCCATTCAGGGAGTTACAGAGGTTTAAACACCACCCCAGTATAGAGCCAGTATTACGGGGAGGAAAGAGAATCGGCTACGGAGCAAGGGCACTGAATGAAGGTGGATTACAAGTAAGTCTGTATCATGCATGATTAGAATGAATGTCAAGAATGAATACCAATGAATTTCAAGGTCACATGGATAGGAGCAAACATGAAACAGAAATATTGGGGGCAAGTAGAAATTGAATAACAAACTGTACAATTGGCTAGTAGAATTTGTCTTTTGGCAAGTGGTTCAAAGAAGTTTTGTGAAGACTGTACACATGGCTTAAATTATTTTTTTCAGTACATGCATATTCTCCATAATCCGCAATAACCTGTAAAATTATTTTGTTTTCAGTGTATACCTAAGCTGACATTTCCAGGAGGCTGTCTGATTGGCTGTAGTCCAGGCTTTATGAACGTCCCTAAAATCAAGGGTACCCATAATGCCATGAAGAGCGGAATGGTAGCTGCCGAATCCGTGTTTGATACAATATTTAATGAAGAGCTTGTGGCAAATTCACCAACAATAGGTACCTTTACACTTTGTAATTAATAAGTAAATAATAAACTATAATTATTAGAATTTCTTCTATACATCGCAGAGATGATTGTGTAAATGTGAAGAAAGGGATACCTGTATGTTTAAGTAATGCAGGAAAATGATTAAAAAATGTTGCAATTGGATTGGATTGTATAATATTTCCATATCATTATTGTGTCTTTTGTTTTGTTTTTGTTTTTTCATGAAATCTTGGATCTATAGGCCAATGTCTATGTAAAACTATGAATATTAGATTAATCTGATCTTTGTAAATACATCTACACAATTTCAGAAAGTGCACTACTAATTAAGGCTTATACACATAGCTATATTCAATTCTGTTATAATATTATCAGGGTTAGATCCTGTATCATATGAGGAAAATATCAGGAATAGTTGGATGTGGAAGGAGTTAGTATCTGTTAGAAATGTCCGTCCATCATTCAACACTCCTCTTGGTGTGTACGGAGGGGTTCTATATACAGGATTGTTCTATGTATTACTCAGGGGTAAAGAACCTTGGACTCTAAGCCATGGAGGTAAGGCAATGTGAGGCTAAGTAAACAGTTTTACATCTATTCAATTTTTTTATTAATATTTAAAACGATTCTTTTCTTTAATTCAAATTGATCTTGAAATAGAATGAGTACGAAAGACTGAGATACATGTTCTGTAAACGTGGTTATTTTTGCTGGGGGAAAATTTTGCAATTATTACATCAAAACGTTACGCTTGGTGGAAATATTCACGAAATAAATGTCTCTGCCATTGTAAGAATGCAGCAGGATTGTTTTTGCATAGGGGAAATTTTTGTGAAATCCCTTGATTCGTTAAGTACACGTTTACAGTATTTCTAAAGTTAACATGAAGTCTCTTTTGAATACTCCTTCACACGTTCAAATTCTTTAAGACTTACACAATGACTGACATAATATAAATGCTTACATACTAGATTAAAAATCTTTCCCTAAGTACGTGAACTTTTATTTCCCTTTTCTTTTCTTTTTCAGGTCCAGACAATACTAAGTTGAAACCTGCTAAAGATTGTAAGCCAATAGAATACCCTAAACCAGACGGGGAGCTTAGTTTTGACCTTTTGACCTCTGTAGCCCTGACAGGAACCAATCATGACCATGACCAGCCAGCTCATTTAACATTGATGGACGACACGGTACCAGTAAACCATAACCTAGCTCTGTTTGACGGCCCAGAACAAAGATTCTGTCCTGCAGGTTGGTCTATATAATTTTAGAATGGAATCTATGATAATATGTATTTTCTCTTGTTATGCAACATTTCAGTAACATTTGGTTTCAGTGGTTGAGAATTTCTTGACAATGGCTGTAAAACAAAATTGTACTCATATTTAATGTTGCTAACTGCATAATAAGATTATTGAAAATGATGTTTGGTATCAATGCTTATTTTACAATTGCAAACATACATTTTTCTGGCTACATGGGTTCATTTTGTGACTGTAAATTCAGCGGTCGAAGCCATATACATGTACATTACATAGAATTTAGTTATTCCCAAATGTTGTAGTACTCTTTTACATATAGTAACCGAATTTTTACCTGATTTTGTACTTGTATATTTGGTTTTCAAAATTTTCATTCCATTTCAGGAGTTTACGAGTATGTAGAAGTAGAGGATGGCAGTGGAAAACGTTTACAGATCAATGCTCAGAACTGTATTCACTGTAAAACTTGTGATATTAAAGACCCTAGTCAAAACATCAACTGGGTGTGTCCACAGGGTGGAGAGGGGCCGGCTTATAATGGCATGTGACCTAAATGGGAGGAGCTCTATATGCAAATCAGATGCCATGCAATGCAATCAATATTACTAAGTAGGAGGTTTCCTCATGTGATAGGGAGTAGAATCTTATGATGGTGTGCAAATGTATGTATGGTGTCTGTTAAGAACAGTGTTTTATGTTTGAACAACATGAAGTTTCTGTGATCATTTTTTAATGTCTTTGGCACAACTGTTACTTCACAACTGCACATTCTTGGGCATCTCTTTCTTCCAAAAAATGAAGAAAAAGAAAGAAGTGATTGAACATATATCAGAAGGATCTAAGAATGATGAAAATTACAGTGTGAATGTTAAAAGCATGCATACATTAGTTGTTATAATAAAGATTTGTGATGCTGTGTCTTTTCAAACTTTCATCCTATGGTCATTATATCTACATTATTTACAAGAAAGAAAAGAGGGTCTAGAAATCTCATATTAGGTGTACTTTTTTCCATTTTACTTAAATTCATGGACTTAATTAAACAAATTGAATACCAAGTAGAAATGATAATATGTACTTAGAACAAGTGATATTATCTCGTAAATATATCCTATATCTATAAGGCATCTGTACACTGCAGTCCTGATTAACTCAATGGTATTATCTGCCATTCCAACAGTTGCTAGTCATATTATTTGGTACAAGGGATAGAATTGATTATGCATGTACATGTACATATTAGATTATAAGTAAAATGTCAAATTGATGAGTATTGCATGTCGAAATACATATTCAACAATTTGTATTTTAAGAGTTTCATCTAATTTATTAGTTATACATGTATGTAGATCCATGATATTGATTAGAGTCAAATATCTTGATTAGATTCAAATATCTTTTCAAATAGATTCAAAGATGTATACAGAAATTTCAGTTAAATAGGGCAATTTAAACGAGGACAAATAGTATAATACATCTCTCACTTTTCATTTGTTGTCGGAGTCTTTTCTTATTTGATACATATCTATGTAAATGAGTGGCAGTTAGAAGTCTTTGATCTTCCAGATTATTTATTCGTTGAGGAGAGCAAGTTGAAGAGGTAAAATGTATTGTTTGTGTATTTGATACAATTGTTTATAAATGATGCATTATGTAAATGTAATAAAGTTTTATTTCATTGCAATTTAAGTGTACTATTTTATTTGAAAAATTCTTAAAATCTTTCAGCCAATTTGCAAAACTTGGCTCCTGATTTGATGGAATGTTAGACAGCATGCAACAACAATTTGCTTTCCACATTCTACAATCTTAATGTATTATCTGATATAAATGAAACTTCATACATCGATAGCTATAAATAGACCAAGAATAAACCCTTTTGATTTTGGAGCCAATAGGCGAGGTCCTTTTGGGGCTAGAATTATTACCAAATTCATTTATATAAGGCTGAAATGCAGTACAGTCATTCAAAAAGGAAATATTCATAAGATGCTTTCATTCATTTCCAAAATTTTCATCCATGAGATCTATCCCTATTAGATGCTTGAAGCAAGGCATTACTAGTACATGTATCAACAAAATAAATTAGTTTGTTAATTCGATCATCAGTATCCATATGTAAACTGTGGTACCAATTACATCCCTAGTCCAACAAACGACCTGTTTGTATAATCATATTAAGCCCAGTATTATACTGTTTGAAAAATGCAGCTATTTTACTTGGCCAGATATTTGCATTTCTTTAAAAACTACTTAAAAGAGGAAAAAGGTCAAGGTCGTTTTCCTAAAACAACAGTGACGGATACTTCCAAGTGCATGCAGCCCCTCCACTTATAGAATGTTACAATTTCAGATTGAAATATTTCTTCTAGAGGGATAAATAAAAACACAAATACTCAATTTCACAGTTGTATTGTCACGAGCGTTTTTATTTCTCTGAAGTCAGTCTGGAGGGAAAATTGGGTCAGTCATTTAGCAAAGATTTACCTCTGTCTTCAGAGTGAAAGTTTGGTACATGTAGCACTTCCACATAGCCAAATATTAGGATTTCTATAAAAGTTTCAAGTTGAAAATGTGTATCAGATAGATAAATAGTATCAATAAAGTATTGTACTAAATATACATTTAAATTTATGTAGGAATGTAAGATAAACTTGTATGTACATAAGCTTACATTTTTGTAGCACTTGTGTTAATCTTTCGACCTAACCTTACCTGGACACCTTGACCTGGTTATGTAAGCACAGGACACATTCAGCTACAGTATAATCTCAATATGTTGAGATGAAACTTTACACCAAGCCAACTTCAGTCTTCTCCATTAGACGCCATCATGGCATAAACAGCACTCACCAAGATGAACTATAAAAGAGGCTCAAGTTAGCCTTTATCGCTTGCTGTACAGCAGTTGTAATGGTGAAAATGGTAACGCCGTGTCAGACAATTAGACAGATATGGTAAAAGAACAGATATTTGTTTGAGGAACTAAAATACTTCCTTCTTGTCAAGTTCATGAAATTCTGATCCATTGCAGTTTTGGATAAGTCCAAAATGTCTACAATGAACAATAGTGCTGCCAGACAGACCATGCATTATGACTATACATGTATCTCACTTGGACTTCCATTAGGTGATCTCGGCTAAAAATGCTAGAAACCATTCAAAACATTTGAAAAATTGTCCATTTGTACCAAGAAAGTCACAGTCTTCTTTAAAAAATCTCTGATGATGTCGAAAGGATCTGCATCAATAATCGTCATTAACACTGATCAACAAGGACGTCAGCAGATCATTTATTTCTAGTGGCATAATGCATATAGACAATATGGTGATGTTGGACTATGATATAAAAGAGACTAAGGTGAGTATAGTTTCTGGAACAGTTTTATTTACAATCAGAGTAATCATGAAGAATGAAATAATTATAACATTATTTTGATCAACAGTTTGTAAAATGATTAATATTATACATTCTAACCATAAATTACATGTATATAATATTTCCAGTTTGTTTTACAATATGGCAAACATATTAACTGGACTGACTTTCACTATTGCACATTAGTTTCATTAAGATTGGTTTGTCTTATATTTCTTATACATAGAAAAAAATCTGAAATATTATATTCAGTGGCGGATTCAGGGGGTGCGAAGGGGGCGTCTGCCCCCCCGGCACTGACCCAAAATTTTCCAAAAACAGGTAAATTTTGGCCCATTTTCGGTAAAAATCGCCCCTTGACCCCCCGGCAAAGGGGGCGCTGGATCCGCCACTGATATTATACATGTTAGTAAGAGAAAATAATGCCCCTTTTCTTCTTACTATTTTTTTTTTCTGAATACCCGATAAATAGAAAGCAAAATAATTATTTGGAATAGATTCCAATCACCTCTATCATTGTAAGGATGTGTAAATTTCAAATGTATCACTCTAGAGGATTTTCGCAATTTGCACAAACAATATGTCAATTTAAAAACTAATTGATAAAGCTGACTTGCAAAATTGCTTTGAATTCATAACATAAGCGTACATGTATAATTACAAGATAAAACTTACTCTGTGTAAATGCAATTAATTCTCAAAGCATTCTGGATTATTTTTTAAATTCATTTTGGAATGTTAATTTTTTACACTTAAAATGAATTTTGAAATTATATTTACATGTACACCAAAATTTTCAACAAAATGAGCAAATAGTATTGAGGTCTCGGGGATAAACATTTTACAATGACGGTTTTATTTATTGTTATAATAGCAGTATTTTTATTTTTTGTTTCAACTTCCACTATTGCTGGGCAGAACATTTGTGTATCAATGTAAAGGTTCAATCTAAAAGTCAGGAACTATGTAATTGGTTATAAGAATATCTTTCAAAATTGAGGTTGTTCAAAGATGCTATTTGGAGAGGAATATCTTTCAAAATTGAGGTTATTCAAAGATGCTATTTGGAAAAGCCTGAGAAAGTCCATATTACCAAATTGAATTCAATGCTGCAACATGTTTTTTTTTTCAAATAAGTTGAAATTCCATAATACAATTTCTTTGATTTACATCTAAAAATTATGTCAGTTCCAGATATTTTGCAATTTGAAAGTAACCAACTAATCAGTTACTAATATCACTGACCTACATGAAATAAATACAGGTACATGTATATGATGTATGTATTTCAGATGTAATTTCAAAAAGGATAAACGAAGTGAAACATCCATATAGAGTCCTCAAAAATTCAGAATTTCTTTTTTTTCAACTTTGCAGACATATTTAATACAAACAAAGCTTCAGCGCACCAAAATATGAGTGAATTTTACAGCTAAATCAAGTCCTTATTCTGATCCCTTATTTATTTCTGCATGTTACAATTAGTCAGCACCAAATATTAGTTTCAAGCTACATCACATCTCTGTTCAACTAGAAAATCACTAATCAAATCATCTTTGGCAATATAAATAAACATTATACAGTACATGTATTTATCTGAATAAAGAATGGACAAACAAACATTGTACGAAAAGTACATAAACTATTGTATTGAAAATTAAAATCAGCCTTTGGTGGTCTATATGAAGAATTTTTATTGCATAGACAAGAATCTAGTACATCTATATTCTGTATGAAGAGAATTAGCATGAAGACCTATGAAGTAATTTTACAACTGTGATCATGGTCGCCTTTAACAGATTGCATTTTCTAATTAGTTACATATTAAAGCAAGTTTGTATAAAAGGTACTTTGTTGAAATAACTATTAGAGGAATTTACCTTTCCTAATTTCAATGTCTTATTAATGCAATTTGAAAATGATAATCTCTTAAAATTCCTTTTCATTTTTATTGATTCTGGATTGTAAACAAAGAATTCCTGTTTTATTTCCTGTTTATTATATGATGATTGTTAAGGGAAACAGCAAAAATAACTTTTACTTTTTGCATATACATTTGTATGCACATAACTACATGTACATGTAGATATGCAAATTAATTATGTAATGGATAAAAAAATGTATGCAGCTTAAGTAAATTACATTTGAAAATGCTTATAGTGAATTCATGTTTATAATGAAGCTGGGAATTCTCTCTGCTTTGGGGAGTTTTTTTTTACTACTATGTGATAAGATCAAAAATCAAACTACCTACATGTAAATTTTGAACCAGAATACATGTAAATCGATTCTACAGCTGTGTCATTGAAACATTTCTTTTTACCATTTAGAGATTGATTAATCTCGCATTGTGTAAGTGAAAAATGTGAAATTTTGTGGATTTTTCTTAAGCAAAGTATATAGGTATAATGGGGTTTTTCGAGTGAAAAAAACATACTATTTAGTGGGAGGAATGGGGCAAATTTCAGCCCCATTTTTGGACGTTTGAGTGCCCTGTGAAGAAGAATATGTTACCCAATAGAGATTTTTTTCAACAAAACTCTATACAGATATAACTAATTATCTTTATAACAAACTAATTTCACTGGTGCCTTGTGATCACCATGTGTTACTGTATTAAAACAGATGCAATTTTTTTCACTCTAAAAGGGCCATTTCACATTTTACATTGTACAGAAATTCTGTTTGGAAATTCTGTTGGGACTAAATAATATCTAAACCTCTAATAAAGCTAAATTATTTGGTCTAAAAGCTGTAATACACATTTGTTTCAACATCATACTTAAATTGGGAATGGAAGTCGGCACATGTAAGTAATCAAATTGTGTACAAATTTATCTATCTTCAGAGTCTGCAAAGGTCTTGGTCTATTAACAAAAGGATAAAATTTGGAAATGTCATGCCTATACAAGAAATAAGGTCTCTTAAATGATTCAAAACATTTTCTATTTATTATATGTTGGGCATATCCATAAATGTAAGTATAGCAAACTTTAAGTTAACTATTGAAAACTGATAAATAATAAAGTAAAACATGATCCTGAAATCTGAGTGTTCCTATTTAGAATAGGTAATGTGATAATTTTTTTCTTTTTTCTTTTTTTTTCTTTTAGTTTCAATGCACATACAAGGATGAAAAAAAAAATTTGGAATGACCTTTCTGTACAAGTTTTAGGCTGCACAGTTGCATAAAAGTGATAATTTTTTTCTGATCTTCCTTAAACTTTTCTTATTATGATTAAATTGTTCCTCTCAAAGATAATAAAAAAAAAACAAGTTTAACAACTTATAAATTGTTTGAAAGTTTTTTCATTCTTTTCGACATTCGGTTAAAGAGATATTATAGCATTTGAAACAGTA
This sequence comes from Pinctada imbricata, assembly GCA_033119305.1. Classification (NCBI taxonomy): domain Eukaryota; kingdom Metazoa; phylum Mollusca; class Bivalvia; order Pterioida; family Pteriidae; genus Pinctada; species Pinctada imbricata. Next base: position 34,997,241 of record VSWD01000006.1, on the reverse strand, counting down.
CATATTCTTAACACAACTGTAATGGTATCTCAGCAACGTGCCATGACTTTTTATTAAAAGTGTTTGGTATTTACAGCAGTTATAAAGCACCCAAATAAAAAGTAAAATCCAACTGAGATGAAAATTATTTAACTGTCTACTCCTAATAAGTAATTCTCATGGCTACATACTTTATACATGTATAAAAGAACACATTGTTAATGAACATAAATTACATTGTATACAAATTTACAGCTGTTCCAATTGTATGTCACATGCATAATGCCTTTGAGGCTGTGGAAAATGAATGTGACAAAATACATGTATAAAATAAAGCAATAATACTAAAAAATAATAATAATACAAATACATGTAAGAAATAAATTAGAAATATCTATTGAAAATTGAAATGACTAAAGAGCATTGTGTTGATGGCATTTCAACTACACATCTGACAGTCTCATACATTGTTATATCATGACATTATGACCAGGATAGAGTGAACATGTACATATTCTCTTGTAAAAAGGTTTTTAATCAGATGTTAACAACAGCTACATTTAGAAACTAAACAAGCCATTTGTTAGAAAAGTAATATTTCCATTTCAGTTCAGAAAATCATTCCAAATCATTCCTTTTTTTTCACCAAAAAGATTTCTGAAATATTTGTTAATAAAAGCATTGAGGTGATTGCATTTTTTATGCATTTAATGATCTATACAAAATAAAACCAGATTACCATCTTTTTGTGTCGCCTGCGAAGCATAGCGACACTTAGGGATCACTTTGTCCGTTGTCCGTCTGTCACACTTTGGGTGTCACAGCCCATAACTTTTGATTGGTAAGTGATAGGGCATTGATATTTCACATGTGTATTCCTTGTGACAAGACCTTCCTACACATACCATAATTTTTGACCTAGTGACCTTGACCTACATATTTGACCTACTTTTCAAAAAAATTAAGAATGGATATATCTTTTGATTGGTAGGTGATAGGGCTTTGATATTTAACATGTGCAATCCTTGTGGCAAGACCTTTCTACACATACCATAAATTTTGACCTTGTGACCTTGACCTAGATATTTGACCTACTTTTGAAAAAAAGATAAGATTCGCTATATCTTTTGATTGGTAAGTGATAGGACTTTGATATTTCACATCTGTATTCCTTGTGACAAGACCTTTCTACACATACAATAATTTTTGGCCTAGTGACCTTGACCTACATATTTGACCTACTTTTAAAAAAAAAATTAAGAATGGATATATCTTTTTATTGGTGAGTGTTAGGACTTTGATATTTCACATGTGCAATCCTTGTGGCAAGACCTTTCTACGCATACCATAATTTTTGACCTTGTGACCTTGACCTAGATATTTAACCTACTTTTGAAAAAAAAATCAGATTTGCTATATCTTTTGATTGGTAAGTGATAGGGCTTCGATATTTCACATGTGTATTCCTTCTGACAAGACCTTTCTACACAGACCATTAAATTTGACCTTTTGACCTTGATCTAGATATTTGACCTACTTTTCAAGAAAAGTAATATTGGCTATATCTTTTGATTGGTAGGTGATAGGGCTTTGATATTTCACATGTATTTTCCTTGTAACAATGCCATTCTACACATACAATTATTTTTTTTACCTTTTGACCTTGACCTAAATATTTGACCTACTTTTCAAAAAAATTAAGAATGGATATATCTTTCGATTGGTAAGTGATAGGGCTTTGGTATTTCACATGTGTATTCCTTGTGACAAGACCTTTCTACACAGACCATAAAATTTGACCTTTTGACCTTGATCTAGATATTTGACCTAGACCTACTTTTCAATAATTTTGATCAACTTTCTAGAATAATAATCAAACCGCTTCGCAGGCGACACAAGCATACCTTGGATTGCTATTTTTTAAGTTAACAAAGAACGCAAATTTGAAGAGCTTTTTTAGTTGTCTATTGTGCTTAAACACCTTTGAAAATTATCACGTTTCTAAAAGTTTCTTTGAGATGTAGAAAATTTGTTTTCATCATGACAGAGGAACTATACATTTCTTTTTTGACCGTACATTAAGAAACTGAGAATGTGAATAACTTCTTTTAAGAGTGATATTTATGTATACATATTATCATGAGTATAGCAAATTGAAATTAAAGTGATTGAGAGAATCCAATGACTATTTGAGAAATTAAGCAACAATCTATCACTTTGCAGAATTAAATCTATGGCAAGTGTTAGCAATACATTACATGCACCATAATATATATTATATACTTATTTTTACAACCCTTGTCTATCCTTTACTTTCAGTTCAAGTAAAGGAACATTGTCCTTTCATTTATACATGGAATACTTTTGATTTTAGTATAACCTTTCCAGGTTTACAAAAATCAAAAAAAAAAAGTAAAATGTATTCCAATTTCATTCTACATGTAGTATAAGAATTTAAAAACTGATTACAATCTGCAAAGCAGCTGAATTATGCATGGATTACATTAAATTTTCCCTCTTGAATAATAACATTGACAAGATAATTATTTTATGCTTTTATGTAAAATTAGGACTCAAGATATCATCTATGCTTGTAATTCATCACTAGTTACAATGATAAAACAACTTCATATTCTAAAATGCCATTTCAATTACATTCTGCAAAATTTAATAAACAATTTCATTTCTTACTTTAAGATTTTTTGGACATGAACTCTTCTTCAGGATACTTTTGTGCATACTGGTAAATGATAATGAAATATAAAAATAAAAGCTTTGAAAATACTCTTAGTTCTACGCATGAATCTATGTACAGGCATGCAAGTATTCGTACCGACTTTCACACTCTTTCATCCAACTAACAAATTAAAAACAAATAAAGACGTTAGTCTGTTTTCTTTTCTGTTTCTGATTTCCTATCGTCTGTAGATTCCTCTTCCGTGTCAGTGTATTCTCTAGGCTGCTCACCCGGCTTTAATAAACGACCTACGTAATCATACTTTTCTGCAAAAGAAGAAATAAGGGGTACATGTACTAACCTACATGCAATGATTTATGTACATGTATATTAGTTAAGTAAAATTTATCCTACTATGCACATGTGTTGCAACTATCTCTAATTTTACATTATCATTTCAAGAGGCTAACGGAAATAACTTGTTAACTTATACAATGATTAGTAATAGTAAATATCAGAGATTTCAATAGCATTATCATTGAAATGGATTTGTCATGGAAATGCTATGCTAAAATGAAAATATTGCGCGGCAAATAATTTGTTACTTTTCAGTGGCATTAAAACAAAACAAGGCAAACTATGACCAGAATTTAACTCGCCATTTCAGATGAATACATTTGTATGTCTGAATGGAGAGTCCCCTTCCTGGGCCATGTTCTCCTTTGAATAATATTCATAAGTGACAGAATAAAGATCATACAAAGTGAAAAATATATCCAATTCATTTTCTGAATCTAACATAACTTGCAGAGTATATAAATATAGTTTTGGTTTGCCACAGGGAGGAATTCACAAACATCTTAAGTTTGTACATTTTGTGCATGTACATGTAGATGAACACATGACTCAGTACCTGTAAACTGCATTTCCCATTCTCTGACACTTTCCATTTGCATGCTGGAGAGATCTGTCAAGTCATCAAATTCATCTCTTATAGCTTCTTCTGTTAAAGAGAATGTGGCTAGCCCTCTGGAAGCATCTCTACCGGCAAAAACACCGTAAGGACCACCTGTAACAATGTATTAATACATGTATCAAAATTATAACTTACATTGGTTAGTTAAAGCCACTTCAATGGCTATATAAAAATACTAACTGATTAGGTTTGACCTAAAGTACTGAAAAAGTAGATGGTAATGTCATTCGACATATAATTGAAGAATAAATTTTCACATTAAGGCTTATACATGTACAGAATGTGTATCTTATCATTACTATAATGCTGATAAACAATATAAAAATTCATACTCATTTATCGTCAATGTTTTTACAAGTCAGGGAAATTCTTTATTGAGCTATTATGAATGTGGCGGATTGACATTAAATAGAACCTCAAATACGAAAGAACATGGCAGTTTGGATGCGGCGCTTCTTATTACCCCAATAAACCCCAATATACCCCAACAAACCCCAATAAACAATTATTTACCCCAGTAAACAGCAGAAATTAATCTTAGACTCCACAAAGCCATCTTATTTATGTGTTTTACGAGTTTTATGATAAACATACTAATCACTGCCCGTCTTACTTTTACCTATTCGGCTGATACAAATGACGTATGGTTTTGATTTGAAACTGTTTAACATATACATTTACAAATGTGCTAAAGATTTTGATTTTTTTCTTTAATGAGCAGTCATTACAATTGTTTCATATTGGGGGTGATGAAATTTGGCAAAGCAAAATAATAGTAATAGTAATAAATAAGTATGAATAAACCGCAAAAAAAAAAACGTAAGGGGGGGGGGGGGGGGGGTCCATCGTAGAACTTGTCGCCGAAAGATCTGCGCATCTTTTACAATCAAAAGTTTTCAATATTTTCGTTACTTTCACCAATAATGCATGGTATTTTTTCTATATTATTATGCCGTATTTTCCATTATCATTTTTATAAATGTGACATTTTACAACAAATTTGAAGTTCAGGAAATCCGAATAAATCTTTTTCTTGATTAGGTCACAGGCTGTTAACTTCATCTTGATATTCAACTTATATAGAAGTGTTGTGTGTAGCGATCATAATGAGCGGATACCAACAGCTGACTTTAATTAGATTGATAAAGTTAGCAACGAAACGTTAAGAAAAGAGGATGCGTGAATTTGTTCATTACTTAATTTTAAAATAATAACCTCTCTCTCTCTCTCTCTCTCTCTTGTGTAAGTCTAGATTTTCCAGAGAGATCCAGCCCAGAAGAGGAGGGGATGTTCAAGCATATTTTTATTTTATTTTTTTAGAAAAGAAATATATATAAATAGAATCATCCAGGGAAACCTTCGAACGTTCGCTCCCGTTTTCACGAATCTTGTATCTACTTATGAATCTACCATTTACTGAATGAGAGCACTTGAAATGAAATTCTTTTATGAACATGCATTCTGATATTACTGATTTAGTTGGGATCGGAAGTAAAAATTGTGCTGATAGTTACAGTTCATAATTAGTATTAATTATCATTAACGAATTACGAAAAGTTCTTAGAACTTACACGGCAATTATCATTCTTGTGAAGTATACTTTTATATATTGTTATATTATAACATTGAACATTGAATTTTTGATCCCATGAATTCATTCATTACAGAGCATGAATACCTATACATTCTACATGAAATTGGAGTTGTCTTCAAAATTGTTTTAAATAAAAAATACAAATAGAAGGGATGTCTACATAACTAATAAAGTTGTTATATGTATGCAGTTTCATTAAATGAAGAGTACTTGTCTTAAATACATGTATCTTTATTTTTTAAATATATTTATGCATGTACGTGTTAAATACATAGCAGCGATAGCTAATAATAAATATGAATTTATTGTGCAAAGTGAATAAAGTGTCCAAAGAATGACTTACATATACATGTATGTTACTTTCTATTGTATAATAATACAGTGCTCCCCCGATATAACGCCAACATCCGTCCAGAGAAAAAATTGGCTAAAGGGAGGGTGGCGTTACATCGAGGGAGTAAATAAAAGGATGATAGACAGCTATACGCTTTAAAAAATTCTTATTTTCGCATTTCAAGGATGTGCTGGGTCAAAGAAAAATGCATGTACATGCAGAGTGTTCAAAACGATTTATTTAATCGGCGATTGAGAAATTTTAGAGCAAATAACATTCAGAGGAAATTCAAACCGGCGACTTTAATGATCTGAGTCGGTGAAATTTCGCCGGGTGCCGCCCCTTATAGAGTTCAGTGTTAAACAGTAACATGAAATACATGATGCATGTTTATTCGTATTTTAGAACATGTAGGCACTGATGAGCACATTCCTTGCATTGGCATTAGTAGCGCCGAGATACATGCACAATGCATCTTTTACTTTTTCGTCTATAGTCGGTTCAATGACGCTTGAATTTTATGCTGGGCTAAATGCCGTTTTCTTTTTTAAAATATCTGCATCCTCACTGGACTCTCCATAAGTATTTATTAAAGTTCAAATTACACTATCTAAGTACATGAAAAATGTACATATTGATTGGTTATCAAAACATTCATGTAAACGAAAATAAACCCAAGCGCGATAATTAACAAGACAGTGCACCTATGAATCTAAGTTGTTTGTTTAGTGATAAAAACTCAATTAAATGGCATTGTAATCGGGGGTTTTATATACCAAATACGACAATTTGTACGCCGAATTCAGTGGCGGATGGCGGTATGCGGAGGATGGCGTTACAACGGGGGTTTACAATGTAAGGAAATCTGTACATTGGGAAAAAGTGGCGGTAGCCGGGGTTGGCGGTTTAACGAGGGGCGATAAATCGGGGGAGCAGTGTATATATACAAGGGTTGCCAGAAAAGTTTGTGGACGACATTGTTATCTTCAATGACTGGATACAAAAACCATGAAATATTATTAATTTATTAACTTGTCATAAATAGAAGATAATTTCAGTAATATTTATTTCCTTTATTCTGAAACAGCGGCACAGGTCTCATCCACAGACTTAATTTCTTCTGAACAACCCTTGTATCAGGGTTTTTTTTTCCTTGTTTTGGGGCCGAATTTCGGCCCCTTCCCAATGCCAAATTTCCTCTATTTTTCCCAAAAAATCACCCTGAAATTCCCAAAGAGGAATTATGAAAAAATCACCTGAGAAAATAAGACTCAAAACCTGGAAGTCAGCACAAAATGTCCTATTTCTAAGTGCATTTTTTGAAGTTTTTTATTCATCCCTTGTTCAGTTCAAGCAAATCAATGAATTATCAGTGTTAATAAATGATACTTTAGGGTTATACTTTGATGAGAATTTGTACAAAATTTTCCCAATTTCAGCAAAATGTCGCAAATTTTCCCAAATGGGACAGGCACAGGCACCTTCCCCAAAATAAAAAAAAAAACCCTGCTTGTATACAAGTATTTATATATCTTCTCACCGGTTTCCATGACAAAGAATGGTGAACACGTCATCAATTTTCACAACACATCATATAGACCACAAAAAATCAACTGTTACTGCAGATATACAACTTACAAATGAATTTTACTGGTATATATCAAGTGTTCTCGATAGAGTGTTCCAATATAGCCATATTTCCTCAAAAGGGGTAGGGCCACGAAGCCCGATATTGGCCCTAATTTTGATAAATTTTGAACATTGTACTCCATAGAATTTTTAAATGTTATTTGACATTTTGAAACGTTCTCTACTGAATCACGAATCTACTTTTTGTAAACATTGCTTTTATCAACACCTTTTAGCCCTTTGTAAACACCAAAATAGGTCATATTCGGCGAAATTGATGCAAAAACTCAATATTTCTATTAAATTAGCAATGGCCGCATCCATTAACTATGATGGAAAATTTATATGTGAAAGATTATCATTATATCCTCTTGTCATAAAAGTTTTATCTCAGTTAACGCATGCGGCCACATTAAATTCTACGACAAAAGACAAATTTCCCATCAATTTTCGCCATATTTTGTCAATAACATCAAAATGACGTCACTTCATGACGTCATTACAGTTAAATGGCACATTGTTTGGGGATATTATTCTTTTCATGAAAAGCGGTAAACATTCGTGTATTTTCATGAGAGATATCAAGTATTCCTCATGAAATTTATTTTAAGAGAAAAATCAAGGGCCGATTTAGGGGTCTTGTGGCCCTACCCCTTTGCCAGAATTATCTCCCTCCTTGGATTACAACTCTCAGATTTTACCCACCTCTACTATGTTAAATTGTTCTACTTTAACATTTGTCACATGTGTAGTTATAAAATCTCTTCTGAGAATTTATTTGTTAATTGTTTAATGTCAAAGTTTTGCATAGTATTAATGGATATAAAGCCCGAAAGCTGTAATCCAATATGGTGGTTAACATAGAGGTATGACATCATCATAAGATCGGCAATTAAAAATTCTGTCTAGTACATGTATGCTCTTACAAAAAAAATTTTAACATGGAAAACCTCTAGAAAATCAAAAACTTATGCATTGAATAATATTGACCCTTTACCCAACAACCATATCCTGTCTCCGTTTCAAACTATATGTTCTATACTGAAATACAAAAGAAAACAGAAAAGCGTATTTCTATACAGAATAAAAAACATACATAAAGAAATACATAAAAAGTCATTTCAGTGCCAAAAAAATAGTATGACTGGCAAATTGTATGGTTGTTGGGGTTCATTGGGGTAAATAATTGTATATTGGGGTATGTTGGGGTATATTGGGGTTTATTGGGGTAATAAGACGCACCCGTTTGGATGTGCCAACCTGTTTAACTCAGTTAAAACTACCTGGTAGGCTGAGTTATTTTTTCTAACAAACCAAAATTTGGAAAATCAAATAAAATATTGAATTCAGGAAATTTATAAAACAGTATCAAGTCTATTCCGTTGAATGAAACCCCTAACAGTAGCAACCCCAGGTGAAATTTTCAAAGTTCTCAAAGTGTTCTACAACCAGTTTAATTGGATAGAGCTTTGAAAAACCTACACAAAACACTTTACTTTGTTCAGATATCTTTACCAGAACCAAAGTTATGACAATTTGAAGTCCCAAAATTTCGATGCTTTCGGGGAATTTTTCCTGCACTAAAACGCAGTCTTCGAGATGCTGTTCGCGGCACCGTCGAAACAAGATTTTACACAAAAACTGCCATATTTTTTTTGTTTTTCAAGATAACCACACCAAATTTTCCAATCTTGATGGAAATTTTCTTCTTTTTCCAATTCTGATGTTTGTTTCTCTATATCACTTCATTAAATAAGACTAACTTGCTGAATTGTAGTGTCATCTGATCATTTTATTGAAACATTCAAAGTATGTTTATTCAAAGACTCAATTTTTTTGAGATATAAACTCTTTTAGAGTTAATGGAAATTCTTTAATACCCTTCAATAGAGTAGTTGCTGTAAACAATCCAAAATATTTGCAAGAAATAGGTTAAATCAATACATATAGAACCACATAATATATCAATTTTCATAATTATTTTATCGAAAATCATATCTCTTACGCTTTCTGAAATATCAGGATTCAGATAATATTCTAAATAAATATCACAGATATGTGTACATGTAATTATTATCTGAGATAGTTAATACATGTACCATAATTCTAGATATCTACATTACTATGCTATTTAACACTATTCTGAGACGCTCAACTATACATGCAGTGTAATTACATGTATATTAAGGTTTGTTACAACACAAGGTGTCTTAATTTTATCACTAGTCTTTCCCTTGTCATGAGTAAGCCATACTGAATCACCCATCATGGTCTCTTCATGTAACAGTGCACAGTCCTTGCCTTTGCATACTGGAGATGATGGGTACACACTTGGAAGAGAGAGAGGGTCCAAACATTTTTTTTCCTCACCATTTCTTGAAGATAGAGTCTCAAATGCAAATTGCTTATCAATAAATTCCTGTAGTGTTCTGTTTTCTTGACTCTTGCAATGCTGCAAAGTTTGTCTATAATTCCCTGCATTGATTTGTTCACAATCTGGATGAAGTAAACAAAGGTACTTTAAAATGTCTTGAAATCTGCTATCATAAAGTATAGGTCCATTTATGATGTTTTCCGTTTGTACAGCTGTAGCTTAAAATTCACAGAGAGGCTCAAGGATTTAGAATGACCCAGGATATGTCTCCATTCAGACTTATATACCACTGAAAGCACTGCCAGTACAAATTGAATTTGGATGGAGAAACCTGAGAGACTGAAATGAATAAAATAGATATGTTTAAAGTTTTTTTCTCTCATAAAAACAGACATAGGAGGTATTTTCTAAACTTTCTTTCTTTGCAGGGGGGGGGGGGGGGGGTAATGAAAGTTTCAAATTATAGCCCCAACTAATACATGTAAAAGCACTTTTACTATATGTTTGAGGTTGGTAGTATAATAGATCTATAGTCATGGAGTTCTTAAATACCCACGATAACATAAATAGGGAGAGGAGGGGTAGGGGTGGGGGGTGGGGGTGGCATTAAGGCCTAAAAAGTGAAAAAAAAATGGAAGTGTTTGCCCAATGTTTCCCTTTCAATTACATTTGAAAAATAAAATAATCCCTATCTATAAATGTTTTAATAGCTATGTCGATTTACTCAACTGAAATTAAATGATTGGGTTAAATTAAAAAAAAAAAAATCCAAGTCTCAACATTAGAAAGGGGGGGGGGGGGTGGGGGTTTCGGGTTAAACTTTCAAAGGAGGCTTTCAAACTTATAAGTTTATTTTGAAATTGAAAAAAAATATATTAATTTTTTAAGTCGGGGAATCCCCTGCGATCGTAAGTCTGTCCATCAATCATTCTTGCTGAATTTATTTTAACTGAATGACCGGGGGATGTTTGGAAATAAGGCCGGTTGTGAAAATTTCCAAGTCCGTAATTTAAAGAAAATGGGCAGGGTTCCTCGGTCCCATTGATTCTTTCTAGTTCATCCTATAAACCCAATTATTTAATGTCCACAGCCACTACTATACAAATATTACAAAACGAATGTTGGAGAGGGGCTACGGGAATAAGGCAGTGGGTTGTTAATTAAAATAGACGGCTTGTAATTTTTTTCTAAGTCCGAAATTTAAAAAAGAAATGGACAAAGGATCCCATACGGACGTAAGTCCAGTGTTTCTCTCCAGTCCAACCCCTTAAACCCAAATTATTCCCTTGATTTTGTGAATAACATAATACATTCATATTTCAATGCTGCAGTGACGCGTCCGCGGCAATGTTTGGCATTTTAATTGTATATAATTACTTTCTAAATACATATTTTGATTAACTATGTATTCATAAACATTGTCTATAACATTTAATTACTTTATTAGAGTTATTAACGATTTTTCAATTGAGTAATTTATCAAATTCAAGGCGCCGGCACGGAAAATCCAATATGGCGCCGTTTGTTTACATAATGTAAACAGGTGCGTGGAGGCGCCGTGCGAGTTTTTGAATGAACTTGACCTTTGACTCCCGTTTGCGCGGTGCTAAATAATACAAAATATTATTAATATATATACCAAAAGAAAATTTAGATTTTCTCTACAAGAATATGTATTCAAAATATTGACTTACCTTATAGTATTCACGTACTTGTTGATTAACTTTTCACGCTTGTAGCCCCGGTCATGGTCAACATATTTTAATTTTGAAGGTGGCTTCATCCAGGTAATTTTCTCACCTGTTTGGTCTGTAATTTTCATGCATATTAATGGAGATTTGACCCCGCGGAAATCCTTTCACGTGTAACATATGTGACAAGAGCTTAGTGTTTTAGGCGCCGAAATCTGCGATGCGTAATTCTTAGCTGTGTATTGCAAATAACTCGTCTAAAACGTTATTTAGACAGAACAAAATATCAAAACGATTACATATTCATAAACTTTAGATTATTAGCTTCAAAATGGTACATAAATAATGAAAATTGGTTGGGTAGAAGTTACTGTAATCTTAATTTTAAAAAGTGAGGTATCGATTTTCGGCGAATTCGCCGCTATCGACGCGCTCGGCTGGGGTTGCTACTAACAGTCCAAGTTTTCTCTGATCACATACCAGGACCATAGAAACGTTTGCCTCTTGTAACATCAAACACTTTTCCATTTACTGCAATCAAAATGCGTCCCTCTAGTCCGCGGCCATCATATTCTTTGAGTTGTTCAAGTGTAAAATCTTGTTTCTTCATCTTCGGCAGCTCGGGTTTTCGCGGGGGCGGCGAACTTCGTCTGCCAGCGAAAATTTTGTACAGCAGGAATCCACATATGCACAGCAGTCCAATATTAAGTGGACTACTCACGAGTTCTGTGACTAATTTTGTGATAAAGCCCTCAGTTTTATCTACACTTTCTTCGTTTGCCATGATCACTGATGATGCGCTTTCCAAGGTCAAGGTCTGTGAAGTCTGAAATATTTGTCAGAACCACTTTCACTTCCGATAAATGCGGAAAATATTGATGTAGATCTACTCGTGCTAAAATAGAAACATTGCAGTGATAAAAAAAAATTGATATAAGGAAGATTGATAAAATATTTCGAGTATGGATACCTAACATCATCTGGGATTTCAACAAAAAAACCTATTTATATTTATTTCTTTCCGGTTCCCCCAAATCCGTTGCCAGTTTTCACCTTAGTAAGCTACTTTCATTTTTGCATGTTTACTTTTTTTTAATTTTCACTTTTTTCATAAGATGATTTTGAAAAGAATTGTAAAAAGTTAGTAAGCGAAAAATGCACGAGGCGATCATTTAATGCTAGATCTAACCGACTGAAAGGCTAGCATAAGAAGTCAAGAATGTAGTAGTCAGCGGCCGCCGCTACTAATCAGAGAACCCAAGAGAACCTAAGAGAACCTAAGAGAACCTAAGCTTTTAAACCTTTAATATGCATTTCTTTGACTTGAATCTTACATATATTGTATTAGGAATTCCCATATAAAAGGATTTAATTACAAAAAGAAAGAAAAAATATGTTTAACATGCTAAAAAAGGCTAAATAACTGATTTTATGTACATCCGTTTTACATTGCGCGCGTGCCACCCGCGGGATAATTTATGTACTTTTTCTTGTACTCTATTGCTTTTTTTTTATTTCATTTATTTATTTGTTTGAATGATTTTTTTTTCTTTTTTTTTTCTTTTTTTTTTTTTTTTAAGTAATTATATTTTCAAAGGTAGTCATTATTTCAGAAGGCGGAGCATCGGCCTGAAGAAAGTAATTTTCTTTGACTTCAACCAATGGTCATGCATACATTTACACCAATTTCAAGATGTTTTCTGATTAGTCGTTGCACATAATTATTGTCATTAATATCATAATTTCAACCAAATTAACTTGTGTTTTCTTTAAAATGAATTTATGAAAACTTGCACGAAAATATATAAATGATATGCAATTATAATAATTGCATCTTACGCTGATATCAAAGGATGTGTAGAATTTATGTTTAGATAGATATAAGCTATAATTATGAGAAGGAAGGTATGGCTTATGCTGTAAAGACGGAGGCCATATAATTTGTAAAAATCAAAGTCGGCAAAAATATTTCGTCATTCATATATATGATTTTCAAGATTTTTTTCAGTATTCGCTTTCTCGTCACGATGGGAAAAGCACGTAAATCTGGTGTTCTTGCACGTCCATGTGTCGTTTGCCATACTTCTTGCAAAAAGCGCATGTTTCGTGGCAAGCTTCGTTTCATTTGTTCTTCTTGCGCGCTTGATCTAAGTTGTTATAGGTACGTTATGAACAAATAAATAAAAATGTTATTATATACATGTATTTATCTTCACAGGTATCAATATTGACGCAATTTGATTCACTGTATAATTCAAATTCATTAAAATTCAAATGGCTTTTTGAGCATTTTAGTTTTCTACTTTTCGATTATTGAAATAATTTCTGAAAAAAAAAATTAATAAAAAAAAAAAAAAACAGTACAAAACAAAAGAAAAAAAAAAAAACAGTGAATCGTATTGCCAGGTATAGTATTACGCGTACGGAAACCTAACGGTGCCAACTGAAGTACGCGGTTTACGTTACTTTTCACACAAAACTAGCTCCTACACTTCTTTCATACCTACGTCTGAGTTCTTCGGGGCTTCCGGGAGGACATTATGCGGGATTGCAATATGATGAAAAACTCATATGACTGTCCTAACTCCCGGCTGGGTATTACACGAAAGGAGACTAACATGTTAGGGTCCCTCTAACCATTATCAATATAAATGCCTATGACAAGTTCATCCTCAGTTTAAGTTAAATATTGTTTTTAAGTCAGATTTCAACATTGCTCCTAAATTCAATTATCGACAATCTGAGTATTGTTTCTAAATTTCATTGCCAAAATTTAATACAGAATTCTTGTTTTCTTTTCTAGATTCTCTATCTATAGTAGAACCACGTCCACGTCGTATGGTCTGGAAACATTTGAAAAAATGGCTAAGAGTTCTACATTTCCTAATTCAATCTTAAAAAAAACTATCCCCCCCCCCCACAAAAAAAACAATAAGGCAACAACAACAACAAAACAAAACACACAGAAAAATTAATAATAAAAGAAAAGGAAAAAAAGAAAAAAGGACCATGAAGTAGAACCACGTCCACTTTGTATGGTCTGGTAACATTTAAAAAAAATGGCAAAGATTTCTACATTTTCTTATAATATCAGTAAAAAAAAAACAAAACAAAACAAAACAACAAAACCAAAAAAACAAAACAAAACAAAACAAAATAAAACAAAACAAAATAAATGAATATAAAATTATCTTAAAGAACTGAATGCACAATCATACACGTTATAATAGTACTTTGTTCTGAAGGCTAAATATCCTACACTTCCGTATTATTGACAGATTTGCAATACACAATTTACGCCCAATACACAAAATCTTTAATTTTAAACAAAACAAAATAAATAAATAATAATTCATTAAACAACTGAATGCAAAATCATATACGTTGTATTAGTTATTTGTTCTGAGAGCTAAATATGATATATTTCCGTATTATTGAGAATGTGACAGATTTGCAATACACATTTTAGGCCCAATACACAAATTTATTTAAAATTATTTGTTTGAAAATTGTTGAATAACCATTTACAAACTCCTATCTTTAAATAATATTAACAACATTGGTCAAAATCATATAAAAATCCTTAGGTTCTCTTGGGTTCTCTTAGGTTCTCTTAGGTTCTCTGATTAGCAGTACCCGTCAGCGGCGGATGTAAAATTTCAGAAAGGGGTGGGGTGGGGTACCTGTTTTAATCCAAATAGCATAGAAATCAGAGGGCGAAGGGCTAAAAATAGGCATTCAATCTAATATCTAATACCAAGAATTGTTAAATTAAATTAGTCCATTGCATAATTGTTAAAAAAAAAAAGAGGTTGAGAAAGAATTGGACTCTGACATTATTATATAGGCCTATTATTAGTGATGAACCAATTGTCGCCGACAATTGATTGTCGATCGCTAAAACTCTTTCGATTCCGATTATCGATTCCATTTTCTTACAATGGATTGTCGCTGAAAGAAAGGTATTTTGTGTATAGGTATTTATTTTCCTATTTTCACATGTAACATAAACCGTTACTTGTTGTCTTGCATGAAAAAACAGACAGACATTTTGAAATTAAATGCTTTATATTTTGTTTTCAGGAAAAGTTTTCTGAATTTTATGCAGAAAAATTGAAATTTTGTATCTTTTATATTCCATTTTTGATGGACTTTTGTTTTCCGATTTAAATTGATAATCGATCGGTTTACTCTTTCCGATTATTTTCCGATGTACAACACTACCTATTATTATATAAGCCTATTATTCTAAGCCAATTACTAAGTGGTGAATTGATTTCTGTTTACTTTGTCATATGTATTCACAAGATTGATTTATTTATTAATTTATCTTTTGTCGTGATGCTTATACAGAGTTGTTGAAATATTTTCTAATGAACCGGTCATTCGGACCGGTACTAGTCCTAAATCAACCGGTCCGAAAGAATTTTAACTGGTCCGACTTTTTTTTTTAAATAAAAAGTTAATTTCTGCAGTATATACTGTATATTATGAAATACATTACACTATGGAAATGATGGTAATTCAAATATGATTGAATTATCAATTAAATATCCTGTGTCAAATTAGACAGTCATGTTTAAATATTTTGCCGTCTGTCTGCCTGTGTAACTGTAATGTCCGTTTGTTACCATTCAGGACCTTTTCTTTATCCCCCCCCCCCAAAAAAAAAGAAAAAATATCTAAATTCTTTTATTCAATTTTCAATTTCTTTTATTAAACTTGCATGTTTTGTATCTTACATGTATGTCAATTCGTGAGGCCATCGCGTACATGTACATGTATATCTACATGCGTATTGAATTAACACCAAAATGAGAGGGAGACTTTTTACGAATTAAGTTACAGTTCTCGAGAAGAACAAGAATGAATGAATTGGTTTTTTTATTTCGGCACCCTTCAACAAATCGATAAATGTACCAATGTCACCGAAATTAAATGCAGGACTTAACATGTTGCGCCGTGCGATCAACCCTTGCGTAAATGCGCAGTGTCTCTCTGGATTTTTTTATTTATTATAACAATATGTCAATAGTGTATAGTACTAATGGAGATTTTCATAAGAAATAAAAATATCTAGAAAGTAGCATTGATAGGGAAATCAATCCATTTTCCGTGAGAGAGGGAACCCACGGTTCAAGACTAAAATTTTATCGACGATCCACGAATTTTAGTTATGGCAACTATTCTTACGTATTTTGTATTAAGATTAATATTTGTATTATTACGTATTAAGAGTTTAATTGTTGTTTCGATTTATATTTGCGAATTTTCCTAAAATAACAGACAGGAACATCCCATCCCATCCCATCCCATCCCTTTGAAAAAAAAATGAGCATCATGTGCATGGTCAGTTTAGTAATTGCATGTTTAACGAGTAGGACTTTCCGTTTCAAACTTTAATTATTCAGAAAAGTTTGCACATTACTACAATTGGCAGCTCTCATTACCGCAAATATGCGTAATTTAAGTCTGTGTATTTTGATGTAACAATGTTAAACGTCTTCAATTCAAGACGACGTTCGGAAGATCTGTTGTCGAGAATCAATCGGACAATACTTGACATTTGGTCGATTTCTTTTTAAATACATCGAAGAAACGTAAACTGTGATATTTAAATGGACAATATGACTTCCTAAAATATTATGCAGTGGCTAGATATGAAAAAAAAGAAAACGTTTCCTCTTAATTTTTACCGGTCATTCGGACCGGTGAGCTGGCATTACCAACCGGTCATTTCAAATTTTAACCGGTTTTGCCGGTCGGACCGGTTAATTTCAACATCTCTGCTTATATTGAAATGTCATGCCTGCAAGGGCCCATTTTGGTCAATAAACTATCTTATCTTATCTTATAAGCCTTTCAATCATGCGCTTTTATGCTGACTAGTTGACTGTCTGGATTGAAGAACTGATAACTTGTCAATCGAAACAATTGAAATTTTGAGTATGACGGTGATGTATAGGCAAAAGTAATTTTGTTTGAGCATGTTGAGATTCTTACATGAGTCGATTTACTCTGCTAGCTGCTATCTTGCAAGCAAAATAGAAAACAACAGCATATATAGTAAATAGACAAGTGTAAGAATCTCAACCAAGTTTAAGGCAAAAGGTGAGAATTGATGATCCCAAAATTGTCTTGGTGATGCATCTTTTTATTCAACTAAGTTGTGACTCTTATACTAGATCAGATTTAGCATCACTGTTATACCCAAATCTTCATTTAGTACTAGCCTGATAGATACTCAATATTGAATCATATACTTGATATAAGATCCAACTCCAACCTAAGCAGATCTTGAAATAAACATATATTTTTATTCTATTCTAGAACCTTACTTATTCATGGAGATTCATTCGTGGTTATTTCTTACTTCATATTAAAGTGCTTTTTCATTTATTTTTCTGTAGCTTTGCTGGTTCCAGTGGCTGGCTTCACTACCTATATTTGCTATGACTTCAATAAGAGGAGAGTACCATCTGCCTATTCATTCCGTAGCTCATTTGACCACTATGCTGCCATTTCACTACTGTCTCTCATTGGATGGAGTGGACGGAAAGATCTGGACAAGTAATACAACTAGACATGTTGATCAATACAAAAATATAAATGTATATAAAGTAAAATCATTAAGATGAGAAAAGATATAATTAATTTACCTAAATGTAGTAAATGTAGTTAATCTAAATATCAAATGCATATAACAATTTGATTGTTCAATGTAGTATTAATATATGGCCTTGACCCTTTGACCAAAGATAATGCCCTGTCATTGTGATTGTCACTCATTAATAGATGGACAAGCAGACAAAGTACATTTACACTGCAATTCCTGTAGAGGATATATTTTCATCTTGACCCTCATTAATACCTTATGAACACAATAAAGTAGAACCTATTGCGAAAATAAATCAAATCTTCTAATAATTGATAGAAAATGAATCATGATATTTTATAAAATCAATTTCAAATAAAAAAAACCCAGCCAATTAAGATCATCATGTGAATTTCACATGAACTTGGGTATGTGAAATTCATGAAAATTTCACATAACTATATAAGTTTCATATGAAAAATATTTAAGTTCATGCAATTTCAAGGGATTGGTGACATCATTTGATTGTTCCAGAATGCTTTGAGCATGAACTTGTCTTGTTAGTCAGAGAGTGGTCCTGCAAAAATATTTCATAGCAATCAAATGATGTCACACATATGTTTTTGGGCCTCTGGAACTGAGCTACAAATTTTTGGTTCAAAGACGATGTGGAAGGGTCCATCCTATACTAGCTACTAATAAATGCAAAAGAATAAGCTTGGTTTAGGAAAAATAACATTTGCAAATTACAATGAAGTGGTAATTACATAGTAAAAGTTGTATAAAATGGAGAAACATAATTTATATTAAATTATTTTACAGATCAACAAAAAATATCAAGAAAGTTCAGGAAGAAACTTTGCTAGAGAGAATTAAGATGAATGCAGAGACTGAATATGGAAAAACTTACAATTTCTCAGAAATAAAATCAAGAGAAGACTTTGTACAGCAGCATCCGCTTACTTTCATCAGTCATTACAAATCCTACGTGGATAAAATGATGGAAGGGAAGGATGACATATTGACCAAGGATAAACCAATCATATTCGCTGTTACATCAGGGACTTCAGGAACCTCTAGTGTGTTACCTATGACTCAACGGCAGCGTATTAATTTCTTTGTACAAGGAGTAGCGGTAGTGTATCACAGTATGTTACAAGCATTCCCGGATAGTAGAAAACTTCAGAAAAGTTTAAAGTTCTTTTACACCCCCCGTTGGAGGACATGTGAAGCAGGGGTACCTGTAGGTCCTAACTCATCCTCACCCACCAATACAAGGCAACTTCTCAATGTTTATTCAACACCCAAAGCTGGGTTCGAAATCTTATCTGAACCGGAAGCATTATACATTCACTTACTATTTGGAATGAAAGACAAACACATTGGTATGCTGGAGGCAAATTTCTCATCAATTATTTTGTCTTCATTCAAGGCATTGGATATTCACTGGAAAGACATCATTGAAGACATTGAGAAAGGGAGAGTAAATCCTAATTTGAAAATAGATGATGACGTTCGTAATGAACTAGATAAAGTATTGAAACCTGATTCATCTAGAGCTCAGGAGCTTAGGGAAGCCTTTGAAGGTGGACCTATAGGTCTTGCAAAACGTATCTGGCCCAACTGCCACTTAATGCTTGCTGCAGATTCAGGGTCGTTTGAACTGCCGGCAAATATTCTACGAGAGACCTACTGTAAGAATCTTCCTATATACTCTCCCTTGTATGCTGCATCCGAAGGTTTGCTTGGAGTAAATGTTTGGCCATTGAAGCATCCCAGTCATTATTTGCTGGCTCCCAAGTCAATGTTCTTTGAGTTCATCCCCGTAGAGCATTGTAAAGAAGACCAGCCTGCCACTCTATTTTTAGATCAGGTATGATGAAAATTTTCATTCAGTCATGTACATGTATCAATATTGTACATAGCTTTCTACCTGTCTTTAATATTTTCCTCTCGGACCAAAATGACTGATTCACTTACAGTCTTGATTCGGAACATGTTACAAGTTTGACAAATAAGTCTTCAAACACAGTTTAAGCTAGTCTTCAGAAATAAAACATTATTTTCGTTTGAAGTAAAAAATAGATACATAAGTTTATATCTTTCAAAGTATGATGACTGGTATCGTTAAAATTAAACCTTCATTGTATGGTATTACAAGTACATTGTGTATATCTATTCTAGGTACAACTTGGTGAAGAGTATGAGTTGGTCATATCAACAGCAGGCGGATTTTGGCGTTACAGATTTGGTGACGTTGTCAGAGTGACTGGGTTTTACAACCAATGTCCTATTATAGAGTTCATGTACAGGTAAAACTGTTTAATAAAGTAATTACTGTAAGCATACATACAAAGTTTGGAAAAAATGGGGTAAAATTGGGCAAAGGAACATAATAGCGTAATCATGAATTTGTGCACTTAAGGTGGGTTCCTACTCGAACCGTTATAGGTTTTTCCTTCCATGCAGTATGTTTGGAGCGATATATTGATCATTTATAAAAATGTATACCTGTATGTGATTTTTCTTCATCTATGGACATTATCTTATGAAATTATGCAATATGAACAACTTCCATCAGGTATTTTATGCAAAAAGATGGATATAGTTACCGGTATATTCTTAGTTGAAAAATCGATGAAATTGTAATGGGGTACCCTTATCTTTGGAGCGATATCTCGATTATTTATAAAGCTGTATCCCTGTATGTGATTTTTTTCACAATCTATATACATTATAATATGAAATAATGCAAAATGAAGAACTTCCATCCGGTATTTCATGCAAAAAAGTGGGATATATTATATATTCTTGTTGAAATTGCGATGAAATTATAAAGGGGTACCCTTATGTTTTGAGCCATATCTTGATCATTTATAAAATTGTGTACCTGTTTGTGTTTTTTTCTTCATCTACATACATAATAATATGAAATATTGCAAAACGAAAAAAATTCATCTGTTTTTTTCCGCAAAAAGTTGGATTTAGTATATATTATTGGTTTAAAATGTCATGAAATTATAAGGGGTACCCTTATGTTTGGAGACTTATCATGCTCAGATTTATGTTTGAATTTTATTTTATGTGTTACATTTCCTCTATATGACTTGTTATCATAAAATAAAACAAAACAAATAAACATATTATTATCATAACTGAATTTGGAGGGTTCAAAAGCATATGCTGGATATTTGATATTCCTCAATCTGAATGTGCAAGGGTACCTTTTTATAATGTACTGCATCTTTGATGAAAAAAAAAAAAATACATATCAATGTCCGTGTTTTATTTCTCATTTGGACCATAGTGCTTAGGAAAAAACCCTAAAATACAAATTTCATCTGTTAATTCTTTGAGTAGGGAACCACCTTAATGTATTTTCCATAATTATGTATGACAGAAAAAATGTTTAGCGTAGTCTTAAATAAGCAGTCTTGATGGCACTAACTCTGCTAAAATATGTACACATACAATATTCTCAAAGAACCAAGCAAAAAAAAAAAAATGTGCGAAGTGTATTTTTATACAAGTTTCTCAGATTTGCAAACCATACTCTTATTGAATATTACATATTCTTTTTATTTTTCAAATTATAAAGTGAGCATGGATACTTGCTTGTAAATTTGTGATCTTTTACAGACAAGGACAGTTTTTGAATGTCAGAGGTGAAAAAACATCGGAATCATCGTTTTATCAGGCGTTGAGTAAAGCATGCGAGTCATGGTCGGATATCAAACTTGTCGATTACTGCTGTTGTGAGAGCATCTTAATCGATGATCAAGGTACTTGTAAACTTGTAGAAATCTTTTCATTTGAGCAATCTTTCCAATTTTTTTAAACATATTGGAATTTTCATGCATTTCATTTTTTAATGTATTATTGTTAGGATCCTCGTGGAAGTCTTATGCCCCGACCTATTATGTGTTCCTGGAGTTGGATGGCTCTGGAAAGCTGACAGCAGAACAAAAGAATAAGGTACAACAAATTTTAATTGGATGTATGCTTCATACATTATATTTCAATGAAGTGACGAAGTGATTTTAAGTAGAGGAATTCAAACCTTTGTGATACCTTTGACTAGCGAAAAAGAGTTAGTGCAGGTGACATTTTTCTTTAAGTGACCTTGACCTTGAAACATACTAAACTTTTCTCACCAAACCTGTCATTCAGGCTTGTCAAATGCAGCAAATAAATTTCCATTGTTGTGTTAACTATACTATTCAAGAACAGGAGTATCTCCTTCATATATTTGACCCCAAAGTGTGTCCTTGAAGTTGACCTTAACCTTCATTTGGTTATGAGTCTTTGACTATGTTCATACTCATTCTTCCCTTTTAGTTATTAGTATAACGTTTATCAAGTATGGAAATATTCTTACCAGACAGACAGATGGACAAAAGAGAAAGCTTTCCCATATGTTGCTTCTTCTTTGCATAGCTTTTGTGGCCTATTTACATACAATTTTTGCACATTTTTTTTTCAGATCGATGAGATTTTGGCTGAGCAGTCGTATGTTTACAAGTCCTTCAGAAATAAAGGAAGTATACGTCCCATGGTGGTTAAAATTGTACGACCAGGAACATTCAAAGAGCTGAGAGAGTTCACCATAGAGACTACCACTGCATCAGCAAACCAGTACAAGATCCCCAGAACACTCAAACGAAAGGAGGCTGTGAACTTTGTGCTAGACAGAGTGATTAAGGGGGATTGAATGACCTTGATACAATGTCATGGACTTATTTATTTCTTTAAATTTTTGTGTGTGTAGACAAATGAAACAGTCTACGTGCCTTTTGTGATTGTTCCAAGAACAATTTGCATTATAGTGAACTTGATATAATGTTATAGACTTAGTTATTTCTTTAAAATGTGTGTGTTGACAACTGACATATACATGTATTACACTTCTTTTGTGTTTTTTTTTTTATCACATTCACAAAGGCCAAGAACAGAAATAACACCAATATGTACTTCTACACTTACGGTAATTTGGTATGGAATTGTATTTATCTCATGAATGTTGTTAAAAGTGGATTTTTTGTTCATTCATATTGAAGGATTTTTTGACTCTGAGTGAAAATATTTTCGATATCAGTCACCTCAAACCTTTCTCTTTGCATTTGTAGAATGATTATAAATGTTTTATAACGATGAAAGAAAATCCAAATCATGTGATATGATTTATTGAAGTATGACCTTAAACAGTCATCTTTTGAATTAAAATATCTTTTTTTTTAATGACAAAACTCAAAACATGTTTGGCACAATAAACAAAACACTATATCTTCTGATTACGATTTAAAGCAAATACAATAGACGTAATAATAATGTGAATATCGTTATTAGTCAACTGCTTTGCCAAAGTGTACAAATATCAACAATAACAATACAAAATGCAATACTATTGAGAAATGTACAAGATGTGTGTTAGTAACATAACACTCAAAATGTCATGTAAAATATTGTACATGAACTTGAATTCTACATGAAATACAATAAATAAATGGACGTTTAAAACATGTTTTTAATTGTCACATAACAAAGACCGGTAAAGCTCAACAGCACATAGATGTAGTGGCAAAGTGACCTAATCGGCTGATTCAATCAAGTGACCAAAACAATTCGATAAAATTTGAAGGGTTGACTGATGGTGATTGAATGTTCAGTAATTAGAATAAATACCACACATGCAAATCTGGCTTGGCCGCCCTACTGAATACTTGTTACCTGTAATTTTATACATGTATAGTTT
This sequence comes from Pinctada imbricata, assembly GCA_033119305.1. NCBI lineage: Eukaryota > Metazoa > Mollusca > Bivalvia > Pterioida > Pteriidae > Pinctada > Pinctada imbricata. The sequence goes on along the minus strand of VSWD01000006.1, from coordinate 34,973,640 downwards.
ATTTCCCTCTGACAGAATTTAATTCCTCTGATGACCTGGTGAAAATAAGCTCAGTCCGGTCAGGTCAGTTTGCTACAACCAATAAATGTCCCACATAGTACCTGTTGGCCGCATTTTACATTATGATACTGAAATAAATAGTCTGTTTAACAAATCATTGACGGGCCATTTGAATATGATGTCAAAATGTACGCGTCTGTCAAGGTACAATGTTGGACATTCTGCAATTGATAGTTACATGTATGTACGTGCCAATGGATATGTTCATGAAATGGGAAAAAATGTGATTTTAGATAAGTCTAAAGAAAAGAGCAAAATAACGCAGAAGAAATATGGTGCATAAATTTTCCCCTCTGCAATACAAAAATAACTATCTGAACCTAAAAATAGGTTTACATTTTTGGTGGTATTTGATACAGAATTTTTGTATTAAAATCCTTATACATTTATAAAATTTCTTAGTCCAATCCATTCCCTTAGAATTCTAAAGCAAGGTGAGGTCATCGAATCTAGTAAACAATCTGTTCGTATTGGAAGCAATATTAAAGTGGTTTACCAGAACACTTATTATGCATAATTGGTCAGTACACTTCTTGAATAAACTGAGGACTAGACCAGTGGATTTCATGTAATACTTCAATAAATACTTTATCATGTACATGTACATGTATGTTTAAAATGCTATGTTAGCTTAAAAACACATGTACAATGTCATGTATACCAGAGAAAAATTTCCACTACATCAGTTCAAAGACGTTCTTGCGACACACATGATACAAAACATATATATACAGCGATGCAGTTACGTACATTATGTTTTTTTTAACATATACCATAAACCACAATACATGTACTACTATGAACAATCTCGAGAAACGATGGAAGAATGAAGAGTTTCGTTACAATGTAATGGAACCATACTAACCAAGTGCTGAATGGAAGCCAACTTTCCACTATATACTATACTTCTGATTGCACCCCTAACAAAAAGCATATAACTATTACTATATCATATATTACATATGAATAATAAATATGATATTTCTGGTGTAGATGGCCGGACTAGAGAAACATCATAACTATAATAAAGAAACGTACACGAATACGATATCTGTTCAATATGAATACATTTTTTAAACACAAACATGTAGTAAATACGATAATATTCTATAACTTACATATGTATTTACATTTACGTATGTTTTTTACGATCTGTTTACAATGATGTTCGGTACTCTACAACAATACTTTAAATATATACTTCACTTTGAATTTTGTTTCTCTTTTAATGCACCAACAAATAAAAACGCACCACTGATCAAACAATTTCCCTTACAACACGCATGTATCCATACAATTTTGAAAAAAAAAACCCAAAAGTACTCGTACATTAAATCACACATATAAGCTACCGGTAAATGTACAATACTCTGTATTTCTGCAAAGAACAGTGGTAGTATGTGTAATAATGAAAAATGTTTATGATGATATTAAGACACATAAATTTATTGCTATAACCTGGGGCTAGATAAATTTATGATTGGAGTTAATTTGAGTCACTTCACATAAAACAAAAGCTGAATTGCTCTTTACTGAAGTAGAACGTTTAAGTAAAAGGGCTATTTGTGAAATAAGAAAATACTTCTAAATTGTCAAAGTTTCATAATGTAATAATGGGGCTCACAAAGATACTCCTAGGTTTATTCATCTTTGACAGTTTTTACTATCGGTTAATTACCTGTTAGGGACTTGCATGTAATTCCCCTTAATTTAATAACTCATTTTATGTGTATGCCAGGTACATGACAAGTAGCTTAGCAAACCCTATTGAAATAAAGTGAAAAATTCAAATAGGCCTCACAGAATTTATGTAAACTTTGGTGTGTAAGGATCATGTTTTTCCTGCAGTTGGCTTGGCATCATGTGACCTTGACCTTTGTTAAGTAATGTACTTCATCATAATTGACTAAGGTATACCATGGGTAATGATAAAAAATATGCAAACATTGAAAAATTAACTTTCGATACAGACAACCAGAAAGATGGGAAATGCGTGACAAAGTTAACCCTGTGTGCCACAGTAACTTTGAAAATGTGTGACAAAGTTAACCCTGTGTGCCACAGTAACTTTGAAAATGCGTGACAAATTTAACCCTGTGTGCCACAGTAACTTTACTTACCAAACAACACAAAATGATTGTCAATGACCATAGCGGAAAGCAGACAAGTAATGTCAAGTTCCACTACTGAAAAGTAGGAATATCAGAATACATGTAAATGTATATGGAATGTTAATGGGCTTCAATGTACATGTAAACAGTCATAAAAGCTTCTTGTTAATTGTTTCTTATTTATGATAAGAACATTTGAAGCTTTGTAGATCTGAATGATTCCTTCATCCATCCCTACATGAATGAAGAATTATAGTATAATATGACTTAATAAATTCAAATCATACAAACTCAATCTCAATCTTGAATCTTTTTGAAAATAAAAATTTGTTAAGACTGATAAACATACATGTCATGAACGAGACTTGCGCGCATCAATCATCAAGAGAGTACAATACTTAGAATGTAAAGCAATTGGTACTTTTTGCATCATTCTATGAAAACAACAAATTTATACATATTGATCCATGTTTGAACAAGTAACAAATTTTGCACACTTCTACTTGAGAACTGTTTTACACTGCATACACAATAAGTGAAATTTTCGTTGCTTTAATTACTTGTCTAAAAAGGTATCAACAAAGCATTTTTTTCTTTTCATTGGAAAGACTAAGGAATTAATATCCCATTGTTCGGAGTATAAATCTACCTCTTTAGAAAAAAGAAAATAAAAATAATGAGGTAGGCTATACTCATCACTTACTTATAAAAGATAACATTTGAAATCCTCAACAAAAAACATTTGCATATTTCTCTGTATTTTTGGCAAGTATACATGCACAAACCAAATATCAGAATTTTCAGCAAGTTCCAAGCATTGTAAAGCCTGAAGTCATTTTCATAGCTCAGAATCATTTGCCAGCTCTAAATATTGTAAGGTCAATGAATACTAACTTTTATTGTTAGAAATTGTAGCATTAGAATTATAGGGATAAAATAAAACGCTTTACCAAAGAACAAATTTTATGATCATTACAGTTTACCGTATAAAATAATTTGCATATTCAAAAGATGAGGCTTTCAATTTTCTTGGAAAATCGGATAGTTTTGTTTTCGAAAAAGTTGCAAAACCCACAGATTTTTTTAAGACATAAACTGTTTCATTGATTCATCTCTAAGTTTTATCTCTCAAATAAAAGACTTTTATTTTGAATTAATTTGCCTTTTTGACATAATAGAAAAATAAATGATGTCAGTTTAAAAACAATTTTGTAGAAATTTTTTTCAAAATCTCTATTGATGTAAAAAGAATATTTCAAAATCTTATGCAGAGTTCATATATCACTCTAGAAATACCTCATGTGGAATTAAGAGGATGACTGTATATTCAAAGCTTGGTTAAGATTTTTTCAAACTACCAGATCCTTATCTGTTATTTTTCAAATCTCTAGGGCATTGAGCAAATGAATCTACGATACCTGCCTATCTTTGACAAAAAGTGACCATCAAATTTATAAATTGCTTGAATTGCAATTAAAGAGGTAGGACAAAAATAAAATATCTCTTTTACTCTGAGCGCAAAGCTGAAGGACATACTAGCTTGACATAAAGATAGGTAACTTACATGTAGAAATGCAATAAGTGAATTTTCATGAAAATGAGCATCAGGAGAAAAAAATATTGTTCATCTAAAAAAAAAGAATTTATCTTTTGAAAAGCAAAGAAAAACCTTATGTGAAAATGGTTAAAGAGATACACTGAAGCTTCCTACATAATTGTACCTGCAAAATTTTAGCATGTGAAAAAAGCAACGTTTTAGAATTACATATGGACATGTTAAACGTTAAAATATAAAACATTACACTACAATGACTTCAATAAGAGAAAAATTTCACATTGCATAGAGATTTACAGTCATCGTAGAGACTATCATACCTTCCTATTTTAGAACAAAGGATTTCTATGAAATTTAGAAGGATATAAGAGATAAGGGGTTCAAACATTACAAATATGTTCTTCGACACATTCCCCCCAAAATCTTTAATACAAGAGCATAAAAAATTTCATAATAAGCCATTCTGAGATGATAGATAACATTTGCTTGCCTTCTTCTCGACTGATCTTGCAAACAAAGATCATTTAAGAATAAAAAATTCTACAAGCATGTTGGGGTGAAAATAAATTAATCAGAATCTTTGGTTATCTCATGCTAAATTTGTGGATGCTAAAGGTTACTATTTTTTATGATATTAAGTCCAAAATACTCATACTTGATTGTGTATACATACTTCGCAGTAATACATGTACATATCATAAATAAAATTTTTAATTTGATAATGCTGCTAAGTGTTTGAATGTTTGATGTCTCGCTTATTGATGGCAGTGTAAATATTGTTAATATCCAGGCTTCGATTATGTTTTTTTTTATCAAAATGCGTAAATAGAAAAATTTGTATTTCAGTTCATCAACATTGGATTTTTTCTTACATTCACTACATTTTAAAGCATTAGTATTTGTTTTGAAACAAATACATGGAAATTTCGTTTGTAGAATAAAAGATGAAGTATCTCTTCCAAATATAACAAAATACAGAAATAACTCGCAAGTTCTACAATCAGAAAAATCTAACATTTTAATATATCACTATAAAAATCAATACAGTTAGGTGACATTTTTTTTTTACATATAAATAATAATAAAAAGATTTCTGGATTGTAAATAAACAATATCAATCAACATAATCACAGTCTAAACAGAAATCAAGTCTTGAATTCCAGCAAAGAAAAATCTAAAATCATCACTCATCAAGCTTAGCCAAATTCACAGCTCATTCTAAATCAAACGCACTATATAAAGACTCGCTCAAACCACAGCACTATTAATTTACATACAATTTACATACAGAACTTGAAAATAAATAAAATATTTGAAGTGAAGAAAAATTATTGCTACTTGAGATCAAAGCCATATGGTGGGCGCGTTAAATGTGGAGCAGGTCCGTACGAACTTTGTCGAGAGCACTTTCTGGTTAAATCGTCGTATGATCCACCAAGAAGAAAGCAAACTAAAATCACAGTCATATTATCACATCCTAGTCCTCCCATCTGACAGTCTGGGGCCAAACATCGCATCATCAACTCTTCACAGATCTGTTCAACATACAGTAACATAATCTTATTATGTACACACTGTATCAATATTTATGTAAGAGGTATATGACTTTGTTCACTTACATGTAAAAGAGATTTAAATTTATTGCTACAGTTTTGTATTTCATAGGAAGTTAATGAAATGACATTTTCAAATTTATACTTTTGAAATCATTTTAATAAAACCGTACTGAAATTTTCAATAATGGTTTTCAGAACAAGTACCAAAATCTAAGGGGCATTATAATTTTGCATGTGAGCATATTGCAAACCTACATGTAATTTGAATTAAAATTATGTGCATGAAGTCTAATGTGAATTACAATTAATGTGTAATTTTCTAAACAAGGCATCAGAAAGAAAGTTAAGAACATACTATTTCAGGTTCCATCCTCTGAGCTATTCTGACTCTTACAAAATCCACAACTTCCTGATTGGTTAATACATCCCAAATCCCATCACAGGCTATAATAAGAAACTCGTGGTCTGGTGTGATTGTTTTTTCGATGACATCTGGATAAGCTAGATTATGAAAATTGTAAATGGAATAAAAGTACATGTATTTGTATCCATGACTTCAATTAAATGTAAAATACATGCGTATTACAATTCTAGTAAACTTACCTTCAATGAAATGCTGATATTAAATACTTCTTAACACTTTTAAAAGTAACTGGGAAGAATACTTGTGACTCAGAATCCTTATATCAGTACTAATGATTATGTAATTTTCATACATGTGTCTTTTATTTCAATTTACCTTACCTGTAACTATCTGCTCCTCTGGAGGTTTCTTATCATTCTTTTTGAACACAAAATCACCAAGAGCTCTTGACAAGGCTAAATTACCTGTAGAATGATATAAAGTATATTAATGCAAAGATACAGCAGTCTTTATAAATGTATGTGCAATTTATATACATGTACATGTACATGAAAATATTACATAATTTATGAAAAGCAGTATTTCTTTATAAAGAACTTTTTAGTTTTTGCTAACTACATTTAAATTTCTTCTTTAAATTCCATTAAGATGCATTTATTGTATATTGCATCTTCAATTTCCAAAGATGCTAAGAGTCTTATTTAAGACATTTCTGTAAATAAAAACACAAACAATCTTTTTACACAAATTTTCGGCCCCTTGGCCTTTATCAAGTGTAAAAACGACAAAGTATAAAAACGACAAAGTACTTTGTAGTACAACATACAATAATGTCAACCTGTAAATAACTATATGGTGGTGATGATGGCATGAAGATAAAATTTCTAAAAATCAAATTCATTATACATGAAAAACAGACAAAACAACAAACCATTAACTCTGTTAAATTCCACCCATCCCCCTGCTGCTATGATTCGTCGAGATTCTGAGTCATTCCCTGGTTTATGGTCAAAGGACAGTTGTTCTACCTGACCTCTAACACTGGCCACTGCTCTGGAATCACCTACATTACCCTGGGTAAATAATTCACATGTAAATGAAGATTTTTTTTCTTTATCCTTACATTACCCTGGAAAAATAATTCACATGTAATTTGAGATGTTTATTCCACATGTATGTACTTAAGAAATGATTGTTATTCAGATGGTTGTTACGGGGAATTCATATTACCATCTGGATTTTGATAAATTGAAAGACGCCCGGTAACAGCTTTTTAAATTGAAGGAGTCATATGCTTGTTCACTGCAGATTCTACACAATTTGTTAATTATTCCAAACGCTCCATTTTTGCTCCTAAACATTATGCGTTATTACAGTTCCAGACAGGTAATATGGTCTGATATACCTTGTCTGGAATTTATATTTCCCAAGCTGAAGGCAAATATAAATTCCAGACAAGGTATATCAGACCAAATAATCTGTCTGGAACCGTAATAACATTTTTGTCATACTGCAAATTACTTCTATAAATTGTCATTTCAAAATGGCATCAACAGTAAAATTTCCAACTTTTTTATTTGTTGATGGATAATAAAATTTTCTTCACAATTAAAAAGATTGTAACTGTAAATGGTTTATTCAAAATGATTAGCAGAAAAATAAGATTAAAGAACCTGAAGCGAGAGGAAAAGTTAAAACGTTTGAACGTTTTTACGGGAAATGCTTGCTATGACATCAAGAAACAATAAGGTATCCGTGACGTCACAAAGTTCCATATTTACGGCTGCAGACAGGTACATAGTCTCATAATTACGGCTAAACAACCAACGAGATTCCTAGAAATTTATTTGCAGTGTGACAAAATTCAGTGTAACTGCCATTACTTTGACCCTAAGGTCATAAGATAAAACTTACAAAAATAAATGAGGTAAAAGTTGACAGTGTTTTGAATATTTTCCCTGACATGGTTGCCATAGCACTTTCTATATAGACATGACCTCAGACAGTGCAGTGCATGTATTTTAAATATTGTTTTCATTTTCTTGCATGAACATTGACGGCGGGTGCGGCTAGCCAACAGGGGATGCTTACACCTCCCAGGCACCTGGTCCCACCTCGAGCTTGCTAGGGGTCCGTCGATGCTCAATTTGGTGCTCTGTTGTGAGTGCTGTTGAGATTATCGTCAGGATCTTATTTAATTCATTAGACTGTCTCCTATCCATTATTCCATAACTTTACCTTAAAAGTTTATAATTTTATTTCATATACCACTCTTTAACCTGTGTATCATGAAATAATTTCAAATTGTACAACTCATAATTTTCTTTTCATTTGACATCTGATTACTACTACGTCACAAAGGGAGATAAAATAGTATTAACTCATAATAGATATGTTATATATACATACACAGAAAATCTTATTCCCACGTAGAATAACAATGACAGCAGTAGAGCCAGCTAATTCTTCTTTCATGGTTTCATCTGTAACAAAAAAAAAAACCCAACAAATTCATAAACATAGACACCATCTAATAAGGACTCAACTCATATCATACACTTCTTTTCTGTTTAAAAACCTTATCATTATAAAATACTTTGTATTAGTTGGATGACTATTAAACATCATCTCTGCAAACCAAGATCCTTATTTGTTTTCTCTTATCAGTCATATTCACATACAAGTAGGTGTATTTAAGACACTTTACAATTCATTGCACAAGATTCTGCATGAAACAGTTGGAAACAGTTGGAAGTTTGAAAGAAAGCAAAGATGACACAATAATTTATGAAGTTTGCTCCAAATCCCACTTGATGAGAATCATTCCAAGGAATGCATGTGTCGCCTGCGAAACATAGCAACACCCAGGAATCACTTTTATAGGGTGTGACATCCAAGTGTGACAGACAGACAGACAGACAGACAGACAGACAGACAGACAGACAGACGGACAACGGACAAAGTGATCCCTAAGTGTCGCTATGCTTCCGGGCGACACAAAAATGAAAGTCCTCTATGTTCAAGGTCTTGTTGAGGTTGTGGAAATACTAAACTTAACATTACAAGAATTGGTGATTTTTTCCCATGATAAGCAGAAAATCTGATAAAACATTAAAATGGTGCAATCAAATATCATGTAACAAATACATACATGTAAACTACAATACAGCAATTTTTAGTATCTTACATACAAAAATGTACTTTTTGTTATTTTATATACCTTTTGTTACTTTTATATGCCTTTTATTTTTTATGCCTTTTGTTCTTTTTATATGCCTTATGTTATTTTATATGCCTTTGTTATTTTATATGCCTTTGTTATTTTATATGCCTTTTGTTATCTCATATGCTTTTTGTGACCATAAAGTCCTTTTGTTATCTTAAGCTTGCATACTTAAAATAACTTTCTTAAATACCCTTAAGAGGGTATGAGCGTGAACAAATCAAACGTAAACCGTGTCGATGTCGTAAAGAAAACAAAATCGGAAAACTTACTGAACTAAAGGTTGAATATACCTCCAGATTAATGAGCAATGCATTTCGAATGACGAGCAATATATATCCTTGCTTAAATCTAAAATACACTTCTATCACGACATTGTTTTACCCTTGGCATATAGTTTACGTCATCAGCGGGAGTTTATTTGACGTCATACTGAATTATGACGTTGTAATATTTTTTCCGCGAATTATTATGAAAGCGCTTTGTGCAGTCCGATAATCCAGTTTGTCTTATATTATTTCACGCCATGACAAATTTAATTTGATTGCGAATGAAATGAGTAAGTTAATACTTCAAATATTTTATCCTGATTTTGTATGCCTTCGGTTTCATCGATTTTGTACTGTAGACAGGGATATGGTCATTATCCATATTTGTCATTCTTGCATAAAAAAGACACAAATTAATTCAAAAGAATGATTATATTTTATAGTTCAAGTTGACGATGCGGCGTTTCTGACCACGCAATTTACCTCAAATATTGAAAACATGTAAAACTAATTTATCTTGAAAGTACTTTTCTTTCATTTACAAATGGTATTTGTTATAATGATTTAGCTAGAATTAATATCACGAGGCCTATTGATTAGTAGTTGTAATAAGTGAACATGACGACCGACTGTCAAATCATCAAAAGGACCAAAGATCACGTACATGTACGTTGTAAAACAAATCGATCCGAAGGACTCCGAAAACACACTTCCCATTGTACGCCCTATTTAAAAGGGAATTATTCTGTTTCAATTTCACTAAAGTATGATATAACGACATTCATTGAAGAGAACATCTGCAGGAAATCAAAGCGGAAGACAGGGTGTGCGTTTACTAGTCCTTTCCTATCATACCAACACCAACACCCCCCCCCCCCCTTCTTATCCCAGCACTTATTAAAACGAAACTAGAAATGTGCTTCAGCTAACTTTAGATAAATTGTTTCAAAGCAAACTTATCAAGAGATTAAGAGATCCTTCGTATCGTTGTTCTACTAAAGTCGCTTAATTTTTTTTAATCTGGTGCAATATGTACATGATGTACGAATGTCAAAACTACATGTACATGAATAAATAGATACGTGTAGATCAATTTTGAGAGAAATGATATACAGAAGAAGCATACAGATAAGAATCCAAAACATCCATTTTTTTCTCATTCACTGAGATTAACAGTACACAATAACGCCGAGCATTACCTAAAGTGAGCGTCACGATGTACTCTACGTCAGGTTACGTTGTCGGTGCTTAAAAGCGATAAGTGTTGGGAAAATGAATGAGAAATTGATCAGAATATGACTCAGTCTGAAGTCCAGATTATAAGAAATCTCAGATAAAATGTATAGATGTATAACAACTTCCCATTTTAAATCATAAACAACGCATTTATCATATCCAGAGGCTTGGTCAGAGGAATTCTAAGCTAAATTTCTTTAAAACGGCTACACTCTTTTTTCTATAAATTATTTTTTCATCTTTAGCATGTATCACTAGATGATAAAAGATACATTTTATCAAAATTCTATTATGCCAACCACTTCGAAAATGAATGTTTTTAAACTTTTCATACAATTTTTACTGTCAAAAATGGGATGAAACAAATGTCCTTCTCCAGCATGGTTACCATAGCAACAAAATTTTTTTTCGAAAATGATAAATTTACTTCATTTGCTACGTGAATGGATAAAAATTTACTTCGTATTGCATTATGTTGATTTGTAAAATGAAGTCCAAAGTTGGGACATTGTTTTAGAAAAAAAATGTGCAGAGTTACCTCCCTTTTTTGTCGGGGTATAGGGTACAAACGGCTACACTCTTTTTTTCATGAAATATTGCAATCGATGAAGGAAGGGATATTCTTTTATATGTAGACAATTATTTTCAATTTCTATTATTCCCTGAAAATGCGGTTCACACTCATACCCCCTTAAGTTAACTTATATGTACATACCTTTTAACATTTCAGTGTCCAGAGATAAGAATCCTTGTCTAATTGCCTCTGGTGTGTTTCCCTGAGCTGAATAAAATAACAATTTATTAAAATTTGTTTATCCTGTACAAAATGGTATCTACATCACCAATGCGTGCACAAAATAAATTGACATTTTTTTATCTAGCCTCTTTTTCTGCTGAGGAAGATTCAATATTGTGAATAAGCTCAAAATGCATCCAAGATGCAAAATGCCGAGTTGCAAAACTGGAATGTAAGTATGAATATGCAGACTAACATGAAATGTGTATGGTTTGTAACAACATTTTGTGGTCCTAAATGAAAATTTCTGGATCAAGAAATGGTCTTCTCTTTATTCTATATCAGCGTGTAATATATTTTCAAGGATACAGATTTTCAATCTCATCATACAGAATACTTTATGTCCTTTTTTTCTTGTTTACATGGTATCATCATTGACCTTTTGACCCAAAAATTAATGGCAAGTTTCATGATTATAGGTGCAATACAGGCTCAAAAATGGTCTGGAAACCATTTTCAATTACGTAAGTCCTGTGACCTTGATCTTTGACCCTTTGACCCCTAAATCAAAAGTGGTCATTTTCTATTCACTGGAAACATTTCTGGCAAGTACATGATTATAGGTGCAATACAGGCTCAAATTCAGTCGGGAAACCATTTTTAATCATCTTAGTCCTGTGACCTTGACCTTTGACCTTCTAACCCCAAAATTGATAGTGGTCATCCTTGATCCATGGGAAACATTTCTGGCAAGCTTCATGATTATAATTGCAATACAGGCTGAAATAAGGTCCGGAAACCACTTTCAATCATCGGAGTCCTGTGACCTTGACCTTTGACCTTTTGACCCAAAAAATCAATAGGGGTCATTCTTGATTCATGGGAATCATTATTGGCAAGTTTCATGACTTAAGGTGCAATACAGGCTAAAATATGGCCAGGAAACCATTTTCAATCATCAGAGTCCTGTGACCTTGACCTTTGACCTTTTGACCCCAAAATCAAAAGTGGTCATTTTCTATTCACAGGAAACATTTCTGGCAAGTTACATGATTATAGGTGCAATACAGGCTGAAATATGGTCCGAAAACCAATTTCAATCAACAGAGTCCTGTGACCTTGACCTTTGACCTTTTGACCCCAAAATCAATAGGCCTCATCCTTGATTCAAGGGAAACATTTCTGGCAAGTTTCATGATTATAGGTGCAATACAGGCTGAAATATGGTCCGGAAACCATTTTCAATCATCTGAGTCCTGTGACCTTGACCTTTGACCTTTTGACCCCAAAATCAATAGGCCTCATCCTTGATTCAAGGGAAACATTTCTGGCAAGTTTCATGATTATAGGTGCAATACAGGCTGAAATATGGTCCGGAAACCATTTTCAATCATCTGAGTCCTGTGACCTTGACCTTCGACCTTTTGACCCCAAAATCAATAGGGCTCATCCTTGACTAATGGTGAGTAAGTGTATGAAGTTTCATTGTTATAGCCTCTTTCGTAGTTGACTTATAGTCCGGAAACCAATTGTTGACGCCCTCCCGCCCGCCCGCCCAACCGCCCGCCCAGACGCCCGCCCGCCCGCCCGTCTCACATCAAATTAAGAGCCGAGTTTTGCAACTCGGCTAAAAACGTATTATGATTGTTTTAATGATAGATAATTCATCACAATTTGTGAATTCAGGTAACATGTATATTAATTAAGGCATACATGTACATGTACATGTATATTATACAACCTTTTTTTATACAAAGAGTCATCTTTTTGCATTTGACATCAAGATTCATAACCTAAAAAGTCCCAAATTGAGTAATTCTAAAAAAAACTTTCTGCTAAAAATCAGTAAATTATAGATGCTAACAAGAGGCTTGAATGGGCCAGCCTATCCTGTTCACCTGAGTTCCATGAAGCTCAATAAAGCAAATTCATGCACAAATCTTAATATAACCTTTCAAATTGAATAAAATATTTTTTTGCAGCCACTGCACTGTAACAGAAAATTGGTCATACCATATTGTGGTTGTGAAATGATTTTTTTATGTAGATTCTGTCCAGAATACTGTGCTACCTTTGGTCCTGAAAAAGAGATAAAAAAATAATTACCATCTTAGTTCACATGTTAAACTAAATGTAGTATCTGCAAACAAACAAAAAAATTAGTATCAATATTTGCATTTTACTTTAAGGAGCTGATAAGATAAGGGCTGTATTTAGCCCTGAATCTCATCAAGTATTTCTTCAACACAATGATCTTTACGCAAGAAAAACTTGATGATTACTCAAATGTAATGTATTTGGAGATTTCTCATACAACTTTTATTTTGGTAAGCTTATTTCTAGACACTTATATTACAGTCCAAAGAGTAGGGGGTAGCCATGTTGAAAAGAAGCTAATATCGATCAAAAACGTTGAAAATTTAGAACAATCTGGCTAATATGGATATCCTTAAACTTTAAAACATAGTTATAGTCTAAACAAGATACTAGAAATTAAATTCAAAAGACTGGTCTCAATTTTATCCATTAATTTTAAAATCTTCAATCTGAAATATGGTTGTATTTTGTATTCATTGACTACAAAGTAGGCATTTTACCGCGAAATACACAATGTGTAGAAATAAACTGCACACTCCTGTTTAATTCATTCCAAAATCTTGTGCATTTCATTTTAACAAGTTTAGAATAAATAAATGAATGACTTTAGAAGGGAAAAAAAATAAATTTTGCTTATATTACGGCCTAAAACACAGATTTGTAAAAAGCCCCCCACCCTCCCTTTTTCAGTTTTTCGTCTCTGGGGTATTGTTCCCCCCTTAGCTACAGAACCCCACTTTGTCAAAAGATGTGTATTGGTGATATACATCTTCTGTAAAAGTGACGTTCTGTAGCTGAGGGGGGAACAATGTTTTAAAAAACTTTTCCATTTTCCATTGGTTTCTATAGAAAAAAGACATATTTTGCCCCAAAATTTAGGAAAACTATGCATGATAAATCTTATGGAACTGCTGATTATGATGAAACCAAGAACTGGCATAAATTTTGTGAAAGAATTGTTTTGAAGTTCTCATTTTGAAAATTCCACTTTTTCAGGGCAGATTTTACGCCTTATCTTATCAGCTCCTTTGGTAAATTCTTTTTAAAAAAGTAAATAAAATTTTAGACTAGTAGCAATCACTATTATCACATCATGCATATGTGCAGATCATAGCACATATTGGTCATGTACAATAAAGTGGTATCTACAGGGTACATGTATATTAACTTTTATCCCACCTCTGGCAAATTTCTTGCAATGTGATTGGTCGAGAAGGAATATTACATTGTATAACGTTACTGATAGGATATTATTTTGATATCCTGCTTCTACTAGGGCGCTTTTGATGTCACTAAGATGCTTTAAATTCTGTTGACGTAACATTCACAAATCAAAAGCCATCGGAGGGATAAATTTGTTATACAGAGTTTTACAGGGGGAATACAAAAATATATTGGGTCGATGAAAAAAGCTGTACTGGGCTCAGCTTCCTTGCCCGATATAACTTTTTCATCGATCCAGTATATTTCTGTATCCCCCCCTGTCAAACACTGTATAACTATTAATATACCATGAATTAATCATACATGTAATTGGAACAAACAGGAACAATATGCATGTACATGTATATTAGCCGTATCTAACATCATGAAATATTTATAATAATTACCCCCATGTCCATCAAAAACTCCAAAATAACATGTGTCCTTATCACCGGGTAATGTCAGGAGCTGTGTATGAGAATCTTCCATATTAACTCGCCATCCCTGCATACATGATGCACCAACCTTCACAAAATGGTTTTGACAGCTTGATGTCTCTTTGGTTGTAACAGGTTCTGATAGAGTTTGACCCATTACTCATTTGATCTGAAATAAAAGAATATAATTTCTCACTACATGTATTACATGTACATTTATCATATGCATGTACTGGTACATCTACCTAATTTTTCTGCATCACAAAGAACTTTTGCTGTCGATTTTTCATTTTTCATCTGTCAATTCAAAATTGGAAGTACATGTAGATTAAGTCATCATTAAGGGTTCTTCAATACATGTACATATGTTAGTAGTTTCATCAAATTCTAGATACCCTTCAATACTATACATCTAATAATACATGTAAATCTTAGTCAAATGATTTGAACTGAAATTATATTCCATGTTACATGTATATGGAGAAAAAAATTAAAACAATCTTTAGTACCCTGTAAGCACTACGGCACAGGAGTTAAAAAAAAATTGATTGATTATAAAGAAAAGATAAACCATAAACCACTAAAGGCGGTAAGGCCGCATTGCAAAGTGTTTGTATTATATGACATATACTTTTTTGTGTAGACAGAAAGGGCAAAAGTCATTAAACTACATGTATTGTGAAATGAAAAAGCTATGGCCATGAGGATTCTACATGTGAAATATCAAGGCCCTACCCCTTATAGTTCAAAAGTAGGTAAAAGGTGTCAAGGTCACTTGGTCAGAAGTCATGATATTAAATGAAAAACTGGTTATGAGGAATCTATACGTGAAATATCAAAACCTCTCTCTGATAGTTTAAAAGTAGGTAAAAGGTCGATGTCAAGGTGACTAGGTCAAAAGTCATGATATCAAATGAAAGTTCTGGTCATATGTGAAATATCAAAACCCTACCTCTTATAGTTTAAAAGTAGGTCAAAGGTCAATGTCAAGGTCACTTGGTCAAAAGTTATGATATCAAATGAAAGATCTGGTCATGAGGAATCTACATGTGAAATATCAAAGCCCTACCCCTTATAGTACATGAGATATACATGTAGCCCAGGGTAAAGTTTTTTAAAAGTAGATCAAGCTCCATGGTCAAGGCCATTAAGTCAAATTTTATTGCTGAGTTTGATTAGTTTCATCATTGTCTATCACCATGTCAAGTTTCTAGTTGCTGCTCCAAGCAGTTTTCTCTCAACGGACTTACAAAAATGTATTAGTAAACCCAACACCTTAACCAAAATGTTGACACACTGACAGACTGACGGACTTCATCATTTCATAGACCGGATTTTGCTTCACAATCTGTCCAAAAATAGGAACCTTTTTTTCTTTCAAAATACATATTCTTCTAAAATATCTCATAATTCCAGACCTGTTCAACCCTAAATTGCTAAATGATTGTATCAGTCAGGGAAGGAAAGGTATGAGGTATTCCGGGATTTTTAATTGTCAGTACACTGTATTTTTCAAGCGAGCAGCTAGAGGGGGATCAATATCCAATCTCCCCCCCCCCCCCCAGTTTTCAAGTCCGACCTCCATTTATTGCGACCCTTTAACATTTCGGCCTTTTTTCATATCCATCTTTTATATTTTGAACACTTCTATCTATTTATTTTGTGGTTTATGGATATTAATCAATACATGTACAAGACATTTCGAAAATTGTTCAAATTTGCTAAGAAAAAAAAGGAAGAAAGAAAGAATTAATGTACATTTGTAAACATTAAGCTCTGCAAACAGTCTTTTCTCATTTGTTTAACAATGTCTTTTGGATTGTGTTGTGCCCTCTGATCCTGAAAGTAGGGATGTAACGATATGCTAACCGTACGATATGATATTTATCGTGATACAGCCCCATGATATAATATGTATCGCGATACAGACTTAAGTGTACAATTATTGAATCAATTTTAGGAATTTCTGAAAAAACAAATGGCGTAGGTGAATACCCTGTCAGTACTGTGCATGTACAGAAAACACTTGAATTCATTTCGACTGCTATTTTGCTTGTGATCATGCAATGAGAATATCAATCATCCCGCAATTTCTGTAATGGAAATTTAGGGGTTACCATGTGTGTGTTTTACAAAAACTGTCAGGGTATCAGTGAATCCCCTGTCAGAAATTGAGTTTTACAGATATTTCTGACAGGGGACTCGCTGATGCCCTGTCAGTTTTTGTAAAACATCAGTATGGTAACCCTATTCTATGCAAATGGTCAGTTACGGCTAGAAAATGTCTGCTTTTAATGACGTCGCTATGGGAAAATACATGTATGACGTCATAGCAAAAACTAAAGTGAAACGTGAATCCCCTTGCAGTTTTTTCATTGCTCAACCAATCAAAATGCACGTTACAAACAGAGTGCATTAGAATTATTCTTTTAGTACTGTAAAACCCTGCTACAATGAGAATAAGAACACAGAAATCAACTTAAAAATGTCAGCACTTTACTTTTCAATATACTAATAGCTCGTGAGCATGATAAAATAAAGCCTGTGTTTGTGACACACGAATGCCCCTGGTGGCATCTTTGTTATAATAAACACTATTTTCTGTTAGGTACATGTATGTGAAAGGTCAAGGTCAGGGTCACTGGGTTAAAAGGTCTAAGGTCAAGGTCATGAGGTCAAAGTTTTTGGTATCAATGGAAAGGTCTTGTCACAAGGAATACATGTACACATGTGAAATATGAAAGCCCTATCACTAACCATTCAAAAGTTATGCCCAATGTTAAAGTTTTTGAAAACTAGATCAAAGGTCAAGGTCACGAGGTCAAACATTTTGGTATCAATGGAAAGGTCTTGTCACAAGGAATACACATATCAAATTTGAAAGCCCTATCACTTACCATTCAAAATATGCCCAATGTTAAAGTTTTTGAAAGTAGGTTAAAGGTCAAGGTCAAGGTCACGAGGTCAAACATTTTGGTATCAATGGAAAGGTCTTGTCACAAGGAATACACATGTGAAATATGAAAGCCCTATCACTTACCATTCAAAAGTAAGGCCCAATGTTAAAGTATTTGAAAAGTAGGTCAAAGATCAAGGTCAAGGTCACAAGGTCAAATTTTTTTGGTATCAATAGAAAGGTCTTGTCACAAGGAATACACATGTGAAATATGAAAGCCCTTTCTCTTACCATTCAAAAGTTATGCCCAATGTTAAAGTTTTTAAAAAGTAGGTCAAAGGTCAAGGTCACAAGGTCAAAAATTTTAGTATCAATAGAGAGGTCTTGTCACAAGGAATCCACATGTGACATATGAAAGCCCTATCACTTCCCATTTAAAAGTTATGTCCAATGTTTAAGTTTTTCGGACAAACAGACAGACAGACAAAAAACAGATGGACAGGCCAAAAACTATATGCCCCCAAATCTTTGATTCCGGGGGACATAAAAAATGTTGACCTATTTCAATTGTACATGTACATATTGCACAATGTAAGTTATGTCATCAAAATTCAAATTTATAGCAGTGCCTAGGCATATCTGTTTTCATTTGTACTACATGTACATGTACAATGTTATTCTCTGTGCAAAAGGAAAGCCTAAGCAATTCTTTATCAGTTTCATTCAAATTTGACAAAGGATCGACCGACTCAGGTGCAGCCATCATAAGCTCAGACTAAAAATTCGGAACTAAATGAGTCGATTTTAAATGGAAAACAGATTTGCAAAATACCATGACACACTTGTACCAAACTGTGAACTCTATACTGCGATACACTGAAGTGACCATGGTATATTGTTACACTCCCTAAATCCTGTCACATCATTTTCAACTTCACTGCTACATAACCCTGTAACTTCAATATTTCGCCTGTCTTAGGGCTAAACAGATCATTTGGGTGTCACATGTGAGTGTGTAAACTCAATTTTGATTACTTTGTCATGCAAAAATTTAAATAAAATTAATATCAGGGATAATTTTGGGCTACGAAATTGAGAGAATCTCTCATAATTTTTACAATTCTCTAATAGAAATTCTTGACTTGACATATTCTCTCATTGGAAATTGTTAAAAATGTAAAATTCTCTCATCAAAGGAAAAGGCCCGAATAATCCCTATGATATACATGTAATTGAATAGTTCTCGCATAGTCATCATTTTGGTATGTTATATGATCTTGGATTTATGCAGTTGACTTCATATTATACAGACAAAATACTTTTTAGATGGCGTGTTTTCAATGTTTTTGAACGTGATGTCACTCAGTTTTCAACACCAAGCTTATGGACAGTGTCCGATATCACAAGGAAAATTCGCATGGGAAATGGCCTATCTAAAACATGTTTTGTCTATAAAATTTGAATGCGTGCACTGACTAAGTAAATAAACATTGTCTTGTCTTGTCTATCGTGTAACTTCTACCAAACTTTACGAGTAGGCAAGATCTATCGAATGATGTCAATTTTTCATTTAATTTTCTTCACGTTATCCATTTCACCCTTCACACTACTGCACGAAGCTTGATTGAAATAAGGTACACATGAATACTACTGAATAAATTTTCGGAGACAGTGCTGTGCAGTAACATATAACTTTCCCAGGAACAGGACCTACAGTCAGACAGTACAGTAGGCTGCAGAGCCAGAGGAAATAGACAGCCGATTCGGACTTTTTCTACAAAACTGTTTGCTTGATTTCTGAATAATTGATTATCTATCGCCTTTAATGAAACTGACTCACAAAGTAACAACCTTAATGCAAATATGAAGATGTTGCTTGGGTAAAAGTTTCGAAAAGAGCACTCCTTTTTATTTTGGTTTCAAGTGCACTCTTGCCAGTTTACTCATAAACAAAACATATATTACACCTTGTAAAACATAGTTCTATATGTTTTGCCACTGACAATAGTAGAACAGAACGTGATTGAAAATTGTTACATCAATATAACAAAACAAAGTTATATTTATTGTTTATGTTATAAAATTACATTCATATTTTGATATATCATTAAATTTGTAAATATTTCTGCGTATTAATATTAGCCATATATTATCCGGGTCGGCACCGGTCCAAAGTTCCGTATATGTTAGATTCGAAATAATCAGATCTAGTGACTATAAGTCGGCAATCTCCCATGCAGAGTAGTGCCCCTGACTCAGTCGAGGAGATTTGTTGTGTGTTTCTCGCTATGCTCCTATTTTTTTTAAATAAGAAAACAACCCATGTGCGTTCCTTTCCAACATTGTTACAATTTTTTTCATATCCCAAAAGGCCAAATTATCTTCTGGAAATCACCGAGCAATCTGGTTGGATATTTTTTATATTATACTTCTCTCTCTCTCTCTCTCTCTCTCTCTCTCTCTCTCTCTCTCTCTCCCATGATAACGAAATAAAAATCCGATAAAATATGAAGGGAGCACTAGTAATATATTTTTTATATAATGAAAAAGTTAAGTAGTACATGTTACATGTATTAAAATCATACACAGTGGCGGATTTAGGGGGTGTGGAGGGGGCGTCCGCCCCAACCCCCCGGCACTGACCCAAAATTTTCAAAAAACAGGTATATTTCGGCCCATTTTTAGTAAAAATCGGCAAAATTCGCCCCTTGACCCCCGGCAAAGGGGGCACTGGATCTGCCACTAATACAAAAGTATATTCAATGGCGTAGCTCTGCTTGAAAAAGTGGAGAGGCACAACATCCCAAAATTTCTAACAAGCAAAAAAAAAAAGGGGGGGGGGGGGGAGGAAGAGGAAGAGATTACAAAATAAATATATATTGGGTTTTCATGTTCTGTATGCACAAATTTTAACATTTCTGGTGCAATTCTACATTTTAAGTACATGAATAAATGGCTGGCGAGCGGTAGCGAGCCAGGATTTTTTTTAAGCAAAATATTGACTAATCAGAAAATACTGTCTGTGTCCTCTATCATTAACATATACATGTAATGATATTCTATATAGTTTGAGTTAAAGGTATTTTGCAGTTTTTTTATATCTGTATGACCAAAAATTACTTCAAAAAGTGGGGGGGGGGGGGGGGGGGGGGGCACAAACATACTTATGCCCCCCACCCACTTTCAAAAGTGGGGGGGGGGGGGCACGTGCCCCCCCCCCCCTTGTCCTACGCCAGTGAATATTTATGGCATAATTGCATGGTAAGGGAGGATTAAGAGGAGGAGACGGGACGGGAGGGGGAGGTAAGTGGTGGGAGGGGGGAGAGGTAGCTCCTCCCCCCACCAAACTACTTACGATGGGAAGAAGCCAATTAATTTTGGAGTCAATTTAATTCTATTAACCCTTTCACTTATTCAAACTTTGTATGAATGATTATTATCTAGAGGAGAGAAAAAAAAGAATATTGATTTTAGGGTAAGTATAAATCTAAGGTCAGATTCGCCGATAGAAAAATTTGAATGATAGGAGGGGGGCGAAGTCTATCGCTTTTAAGGTCAATAGTTCAAAAGCCAATGCCATTGTTGGGAATAGACCTCAAATGGGCTAGGATTTCAAGAACGCTCAAGTGATTCAGCATCAGTTGAAACAAAACTCTGATATATATGATTCTCTTCTCAGGGTTCCATGCGGCTGGTAACGAGAAAGACGATCGACTTTTGATTTTTATGTCAATAAGTTCAAGACCTTTATTCCTTTCATTCATTGTTGTTGCAAGAGACCATATCATTTTAAAAGATAAGATGTGCAAAAGCACAATTTAAGACAATTCATATTGTGAAAAAAGATACAGATTGTGCTACGTTAACTTCAAGTATTTCAAGGTAAAGTAGCCAAGATCGTGTTTGTTCACTTTCCGAAATTAATGTTATTACCACATGTCGCCAAGTCAATTTTCCGTCTTTCTCATTTCTAGCTGTTGTCATGTTCTTATAGTGCGTCTTTTTTTTCTGCTACTGCTGATAGCTACGTCGATGACTCAAAAACCTTCTCATCTATTCAAGTAAAAGACACGGAAAGACGACTTCGAATATTAGGGTAAACAGGTGAAAGACTAAGATTAAGGTCGATAATGTTATTTAATTAAGGTGGGTCCCTACTCAGAGAATTAACGGATGAAATTTGTATTTTTGGTTTTTTTCCTAAATACTAAGGTCCAAATGAGAAATAAAACACAGACATAGATATGTAATTTTTTTTTTTTCATCAAAGATACAGTACATTATAGAAAGGTACCCTTTCACAATAAGATTGAAGAATATCAAATATCCAGCATATGCTTTTGAACCCTCCAAATTCAGTTATGATAATAATATGTTTATTTGTTTTGTTTTATTTTATGATATTATATAACCATGATGTAACGTCGATTCTGATTGGCTGGAGCGCGAGTCATTATTTTCCGATAATGACCGCTGACGGAAGATAATGACTCGGTGTGGTATTTGTCCTGATTTCAGTATTTACGATAAAAATTAAGATAGTTATTCTGTTTAATTCTAAAAGTTTAAATACACTTTTCAGAAAAAAGTGCAATTAATTATTAATTTCGTAATTAAAGATTATGTGTTTAAATCGATTTGAATCATTATTTAAATCATATGTAGTCTTACATTCGTTATATAATATAACAAATAAGGACTTGGTCTCGGTCATTATAATGACCCGATGAGATTTGTAATATTGACCTCGGCCTTCGGCCTCGGTCAATATTACAACTCTCATCGGGTCATTATAATGACATAATGACCTCGACCAAGTCCATATTTGTATAATAACTAGTCATATAGAAGAAATGTAACAAATGAAATAAAATTCAAACATAAATCTGAGAATGATAAGTCTCCAAACATAAGGGTACCCCCTTATAATTTCATGACATTTTTTACCAAAAATATATACTAAATCCAAGTTTTTGCAGAAAAAAACAATTGAATTTTTTTCGTTCTGCAATATTTCACAACATTATGTATGTAGATAAAGAACAAAACACATGCAGGTACACAGTTTTATAAATGATCAAGATATGGCTCCAAACATAAGGGTACCCCTTTATCATTTCTTCGCAATTTCAACTAAGAATATATAGTATAACCCACTTTTTTGCATAAAATACCTGGTGGAAGTTCTTCATTTTGCATTATTTCATATTATAATGTATATAGATTGTGAAAAAATTACATACAGGTATACAGCTTTTAAAATGATCAAGATATCGCTCCAAAGTTAAGGGTACCCCATAACAAACTCATCGCTTTTTCAACTATGAATATACCGGTATACTATATCCATCTTTTTGCATAAAATACCTGATGGAAGTTGTTCATATTAATAATAATAATAATAATACTTTATTTTGAGAGGGTAACACAATTAGCATAGGCTATTCTCCCTTGTGGCCCTCTAAAACAATATTTACAATATGTACAAAAAAAAATGATATAAAGAAGAAAGGGAATACAATAACGTAAATACATTTGATGAAAAGTTTGAGTGTTTACATAAGTACGTGCTATGTAGTTCTTTTTGACTTTATGTGTTCAGAAAGCAATTTTTTAAAAGACGTGAGAGAATTTGCACTTCGTAATGAAAGTGGTAATTTGTTCCATAATTGAACACCTGAAAACTGAAAACTTCTCTTAAAATTCTCATGATGGGGCCGAGGTAAATTCATAATCAAATTCGTTGAAGATCTCAAAGTATAGACGTCCGAATTTTGAAAAGAGAAAAGATTTGATACGTAAGATGGACATAACCCATGTACCGATTTGAAAAGAAGCACACCTTTATTATACTCAGTCCTTTCATATACATTTAACCAATCCAGTTGTTGAAAAAGAGGTTGTGACGGCGAGTCAGGAGGGGCATCTAAAATTATTCGAGCTGCATATTTCTGCAATTTTAGTATCCTCTCCATGTTTCCTTTTGATGTATTGCCCCAAACAGTCAAGCAATAGTCGATTGATGGCAGAATGTATGCATTAAAGAACATTTTTCTGTATTCTATTGAAAGAAATGGTTTTATTCTCCTAAGCAACGAAAGTTTCGATGATATATTTTTACATATCGCATCGACATGAGTTGTATAATCAAGATTAGAGTCTATGAATACGCCTAGTAACTTTTCATTTGTGACATTTTCTAATTTATAAGAGTTAATAGTAATATTGATTTCATTACTAGGAAGTCTTGCTAATTTTTGTCTGGATCCAATTATCATGCATTTTGTTTTTAATTCGTTTATTTTCATTTTATTCTCTTCACACCAATTTTGAACATTTTCCATATCTTTGTGCATATTGTTCTCAATGGGTTTTACATTTGCAGCGGAATCATGCATTGTTGCATCATCGGCAAACAGATCAAGTTTTGTGTACTTTATATGTAATGGAAGATCATTTATATAAAGTAGAAAAAGGACGGGTCCTAAAACCGAACCTTGGGGTACACCAGAGGTGATGTTCTGACGTTCTGAAAATATGTTTCCGATATATACATTTTGATACCTGTCCTTTAAGTACGATCTGAACTAATCAAGTGTATTATCATGAATGTTATATAGATTAAGTTTTTCTAATAGAATTTTATGGTCCACTAAGTCAAAAGCTTTTCTGAAGTCGAGAAATGTAACACCATTAATATTACCTTGATCTATTTCCAAAAGCCATTTTTCTGTGAGGTTAAGAAGTGCAGTTTGGCACGAATGAAATTGCCTAAATCCTGATTGATCCTGATGAAGAAGGTTATTCTGTTTTAAATATTCATTTAATTGATGTGTGACATGTTTTTCGAAAATTTTTGATAAGGTTGAGAGGACTGAGACAGGCCTGTAATTTCCAGGATCCATTTTATCACCTTTTTTGAATATTGGCGTGACTTTTGCAGACTTAAGTTGATCGGGGAAAACTCCATTTTGGATGCTTATATTAATCAGATATGTAATAGGTCTTGATATTATAGACGCAGCTACTTTAAGAATTCTAGGTCCAATAGTGTCGGTGCCGGTACATTTATTAGGATTAAGGTTTCTAAGTAGTTTAAAAACATCTTCTTCGTTTATTTCTTTTAGTTTGAAAGATTGTGTTTCTCCTAATTTAGATTGTGTAAAATCTTTAAGAAGTTTTAAAGTCTTTTCATTGTCATGATCAATCAAACCTAGGTTATCGCACAACTTAACGTAATATTCATTAAATTTATCGGCAATGTTTTTAGCGTCCGTTAACGTTTCCCCGTTATACGTAATAGAGTTGGGAGCAGATTTTGAAGATTTAGGTGCAAGATTTGCCATATGTTTCCAAATATCACCTGGTCTTTGATTGTTTTTAATAGCCGATTGATAATAATCAGTTTTTGATTTCCTTAACAGTTCTGTAACCTTGTTTCTCCATACTTTGTAGTTAATCATGTCCTTAGCTTTATGAAAACGATCGCGCTTAATACGGGCCTCATTTATTTCTGCATTGATCCATGAAGGTTTATAGTGATGTTTTACACGCTTTGTTTTTATTTTTGCGTTTGCATTCAGTACTTTTAAAAATATATCATAAAATTTTGTCAACGCGGCATTTGGATCCATCACTGATTCGATTTGATGTAAATCTGATGATGCTAATTGCCTAAGGAAATGTTGCTCGTCGAAATGTTTAAAATCGCGGTATTGGATGGAATAGTGTCGTTTCGGTGATTTTTCGCAAGAAGTTTTCCGAGTGACACAAACTGGGTAATGATCCGAAATAGCAATAAAAGGTACTTTAATTTCATGAAAGTTTTCCGGTTTATTGGTGTAGATGTGATCAATTAGCGTAGAACTTTTGTCGGTGACACGTGTCGGTTTATCGATTACCTGTGTAAACTCAAATTGCTCAAGGGCGTTGGTCCAGTAACGCGGGGGGTCATTTAGATAATCGATGTTAAAGTCGCCACAAAGGATTATTTCGTTATGTTCTAATTCGCCCTGCTCAAACGAACATAAAGTATTTATCAAATAAAACAAAACTCTCATATGGGAGGTGCCACTTGCCACACAGCTGATTTATTCAGAGAATGTACAAAGCATAAAACGCGATCTTTGTCCGTAGGTTGACGATGCGACTAGGCTGCCATCTGAAAATTGTTATGTCCTACAACAGAACCAAAGACGATCCAACAGGAAAATGCGATTCTGAAATTAGAAAACAGGCATTAGAGCTGGAAAAATTAATAAACATAGTGTAATCAAAGATTACGAAGCTCACCTCGCGGCAGCAAAGTTCAATTTAATCATATCTCTAAGTACATGTATATTAAGAAAATCACTCAAGTGAAAAAAAGTAGGTCAAGGTCATTTCATGAAAGTTTGATCAAAGATACATCCAATATGCAAGTTTGGTACATGTAGCACTTATACTTTGCTCAATATTGGCCTTTAAAGGCAAAATCACTCAAGCAGAAAAAGTAGGTCAAGGTCATTTTATAAAAGTTTGATCAAAGATACATCCAATATGCAAGTTTGGTACATACAGCACTTATACTTTGCTCAATATTGGCCTTTAAAGGCAAAATCACTCAAGTGGAAAAAGTAGGTCATGGTCATTTTATGAAAATTTGATCAAAGACACATCCAATATGAAAGTTTGGTACATGTAGCACTTATACTTTGCTCAATATTAGCCTTTAAAGGCAAAATCACTCAAGCGGAAAAAGTAGGTCAAGGTCATTTTATGAAAGTTCGATCAAAGATACATCCAATATGCAAGTTTGGTACATGTAGCACTTATACTTTGCTCAATATTAGCCTTTAAAGGCAAAATCACTCAAGCGGAAAAAGTAGGTCAAGGTCATATTATGAAAGTTTGATCAAAGATACATCCAATATGCAAGTTTGGTACATGTAGCACTTATACTTTGCTTAATATTGGCCTTATAAGGTAAAATCACTCAAGCGGAAAAAGTAGGTCAGATGCTGCATCCGATGCATGGGTTCGCCTCAGCATCCCAAGATGAATCACTTGTGCAAGTTTGGTTACTGTAGCATCAGTACTTTGTCAGATACTGAACTACCCCAAAAACTTTAACCATACATTGACAAAGTCATTCAACCGGAAAATGTAGGTCAGATGCTGCATCCAATGCATGGGTTCATCTCAGCATCCCAAGATGAATCACTTGTGCAAGTTTGGTTACTGTAGCATCAGTACTTTGTCAGATACTGAACTACCCCAAAAACTTTAACCAGACATTGACAAAGTCATTCAACCGGAAAATGTAGGTCAGATGCTGCATCCCATGCATGTGTTCACCTCAGCATCCCTAGATGGATCACTTGTGCAAGTTTGGTTACTGTAACATCAGTACTTTGTCAGATACTGAGTTACCCCAAAAACTTTAACCAGACATTGACAAAGTCATTCAACCGGAAAATGTAGGTCAGATGCTGCATATGATGCATGGGTTCATCTCAGCATCCCAAGATGAATAACTTGTGCAAGTTTGGTTACTGTAACATCAGTACTTTGTCAGATACTGAGTTACCCCAAAAACTTTAACCGGACGCGGACGCGGACGGGGACGCGGACGCGGACACGGACGCGGACGGGGACGGGGACGCGGACGTCGGGGTTATAGCATAAGCTCATCTCAACTTCGTCGAGGTGAGCTAAAAATGTAGACTTTCAACTGTGGCAATGGCTCGAATGGCCTTACTATCTTTCACGCCACATTATATATACTATACTCATGACAAGCTCATGCTATGCAAATGACTTCAGAATACTACTCACTGATTGATACTATTCGAACACACTTCTTTTCAAATCGAACACTCTTTAAGTAAAACGAACACTCGTATCTCTACTATAATTACTGACCCATATGTCGATCATTTATACCTTTGATAAATATATTTATGTTCTAATTCGCCCTGCTCAAACGAACATAAAGTATTTATCAAATAAAACAAAACTCTCATATGGGAGGTGCCACTTGCCACACAGCTCGAACAACAAAGAACGGGCAAATAGAAAAAAGAAAATATCTTATGATATCAAACTTTTGTCGAAATATACAGAATTCTATTACCTGTATCCATAACCTGTAAACTAAAAGGTTGAGAAAACAGTCCCATACAGCTATTGAAAATCAAAGCGGCACCTCAATAAAAATAATGAAATCAAAATGCAAGAAATACATATTTGTTGAAGTTTTTGAAATAAAACAAATTAATGACGACCAATACCCATATTCAACTATATATATATATATTTATATAATAATGGCGAAGGGTTCCAACTCTCTACCTTCTTGAAGAAAATTCCAAATCAATTTACATGCACCAGACATGTGTTTCGAATATTAAATTATCATCAGTTATGCTTTCAGCGGCGCCATTAAAATAATTTCAAAAGCGCCCTCTTTAATTTTTTGAAGTTAGATTTTTATATAAGTGTAAGTAATAACTTTACGCACTTCAATTGTAGATTTGGAATATATCGAACATTCCATTCATTTGACAAAGTTGAGAACTATTAATAAAAAATAGCAAATTATGCACATTTATTTGACCGTTTAAAGTTTCACTTCAGAAAAAGTTGTGACTGAATAATGCCGAGCTCAAACCCATAACATCAAAAAGAGAAATTCTTGTAGTTTACTGAAAAGCAAATATATATTTCATTCGAACCCATGATTCACAAAATGAAAGTATTATTATTATGTAATTAAAACTCATTCATGAATCTCATCTCGGGGATCTGAATATTCCAATTCTGAAAGAATTCTAAACAAGTATGTCCACTGTCTTAAAGAACTCCGAATGATAATAAATTCTACCATTGAATTTGATAATTCTCATTGTGAAATAATTATGAGAGAGTATCTAATACTCTTTTTCATCATTTCTACCTATGTTATGTATCTAAATCATTAATTTCTGTCCATCCGCGATTTAAACACTTGTATATATGTCCTTAAATAGACATCAACGGACATATTCTAGTCAATATAAGCTTCAAAACTTACATTAAAAAGTTGAAAACTCATCTTTCTCAGCAAACATTCAACTCAGGCCCTATGCTAATCAAGAAATCATCGTTTCCAAAGCTCAAGGTTTCCAAATAATGCTTATCTCAGCACCTCTGATGACTAGGCAGCCTCGTTTCTCTTAGCTCTGAGCATCCATAGCTCTAATCAGCACATCTGCTGACTCAGAAACCTTGTTTCCCCCTATCTCTGAGCGTCCAACACTCAACTCAGCCCCAATGCTGACCAAGAAAACTCATTTCTCAGAGTGTTCTTCGCTCAACTCAGCACCACTGCTGACTGGGAA
Organism: Pinctada imbricata; assembly: GCA_033119305.1. NCBI lineage: Eukaryota > Metazoa > Mollusca > Bivalvia > Pterioida > Pteriidae > Pinctada > Pinctada imbricata. Next base: position 34,944,537 of record VSWD01000006.1, on the reverse strand, counting down.
ACCTCGTTTCTCTTAGCTCTGAGCATCCATAGCTCTACTCAGCAAATCTGCTGACTCAGAAACCTTGTTTCCCCCTATCTCTGAGCGTCCAACACTCAACTCAGCCCCAATGCTGACCGAGAAAACTCATTTCTCAGAGTGTTCTTCGCTCAACTCAGCACCACTGCTGACTGGGAAACCTCGTTTCTCTTAGCTCTGAGCATCCATAGCTCAACTCAGCACATCTGCTGACTCAGAAACCTTGTTCCCCCTTCCTCTGAGCGTCGCACTCAACTCAGCCCCACTGCTGACCGAGAAACTTCGTTTCTCCGAGTGACCATGGCTCAACTCAGCACCACTGCTGACTGGGAACCTCGTTTCTCTTAGCTCTGAGCATCCATAGCTCAACTCAGCACATCTGCTGACTCAGAAACCTTGTTCCCCCTTCCTCTGAGCGTCGCACTCATCTCAGCCCCACTGCTGACCGAGAAACTTCGTTTAAATTTCTCCGAGTGACCATGGCTCAACTCAGCACCACTGCTGACTGGGAAACCTCGTTTCTCTTAGCTCTGAGCATCCATAGCTCAACTCAGCACATCTGCTGAAATAAAGTAACATACAGTCTCTTAGTAATAAACACTTAGACGTAAATTGCCTTTACAGAGAGAGCATGTTTTTATTTATCTATTTCTTTTTTTTTTTTTATGAATCAACAATTTATCAAAATGATTGATAATGCCCTAGTGAAATAATCTTTAACTCATCTTGAGACATGCGTCATATTTTTCGCATTTAAATTGCCGACCATGGCATATACATGTAACTTGTTCATTACCATAGATAGTACAATTAAGATATTCAGTTCCATTTTAACGAACAATCTATATAAGCTGAAGTAGCTTCCATTCCGACCAAAAATTATACGTATCTATAACTTTACTGTGTTTCAAATGTGTTTGGAGTGAATCTTACTGTATAAAGTAAACAGAATGGATGTTCTTAAAACGAAAGCAAAAGGACAGATCAAAATATCACGATCTAAAAATCAATCTGAAATAATGACAGTTTTCGTTGTCGACAATATTATTATAAATATATATACAGTGTATTCACCTTTTTTTTTTTTTTTAGGACGATCATAAACTATTATTAGATTAATATCTCAGATACAAATAGTTAGGGACGTCAACATAACTATCCCTATAATCAAGTAGATTCAAATTAGTACATAATGATTGAGTGATCTCTGATAAAGATATTGTAGAAAAATTTTCCACCTGAAAAAGTTATTTATTTTGTATCAGACAATCTATGTGCTTTCGCTCATGTACAAATGTTTACAAATAAAAAACCTACGAGTTCCAATTCAATTCCAAGTAATTCTTATTCTTCAAAACGAATCCGCAAATGAGAAATTTATCATATGAAGTTAAATTAAACATGTAACAATTGGATTCTTTAGAACACAAATCGAGTTATAAAAAAGTTAATTTTTTTTTTTTTTTACATCTTTGGTTACGAGATGATAAAAAAGGTTCTATTTTCTTTCTTTTTATATCACATCACTCGACCGCTAGTGTTCATTCAATACTGGTCAATTAATCAATTGTGTGTGATAGAACTAGTGCCAAAATTATATTTTACACCTCAGTTGAAACATCACAAATTTTCTTTCAATGTCAATTGAATTTGGAAAGAGCGAATAATAACGTAAAACGTCCTGTTACAAGAAACGTAAGAACTCGAATTAAAATAGTCGCTTATTCAGACTCTCCTATTGAAATCTGTTATAAAACAAAAATGAGTATCTAGCATGTTACATGTACATAACGATAAACATGAAGTTGTTTCCAAAACTATCAATCAAGCTTGAAACGATTAAAACGACGATTCAGACTTCAACTGAAATATAGGTAACTTCATTGCATTTCTCAATAAATATTCTTAAATAATCATATACTGTATAGGTCTCAAACTTATTCATGTACTAGTATACATTACTCAAAATTGACGTAATACATAATTGGTATAAATTGATAAATACTTATCAGTAATTCAATCTGATGGTTCTGTGATTCAGAGAAAGATTTGGTCAACTCCATCACCAGTACACCGTCGGGTAGTAATTCTTGCTTCACGCCCCTGTGACGATGTGTTTCCTCCAAATTATACGTCTAGACGTGCAGAGTAGTGTCGGCGTCTTTTCCTTTTCCACGAAGGCCCATGACAGACAGATCTATGACAGATTAACGAACGGACGGCATCTCCGTGCATACATTGGTAATTTGTCTGCATGATAAAGTCTTTAGGTGCGAGTTAAAGCAATGGTGCGTCGACCTCGATGAAGATTGTACAAAAAAGTTTGGTCTCTTTGCAAAACGTTATTTTCTCGCATTGATATTAAAATGACAGAAAGACTCTAATTACCACCAACGTTCAACTGGCGATCAAATAATCTGCAGTTACTATAAAGTTATGAGGCAGCCATAAAGAAAAAATAGCAATCCAAGGAATGCTTGTGTCGCCTGCGAAGCGGATTTTTTTTATTGAAATTAGGTCAAATATCAAGGGCAAGGTCACTAGGTCAAAAAGTATGGAATGTTTAGAAAGGTCTTTTCATAAGGAATACAAATGTGAACTATCAAAGCCCTATCACTTACCACTCAAAAGATATAGCCAATCTTAGATTTGTTGAAAAGTAGGTCAAATATATAGGGCAAGTGCACGAGGTAAAAAATGATGGTATGTGAAGAAAGGTCTTGTCACATGTAATGCACATGTGAAATATCAAAACCTATCACTCAGCAATCAAAAGAAATGGCCAATCTAAGATTTTTTGAAAAGTAGGTCAAATATCTAGGTGATGAATAGGAAATGACAGTTCTGGGCCACCCCAACCCTCCCATGTTAAGTCTATGGAACCCTCAGTGTCAACCCTCCCTATAAGTGAGGGTTGAGAAAAGTAGGTCACCTGTCCATTTAAATTTATCGATCGATAGTGTGCTATTATTAGATCTACCTGTGCAAATATTACCTGTGGTCAGTTATTATCTTACTATAATCTTGCTATTTATAGTAACAATGGGAAAACCCACAAATATGCAGGTATACATACTGTATATAAAACATTTTCAGATGCACATACACCTTCATTTCATAAAAGGAGGATGAGTTGGAAGGACCATTTGAAAGACATCTACTTCGATATTAAAAATCCCATTAGTTATGCTGGTCCAAATAAAATATACCGATATTTGAAAAAGGAAGGTAAACATAAAGTCGGTTTATCTGCAATTAAGCAATGGTTACAAGACATAGACGCCTACAGTCTTCAACGCCCACAGCGTTATAAATTCAAAACAAATAGAGTCATATCCCAAGGAATAGATTTTCTATGGGATGCAGACCTGGCAGACGTTTCTAGACTATCAAAGGAAAATGATGGAATAAAATATTTACTTATAACCATTGACGTGTTCTCTCGGTATCTATGGGTTCAACCCTTACAGTCGAAGCTCCATGGCTCAATTGTAGAAGGGTTCCGAACAATATTTTCAAAGGATCGCATACCCAGAGAAATGAGGACAGATAAAGGGTCCGAATTTAAAAACAGATGGGTGAAAGATTTCTTGAAAAAGAAAGGTATTGTACACTATGTAACTCACAATGTCACCAAAGCAAACTACGCAGAGCGTGTGATAAGAACTTTAAAAGTACTGATGTATAGGTACTTTACACATAATCGCACCTATCATTATTTGGATGTATTACAAGACTTAGTGCGAAATTATAACAACAGACCGCATAGGTCATTGGATGGCCTTTCACCTTCAGAGATGAACCAATCAAATGAGGCCATAATGTGGAAAAAGATGTACATAGATATCATGAAACCAACAGAAAATATGAAGAAGAAAACTCCAGTCAAAAGATTTAAGTTTAAGCCAGGTGACTTTGTCAGAATATCAAGTACCAAACGTACATTTCAACGGGATTTTGAACAGAAATGGACAGAGGAAGTATTTGTCATATCAAGGAGATTCATGAGACAAGGAATTCCTGTCTATAAAATAACAGACTATGACAATGATCCCATAGAAGGATCTTTTTATGAAAGTGAGTTACAAAAAGTGAATAAGGACAGAGATGACTTGTGGAAAATCGAGAAAGTATTAAAAAAGCGCAAAAGAGGCGGAGAGAACGAAGTTTATGTTAAATGGTTGGGATATCCAAATAAATTCAATTCTTGGGTCAATCAGAGAGATATAGAAGACCTATAAAAGATCTGGAGTTTGCACATATATTTCATAATTGAACCTGACACCATGCAGTCAACATCGTGCCCAGTGTGCTCTCGTAATTTTTCCCGTTCAGACGCTATGAGAAGACATCTAAGGACTAGTCATCAAAGTCCGTATTCAAGAATCAATGAACCGTATCCACAAATCAGCGAACCGTATCCACAAATCACTGATGCATATCCACAAATCAGTGAACCGTATCCACACATCACTGATGCTTATCCACCACCACCACCACCACCTCCACCACCACCACCAAAGGAGGCTTTACCACCACCACTACCTCCACCACCACCACCACCAAAGGAGGCTTTACCACCACCACCACCACCAAAGGAGTCTTTCAAATTTCAGCACCCTTTCACTATGATAGTGGCTGGTCCTACAATGAGTGGTAAGACTACATGGGTGAAAGATTTACTCATCCTTAACCAGGTGATGATAAAGCCATCTCCTACTAGAATCATTTGGTTGTACAAACGATGGCAACCTATGTATGACGTCATTAGAAAAATGATTCATCCTCCTGTTCACTTTATTCAAGGATTACCTAGCAATATTCAACATAATGATTTCATAAATATATTCCTTGGGATTTATGAAATCATTATGTTGAATATTGCTAGGTAATCCTTGAATAAAGTGAACAGGAGGATGAATCATTTTTCTAATGACGTCATACATAGGTTGCCATCGTTTGTACAACCAAATGATTCTAGTAGGAGATGGCTTTATCATCACCTGGTTAAGGATGAGTAAATCTTTCACCCATGTAGTCTTACCACTCATTGTAGGACCAGCCACTATCATAGTGAAAGGGTGCTGAAATTTGAAAGACTCCTTTGGTGGTGGTGGTGGTGGTAAAGCCTCCTTTGGTGGTGGTGGTGGTGGAGGTAGTGGTGGTGGTAAAGCCTCCTTTGGTGGTGGTGGTGGAGGTGGTGGTGGTGGTGGTGGATAAGCATCAGTGATGTGTGGATACGGTTCACTGATTTGTGGATATGCATCAGTGATTTGTGGATACGGTTCGCTGATTTGTGGATACGGTTCATTGATTCTTGAATACGGACTTTGATGACTAGTCCTTAGATGTCTTCTCATAGCGTCTGAACGGGAAAAATTACGAGAGCACACTGGGCACGATGTTGACTGCATGGTGTCAGGTTCAATTATGAAATATATGTGCAAACTCCAGATCTTTTATAGGTCTTCTATATCTCTCTGATTGACCCAAGAATTGAATTTATTTGGATATCCCAACCATTTAACATAAACTTCGTTCTCTCCGCCTCTTTTGCGCTTTTTTAATACTTTCTCGATTTTCCACAAGTCATTTCTGTCCTTATTCACTTTTTGTAACTCACTTTCATAAAAAGATCCTTCTATGGGATCATTGTCATAGTCTGTTATTTTATAGACAGGAATTCCTTGTCTCATGAATCTCCTTGATATGACAAATACTTCCTCTGTCCATTTCTGTTCAAAATCCCGTTGAAATGTACGTTTGGTACTTGATATTCTGACAAAGTCACCTGGCTTAAACTTAAATCTTTTGACTGGAGTTTTCTTCTTCATATTTTCTGTTGGTTTCATGATATCTATGTACATCTTTTTCCACATTATGGCCTCATTTGATTGGTTCATCTCTGAAGGTGAAAGGCCATCCAATGACCTATGCGGTCTGTTGTTATAATTTCGCACTAAGTCTTGTAATACATCCAAATAATGATAGGTGCGATTATGTGTAAAGTACCTATACATCAGTACTTTTAAAGTTCTTATCACACGCTCTGCGTAGTTTGCTTTGGTGACATTGTGAGTTACATAGTGTACAATACCTTTCTTTTTCAAGAAATCTTTCACCCATCTGTTTTTAAATTCGGACCCTTTATCTGTCCTCATTTCTCTGGGTATGCGATCCTTTGAAAATATTGTTCGGAACCCTTCTACAATTGAGCCATGGAGCTTCGACTGTAAGGGTTGAACCCATAGATACCGAGAGAACACGTCAATGGTTATAAGTAAATATTTTATTCCATCATTTTCCTTTGATAGTCTAGAAACGTCTGCCAGGTCTGCATCCCATAGAAAATCTATTCCTTGGGATATGACTCTATTTGTTTTGAATTTATAACGCTGTGGGCGTTGAAGACTGTAGGCGTCTATGTCTTGTAACCATTGCTTAATTGCAGATAAACCGACTTTATGTTTACCTTCCTTTTTCAAATATCGGTATATTTTATTTGGACCAGCATAACTAATGGGATTTTTAATATCGAAGTAGATGTCTTTCAAATGGTCCTTCCAACTCATCCTCCTTTTATGAAATGAAGGTGTATGTGCATCTGAAAATGTTTTATATACAGTATGTATACCTGCATATTTGTGGGTTTTCCCATTGTTACTATAAATAGCAAGATTATAGTAAGATAATAACTGACCACAGGTAATATTTGCACAGGTAGATCTAATAATAGCACACTATCGATCGATAAATTTAAATGGACAGGTGACCTACTTTTCTCAACCCTCACTTATAGGGAGGGTTGACACTGAGGGTTCCATAGACTTAACATGGGAGGGTTGGGGTGGCCCAGAACTGTCATTTCCTATTCATCATCTAGGTCAAGGTAATGAGGTCAAAAGTTATGATATGTGTAGAAAGGCCTTGTCACAAGAAGGAATACACAATGAATTTATTAAAATAACATTAACAATTCGAACACTCTCTTCATTAATATGCATCGCATATTGATTGGTTAGGGAATAAGATATACCTGAGTGGTTTTACGCATGGTTAGATCATATATAACAAGGTGTAAGTATAGTATTCTCCATTCGAAGGCTCAATCTCGGGCATAATTGTCACCGCTCCACCCGCCATGATAACTTCAGACAACGAAGACGATCGCTTATTACAGGACAATCAGAATCCACCTAAGTCTACGCCAAATCCTGATATTGGGGTCGCCGACGCTGTAAGTTTACTCAAATCTATGCTGGACAATCAGTTCGCTTCTCTTTCTCAGCAACTTATCTCGGAACAAAAGTCTAACGCCCAAAGTTTGAACAAAAAACTGAAGGAAAGCACGTCTATCAAGCTTAAAGGGGAAGGGAATAAAGTCCAATTTCTTTTCAACGAGGAGATTCTCGAGGATCTGGACAACCTATCGGACTCTCTGAAGGGCGACAAAGCTTCTATTAAGAGTATTCGCGATATTAAGGCGAAATTAACGAAAAGAAACAAGTTGATTCGGATAGCTGACGCTAGTCCAGGCGGGTGGAGGACCGTTAACGAATACGAGTGTAATGATTACGCGTCAGACTCAGACGATGACCGTAAAATCCGCAGCGCAGAAAACAGAGCTTTACGAGCCAAAAGGGGGAGAGGCAACAACAGGCCAGTTCCATACAAGGTCCCGTCGGCAGCCGCCGGTTCCGCTGCACAGCTTACCAATGCTTATCATTCTACCACTACTAGCAGCAATTTTCGTCCCCAACACACATATTCCGGCTTCAGGAGGACACCCCAACCGACAGACGTCTGCTTTCGCTGTTTCCAGACAGGACATTGGAAAAGCAGGTGCCCCCTTAATCAACAGACAGGCGCCTCCCAGGCCAATAAATGAGAATGATAAGTATGTAGTTAGAAATGAGACATTTTGTGAGCACTTGGACAAAAATCAGTTAAATGCCTATCTTTCTAATATTGAAAAGTTATCAGAAAAAGAAACAGATAGAGTGAAGAAAAGTTTGTTTAATCATTTTTCATACTGGGAACACATTGAAGCATACGATTCAGTTCTCTCTATCATTAAAAATGGTTATTCATTGAATTTTGAAAAGTCTCCTCCGTCCATGCATTTCAGAAATAATTTATCAGCAAGAAAAAATCACGATTTCGTATCCGAATCTGTACAAGAACTTATTGATTCAGGCAGAGTCGTAAAATTGCCCTTCAAACCATACGTTGTGAATCCTTTAAGTGTAGCAGAAAATAGAAATAAGAAACGTTTGATCTTGGACCTTAGTGTTCTCAATAAGTATCTGAAAAAAGAAAAAGTCAAATTCGAAGACTGGAAAATAGCAACTCAATATTTTTCTGCAAATTGTTTCATGACAAAATTCGATCTTCAGTCAGGCTATCACCATATAGATATTCATCCTACTTTTCAGACATATTTAGGATTTTCTTGGAACGGTAATTTTTATTGTTACACTGTCTTACCGTTTGGCTTGTCTTCAAGTCCCTACGTATTTACTAAATGTCTCAGACCTCTAGTAAAGTGTTGGCGAAAAAATGAGATTAAGGTCGTTCTTTATCTTGACGATGGATTTATTATTTCAGATTCAGAGATATCTTGTTCAGAGAAAAGCTTATTTGTAAAAGATTCTTTACTCTCAGCTGGTTTTTTCATTAATTTCAAAAACTCTGTTTTCAGTCCAGTTCAGGAGTTAGAATGGTTAGGTATTATTTGGCGATCATCAGACTACAGTATCTACATCCCAGAACGACGCATATTGGACGCCAAAGATACTTTATATAGAACTCTCTCTCTCTTTTACCTAATATTACTGCCAGACAATTAGCTTGTTTCACAGGCAAGATCATTTCTATGTCCCCAGTGATGGGTAATGTCACAAGGTTGATGACCAGACAGTGCTACAAAGCTATAGAATCCAGAAGTGGTTGGGATCGAAGAATACCATGTGAATGTATAGAGTCGATTATTCCAGAACTAGAATTCTGGTCCAATAACTTGGAGAAATATAATAACAAAAGATTGAAATCTCATTTTCAGAAAAATGTAGTGGTGTACTCTGACGCTAGTTCTGTCGCTGGTGCAGCTTATTCTGTAGAATTGAACGATTCTATTTTTCACATGTCTTGGTCCGATGAAGAAAGGCATTTTAGTTCCACTTGGCAAGAATTAAAGGCTATTGAGCAAGCTTTGTTTTCTTTTTCAGGCAGATTAAAAGGAAAGTCCTTAAAATGGTTCACTGATAGCCAAAATTGTGTCAGAATAGTAGAATGCGGTAGTACAAAGTCAGATTTGCAAAAACTTGCCTTTAATATTTTTTCTACTTGTCTCTCACATGGAATAAATTTAGATATAGAATGGATTCCTAGATCTCTCAATGCAAAGGCAGATTACATTAGTAAGATTGTAGACTATGAAGATTGGAGGACGACTTCAGAGTTTTTCGATTTTATGAATTCTCTACAGTGGACAGATTTGCTAGTCACTTAAATTCTAAACTCCCCAGATTCAATTCTATATTTTGGAGTCCGGGCACAGAGAGAGTAGATTGTTTTAGTTTATCTTGGATAGGGGAAAACAATTGGCTAGTCCCTCCGATTTCTCTAGTGGGGAAATGTATACTTTATACAGTAGATTGCAAAGCAAAGGGAACCCTCATTATTCCAAAATGGCCATCATCTTATTTTTGGCCCATTTTATTTGGAAATAGTTCAGTAAATTCATCTATTTCTGATATTCTCGAGTTCAAAAATCCTGCAAACATTTTCGAACAGGGTACGAATTTGAATTCTATTTTTGGTACTTCTATATTTTCGTCGTCAGTGCTGGCTGTTCGTTTTAATGCATAAAATTAAAACTGCAACAAAGCTATTTTCAGTGTTTTATTTGATGTGGCCCTGATGTGCGTAGATTGCACATTGCAGATGGATGTGTATTTGATCATAATTACTATTGAATTTGGTTCCTGGTGTGCGTAGATTGCACATTGCAGACGGACGTGAATATTTATCTTGCTATTAGGTCCTGGTGTGCGTGGATTGCACATTGCAGATGTATATACATGTATACGGCCCTGGTGTGCGTAGATTGCACATTGCAGAAGATGGTATATATTCATAGAAGCTACTTGTATATAGTGTTTATTTTGTTTTCGCATAGGTATCGTTCACCTTGATATGGATTATTTATTTAATATGTATTGTGATTTGTAGATACGTGAGATGTCGATTTTAGGGATATTATAGAACGAGCTTCCCGTGTCCTTTAATCGAACTTAGAAATGTTATGCGCATTTATAAGGTCATCTTTTAATATATATGTTTTGTATATCCAATTTTGTAGTATCTCTGTTGTATTTCGTACCGGGAGGTGGGCCTGCACGGACCAACAACTTATGGATCCACGTCTGGAACAACTATACAGCGAGTTACCTAACTACTGCCTCAAGGCTAAAGCACAAAACACCAGAAGAAAATACAGGTACGCCTACGAACATTTTTCTAAGTGGTGTACTTCCTTTAATCCAGTTCTTCTTTCTCTACCAGCATCAGAGAAGACCGTATCTATGTATTTAGCGCACCTTGCCCAAACTTACAATTCTGAATCGAAATTGCAAGAGGCTACATACGCAATTTCATGGTTTCACAACATGGCCGGATTGACTGATCCGTGTGATTCTTTTCTTGTAAAGCAAGTGAAGGAAGGTGCAATACGTGATGTAGCCAAACCTACGTCAAAAAAGCTTCCTATATCAGCTGATCATTTGAATAGCTTAGTTAGATTACTTGCTAATGATGATTCATCGTTGTATGATTTAAGAACTGTCACAATGTGTTTAGTCGGTTTTGCGGGATTTCTTCGTTTTTCAGAAATCTCTAATATTAAGAGAAATGATATCACATTCTTTAAAAATCATGTTTGTATTTTTCTGCCACAGAGTAAAACTGATAAACACAAGAGAGGTTCATCAGTAAATATTTCTAAGTCTCATTCTTTGACTTGTCCAGTCACTATACTTCAGAGGTATCTAGAAAAAGCAGATATTGGTGAATTCTCGGACGAATTTATTTTTAGACAATTATCTTTTTTCAAAAAGGAAAACAAATTTAAGCTGAGGTCAAAGAATAAACCTATATCTTACACTAGAGCTCGAGAAGTTATGTTGTGTGCTTTTGAAAAAATCGGCTTGGAAAAATGTAAATTCGGGGTGCATAGTTTGAGGTCGGGTGGTGCGACAGCAGCTGCTGCTGCAGGTATCAGTGACAGGCTATTCAAAAAGCATGGTAGATGGCGCTCTGAAACTGCCAAAGACGGATATGTACATGAATCTTTAGAGGAACAATTATCAGTTTCAAAACAATTAGGACTTTAATTTTCTGTAATTTTTTCGTTTAATTCTCTTCTTTATCACTCGAAAGCCATTTGAGCGCTTCATACCTCCATATATTGTGTTTGTTTTTATTGTAAATGATTTATATTCGTTTGAGCGAAGCGAATTAGAATATAAATGAATTTATTAAAATAACATTAACAATTCGAACACTCTCTTCATTAATATGCATCGCATATTGATTGGTTAGGGAATAAGATATACCTGAGTGGTTTTACGCATGGTTAGATCATATATAACAAGGTGTAAGTATAGTATTCTCCATTCGAAGGCTCAATCTCGGGCATAATTGTCGCCCACCCGCCCACCCCATAATTTCCATTTTCTATATTAATGATATATATACATGTTCTTTATATATGTGTTACTGATATATCTTTTTTATTTTGTAGTTTGCTGCACAAAGATTACGCGAAATGACATTTGTAATTATGTGAATAAATGCCCGCCATTTGAGCGCTTCATACCTCCATTAGTCCGACTTGAAGACCTACGACGGTGTTATCTGTTTTTCGTCTTCGGTCTGACTGCTATGCATAGGCAAAACTTGAGAATTTCTGTGCGAAAAAAAAATCGGGAAAGTCGTCCTTTTTTGACAAATTCCAGTCTCTTCAAGCAAAAAATAGCTCACCCAGTCCTTCTCCCCCTAAAAAATCCCCGCTAGGCCTATTTTCACCTCTGTGCGTATGACAAACTGTCGTCGATCAGAGGAAAATCGGAAGAGAAGAAGAGGTGAAACCAGGCTTAGAGGGGATTTTTAGGGGCAGGAGGATTGGGTGAGTTATTTTTTGGTTGAAGAGACTGGAATTTGTCAAAAAAAAGGACGACTTGCCGAAATTTTTTTCGCACAGATATTCTCAAGTTTTGCATATGCATAGCAGTCAGACCGAAGACGAAAAAACAGATAACACCGTCGTAGGTCTGCAAGTCGGACTATACCTCCATATATTGTGTTTGTTTTTATTGTAAATGATTTATATTCGTTTGAGCGAAGCGAATTAGAATATAATATGAAATATCAAAGCCCTATCACTTACCAATCAAAAGATAAAGCAAATCTTAATTTTTTTGAAAAGTAGGTCAAATATCTAGGTCAAGGTCACGAGGTGAAAATTATGGTATGTGTAGAAAGGTATTGTCAAAAGGAATACACAAGAGAAAAATCAAAGCCCTATCACTTGCCAATCAAAAGATATAGCCAATCTTGGATTTTAAAAAAAAAGTAGGTCAAATATCTAGGTCAAGGTCATAAAGTCAAAAAATATAGTATGTGAAGAAAGGGCTTGTCACATGAAATACACATGTGAAATATCAAAGCCCTATCACTTACCAATCAAAAGATATAGCCAATCTTATATTTTTTGAAAAGTAGGTCAAATATCTAGGTCAAGGTCACGAGGTCAAAAATTATGGTTTGCGTAAAAAGGTCTTGTCACAAAGATTACACATGTGAAATATCAAATCCCTATCACTTGCCAATCAAGAGATATAGCCAATATTAGATTTTTAGAAAAGTAGGTCAAATATCTAGGTCAAGGTCACAAGGTCAAAAATTATGATATGTGTAGAAAGGTCTTGTCACAAGGAATAAACATGTGAAATATCAAAGCCCTATCACTTACCAATCAAGAGATATAGCCAATATTAGATTTTTAGAAAAGTAGGTCAAATATCTAGGTCAAGGTCACAAGGTCAAAAATTATGATATGTGTAGAAAGGTCCTGTCACAAGGAATACACATGTAAAAAATCAAAGCCCTATCACTTACCAATCAAAAGTTATGGGGTGTGACACCCAAGTGTGACAGACAGACGGACAGACAGACAGACAGACGGACAGACGGACAAAGTGATCCCTAAGTGTCGCTGTGCTTCGCAGGCGACACAAAAACGACATCAAAATGATTGTACGAATGACCAAAATGATTGTACGAATGACGATTAGCAACAGAAACAACGTAACGAAAAATTAATAAAAATGTAGAGTTTCAACTGTGGCAATGGCTCGAATGGCCTTACTATCTTTCACGCCACATTATATATACTATGCTCATGACAAGCTCATGCTATGCAAATGACTTCAGAATACTACTCACTGATTGATACTATTCGAACACACTTCTTTTCAAATCGAACACTCTTTAAGTAAAACGAACACTCGTATCTCTACTATAATTACTGACCCATATGTCGATCATTTATACCTTTGATAAATATAGTTATTATTGCAAGAACATGCTGATGTTATTTCGTCAGATAGATACTCTATCCAGCTGGTTGGCGCGGAAGGGGGGCGGTATGCATGCAGAGCAAAGGAATATTGACTTTGTGTTAGGAATGACAACTTCTAGCCATATTGTTTCAATGTGTCCTTGTTCAAAATCACGACTCCGTTTATATTGCACAAATTTTGATGTGTAAACTAATAAACCACCTCCTGATTTGCCGTCCCTATCCTTTCTCTCAAAATCATAACCTTCTATGTTAAGTAACGCGTCATCAATTTGTTCGTTCAAAAACGTTTCACATACGCCTAGCAAGTCTACAGTTCTTCTTTCATGTAAAAGAATTTTAATCTCATCAAGTTTTGGCAAAATATGACAAACATTTATATTTGCAAATCTTAATCCTTTTTTAACTAGGCCAAACTTGATGACGTGTTACATTGTTTTGGAGAAGGTTGTTTAAGCAATCTATCTACAAAAGAAATACAAGAATTATCATCATTTAAATTTGAAAAAGATGCTATGTCAATATTTCTACAATAATTATCATCAAACAAGGATTTTAATGAAAATTCGTAGAGACCACATTCCATCTTTTGTGTGTTTTGTATTCCACTATGGGTCGTGGTGGCATCCCTATCTTTGCCGAATACCTAAGCTTTACACAGCTTGGCTTTGTGACCACTTTTCTTACACTTGTGACACACTAATTTTTCACCATGATGACAGTTTCTGTAGCTATGATTTTCCTCACCACAGTACGCACATCCGGCACTGATACGCACACCATTTTTTAGCACTGGAACATACTGCTCGTATGCGAATAAAAGATCCCTCGTTCCGGCATCCGTAAGGTGTACACGGTCTTTCCAGAATTGACGGACGTTCACTTTAGAGATAGCTCTGGACGTCTCGATGATTTGAGCTCCATACGTCCTACAAACTGATCTTATAATACCATTGATGTATGACACATTGACCTTTTTTCTTGGTAACACTTCACCTATAAACACAGTAGAAAGTGGTGACCTATGTTTTACATCCAAAATAATTTCGGCAAAGTCGTTTTCAATGGCCTCTTCATCTCTACCTCCCGATACATCATTTCCACCGGCTTGGATGATGATGTTTTTAACTCCAGTGAGATCCATGCTGGCTATTTCTTGGCGGACATGCGAGATCCCTGCTCCTCGCATTGTTATTACGTGGACGTTTTTCTTCAGTCCCCTCGGTCGGATTCTTTGCGTTATGGAGCTCCCAATGATGAGTGTTTGGTTACGTTCGTTTTCATCTCTATGACCTGAATTCGATTTAACTTTTGAGTGATGGAGAAAGCGTGCGGCAGAACTTACGCTTTTGTTCATTTTCTGGGATCTTGGCTGCTCCACAGTATTTGTCAATCCATTTGTTTTGTTAGAGGCGCCTTCAAGTACGCTGTCACGGTACCCAGATTCCGTTTGCTCTAGTGTATTGCACTGTGAATGCCTACTTTTACTCTCTACCTCGGTCGTCTGGGTTTCAAAGTTCTTACACAATGTGAAAGTTTGCGTCGAACTTGATGAAACTGGGATGGGATTGTTCGGCCGTTCGATAGAAGCGAGCCTCTCTCTGAGACGGTTGATTTCTGCCGACAGTTCTTTCACTATTTCACACAAGTTTAGAATGGATACATTCTCTACAGATATTTCTCCATATGCGTTCGTGACTTTAGGTGTCGATGACATTTGCGGCATCAGATTTAACAAGTTAACATCACTAATATCTGCATGTTCGTCTTTCTTATTTCTAAACATCTCATTGAAATGATCGGTCCATTCTAGATATCCCCGTCCCTGAACGTGGAGTTTGTTGGTCGTTTTATACATGGTTACGGTAACAGACCCATCAAAACTTTTGAAAATTTCACTAGTGGTACCGTTTCTGAGGTCACTCCTAATGAACATTAGGTCGTCCCGAATAATTTTCTCCACCAAATCAGCATCACTCGGGGTAAAAGTTATCGTATCACATTGTTGATTGTGAACAACGTCAAGATCCTTGTTCTCTGGCAAAACTGAACGTTCGTGTTCGTTCCTTTCGTATTCTTCACTTTCTACACCAGAAGTTGATATCACTGGTGTCTGGTATCGGAGAGAAATTGATAGAGTAGACCGAAAAATTTCAGAAGTATTTCCATTCGATTACATTGTAATACATGTGCTACGGCGCAGTATGAGATATACCGGAGCGATCGTAAAACACGTCCGCTCCCTTCGGCGGTCAGTCAAATATTGCATAATTTCATAATATAATGTCCATAGATGAAGAAAAATCACATACAGGTATACATTTTTATAAATGATCAAGATATCGCTCCAAACATACTGCATAGAAGGAAAACCTATAACGGTTCGAGTAAGGGACCCACCTTAAAGTGCTTTGTACCTGTAGATATTTTTGTCTATTTGATTGGCTTTTTCCTCATCCGCTTGACGGTTGTGTCACTAGGGATTAGTCTGAATATTTTTATTTAATGAAGTAAAGTCCTCTGTAGGGAAGCTCACATTTTTTTTTTCAAAAATTTATATTCGTGTTTTCCACTTGATAAAGCCCGAGTGGCCAAAAATTTGTGTACATTCATGTTATCACTTGATATTAAAGGTCGAGTGGCCGAAAATTTGTGGATATTGAGTGTTTATTGTCATTTTTATTTAGCTTTTATAGACGTGAATGATTTATGACCATGACTTTGACTGAATATATTACGACATATCAAGGAGTTAATTAAGGATTGTTTTTCAGCTTTTGCGCTTTATCAGTACAAGATAATGTTCAAAAGACATATTAAGAAGCATTGCAAAGTCATATCAATATAGAAATAAACGTTTATCTACCCTATCACAGATTTATTATGCCCCCGTAATCGGAGATTCAGGGGCATATAGTTTTTGGTATGTCCGCCGTCTGTCTGTCTGTCTGTCTGTCTGTCTGTCTGTCTGTTTCTCTGCAAAAACTTTATTACTTGGCCATAACTTTTGAATGGTAAGTGATAGGGCTTTCATATTTCACATGTGTATTCCTCGTGACAAGACCTTTTAATGGATTCCAAAATTTTTGACCTTGTGACCTTGACCTTGGAGTTTGACCTACTTTTGAAAAACTTTAACCTTATTCTTAACTTTTGAATGGTAAGTGATAGGGCTTTCATATTCACATGTGTATTCCTTGCGACAAGACCTTTTAATGGATACCAAAATTATTTACCTCTTGACCTTGGAGTTTGACCTAATTTCGAAAATCTAAACTTTAGCCATAACTTTTGAATAGTAATTAAGTGACAAGGCTTTCATATTTCACATATGAATTGAATTCCATGTAGCAACTTGCAAGACTTTTCCATGGATACCAAATTTGACCTTTTGAAACTACTTTTCAGCTAACAAATAATAACACAAACACTCGGATACACAAATTTTCGGCCCCTTGGCCTTTATCAAGTGTAAAAATACGTTTTTATTTGTTACGTTTTTTTTACACTTGATAAAGGCCAATGGGCCGAAAATTTGTGTATCTGAGTGTTTGTGTTTTTATTTGTTATCATCCCTTCCCTCTGGAAGAAATATTTGAGTCTACTACTTTTCAGCTGTTTTACTGTCAAAGATGCCAACGGGGACATTCGTGTTTCACAAGCACAGGTTTTATTTTTAAATAGATATAGATAGGTAAAGAGAGAATCAATCAGTTTAGAATTAATTTAATTCTTTCCCATTTTTCCTTCAATTTTTTTTGGCCGCATTTGGACTAAGCGAGTACATGCAATGGTAATCAAGTTTTTCTGAAATTTTTCATATATATGAAACAAACCTCCCAAGATGGGAGTGCTTTTTATTGTCTAGACAATGTGATGTATTTTTAATTAATAAAATAATCATATTTAGCCAAGATAATGGAGAATTTTTATAGATCCAAAGACAAAATATTTTGGTGATCTTTCAATATCTATGTCGTACTTTCTCTTAAGGTTTAGGGTTGCGATTACAGGGAGATAACTCTATTTTCATATCACATAATATTTGAAACCAACATTAACGATACATGGTATAAGCTCAGATTGTTACATTATTTTAGAAAAAAAATAATACGCCTTGAAACTTTCATTGCTGAATGCATATTTTGGGGAAAAATGCATATTTTTCAATGAAAAATCGCCGAAAATAGGAAAAAATTTGTCAGTTTAGCAAGAAATCTGCTACCAAAGATTCAAACATCAGAACATTTACTATCCATTATACTCTTTAAAATTGAGATAATTAGAAATTCTAACTTCAAGTTAAACTCTATGTTTTGGGGTCAAAATGTTGATTTTTTGCATAAATTACTGTGTTATTTATAGAAACAGTCATTTTGCTCAAAAACTAATTCGGGTACATATTGATTTGACCGCTTTAGGATAAAGCAATACCATAGATATATATGTAGGAAAAAAAATTGTTTAGCTGGCGACCTTCTAGCTATTAATAAAATTAACTAGTTGTTGCCATAGCAACCAGCATCATAGTTTTTACAAGAAAATACTCTCCTTAGAACTGATTATTTTATCAGAATTTTTCAAAATAGCATTTAATTCACCCACAAGCTATCAGAATCTTGAAAAATAAGGATATTTGAAATTTCATGCGTTTCTGAGGTATGTAAAGTTATGATGTGGTATTCTCTAAAATTACAAAAATGTTAAAATAGGCCAAAAATGGACGTTTATAGCCAAAAAACAAGACGGGCAAATTTTGAATATTTGGTCTGAATAGTTCGAGGAGATGTTCCTCTACATATGAATCTATCCATCTTTCTTCTACCTCATTTCTATTAAAAGTCGCCACCCTGACCTTAATATTGTGTATGAGACATGACCATATATTTTGAATGTGTGTACATTCCCACAAAACATGCATTATTTAGTTTCTTTTAAGCACTACAAAAAGTACATTCTTCGTGTTCTATAAGCTTACATTTCATTAATGAAGTGTTTTTATAATGTATCTTATGTATAAATCTTAATTGAAGTGGAGGAATTTTTGTGTCACTTTTCTCTGAAAAAAAGGGAGTGAGTGAATTAATTTCCATTCGTCCACGTCAATTTCTTCGTTAAGAATTTCGTTCCATTTTTGATGAACGTTATTTTGACATTTTACTTTTTTTGTTAGAAAATGTAGAAAGATTTAGTAATTTTCTCAGATTGCTTTAAAGTCAAAATATTTTAATTGACCTATGTAATCTTTTAATTACCATTGTTATTATTTATTTATTTATTTTTATTTTTTTTCCATTCACGTGGTAGGCTACTTATCAAACTACATGTATATTATATTCCAAAATATTTATGTTTATATTAAATTCTTGCCGAATTCGTTCTTGAAATTGTTTTCAAGATTCTAAAAAATTAAATTTATATAACTTATCTTTATGGAAAATACATATAATCTGAATACTAGCAGGGACGTATAATATACGTCCCTGATACTAGAGACCATCATCTGTCCCAAGTAAGTATCAATAGTATACCACCATCCACCATGATATTATTATTATCATTTTTAAAATGTACTTCCTGTGATATATACCATAAATTAGTGCTTTCAAATCTTAACACAAATATCTTATTGTCACAATTTATTATAATTTGCCTACCTCTGTATTGTTTTATTTGCTCAAAATTTGAACATGCTCAAAATCTGTGATATATTTATATCTATGTATTGTGTTGAAATTGTTGTAAGATGACATTGTGCTTCTGAATAAATACTACTACTACTACTCCAAAAACCTGCAGGCTTGTACTTTTTATTGCAAGCGTCTGCAGGCTTTAGTGCTCACCAATGCCAAAAATAAACGATACGGATATTCGATGTCCGCATCAATTTGTAATTTAGGTTTCACCTTTCGGTTTTGATACCAGAGAAGGTCATGAAAAACTAGTAGCAAAAGAATAAATATGACGGTTGATTTCAAGGCAGCGAAAGCATCATATAATGCCTTTAGATTAGCAGGAGCTGGATTGATCTTCGTTTATTTCATAGCACTACCAAGATACAGGGTCAGTCGTTTTTGTCACTTTTTTGGTATATTTTTGGACAATATTCTTCACTCTTTGGCCTAGTCCGGATTATCAGGACTCTTAACATATGAATATGTAGAGTCCTGACCGGGTCCCTTGTCTCAAGGTGCAGTCCAAGTCGTGTCAAATTTGCGAAGTAAATAAAAATACTTCAAGCACTATCATGGACAATTCTTTGGTACATATGTATTCCAGAGGCTCTCAGCTCTTACTTTGCATGGATAATCTATTCCGAATAAGTCCACATACTTTAATAAACATTTTTCTCACTGGCCTCTCCTCTTTTGTGTCAAATTTCCTCCATTTTTTATGTTGAGACAACTTGACCAAATAACTAAGTCACTCCATCCTTGTTTCCGGTGGAATGTCAGTAACCCTGCTGTTTTGGTTGAAGAAACCGAAGTACTCAGAGTAAAACAACCACTGATCCTAGGGGAATGACCAAAAACACCTGGGCAGTCCGTTTGGACCACACAGTTGCACTGTCACCTGACCGAATGTCAGCCGATGCAACACATATGGTACACTGGTTCCCGATTTCCTCTGACCAGGTACTGTAGTCCGACAAAGCCTTAAGATATGGCTATAAAAATGTCGAAAAAATGTTCCAAACGAATAGATGGCGATGTCTGGAGGAAATATATACCATTTTATCCAAAGGATGGATTGAAAATTGGCCAGTACATGTATCACACAGATTGCACAAAGAAAATCTGACAAACTGTCTACATTGGTTGGGCAACCGGAAACAAGGATGGATTGACTTAGTAATCTGGTCGAGTTGTCCCAACATAAAAAATAGAGGAAATTTGGAGAGGCCAGTGAGAAAAGTGTGTATTAAAGTATGTGGACTTAGTTGGGATAAATTATCCATGTAAAGTAAGAGCTGGTAGCCTCTTGAATAGATATGGACCGAAGAATTTTCCATTAAAGCTCTCAAATTATTTTAATTACTATCGTCTTCAATTTTTTGCGCAGATATACTTTGAGACAAGGGACCCGGTCAGGACTCTACATATTCATATGTTAAGAGTCCTGATAATCCGGACTATCTTTGGCCATATTATATTGTTTAGATTGAGGATCACTGACGAGGGTTAAGGAACCGAAACGTTCATGTCTGGTCCATGCTAAAATTATATCTGTTCTTAAATGATGCTATTGAATTTGATGACGTTTAACATTTGACACTCCCCGTACATGACAGGAATTTGTGACTGACTGCATGCTTTTAAATTTAATGTACCATAATTTGTTTTGTTGTCCTCTACTGGTTGGGAAGTAGTTGTCTGAACTTATCACCGAGCAGACCGTTTGTCCATATCTTTGGTTCTCAGTGGTGGATCCAGCACCCCCTTAGCCCGGGGGGTGGGTGGGGTGGTCAAGGAGCGAATTTTGCCGATTTATACTGAAAATGGGCCAAAATATACCTGTTTTTGAAAAATTTTTAGTCAGTGCCCGGGGGGGGGGGGGGGGGGGGGGGGGGGGTGGATGCCCCTTCCTCACCCCCTGAATCCACCACTGGTTCTATGAATGACAGAGACTTGATTCTTTCAGCATTAGTACATCAAGCTGCATATGAAATTTCAGATGGATCCATGCGATAAAAGCTTAGATATCGGCATTTAAATTTAATTAAAATGTTTATTTTTCTCCAAGCTCCTCGGGTTGAGACTGGTCACCTTGTGATCTTCTTTCTTAATCATTAAAGCAATTTTAAACTATTTTCAATAATTTTTAATCACAACTGATTAGAAAAAAGAATAGAAGAATCCGATGGTATAATTTTTGTTGAAATGTGGTGGAAGTTGGACAAGAATGATGATGATCAGATCCCTAGCGTTGATAATTGCTTTCTCCAACCTCTTTAGATATTCTTTATTGTAACACATTTTAATTGTTTATAATACAAGTACCAGTGATAAGAATTTATCAAAAATTTGTGGAAGAAGTAAAGGGTTCTTGTTTATGCTGTCCAAATTTCATGTGCTACAGTGCAAGTTTTGAAAATTAAAGGAAATAGAGCAAAAACGCTTAAAATTTGCCGATCCAGTAGAATCAGTTTGCTTTTTAGAAAATGAATAGTCTAAGCACCAGAGTTCATTTTTTCATAAATTCTTATATGTTTGAGTTACATAGATACATTTGTATTTGTGTTACTGTGTTACACATAATGTTTCACTATGAAATGTTATCATTTCAGCTATATCAACATGAGCAGTACATGAAGGAAAGAGACTATCCAAAACTTTATACATCAGGTAAATTAGATTTGACATTCAACATGTTCAAGATTGATTGATTTTCACCAAACATGCTGGCATACATCAATACATAACAACATATAAAAATAAGACTTGTCAGAAGACACTGTTGCTTGCTGTGTAGGTTTTTGATAGAAATGGCAATTTCATAAGGTCAAGGTCACTAAGCCAAAAGTCATGACATTAAATGAAAGCTTTGATCATGAGGATTCTGTGTGTGAAATAGCAAAATCCTACCCCTTTTACATGAAGTTCTAAACAAGGTCAAAGTTCAAGGTCACTTGGTCAAAAGTCATGATATCAAATGAAAGCTCTGGTACAGTGTGTGAGATTGACAGTTGAAGTCTTATAGACATTCGGTCTACAGTGATTTTATACCCTACAGACCGCAGCAATTTACTGTAGACCAAAATGAAAATAACACCAAAAATCTAATCTTTAATGCATTTTATTGGATGAAAATTTTTACTTGAAAAAAATAGAATCATAGACAATAATTCAAAATCCATAGAAATTCTTATTCATCTTCTAAATTTTGTGACGTTGATGCTGAAAATTCCTATAGATAAGTTGGTCTATGACTTTTTCAGTTGCTATAGACCGATCCAATTTACTGTATAAATTGGCCAACGGGCCACCGTTCATTTTGCACACTGCATGAGGAATTTACATGTGAAATATCAGAACCCAGGTAAAGGTATTCAATGGGTAATGAGAGGTAATTGGGACACCCATTTATGGAAACTTCAGATATAAAATCACAGCATAGTTATAATGAAAAAATTAATTAAAAAATTTTGACCAATTTACATGTAGATATTGAAAAAATTGGTTACTTTAAGAGTTACAAGCCCTTACAGTTTACAATGGGAAAAAGTTAATTTTTCCTAAAATTTTCAGCAGAACAATGGGGCATAAAATATCGATTGGTCAAAAGTTTCTAAAAAACATATTTCATCAAATTTAGCTGAAAAATCAAAAGTTCACCAATTAGTTTTTCTGCAATTAATTTTTTATCTTGACTGCACTTAAATACAAAAGAGCTGTTGCAATACCTCCTGCGTCAGTGTCTGCGTCGTCCGAACTAGATGATAAGGTAAATGTTAAGATCACACAATTTCCTGTCCTATATTCATATTCTGTTGGTTCTCTTTGTTGTTAATGTTTAATTATACTTTGTTTAATATCACCAGATGGGGATGTAGCCCCTTGGGTTGGGATTTTTAAAATTATTTCAAATGATAAGGCAAATGTTGAGACGATAAAGGTGAATAATAATATTTTGCCTTTAATGGCCATTATTAAGCAAAGTTGAAGTGCAACATTTTTCAAATTTACATGGTGGATCACCGTGGATGTATCTTTGGTCAAACTTTCATAAAATAACTATGACCTACTTTTCCACTTGAGTGATTTTGCCTTTAAAAGCCAATATTGAGCAAAGTATATGTGTTACATGTTCCAAACTTACATGTTGGATGTATCTTTGACCAAACTTTCATAAAATGACCGTGACCTATTTTTTCCGCTTGAGTGACTTTGCCTTTAAAAGCCAATATTGAGCAAAGTATAAGTGCTACATGTTCCAAACTTACAAGTTACATGTTGGATGTATCTTTAATCAAACTTTCATAAAATGACCTTGACCTACTTTTTCACTCGAGTGATTTTGCCTTTAAAAGCCAATATTGAGCAAAGTATATGTGCTACATGTTCAAAGCCCTATCCCTTATAGCTTAAAGATAGGTTAATGTCAAGGTCACTAGGTCAAAAATCATGGTATCAAATGAAAGCTCTGGTCATGAGGAATCTTTATATGTGAAGTATCAAACTGAAAGCCCTATCCCATATAGTTCAAAAGTAGGTCAAAGGTCAAGGTCACTAGGTAAAAGTCATGGTTTCAAATAAAAGCTCTGGTCATGAGGAATTTATATGTGAAATATCAAAGCCATACTTCTTATACTATAAGCGTAGGTTTCAGGTTAATGTCAATGTCATTAGATCAAAAGTCATGGTTTCAAATGAAAGCTGTTGTCTTGAGGAATCTACATATGAAAATTGAAATATTAAAGCCCTACCCTTGGTAGCACAGGAGATGTAGCCAAGTTAAAGTTTTAATATCCCCCCAAACGAAGTTTAGGGGGGTATATAGGAATCATCCTGTCCGTCTGTCTGTCTGTCCGTCTGGTTAAGAAGTTTGAAAGCAGATTTCTTTTATACTATTAATGGTAAGCCTTTCATATTTCATATACACATTCGCCATAAAGAGTACTACAATTTGGTACCATGGCTTTTGATCCTGTGACCTTGACCTTCACCCTATACAACATTTTAGGTTAAGACGTTTTGAAAGGAGATTTCTGTTATACTATTAATGGTAGGCCATTCATATTTCATACACACTTTCACCATAACATGCATTAAGAGTACTACAATTTGGTACCATGACTTTTGACCTTGTGACCTTGACCTTCACCCTATATAACATTTAAGGTTCAGAAGTTTTGAAAGCAAATCTCTTTTATACTATAAATGATAGGCCTTTCATATTTCATACACACATTCACCACAGGAGTACTACAGTTTGGTATCATGACTTTTGACCATGTGACCTTGATTTTTGGCTTATGTTGCAATTTAAGAATATTTGAAAGTAGATATCAATGGTAGGCCTAGAGGGTGTAGTTTTGATTGAATCTTGACCAAACTCTATATATATACTGATAGTTTATGACAAGAGGATTTTCAAGGTCAGAGGTCAAAGATAGGAAAAGGTCAAAATTTTTGTAAACAGCCTAGAGGGTGAAGTTTTGATTGAATCCTTATCAAACTTCATACACTAATTGTTTATGACAACAGGAAGAACCCTATCAATGTTCAAGGTCAAATGTCAAGGTCACAGATTGGAAAAGGTAAAAATTATTGTATACAGCCTAGAGAGTGCAGTTTTTATGGGATCTTAACCAAACTTCATTAACCAGAACCCTTTTGATTTTCAAGGTCATAGGCAGGGCTCTCACACCAATTTTGTGAGAGGGGCCGGGCTATCACACCCAATTTTGTGCGAGGGGCCGGGGCCTTTCAAATTGGGAAAAATAGCAGCATTTTCACAAAAACTGGGAAAAACTATAGCTAGATTTGGATGCGTTTTCACTAGAAATTTTTTATTTTTAACTCGGTTTTTTTTGTGTGTATATTTCATGAGGTTTCAAATTGTGAAAATTATATTCAACACATTGGAGAAAAAAGATACTATTTTGCATTGGGAATGGGGCCGATTATCAGCCCCAGATTTGGCCGATTGAGAGCCTTGATAGGTCAAAGGTCAAGGTCACAGATTGGAAATGGTCAAGATCATTGTATACAGCCAAGGGGGTGCAGTTTTGATGGAATCTTAATCAAACTTCATACACTAACTGCTTACGACAACAGGAAGAACCCTATTGATTTTCAAGGTCAAAGGTCAAGGTCACAGATTGGAAAAGGTAAAAATTATTGTAATGTATACAGCCTAGAGAGTGCAGTTTTGATTGGATCTTAACCAAACTTCATACACTTATTGCTTATGACAACAGAAGAACCCTATTGATTTTCAAGGTCATAGGTCAAAGGTCAAGTTCACAGATTGGAAATTGTCAAAATCCTTGTATACAGCCTAGATGGTGCAGTATTGGTTGGATCTAAACCAAACTTCATACATTTGAACCATCCAACCAAATATTGTACTCTATCTATTCCGAAATGAAAGTAACCGGATGTGACAGTTCTTCCGAATTGAAGTGGCGGGTGTTGCATGCAAGCAGGAGATGCTTACTCTTCCTGGTCCACTCCAATATCGGGAGTTCGCTTCTTTTCATATGGTGGAGGTTTTTGTTTGTTTGCTTTGGTTCCTGTTTTATCCTGATTTTGTATGCCATCGGTTTCTGATTTTCTGAATTATCGATTTTGTGCTCATACAGGGATATGGTCATTATCCATATTTGTCATCTTATTGATTTTCTTGTATACAGACAGCCTAGACGGCACATTTATTTTCCAGCAGTGCTAGGGGATGCTACGCTTTGCATTGCCTGGATTTTTTTAAATGTGTGTTACAGTGTCATCTCTTATTTTTCAGCATGGCGGGTTTTTACAGAAGGAAGAGGTTTAAGTTATATTGAAAGGCCAAGGAATGAAAGGATTATCAAGTTTGGGGATGGAGCTCACGAAGATATCCATTTGGAGTGAAGAAATTCTGTTAAACTGTGTGATTAAACATGTTATATGTGAAAATGTAATACTGAAAATAATACTAGAAATAAAAATACACTGAAAATAAAAGTTAGAACCTAGACTGTATTTGTATCTATTTCATTCATCAGAATGTTTTTTTTTTCTATATTACACTTTTCATCAGATACTTTACATCTTTGAAGTAAATGCCATTGCTCAATATCCTCCATGTTTATCCTAGCCTCAAAAAGGGTGTGTAACCTAGGAATCACAGTCCGTCTTTCCTGTCCGTCCAATTTGAATGGTTTTATTAAAAGCAGATTTCTCTTGCTGTCATACAGAACAAGGAATAGGGATTTCACAAGCCAATTCACCATATCAGATTCTTCTACCAAAGAAAAGTGACTTGGCGATCTTGACCTTGCAATACTTACTTGGTGAAAGAATCCTGAAATCAAATTTCTTGGGAGACATTTAGCCTTGTAATCACCGCTCCTTGAACTGGCAAAAATATCCGAAAAAAAGATACCGAAAAAGGGAAGAACACTTGATCTAATGACCTTAACATGGAGCACCTTCTAAAGTGTTTGAGAGTACTAAAAACAAATTTCAATAATTGTAAAAGGGATAGAGCTATCAGCTTAATAGATATGATCATATGTAGCTCATTTTGATAACATGGTAACCATTGAATTTAACTTCATTCATGTAATACCAAATTTTTTCGAGAGTATCAAATTTCGCGATTTTAGTACAAAACAAAGTGTGTATTTTCGCGTGTTCAAAAGATTTGACCTTGTGCCATTGACCTTCCTTTGGGATAGCAGCTTGCATTCTTGTTTCACAAACACGCTGTGTTCACATTTGAGACCATAGGTACTCAAAATACGTAATAAAGTAACCATTATGTCGTAAAAGGTAAAAACTTTTGTATGTTCAGAATATCGAATGACCAACAAGATTCAATATTCTCTTGTCTTCAAAGGTGAGGTAGCATCCATTAGTTAATCTATTGGTGATGAAAGAAAGGAGGGGATCTCCATCGGTTGTATGGGCAGCCATTTTAACATACTAGTATGTGAGATCTCTCGGAGGGTTCGTTCGGAGTTCGATAAAACCGACGGTAACTAGTAGCCATTGGCGCATTCGATAACCTGTGATAGCAGGAGATTTTCATCGATTTTGCGCAATCGGCTGCCAAACCTGCCGCAAGTCTACACCCTTGGTAGAGTCGGTAGGAATTAAAGTGACGTCATATTTTAAGATGACAGGCTCTAGTAAATCAGTAATTTCATCGATTACTATCATAAGTCATAGCTATGGTTTACAGCAGCAATTTATCAATGTATGATGAAACCAATCGGCTATTTAGTTGGTGATATCACTATTTAATCAGTGATGTCACTAACTGAATAGAGATAGCACTCATTTCCATACTTTTAAAAGTGATATTATTAATAGAATTAGAGACATCAGTAATTCACTGTTTTAAATAGAGATATCACTAAGAATTATTGATACCTCTAATTAAATTGATTTCCTTATTTAGTTCCAAATAGTGATATGCCTATCTCTGAATAAAAGAACAACATATATCACTAGTTCGAATTAGTGATATCAATAATACTTTGACTTGCTTGAAGAGAAGTCATTCGATTTATTACTAGTATTCAGATTCAGACCAGTCGAACTTATGCGATACCCTATCTTCAGGCGTCTGTCCGTCCGTGTGTCTGTCCGTCCGTAAACAATTCTTGTGCTCGCAACTCCTCTAAATCCATAGGAGATAGAAAGTTAATTCTTCTTGCATCTTACTTGGTATGTGGTCTAGTTGCGCACCTGACATTTTGCTTCAGCCACTGACTTGGAAAATGGGCGTGGTTATGAAAATCTATGAAATCTTGTGCTCGCAACTCCTCTGACACCTTAAATAATGGAGACTTAATTATTTTTGCAATACGATGGGTCTGTGATCTAGTTGATATTTTAAAAGAGCCCCTGACCCGCAGCGTCTTAAAATGGGTATTAGGGATGTAACGATACACTAGACCACAATACGATACGCATCACGCTACAAGGCTCACGATACGATATGCATCACGCTACAAGGCTCACAATACGATACGTATCACGCTACAAGGCTCACAATACGATATGCATCACGCTACAAGGCTCACAATACGATACGTATCACGCTACAAGGCTCACAATACGATATGCATCACGCTACAAGGCTCACAATACGATACGTATCACGCTACAAGGCTCACAATACGATATGCATCACGCTACAAGGCTCACAATACGATACGTATCACGATACACTTTCTACCCAATCTAACACCCAGAGCAAAACACCAAATCGCCCCTATGTGGAGGCACAGAGTATAAAAAAACAGCAAGAGACGTAAAAGGGACAAGGAACACCTAATACGACATCAAAACACGGAGTAGACAAACACAGTAAGAGACGCTGAAGGGACAAGGAACACTAAACACGACATCAAAACACAGAGTAGACATACACAGTAAGAGACGCTGAAGCGACAAGGAACACTAAACACGACATCAAAACACGGAGTGGACATACACAGTAAGAGACGCTGAAGGGACAAGGAACACTAAACGCGACATCAAAACACAGAGTAGACATACACAGTAAGAGACGCTGAAGGGACAAGGAACACTAAACACGACATCAAAACACGGAGTGGACATACACAGTAAGAGACGCTGAAGGGACAAGGAACACTAAACACGACATCAAAACACAGAGTAGACATACACAGTAAGACACGCTGAAGGGACAAGGAACACTAAACACGACATCAAACACAGAGTAGACATACACAGAAAGACACGCTGAAGGGACAAGGAACACTATACACGACATTAAAACACGGAGTAGACATACACAGTAAGACACGCTGAAGGGACAAGGAACACTAAACACGACATCAAAACACAGAGTAGACATACACAGCAAGAAACGCAAAAAGGTACAAGAAACACCAAATACAACATCAAAACACAGAGTAGACAAACACAGCAAGAGACGTAAAAGGGACAAGGAACACCAAATACGACATCAAAACACAGAGTAGACAAACACAACAAGAGACGGAAAGGGGACAAGGAACACCAAGTACGACATCAAAACACAGAGTAGACAAACACGGCAAGAGACGTAAAAGGGACAAGGAACACCAAATACGACATCAAAACACAGAGTAGACTAACACAACAAGAGACGTAAAACGGACAAGGAACACCAAATACGACATCAAAACACGGAGTAGACAAAAACAGCAAGAGACGTAAAAGGGACAAGGAACACCAAATACGACATCAAAACTCAGAGTAGACAAAAACAGCAAGAGACGTAAAAGGGACAAGGAACACCAAATACGACACCAAAACACAGAGTAGACAAACACAACAAGAGACGGAAAGGGGACAAGGAACACCAAATACGACATCAAAACACGGAGTAGACAAACACAGCAAGAGACGTAAAAGGGACAAGGAACACCAAGTACGACATCAAAACACAGAGTAGACAAACACAGCAAGAGACGTAAAAGGGACAAGGAACACCAAATACGACATCAAAACACAGAGTAGACAAACACAACAAGAGACGTAAAACGGACAAGGAACACCAAATACGACATCAAAACACGGAGTAGACAAAAACAGCAAGAGACGTAAAAGGGATAAGGAACACCAAATATGACATCAAAACACAGAGTAGACATACACAACAAGAGATGTAAAAGGGACAAGGAACACCAAATACGACATCAAAACACAGAGTAGACATACACAACAAGAGATGTAAAAGGGACAAGGAACACCAAAAACGACACCAAAACACAGAGTAGACAAAAACAGCAAGAGACGCAAAACGGACAAGGAACACCAAATACGACATCAAAACTCAGAGTAAACAAACACAGTTAGAAATG
Source organism: Pinctada imbricata (assembly GCA_033119305.1). Lineage (NCBI taxonomy): Eukaryota > Metazoa > Mollusca > Bivalvia > Pterioida > Pteriidae > Pinctada > Pinctada imbricata. Next base: position 34,914,349 of record VSWD01000006.1, on the reverse strand, counting down.
CAAAAGGGACAAGGAACACCAAATACTAGTACGACATCAAAACACAGAGTAGACAAAAACAGCAGGAAACACAAAAAAGGGACAAGTAACACCAAATCCGACATCAAAACACAGAGTGGACAAACAGCAAGAGACGGAAAAGGGACACGGAACATCAAATACGACATCAAAACACAGAGTAGACAAACACAGAGACGCAAAAGTAGAGATGCAAATGGGACAAGGAGCACCAAATACGACATTAAAACACAGAGTAGACAAACACAGAGACGCAAATGGGACAAGGAACACCAAATACGACATCAAAACACAGAATAGACAAAAACAGCAAGAAACGCAAAAAGGTACAAGAAACACCAAATATGACACCAGAACACAGAGTAGAAAAACACAGCAAGAGACGGAAAAGGGACAAGGAACACCAAATACGACACCAAAACACCAAACTCGGAAGACTTCACATAAACCAAAGAGATCATAAATGGATAATCGTTGCCGACTTAGGACTGCAACGTTAGTAGCAAAAGGAGTGCTTATCAGGATTACGTGCACAGAACCCTACCACATTTTCGATAGCCCAGCGGTCTCGAAGAAGGTACAATTGCTATGTATAATAGTCTAGTCACTGCAAGGTGACAACACAAACAAAAGAGCCAAGTAACACACAGTTAAATGGATATCATGAACATAGAACGTACGAAAAACAATCCATGTTCCGTGGTTCCGCACGTAAAACATGAAAAATGCCTTCATTTACTTTCACTGACAACTAAAATTCTATCCCGAGAGTACTGTATTGGATTCTCACGTGTTGTATTCGAACCAAGCGCACGTGATGAAAATGAAACAATGTCACACTATATATGAATTACGAAGGTTTGTTGAGGTAATATCCTGGTTTAAGGAATGAGACTAATTCTGGCTTTTTTTATCTTGATTTATAAGTTTTTGCACGAGACATAAACTTTGGATCAAAGTATTTTACGACTTTTAGATACATTTACGTATCAGAGACAAAATTTGAATTGTATTGTGTTACTTCCTGAATATTTCATTCATGTTTTTCCAATTTATACATCGAATCTCTGAATGAATTCAAGTAGAAATCAGCGGAAATTAAACCAGCTAACTCTTAAAAGAAGACATATTTTATCATACTCGTAATTGCACCTAACGGCAATGTACGTACGACGGTAAAACAAGTTGTTTCATTTATAAATCTTGTATTTCACGTGTCCCATAAAATGGCGACTAAATGATCGATAAAAATGTATTTCTCCGAAATAAGAGCTCTTCCTCTTCCGTTGTTATCCCAATAACCAGCAGCGCCCCATGGCATTGTCTTATAGATGTAAATACTGGTGGATTTGGAAAAGTTGCCTACTGACCAACTAAAGAATCGTGACTTAATTTATGACGATTCCACCATTAGAAAACAGGCATTGACGCCATTGCGGTCAGAAAATTGGTTTGACATCTGGTTCTTTGTACTTTAAGGTCTTGATCCGGCGTTTTTGTAATTGCTTTATATGCTATTGATGTCCAGTGGTTATTACATTCCATTTTAATTCGGTCGTACATGCATTTATTTATTTTCGACCATAGCATTGTTTACCTAATAATTACTCGCGTTCAGTTATGTCAAGAAAATGGTGGATTCCCAAATGCGAATCTTTTGAATTTTGCAATGATTTGAACCCCCTTTGCATGATAAGGAGGCTGTGAGCGTTTTCCGGACATCCAGCACGAAGAGTTATGAGCCTGTCATCCGGATAACTAAGTTAGTCCTTATTTCTTTTCTTAACACACAATCAAACATGCGGGAAAAAACAAGACGAAAAATAGGAGGCTAAATAAAACTTATCGATTGTTTTAAGTAATTGGTCCAAAGTAACATTGGTGGCTGTTCGACGGTAACATTGTTGTGTTGATCTGTTTTCGATCAGAGCATTGCTTGCCTAATGCGAACTCGCGATCAGCTCAATATGTCGAGGAATTGATGGATTCCCAGATGAGAATGTTTTCAATTTTGCAATGATTTATATACCATGACAATGATTTTCCATTCTTCAGGTTTAATTTCCAGGTTTCCCCCAGGGTTTAGATACCCTGGAAATGCAAACTCGTCGTCGACTCTGTGCACAAATCTACGAAAACCAATTCACTAATTTCTCTTGATGAATCTTCGTCATCCGATCCTTTCTCAAAAGACATTTTAGCCATAATTTCAATACCGATGTTCTACTTTTCTTATGCCCACAATAGCAGATTATGAAAATGTACCTTAAATTGGGTATGTATTTATACATAACAAATCTCTTATAACGATAAAAATTGATACACAAATAAACAGTGTTTTAATACCAACTTATGACTCAATCATCAATCAAGGGATTTTTTTATGTGAGAGAGGGACAGGAACGCATGGTATCGGAAAAAGAAATCGTTGGAACCACGGCACAATGTTGACCAACGAAGATATCGTATTTGAATCTTATGTTCTTTGATTTTGCTGAGTAATGTAGTAAGCTATATGAATTAGTACCATTTACCCTGTTTAGGGCTTGGTGAAGAATATAATGATAGGATGATTTTTTAAATGAAATTTTGTCATTTTGTTCACCTTTATTAAGCGGTCAAAGCAATGAGTTGGTGTCATTTATCCTCTTTATGTAACTTATGGATTGTATCTGGAAAAAAAGATACTGGTGCTTCGATGAATGCCAAGTATATCAGTCCGTTCTAATTGAATAGAAACATGATCTTTCTTCTTGTCTGACACAGAAAGATCAAACAGATCCACAGATTCATTAAAACCTCGTTTTGACCAAGAGGAAATATTATTGATATTTTTTTTCTTTTCTTTCGGTCGTGGATTTTATGAATATACCAAAGACTTAGTTCCGATTTTCCCCAAACGCTGAAATATCTTGTTTTCTCGGTATAATGTGAAGCCCTGAGGTCGTGACCCCGACTCTCGATCATGTTAATCAACATCAGATTATAATCCATGATAAAATCTATAAAATAGCGCGACTTTACATCGTATTATCAAAGACGCAAACGTAACTCACAACAGAACAACCAGGTAAGTTTCTGTAAGTCTAAAAAATTAGAGAGCATTTTATCTCATTGTGTATACTAATTACATTTTAGATTACAGATCGTTTATTCAATAGAGGAATAATTATACAGTTTGATATAGAAAAAGAAATAAAATTTGTAATCTCGAGAGGTAATGAATGAATTAAAAAAAAAGAGAAAAATGAAAATAACGCATCTGTTCGTGTGTGGCTTCAAAATTTTACTATGTCTTTTAAAAAATGGATCTATATTCTTATGAAAATATTCAATGCATCATCATAAATTATTGAACTCATCCCAATGAAATAGATGCATGACTATCCGACATATTCTTTATTTTCAGACAGAATGAGCGAGGCTCACAAATCCCATTCATACTACATAGCTGGTCAGCAGATATGGAAAGTAGTGCCTCCGATCTTTATCATACTTGGAACTCTGGGTAATATATTATCCATCGTTGTACTCAACAGGAAAAACCTCCGCAGAACTACTACCTCTTTCTACCTCACCGTCTTGGCGATCTCCGATATCATGATCCTCTACTCCGGTCTACTACGCCAGTGGATTCTGGCCATGTACCAAATTGACATCAGACATAGCAACCCGTTCATGTGTAAAGTCAACTTCTTCTCAGTTTACTTTTTCGCCGATCTTACTGGTTGGATCCTGGTTGCAGTCACGCTAGAGCGAGTTTTTCTCGTTTGGCATCCACACTCAGGAAAGCGGTATTGCTCACGTGCCTCGGCGGCCGTTGTTTGTACTATCATCGTAGTTAGTTTGGTTGCTTTTAATGGACATATTCTGTACGGCATGGGAGAAAAGACGGTGACGGAGAACAACGATACAGTGATCAAGAGATGCACACGAAGAGACAGTCAGTACGAACAATTTTTCTTCCGAACTTGGCCTTGGATTGACATGACCAAATACTGTATCGCCCCTTTCCTTTTATTGCTGATAGGAAATAGCCTTATCATCGCCAAAATATTGTATAACCGTCGTAAATTGCGCATGCGGATCGGAACGGAAACCGGGCCCAGCAAGGCGACTCAGAAGAAGACGTCATCAATGACGGCATTGTTGTTCACTTTGAATGCAGTGTATCTTACCACTTCTACGCCGATCAGCGTCTATTTGCTGAAGTTTGACGGATGGGCGGATCCCGGGGACACACACGGCATGGCACTGGCTAGTCTGCTCTGGGCCCTCAGTAACATACTGATGTATGCCAATAATACCTTCAATTTTGTTCTATATTGTTTGAGTGGACAGAATTTCAGGAACGAAGTGAAGACATTATTTTGTAAGAAAAAGCACCAAGTTCAAGGAACAACCATGATGACCTTAACAGAAAGAGTTGACTGACATTCGATTTCGGGGTCAATACGAATCGAATATCACATTTGAACATCTTTTCAGCGACTGCCAACAAATAATATTCTCGTACGCATGTTTACCAGTCCTGACGATTTGGTTGTATAAACTCAAAAACAAACGTTAGAAATAATATTATCTAAACGATTACAGGTTTGACACACACAGAACAAACTGAACTTGGAACAACGCAGGCGCACTCAACCTACTTCCGCCCATGGACTTCTATGCCTCTTTTATGCAAGATGTGATGCAGGCAATTTAAGTTTAAGATTACGACTTTTAACCGCTCAACAATTGACAACAAATCTCAATCAGCAATTACAGAACTACGCCATTTTAATCGCTCAACAAATCTGTAACTGTTACATTAATTATTGTCGTGATGAGTTTTGAGTTTATTGTATATGTGCACATGTACATGTATCCAACATTTACTGATGACGAAGTCTTTTATATTGATTTAGTATGTCACCAATATCTTTCATAATTTTTTAAAAGTCGAAATATCATGTGTAAAGGGTTCTACTCTCCTCTGTCTGATGTAGATAAACCCCTTTTAAGATATTGTCAAAGAATAAACAAGAAAACTCCATTTCATAGTGACGTGTTTGTTGTTTCTCTGACCTGATAATTGATTGGACTTCTTAGCTCTGATGACGAGGACCAAGACCAAAGACTTTAGGCACGGTCTATTTGATATTCGGCGAGGGGGGGGGGGGGGGGGGGGGGAGCTTGGGTTTTGGGTTTTTTGTCGGAGCAAATAAAATTTTTTTTCGCCCCGGACCGGAACAAACTTATTTTTTTCTTGCAAAGTTGGAGCAAGAATTTTTTTTCTAATAAGTGATGTGTAATATATAACGAATGTTTGTGTTTTATCACTAGTAATTCTTTATTTTTATTAAAAACTCTAAAATATTACTTTATTTTTATGAAAAATTTGATTCGCTTCTAACCAGAGATAGAAGTATTACAATATAATCCCTCGTAAACAAAATCTATACATTAAGTACAAGTAAGAGGGTCTGAGGGGAGGGTTTTCTTTACAATTTTTCGAATTTCGAATTGTAAATTGGGGAAAAACTGAAGTTTTCCTTCAAAGCTTGTATATAAAATGAGACTCTATGGTGATACATGTATCTATTAATAGTAATGCATTAATATTGATAATATATTTTTAAAAGCCTCTAAGGAATCCCTTTTTCCTTTACCATGCATTCTTTTGATATTTTCAGGTATTAACTTTGCCATTTAACATTAATGTTTTGATAGAAAACTATGGCGAGCGAGAACTGCGGCGAGAAAGCGAGCCGGAAATTTTTCAGGAATTTTTAGCGAAATTTGATGGCAATTCTTCAAATTCAGATTACTTGTGAGAGCAAGATTATTTTTTTCTGACACACCATAAGCAAATTTATTTTTTTCATCAAAATTCGAAGCAAAATTATTTTTTTCGAAAAAAAAACACCCCCTTCCCGAATATTAAATGTACCGTGCCTTATATCTATTGGTCCACGTGCATTTCATATGTTCTTATATGTTCATATGATAGTAATAACGGCTTCTATTTTCAATAATTTATTTGTACATATTATTTCAGGTAGGTTAGACAACTAAACAAAAATGACAAAACCGGTCATCTAATTCACCATGGTTTTTATTCTATTGTCACTTTTTATTCCTATTGTCTTTTCTGACTTAAAATTTTGGGAAAATTTCAAGTGAGAACATGACTACTTGAAATTTTCCCAAAATTTAAAATCAGAAAAAAGACACTATTTCTGTCGGCATGGTGTATTTATGGTAACTAAGACCCAGTGTCTGGTTCTATTTAATTGGTCAGTCAATATCATACTTGCAAAAATCATTTTCGAATTAATCAATGCATGTGGTACTGATCCTTTCGATCAGACCGTCTTCAAGCAAATAGCAAAAAGCAAAGAGCAAAAGGTAAAGAGCAAAATGCAAAGAGCAAAATGTATGTCGGTTCAGGGTTTCCATAGTTTTTGTTTCTATCGGGACATTTGTCCTTATTGTTTGTTTGTTTGTTTTTTGTTACAGCTTTTGTTTTCAATGGAAACCCTGAACTGACAGTGTTTCCTTAAGTTTTCATAGAAGAAAAAAAAACATAACAAAACAACCCCCATCCCTATCGAAAGAAATCAAAACATAAAATAATAAGACAATCGTAACAGAAATCAAAAGCTATGAAAAAAAAAACCAACAAGAACAAAACAAACATCCCAAAACAAACAAAAACATATAGCTCCAGGAGATGAAAGAGAAAATTAAAAGCAATCATAATCTTCTGCCGTTTGATGCTCCTGTGATTGGTATATATTTTACATGAAAGTAAAATTTCAATAAACAAATTCAAGCTTATGACAAGATCACTCCGCAAAAAGTCCTAACAATTTAAATCAACGATTCATAAAAGGACAGGTGTGTAAATTGTAGAGCTCGTCATTAGTTCTTTGATTTACAAGGCAATCAGACAAATGAATTGGTTACAATCAGCCAGAAAGCCAGAAAAGTCAAACCTTAATTATGATTAGTCAAACTACACTTGTTTACCTTTCAAGGGCAAGGAATCTCCATGATTTGTTTTTGTCTGAAAGAACGCAAAATTGCTACAAAGTCAGAATTCCCATGACCTATGTCTTATATTTTGACCCTTAACCATAAAATAACAGCTAGGGCAGCACACCCATATCCATACAACTCGAGTGCAATCGTAATACCCTTTGATGTTGAAACCAACTTACCACAGGTAACTCGTACCCGCGTACAAAAATCCTTGATCACCAAACAACAGACCACGAGTTTCGCAGTCTCTAATAGCTTGTTCTATGCCCTTGTTGTTCTGTGATCATCTTATCTATCACATTGAAAAACGAAAGTGTTGTCATGTACATAGCTTTATAATCCTTTAACGCATGATCACTACAAAATGCGACTTTAGAGTAATCAATTCAATTTTCTAAAACATGAGATGTCGAATGAAACCTTGGCCCTTTGACCAATGACCTTGACCTTATGACAAATGACCTTCACATTCAAAGTTACCCCGAGGGAACTCGCAAAACAACCATCTTTGGTAAGCAACGTCTTCTATTCGTGGAGTATCCGATAAAATGTGAGTTAAACATACACGTAATTTTTATTTTGTGAATCAATCACCCAATATGCTTGAAAGCTTTCTTTCATAGAAATTCAAATTTTAGTCTGTATTCGACGAGAATTTCTTATTAATTATATATCAATCAATATCAAATAAAAATAGCAATACGAACATTTGTTTAGAATGTATTTGTTGCGAAAGGGATCTACGAAAATTGCACGAGTTTTCTAAATGCTACGTTTTCTTTGCAATGGAGATGAAAATATATATTCCCATCTTAACAATACACAGCTAAATATTAATCAAAAGTGCACGTAAAACGACGAATCCGTACATCTTATAATTAACCAGATTTTAAAATATTTGCTAATGGGAAAAAAATCTGGTCAATAATTCAATATTAGAAGATTCTTTATTCCGTTGCGGATACAACAAAGAGAAAATCCGTTGAATGTGCTGCGTGGATAATTTTCTTCTGTTATGGATTATATATCTACGGAAGCCCGTAGGTGACAGGTATAAATTAAAATTTATCTGGCGGCCGCCACATAATTATCTGGCGGCCGCCACTTAATATATCTGGCGGCCGCCACTTAATCTATTTGGCGGCCGCCACTTAATTTATCTGGTGGCCGCCACTTAATTATATGGCGGCCGCCATATAACTAAGTGGCGGCCGCCAGATAATTATGTGGCGGCCGACACTTAAATATAGGCGACCGCCACTTAATTATCTGGCGGCCGCCAGATAAATCTTTTGTTACATTTCATCTGGTTATTTTGCATCTTTTATACCAAATAGATTAAAAGAGAAGATGAATTCAGCACCCTAGAACAGAAAGAACATGTTATGCATTGATTTTGTTTTGATTTATTGTAAATTATGTGATGACCGCCGCTTAAATTATCTGGCCGCCAGATAAATTATAATTCATGCCTGTCACCTACGGGCTTCCGTATTTATCAATAAAAAGACTATTTGAATAATAAGACCGTTGATACTTAATCCTATTCATTATGCAACCTTTGTATTTATGAAAATATATTTTTAAAAATCATTGAAATAAGAAGTTTAAAGAGTACTAGTAGAAGTCGTATTCCAAAGTGGCTGAAAACAAAGTAACTGAAAGGAATGTTCTAAAAAACTTGTCGGAGTTTCAATTGGAAGCATTTTACCACACCACTGATCGCCATGTACTAGATCCATTAGATGTTATCACACGAAAATCACACCAGTCATGATTACAAGAGAGAGAGAGAGAGAGAGAGAGAGAGAGAGAGAGAGAGAGAGAGAGAGAGAGAGAAAGAGATACATTATCATATTGTATTTCTTCTTTATCACTGAATCAAAAAAATAGTACACTGCTAACATAGTTAAAGGATCAACTTGTACGTTGTAGCAAGGAAAGAATGAAATATTATTTGGAATCATTCCCTCTCTACGTTCTTGGACATTATTCCTACTCACGGAGCAAATGATAATCGAAACACCTTACAACAAACGTGACGATTTTATTTTCCGCATCTCGAACTTTCATTTCCCGAGCGCATACCATCGGGCAGGATTTACTTTTTGATCGTCGGACAAACGCCTCAGTTTTGTTAAGTAATTTTGCTCACATTGTAGAATGTTTGATTTGCTTACCTAATTTCGGTTTATTGGATTTGGATTTTGCGATTTTTATTTCTTCAGAATATAATAAAAAGGTTATCATAATGTTGTCTTAGTCGTGACTGAAAATAAAAAGACCGAAAACCAATTGTGTTTCGAAAGATGAATGTCATTGTCAGCCAAACATATGAAAAAAAGATTACCTCAACAAACAACAGGGAACAACGTAACACACAAATCACCTTACAAAGAGCGGTAAAACAAATAATCAGACCAGATACACGGAACCATTGATGACAATACATAAATTGAGTGAGGCCAATGTGTACCCTGTGCCAGATTTGGACCCTTTAACGAATTTATTATGCCCGGGACCCTTTTGTAACCTCCTTTCTCTTTGTGATTTTGACGCTTGAAAATACAGAGACCTACCTCGACGTCAAAGTAGGCCACCACGTGACCGTCATATTGCGACGTCATTGGCTTGAATTAGTATGAGGCGTGATAGTATTAGTTATAGGGTTAGTTCTGTAATACTTCCTAATCAAAGTAGGTGTGTAAATTTGTGGGGATGAGGCCGTAGGTGTATAAATTGGGGGGGGGGAGGCCGTAGGCCGAATCCCCTACATATTTACACACTTACTTTGAGTAGGAAGTATCACAGGAACTAACCCTATAACGAATTTATCACGCCGAGAACCATTTTGTAACGTTTTATTTTTAATTTTTGACGTTTGAAAATTTAGTGACCTACTTAGCATAAAGGTAGGACAACACGTGACCGTCATACTGCGACGTCATCGACTGAAAAGTACGAGACGTGATAAAGTACAAAAATGTACCAGAAACCAGTAAATCGGGCTTAGAGACAATTTGAAAATTATATCTAGAATTCTGATGAAAATAACTTGCTGAATGTACTTTTTCAGAAAGTTTCTTTTATTCCCTATTGATTATAAAAATTGACTATCCACAATACATACAAGCTGAATAACATTTTCAGGTTTTTGTTTCAAGCCTTTTTTCTCAATAGAGAAACATATAGGTTTTTTTTGTATTCAGTTGTGTTCATAAACCAATTGCATCTTAAATAAATAAACGAAGAAAAGGCACACAGTTAATTTAATTTACAGAGGACAATGAGAATGAAAAACCACGCATCCGTTAAAAGTGTAAAGGAAAGGTTTTGTGCTAGTGTTAAATTTCTTTAGATCATGATACGTGAATTGATGCAATAAATTTGCAACACGCTCCTAATGAATTGAAAACAAGTTCTGATTAACCTTACACACGACCTGACGTATTCCTTAATTCTAAATCTGACAAAAACAAGGAACAATCATGTCATTTTTTATCGGAATATTTCATTTGAAAATGGTTAAATTTTACGGCTAAGCGCTTTATTTCAAGATTTTCCGTTCTTAATACGCAGTTATCTTTCAGTACCTTGATGAATTTCCGGTTATGATTAAATAATGAAGGAAAAAAGGAGCGACAAATATGTTTGGACTACCTTAGTTGTACAATAAAGTTATTGCATTCAATCATTAATAATTAAGTACATCCTATACGTGCGTCCTTTCGATAGGGAAATTGCATGCGATCCTGATTTTTGCTTTTCAAGTCTCGATGGAAAATCGTAAAGGAAATAAATTTCAATTAAAACAGTTATATAAAGTTCAAGTAATGGCCAATAAATAAAGAAAAATAAGGGAAATGCTACGTAGTAATGCAATCTGCAATCCCGACCACAACAAAGGGTATATCTACATTGCCAATTTACATGCATAGAGATAGTGACTGCAAAACAAAGAAAATACGTTGACTCCTGAAGCTTCCATCTAGCGCTACATTAATTTCAAACGGTCTGGTCATGCGGAAAAGATGTGCACAACCCTCCAAATATCCCAATCTAATCATGTTTCCTTTAACATTACCAAACAAAAAATACACACAAAGGAACTCTACATGTGGGATAGATAAGGAATGTTGATGTATATGAGTACCAAAATTCTATAAGTACTCCATGTTCTGCTGGTTGGTGCTAACTCATATTCTTCCCAAGATGTACGACTAAAATCTTGGATTTCTCTCATCATAATAAGACGATGTTAAACCCCTAAAGCCCCGGCCACACTGTACTCCACGTCCAAATCACGTTCAAATATCTGCTGGACGTGGTCGTACGTGGTCATTTTTGCCATGATTGTGCTTTGTACGGGATATGACCGCCGGCGGCTGTTTCACTGCTGAAACACTGCCTAACCACGTCCAAACACGTCTAAGGCTAAAAGTGTTCGTGATAAGACGCTATACACACGCTATTACCCGTGATACTAACGCGGAACACCCGTCGAATGATCGTGGTCTGGCCGTGACAGACCGCTCAAGTTTTTGCCTTTTCCCCAAGTCTTAATCACTGCCGGAACACGGATTATCACGTGAGTTTCGCGTGCGTTGCACGTCTTTACTACTTACACCGTCCGTGGTTGTCCGCGGAATTAAATTTTGAGCAGTTCAAAACTTCTTTCCGCGTCCAACGCCGTTCAGATTTTTTACCGCGTCCTATCACGTCTTCAAATCGTCTGTAGCACGTCTAAAAAGCGAACAACAACGTTTGCTTCATGGGAGACCTTTTTTGGACGTTTTTTGGCCGTGATCAAGCCGTAAAGCGCAGTGTAACCGGGCCTTTAAAAAGAATGTAAATAAAATGGGCTTGATTACCACTATGTTTATTGATCTATTGACGATGCTTGCACATCAGCATTGTTGTAATTTCATAAGTCCTCCTCACACTTTAGTTTTCCGGACTTTTTTTTCGCTGTTGTTGCATATATTGAACTCATTTTTGGTATTTTAATATATCTCAATGTGATACAGATCGAACTCGAGTTTGGTTTTGATTGACCTATTTTTACAAGAGTTATGGCCCATGAAATTTGAGTTGTCCGGATATTTCTTCGGTTCTATTGCAGATATGGAACTGGTTTTTAGATTATGAATACATTAGTCAATTTAGTGTGATACAGATTAAAGTTTGGTTTCGATTTACCTAATTTTACAAGAGTTATGGCCCTTTGACTTAGCAAATTTCATGAATTTTTCAGTTTTCCGGACTTTTCTTGGCTGTTATTGCAGATAATGAACCGAGCTTTGGTATGTGAATCCATCATATAGTGTTAAACACGTGAATACTAAAGTAGGGGACTTCGAATATACCCAGGACTCTATGATACACGAGTTATTCCTTAGACCAACAACACTGTCTTTTTAGTATAGCGAAATAGTAATGTCTGTGAGTACACTGGACAGGATATAGTCAATGTTCTTGACTATCGGGATATCACTGCTAATTTTTCACAAAAATCACTTGCGCACGGCAGTGGTAGAGTTGTTAAAATTGTTTTGTTTTTCACATTGCTGAGGAAAAAAGTTAAAATAGGAAGTCGCTCTTATATAAAATGTATACAAATCTTTATTTTCCTTGGTAATGTTTACTTTTCTAACAGAATATGTCGTATATGGGATATCAAAAACATGTACCATGTATACATGTAATAATTACAAACAAATGAAATTCTATAAAAATTGAAAATACAAGTATCAGGGACGCATATACGTCCCTGCAAGTATGAAAATAAGACTAAGGACTAGATCTAATTCGCTTGCACTAAAATAGGTTTATAAATATTCATGAATATGCAAATTAGTGAAAATATCCCAGCAAAAACACTGTGACAGTTCCAACAACGACTGCAGATATGTTTAGCACCTTCTTCCAAAACGAGGCTTCATGCAATGACGTCATTTTCTTGCGCATGGCAAGACGATCTTCCTCTGTGAGTTGTCTCTCAGGTTCCTCTACCGTTCCAAAGACCCAGTCTCTGCAGCCCTTCTTTAATCTAGTTCCAAAACCTGTAAAATATTGACACGATATGAGAAATTAGTTAGAAACTTGAATGTATCGATAATGATGGTATATTATACTGAAAAGAAGGATTACATAGAGCTTCAATATTTCGCCCGTCTCACACATTGTTCCTATTCGGTTATTTTGTGAGGCGGGCGAAATATTGAAGCACGTTGTTCCTATTCGGTTATTTTGTGAGGTGGGCGAAATATTGAAGCTAAATTACTTAAAATTGCTTTTTATTTAATTGTTAGATTGGAAGTATTCCTTGCTTTATGACGTTTTCATCTATCGCCTTTCAACTCAGCATAAAATACTTGTGGTGCCAACCCCGTCTACTTTGTCCGACATCGGAAATATACATTTTTCACGGTCAAAACGACTGGTAGTGGTTGAATATATACATATAATGCCTTAAATTTCCAGTAAATATTTCAGAGTTGCTTATGTGTGAATGAATTAACAAAAAGACTTATGAATAAAATGGTAAAAATCAATGTTTTATGAAATTTTAAGACACCTTGTTTGTTTTTCACTTCTACTTCCATTTGACCGGGTTTGCTATGGTCCGGTTTGACGTCCTCTTGTCTTGTCATCTCGTCTTCCTGCTCATCGTCCGTGAGTTCCGGTTCTGCCTCGTCGTGCCGCGTCCACCATGTTACTCTGTGAAGCTAATAAGATCAAGCATATGCATATAAATGCAGATATAACCATATAGAAATATAACTATGAAGATGAATTTTCAGAAATAGCTATAAGCACCGAATGTCATATAGGCACCTCTTACTACTAATGTAAGAAGACGACAAATTAGAATTTCCTCCAAATCGCGATGAAATACTACAGGAAGGGAAACTGCATTCATACTTACTTCTGTTATTCATAGTTTTGAATATTAATTTTATTGCAGATTATTAGACTTGAATCAATAGAACAGTTCTGTTACAAATCCTATTTATCAAAAAAATCTATCAAAAGGTAATTCGAGAGTACCAAGCTGTTTCAGTCTGTGACATACTAGTAGCTTGTACAGCATACCTTTTCTCTTGGTCTGGGTTCTGTAAAAAAGCTAATGATAACCATGACGATAGTGGCAAACAAGGCAAGAAGTGTAGCAAAATGAAGGAATTCCACTTTTGTTATGATTTCTGGTCTGTTGTCTGGTTCATTGCTCCCGCAATAAGGTGCTGTATAGTAAAAGTCCAGGACCATACGGACTATGCCGACAACAAGGCTGATCATCAGACCCCAGAAAACCCCCTTAAAGATAAAAACACATCATCAGCCCCAGAAACCACACTTAAAGATTAAACAAATTAAGGCCCCAGTAAAAAAGGTGTAAAAGGTAAAAAAAGGTAAAAATGGTTCGAATCTCGAAGTTACGTTTTCCAAAGTTTTCGTATTCTGGACAACGTTTAATATCAAGAAGAGCACCTGTTCTGTTGTCCGTTTCCAGAATATCCCGAGTATAAAAACCATACAAAGTGGTGGAATTAGGTAGGACTTCACTGCCTGCATGTAAAACCAGAACATGCCACCCTGGGTTTGTTCTAGTATTGGTAACCATAAAATACTGAGACCAATCAGAATAAGTACGGTGACACGGCCCACAATCATCAGCTCGTGCTCGCTGGCTCTCTTACGAAATTGGCGCCAAATGTCCATGGTCATAATTGAGCTTGCACTATTCAGAATTGAGGTGAGAGAACTCATTAATGCGGCCAATAAAGCTGCAAGCATAAGTCCCCTTAAACCTGAAATCATGGTTGTACATTTTAATTGAATATTAGCGTCCAAGGTCATCCAGAGCACACTATAAATGAATTCGAGAAAGCTTAAAAAGGTGAAATTTACAAATGGGGTTTGAATAACTGAGGTGTTCTTTTTTAGCAGTTGTAATGTTTGAAGTCAAGATATCATTCATCCCTTTGTTGAATGATCGAACTTATAGATAGTATCATCGAAAAGGACAAGGCAAACATATAGTTTTCAGTTTCGATGGTTATATAAACAAATGCTTTAGTACTTATTCATATCAAGATATCTATTTTAAATTTTATATCTGTAAACAAGCATGGAAGAGAACCTGCTGGGAGCATTCGCAAGACCAAAAGAGGATACGCAACATTTGAACATCCGGCTTTATTCTTGCAAAACTCGTAACACACTTCTGGAGACGAACATGCAACTTCCTCTGAGAAGAAAAAGAATAATGACAAGCGATTTCAAAATAACAAATTACAATTATAATATGTAGAAGCAAGCAGAAAAAAAAACACACACTAGAACAGAAAAGCCGAAATGATACATAATTGTTAATGACTGAAATGATGATATGTTCAAAGAGTTCACACGAACCTCTGTATTTGATTCTTGCAATCATTCCAGGAATGACGAACAACAGAAATCCGGTCAGTTTAAGAGCAGCCCCCAAAAGGCTTCCTGCCTTGGCATGCACCATGTTTTTTGCTGATAATGTTCTCTGCACTATAATCTGGCGAAGTTAACACAGATAAAGTAATGTAAATAAAATCTTCACTACTTCTCGGCCAAGAGACAAAGGAGTAATGGTAACTCTGTAATAGGGAATCCAAGAAAGTGCCAGAATTGATCATATTTTGTTCGATCTAATATCAATCTCTAATTTACCTGATCCTGATCCCATGTGTAAAGTCCCAGGGTGGATAGTCCAAGTAATGCCCCTGTCCACGGGATATCGGCAGAGAGAGGGTCTCGAAATATGTGGAAAGAGTCAGAACGCGGCATTCCACAGGAAAAGAAGCTCTGGTTATGGAGTGTCTGGTTACTAACGGCCATCATGTATTTCTGTTCCATGGCGCTGTATCCACCGACGTCAATGATTGCTGAAATATGTTGGTGTTGTCCATGGAAAGCATGATTGTATAGCATTGGCAGCATTTCAATGGAAATAGAAAAAATACCATCAAGGACATTAAACTTGTTTGTATATCTCAAAGAATTGATAAACAACTTACACATGAAGAAGAGGATGGTAGCACCTACGACCAAAACGACAGTCTGAAGTGTGTCGGTGTAAATAACAGACGCCAGACCGCCTGAAGAAAAGAAAGTACAAAAATGTATCTTTCATTATAAATACGAAATGACAAGACACTTAATTCTCATTTAGTATATAAATCATATTAGAAAAGGAATAATTAGCTTGAAACCAAAGACGGCATAATTAAATAGAACGAAGACAAAAATAATAACAGACGGACAGTAAGACAAACGTGGTGAAACTACACTTTACCAACGGTAGTGTATACGGCAGTGACGATGAGGATGGCAGAGACACATAGATAGAGGTTCCAGTCTAACATCTGACGGAGGAAGATAGCTCCAGTGTACATCTCAGCCTATAAAATAAGGTAATGGGATACTAGTAAAAAACAAAAATCGGCTACAATGACAGAGGAATGCCATCAATAGAAGTATTTTTATTTAGAGAAAAATCTCCAATTTGTTAAAGCTAATGCTAACATCCTGAGAGAGTCTGTCCGAGAGCAAAGGGTCTTACTGAGATGTTGAAAAGGATATATCCTACAAGGGCGAGGAATGAAACATACATCCTCAGGCGTCGTCCTCCAAATCTCTTCCTCACGTATTCTGGCATGGTAAAAGCCTATAATTAGAAGCATTAGGTTATTCAAATACTGGTAATATCTCGCAAAAACACATGCGCAATATTTGAATGACATGAAAACGCTACAGTGCATTATTTAAGACTTCAAAATGAGATTAAAGTAGTTGCTACAACAAAAAGTCACTTGATGAAATATAGATGTAAAGACTGAAAAGATGTTATATGTGACAGCCTTAAAAGCATTGGAACGACCCGAATTAATCATAATTCCGTTGAGTTTAATTCAAAATTTAAGGAGTAGAAAATATTCGTATTTTGATAATTAAGGTAAATCAGCAAACTGCAAAATTATGTATTTGACATATAAACATTTGCTTACCCCACATGCAATATAAACAGGCAGAAATAGCCATCCCAGCATTATCAAGAAAAACACTGCCTGAAACATCAAAATCTATATCTTGACGAAACAATTATGCTCTATCATGATCTTATAGTGTCAATAAAAGCAGAAATTGTTATCACGACCTCATGGTGATTATAAAAGACAGACACTTCAACATAAAATAAAAATTATCCTTTCCATACCATAAAGATCGTCAAGTGAGCACCAATGGACCAACTTGAGACAACTTAAGTAAATAGCAAATGGTGTGCTTATCCGGTTAGAGAGCGCATAACTGTACAACTTATTCTGATTTAAGGCATCATATACCAGCCAACATTCAGATATTTGAGTCAATATCCAAAGAAACTACCCGGCAAAAGCAAAGGGTGTTCTTTGAGTTGAGAAAATATCAGTTCACTTCTGTTGCTTTTGATGATCAAAGTCAGTTTTAATTGTTTCAACACTATAAAAACGAATATATTTTAAAAACTTAGCATGGAATGGTAGAACATTAAGCTTGTTACATACATGCCATTCGTATATAGTAACAGCTATTCCAGAAGCCGCCGCTGATCCCGCCAGACCTATAAACATAGGGGCTCCTATATTACTGGCATAGATAGACGCACCGATCTGGAATAGGAAAAGAACGGAAGTAGAAATATAAAAAAATTACGTTACTTTGAACAAGGATGTTTTAAATCGTTATTAGAATATGTTCTTGTTTAAATGAAAAAAAAATGACTGACTTGGGAAACGAAAATTCCACAAAATATAGAATTTTGAAATCCTTCAACAACAACAAAAAAATGTATAAAATCATATTCTATTCGTTAATTTTTTACTTACGGGAACCCAGTGCATGGTCTTTCCCGCCAAAAAGTATCCCTTGGCATTTCCTCTGTTTGGTCGGAACGTTGACTATTAAAGAAAGAGAAAAGTATATTTGAATTATACAAAAAAAAAATTTACATATTCATGTATTTAAATCCTACCAAAATTTACATAATCGTGTATTCTTTGAGACAACATCCTCACACTGGTACATTTTTTAAAATCTTGTGACCTTGACCTTGGAGTTTGACATACGTTTAATTACCTTTAATTTAACTTTTGAATTATTACAGATGTTCTTTAACTTTAAAATATCAGGCCTCGTAGCATATAGGAATCAATAATTTATTTTCATATATTAATTTAAATTTTAAAACATTGTTTTCATAAATCAAACAATGTTTTATGGCAACAATCTACATACAAATGACAGTAAATTTAATCTCGATGGATGAAAAAAAAATCATCTATCAAATTATAAAAATTATATACATCCAAGTCTGATTTTAAGAGTAAGTGACTTAACTTTTTTTCTACAGGTCCTTTTACATTTGTTATTTAATTAATTCGTTATCGCAGTTTAACTTTGCGTTAGTGTAGTTTGATCATCATACTCTGCATTAAGTATTGTCCGTTTACAAATTTTCTCTTCTGAGAAAATCTTGTAAATGTACAAAGATATCATCAAGAGAAAACATCTGCTTTGTTGTTGTTGTTTTTAATTAAAGATTTTTGAGAAAAGAAATCCGTTCATGGTTGCATACTGGTATCAAAAAGCCAATGAAGACATTATAACCCTTGAAGCTTGATGGCATAAATTAATACAACCTACACGGCTACAGAGGAAAATCGTGATGATGTAGTACTCGTAATTATTGGAAAATCATCGGGTAAAAGGTTTCATCATCATTTTAGCTAGTACTCGTATATCAGAACTGATCACGATAATTACTTTGTACTTCCTATTTTAAGATAGTAAAATACCCCAGACCCATATATAACCATAGTAAATGGTTTAAACTGGAGGCTTTAAGAGCTATCTTGCATTATATAAGAGGAAAATTAAAACGTGATCGCAGTATCTCGTGAATATAGAGAAGAATTATGATCACATTGATTGTGTATTCCATGATTTTGTACAATATCTCTCAGCTTCAATGTCTTTCTTCCGTTAGCTCAGATTATACATTGAAGTTAATAATAATAAACTATGGTAAATTTAAAAAAAAGTATATTATACGCCAAGGTGATGGTCACAAAAATTGGATATAAAAAGAAAGGTATTTTCGTGACAATAAAAGCAATTATCAACTATACAACAACAACAATAGCAACATTACTGTTTCTTTATCTTCGATGATGTTGCATAAAATATATATTTCGGAAGTTCAAATTTGATGAAAGGGAATATTTTAAACTTCACAATCACTTTACTTTCTTGTAAGGTTTATTTTCAAGTACAAGTAAAACTAAATGTAATTTGATATGACAAATTATTTGATTCAAGACGCTTAATTCGCATGGTAACTCAGATCGTTAAACATTTCATATTAAATTCATGTTTTTCAAATAGATTGCTGACCCTCTGAACCTGTCGTTGCGAGTGTAAAACGGGTCGGTGACCAGGCAGTCACGAGTGTTCTCGACCCCCCAAAATGACCACAAAAACAAGTTGGTATGTTTTTGTCCCGCTATCACTGGACGGTGTTTTGGTCATTAACCTATATATCACTTTTGTCTGCGATGTAAGGCGGGAATTTATCTTTCTTTTTCAAGGACAAGAGACGACCGGAATTTAAGAGAAAGCAAGAGTCCCAAGTGGCAAACCTTAAAGTATTGAAAACAGCTGACGTAAAATAGACCAAATAAGCGCAATAATGTGCAGTGGAACGTCCAAGATGCCACAACCTGAATTTATACTAACGTCTACATGTAAAAACATGTAGCTATCTCCGATTCATTCCTATAAATGAATTAGCTGTCTCCCAATAAAAAAATCGTATTTCCTCTAAAAGTCAACTAAGACATACATACATGTACTCCTAATTAGGAAAATTAAGACTACGAAATTCAGCTATCAAGATTTTTATGTTGGAATGCCATGGAAAAATACCCTCATAATGTGTCAAAGCACAGGGATTTATCACGCTAATACCGTTTGCAGTATTTACTATATATATGTGTGTGTTAAAGGGACCTAACTCGAAGTTTAACGAAAAAGCGACAAGTCATCTTTAAGTCTTCAGAAATAGGCTAATAAATATCAAAACCTATTTTCTGTGGTATATTTCGATAGATAAATTCATACTGAATCTTCATACGAAATTTGAAATCAGTACCTCCCTTACGAGCCGAGATATGCCCAATACCGCTCTCTTATGAGCGCCGCATTTCTAGGTCGGACAAAAAGGTGTCCGGTGATAATCAAGCAGTATAGACAACATTTGGTTACTGCTTGATCGTTTAAACGTCCGAACACTTCAAAGACACACAACTGCATGATTATCTACTCTTCACATGCTTTTTACCATCTCAAAAATCGCTGGTATATGAAAGTCCCTCATATAGCTACCTCTTTGCATGCACGTATATGTCTTTCATAACTCTGCACACGTTGAATTTAATCTCGCTTAAATCCGACGCTTTTCTTATTTCAAAGTCGTCAAAAAAGACTTTATTTGAAATTGTACTAAGCATATATGGGACTATTTCATGCAATGTTATGTATTTGAGATGTTCGCATCATTGAATGGTCAAGCGGTGCCTCAAGTTGATCACTGATGCCTGATTATCATCGGACACCTTTTTGTCCGACCTAGAAATGCGGCACTTATAAGAGAGCGGTATTGGGCATATCTCGGCTCGTAAGGGAGGTACTGATTTCAAATTTCGTATGAAGATTCAGTATGAATTAATCTATCGAAATATACGACAGAAAATAGGTTTTGACATTGATTAGCCTATTTCTGAAGACTTAAAGATGACTTGTCGATTTTTCGTTAAACGCCGAGTTAGATCCCTTTAACACATATATATAGTGTAAATACAGCAACCGGTATTAGCGTGATAAATCCCTGTGTGTCAAAGCATTAGATTTGGATCGAAGCAAAAACATTATGGTTTCTGTACACACTCTTGATACACAGGATGAGGTATCAAACCCTTTCCTCGATACAAACCATTAATTTTCCTCTATATATAAGTCTATATTAAAAACACCAAAGGCGGACACTTATATACTTTTGTACACGATCGTGGCTTCAACTTTTTCGACCGGTGCATCTTTTAGAATGAAATTTCGATTTGGATATGAAACCAAAACCGTACCTATTGGGCCGTGGGTTCAGTCTGTAGGAAGGAAAAAAAAAGAGAAAGCCACGATCGTGTACAAAGAGAAAGTCCGCTTTCGGGGTTTTTAATATAGACTTAAAGAGGAAAGGGTTTGTATTGAGGAAAGGGTTTGCGCCTCACCCCTGTGTCTTGATATTAGTACTACACCTCCAAAACAACTCGGGTTGATCTCTTGACACCTTTCTACGCAAAGGTTATCCCGTCAATAGAGCAAGATAACATTAGAAGGATATCCTCGAATACCAATCTTTATAAAAATTTTGAAAATGGATACATTTCCCGTCCACTTGGTCTACAATCTTTCAAAGTCAAAACACGACAAAATATATATTCTACAAAAATTCACTACCTCCCTAAATTCTGATTTAACTACAATGTTAAGTACATGTTTTGGATAATCGTTTTAGTGGTATTTGCGCCCCCTTCAAGTCTCGGATATTTTTTTGTTAAAAGTGAATAGCTTCAGATGTTGTGTAGGCTCTATTCAGATGCTTAATTAAATAAAAAAAAAAAATCTGGAAAAACCTATTGTAGGGTCAGTGCAAGGGTACTGACGTTATCAAAAGAAAAAATCTATTGTACCAGCGTTGGATGGTAAGTAATTGGACAAAAAAAAACAACTTAAAATCGATACTAATAAATTAATCTCAGTTCCATCCTCAAGAGGTAAGTCCAAGAGCAGAACGTTACAAGAAGAGATTTTTTGGAGGAATTTAGTCAGTGGATTTGCGAGGTGTAAATGACATCTTCTTAAATGCGATGCACAACCAACTGACAAGCGTTAAAACCATGGAGGACTTAATTAGGTAGATGACACTGTATTCGTTTGTTATTATTCTCAGTAAGCTCGATTTCCCGATCGCTCAAATTACCGTTTCATGTATCTGTATGTCATGAATGCAATGAAAATCCATTCCATACCGTTTGGATAACGGGCAATCTTACTTTCATTTTCATAAATATTATTTACAATATATATAGATACAATAAAGATGCAAAAATTACAATAACACATGTGCCATCCTCCTGGCAATGTACTTACCCATAATCCAACAGCTAAGACAATAGCGAAGTAAATTCCTATCAATAAATAGTCCTCCCAAAAGAGGTTTTCAGCCATCCTCCTGCAGTCGGTGGGTACGTACCCTAACTTACTTACACCTGGACCTGCTCATAAATATTTAAACCCAAACGCAGAATTCGTCACAAAAGTTAAGGTAAGTGGAGTGTGGAAGATGTCACATGAGACGTTGTAAATTTACATTTGTAAACATGTACCGCAAAAATAGGAGGTTTAAAATTTCTGCAGGTTGCGTTGCAGTCTATGACAAATCTGCAAGTCTTTATTTCAGTATATCGCATGGGAGTACTACAATGCATAAAAGGGACCAAGATGGGTTTTCGGTAAACTATTATATTAAATTAGGAAAGAGGAGATCTTACTAGACTTCGGGAGTACTTCTTCTGGAATTGATTAAAACGAAGGACTCGTTTTGTTGAAATCCTTGTTGAATCCCTTCATTGAGAAAAAGTCAGCATCTACTGGGTTTGTTTCGAAAGGTAATCTTATTATTTTAATGCAAAGAATCGGCACATGACAACAGGTATGCTGCATTTTCTTCGTGAGAAGTGAAACGTTTGGTTCTAATCCATCCTAACGGCCAATTTAAAAGTGGATACAAAATGTATATTTGGTCTACAATCTACTGTATTTGTTAAGATGATGCGTTCAATTTCTCGACATCATTTCTACATGTACCTTTACATATTATATTCAATGATTCAACATCAAACGATACACGTACATCTCTTTATGCATCGCTGACCTTACATATTTACATGTGTCCAGGTGAAAATATGTGAAGCTTGAAATATCTCACTAATGACATGCATTTGATTGATACATGTACGCAATATTGAAAACACACGTATATACAAGAATTTCAATTGAACAGTGATAATTGAAAATTGAACATGAATTTAAATTGAACATGAATTTAAATTGAACATGAATTTAAATTGAACAGTGATAATTGAAAATTGAACAGTGATAATCTAGGGGTCTGAGGACCAAACGGCGAATAAAAGAAGGAACTATAGTTCGGGAGTTAAAAATATATAAAAGTAGCCTTTCAAAAAATAGTTTTACGATTCTATTCAGTAGAATTCATTAGAATCATTAGTAATAGAAACTTACGATTTTGTCCAAATGTAGTAAAGTGCTTGCTACAATACTAAATATTGGGTTACATGTATACCCCGTTTGAGTTTACAAAGGTTGACTAATATGGCCTAATTTTTCATTTAAATATTACTGGGAGGTTTCATTCAATCCGTAGCAAATGAGTTAAAGGAATTCATCATCATGACTTGTACTTGGATATATAAGTTATAATGACCACATCCATTTTCCAAGCCCTGGGGGTCGAACCTCAAACAATATATCACTTGCACAACAATACCGTATATACCGATTATAATGCAAAATGAATGAACTTTGTATCATTTCTTGGTGTTCACAAAGAGTTATGTAGGGGAAAATGACCACACCCATTCTCCAAGGCTCTAGGGTCAGGGGCTCAATGAAACATCAGGTACACAACAAGAACACAGACCCATTATAATGCAAGAAGAATTCACTCTCTATCAATATCAATTATACTTTCAGATCCTTACAAAATTTCACAAACCTCACTCACATTTGAGTCACAGGTTTGATTCATACTTTGACTCTCAGGTGAGCTCACATGAGTAATTTTACATGCAAATTAGGTTTGACTCACATTTGAAAACCAGGTTTGAAAAAATCAAATGTGAAGAATATGCAAATTAGGTTTGAGTCACATTTGAAAACCAGGTTTGAAAAAAGCACATGTGAGAATCTCACATGTGAAAAAATCACATTTGACTCAAATATGAAAATATTTCAATTTTTATTATTTACATTAAAGAGAAGCATCCATATTTCATTCAGTTGAGTACAATATTTCACATTGTCACAATTAATGCAGCAAATTAATTTCTAGTAATTTCACTGGTTGTTTTTATAGCCGTAATTATGAGACTACCGGGTACGTTACCCGTCTGCAGCAGTAAATATGGAACATTAGGGATGTCACGAAAACCTATTGTTTCTTGATGTCATAGCAAACATTTCTCGTAAAAACATTCAAGCGTTTCAAATTTTCCTCTTGAATTTTAATCGCCGGTCTTTGGCATTTAGGAACCTAGCAACGTCCAAACATTTTCTGATTACGATGCTACTGATGTCCTCCATTTTAAGGTTCTTCTGCAAGTATTCTACAAAAAAAAATCAATATTATTCTACCTTCCTGGGCACCTGGTCTCACTTTCATATCGGGAGTTCGCTTCTTTTCATAAGGTAGAGGTTTTTGTTTGTTTGCTTTGGTTCCTGTTTTGTCCTGATTTTGTATGCCTTCGGTTTCTGATTTTCTGAATTATCGATTTTGTGCTGTATACAGGGATATGGTCATTATCCATATTTGTCATAAATATCATTCTAAATTTGCACCTGTTTTCTCATGGTTAGTAATTTTGATATACATGTACGTACATATCATAACATGTTGAATTGAAATGCATTTTAACATCTTCACATATTGCTGCACTGAGAATTATTATTGTTTGACTGGAAAATATTCTCAAAACATTTCTGGAAATTCTGAATATGTCATGTATATCATGTACTATATCAACCTTCAGAGAGCTAAATTTAGAACAACTCTCATACCTTCCCCAGTATCTTTTTAAAATTAATTATTTAATAGCATTGTAACTGTTATGACGTCATAATAAAAGCGGCATATTATCATGATTATGCAGTATTTTGCGTCATCAGTAAATACCAATAAATTCCTTACAGCAATGGATGCTATTAAGCTGATTGTTGTATTCCGTGATAAACACACGCATGCGTAAGGTCAAATGCATGACATTGATCCATATGAATGGACGTTGCTATGGGAACAACCTTGCCTTGTCAGTGACGTCATGTTTGACCTGACACATTACCGGTAGTGTAAACTTACAGCATGGCGCTTGAATTCGAAATGACGAAGCGGAGGCAAGTGGAATTCTTGCCGTATCATTAATGGTTAAGCTAAATAACAAGATAAAATATGAATTTTTTTATGATTGCAGATCGTTTCGTTTTACTTAATCATTTGAGTCAGACATGGACAGAAATCCATGAAATTTGCTAAGTCAATGGGCCATAACTGTTGTAAAATAAAGTCAATCGAAACTTTAATCTGTATCACACTAAGATGTATTCATATCCTAAAAACCGGTTCTATATCTGCAATAGAACCGAAGAATATCCGGACAACATAATTTCATGGGTCATAACTCTTGTAAAAATAGGTCAATCAAAACCGAACTCGAACTCGATCTGTATCACATTGAGATATATCCACATACCAAAAATGAGTTCAATATATGCAACAACAGCGAAAAAAGTCCGGAAAACTAAAGTGTGAGGAGGTCTTATGTCATGAAATTACAACAATGCTGATGTGTAAGCATCGTCAATAGATCAATTAACATAGTGGTGATCAAGGGTCCGTGTACTTAACCACAATTCAATTTTCCATTTCGGAAACATTATTGAAAAATTGAAAATTGAAAAATAAAAATGGAAAATGAACTCAAATACGCTGTATTAAACCACAATTCAATTTTCCTTTGCAAAAGGAAAAAATAGAAAATGGAAAATTGAACCCATTTTCAATTTTCATTTTGAAAATGAAAATTAAAAAATGGGTTCAATTTTCAATTTTCCTTTTTAAAATTTCATTTTCTGAATGGAAAATAGAAAATGGACTGTAATAGGCTGTACTAAACCACAATTTTTCAGTGTTCCAGACTTTTCTGGGATGTTATTGCAGACAATGAACCGAGCTTTGGTATGTGAATACATCATAGTGTTATACACGTGAATACTAAAGTAGGGGACTGATATCGCCCAGCGATCAAAGATATATACCCAGGACTCTATGATACACGAGTTATTCCTTAGACCGACAACACTGTCTTTTTAGCATAGCGAAATAGTAATGTCTGTGAGTACTCTGGACAGGCTAATTTTTCACAAAAATCACTTGCATACGGCAGATGTAGAGTTGTTAGAACTGTTATGTTTTTCACATTGCTGAGGAAAAAAAGATTAATAAAAATAATTGAAGTCGCTCTTATATAAAATGTATACAAATCTTTATTTTCCTTGGTAATGTTTACTTTTCTAACAGAATATGTCGTATATGGGATATCAAAAACACCATTATACATGTAACAATTACAAACAAATGAAATTCTACAAAAATAGAAAATACAAGTATCAGGGACGCATATACGTCCTGCAAGTATGAAAATAAGACTAAGGACTAGATCTAATTCGCTCGACTAAAAGAGGTTTATAAATGTTCATGAATATGAAAATTAGTGAAAATATCCAAGCAAGAAAACTGTGACAGTTCCAACAACGACTGCAGATATGTTTAGCACCTTCTTCCAAAACGAGGCTTTATGCAATGACGTCATTTTCTTGCGCATGACAAGACGATCTTCCTCTGTGAGTTGCCTGTCAGGTTTCTCTACCGTTCCAAAGACCCAGTTTCTGCAGCCCTTCTTTAACCTAGTTCCAAAACCTGTAAAATATTGACACGATATGAGACTTTATTTACAAATGTAACGATAATGATGGTATATAATACTGAAAAGAAGGATTGCATAGAGCTTCAATATTTCGCCCGTCTCACATGTTGTTCCTATTCGGTTATTTTGTGAGTTGGGCGAAATATTGAAGCTCGCCCGTCTCGCACGTTGTTCCTACTCGGTTATTTTGTGAGGCGGGCTAAATATTGAAGCTAGATTACATAAAGTTACTTTTTATCTATTTGTTAGATAGGAAGTATTCCTTTCTTTGTGGCGTTTTTATCTATCGCCTTTCAACTCGGCATAAAATATTTGTGGTGCCAACTCCGTCTAACTTTGTCCGACATCGGAAATATACATTTTTCACGGTCAAAACAGACTGGTAGTGTTTCATTATATACATATAATGCCTTAGATTTCGAGTACAACTGTTTTAAAGAATTAACAAAGACTAATTAATAAAATGGTAAAAATTGATGTTTTATGAAATTTCAAGACACCTTGTTTGTTTTTCACTTCTACTTCCATTTGACCGGGTTTGCTATGGTCCGGTTTGACGTCCTCTTGTCTTGTCATCTCGTCTTCCTGCTCATCGTCCGTGAGTTCCGGTTCTTCCTCGTCGTGCCGCGTCCACCAAGTTACTCTGTGAAGCTAATAAGATCAAGCATATTCATATAAATGTAAATATAATCATATGCAAATATGAATGTAATCATATGCATATGAAGATGAATTTTCGGATATAGCTATAAGCACCGAATGTCATAAGGTACCTCTTACTTACTAATGTAAGAAGACGACAAATTAGAATTTCCTCCAAATCTGGATGAAAGACTACAGAAGCGGAAGTTGCATTCATACTTACTTCTGCTATTCATAGTTTTGAACATTAATTTCATTGTTACAGTATATTATTAGACTTGAATCAAAAGAATAGATCTGTTTACAATCCTATTCATCTAAAAATCTATCAAAAGGTAATACGAGAGTACCAAGTTGTTTCAAAATGCAACCTTGTGCAACAAACCTTTTCTCTTGGTCTGGGTTCTGTAAACAAGCTAATCATAACCATGACGATAGTGGCAAACAAGGCAAGAAGTGTAGCAAAATGAAGGAATTCCACTTTTGTTATAATTTCCGGTCTGTTGTCTGGTTCATTGCTCCCACAATATGGTGCTGTATAGTAAAAGTCCAGGACCATACGGACTATGCCGACAACAAGGCTGATCATCAGACCCCAGAAAACACCCTTCAAGATAAAAAAACATCTTCAGCCCCCGAAAACACATTCAAAGATTAAACAGAATCAGGCCCCAGTAAAGAAAGTGTAAATTTTCGTACTTCCTTATGCAATGATAATTTAGCAAACAAAATGGTTTCGAATCTCGAAGTTTCGTTTTCCAACGTTTTCGTATTCTGGACAACGTTTAATATCAAGAAGAGCACCTGTTCTGTTGTCCGTTTCCAGAATATCCCAAGTATAAAAAGCATACAAAGTGGTGGAATTAGGTAGGACCTCACTGCCTGCACATAAAACCAGAACATGCCACCCTGGGTCTGTTCTAGTATTGGTAACCATAGAATACTGAGACCAATCAGAATAAGTACGGTGACACGGCCCACAATCATCAGCTCGTGCTCGCTGGCTCTCTTACGAAATTGGCGCCAAATGTCCATGGTCATAATTGAGCTTGCACTATTCAGAATTGAGGTGAGAGAACTCATTAATGCGGCCAATAAAGCTGCAAGCATAAGTCCCCTTAAACCTGAAATCATGGTTGTACATTTTAATTGAATATTAGCGTCCAAGGTCATTCAGAGCACACTATAAATTGAGATTTGAGAAAGCTTAAAAAGGTGAAGTTTATAAATGAGTGTTGCATGTTAAACGTCTTTAAATTCAATTGCATCATTTAAAACCTGATAAATTTACAGCACGGACCAGACATGCACGCTTCGGGTACTAAACCCTCGTCAGTGAGCCTCAGTCTAAACAATGTAATATGGTCAGAAAGTATGAAAATTATTATGTCCAAAAATGTACCCAAAGACGTAACAGAATGGGTGGGATATGATGCTACAGGACCCACATTTAAGAAATTTCAAGAAATTTTGTAACAGAAAATTTCAAATGCGTTGAAGAATAACAGATGTGCATTTTTAGCAGTTTTAATGCTTTTTTTAAGATATCATTGATCCCATAGTTGAATGATCTTTGAAAGTATTAAGCACAAGGCATTGAGCGCAAACAAATAGTTTTTAGTTTCGATGGCTAAATAAACATCATATTAGGATATCTAATGTATTTGAAATTCATATCTGTAAACAAGCATGGGAGAGTACCTGTTGGGAGCATTCGCAAGACCAAAAGAGGATACGCAACATTTGAACATCCGGCTTTATTCTTGCAAAACTCGTAACACACTTCTGGAGACGAACATGCAACTTCCTCTGAGGAAAAAAAGAGTAATGGCAGGCGATTTCAAAATAACAAATTAAAAACATAATATGTAGAAGCAAGCAGAAAAAATCCACACTAGAACAGAAAGAGTGAAATGATGGTATGTTCACAGAGTTCACACGAACCTCTGTATTTGATTCTTGCAATCATTCCAGGAATGACAAACAACAGAAATCCGGTCAGTTTAAGAGCAGCCCCCAAAAGGCTTCCTGCCTTGGCATGTACCATGTTTTTTGCTGACAATGTTCTCTGCACTATAATCTGCCGAAGTTAAAACAGTTAAAGTAATCTAAATAAAGTATTTCACTGCTTCTAGAGCAAGAGGCAAAGGAGTAGTGTTAACTCTTTTATATGGAATCATAGAAAGAGCCAAAAATTATATTTCATTTTATTTAATGTCAGTCTTTGATTTTACCTGATCCTGGTCCCAGGCGTAAAGTCCCAGGGTGGATAGTCCAAGTAATGCCCCTGTCCACGGGATATCGGCAGAGAGAGGGTCTCGGAATATGTGGAAAGAGTCAGAACGCGGCATTCCACAGGAAAAGAAGCTCTGGTTATGGAGTGTCTGGTTACTGACGGCCATCATGTATTTCTGTTCCATGGCGCTGTATCCACCGACGTCAATGATTGCTGAAATATGTTGGTGTTGTCCATGGAAAGCATGATTGTATAGCATAGGTAGCATTTCAATGGAAATAGAAAAAATGTGTGTATTAAGGACATTAAACTTCTTTGTATATCTCAAAAAATTGATAAACAACTTACACATGAAGAAGAGGATGGTAGCACCTACGACCAAAACGACAGTCTGAAGTGTGTCTGTGTAAATAACAGACGCCAGGCCACCTGAAGAAAAGAAAGTATCTTTCATTATAAATACGAAATGACAAGACACTTACTTCTTATTTAGTATATAAATCATATAAGAAAAGGGATAAATCATTAGAAAAATTAGCTTGAAACCAAAGACGGCATAATTCAATAGAATGAAGACGAGAATAATAACACACGGACAGTCAGACAAACGTGGTGAAGCTACACCTTACCAACGGTAGTGTATACGGCAGTGACGATGAGGATGGCAGAGACACAGAGATAGAGGTTCCAGTCTAACATCTGACGGAGGAAGATAGCGCCAGTGTATATCTCACCCTATAACATAAAATAATGGGATACTCGCAAAAAAAAAAAACAACAAAAATCGGCTGCAATGACAGAGGAGTACCATCTATATGTATATTTTTATTTAGAGAAAAAATAAATCTCCAATTTGTTGCTAACATCCTGAGAGAGTCTGTCCGAGAGCATAGGGTCTTACTGAGATGTTGAAAAGGATATATCCTACAAGGGCGAGGAATGAAACATACATCCTCAGGCGGTGTCCTCCAAATCTCTTCCTCACGTATTCTGGCATGGTAAAAGCCTGTAACAAGAAGCATTAGGATATTCAAATACTTGTAAAATCTCGCAAGAAACACATGTGCAATATTTTTTGAATATCATGAAAACGCGACAATGCATTATTAAAGACTCCAAAATGAGATGAAAGAAGTTGCTGCGAAGATGTAGGGACAAGAAAAATACAACAGAAATATCAATGTGAAGACTAAAAAAGATGTTATATATATATATGTGACAGCCTTAAAAGCATTGGAAAGACCCGCATCAATAATAATAGTTCCGTTTAGTTTTATTCAAAATTCAAGGAGGAGAAAATATTCTTATATTAAACATTAAGGTAAATCGGCAAACTGTGTATATAATGATGTATTTGACATAAACATTTGCTTACCCCACATGCGATATAAACAGGCAGAAATAGCCATCCCAGCATTATCAAGAAAAACACTGCCTGAAACATCAAAATCTATATCTTGACAAAACATTGCTCTATAACATCTTATAGTGATAATAAAAGCAGAAATTGTTATCATGACCTCATGGTGATTATAAAAGAGAGATACTTCAACATAAAATAAAAATTATCTTTTTACACCATCTAGATCAAGTCAAGTGATCAAGTCAAGTGAGACAAGTGGACCAACTTGACTCAACTTTAGTAAATAGCAAATGATGTGCTTAACCGGTTAGAGAGCGCATAACTCTACAACTTATCCTGATTCAAGGCATCATATACCAGCCAACATTCAGATATTTGAGTCAATATCCAAAGAAACTACCAAAAGCAAAGGGTGTTCTGTGAGTTGAGAAAATATCAGTTCATCAGCATGGAATGGTAGAACATTAAGCTTGTTACATACATGCCATTCGTATATAGTAACAGCTATTCCAGAAGCCGCCGCTGTTCCCGCCAGACCTGTAAACATAGGGGCTCCTATATTACTGGCATAGATAGACGCACCGATCTGGAATAGGAAAAGAACAGAAGTAGGTATATAAAAATTTACGTTAAATCGTTATTAGAATATGTTCTTGTTTAAATGAAAAAAATGACTGAACTGGGAAACGAAAATTCCACAACGTATAAAATTTTGAAATCCTTCTAAAAAAAAAAGGATGTATAAAATCATATTCTATTCGTTAATTTTTTACTTACGGGAACCCAGTGCATGGTCTTTCCCGCCAAAAAGTATCCCTTTGCATTTCCTCTGTTTGGTCGGAACGTTGACTATTAAAGAAAGAGGAAAGTATATTTGAATTGTACAAAAAAAATTTTACATATTCATGTATTTAAGTCCTACCAAAAATCCTACCAAAAAAAAAAAAAAAATATTCGTGTAATCTTTGAGACAACATCCTCACACTGGTACTTTTTAAAAAAAAAATCTTGTGACCTTGACCTTGGAGTTTGACATACGTTTGATTACCTTTGACTTTTAACATTAAAATATCAGGCCTCGTAGCATATGGGAATCAATAATTTATTTTCATATATGCCTTCAATTTTAAAACATTATTTTATAAATTAAACAATGTTTATGGCAACAATCTACAAACAAATGACAGTAATTCATCTATTAAATTATAAAAATGTCATATAATTATATACAACCAAGTCTGATTTTAAGAGTAAATGACTTAACTTTTTTCTACAGGTCCTTTCACATTTGTTATATAATTAATGCGTTATCGCAGTTTCATTTTGCGTTAGTGTAGTTTGATCATCATACTCTGCATTAAGTATTATCCGTTTACAAATTTTCTCTTCTGAGATGAAATTTGTAAATTCACAAAGATATCATCAAGAGAAAACATCTGCTTTATTGTTGTTGTTTTTAATAAAAAATTAAAAAAAAAAAAAGATCCGTTTATAATTGCATACCGGAATCAAAAAGCCAACGAAGACATTATAACCCTTGAGGCTTGTTTGCATAAATTAATACAACCTACACGGCTACAGAGAAAAATCGTGATGGTTTAGTACTCGTCATTATTGGAAAATCATCATTTTAGCAAGTACTCGTATATCAGAACTGATCACGATAATTACTTTGTACTTCCTAATTTAAGATAGTAAAATACCCCAGACCCATACATAACCATAGTAAATGTTCTGTCATAAACAGAAAACTGGAGAATTTAAGAGCTATCTTACATTATCAGAGGAAAATTCAGAGAAAGTGATCACAGTATCTCGTGAAAGTGGAAAAAAATTATGATCACATTGTTGTCTATTCCATGTTTTTGAACAATTTCTCCCAGCTTCACGGTCTTTGGTAGATGTGCTATCTTCCGTTAGGTCAGATGAAAACATTGAAGTACATTATAATTACTATTCTACGAAAAAAACTATTTATGCCAAACTACGGTAATTTTTTAAAAAGCATATCATTCGTCAAGGTCAAGGGCACCAAATTTTAAAAATTATAAAATAAAAAGAAAAGTTTTTTGTGGCAATAAAAGCAATATCAACTACAAATGTTTTTATATTATTGAGAAGTTAAGCACAAAAGTAAAGTTTCGGACTGACAAATAATAAGACTTGACAACAACAACAACAACAACAACAACAATACTGTTTCTTTATCTTCGATGCTGCTGCATAAAATATATACTAGTATTTTGGAAGTTCAAATTTGATGAAAGGGAATATTTTAATCTTCACAATCACTTGACTATCTTGTAAGGCTGATTTTCAAGTACAAGTAAAACTACATGTAATTTGATATGCCAAATTATTATTTGATTCAAAACGCTTAATTCGCATGGTAACTCAGATCGTTAAACATTTCAAATTAAACTCATGTTTTTCAAACAGATTGCTGACCCTCTGAACCTGTCGTTGCGGGTATAAAACAGGTCAGTGACCAGGCAGTGTTCTCGACCCCCCAAAAATGACCACAAAAACAAGTTGGTATGTTTTTGTCCAGCTATCACTGGTCATTTACCTATATCACTTTTGTCTGCGATGTAAGGGGGTGATTTATCTTTTGTTTTTCAAGGTTAAATAAGACTGGAATTTAAGAGAAAACAAGAGTCATGAGTAGCAAACATTAGAGTATTGAAAACAGCTGACTTGTAATAGACCAAATAAGCGCAATAATGTGCACTGGAAGGTCCAAGACGCCACAACCGGACTATATAGTATATACCTCATTAAATTCTGATTTAACTACAATATTAAGTACATGTTTGTCCTTTGCGAAATGCATGTTTTGGACAATCGTTTTTAGTGGTATTGGCGCCCCCTTGTATGATTTAAAAGTCTCGGATATTTTTTTTTTCGTTAAAAGTGAATAGTTCTAGATATTAAAAAAAAAATCAAAATTATCTGACCAACAACGATTGGAGGGTCAGTGCAAGAGTACTGACGTGTATTTTGATGAAAATTTAAAAAGAAGTGACGGTGTTTTGTAGATATCAAAACTAAAAAAAAAAAACCTAAACAAAACAAAACGTCTCTGGTACCAGCGTTGGATGGTAAGTAATTGAAAAAAAACTCCTTTACATCGAGTTCTGATCACAAATCAGCTCTTGCTTCCTTTGGCTTCGACACTAACAATTTAGATTTAGATTTACCATACATATACTGAATACCTAAAATGCATAAGAATACGTACAAACAACGTTTCATCGCTAGTTCCTCAAAATGTTCTACCAAATCTGTATCGATCTTACTCACCAAAGTTTTATCTGAAATCAAATCTGGGCTTCAAAAATATTGTTCGACAGTATACTCTCGCAGTGGTATCAACCAGATGTGGATTTTAAAGAATTCGAAGGAACTTTTAGAACATCTGAAATCCACTCATTTTAGTATAGTCCATTCGATCAAAGCCTTTGATTTTTCGACACTTTACACTACAATTCCACATTCTAAATTGAAAGAAAGACTCGCAAAAATTATAAGTAATGCGTTTACAAGTATGAACGGTAATCGCAAATACAAATTTATTGTTGTTATCTATGACAAAAACCTACTTTGTAAGAGAAATGTCCGATTCTGACAATAAGTACACTGAAACAGATATTATTCAGATGTTAAATTTTCTGATCGACAACATTTTTGTGGTGTTTGGAGGAAAGGTCTTCCAGCAAATTGTCGGAATTCCAATGGGGACCAATTGTGCCCCACTCTTTGCCGACATTTTCCTTTACTCGTACGAAGCTGAATTCATTCAATCTTTGGTCTCTGAAGGGAAAAGATACTTAGCTTCTGACTTCAACTTCACTTACAGATACATAGACGATGTGTTGTCCATCAATAATCCAAAATTCGCGGATAACCTGAGCAGTATCTATCCTTCGGAGCTTGAAGTCAAAGAAACTACAGAGACAAATAATTCAGCATCCTATTAGGACATAATGTTGTCCTACGACACTGATGGTCACTTGAACACCTCACTCTATGACAAACGTGACGACTTCAATTTCAGCATTAAAAACTTTCCTTTTCTGAGTAGCAACATCCCTTCATCGCCTGCTTATGGCGTGTTCATATCTCAGTTGATACGCTATGCCAGAGCAAGTACCAAATATACGGATTTTGTTCTGAGAGCTAGGCGTCTTTCAGATAAGCTCCTCAGTCAGGGATATGTTTGTGACCGACTAACATCGTCACTGAGAAAGTTCTACGGTCGATATGGGGAACTCGTCATACACTATGATGTCCCACTCTCCAGAATGGTGGATGATATTCTATCATAGACCATTTGAACCATCCAACCAAAGATTGTACTTTATGTCTTCCGAAATGGAAGTAACCGAATGTGACAGTTCTACCGAATTGAAGCGGCGGGTGTTGCATGCAAGCAGGAGATGCTTACTCTTCCTGGGCACCTGGTCTCACTCCCATATCGGGGGTTCGCTTCTTTTCATGTGGTGGAGGTTTTTGTTTGTTTGCTTTGGTTCCTGTTTTATCCTGATTTTGTATGCCTTCGGTTTTTGATTTTCTGAATTATCGATTTTGTGCTGTATACAGGGATATGATCATTATCCATATTTGTCACTAATAAATTAATCTCAGTACCATCTTTAAGAGCAAAACGTTACATGAGATCTTTTGGAGGAATTTTGTCAGTGGATTTGCGAGAGATTGATGGACTTCACATGTAAATGACACCTTCCTAAATACAATGCATTACCCACTGAGAAGCATTAAAATTATGGAGGATTTAATTAGGTAGATGACACTGTATTTGTTTGTTATTCTCAATAAGCTCGATTTCCCGATCGTTCAAAGTACCGTTT
The DNA here is from genome assembly GCA_033119305.1 of Pinctada imbricata. Lineage (NCBI taxonomy): Eukaryota > Metazoa > Mollusca > Bivalvia > Pterioida > Pteriidae > Pinctada > Pinctada imbricata. The sequence goes on along the minus strand of VSWD01000006.1, from coordinate 34,878,280 downwards.
CATGTATCTGCATTGTCAAGCCTTTCCATACTTTTGGATAACGGACAATCTTACTTTCGTTTTTAAAATGTAATCTAGCATACATACGTAATAAAAAATGCAAAAATTAATATAACACGTATATGTCATCGTCCTTTCACTGTACTTACCCACAACCCAACAGCTAAGACAATAGCGAAGTAAATTCCTATCAGTAAATAGTCCTCCCAAAAGAGGTTTTCAGCCATCCTCCTGCAGTCGGTAGGTACACGAGAGTTATACAATGCATAAAAGGGACCGAGATGGGTTTTCGGTAAACTGTTATGTTAAATTGGGGAAGTGGGGATCCTACTAGACTTCGGGCGTACTTAAAACGAAGTCCTCAATCAGTTCATTTAGGAGAAACAAAGAGAAAAAGTCGGGCATCTACAGAGTTTCGAAAAGTAATCTTATTATTTTAATGCAAAGAATCGGCACATGACAAAAGGTATGCTGAATTTTCTTCGTGAAAAGTTTGGTTCAAATCCATCCTAACGGCCAATTTAAAAGCTATTGGATGCAAAATGTGTACTTGGTCTCATTTACAACCAACTGTATTTGTTATATTTAAGAAATGACTGTCTTACTTTTGATGATTCTGGTTGGACACGTGCAAATTTTCCGAGAATCGCGAGTCATTACTTATATGATCATAAATTTATAAGTATCATAAATGTATTTTACCATGCAATTATTAATATTCATGATCTTCATGTGCGCGCAGCATCATAACAACTTTAGCATCTTTCATTCAAGTTACTGGTATTTTATTCAAATTAATGCTGATTTGTTATTTACACACACTCGTTAGTTCTTGGAATTATTACTGGATACCATATTTAGTATTTCGTTACAGCAAGTGTTTTCGTATTCACGGTATTAGGAGACATATTCCTGAAGTTGAATTGTTCATGCCTTTTTATCATGTCTACGAGTCAACGTGCGGTGCAGTCTACACCATTGGCTGGACATGTATCTTTCTTGCCTTAAAGGGCGGATGGGGACTATAAAATAAGACAGGTAATTTTCCTGTCATTTCCTCGCTGACCGCTGTAGGGTTAACATCTCTAATCACAATCTGATTGGTCCTATGTATCCGTTATAACCCTCTCAATTTTTGATTGACAGCTTCAAATAGGTAAAATAGTGGTATATCTAATTAGCATAATCAAGTATACCTGTCGGTATGTCTTTGATGTCACACACCGCTTGCGTCTCTAGGAATATCACTGGTCAATAGATGTCGCGTTTATCACGCCTACCAAGCTTAGATCACTCAGGTGTTCATATTACTTACCATCGGTAAAAAAAACCCGGCATTTAATGAAGATGTAGATTTAATGAACAATTAGTACTTAAAAAAAAAAAAAAAAAAAAAATTCGTCATTCAATAAGCGTTATCGAGTGATTATAGAAAGATCAGAAATTCCCAATAAACTCCGTGGGGAACCTCTATAGTCAACACTGACCCTTATCTACAATACATTTGGCGGTTCTCAGAAACTGACGGTGTAAACAAAGATTACGAAACATTTCAGCGCGGCGGACTAAAGATTATCAGATAGCGTTTCGGGGAATATACAGAATGCACATTGCGCTTGAATGGTGTCTGGGAATCTTACAAAACAGATATTACAGCAGACGTGTGCGTGCAGAGGCCATTATCATGCGAATTTTTACCTTTTCTACAAAATTCGACAACTACCTATAGCGAATTAGATGTTAAGCAGAACCCAAAATTATACTTAAGTTTTTAAGCGTTCCCATTAAGAAGTTCTTATGACAAACTTGTACTTGATTAACATACATTCTAAATAGAATTTTTTCATCGTGACGTACTTGAGACTTCGCACTTCGAACTTTAACGTAGCTCGCTGGGAAGCTTTCATCACAATCAAATGTGTACGCAGGTTTCACCCTCGAATTTTTTATGTGCACATCTACGCTATGACGTCATAAACCTTACTTGATCGTAACGTGACGTTACGTTGCGCGACATATATCGTTAGGGCGCAAATAATGGCTTTTTTTTTTAATACTTATATTTTCTAGTACGTATAGCGAGCCGAATTTTTTTTAACATAAACTTTACATTGTGTCTAAATTCAGTCAATGTATTTAGACACGCTTGCAATGAGAACCGGAAACTTTGAGAAAAGGAGGAGGGGCTGCCTTATAAAATAAAATTAATCTTCTCAATACTTAGGAGTCAAGGTCAGTGTTAAAAATTTGCCAAAGAGACTACATATGTGCAAGTTGTTTGTTTGTTTGGATTTTCATTTCATTTATTTATTCATTTATTTATTAAATTTTTTTTGTTATCGGAAAAAAAGATACCGTACTGCCTTCTTGACAGTAAGTGTTTTGAACATTTTCCCTGACATGGTCGCCATAGCACTTTCTATATAGACAAATCATCAGACAGTGCATGTAATTTATATAATTTGATCATTTTCGTGCATGAACATCGACGGCGGGTGCGGCTAGCCAACAGGGGATGCTTACTCCTCCCGGGCACCTGGTCCCACCTCTAGCTTGCTAGGGGTCCGTCGATGTTCAATTTTGTGCTCTATTGTGAGTGCTGTTGAGATTTTCGTCAGGATCTTCTTTAACTCATTTGTGTCACACTTATGCCCTTTGCCGTGTGGAGCTCGTAAAAAAGTTCCCCGCGAGGGGTTTGACAGTAAGTGTTTTGAATATTTTCCCTGACATGGTCGCCATAGCACTTTCTATATAAACAAATCATCAGACAGTGCATGTAATTTATATAATTTGATCATTTTCGTGCATGAACATCGACGGCGGGTGCGGCTAGCCAACAGGGGATGCTTACTCCTCCCGGGCACCTGGTCCCACCTCTAGCTTGCTAGGGGTCCGTCGATGTTCAATTTTGTGCTCTATTGTGAGTGCTGTTGAGATTTTCGTCAGGATCTTCTTTAACTCATTTGTGTCACACTTATGCCCTTTGCCGTGTGGAGCTCGTAAAAAAGTTCCCCGCGAGGGGTTTGACAGTAAGTGTTTTGAATATTTTCCCTGACATGGTCGCCATAGCACTTTCTATATAAACAAATCATCAGACAGTGCATGTAATTTATATAATTTGATCATTTTCGTGCATGAACATCGACGGCAGTTGCGGCTAGCCAACAGGGGATGCTTACTCCTCCCGGGCACCTGGTCCCACCTCTAGCTTGCTAGGGGTCCGTTGATGTTCAATTTGGTGCTCTATTGTGAGTGCTGTTGAGATTTTCGTCAGGATCTTCTTTAACTTCTTGAGGAATTCCTGAACTCGGAGAAATGGAAATTTCATTTTAATAATATATATCACGACAATCGAGGCGGCTGAACGTAATGATAGAAAACGAGCATGAAATGAAAATCACAATGTATATCTTATATGGACCGCCCCTCCCCAACCCTTATCCGATATTATAAAGTATATGTACATATAAACAAGAGGGAATTTTTTGTATACCCCGCCAAAAGATATCGGATTAAGTAGTAATGAGCATGTCCGTCCGTCTTTTCAAATATTTGAAGAAAAAATGTCATGTACGGAGAATTTTATTTTTACATTAAGATATAAGGTCTAGTTCGAATACAGCCCATGTTATGGTTGATTAATTATCTTTTAAAAAAAAGGTTTCTGGATGTTTTAAAGAAGACCGTTACAGAGAATCAAATATTCCGCATACTCCTTGACGTCATGTTGACATATGCGATCTGAACACGCTGTGACTTTGACGTTGCGAGTAAAATTGACGCCGAAGCCACGCAAAACAAATTTTCAATCTTAAATTGCAAAAAAATCTGCCGAGAAGACCTATCTATGTTTTTATGTATTCGAATTCAGCTCATTCTCTACTTTTACGTGTGAGAAGGGATTTAAGGACCTCCACAACTTAATGGAAAAAATGATAATGAAGCAAGCCGTGTTTTGCCTTTTGAATGAGTGCGGATTTTTGAATAATAAGTTGCAAAATGGCGATTAAAGTTGCAAATTTCCCCTTAGAGACACAATAATCCGTAGAAATACAATACTCAACATTGCAACAATATTTTTGATCTCCCTTTTCACCCTCCTTGGTCAATTTTCTAGATTAAAATTATCTTAGTTCAAAAAATGCATATTTTCGAATTAGAACGTCAATGCCGTCTTTGAGGCTTAAAATCTCGAAAAACTTCGTGAAATAGTTACATGAAAATTATATCAAAGATTGATCAAATCTTATATTTCATGTAGACAAATTTTCAGGCTATGTCTTCTCGCAAAATTTTCCGTGCCGTAACGCCGCGATGTACCTTAATTTCATAAGTTGGTTGCCGAAAAAAGCGAGCCAGTTGTACAGGAAGTCCAATATACCATTCCATTGAGTATACTAATCAAAATGTAGATGACTCCGCTTATGAGTTTATACGCGAACGGCAGCTACGTCACTTTTTCTTCAATGTTCGAATTGCAAAGTTCGTCACGATGAAAAATGTCTATTTGCAATAATAATTATTGCAGTCGAACTCTGATTTTTTTCTCTCTCTCATTTCATCAGGTCATCATTTATTCACATACATTTAATTAGACGTTTGAACGATTTGGAGTGAATCGTAGCTGTTCGGGCTTTTTCATGTTTCTCATTTATATATTCCTTAAGTGGGTTGTTAGACAGAATGGGTAGCAACCAGTTCAAAATATTAACGTATCCAATGTTCAAATGATTCCTTTGTCGTGTAAAATGATCTCGGTTATCTTTGGCTGTGTCTCGATAAATTCCGCGACTTCGATGTCGAACTTTGATTTTGAATCAAATTTTAGGTTGTAATATGGTATAAGAAAATGATTCAATAAAAGGACGGAGGAAGATAACACAACTTTGCACACCCGTCGTTTTTAAAAATTTCCGTAATTTCTATATGAAAAGGAGGAAATTTTATAATAGTACATGTACATTTAGATTTGTATTTCAATACTGCATCTTTTCTCAAGCATATTTAATTCATAATTCGGTCATTGATGTATATTAATTTTCGAAAAGTAGCGATAAAGTTCATATTTGCAGCTAATTTGCTATTGATATATACATTCAAAGGTGTTGAATTTCTGTTAAACAATATTTTTGGTATGAAAATTTTGTTGAAAGTTCTAAATTTGTTTTCAAAATACAATTGTCAATGCATTTGTGTATATATATATGTACCATGACCAAAATATATATATAAATAAATAAATAAAAAAATTAGTTATGGTACTGAAAATTTTTAGTGCAGGAAATGTTTCCTGTTTGGAACTTTTAAGAAGACTGCTTCTTAACAAGGTTTGCTTTGAGTTGGAAGACTGCTTCCTATGTATGCTTGCTGAACTGCTTTGAGTTGGAAGACTGCTTCCTATATGATACTCATTACTATGTTAGGAGCTTTTAGAAGACTGCTTCTGTTTCAAAAGCTACCTTTATTTTAGGAACACACTGGTGTTCCGAACTGATTTGAGTTGGGAGACTGCTTCCATTATGATACTCCTTGTAATTGTAGGAGCTTATCAACAAAAGCTACCTTTATTAATATTGTAGAATTTGAAGACTGCTTCCATTATGATATTCATTGTGATTTTAGGAGCTTATCAGCAAAAGCTGCCTTTATTAAGTATGTTGAACGGGAAGACTGCGTCCATGATCACGCCATCCTCGGTACCCCAGGCTATTTGCGCTTTTGCTGAATTCAGCCAAAGCGCAAATAGCCTGGGGTACCAAGGATGTGATCACGCTGGTGTTCTATATATATTGATTTTAAAAGGAAGATTGCTTCCTAGATCTGAATTTTCAAAGCAAACTGGTGTTCCACCTTGTATAAGAGGACCGCTTCCATGTCAATATACTTAATTTTGATATACATGTATTTGTTATGGTAATGTTTTTTGTCTGAAATCATTTTGAAAAGGGAGACTGCTTTCTATATTCATGCATTATAATTATATTTACGGAATACTCTGGTTTCCATAATGAATCAGGTAGATGACTATTGCATTTTTGGTCCATTTTTATACTTGTTGCTATGGCATATATTACGTCGAATATGAAGGCTGCTTTAAATATTTTTACAGAATACTCTGGTGTTATTGCTGACACTTGATAGGAACTGCTGTGGTGTTTCATACTGATTTTAGCTAGAAAACTACTGAATAGTTTACATATGTAGTTATGTAATAGGGAGATTGCTTCCTGTGATTTGTAAACAAATAGCGGATTGCACGATGATAGGGTATGTAAACATCCATTGAGCCGTCTGGATACACGAATATGTACTTGTATCCAGACGGAACAGGTTTAAACACCTTCTAGTTTTTATGCTCAGGCCATTTATGTTTTGATGATTAGATAATACTCTTATAGAGTTGTGTATCTTGTTTATAATTGTTTTTATGTTTTGATTACGTAATTTGTCATTTTATATTATTTTTAATGACCGTTTTCAATTCAATACAGACTGTTTTATTCTTTGAAATACAACTGCGTTCAAACAAAGTACAATTAACTCAGAATTGATGGACATAAATTTACATTTATTCTAAATATCGGTCATTCTTATTTGCATGCACGTTAAATGTATTTGAAAGTTGGTAAATTCTCCTTACATGCAAAACTTGAACGTGACGTCAGAATAGCAACCCAGGTTATTGGAATATAATTCTAGTTGCCTAATGGGCGTTCAACAAGGGGAATATAATACTAGTAATGTAAATATTCAAAGATGAAGCGTTCAGTTTCTCGACATCATTTCTACATGTACCTGTACATATTATATTCAATGATTCAACATCAAATGATACACGTACATCTCTTTATGCATCGCTGAACTTCTATTTGGTAGAATTTATTAGTAACAGAGACTAAATGTTAAACGTCTTCAAATTCAATAGCATCATTTAAGAACAGATAAAATTTCAGCAGACATAAAGAAGTAAAGCGCTTTCTACAATACTAAATATTGTGTTATACCCCGTTTGAGTTTACAAAGGCTGACTAATATGGCCTAATTTTTCATTTAAATATTACAGTTTCATTCAATCTATAGCAAATGACTTGGAGGAATTCATCATCATGACTTGTACTTGGATTGGGAACATCATGACCTCCAGTAATCAAAGCTTAGGGATGTGTAAATAGTACATTTTCACATATTATTAACTGTCCGTGTTCTTTTTGTAGTCGTTCAAAACTCAATATATTCAAGATATTTTGAAAATGGTATGAAATTCACTTTCAGTTGCAAATGTGAAGATAGCAATGAGGTCATTGGGCTTCTGAGTTTCAATATGTACAAAGTCAGGGGTGTGATGGATTTCATTTGTTTCCTTTTCAGTCTCGTCAAACTCCATAATAGAGACACATTTTAATTTCTCTCAAAATATTTAGTGACTGTCTACAGTGTTTATTCTGAATGAGAAATACTAAAGATCTTTACCACTGGGTATCCTCATGGCAAAATTAAAGATGTTTGTGACACACGAATGCCCCTGAACTGGCATCTTTGTCGTTATAATGACTGCTATCTGAAAAGTAACTCCATCTAATGGTTATGAGTTACAAAATGTAAGAAGTAATAGAAAGGTATTGTCACAAGGATATAACATTTACTGTACAAAAGTAATGGCCTACATGTAGGTTAAGTTTTTTTTTCAAAAAAGGTCCAAGGTCAAGGTCACAAGGTCAAACGTTTGGGCATCAATATAAAGGTCTTGAAACAAGGAGCTCACATGTGAAATGTTAAATTAAAAGCACTACCACTCACCATTCAAAAGTTTTGGCTATGGTTAAAGTTTTTGAGGATTAAGAAAGAAACAGACAGGCTCAAAATTACATGTATATGCCCCCAAATCTTAATTTAGTGGGCAAAAAGTAAAAGTTCAATTAAAGATGGATTTCAGATTGCTTAGACAAAATACTGTAGAATTACATTATGATTTATGACTCTCATTGATCTAATTTTCTCACTATGAAAAACAAAGAAGTCAATACATTCACACTACACAGCTTTACTTCAACTGATGTGACACAAACAAAAAATAAATAACAAAACATAAGGTGGAAATATCTCCATGGAATTATGACATCACTAGCACTGCATGAGCAAATAAGCTGTAAAACAATATTTCATTGGCTGAAATTTTATCAGACATATCAAACTTAAAACTGATGATCATTGGCTAAGTTTGTATTTAAATACATATACATGTGCGTATGTAGAATAATTTTCGAAATTCCTAAATCTCAATGAATGACTAGCTTTAAACCACTAAAATCATATGAGGATGCTCCTATCTCACGAAACGTACCTGAACATGATAAAGTTATAATTTGTGAATAAGCTGAGAGTCTGTATATTAGTTATTACATGTATGTTTTGGACGATCATTATGATTATGCTAGTTAAGGCGACAGAAATTTAATTTTTAGTTTTACGGATTTTGTTTTTTCAAAATAGGGTAGGAGAAGGAATTAAATAAAATAAAAATCAATAAACTTCAACATTTCATGTTTTGTGCCACGATCAAGATCTTTTAATTCAGCTTGTTTATCATGTTTTCAAAGTCACATTCTCTTAAAGACTTGTACGATAAAGATTAAGTGAGAATGAAAAGTTAAAGCCTTTAATTTGGATGAGCGGAAGAAAAAATTGTACAATCAGTTCATTATATTTTTTTCCAAACTGTGGTAAAATTAGGGTCGGCGGATCCGTAAAACTAAGAATAAATTTCTGTCGCCTAAGTGATTGTAAATCATTTCTCATGTTCAACATATTGAATTATACAAACTTCATCAAAATTAATATGCTTCAGCTGAACATATCAATTTCACAATGGAATAAAAATTCTTGTACTCCATGAAAATCCTGGTCATGGTATGAGATGATATATAAATGACCATACCAAAGCAAAATAAGCAAAAGGCTACGATACATGTTCTTGAGATCAACAAGCAAGACTTTAAAACAATTTCTTAACAGCACTAATGTTTTCTTATTTATAAGGAATCACAGTATGTGCAATCTCATGGTAGACAAAGCAAAACTTCTGTTCCAAGAATCTTAAAAGTAAAACTTGCTACAATAAGCTGAAAACGCTGCATGTTTACAGCACTTAAAGATATGGATAATAAAGACGTAAGTGTTCAATGCTTACATGTATCTTCAGCACTGTAACATGGAATCTCTTCAAAGCTTACAAATGCACAATTATTATTAAAGTGAAAAGATGACACCTGTTGCAATCCCAAAATGTTCAAGATTGAAAGTTTGCAACATAAACCACATGTGGTTTACAATGTAAAATATGGGAACAATGTATCAATAAGCATCTACAAATGAATTCAATGATATTCAGTCAGTTACTTTATCTACAGTAAATGCTTATGATCACCCCTCTAACCATCAGAATTATGAAACATTGACAAATCAAAACATTTCATCAATTTTCGTATTTTGTTCACTAGTAATCCATGCATTTCTTTTTATTGAAATCAATGGATTTTCTCATTTTTTTTTTCAAAGATGGCCCAGTTACATACAAAACCTCAAAGAAAAGAATACTGCAAAGAGTAAATGTCTACATGAATAAATTATCACATAAAGCTGTCATTAATACATTTATTTTTCGTTCTAAAGTCTGCAAAATTTCTGGTTTTTCTTTTGGAACTAATGATAATATGTCCAAGTTCATTATTGTCAACACCATGTCTACACTAGACTGGAGTCAGAATCTACAATTTCACCCTCTGATTCCATGCTATAAATATCCTCACTATCGTCACTGGCCTCTTGCGTTTCCTCTTCCAGCATTTCGCCGGTAAGCGTAACGTGAGCATAATCATCAGTGTCAATGGACTTACAAAAGTGAATGGCATATTTGAGTTTTTCTTGCAGCACCGCTTTACAGGAATAGCGCGGCATTTTGAGAAGGAAGAAGCAGGTATAGCTCTCAGGTAGGAAATGATCTGGGGGATTGTATTTATCAAGAACCTGAAATGTTAAGGAGAAAAATTAGCCAGTCAGCTGGTATTTAATCGCCCAGTTATGATTATGATTATCTAAGACTCCTAGGATTTATCATACTTGCAAGGTCTAGCAATAATGCTACTGATGTCAGCAATAATTGGCACGACACCATTTTGTATACAGGACCATTTTTGCCCGTTTTATTTTTGCCTTTTACCTCAAGACTGAATTTTACGACGGGGCAAATGAAATTATACATATAAAAGGATTGCACAAGAAAATGTGAAAGTGGTTGAATTCAATAATGGGTGAATTAGTGTCATATCTACATTGGGCAAAATTAAGAAAACTTGGCAATTGAAAGCTGTATAGAGTATTTGATATGCGAAAATCAATCTCTATTGAATACAAAATACCTTACCTGCAGTACAAAGTCCCTGCCCCTGAAGTCAGCTATAGTCCTGGGTAGCCTGGTCCTACCCCACACAAACCTCAGAAAGAGTGACCGCTCGTTATTAGTGAAATCCTCCATCACCTCCCAGAACCACTGTATCAGGGGGGCGTTAGCATCTATACCTTTATATGTAGCTACAGACTTCAGTAGGTTCAAAGGAATGTCAGGGCTACCGCAAACCTGAAAAGGATCAAATGTCATGCATGTACAAGTACTTGAAGATGATCCAATTTTCATACTTTGGGATGCACAAGTATTTTTTAAAGCTATCATTTTAATTAAAGTAATCTTTATTTCATTTAAAGACATGTATATATAACATTTGCATTATGTTTGATAAGTCCAACGTTCTCATACAAATCAATTCTAAGTAAAAATTTTCATGTGAAAATCATAATGAGCTACGTTTAACTTTTCTCTAATAACGAACCTGCTGTCATAACCAAGTGACCAGATCAGAATAGCATACTCTTAACTAGTTACAAACAAGCTCTACTATCGTCAAGTAGATGAAAAGAGAGTCCATGCACCTAGAGGAAAAGTTAAACAAGACGTACCATTGTTTCTAGCTCTAGTCCAGTAAAGAGAGATAATAGAGGGACAGGTATGACTTTACCCATTCCCTCTCTGACCCATTTCACTTGCTCATCAAACTCATGTAACCTGTAAAGTGTAAGATGTTCATTTTATTGTTTTAATTCAAAACTATGGTAAGTATGAAATACATGTACATTCATAGCAATCTTTGTGTACAAGTTTAATGAGTAATTTCACTTGAATTTCATGATCAATGTATATTGTAGTAAGTACTAAACATATTCATTTAATATTTAGTACATATATGTGAATTCTATGAAGGAGTCAGAAAGAAAATGCAAAATAAAATCTTTAAACATCTCCATTTTCATATTTTCCAGAGCTTTTTTCCCCTTGTTTACCTGTTGCTAATATTTCACAAGTAGTTGCTATAGTTTATATTTACCTGTAATTCATGGCTATTTTGATATATTCTGCCTTGTTTTCCGGTGTGATTTTGCTGTATTTACTAGTAAGGTTGACTTCCTGTCCAGAGGAACTCGGCACGCTGAATGGCATATCTGCAGATCGTAGGTCTTCGTCTGACATCTCCTTGATACACATTAGTCCTTAAAAAAGAAAGATTCAAAAACCTTGAATCTCTGATGGCATGTTCATATCCATTTTACTGTATAGCATTCTTATTTAAAATGACTTTACATGGTAACTTAAAGTCCTCTTTCTTGCCCACCAAAATGCAGTTTTAACTTTGAATTTAATATTTTCGCATACTCAAATCTAAACCTACTTGATATTTACGTTTTAAATTTTGGAACTAACGCACATTTCGTAGGTTAATATTACCAAATACTACTAGAGATGAACTGGATGAACAGACCAACAAGATTCAAATATACCAGGAACTTTAAATGCAGGAGGTACAATAACCACTAGCAGAATATACTCTTAATACAATTGGGGGATCTCCAAATGCTGGATATTGCACCTTCAGGTAGACATTTACATTGTGAAGTTTAATCAATGGTTTTGACAGGACATTTGATTGATACGTCATAATGGAAAAGTCAACCAAAAATGTGATGTCGGGCATTTTGCAATCTCTCAATTGGTAGATGTTCATGTTACATGTATTTTATCAACTTATTGAAAAAGAATTTTATTTTAATGCCAATGTGAATAGTGCTAAATGTGGGTATGAAGACCAATACAGTTTACCACACTTACCTGGTATAAAGTCTTTATCTACTTCAGACAGGTCAGGGATATTAAGTGGCATGCCGGCTAATTGTTTCCATACAGGCTCTGCTATGTTAATACTGAGTGGACTGCCAGTCCTGATGGCTATACCAAATAATACACCTAAAAAGATATGAAATACAAATGTACATCTTGAGTTATATGCATAACATGAACATAAAGTATCAAAGTTTCAATTGTATGATGTCAATTTTCACATACTCATTGTAAAAGTATATATTTATATGTTGCTGGCTGTAGGTTTCAAGTGTTTACAGCATACAATTTCAACCATGTTCAATGTATAAAAAGTATTAGTGTGATGGGTCATTCACTGATGATGTCATTTAAAAAAGCGATATCCCACATTTTGCAGTTATCATGTTGCTCAACATGTAAAAACCAACAATTCATAATAAAACCAGAAAAAAGACTGACTGAAAATACAAACTAATTTCAATGGACCATATGCACATTTTGACCAATCATATCTCTTCAAAGCAACATAGGTATCAGCAAAACAATGGAACTCACCTAGGAATCTAAACATAGTGGAATGGTAGGCTGTCTTGACGAGTGGATTGAGGAGAAAGCAGTCTCGATTGGCTCCTGATTCATCTCTGCCATTAGGTGTAACAATCAGTAAAGGGAGAGAACCATTCTGTAGCTCGTCACACATCTCGGCTATTGACTCACTGTAACCCCCTCCACAATCATCCACACTCTCTCCTATAATATAATAAGTGCAAGGATTTCAGCAAAAGATGACACATGGAGAAATTACCATCTCCTAAAATCACTTTTCTCTGATCCTTTATTTATTTATAATATGCATGATTGTACATAGATCTGCCTCAAACTTTCAAAAGGCCAGCTCAAATAATTCTTACTCAAAACCTTGTGGGTGATCACGAGATTCTGTATTATACTCATTAAGAATGCTGACCATGACAATATTTCTTAAAAAGAACGGGAATAGACGAAGATGCAAATTGACTTTTATCAATACAAATGAGTTACCACAAAGAAGACAGAGGGATACATGTTTCACATAAGGAAGAATAGTGTGGTGTCTTACCCACAAACTTGACTTTCCATATACGGTGTGGTAACATAAGACTGTCTGCACCAAACATGGAGAGTTTATTGGACATCTGAGCAAACACAGATTTACAGCCATCAGGACCTGCCAGTCCTCCTTTACTACGAGATCGCTTTACCTGAAAATGTGATAAAATAAAACATCTAGCTAATACATGTATATGACCTCATCTTACTACCAACTACCAAATAATTTTACGTTATAACTACACTGTGGTGTATCACGTGATAAGCAAATGATATGTTCCACGGGAATCCCCTTTGATTAAACCAAGTAAATACTGTCTAAATCTACTTTATATATATGAATTTACTTTAGACCTATCATATGGCCATTATCATCAATTATACGATGGTAATCTATTCTGGTCAAGAATAGACGTATATTTGGAGAACACTTAAACAGAAAATTTCGTATCCGTCTGTGCAGCATATCAATTATCATAACATGTGGTGAGCATTGAAAAATTTCTGTTTAAGTGTTCTCTGAATACATGTCTATTCTTGACCAGAATAGATTACCATCCTATAATTGATGATACTGGCCATATGATAGGCCAAAAGTAAATTCATCTAAAGTAGATTTAGACAGTATTTACTTGGTTTAATCAAAGGGGATTCCCATGGAACATATCATTTGCGTATCACGTGATAAGCCACAGTGAACTAAAACACCTAGCTAAACAAAGATTGAATACAGAAATAATTTTCCACTACAAATGTAAATTCTCCCTCTTACCTAGACCAACACTAGTCCACAATATTGAACAATCACAAATTTCAAAGGTGAAAAATAAAATTATGATATACTGCTAGTTAATATTTTACCTGTATTCTATTGAGCTCCACTACAGGACCATGTTGTTTATCTCTGACCATTGTGGCCTGTACCACCTTCCTGAAGGCTGTCTCCTAAAATAAATATACCAAGTGTCAAGAATAATGAATAATATAGTTACATAAAAAAATTCAAACAAATCTCACAAGCATGTACATTTGCTTTAGGATGCTTAAGTCATTTGGATTGATAGATGCGACTCGAGGAAATTTTTGGACAAAATACCAAGGCTAGGTACATGTACATACAGTACCTAACCGTTATTATTTATCAAATCCTCTAAACCAATTTTAATAAAAGTAGCTATGAATTTAGACCCAAAAAGAGCTGTCATAAGGAGTACATGTACAGTTTATGCACATATTATTCCTATCCCCTACAGAGCTAAAGATACACCCAAGGTATAAGTTAATGAAAAGTAGGTCATAGTTAAAGGTCAAGGTCACTAGGTGAAAGGCCATGGTCTCAAATGAAAGTTCCTGTTGTAAGGTATCTAAATGTGAAATATCAAATCCCCACTCCTTAAAGTTGGAAGAGATACAGCCAAGGTAAAAGTTTCATAAAAGTAAATTAAAGTTCAAGGTTAAGGTCAATAGCTCAAGGCTTATAGCCAATAATTAAAGGTCTCATCTTAAGGAATTTACATATCAAAGCCCTACTATCTATAGTTGAAGATATACAGCCTAAATTAAAGATTAAACAAATAGGTCCAAGTCCAAGGTCAAGAAGTCAAAGGTCATGCTCTCAAATGAAAGATCTCGCAACAAAGTATCTATATGTGAAATATCAACACCCTTCACCTTATAGTTAAAGAGATAAAGCCCAAGTTAGTCTACAGACAGCAATGATGCCGAGGGTATGATATACTGTAAGCTATCCGGACTTTTGTCCTGGTGAGCTAAAAACCAAACCTCACCTTAGCTGATGACACTATAACTCCTCTAAGCTTGTTAAGTCCTGTCACAGTCTCCTCCCCTGGTTCCTGACACGCCCTCTCCTGGAGGTCATACATGGGTATGGAGGGACAGAACAGATCAGAGTAATGATGTAGCAGGACCAGCCTGTTCCTGAGGATGGTGATAGGGAGTGACTGTAGGTGGTTATACTCCATGGGAACTGTGGTGGGGAGTTTACCAGCACTGACAGGCTTGTTGGTGGACCATGCCAGGCTGTGGGCTGAACCACACGCTACTCTGTTGATCTTCTTACCTATTTCAAGAGAAAATTATCAATTGGAGTTGATACATGTATCTATAGTAATAGTTTGTACTGATGATAAAGTATAAGATGATCCCTTTTTGTCTTCTAATTGTGTGACATACATGTGAACATCCAAGTTACATGAAGATATCAAAGGGTACTTTACCTTAATATTCTTTGCTTTCATAAGATTCATTGGAATTTGCAAATTTTCTCTACTCATGAGTCTATAGCATTCACTTTTACCTATGGTGAAATATGTAAGATACCGTACCTTGTAGAGCAGCCACTAGCCTGGGTCTCTGTATGGCATTAGTTGTTCCATCTCCTAACTGTCCCTCATCATTATCACCCCAGGTAAAAACCTCTCCTGAAAAACACAATAGACATTATTATATAAAACACTAAATATTTTGTTGGAAAGCAACTTCAGTAAGTAGGAATTATATATTCATTTTATCATAAATTTCATGAGAAAACTTGTACTTCTTTCCAAAAGCTACAATAATATTTTTCCCAGATTGGAATAATCAAATACAATAATTTTTCTTTTCTAAATAAAAAACAATTATGAAAGGTTAACAATTTCTACCTTTGAAAAGTTTGATACCCGAGATCCTCAACCTCTGCTTTCTCCAAAGATTTTATATCACGTATAAATACATGTATAATGTACACCATTTCCAGTACCATTCATAGGATACATGTACAAAAATAGTCACTACATATTCCTTGAAACCTAACCTTTATTATAAGATTTTAAAACATTAACAGTTAACCATAAGTGGTTCCTACAATTGCAAGATAAAACCTATAAAAATCATCATACACAATTTAAGGTATAATCTTACCATTGTCTGTACAGGCCACACAATGCAGAGATCCACATGCCACGTCTATCACTTTTTTGCCCTGCAGGGCCGCGACTCTCCTAGGGCGCCTCACATGGTCATCTGACCCATGACCCAGTCTGTGGTAGTCTCCCTTACCCCTAAAATAGCCAACCATGTGATAAAATACAAGGTAAATATCTGATTTTCTTTTTGTCTCAGAGATTTCTAGATACTCATACTGTAATAAGTCGGATAATTTATGACTTTTCTTTTACATCATTTCTTTCAATTTCCATATTTTTATTTGGCTTGAACAATAGCTTGACAGGACTCAACATCCCTGAATTCTAATTCAAATTGTTAAAAAAGAAGAGATCAACACTAGGAAATACATGTACATGTATAAACTATGCCTTACCATGTATACACAGCTCCCATTTTAGTCAAAGCCACCGAAAACTGGGAGCCACATTCCACTTTGACCACACCCAGTCCCTGGAGAGAGTCAACCTTCATGGGTACCTTACATCCATCACTACCACCACGCCCAAGTTTACCATAATCACCATCCCCCCAGGACCACACATTGTCATCGTCAGTAATACATAAGGTTTGGGCGTCACCACTTCCACATGCCACGTCTATGACACGCTGTGACTTCAAAGCCTCAACCTTGAAAAGAAGTATTGGTACTTATCAAGTAAGTTTTCTCACATCAACACTTATTATATTAAACACATCATACAGTCCATGCATTGGCAATAAATCACTAAAATTATACAGTTATAAAAGAAATGGATATCTCAAACTTGAGAAATAAAGAAAAGTTAAGTCAGGTTCCCATCTTGATTCTTAATAGCCATTCTCTGTAAGGACCAAAATAGTTCGGCACGGCATGTCATGGATTTTGATGATTTTCGGTATAATGGGTATATATTGAGTACTGACCATGAAAATAACACTTTTCATCCAATGTGACCTCTGGTTGCCATGGAAACGAGGTCATTCTATTTATAGCACTTTTGGGACCATGAAATAAGCCATCTCCGGAGACTTCGTTGCCATGGATACCACTGTAACAGCTTGTTCATCTTTATATAATCTATTCTTCCTTACTTCCATTCTTACTTAGTACACTTAGTTATTCGATATTTATTACAGGAAGCTTATTGTATTAAGCCAAACTAAGTCAAAATGAAGCGAAAATAGAGGTGAAAATAAGGGCCAATTTAGTGTGTTTTTGGCCATTTTCAATCTTAAATATCACAAAAGGCACCAATAGGAGACTAGTGATTTTCATCAATGGAAATGTATGTTTATTGACAAATAAAACGAACGAAAAATTGGAGTGGGTATTTAAGAGTTTTACCTAAATTCTGTCGTCAAAGACCGTTGCCATGGCAACATTAGACCTTTTTGCTTGTTTCATATTATCTTTGAAATTGATTTTATTCCTCTTTAGAGTTACATAAGATTGTCAAAATGTATGCATGTATAGATATGACTTGTATCTTTTACATAAGAACAATTAAAATGTTCAAGGTCATTGGCTTGATGTTCAAGGTCATTTATACTTTGAGACTCAAATTTTGCATAAAATATTGAATTTTTAATTTTTTTGTTACCGATTTTAGTGATTTTTTTATTTAAATATTTTCATAGGTCATATATATTATGAAAGCACATGAATATAAGACAGACAAATCTTAGAATTTATTGAATTGTAGCTATTCAATAGGAAAATATTTTTCCGTCAAAAAACAAGAAAAATACAGATTTCGTCCCTTTTTTATCAACATACTCACCAAGAATTTAGATATTCGAAGATGTGAAGAAACGTAATCAATAGTTCTAAGAAACAAGTAATACATTTATCATTTTATGGCAAATAACTGTTAAGTTCAATATTTCAAGGTTTCTAAAATATTGACACCTTCATTTTATGAAAAATCAGGATTTTTCGTCAAATCTGGTCACTTAAAGTTTAATGACCTTGAAAATTCAGTGGGTGACCTTGAAATATTTTCAAGGTCATTTTTATATCAAAACGCCTTTGACAGATGTATACATGAACTTCTGTTCCAATATCATGCGTAGATAGTTTGATAGAGGTTGTGTTTAAATTCATCGTATTGAAACCTTTCAGCCAATTGTTGCCATAGCAACTAAATTTGACCTGCTTTGCATATAAAAGGACAAATTAGCCCAATTAATTTTTTATATTCATGTAGAGTTCAAAGATGGTACTTATTGGATAACTACAATTTGGACTTCAAAAATTGGTGCTTTTATGAAATTTTCAACCTTGTAAAACAGTAAAAACATGCAAAAAAGGGTCTTTGAGTGCCCAAAACAAAGCCTTTTGATACCCTGTTTCGGCCCAATTTTTCATCTTGTATACATAAGGCATCCAAGATGAATGTAAAAAACTTTACAAATATGCGTAATAATAAGGATTAAAAGAAAATAATCAAAGCAATTTAAGATTTAAAATGTACCTGTTTCCATGGTAACGAAGCCTACAAATATGCCTTGTCCTATAGATTTTCCCGATTTTTGAAACTTCAGACACGGTTACCATGGCAACGACAACCTTTTTGAAAAAACTGGGGTTGATTTACATACTAGGACTTCATATTGAACTTCCATACCAAAAATCTCAAAAATCCATGACATGCCGTGCCAAAATGTTTTGAAATTCTTTGGTTCTTACAGAGAATTGCTGTTAAAAATTTACATTTACATGTAATATAGTTTTTACAATGATTTGCCTTGGTATGTACAAGCAAATCCCGGACAATCGCATTGGATTTAAGAGTAAATGATCACAACTGGTTATAGGTTCTATTAGTCCTTACCAATTTAGGTCTGGGTTGATCCTCACTGTCCCCATGTCCCAGTCTGCCATATCGTCCCTTCCCCCAGGTATACAGCTCTCCATTAGCTGTCACACAGGCACTGTGAGCCCCGCCCGCTGCTATATCTATTACCTCTTTACCCCTTAAAGACTCTATCACTCTGGGACGATCACAAGGACTGCAAAAGGTGATACTTTAAATTAGGCAATAATTTTGTCTGATATATTGCATATATTGAATTGTTGATAAAAAAATACATGCATATAATGCATGAAAGATTAAAGGAGACATTACATATAGATTGTGTTCAATAAGTATATAATTGTTGTATATGTAAATAGAAAAAGTTTACAAAATTTTGCAAATTTCTATTCAGCATACCTTCTGTTACCATGTCCAAGTTTGCCATCCTCCCCCTCCCCCCAGGAGTAGACCTCTCCCTCAGCTGACAGGGCCAAACAGTGTTTGCCTCCCGAGTTTACAGCCAGTTTCTTTATGAAGACATGTTGTATGGACTCCAGTAGTGTAGGATTAGCTACAGAGTCTGTACCACCTATACCAAGCCGACCTCCTGCTCCGTAACCTGTGGCATACACCTACAAAAATACTCATCATACAGTATGGTACGAATTACATGTACCAACATTTTGTTTTATCATTATTCTGAAAATCATCAGTGAAATATATACATGTGTGTATAATTGTACATTGTATTTCTCAAGCATAGGGGAATAGATTCAAGAAATTTAATTTAAATTTGAACGTAAAAAGGAAATATGGATGAAAAATAAAATGAAGTTTTTATCAATAATTAATTTCAAAAAGTTGTGCACTAAAAAGTCTAAAAATTTGAACAATTACATGTTATCAATAGAAATTTTGAATTTGTAAAAAAATGCATCATATAATGCATAATCATTTTAACATCTTTTTCCATGTATCATTATATAAAAATTCATTAAGGCAGATTGTGATGAAAAAGGAGGAAAAGGGAGGATTTTTAATAATTTACATTACATCAAAATAAGTTTAAAAGGTGGAAATTCATCGAACGGGAATAGATTTTCATCCCTGCTACAATTAATGAGTATTTGAACAATTTCATTTTTTAAAGCTTTGACAATTTTCTTATTTTTATTACTACAAACCTTTCCTTCAGCAGTGACAGCAAACAGTGTCTGTTCTCCTCCTATAAGTTGTACTGGCCTGAGGGCAGCTAGAGACTCACAGCTGACCGGGAGCTTGACCTTTGCCCCTTCTACACCTCC
Source organism: Pinctada imbricata (assembly GCA_033119305.1). Taxonomy (NCBI): domain Eukaryota; kingdom Metazoa; phylum Mollusca; class Bivalvia; order Pterioida; family Pteriidae; genus Pinctada; species Pinctada imbricata. Next base: position 34,857,956 of record VSWD01000006.1, on the reverse strand, counting down.
TAACTGACCTCTATGATTATGTCCCCATCCCCAAATCTGACCACTCCCTCCCCAGGACAATGTCCAGTCATCTGGTCTCCTGTCAAACGAAAGTCACAGCATTTCATTTAATGCAAGCTTTTTTTTTTCATACCAAATTAAAATAGTCTTCCAAAAATAATCCCTTATCTTTTATGAAGTTGCAGATGTAATGCTTAACTCTATGCATAATTTTATTCTTAAAACACAAACATTTCTGCTGATAAATATTGGCAAGGTAGTACTCGGTTTATAATAATGTCAAATGTTAAGAAAAATATCTTCCTTCTTCAGGACAAAGCTTTAAGACTAGTGTTTTTTTTATGTACGTACATGTATTTTCTTTTGTATAAACTTGTCATTTTATACAATACAAATATATAATAAATTTTCTACCACATGATTTTCTTATATCTACCTATTGAGCCAAAGTAAGAGTTGTTCATCTTGCTCCTGTCTGAAGATACTATGATTCTCGTGATCTTTCGACAATTCTTCTCCGTCACCAGAGATGTCCTGGATCTTCTTTCTCACCTCCTCAGCAAACGGTACCGGGAGTGATGACCTCTGAACTATCGCCGTGGCAACACGAGCCGCCATACAGTATCGTCTGAACCATGCCCATTTGTGAGCTTCCTTACAGAAACTCTTAGAATCCAATCCCAAGTCACAAGCCAAAGCTACGAGGACCTATGAATAATTGACAGATTTATCACATCAATTTCATTTTATCTTTTCTTTGAATCTCCTCCTCTCTCAGTCATTTTTGATCAATTTGTTGTTGTTATTTATAAAACTGTTATACACTCCTATGTTATGCCTTAAACAGGGCCTAGAATTTGTAATAAAATTTATCTTCTCTTTATCAGTACAGAAAACAACTTGTATATACATGTAAAATCTATGACATACATGTACATGTATAACCGTATAAAATGTACAAACCTTGAAGAATGGACTGTGCATGAGATGTTTACCAGATCTAACTACTGGGTCTTCATATTCATACTGTCTCTGTAACGCCTCAGGTAAACCCTTCACTAACGCCGTTAGAGCTGACCCACTCAGTGTCTACAATGATCAGCAATGGTTTGATCACATACATGTATTTCATACTCAGATTGCTTTTAAAAATCTAATAAAACTGAAGAAAAGTAAAATAATTGCTTCTTGTGTTCAGTATATTTCATACATGTACTTCTTTTAAAGTCTAATGAAAAATCTAAACATAGGTAATCACAGATTACGAAGCTCACCTCGTGACAGCAAAATTCAATTCAAACATATTTCTTAGTACATGTATATTGGCTTTTAAAGGCAAAACCACTCAAGCAGAAAAAGTAGGTCAAGGTCATTTTATGAAAGTTTGATCAAAGATACATCCAATATGCAAGTTTGGTACATGTAGCAGTTATACTTTGCTCAATATTGGCTTTATTGAGAAAAATCACTCAAGCAGAAAAAGTAGGTCAAGGTCATTTTATGAAAGATTGATCAAAGATACATCCAATATGCAAGTTTGGTACATGTATCACTTATACTTTGCTCAATATTGGCTTTTAAAGGCAAAATCACTCAAGCGGAAAAAGTAGGTCGAGGTCATTTTATGAAAGTTTGATCAAAGATACATCCAATATGCAAGTTTGGTACATGTAGCAGTTATACTTTGCTCAATATTGGCTTTATAGAGCAAAATCACTCAAGCGGAAAAAGTAGGTCAAGGTCATTTTATGAAAGTTTGATCAAAGATACATCCAATATGCAAGTTTGGTACATGTAGCAGTTATACTTTGCTCAATATTGGCTTTATTGAGAAAAATCACTCAAGCAGAAAAAGTAGGTCAAGGTCATTTTATGAAAGATTGATCAAAGATACATCCAATATGCAAGTTTGGTACATGTATCACTTATACTTTGCTCAATATTGGCTTTTAAAGGCAAAATCACTCAAGCGGAAAAAGTAGGTCGAGGTCATTTTATGAAAGATTGATCAAAGATACATCCAATATGCAAGTTTGGTACATGTATCACTTATACTTTGCTCAATATTGGCTTTTAAAGGCAAAATCACTCCAGCAGAAAAAGTAGGTCGAGGTCATTTTATGAAAGTTTGATCAAAGATACATCTAATATGCAAGTTTGGTACATGTAGCAGTTATACTTTGCTCAATATTGGCTTTATTGAGAAAAAACACTCAAGCGGAAAAAGTAGGTCGAGGTCATTTTATGAAAGATTGATCAAAGATACATCCAATATGCAAGTTTGGTACATGTATCACTTATACTTTGCTCAATATTGGCTTTTAAAGGCAAAACCACTCAAGCAGAAAAAGTAGGTCAAGGTCATTTTATGAAAGTTTGATCAAAGATACATCCAATATGCAAGTTTGGTACATGTAGCAGTTATACTTTGCTCAATATTGGCTTTATTGAGAAAAATCACTCAAGCAGAAAAAGTAGGTCAAGGTCATTTTATGAAAGATTGATCAAAGATACATCCAATATGCAAGTTTGGTACATGTATCACTTATACTTTGCTCAATATTGGCTTTTAAAGGCAAAATCACTCAAGCGGAAAAAGTAGGTCGAGGTCATTTTATGAAAGATTGATCAAAGATACATCCAATATGCAAGTTTGGTACATGTATCACTTATACTTTGCTCAATATTGGCTTTTAAAGGCAAAATCACTCAAGCAGAAAAAGTAGGTCAAGGTCATTTTATGAAAGATTGATCAAAGATACATCCAATATGCAAGTTTGGTACATGTATCACTTATACTTTGCTCAATATTGGCTTTTAAAGGCAAAATCACTCAAGCGGAAAAAGTAGGTCGAGGTCATTTTATGAAAGATTGATCAAAGATACATCCAATATGCAAGTTTGGTACATGTATCACTTATACTTTGCTCAATATTGGCTTTTAAAGGCAAAACCACTCAAGCAGAAAAAGTAGGTCAAGGTCATTTTATGAAAGTTTGATCAAAGATACATCCAATATGCAAGTTTGGTACATGTAGCAGTTATACTTTGCTCAATATTGGCTTTATTGAGAAAAATCACTCAAGCAGAAAAAGTAGGTCAAGGTCATTTTATGAAAGATTGATCAAAGATACATCCAATATGCAAGTTTGGTACATGTATCACTTATACTTTGCTCAATATTGGCTTTTAAAGGCAAAATCACTCAAGCGGAAAAAGTAGGTCGAGGTCATTTTATGAAAGATTGATCAAAGATACATCCAATATGCAAGTTTGGTACATGTATCACTTATACTTTGCTCAATATTGGCTTTTAAAGGCAAAATCACTCAAGCAGAAAAAGTAGGTCGAGGTCATTTTATGAAAGTTTGATCAAAGATACATCTAATATGCAAGTTTGGAATATCTAGCACTTATACTTTGCTCAATATTGGCTTTTAAAGGCAAAATCACTCAAGCGGAAAAAGTAGGTCAAGGTCATTTTATGAAAGTTTGATCAAAGATACATCCAATATGCAAGTTTGGTACATGTAGCACTTATACTTTGCTCAATATTGGCTTTTAAAAGCGAAATTACTCAAGTGGAAAAAGTAGGTCAGATGCTGCATCCGATGCATAGGTCCATCTCGGCATCCAAAGATGAATCACTTGTGCAAGTTTGGTTACTGTAGCATCAGTACTTTGTCAGATACTGAGCTACCCCAAACTTCTTAACCAAGTCACTCAAGCGGAAAATGTAGGTCAGATGCTGCATACGATGCATGGGTTCACCTCAGCATCCAAAGATGAATCACTTGTGCCAGTTTGGTTACTGTAGCATTAGTACTTTGTCAGATACTGAGCTACCCCAAACTTCTTAACCAAGTCACTCAAGCGGAAAATGTAGGTCAGATGCTGCATACGATGCATGGGTTCACCTCAGCATCCAAAGATGAATCACTTGTGCCAGTTTGGTTACTATAGCATTAGTACTTTGTCAGATACTGAGCTACCCCAAACTTCTTAACCAAGTCACTCAAGCGGAAAATGTAGGTCAGATGCTGCATCTGATGCATGGGTTCACCTCAGCATCCAAAGATGAATCAATTGTGCAAGTTTGGTTACTGTAGCATTAGTACTTTGTCAGATACTGAGCTACCCCAAACTTCTTAACCGGACGCGGACATGGACGCGGACGCGTGGGGTTATAGCATAAGCTCACTCAACTTCGTCGAGGTGAGCTAAAAATGTCCAGTAATTCTATCTTGTGTTTGTTAAGATTTTAATCTCATTTGAGTCAGAGGCACTTGGATCTCTTTTTTTCTTTTTTGAAAAGCCATGTAAATGTATACCATTGAGTAAGAATGAGTCATCTCTGACTCTCCACCATCCATTCCTTGTCCAGTAAGTAATGATACTATATTCACAGCTCCCATCAACTTCCGTAGTTTTTGTAAAGCCCACATCCTCTGACTGGCTCCTGAAAAATCATAAATGAAATTATGAATCCAAAGACCAATTCTCTAAAAAGTTTGAAATTTAGAACTCTAGGGCATATATCTATGAGTAGAAATATGTACAGTGTGTATAATGCATATATTTTTTTCATGTACATTGTAACTACATAAATCCATGGCTTACCTAGAGAGCTAAGCTGAGCGTTAGCTGCCAGAGCTGCCCCTAACCTAGCTACAATACTCTTGTCTGAGTTCATCTCTAGCTTAAAGTCCAGCAGGCATGTCACCAGGTCAATAGAGGGGCGAGACAGGACAGTACGATCAGACAGCATATCCATGGGCGCAGCAGAGGGCATTATGGGATACACAGTAAAACACCATCCCCAGCCGTTCACGGAGCCATCACTGGTGAACTTCCATTTGAGCTCCTCTCCAGGAATCCTGAGCTCTTGAGACCAGTCTGACCATTCACGTCCTAAGAGACACAGGAAAATCAATTTTAAAGTGGATTGAAATCTGAATGAAGCAGTTAAAACAGTCAAACTTAATTACAAAAAATGTAGTTACAAAATATATTATTGTTACCTAGTCATTTTAGTGACCTGGTACAGGATGGTACCAGGTCACTAGATGACTAAGTAATGATTTACCCCAATGTTGACCTACTTTGATAATATTCACGAGTTGCTTTGATGTCAATGCTGATTATACTACAATGTCAACAGGATGTCATGGAAGCCTGGTATAAAAGCTCCAGACACCCAGTATGAGATGTACCACTTCATCACGTGACTCTTATGAGCTAATTGCTACACAAGATTTTCCTTCTAAGTTGTCAGAGGTGGGGTATTTATTCATAGTCATTGATTATCCAAAACATAGACATCTATAAAAGCAGAAACAAATGTGCTGAGCAAACATTAACATTTAAAAGTCTATTACAGAAGATAAAACCATCAAACCCATACCAGATCTAACAGAGAGTGTCCTTCCTGCTCCATCCATGATGGTCAGTGGGTCATGTCTACGCTCTGTTGAACAACGTCTGTCAAACTCAACTCGCAATGCTTCTGCTCCTGAAGTTATGAGAAAGTCCATTTGTAACATAACTTTTCTGTATCTTTTTTTACGTACATACAAAGTGAAAAAGTGATCCCTAATTGTAAATATGCTTTGCAGGCGACACAAAAATTCTAGGTGAAATACACGACAAAATCAGACAAGCTAAAAATCAATTTTTAAATATATATCTGTTGCCTAGATATTCATTTGTTGTTTCTGTATACCAAATGTCATTTCAAAATGAGCATCCATTGCAGAGATAATGAAAATAAACCCTTAAGGTATTCAGCCCGTAATACATTTTCAATGAGAATTATCAAAGATACAGATTTTCTATTTCATCATAAAGAATACTTTATACACCAATTTTGCTCATATAAATGAAGCCACTTGTCAACCAATGACTTATGCAATTACATCCGAACATTCCCGATGATAAAATCATCGGTATTTGTCGGAAATGTAGGAATAGTGTAAAGATTTTAACCGGAAGTAACTCTATTAGGGTGCGGGAACCTTAAGTTTTTTTATTTTTCTAAGTCCAAGGGCATAACTAACTCTTTTTCATTTTTTTCCAGTCAGACCCAAAGGACTGACAGACCGACAAAGAGAGGTATAAAAATACAGAATCAGAGCAGTAGGTATCGAAAGTAAATCAAATACATGTATCAAACCTACCTGGTATTTTAACATTGCCACTGAGTGAGGTGTCATCTGTGTAAGGATGGGGACTCTCCTGTACTACAGGCTGGGCCAGGGATCTACCACACGCTCTGTCTGATGCCACATCCTCCAACTCTGTTACACATAACTCTAACAACATCTCAGCTACCTATAATTAAACATTAGCTGTTTACAAAGAATCAATTATTTCAATTATAAAGATAGGAATACAATTTTGTTCTAATTAAAAAAATTCTGTCTTCAGTTCGGACTAGCAATGAAGATCATTTTTGCAGTACATGTACATGTATACTGCAAAATATCTGTTTATACATCATCTTTTAGAAAATATCCTCACTAACAAATCATTTTCTTTACATTATTTGTACATAAAATTTGAAAGCATAATATTTCGAAAAATAATGTCAAATGAGTCTCCTTATCAAGTAAAAGATGAAATCTGAAAGGCGTAACACTTTTAGATTATTTACCAATGCATTCCAAATTGGAATTATTACTGCACGGAGTCAGAGGTCATTCACATAAACCTTTTTCCTATGTTAGTCCAGGTTTTTGTTTTTAATAATACATACTGTTTTCAGCATATTGGTTCAATATCATTCTAGTTCATAAATATCACCAAAAACTGCAGTACTTACAGATGGATAAGCTTTTCCTAGACAAGTCAGTATATCAGACAGAATGTCCTTCCCTCTATCACCGACTCTGTTAGCCACTGCTAATTTCAGAAGCTCTACCAGCATACGAGCATCCTCTGCATTCAGACTGTTAGTGAACTCGTCGAGACCTGGGGGATATGCCGTGCCTACGGCCTCTATGGCACACGTGACCTCTTCTGCTGAGGTCAATGTCTCAGCCATGTAACTGGTCTCCAAGGGAACCTTAGCAACCAGGCTGTGCGTACTTGGGAATGTAGAGAAGGCCATGTCAGAATGGACACTGGAAAAAACCTGTAGAAGGACAAAAATTATGTTTTAATGTAGAAATATATTGATCAATGTGTAATATATGTATTCCAATGATTTACTGATACATATACATTTTCTATCATAGCACAGGTACATCATAATTTGACTGATGTACTGTGTGTTTCTGCATTCATCTACATATAAAATATTGTCTTTTTTTTTTAAATATACTTTGATTTTTTTTATTTGAAGTTTGAGACACTAAAGAAGTGCGGTGCATTTTCAGTACAACATAAATTGGACATGTTACACTTAAAGGTACCTGTTCTGAACTAGTTCCAGATTCGGCCAAAGTCAGATTAATATCAGCATGATCTACAACTTCCTCGTTATTCTGCCTCTCTGTCCTAGAGGTGGCAGCACTGTTCTCATCCAGGCTCTCAGCCGTCACTACACTAGCTGACATGGTGGGAGGAGGGAGGGGCACCTTGGTCTCTGTCATAACAGGGACAGGCTGTGATTCTTTGGCAAGGGATACAACTACCGCTTCTCTGTATAAGTTGAAAATAATTTACAATTCTATGTACAAAGGAGTTCTCAAAGGCAATGATGACTGAAGTTACCCTATGTGCAACTGGAGCTAGACTATGACTCACTCACATGATGTTAAATTTCTTAATCTTGACATCAACTATTCCTAGAGTGTTTCAATTTTCTCCTTGATTTTTTCTACATTTCCCTTTTGATCCACTCAAGTTTTAAACAAGATGACAATAAGTTTATACTTAAAACAAAATGACCATGAATTTATACTAAAAGACAAAATTACCATACCTGGCATACATGATCTGAAGAGCTGTCAGTACATGACTTAAGACTTGCTGTTTGACTGTATCCGACTCCTGTGAGAGGATGATTTTGGCAAGCGAGGGGCGGGAGGACTTAGAGGGGGACATCTGGGCTACGGTCAGCTGATTCTGGTTCTCCTCTGATGAACTGTCATTTACTCCTGGATGAAATGGAGCAAAAATATTATACAACTTTTCTCTCATAAACATCAAGATTTTTTTCCCCAGGAAATTGTAAAATAGTTTTAAATCGTTTAATAGAATGATACAATGTATTATTATTCATGTTCCAGAACCACTACTGTTGCTTCCATGAATGAAATATACATGTACATGTATGTGTGTTGAACTAAATTTAGTTTTTGGAGGTCATGGAGCTATTTTTCAAATGGTTGCATCAGATCTTCATTTTTATGCTAATGCTTAATCTTTATGTTTTTTTTATGAGTTCTAATATGTTTGTAAAAAATTGAAACAAGAAATTACTTTAATGCACATGAATTCTCAAACATACATGTACATGTATATACAATGTACATGTAGGTGCATAAAATGCACATGTTACAGCTCTGCATCATGTGTTCATACATGTATATACAATGTAAGTGAATTTATTATAATTTAAAATAGCTCGTACTTCTGGTTGTGAGAGCTTATATTCTCCCTATGATCACTTCTTTTGGAATTATTGAGATTATCATCTTTGAACCTTTCATAAAATCTTTTACAAATAGACCCTAGATTGTAGAGATATCTTTATCGTCTATAATTGGAATGACCGCAACTTTAACATTACACCCTATGGAAAAATATAAAAAAATCACATTATTTACATTGTTGAAACATTTTTTAACCTAAAATATATATGAAACCTGTATTAGCTTTACCCAATGAGTAATAGAAAATATGTGGTGTCCATGCATAATTTTTCCGGACTTTTGGATCAGAGATAATCATAATCTACCAACCTAGCAGAGTGACTCCCAGGGGATCCCTGGATGTAGAGAACAGCACAGGTTCGTGTGATGTTGGTATGGACAGATCTGTGGTGGCCCACGATATACTGTGCGACGATCCACATGCTACTCTGGTTATCTTATATCCCTCTAAACCATGAACCAGGGCCGGTTTACGGTTCACTGTGGTTGTACCGTTTCCTTGTTGACCATGGTCATTATCACCCCAGGCATACACCTAAAAGAGGTTTTGTTTCATTACAAATTAATTTTCAAAAGAAAGAGTAGAAGTTAGCAAATGAAACAAATTGAGAATGCAAAGTTTCTAAAAATTAATCAAATTAGGTAGACCATAGCAAAGTTTAGACATGTTTATTAATTAATTAACAAATCCATTTTGTCAAATCAAGATAACAGTCTGAAATCGAGATCAAATTATTGAGTACCATAGAAAATGTTTTTCAGCTAAAGGATAGGACTTTACAATCATAAAGTAAATTTCTAGTAAAACAGCTGTTTACAAATCTCTCTGCTAACCTGTCCTCCATCTGTGACAGCAAGACAATGTAACGCCCCTACAGCTACATGGATAACTTTCTTCTGTTTCAGTCCTTCCACAAGCTGGGGCTTCCTGACATGGGCATCTGTACCATGACCCAAACGGAAGTAATCTCCCTTACCCCTGTAACACAATATCATCATAATTTACAATTACTCAATACAAATATCTGATGCCCCTACAGATACATTGACAACTTTCTTCTGTTTCAGTCCCTCTGCAAGGTGTGGCTCCCTGACATGGGCATCTGTACCATAACCCAAAAAGAAGTAGTCTCCCTTACCCCTGTTATATATATCATAATGCAAAATTATTCAATCTAGAAAATATCTGATAACTGCTGGATTGCAAGTTGTACTAACATACATGTATACATGTATATGCAGCACCAGCTTTCTCATTATGATGTCATAATCATATTAGGACCAAGCACTATGCTTTGATGGGCCATTTGATTAATCTGTAGGTCCAATAACAGGTGTGATGTCAGATGTTTTGCAATCTGTAAATTTGCTTTAAGTATAAATGACATCAGCTCTGTTTGTGAAGTAATTTCTACTAACCATGTCCAGACTTGTCCTGATTTAGTGAGGGCCAATGAGAACTGAGCCCCACACTCTATCTGTATAACTCCTAACCCTCTAAGACGGTCCACCTCGTGGGGGACATTACATCCCTCACTACCGCCCCGCCCAAGCTTGCCGAAATCTCCGTCACCCCAGGAATAAACAAGTCCCTCATCAGTCAATGCCAGAGTCTGAGCATCTCTACTTCCACATGCAATCTGTATGACTCGCTGGTTTGACAGGGCTTTCACCTAAAAATAAGTAGTGCAAGGGCAATGTAAGTATTTGATATGTGAAATTCTAAACTACAACATAAAGCATGTATGAAGATACAATGTATTACTTCTCTCAAGAATCCAGTTATTTGTCTTACATGTAAGTTTGCTTGATGTGTCTCGTAACACTTTTAACAAACAAATTGAAATACCTTTTATTTAAGGAAGTATGTTTTAATAGGCTCATTTCCTTCATCCGACAATTTTTTTTACAGTTTATTCCATCAGTAATCCAGAAACAAAAATTCAAGATATTTTCATTGCAAAAGAACGACAGAAAACATAGAAACACATCGAGACAAAGTTCGCGATATTTTCAATGAAATAGTACAGAAAACATAGAAACACATCAAAACAGCGCAATTAAATACATGTATTACTTCACATATATACATGTACGTAAAACTTACACTCAGATCTTACATGTATACTTATTTTAAAATGAAAACTTTCCTGACCTGTTTTGGTTTAAGTTGTGTTGTATTATCCCCGTGTCCCAGCCTGCCGTACTCTCCCAGCCCCCATGTATACAGATCTCCATTTGATGTTATAGCGGCACTGTGAGAACTACCACACGCTATGTCTCTTACTCTCTTTGACTTCAATGCCTCTATCAACCTTGGCTTGTCACAATTCCTACAAATATTAAAACAAGTTTGAGGTTTACATGTACAATCAATGGAAATTAAATTTCTTCCTTGAAATTAATAAATGTGCAAAGGTTTATATTTTTGAAACCAGGCACTTCATATCAATTCTATAATTAAACAAAACGTTTTTCATAAAAAAACAGATGTCTCCCCCCTCCCTCTAAGTTACTTTGACCTTAGGCCAAAATGCAAAATGATGTGAAACCTTTGGGCAACATCATACTAAAACATGAAAGTGATTCATTACATTGTTTGAGGTAAAGGCCAAACATGATTGGCATATACAATTTCATTATAAGCATATTTAAAGAAATTGACTTTGGTCACATGACCTTGGATATAGGTGATCTGAAACCTACACTCACTGACGAGGGTTAAGTACCCGAAACATGCATGTCTGGTCCATGCCGCAAACTTATCTGCTTTTAAATGATGCTATTGAATTTGAAGACGTTTAACATTGTATGGATCATGAGCAACAAAAAACTGAATTAGTGATTGGATACACGGTTCAAAATATAAAGCCTAAACATTATTAGCATAGACAATTTCAGCCTGGACATGCTTAGCATATACAATTTCATTACCAAAGTAAGAAGCTACCTTAACCATGTGACGTTGGGACAATGTGATAAGAGACATTTAGTCCTCAGAAACAACATATTAAAATATGAAAACAATTGTAAGAAGGGTTCAGGAGATATAGCCCAGACAATATTAGTATGTACAATTTCATTAAAAAGAACTAAATGATCTTGACCTTGGGCACATGACCTTGGGTCAAGATGATAAGAAACCCTCCAATCCTGAGCAACAGCATACTATAGTATAAGAGTGATCCAGTATACGATTCCACAGATATAGCACAGACTCAATAGCATTTACAATTTCATTAAAAAATGTAATACTTGACTTTAGTCATATGACCTTTGATCAAGGAGGTGTGAAACCTTTGGGTCATCAGCACCATCATACTAAAATATGACGTGATCCGATCACGGTTCAAAAGATTAAGCCTGGACATAATACATGTAACAAATACAATTTCATTTAAAATATACTAATTGACCTTGACTTTGGTCACATGACCTTGAGTCAACGTGATGTGAAACCTTTACGTGATAAGCCACAACATACTAAAATATGAAAGTGATCCGGCAAACAGCTCAAGAGATAAAGCCCGGACAAGAATGTATGCACAATATCATTAAAAATGCACTAAGTGACCTTGACCTTGGTCACATGACCTTGGGTCAAGGTGATGTGAAACCTACGGGTCATAAGCAACAACATACTAAAAAATGAAAGTGATCCAGCAAATAGTTCAAGAGGTATAGCTCGTACAGGAATGTATGCATAATTTCATTAAAAATGCACTAAGTGACCTTGAATTTGGTCACATGACCTTGGGTCAAGGTGATGTGAAACCTTCGGGTCATAAGCAACAACATACTAAAAAATGAAAGTCATCCGGCAAACGGTTCAAGGGATATAGCACGGACTGGAATGTATGTACAGTTTCATTAAAAATGCACTAAGTGACCTTGACCTTGGTCACATGACCTTGGGTCAAGGTGACGTGCAACCTTTACGTGATAAGCCACAACATACTAAAATATGAAAGTGATCCGGCAAAAGGTTCAAGAGATATAGCCCGGACAGGAATGTATGCATAATTTCATTAAAAAATGCACTAAGTGACCTTGACCTTGGTCACATGACCTTGGGTCAAGGTGATGTGAAACCTTCGGGTCATAAGCAACAATATACTAAAAAATGAAAGTCATCCAGCAAACGGTTCAAGAGATATAGCCCGGACAGGAATGTATGCATAATTTCATTTAAAATGCACTAAGTGACCTTGACCTTGGTCACATGACCTTGGGTCAAGGTGATGTGAAACCTTCAGGTCATAAGCAACAACATACTAAAATATGAAAGTGATCCGACAAACGGTTCAAGAGATATAGCCCGGACAGGAATGTATGCATAATTTCATTAAAAATGCACTAAGTGACCTTGACCTTGGTCACATGACCTTGGGTCAAGGTGATGTGAAACCTTCGGGTCATAAGCAACAACATACTAAAATATGAAAGTGATCCGGCAAACGGTTCAAGAGATATAGCCCGGACAGGAATGTATGCATAATTTCATTAAAAATGCACGAAGTGACCTTGACCTTGGTCACATGACCTTGGGTCAAGGTGATGTGAAACCTTCGGGTCATAAGCAACAACATACTAAAATATGAAAGTGATCGGGCAAACGGTTCAGGAAATATAGCCCGGACACGATGTGTGACAGACGGACAGACGGACAGACGGATGACGAAGGCAAAACCAATATGTCTCCTCCCCGTTGGGGGGGGAGACATAATTGAAATTGTTCAAATGATGTAAATCCAAGCAAATGAGGCTCACCATCTACTGAAGTGACCAAGTTTGCCATCGTCTCCTTCTCCCCATGAGAATACCTTGCCATCTGCTGTCAGTGCTAGGGCATGTCGACCACCTGTATAGGAGAAAACAGTATTCATATACAATTTTGAAGGAATTACTATTCTTATAAACATTAATGTAAAAGTGTGACTTGTGAATTCTGATAGTTGGTACATACATGTAAATGTTTAATTTATGCAAAATCAGAAGTTTCCTTTCATTATAACTCAAATAGTAAATAACCCTTCAAACATGTACCTGAGTGAACTGCTACTTTCTTGATGCTGTACTGACTCAGAGATGTCAATTGTCTAGGTACAGATACAGTGCCAGAGCTCATACCGAGCCCCAATCTACCATTAGTGGCCTCTCCACAGGCATACACCTTACCCTCCTGGGTCACTGTAAAACAAATAGAGTACTTTTAAGCACAAAAAGCTATATATAGAAGATTTTATAACAAATATTTTATGATCATACATATACATGTATAGATCTGAAAAGGAGAGGTGAAATGCTCTCTGTGTATAACAATTTAACCCTTTCATTAACAATTTAGAAATTTTTCTTACCACAAAACAGACTTTTTGATCCTCCAGCAATCTGTACACATCTAAGAGCTGATAGGGTGTCATTCAAACATGGTAACTTGATCTACAAAGTACAAGAATAAACAAGTTCATTTTCAACCATCTAGGATTTTAAAAAACTGATATCCTCAATAAGTATTCTTCATTTTCACATTAAAATTATTTCCTATCAGTATTTTACCTTTGAGCCTTTAGGTCCACCAAGCTGATCTTTATCATTCAGACCCCAGCAGAAAACGTGCGTCTGTATTTCCTTTGATCCACCAGACTTCTTCATCTTCTTCCCTGCGAACGTTACTGTTTTCTCATCTTCCTCGTCTTCACGGTCCGATGCTAAAAATGAGTAACTAGCGGCCGTGTCATCTTCATCGGCACGGAGACGACCCACGACAGACAGGCCGTGAACTTTACAGTCTATACCACTACTACGACAATTCTTAATGGCTATCTCTATATATCTGAAATACTGAAGTCAAAGATATACATGTAGATGTACTATGTACTAGATACTCATAAAGATAAATGTGAAATCTTAACATTAGTTAGAGATACCTATTGCTAATCATTGAGTGACTGTTCACACTTTTCATGATGTGATGTTGCCTCTTGAGGCTTGACAAAGAAAGACTTCATGCAACAAAAACTTTGAAAAATCATATAAGACGGGATCTGTGCTACATGTGTATGACAAATACGGAAAGTTAGAAGCTTGAGAAGACAAAAATTATAGAAACAAGATTTTCAAACTGTTAGATTCTAGTCCTAAGCTCAATAAATAAAAAGGTAACTGATTATTTAGGTATTTCTGATACAAAACATACATAAACTTGTATTACGCAGGCAAAACGATTAAGGTACATGTAAATTGTACTTAGATGAATCTTAATTCAGTCATGATTGACTATAAAATACTAAAATTCAAATTAGAAGACTTTAACAGATTGAAAACCAATTGTAGACAATAACTGGATCATCATAATCTTATACCATTGTACAGACATGTAAACACCATACATTGTCCACTTACATCATTACAGTCCTGTAGGAGATTGGCAGTATTCTGTGCCGATGTTATAGCCGTGGCCTTGACCTCCTTCATAGTGTTAAGAGTATCGCCTGCACTGACCATCACCAAACTTGGCATGTAGCTGGAGTCTGTAGGTTCCACGTACATGATCAGACGGTGTAGGATGATGTCCTGCTGCATCTCTAGCCGAATCCAATGCTGAAATAAAATTTAATCCTCTGTTGAAAAGTCTTGGAAAAAGAATTATTGTAAATATAGTATGACAAAGATAAAATTTGTTGAAAATTTGCATAATTTTTTTCCATCAGAATAAAGATTTCGTTCTACTGCCTAATGCATCCTGTAAAATTTGACAGGAATATAAGGCCAAAAAGATATTGCTTAATTCTATTGAGGCAATCATACAGACAGACAAAGTTAATCTAATAAATATCTAAATAAACAAATACTATATAATGAAAGTTATTCGTAAGAAATGCTACACAATATCTACCTTTCCCTGTGATCCTGAGCTTTGCCAGTATCCTGAGTTGGTTGGTATCAGTCGATGTGCCTGGTTTTCCCGTGATGACACGGTGATGTTTTTCACACAGGCGTGCCAGTCCTCTAACAGGGAGCCTGAGGATGTATATATTGTCTTCTTTCTCTGCTTGCCAGGCTTACCTGCTGGGGATGGGTCACTCCCTGAATGGAAATAAAAAGATTTTTAGCTATCATATAATGGACTGAGGGACAAAATACAGGTACAGTGGGTAGTTAAAGTCAGGATACATGTATTTTGTACAATACAAACATTAAGAAACTAAGAGTCCCCTTAGGCGTTGCCGGTATGGGACTAAAAATTTACAAAGTATCATTTCAGGCAATTATTCTCAGTGATTACTTTAACAGCATAAGGACAGCTTCTTGTTATAATTAGTGTTATAAAAATGAAATAAATTCAGGCAACGTTAAGTTTAAAAAGATAACTGTCTTAGAACATTTATTGAAACTGGCATGTCTTCAGTCTGTACATGTGACGAATTGGTCATTTTTTTTTCAGTATATGCACAGCAATCTTTATGTTTTACCATGTAATAAAACTGTAACTTTTTGATTCACAAGGTACATGTACATTGATAGTACATGTATATAAACGTCTTACTTGGATCATGGATTCTGTTAAATGGATGATGATGTTTCTTTGTCTTGAAGCAGGTTTCACAAAAGTCAAAGTTGTCACAAATAGTGCACTTATAACGGGGACCTTCTAAAGGGAAACTCTCACAGCCATAACATCTACATGTATAAATAAAAACATTTATACAAGTAATTATATCTATAATAATACCAAGAGGGGACTAGATTTTTTCGTTCATATACAAAAGTTGTGATATATTATTTTTTCTTTAAGTCATGGTATTTCATTATTTTTTTCTCTAATTTTTGATAAATGTATAATTTCATTATTTTATCTTTTTTAAAAGCTTGTGTTAAATATGTAGAAAAGAGTACTTGACATCAAATTATCATTGTGCAAAAATATTGTAAGAGCCCCTAATATCGAAAAAGTAAGTTCAAGACAACCATCCAGTGATGTGAGTTATGTGAATGATACAGGCAATGGTGAGGGAAAAACTTCAATCATACAACTAAAGTCTTACCCTATTCCAGGGTGAGTGCTGGGTACTGTTTCCATCTCATCTATCACACCTGTCCAATGAGCTTGTTGTGGAAAGTCTACCACCAGATCTCTACCATTGGCATTTATTGCTTTAATAAAATTGGAATCATCATTGATTTTATAATGCAAGGTCTCGTACATACATGTACATGTATGTAAAGAAATATATCCAAAGCAAATACATGTATGTAATGCAGATTAATAAATAAATTTGTGATTTTGAAACACAGAAAAAATTCTACAAATAAAAGATACGATGTATTTAATAATCATTGTATGTACATGTATGAGTACATATATTTCATTTTACAACATGATAGGAAATATTTGTTAAAAAATTAACATGTACATAGAATAGACAAATAAACCAAAAGTTCATACACATACACATAATAAATTATACAGATTTACTCTAATATACAATATGACAAACCTGTAACAGTTCCAGTGCTCCTATGAGTAACAGATCCCCATTTGTATGTTGGCATGGTGACAGTAGATTTGACCCTGACCTTGTCACCGACCTTGATGGCCGGAGTTGACCCTTGGCTGTTACCAAGGTAACCAAGTATCTCGATATGGATATACCTGACCCAGTAAGTACCGCCTTTACTTTGCCAGTCTGCCTGGATGTTCAAATCATGTAAGCCATCTCTGTCCAACTGAAAATATGAAATACATGTTGCAAAATTTTTGATACATCTTTTTAACTATATATCTTATAATTTAAGTAAGAAAGATTCACATAATATATTCAAGGAAACATTTCACACACATTGTCATTCTTTAGCATGAAAAAGAAAATTTTCTTCAGGAAAATGAACAAGAAGAAAAATTAAATAGGTTTTTATATCATGAATGTTTATCATATATTAACAATTTAAAGGACTTTCTCCATGTAAAACTCTTTAAAAACACTTAATACTATATGTCTATGTACATAATAATACTGTATAAACTATTTATAGTCACAAACTTCAACAAATATCCGACAATACCTTGATGACTTTGCCTATATCCCCTTCATGTACTTCTTCATACGTCCTACAGCATCGTACAGACATTCCCGTCTCTATATGATCTCTAACGTACATGGCATATTCATCGTTACTGAGGAAGTCGGCACGTTTCTTGAAGGTTGCTGTAGCTGCTGCAGCTCCTGCTTCACTGCCCACATTCTACAAAAATATTTGTCATTTTCTATTATTCAATTTTATCATTTGATATACCTATGGTTAATATGAACATTAATTCACTGCTAATTACATCTTTTGAAACAATGATTTCTTATTATATAGAATTTTTTTTTATATTGACACTGTACTTACATAGAATGATTCTATCTTAAGATGCCCAAACAGTTATCAACACATCAAGGCCAATTCTTTTTTCAAATCAAAGAGTTTTTCCTTTATAACTTACACTTTGTCCTCCAGAATTTACATCAAAAGATTCCAGATCGTCAAAATCATCAGAAGTAGAGTCAGAGTCACTGGACAGGTCAGCATAGGATGATGGTACGCTATCAGAGTCTGAATCCTCCTGGAAGTTAACTTCTGGATGCTCCAGTAGCCAACCTACCAGGACCTCAGCACTGGGGGGCTCAGGGGAGGGAACTAGGGAGGTGCTTCCTTTAATATACATGTACAAGAATATTCATTTTTTTCATATAAGTCATATTTTAAAAGAGTATTATTATTAGTTTATGAGAAATAACTTTTTTCTGTGTAGATGGTTTCTACATGATGTATGACTCATTAAAAATATCAAGTAAAATGCAACTTTGGTGGTATTATTTCCATACATTCTAAAACAGAACTTTGTACAAATGTACAGATTAAAGGGATTTATTATGTTAAAAAATCCACTAGAAATGGCCAATACAACGTAGTGAAGATCATATCCTACAGTGTTAACATAATATGTATCAAATGTTTTACCTATAGCTTTAATAGCAAACTCCACATTTTTCTTTGGAAATCCCATTTCCATGAGCTGTGTAACTACAGGTGGTAAAGGAGCTTGATTTGGTTTGGATTTTTTGGCCTTTGTAGATGATGTGGTAGGTATATTGTTGCTATGGGAGACAGGTTCTGGTTTGGATGGAGGGATTGACGATTCATGCTCACTTTCGGACTCGGATAAATCTGAATCCTCTGACTGTTGGTTACAGACAGCCATTAAGTACTGGGACACTGCTAAAGCGGCACCCTATGGACAAATTTTGATATAATGTACTATTTATAGGATCAAAGAAAGGATAAAATGTGCTAAAATCTACACAATCTGCAATGTTACAAATCTTATTAACATATTTCATTATCTGATCGGTGTATAGGTACATGTGTACATACATAATTTATTTTATCATACATACATGTACATGTATATTGAAATTTTTACTGTTTATTCAAAGTAAGTAGCAAGGAATTGCAAAATTGATGGAGATTTTTTTTTTTCAATTGCACGAAAGTAAGCATTCCTGAAGATTGAAATACTTAACTGCACTTTCATATAGGCTTTGCCTATTTTCATATTATACATGTATATTGATTATTCAAGATATGTAGTATAATTTCAAAAACACATTTTATAAAACAAGTTAAAAGTCATGTTTGTAAAACATTAATGCCCCCCTACCCCCCAGAGGTATTGAACAGAAACTGATGCCAACGGACCGACAGACAGAAAGTCAGACAGCGGCAAAGCAATATGTTCCCTCTTCTTCAAAGGGGGGCATTAAAATTTTTGATTGAACCCAAATATGAACTTGACCTAGATTTTTATTTGATGTGTCTGAAAACAAAATTTCATTTCAATATGTAACTCCACTCAAGAGATATTGAACGGAAACCCTGAATTTTGGTATTTTTCGAAGTGCAAGGGGCATAACTCTGTCAAAATTTTGTTCATCGGACCTAAATATGAACTTGACCTAGTAGATTTTCATTTGATGTGTCCGTATACAAAATTTCATTTCAATATGTAACTCCACTCAAGAGATATTGAACAGAAACCCTGAAGTTTTGGTATTTTTTCAAAGTGCAAGGGGCATAACTCTGTCCAAATTTTTTTGATCGGACCTAAATATGAACTTGACCTAGATTTTCATTTGATGTGTCTGTATACAAAATTTCATTTCTATATGTAACTCCACTAAAGAGATATTGAACAGAAACCCTGAAATTTTAGTATTTTTCGAAGTGCAAGGGGCATTACTCTGTCAAAATTTTGTTGATTGGACCCAAATAAGAACTTGACCTAGATTGTCATTTGATGTATCCGTATACAAAATTTCATTTCAATATGTAACTCCACTCAAGAGATATTGAACGGAAACCCTGAAATTTTGGTTTTTTCCAAAGTGCAAGGGGCATAACTCTGTCAAAATTTTGTTGATTGGACCCAAATATAAACTTGACCTAGATTTTCATTTGATGTGTCTGTATACAAAATTTCATTTCAATATGTAACTCCACTCAAGAGATATTGAACAGAAACCCTGAAATTTTGGTATTTTTCGAAGTGCAAGGGGCATAACTCTGTCAAAATTTTTTCGATTGGACCTTAATACGAACTTGACCTGGATTTTCATTTGATGTATCCGTATACAAAATTTCATTTCAATATGTAACTCCATTCAAGAGATATTGAACGGAAACCCTGAAATTTTGTATTTTTCGAAATGCAAGGGGAATAACTCTGTCAAAATTTTTTTGATCGGACCCAAATATGAACTTGACCTAGATTTTTGTTTGATGTGTCTGTATACAAAATTTCATTTCAATATGTGAATCCATTCAAGAGATATTGAACGGAAACTGATGTCGCGGACCGACCGACAGACCGACCGACAGCGGCAAACCTATATGTCCCCTCTTCTTCGAAGGGGGGCATAAAAAATGGTGATTGAAACAAAAATGAAAAAGGCAGAAATTCTTTTATTGCAAGTCAATTGTGTAAATACAGCTCAAAGGCTCTAATAGTAAATTACATGTATCTAACCTCTAACTCCTCTTTATGGAATCCTGGTTTGAGTGGTGAGGGTTGTGTACTAGCTACCATCAGGTACTGATAGATACTCCCCTGAGTCTCTGACTCCTGACTCAACTCGTCATCGCTGCCACCTGTAGGCGACTCTAACTCTGGGGGAAGTAACTCTGGACTGAATGGCTTGAAGAGAATCAGTCTTAAGAAGTCTTGATTACTGAGGAGAACCCTTGATGCCCTTAACAGACCAAGCTTGAGCTGCTGTTTTCTTAGATCTCTCATGTCTATACCTCCAAAAGCTAAATAAGTACATGTATATTGAAAGACAAATGTCTATACCTCTGAAAGCTAAATAAATTAAGATACATTAGAAATTAATGCCATATTGGAAGCTTTGAAAACATACTAGTTTTGGTACAAAAAGTCTGACAAAGTCTTGGGTTAAGAATACTACAAGGAAAAATATGTTTATCCAATAAAAGAGGTCTTGCCACAAGGAATATACAAATAAAATCCCTATCACTTAAAGTTCAAACAACACGGCCAAGATTAAATCTGTTTTACAATTCTCAGCTTTCTTTATTACTTCTTCTTTTTAAATGTTAAGATTTTCATAAACTATTACATCACATTTAGAGAAATATTCTGAAATTGCTCATTTAGTCGGCAGCACTTTGTACCACAAAAGTTATCTTGCTCACGAAAATAAACACATCTTTGATAATATTGACTATAATGCTCACATGTATTTTCTGATTCACAGCTGGCCACACTGGAAGCTAGAGGAGCTTTCTCCTTCTGAGATTCTCTGTCCACCTTAAGTCCAGCTCCGGCCAAACTGACCATAGATGACCACATGGACATCACTATCTCATCCATTGGTAACTTGGAAATGTTGAATTGTTTGTTTGGATTCTGTAACATGTGAGAATATACATGTACACATAGATCAGATACATGCAATTATACATTTGTACATTGAATCAATACATACATGTACATGTATCAATGGGTTTTCTATCATAATTATTATCTGATATTGATTGTTAGTGTATTTCTCAGGGACTTGATTCTCTCTTAAAACTCTAAGCCCCTGTACAAAAGTATATGCTTATTTTAAGGGTGCATATCCAGCGGTAACCAATAAAAGAGGATTCAAGACCCTGTGCTTCATCACATAACATAAATCCTTCCAGGAAATTCATAATTGGCTAACTGTTGTAGATCCTAGACACATGCATTTGAACTTACAGCTACTAATTCAGTGAGTCTACAGGCTCTGAGGTATCCATCTTCAAACTGTACTTGTATTTTTCCTTTAGGTGTGATCTTTGCTATGATACCATTTCCATATGTCTCATGTTTGACTCCACCTCCAAGGTGTGGTCTGTTATCTATTCCACCAATCACAGTTAGAGCTGCCATGATTGATGGCAACTTGTCAGTCTGGTCTTCTTTACAAGTCTGACCCTCCTGTAATTCAACACATGATAAGTACCTGTTGATCTTATGAAAATAATTAAGCAAGAGGCTCAGTGTTTTTTTTTCAAAAATGAGTATATTCTATGGTTACTTGCCTGGGCTGGCTTAATGACCGGTACCATAAGATCAGTGACACTGGTCAGTTGGTCAGTTATATACTTGTTGATATGGTCAGTCCAGCAGTCATTGTTATGAAGAGTTCTGATCAGGGCCACTATCTCTTCAGCTATAGTACTGGTGTAGGAGGCAGTCAGTGACACTGGGACCTTTTGTTTGTGTCCTTTCCTGTATGTATCAGCTATGAAAAGGAATTCACAATAAAGTTATTTCATAAAAGTTCAAGTACATTACAAAAGTTCCTGTATCTATAATCATATGCATTGTCCTACTAAAAGCTCATTTTGGATCAGGAACAAAGATAGCAAAAAATGTTCATGCCCAGACTTACCTGTAGTGTACAAGGTGTGGTCATTGGCACACCCCATGATTACATGCCCAAGTAGATCAAATAGTTTCTGTACCACCATGCCACTTCTCTGTCCCTCTACAGCAGGGTCCCAGTGGGGGAGCACGGACCGTAGTAACTGGAGGGTCAGGATCTGTTTCATCACGTTCCTCTGGGTGGGGCTTCGCTCCTCCTCCAGGATCTTCAGTAGGAGGGTTATCCACTTGGGGGAACTGAGGGCATGGCAGATTGAGGATCCGGTGGCTATACACCGTATAAAGCCCAGAGAACACCAGCTGTAGTACTGTTCTCCAGCAATTTGGGCTGGGATAAAACTAGTGTCTGTGATGGTAAAAATAAATCTCTGTCAGTATCAAAGTTTCATCACAGTTACTGTAGATGCAAAATTTATCATTTACATGTACATTCAAGTAAACGTCTAGTTTTCTGTCATGTTGAATTCACAACCATTTTGAAATACAAAGAAATGAGAGGAAAGCCAGATGATTCCTCTTAAAATATTTTTGAAAATATGCATGTAATTTACATACTCAAAGATTGAAATTGACTTGTTCAAGACAACATACTTAGTCCGTAATTATGTCCAGCGTCTACAATCTTCCTCATCAGACCACACAGTGTATTTACAGCCTCTTTCTGTGTACTCTCTGTGTATACTCCACAACATATAGATAGGTTCTTCAGCATGTTAAGTGTGGCACGTCTGATCAGCTGTGTAGGATGCTTACTCTCTGGTCTCACAATCTCTGCTGTAAAATGTAAAGGGATTTTAAAAAATATACTCGATTGAAAACCAAAAAGATTTCTTAAGAAAAGACACGAATGTTGCGTGTATTTTTTTTTTTTATTTGGGAACGCTACTTTACATTTGAAAGACGCTAGAAAAAATATTTGCTGATTATACACAAAAGTATGTTTGAGTACCATTGACTTCATTATAACAAGAATGAAAATAAACCCAGACTAACATATTCACAGACAAACTATGCTATCAATACATGAACGTTCCAAGCTTCATGAATAAATAAGAGATATACATGTACATCTATTATTATAACTTACCATTTTCGATATCTTCCTCCTCATCTTCGTCATTATCAGGCATCTCTGGAGGTTCCGCAAGCTTAAGGTCGTATTTACCTTCCTTTCCCATCCTATAACTGTTTGTACTGCCTGTGTCCCACTGTACTCTAATCCACCCATCCTCTCCTAACTCTCCAATTACACGCCCCATACTGGGAGGAGGGCCATCCTACAAAATAATCAAAACTTTACAAACATGAACTGATGTAATTATTTACATGTAGAAAAAATATACATGTATTTTTCCAAACTCATAATGTACTTTCACAAATACAGTCTGAATACACACATAGTTGCGCAAGATACTTTCTATAAAACACTTTATGTCCTGTCTTAAAATTACTAATAAGAAATAGCCTCCTAGAATTCTTTTATTAATCATTCTGACAATTGACTTTTCATTTCAAACTTAAATTCTAATTGATAATCTAATATTTTTTCATTTAGAAAAAGGAAGACCTCACACAAAATCATTCTTTATTTTGACCTTGTGTCTCAAACAGTTCATCAAATCCTTATTTCTTCAACCCCTGGACAAGACAGGTCTTAGACCATACAAGAAATTTTATCCATGATTTATGGAAATAAACAGAAATGTATTGAAGGAGTTTCAATACAGAAAGGCATAAATATACATGTACAACCATACCTGATCTCCCCATTTCCAGTCGACACCTCTGACGACCCTAGTACCTATTTTCATCATTGAGGCTAGGTCAGGGCCTGTTATAGGGACCTGTGTAACCGGCTTCTTGTGTTTCTGTTCTTCTAACACGGCACATAGTGAAGTGGAGTTATCCTGCATCACTCTGTCTAGATCAGGACCTACAGTATCAAAAAATATGTCCTAAGGTACTAGATGTATAATAAGAATTATTATGTTGATTAAGTTATAGCATAAATGAAGTTTTCCTTACTTTTTGACATTTTTATCTATAACCATTCAACCTCGGCATAAAAGCTTTGTTGCCCCAACTCAGTCCAACATACAACTGTAAGCTATTTTCAGTGAACATCGGAAAGATACATTTTTCAAAGTCAAAACATATTGAAAGAGGTTCATTATACATATTTGCATAATGCTTTAAATGAATCCTATTAGAAAATGCTATGATTCTATATAGTCAGTGTACTTCACAGACTATACTGTCACATATTGTATTTACCCAAAAAAATCAGATAATAAACTCTTTTTTGTTTCTCTATTTTCTTCAACATGAAACTCTTTTGAAACTGTTTGATCAAGCTACCCAAATGATTGATGGACAGATCCCTTGCTTGGCTTGATGCTCAGTTACACTTACCTACTAAATACCAAATAAAAGATGTCTTGGAGTTAACCCTTACATACAAGTTTTGAGATTGCACTTACCTACAAGTCTAAGAAGTGTTTGAGTTAACCCCAGAGCTCCAGAGTTTAACAACAGACTCAGACTGTTAGCCTGATGTTCAGCTACTAGGATTCCTAAAGTAGCCAGAAGGAAGCGGGAATGTGGCAAGGCTCCTAAACTCAATCTCTCCTTGAGAAAAGAAAATAAACGTATGTAAATATCGTTATTTCTTTTTTCTTCTTATCATATAATATTGCATGGCAGACAAAGCTTTACAGTAAATTCAACACAACTTTCTCTTTTACATGAGGCAACAATAGTGTTTCCCTTTACTTACATGCATAATGGGATTTCAACTAAACACGTTGATAAAATCCTTAAGTAACCTTTATCATACACAGTAAATGTTTTATTTCAATTTTCAGAGTATTTTCTCTCCACATATACTTTCTATTAGCTACCTTTGATGTATCTACAGGCGGAATGGCAGGGTTAATTCCCCTTGACTTGAACATCATATCTGCCTGTATAACACCGTGTCTTAGTTCTTTGACCGCCCACTTGTAAAGGTCAGAAAAGGTCATCTCTAGTAGTATCCTATCACATGGGGGAATCAGGCTGATGTTGGCCAAGCAGTGTGGTACAGGATCACTGAAATGTATAAAGTGTACATTCTTTCTCATTTACTGTTACACATTATATGGAGCTATTGAAATATTTAAAAGTACATGAATCTTAAAAGTAAAAAATAAATAACTTGATTTTTGTTTTTTGACAGATAGACCAACTGACAAGAGAGACAGACCAAGAGGAAACTAAGAGTACCTTTCAGCCTTGCTGGTAGGGGACTAAAAGCTACACATATATATCAAATTTCACATGAATATCTCTCTGTGTTGCAGAAAAAAAGATTAACTAGAATAATTTTTTATCATTGATTTTGTATAAACTTTAATTGCCTAGAATAAGATAAAATACAATTCATGCAATGAAATCTACTTGAGGAGTCTTAATTACACTTGCCACGCCCTCTTTCCCTTAGTGAGAAGACCCTGCCATCCACAAAGTATGGCATATTTACATGAGGGGATCAGATAGTCTCTGTGAACCAATGATAACATGTTCTGTATACCACTAGTCTATATTACACTTACCACGCCCTCTTTCCCACAGTGAGAAGACCCTGCCATCCACAAAGTATGGCATATTTACATGAGGGGATCAGATAGTCTCTGTGAACCAATGATAACATGTTCTGTATACCACTCAGTCTTAATTGGGCTCTTTCAACCTGAAGAAAATTTTAAGGTTATTACATACTTTTAAAAGTATAAAGCTGTATAATATCACTTTTAAAATATTTGAATACTATAAGAAGTACACATACATGTACAAACAATTGTCAATTATTATGATGCTAGGACCATGATGAGCGCTAGGCCTTGAACGTGACCAGAATAATTATCAAAATAATCTTTTTGTTTCAAAACTACATGTATTCATATCCCATCTCGTTAATGTAAACATGGAAATTTTTGCATTGGGGTTATCTTCATGCATTTGGCGATTTTTTATTTTTATGACGTTTAATTTCATAGTCAGAGTACGGATATCTCATTCTTAGGTTATCTTTTCTGGAAACATGATGAAAAGCCTCTGATAAATTATGATGTAACAATTCAAAAGTTTGCAAAGTTATTCAATGTCCATAATCAAGTATATGAAATAATAATAAAGGTTTTGAACATTTGCTTACGAGAACTTGAAAATAGACTATTAAGTAACAATAAATAAAAATATAAAGTAACATGTTTGAAGGACAACAAGTTAATCTTATAAAGTTCCTTACCTGATGATGAAGAGACTGTCTGAGTTTCTCAATGTCGATAGGATGTTCATAGAGTATGAATTCCACAATCTTGTTGACTAACGGCATTTCTGCCTTATGTCCCGTCATTCTCTGTCTGAGCCAGCGGAATTTCCTATCACTGGTCACTGTACTGGCTATATCTCGCCAAGAATCATGTCTCTGTACGCAAAGATTGTGTATTGTTACAATGCTCCTTAATATTCAACCAAAATCAAAAGAACTGTATTCCAATACAATTTTAAGGTAGTAATACATGTACAGTCTCATTTCCAGGCAAAGAACTTAATATTTCTACTGTAAAATTATTAATCATCTAAGTGTAGCAATATATAAACGTACAAGCACATGAATGTACATGTTACTACAATGAGTAAGCAGTTTGATCATCATGTTTATCAGTATTATAAATAATAGTCTACCTCAAAAGAAAAATAATTAATGATACATGTGTGATCGTACCTTTCTACTTTTACCAGTTTTCCTACTATCACTCCCATGTAAAGCTGAGTCCATCATAGATTCTGTAGTCTGAGGATATTTAGGTGCACCTCCCTTAGGATAAACCTTCACTTCATCCTCTTCCTCAACCAGAGGATCCTCAAATGTCTCCCCGTCCTCTATCTGGGGCTCTTCTTCCTCACCGCCAACAGCTCCCTCTAAAGGGGGCTCTGGCTTTGAGGGAGGAGTTACCTCCTCTTCAATGATTTGTGTTAGCCCTGAGGAAATGTTACATGTATCTTGTATGAAATACAGAAATTTGACTATTTCATATTCAGTAACATATACAATACATGTATATACAAATGATTGAAAAATTTTATTACGTTTATTTTTAGTTACATTTCTTAAAGACAATACATGTATTTTGCCTGAAAATTGATCCTTATATTTAAAAGTCAAATAAAAACTGCAAAACTAAGTCATGTCTTGAACATGCTAATCTTACCGATATTACAAGATACAAATGAGTTTTGAATATAATTCTACTCACTTTTTGACCTGCGTTTGTCTTCCATCATCTGTAATGTCACCTGGCGCCACCTAGGCAGGCTTTTGAGAAGTTTTGATCGGCTCATGGCATTGACCTCGTTTCCTATGGCAGGTCTCAGCTCACTGAACAGAAATCTACATCTCTCTATAACAGGGGCACACACCTCTTTGTAAGATCTACCTTGGTCTTGGTGTATCTAAAATGATATGTGAAATTTATCCTTAGACTTTTATCTAACTTTAAAGAAGAAAGCAAACTATTTCCAGATAAAACTAAATTTTGAATTCATAACAAAGTGCAAGTTTGACTTAACCAAACATTAAATCTGCATAAAATATTTTTTATGTGTTTTTCTTTTTCGCCACATATTCTTGACACATAAACATCTTTGAAGATCATATTTCAAATTTACATACAGTATGTACATGTACATACATGTTTTAAGAAAAAAAACTTTAGAAAAGAATAAAGCATTCACATGTGTACTTTTAATATTAGCAATACCTTTATCAGATTCCGTTTGGTTTGGTTGATGACTTTGAAGAGTTCGACTAATGCCTTAGGTAACTGTGCCTTTCCATGTTCACCTTGACCATGCTCTATCAGACTAAGTACAACATGTCCCAGGTCTAGGTGCTTCAACAGTACTGACAGCAGTAACCTTATAACAGACAGAGATATTTTAATTTATCACGCCTCGTACTTATTTCAGCCAATGACGTCACAGTATTAAGGTCACGTGGTGTCCTACCTTGACGCCGAGGTAGGTCACTAAATTAGAAATAAAACGTTACAAAATGGTTCTCGGGCATGATAAATTCGTTATAGGGTTTATTCCTGTCATACTTCCTACTCAAAGTAGGTGTATAAATATGTAAATTCACACACCTACTTTGAGTACGAAGTATGACAGGAACAAGCCCTATAACTTATATTATACATACATGTACATGTACATGTATTATATAACATGCATCAAGGGTGAAACCATTTGCAGAAGAAGATTTACAGAATTTTGTTATTTTAAAGAGACAGTAAATACATGTAGATTAAAGCTCTTTTTTTCAAACTAGATTCCTCATGATAACATTAATTACAAACATGTTTGTCTTTCAATACAATGCTTTCATCCTCTAGCACAATCAAATAATGCCATATCCATTTAAATCATAGCACATACTGTAATGTAGTGATGTTAATTGATTGTGATAAAGGGAGAAAAGGTCACACTATACAGAAAACAAAAAGTGATTATAATTTACATTATCATGATAGAGTCTATTGTATCACAAAACTTTTCTCATTCTACAATATCACTTACTTCCTATCCATACATTATTGGCCGATAGATCTAAGATTCTTTACATTAATCAATTTCTCGATAAATTCCTGAAGCTATGGAACTTAAACTGGGGAATTCTATAGTTACAATAATCAACATACCTGCCAACTTCTTCAACAGGATGATCTTGAGGAAATTCAAAATTAAGCATGTGGTGACTGCGTAGATATTTCTCCATCATCCCTAGGAATGTCTTAACGGCTTGATCTTGGATCCTCCCCTCAGCCAACCCCTGTAGGAAGGGACGGGAGGTGTCGGCCTGAGAGGCTTGTCTGTCAAACAATCTCTCCTTCTCCTCTACATTGGGTACTGTAGTTTGTTCTGTTGTGGGGGTGGCACCTGTGATAATTACAATTGATAAACATAATATTTCCTCAGACTGAAATTGAGGATCCTTATAAATTGTATATAAAGGTACATGTATATAAAGGTACATGTATATACAGGTACATGTATATATAAAGGTAGAGGTTTTGTCTCAAATTGTGGAGATCTCAATTGACTTCTACATAACTGGCAATTCCCATTCCTGTCTACTGTCCACTCAGCTCACTTCAGAAATCGGAAAATTGGAGTTTTCTCTACTTTGTCGGCATATTTTCAGATTAAGATTTATATAGGGGGATAGATCTCAAACTCTCATAACTATCGGTATATGATACATTTATATGCCTGTACGACCAATACTATGCTCACAGTGAAAGAAAATAATTTTAATAATTTCTATGTCAACTTTAGTGTGACGTCATCGAAGTTCTCCATAGACCAAGTGTTAAACATCGGCGACATCGCGCTAAAATTAACATAGAAAACTCCCCATCTCAAACTACATGTATTTTCTTTCACTGTGAGCGTAGTATTAGTCGTAGGTACACATATCATACATCGTTAGTTATGAGAGTTCGAGATCTATCCTCCTATATAAATTCTAATTGCAAAATTTGCCGACAAAGTAGAGAAAACTTCATTTTTCCTATTTCTGAAGTGAGTTGCGCAGACAGTAGTGCTTCTATATTCCCTATATAGCATAGGAGTAAAACTCAGCACTTATGCTTAATAATCATTCACACTGCTAGCTCATATTATGCGCATAGTACCCTGTTTGCTACTGGCATCTCTTTTTGTTACAATCCCAAGATTTGAAACCAAAGACCTATGGTCCTATAGACAAACACACTAACCACTGCATGACCATATCCATAAAATAATGATACATGTACATGTAAAGCATTGACCAATTTTAGCCATGCCTTTTACATGCAGAAAAAGGGGTCATCGGATTATGATGTCACAGTGTAAAAGTCTGGCTTCAATTGTAATCTCAGACATTTGGTAAACCAGCAATTACATGTAAAGATGCATATTTGCCCAACCAATAACAACTCAATATAGTACCTGGTGTAGTATTAGAAGATGCACTACTCCTACTTTCTCCTTTCTCCTCCTCATAGTGGTTCTTGGGCTGTAGCACCTGTAGTCCCCCCATAAAGAAATCTGCCTGTAGCCAATGCTGATACTCCCTCTCCTCCTGGGATAATGGACTGCTCCGGGCTTGGTATGCAGCATGTAACCCTAGTAACATCCCCATGTGACGTTCCACGTCCATCAGGGGGGAGGAAGCTGTACTACTGTCTGTCGTCTGTACTATGTCTTTAGCAGGCTGAAATCAAGAAGTGGATGATGTCATTTATTCTTTCTATATGTGTACATTAATGCTGCTCTTCTGTAAACAAATACTTTTTCACATTTCCAATGGCACATGTATTAACTTTGAAGCAAAATTTTCTTTTTCTGGATTTAAGATCAATTCAAGTACAATATAGTTGACGAAACATTGCTACAAATAGTACCTTTTCTATGAAGATTTTTTTTAGATGTAACAATGACGTGTATCACACAGTCTAATACAAATACTCACATCAAGGTACTGTCCTACATAGTAAGCCTTCATCATCTCTCTGGCATGGTCTGAATGATTCTCTAGTTCAAAAGCTTCAGTCCCATCACGAGCTGAAATAAACAAAATTGTAAAATGCATAATGCTTCTTTTTCAAATTTATTTGAAATAAATGTATATACATATAATTATGTCCAATTTGAATGATCCGAGGCCAATTTTTTATAGCCATGACAATGTAACAGATCATTAAAAAATCATTTTTAAGTTCCAAAACACCTCTTTTCAGGAAAGAAATTGCATTATACATTCATTGATCACAGAGAACTTGATTCTGAGAGAAACCAAATCTCAGATAACATTTAAGCATATAAAGTGATAATTACCTGCATACTGCATGAGTAGTTCCCTCCCACATGGTGCCTGGGATTTGAATTCCTGTACATCGTAAACTTTACCATGTATGACAACCCACAGTCCACCATCTTTGTTGTGATTCTCTAGATCGGCTTTACGTATAATCTGTACATCCTCTGATGTCTTCTGAGTATATTTCTCCAAGGTATAACCTGAAAAGACAGATAGGGTAATTACAGACAGGGTCATTATCAATCATGTAGATTTTAGGATGCACTTTTTTAAACATTTCTTTTGCTTGCACAAAGGGACATAATAGTTTTGAAAGGTATAAACAAGAAAAGGATGAATTATACTTGGTTTTTTTTTCTATTTTTAGTGTACAAATACATGTACTTCATGCAATGCTGGAGTAAAAGAATTGATATCTTTTATCTATAATAGTGATAGAAATTCAAATTTTTCCCTTCCAAACAGTGTTACCAAATATTCAATAATTTGAAGGAACACTTCCATTATTTCATTAATGTATTTGGAATTTTTCATCAAGGAGGCAGCAAGACTGTGTTTTTTTTCCATATGGCAAACCTTGAGTATTTTAAAATAACCATCTTACTCCATACTCCAGGCCAGGCCAGATCCTCCTTGTCGTCCCGGTTTAGTCCCGGAGCCAGACGGTTAAAGGCGTCGATGACGTCAAGTATCTCCTCTAATACAGGTACTGACTTAGATGCCTGTACCACAGAGGGGTTTTTAAGTTGTAGTAACACCATACATGTCATCATCTCAGGTAGTAACACACCTAGTATTGTTGGAAAATACAAGTATAAACACACAACTAATTACATATACATGTATGCACATTAAACATTAATATTTCAACTTTGAACATTATAGAACAAAGGTCACTTGATCCCGAAGCTGAAATCAAAATGTGTTTAAAGGCAGTGACATGACGGATAACATGTGCCCTGAGATCTACAGTTGTTTCAAGCATATTTCCTAAAATTTCAAATTTACACCATGTTCTTAATAGATTAACATGTACATGTATCTGGAAAATACACGAGTATACATTTTTACATATTTTACCTGTAACATCCTTGTTGATGATTTTAGAGACGACAGAGAAATGTTTACTGCTGATACACGCCAGACTTGCGGCTCGTGGTAATATGGTGGTCACATGATTACACAGCAACGATACATACTTCCTTAGTAAAGCTCCGGCACCTAACATCTCAGCCTCTGTTATTATAGACAGAAAAAATAAAATCAATACTGACACACAAATAAAATACAATGAATCAGGTATAACCTAAAACACATAATGTTGCAAAATGAGTAATTTTTCTATTGTTGGCAGATTCAGAGGTCTCATGACCACAAGAAATATTTTACCCTTCATACAAACAAGACAGATGCTGAACTCTGAACACAGGGATAAGCCAAACTGGACTTTGATAAAATCGCTACTTTTAAAGTACACATGTACGATTCTTGTGATTAAACTGAGTCATGTGATTAAACTAATGTGCAAAAGTGACAATGCACATACATGTAAGAGTTTTAAAAATGTACATGTATATACCTTAATAATTCACATGTAATTTAATTTCAGATGAATTCTGACAACAAACCTGAATCTAAGCCAGCAGCGAGGCTTTCATGGTCACGAGGGAATATCCTGGATACCAGTAATCTCTGGACCTGCAGTAGCAGATCCAGAGAGGGGGACATATCTGAGGAATCCCCCTCCTCTGTCTTCAGCATACTTTCCTGGGATAGATCCTCTAGCTTGGAAAGGGAATGAGACAGGGAATTCCTATGTGAAGATACATAATATCAGTGTTAATCATAAATAATGAACTAACTTATTTTCTTAAAAAGTGTATAAACCTACATTATCATAATTTATTATTTTTAAATAATTCCCATCACATCAGTACATTTATATCAAATTTGCATTACTGTCTATTCTCAAGATATTTTTCGCCACATAATTTTGTCATTAAAATATTTCTTACATACTGCACAAACATAATGTATTAATGTGGACAAACAATTATATTTTTCTGAAAATAAGCAAATTGATAAATATATCCTTTTCTCTATCAATTACCTGAGTAGCTGCTGTATTAGTTGTACTAGCGGGATGGTGGCCCCATACTCCTCTAAATCTTGATCTGTTTGGAGTAGATCTTCTTCTGACTTCACACTGCTGGCGCCCTCTAGGGGATCGGTAAGCTTGGAGTCATCACCCTTGTCACATTCTTTCTCCTGAGGATTGATAATTAATGTAAAGAGTCGGGTTAAGAAAGATATTTCAAAAGTTGCAGATGTTATTGAATAATTAAAATATTTAAGAGTATTCTACAGAAAATACAAACTTATAACCTGTAATACTGTATATGCATATTCGAACTTCAGAGATTTTATGTATTTTCCCGTTTTTTCTTTTATTATCATCAAAGAAAAGACATTTTAGATTCACTTTGACATGATATTCCTTTTTATATATAAATTCCAGATAACTCAGTTTGGTTTGATTATCATATTCTATGAATACTAAAAAGTTTAATGACAATGCTAACCTTCTTTTCTTCAATGCCGTTGGTCTCTTTTTTGATAGCTGCCTCTAGTGCCAGTTCGAGCCCACCGTCTGCCATCAGACTGCCGACCAATAAATCAGTCATAAACCTCTGTCCAGGGCTCATACCAGATATATCACACGACACTGGTAATATAAAACATCATTTACAAGCAATATAAAACAAATAGTGTTCTAAATGCAATGTTATAATAATTTTTTTCTTTATGAAATGCACTGAAATAGAGGATTGTCATTTTTTTTCTTTATGAAAAGCACTGAAATAAATGATGGTCATCTGTAGGGAAGTATTATACCAGTAAATAACAAGAATCACTCAAATATCCATATGGATATAATGTGTTTCTTGCTATCAACTGTACATGTACCACAAAACACTTATTGTTTGGACATTCAATATATATATTTTTTTCTTCATTATGGCATGATACTAAAAATTATTCATATAAATACATTTTCTTACTCAATTTAAAGCTTTTCTGATGGCACCCATAAATGTAAATTTGCCTGTTACCTCCATTGGAGAGTAAAGATGACAAAGCCCTGGCCCTCTCCTCCACAGTGGGCAGTAATATGGACCAGCCACTCTGTAGGGCATTCTGTGCTGCGTGCTGTACTGTGCTAAGCACACCTACGTTACTGGCAAGGGCAACAACTCTCTGTTTGAGATTGGTCACCAGGGGGCTACCAGGACCTAGACCTAAAGCTTGTGTGTTTTCTGACTGGGATATGGCTGCATGCATCTGTGTATGATACAATATATGTACTTCATAATCCAAAGATGTAATTGATTATTTCTCGTTTCACATTTACAAAATGATACAACTCAATTCTGATCAATATATATTTCTCAATTCTGATCAGTCAGATATTTTCATCTTCCAACACCATTAACTTCTTACTGCGAATAAAATAATCCTAAAATTTCTCAAATTTTCTTTTTTTTTTCTCTCTCTCTTGTTAATTTTCATTCTCTGGAGCTTATTTCAAAATTCTTATTTTTTCTTATCAACCAAATATAAGATTTGAAGTAAGATTTAAAACATACAGTGCTGATATAATGATAACATACCTGTAGATTGAGTAGATTAAGTCCTGCCACTGCTAAACATTCCTTATCCTGTGGTGGGGGCCAGTCAGACCGTCCGTCCATTCCCTCACATACCTCACTAAGTAACTCGTCTAACTGCTCAAAGGTGGACCGACAGACGTCCACTACAAACGGAATCCTGGACCCAACTGACCACTGTCCACCTGATGACCACACAAATGTCTGTAAAAGATAAAATTTCAGAATACAGTATATTTTATATCAAAATTAGTAAACTTATTCATATCTTTTTTTCAGATTTTTTTTTTGTACATGTATATTTTAGACAGTTTTTGAAGCTCATCATGACTTGCAAGTAACAAACTCATTTTTACCATGCCTACTTTCAGAAATCAATGGTATGACAGGTCAATTTCTTGCAAGTCACAATACTAAATAAGATTACTGAAGTTAACAAGCTTCATTTCAATTAATGGTGAAATACAAATCTCAACAATGTGACATTTCCTCCACATTCCTTCAGAATTGATTGACGATTCCCGTACATCAAAAACGCAATGTTTTGTTTCCTTTTGTCCAATGCAATATTAAGTACATGCATCTTACCTGTGAAGGCCCACAACATCCTCCTATGATGTTTTTGCCCTCTAGCCCGGGTAGTAACATGGGCTCCACCCTGCTGTTGGTGGGTGTGTCACCCAGCTGTCCTTGCTCACTCTTTCCCCACCCATACACCTCCCCCTCCTCTGTCACGGCTATGCAGTGCATGGAGCCTATAGCAATGTTGATGACTTTCTTCCCAGATAAGCTCTCTATTTGTTTGGGGTGTCGTACATGGTCCTCTGTTCCATGTCCTAGCCTGAAGTTGTCTCCCTTACCCCTAAAAAAAGACATCAGTATTGTAGGTGTACGTAATGAAATATGTTCGAAGAACATCAAAGAATTGTAAAAATTAAAAACTAAAATCTTAAACAATCTTTAAGCATCAAAATTTACTGTATGTATAATTATTCATTGAAATTTCATTTAAAGAGTGTCTTGGTCTGTAAAAATCTACTTCAAACTACAAACTAAGAGGACATAAATTCATAGGCTCTGAGAAATTCCTGAAAATTGTTCCCAATAAAATTAATGATAATAATTGCACATGAAAACTATCTAAATGGACATCATGTAGATGAGCATCATTTAATATTTCATCTGAAAGAGAGCTTGGAAAAAGCAAGTGAGCTTTCCAACATCAAACAATCAAACCTTGATCTTCACTACATCTATAATGATATAACTTACCATGAGAATACAGCTCCTGACTTAGTGAGTGCCAGACTGAACTGGTATCCACAGTACACTCTGACTACATCCTGACCCACCAGCTTCTCTATCACCCAGGGGATGGGGCATCCATCATTACCTCCCCTCCCTAGCTTACCATAATCCCCATCTCCCCATGAGTAGACTGCACCTAAACACAACAAACATACACAAATATTATAAATTGTATGTTTTTTTTATTACAATTTTAATAAGCTTAAGATTTCTATGAAAAGGATCCTTATGAATACAGCACATGCATTTGTATTTATCTTAGCAAGATTCATATTTCAGTGACGTTGGCACTGTAAAGACTGTGCACTTTATTCAAGGCTCTGCTTAATCATTTACGTCTTTCAGATTATAATAGAGAATACGTCAAGTATGCTCTTTCATGATACCACCAATATGTCCCCTCTTTTATGATACTGCAAATATGTCAATTTACCTATATTTGCCCTTTACAGAAAGTTTTCATCTAATTCCCTTCTAGTAAGTACATGTAAATGAAATTTTCCTCTACCTGTTATTTTAATTTTATCATAATTCTATCTTCAAATACAGATTGTTTACATAAGTCGAAATTGATACTGTGAAAATGTCCTACCTGTATTGGTAACAGCTACAGTTTGAGCGTCGCCACTCCCACACGCCACGTCTATGACATGGTGTCCCTTCAGAGCTTTGACAACTTTCGGCGTAGTCTGATCCTCACTACTGCCATGCCCTAGCCGACCATAGTTCCCCCTCCCCCAAGTGTACAGCTCTCCATTAGCCGTGACTGCGGCACTATATGTACTACCACACGCTATCTTTACTATCTGTCTACCTGACAGTGCTATGATGACAGTGGGCTCCTCTCTGTTTCTATAAAATAAATGCAGAATTATGTCAATGGAAAATCTTTAAATACACTGGCATTCCCCAAAAATTCAAACTCCTTGACATTAGAATTAACAGAATGTGCCACATTCACAGTATACTCTCATTGTGACAGAGGTAGGTTTTGTATTACATTCTTACAAAGGCATAAATGTATTTTAGAAACTCTGTAGCTTTATCATACTTTAACACTAAGAACACAAATAACACTTTACGTGAAATTTTAAATAATATTTTGATAATCATATGGAAATAATTTTCTACAGACTTACAATTATCAATTTAAATCAAAGCTGCTAGAAAGTAGATCAAATCCATCAATCAAGTGTTAGGATTGAAAATTTTAGTATATGTAACAAATGAAACCTAAACATTGCCAAATCACTTTAGATATGCATTTTAATATAATCTTTTGTATACAGGACATCTGTTTCTTGTAGCACTATTCAAATAAATGAATTATAACCTACATGCAGTCCCCATGTCCGAGTCTCCCTCCGTCAGCGTTACCCCAGGAGTATACCTCACCATCTGCCGTCAGGGCCATGTAATGTTTACCATCAGGATGTGCTGCTAGTGTAATCACCTCCCTATCTCCAAAACCTGTCACTAGCTGTAACGTCTGATAGAGAATAGGGAGCTTAGAAAACATGTAGATATATAAAAAGTTCTAATCACCTAAATTTTAATTTACTTTTCTCCTAGCAAATATCTTTGAAATATTAAAGTTCATCATAAAAGATAAAAATACACTTTCTACCAGTTAATCTCATAATTTATTATTTTTTAAAACTTCTTTACACTGATTGGTTAATGACTGCACAATGACTTAAAATAATTAATAATTTTACAAAGTACATATACATACTGGAGTTTCCGCTGTATAATATGACATGTAGACCCTCCCGTTCTTGGCTAAGATCAGCATACACCTCTCTGCAGCCACCATCTGTTGTACACCACCAATATCCACAAAGAAATCTAGCAGGTTAGGGCCTGGCCCAGTACTACCACTCGTCCATCCCAGCACTCCCCAGGCATAAACTTCCTGGGCCCCGCCTGGCTTCTGTGACTGAAAACATGAAACTTAATAGAAATCAATACTTCTTTTACCATACATGCATGTCTTTATTGTTGATTTTATTTCCATCATGTATTTGAGAAACTAAACAAGAGGCCCAAGGGGGCCACATTGCTCACCTGAGTTGCATTTGCAATTTGGTAGAGGACCTTGAGTGCTTGCTTCCAGTAAGGTTTTGTTAAATTCTATGTAGCAGTTTCAGAGATGTCGAATATGTGTCATTCAATCAGAGCCCTGGGCAGCCATATATTTTTAACGGTCGGCATGAAAAAACACAAACTTGGTAGACTACCTTGAGTACTTGTGTCCTGTGAGGTTTCATGAAATTCTGTGCAGCAGTTGCAGAGGAGAATTCAAAAATGTGTCATCCAATGTGGCAGCCATATTTGTTGACCAATCGGCACGAAAAACACAAACTTCATCGAGGACCTTGAGTACTTGCTTCCTGTAAGGCTTTATGAAATTCTGTGCAGCTGTTACAGAGGAGATGTCAAAAATGTGTCAGCCAATCAGAGCTCTCGGCAGCCATATTTGTTGACCGACTGGCACGAAAAACACAAACTTGGTAGAGGACCTTGAGTACTTGCTTCCTGTAAGGTTTCATGAAATTCTGTGCAGCGGTTGCAGAGGAGATGTCGAAAATTTGTCAGCCAATCAGAGCCCTCGACGGCCATATTTGTTGACCAATTGGCACAAAAAACACAAACTTGGTGGAGGACCTTGAGTTCTTGCTTCCTGTAAGGTTTTGTGAAATTCCGTGCAGCGGTTGCAGAGGAGATGTCGAAAATGTTAAAAGTTTACGCCAGATGACGGACGGCACACTATGACAATACCTCACTTGAGCTTCGCTCAGGTGAGCTAATAATGGCAGCATTCCGAGACAAGCACATGTTGCTAGCAAAATTAGCAGCACTTAATGATCGTTATGGGTGTGACACCTAAAGTGCGATGGAGGGAAGGACATACAGATAATTAGATGGACAGACAGACAACAGACAAAGTTACCCCTAAGTCTCTAAATGTCTGCCTACATTAGTAAAAAGCTTCTTCTTTGACATAGAGATGTTTTATATATACAAATTTTGCTGAATCTTTTGTTATACATGTATGTACTTACAATGTCTAAATAACACTTCAATTTTCTTATTACCTTATGTATCTGTGAGGGGGGTAGGTATGCTGAGCACAATCTGTCTAGGTGAGAAGCTATCACCACTGCTGTCATACGCAGATCTATAGGTGTGTTCATATCTTCTGGGTACGTCAAGTATCGGAGAAATACCTCTGTAGGACTTACTGTTAGCACATCTCCCTATAAATAGAGTCTCAGTGTAGAAAGGAACATGTACATGTATATTCAATTAATTTCTTGGTGAATGATACAAAATGCTTGAATGAAAATTTCTGATAACTTATCAACCAATGTATGAAAGAATATTGTTTTACATGCATTGACAATTTTTTCAAAGTTTCCATCTCTAAAATTTCAGTATTCATACTAAAAAAATTTAAGTATAAAATAAAATTTCAATATAATAAGCACAAGAATGGTAAGTGACAATGACACTAAAAGATCTATTCTCAAATTTTAGAAACTCTCAGGCTTTCTAATCCCTAAAATTTAACATACATGTAAGTATACAAATGCAACTCCTTATGTAAATATAAGCAAATATTGAGGGTTTTAATGATCTATAAAACATGTAGACCATGCTTACATGTAGGTCAATCATTTTATATACATGCACTTACATCATCCAGTCTACAGTCCAAAGCCCTTGCTTTCCCACTCTGTATACCTTCAAACCTTTTCAGCAGGGGGATCAAAGGGGCACAATTCAAGCTGCTACTGACACGATTATCAAACTCATGACAACTATTGTTCCATAGACTTAGTAGTAAGAGGAGTGACCCCAGTATGTGGGATAGTGACCCTCTCTGTACAG
This sequence comes from Pinctada imbricata, assembly GCA_033119305.1. NCBI lineage: Eukaryota > Metazoa > Mollusca > Bivalvia > Pterioida > Pteriidae > Pinctada > Pinctada imbricata. The sequence continues at coordinate 34,817,600 of VSWD01000006.1, read as the reverse complement.
ACAGTTCTAGGATCAGGGACAGAGCTGTCTGTTGGTCCTGGACGGGAATTTTACTGGAGGCTTCTGCTCGAGATCGGCATAATTCTCTGAAATAGAATGATTATAGACTTTATGCATGTGAATAGATCTCTATCATAATTTTGGAGAAAAAATTCAAAAAGTTAGTAGATTTTAGGGAAGAATTCTAATGACATTCTGATCTTACTTAGGAAATACATGAATGAATGCAAATTCACTTACTTTGTAGATCTCCTTTTTTCAAAGCCATTTCAAAATTCATTCTTACTTAGATATTTTAAAAATCGTATAGTATTTTAAGAATTTGAAGTAAACAGAGTAAACACAAAGGAATGAAAACATACCCTGCAACAACACTATGAAGAAACTTGGATGCCCTTTCCACCACCTCTAACCATACAGTAGACACGGCTCCTTCCTCAAACAGTGTGGCCTCAGGTAAAGACTGCAGTGCTTCTAACGACTCGTTCAGAAGCTCGCTACACAAGTCTGAGTCATCTCCTGACCTCCAAGCACGACGCAGGAATGCAAAAGCAAAGCTCAAGGCAGCTCGAGACCCAACTCTGGCAAGGCCTGTAGTGGCCTTCTCTGCAGGCTTTACCGAACTGTCAAATCAAGAACAACATTGATTATAATAGTTAATATTATTTTCAGTGCTTTGCCTAAATATAGAATAACTACCATCAATGATTCCTTATTTCACATGACATAAAAGAGAGCATTTTTTGAAGATCCAAACATATTATTTTCAAACAATATTCATGCTTTGCTGAAAGGATTGAAAATTTAAGAAAACGTGTAACTATATTTTACTTAATCAAGGAAAATAAATGCTGTGCAAAAATATCCTCTTAAAATTCTTTAAAATCTTTAGCTTTTTTCACATTATGTGCATCTACAATTTAATCTTATGAAGAGAATTCCTGTGACATTTAGTTTATAACCACCTTTTTTGTTTGCTTAGGTTGGTCTGATTGGCCTGACTTTTCTTGGTGGGGGTACGTCCTTCCACTGGAGCCTGTCTCGCCATGGCAACAAAGAACCTCTCCAATACGGCAAGTCTCTGCTGCAGACGTGTGACAGACAAAGAAGAACAGGCAGCCTCTGTACATAGCTTCTGGTGCTCGTACAGTAACGACTTCATACATTCCTTCAACTGTGATGTGTCTAAAGTTTGAAACAGAATGCTGTCATTTAATTTCTACAGTGACATTGTATAAACAAATTTTATTGATGGTCAAGGTCATGGTATCATTAACTAGGAGCTTACATATGAAGAGTAAAAGCTGCAAAATGTGTCAAATATCTTTCAACAAATATGACATTTGGAGTAACTGTTGCAGACATAATAAAGCGCAAAATATAAGACTGTTCAAGAATAAATATATCACCTGTTGCATGACTGACTCCAAATACTGTAAATGACCTTGACTATAAAGGTGACCTTGACCCTCATTAGATGTTGTATCATTATGCTTGCCCATCCTTGTAATTTTGGTCATGTCTTGCATATCCAATAAGAGATAGCCATTTCTGTGAAAGTGTGAATACCAAACAGAAGGACAGATAGCTGTACATACAGACATCAAACATAGTGATCCAAATATGTCATCCCTTGCACTGCAGGCGACATTAAGACCTCGTAAACTTTTCAAATATTACTGACCTGGTTGTTTACCCCAGGTCCATGAGTCGATGAGAGGTTGTGAGGGTTTGGGTCGGGTAGACTCCTCCTTTCTCTGATCCTCTTCCTCTTTGTCAAGTTTTTGGCAGGGTGGACAGTTACATCCATTGTTAGGTCCACAATGTCCATCACAACAGCCACAGGACAGCACTCTCATCCCACAGTAATACTTCCCTGTCTCCCCTGGGACAAGAAAATGAGGGAAAATTTTATTATGATGGTTAATTCAACTTGATTCATCCAGGATTCAAATTCTTGCGCTCGAACAAAGCTAACGGCATTCGAAGAAAAAATTCCATGACCTACAACAACTCGATTCTCATTTTGGTTAAATATGATCAAATTCTGATGAAAGGTATATTTGATATAAGTACTTCTCAATACCACTGTTCTATATTGGTTTTTAATCTTGAATCTTGGTATTTTAGCTAGACCTTTTGGAAATGGCCATCTTTGTCCAGAAGCTCACATCTTGTAATATATTTCGAGAAGCATGAAATCCTACCTGAATCAAAGACCTATATATAAACTGATTCAAGAAGTTCTAAGATGTACAATAAAAAGAAATGAGACGGTTAATTTGAGTAATTACGCGATAGATGTTCCTACTTATGATAAATGTATATGTACATGAAAACAAACACAACTGTTCGGATTTATTTTACCAAATTTCAGCACCTGTTCCCAAGAACAAAGAAGATACGTTTGCTGACTAAAAGTATTATGCTAAATGGTTCCAACAATTGATGCTTTTATGAACTTTTAATTTGACATTCTACTTGTACAAACTCATTTCTTTTCTTTTCTTTTTTTTTTTTTTGGTTGGGTTTAAATGAATTTGAATTTCCATAAAGTAAGACTGGATTTCTGCTGTGCGTTTTTTTCTGATCTTTTGAAAGTAAGTAGAAAAAATTGTAATACATGCCCTTTCACATAAATTAATTCATCCTCTAGGCTTATCATCATAATTTTCATTTACGCTTATTTGTCTATTTTTTGTAATCCGTTCCATCAGAGAGTACTTCTTTCTTCGTTTTCTAAACATCTTCATTTAATTCATATTCTAAATCAATATAATTAATTCATTCATTTACTCATTCATTCATTCTAGTCAGTCTCAATATTATGCGAACATGTTCGGATATCTCTTTGTAAATATATTTTTCATGTCCCTATGCCAAGATGACCACATCATTAGCTATACAACCTGTCTGATCCTATAAAATCAATAAATGTCATATTCCTAACAGAATTCATCCTTTATCAAAAACATCCCTGTTCATTTTGTATCCTTCCTGGGCGTAGGTGCATCATTCAGTAATTAGGTCAATGACGACGAACTTGGCCCATATTCTCGTTAAAATCTGTAGGTGATTATAACACAATAAATCCAGCGTTTTATCACGAGTTTCCTCTTTTTCTATTCCCCCTTGAAATTGCACAAAACCAGAAAACATAGCGTGCCAAAGTGAAGGCATGACATCTCTAAAACAATGCACGAGCGAATCTGTAGTAACTCCCTCCCCACCCTCGTTCACCATTCCTGGGATATTTCAAAAATTGATTTCTCTTTCTCGTTTTCAAACGTCAAAATTTTCTTTTTTTTTTAATTTTCCCATTTGAAAAATTAATTAATTTCAAGTCAAAAAAGAGCTGCATACCTAAAATGCAATTCAGCACGATCCTAAATTGTATTTTAGGTATACAGCTCTTTTGCATGAGCAAAAAAAGAGTTTGATAAAGCGTTTGCGTTGGTTGTAAGCACCATAGCACTAAACAATGATACTCCGTAACAATGAATAAAGATAGTGATTATCTGAGGTTTATTTACGTAAGTCAGTAGTAAATGTCTTATAAACTCACAACCTATGTATATAAGTTACTATAATCACCCACTCTATATATCAAAATACACCAGACAGGAAGTAACCTTGACCTTGACCTGAAAAAAAAATCATGCGACGAATCCTCCCGCTTATGACCCGGTAAGGTCAGCACCCCTCCTCCTGATAATTAACTTCTAGTGATTTACGAACCTTTGCAATATTTTTAAACATGTATATGACTGACAGTAAATTCCTAAATATGCGACCTTGAAAGTTACCTTGACCCTCATTAGGCATTAAGTTTCATCATTATTGACCATCCCTGTGAATTTAATGGCAGTATAATACATAATACATATAAAGTGATCTATAGCAATATACATGACACTGACAGTGTGTATACCAGACAGACGGACGCCGGACAAAACTATTCCCATCGAAATCCCTTAGATTATCTTTCATTCAACAACATTTAAGTTTCCAAAATCCTATATCCCTCTTACCTTGAGACAATTCCTTCCCTCCCCAGCTCTTCTCCACTGTCAATATTTACTTTGCAGGATTTCTCAGAAATACACGAGTACAAAGCATCCACTTGACCGAAAACAACTCTTCCCGCCGAGTGTTTGATGGGGCTAATCTAACATGTCTAATTATCCTCAAATGTGAACAATCACCATAACGTCTCAGCAAAAATACCAAAAGAGCCTTTTGTAATATTGTCTGAAAATTTCTACGTGAGATTTGTTTTCTCTTTGCAGTAGAATTCTACATAAGGCAAATCAGTTAAATTTATTCTCGACTAAAATATCATTCGTCGTATAAGGTAATGCTAGAAGCAGTTGGCATTTGTACTTAGAAAGATATATTATCACGTCTACCAATGTCTATATACCTTTCACGTCCACCAATACATAAACGACGAAAGAACATAGACAACTCAAGATTACACATTGTAAGTTTCAAATTCATTCTGCCTCTAAATATTATGCTTATGAGAAAGTAGGGAAGCTAGAGGAGATACATTTCTTTAAACAAATTATAATATCGCCGTTCCGCATTTTGAATACTTGACTGAACAGAAACAAGTATATACTAGTATCGCCTGTTGCATGTTTGACCCTGAATATGTGACCCTGGCCATGAAGTGACCTTGGCCATGAAAGTGACCTTGACCATGAAAGTGACCTTGACCCTCTTTAGGTGTTGAGAATATCCTTGCGACTTTGATGATACAGTACATGATTAATGGGTAACTAACTACCAAACAAACGGACGAAAGACGAACAAACGGAAGGCTGAAAAGCTATCTTCATATTGCAGGCTTAATAAAAATATTTTGGACGAACAAAAACCCGTTATATGTTTAGTATTCTAAATATAATCCTGACTTTTTTTATCATAAAATCAGATTTTGAATGACTTATTCTTACTAACTACAAGCTCTAGATTTTAATATATATAATAATCATACATCCTATGTAACATCTTTGATACAGGCATCATTCTGACATTTTATGTTTACAACATGTAGAAAATATTAACATTAGTTGCTAAAAATTCTCTCTAATGCCATAACATGCAGGAAGTAATTCATTAACAAGATCAAATCACAGTGTGAGCGTTTCTGCTGGAATCCACAGAGAAAATACACGTATCCCTTCCCCCTGATGATGTACGCATCCTTTATCTAGCGTATCACACAAACGTAACATAAAATCAATGGGCTCCATTTGAGTATGAAAACCACTATGGCAATGTTTAGGCATCTGGGTACGTAAATCTGCGTGTCGCTTTGAAGTAGGTTGTTTGAAAATGCAGAGTTTGTTTAGAAAGAGAGGTTAAACTATTTGTTACTTTTGTAATGTTGATATATTTGTTACAATAATCATGATATACATAGGTAAGGTATAACTCAATTAGACCAAGAATTCAAGTGAAAATGGAATAAACAAATGTAGTGTTCTGCTAAAATATTTTACGTTAAATGTTATATTCTGACAAAACGACGGGCAAACCGAATGGATAATAGATCGAGAGGTTCCATGTAAAGAGTCAAAGGACTTTTTCAGTCAAATGACTTTTTCAAAGTTAGACTTTTACATGCATTTAAAAAAAACTTCAAAATACAGCGACTGTCTACGTGTATTTGGCTGTGCCATTTATATACATGAAATCCCATCCTCATTCCATCGGGAGCACCGTGTCAGTTAAACCTGACTAATGTCACGTATAAGAGCTGACAAGGTCCCCACCCTCACTATCCCGAGTCTTACCTTTTCTCGCCAGGGCTCCAGCGCTGTTGATCAGTCCATCGTTATTACTGACCGCTATCTCCCCATCCTTGACCAGCTCGTTCCATAGCCTGCTCAATCCATCCCGCTTGAAAGCCAACTGCAATGAAGACGAAAGAAAAATGCACCCAAAAGCTTACTGCATCGTGACAGCATTACGAGCTCAGTAAACGATCCTCGCAATGACTACCTCAAAGGCTTGCAGTAGATAACTAAATATTGCACTTACAGCGAGATTTTTTTTTCCTTCATATATACTAGGTTGCAGATTTTTACCGAAGGGGTGGGAAGAGGTGAGGCCAGGTGGGACGGGAACCGTCCCAGCGAAATAATCTCAGCAAAATATTTTTCTAACGAATTTTAAAAAAGAGAGGGGGTTTCTGACCCCTATTATCCCTAAGCGCGGATCTAGAGGGATGGGGTCAAGTCCCTTCATGGAAATTGCCAAAAAGTCAAATTTCCCCCGTTTTTGCGAATATTTTTTTCTCAAAATCATAGACTGGACCCCCTGGAAAGAAATTCTAGATCCTTCCATAATCACCCCCCCCCCCCCCTCCCCCCTTCTAGGACCGCCCATGCTGCACGAGAACAATATTCTTTGAAATGTGTCTTTACCTACGACAATACCATGCGTTGTTTACCCCAGGATCTGTTGAGTTGATACGCTATTTTAGGGTAGGAAAATAGCTTGTAATCGTATTTGCAGGAATGTTGATTCTGGTGTTTCAGTATGATCTTGACGAATGTCATCGTACATGACCGAGTTATTTCACTTTTTCCTTGTACTCTTACATTCTACAGATGTTCGATTGATAGCTCATGTTCAAGTTTGACCTGTATATCACAAACGACTTGTTTGTGTTCAACACTATGAGACATTAGGTCCTTCAACTCTACCTAAATGATTCAATCAAACTGAACTCAAACTTGATTTGTATAACATCAAAAAATTTACAAATCAATTTCACTGTGAACTTGATCTTGTTTGAAAATCACGAGATACCCTTGGATGATGGATCCTGAGGAAAAATTCTATGAAATATTCATAGCTATGCAAGCAGTGAAAAGTTATTGCCAGGACACAATTTTTCATCTGCAAGTACTGAGACCAGTGACCTGTGATCAAGGTCATGACACATACTTGAGGTCCTGATCATAGAAGAGACAAGTAATGGACTGGACAAGATTTTTCAACCCACATGTACAGTGGTCTTGACCTTTGGCCTTGGCTCAATATCATGTCATATCCCTCAGTCCTAGGCGACCATTCTTGAAATACTTTACAGATCCATTTCAGCAGTCGAAAGTAATGGACAGGACAAGACGTTTCAATATCCATATAATTGTGACCTTGACCTTTGATCAATGACCTTGAATTAAGGTCATAACACATCCTTAGGTCCTTAGTAACTATTCTGCAACATATCATTCAGACCAAGTTAGTTTGTAAGCAATGTAAAGTCCAAACTACATTATTCAACATGTAAGTTCTGTGAACTTGACCTTTACCTATGACATTGAATGAAGGCCATGATACATTTTTGGGTCCCAGCCTCCAGGCAACAATTCGGTGAAATATTATTCAAATCCATGCAGGCAGTAAAAATAATGGTTTGGACAATATTTAAGCACCAGTACTTTGTCCTTGACCTTTAATCAGTGACCTTGGATCGAAGTCATGACATATTCTTGGGTGCTGGGCAAAAATTCTGTGAAACATAATTATATTATTCAGATCCATAATGGTAGTGAAAATAAAGGTCCGGACAAGTGTACCGTGAACTTGATCCAATAAAGTGTTGGATCAAGGTCAAAACAGGAAATATTATTCGGCTCCAAGCAGGTTGTGAAAAGCTATGACCTAGACAAGCATATTTGGAGAGAAAAACAGATGGATGGACAGATAGACAGACAAACAGATGGACAGATGGGAAGGAAACCTGTTGTTCCCTCCAGGTTTCACCACCAGGGGAATCGCAAGCCCTTAATATCATATTATTTTAGTATTATCAAATTCTAATGACAGACACAAGGATATGTTACACCTTACTGTTTTTCTGTTTTACTGTTCCTTCTCGAGCACAATATTACAATGAATAGCAAACAATCTGATGTGGCAACAGGTTAGTTTATGACAGTGGGACTTTTTTGCTGTATTTGAGAGGGAATGACTCTTTTATTGTGAATCTCAGAAAAACAAAAAGGGAGATATATGAAGATAGTTATCAGGCTTTCATAAGCACAGATTTTCAGGGGTTTTTTTGTACTTTGGAGGTCAAATAGGATTGAGAAAATTCACAAAACATGCGAAAAGCATTGCACTGTCAGACCTGACTGGAGAATTTATTTTAAAACGTTTCATGAAGACTAAGACACCAGAACAATATTGTCCATTTTTATGTTGGAAATGAGGCTGATGATTGGCCTCAACAATAACCTTGAAAAAATCCAAGGAATCAAATCTTCTTGAATGTTTTTAAAATTCCCTGACAAGAACATTCTTCAATGGTAGTATTCGTTTTTCAGTTGAATTGTCCGGAGATACAACTAACTAATTTCACATAGTGATACAACATCATGGACATAATTTTGTAAGTTCTTGCGTAGACATAAAGCAAAAGTTTGTCTTTGTAAAACAGCAAATCCATGTATTGCAATAAATCGCAATACTAATTTGGCAGATTGCAATACATATATATCGCAACACAGTTTTCAATCATTTTTATTATTATATGTTTATCAAATATTTCAGACACTTGGTCTTGCAAATACAGTTTTCAGGACTCAATTCTTTCAAATAATTGCCAAGCTGTTGATGAGCAGAGTGTGTTGTTTACGCAGCATCCAAAAAGTTCCGCTTCATATCATTGTTTGAAATTACATCTAAGAATACTGCAGAGTCACAAAATTTTACCGTTATCTTTGTGCATTCAGTGATTTTTTTCAGTAATTTGGGAATGTGGTCGGGGCCCGTGCAATTGGGAAAATTAACGACATTTGGGAATATTTTGGGAAGTACTAATATAAAAGTAAAATGACAGTTTATACAGTCAAGAGTTCAGAATTGAATGTTTAATCAAATAATTTTCTTTCAAACATGATTTAATTTCTTGTGCTTACAAAATATGGCAAATAATTAGTAAATTTGCTACTTTTGAACCATTAGATTTCACTAAGTTCGGTGATTATTCCATCTGTATGTGATTAGGAAATTTTAGAGCCACAATTGGGAAAAAAAGATACTATTTTTCATTGGGAATGGGGCCGAATAACGGCCCCAAAAAGGGGCAAAAAAAATCCCTGGCATTAAAGATTTCTAATTGCATGGAATACCACTGCATATCAAGAGAGATAACTCTAAAATTTAAGCAAAAACAATGCATATTTGGAGTGCCCTTAATAAAGTACCCATACTTGTACAGTATATCAGTGAAGGTTACCATGTCCACCTTTGTAATTAAGTACATGTGTACTGACCTGTAGATCCGTCTTGAGCCATTTCTTGTCCAGTCTCTGCTGGGGACGCAGACGGGTATCCGCTGACCAGCTCATTCTGTTGCTATATTGCCCTATAAAATAAAACAAATACAGAGTTTATGTTACATTTCTTGAAGTTGAAGACATGTATGAAGTTGAAAACAAACAGTAAACTTCGTATATAACGAAGCCCAGGGGACCATTAGTCCAAATTCGTTATAGCCATATTTCGTTACATGCATTTTGATGCTTAATATGTATCCTTGGTGTGGCCGTGCTGAATGAATGAAAAGTTAAGACCAGTATTTAATAGCTATGTTGTTATTTATTAAGTAAGCATTCTTTACAATTGACATGCCGATGAGTATTAAATGATTGGCAATATTTTCCTCGTGTGTATACAGCACGTCTCCTAATAGGTCATTAGCGCTAGGTCTACCGACGGGGAGAGCAATTATTTAAGAAATAAAAAATGACAAGCCGGGCTATATTGTCTCATAATGCCCGAGCGTCCTCAGCCGATCACATTTATTACCGAGCCGCGTCAGCGGCGAGGTGATAAATGTGATTGGCTGAGGACGCGAGGGCATTATGAGACAATATAGCCCGGCTTGTCATTTTTTTATTTCTATTCTAATGATGACTAAACTTAGATCAATGAAACACAGACGACAAAATCGATTCTTGGTAAAAACCAGTTCCTGCCGGTTTATCTGCTTTCAGAAAATGGGTAGGCGTGGCTTATCGCTATAGGGCCTATATTGGAGAATAGAGCCCGGCTCGCGTCTGTTGTCTTAATAGGGAAAAAGAATCAAGTCATATTAGAATTGATAATTAGTAATTATCTGTCCGCCAGGTGAGTTAATTGGGAATACATGGAGGGCATTTCGTTACATCAGGTGAAAATAGTGAAGAAACTATGACCACGGGTCCACGAGATGGCTTCGTAAAAGCAGGTAATTCGTTATAGGCAAATTCGTTATAGGCAAATTCGTTACAGGCGTACAAAAATCAATGGAGGGTATTAGGACTTCTGCAGGGACTTTCTTTTTACTTCGTTACAAGCAGAATTTCGCTACAAACCTGTTCGTTATACCGGTAGGTGAAGTTTACTGTATATGGAAGTTGAACAAGATCATTTTGAAAAGGATATATATAATGCTTGCTTTGTCACATTCACTTGACACATTATTTGAAACTTCGATCTACTCACTGATCCTCACAAATTTATAAAAAAAAACTCTTACATGTCACATAACAAATGAAGTTTTCGTAAGAATTGTATATAAGTGTATATGTGTTGTGGAGCCACGGTACTAGCAAGACTCAATCCAGCAACCTTCCGGATAAAACTTCTGGCTAGCCTAATAACTGCTAGACATTAGCATTATAATTCATTAGAAGAAAATCCTCAGCAACTGATGAGGTCACTCATGGCACAAATGTAAAAGACCAGGGAAAAACAAGTGGCAAGATAGGAATCAAACCTGATACCTTCTGCTATCTTGGCAGATGCTAAGAGCATCTAAGCTATCCAAGCCTTCCACAAGCCAAACCAAAATTTTGAAATGTGAATCAAACATGGAAGCAAACAAAGTTATCCAATGGTATTGATACTTTGATGAATGATTACACAGCCTCTTCTGAAATCAGAAGAGCTTCTTGACAGTTTCATTGCGTGGGATCGAAACGTATGGTGTTGTGATTCCTTTCATAGTTTTTGGCATTTTTTCATTTTCTAAATTAAACTTTACAAAACTGACGGGCTGTTGCAGTAGGGAAATGCCTAATAAATCAATCCACATCATCCAGGTATATGAAAAGTTCATAGTTTTTGCAAACAGTTCAATAGTTTGTCAACAACAGAAAATCTTTCCATTTGACAAACTCTTGAATTGTTTTAAAAAACTATATAGACTTTTCAGATATACATGTATAAACGATATGGACTTACTTATTAGGCATTGCCCTACTGTGAAGTCTCATCAATTTTGTGCAGTATCACTTAAATGATGAAAAAATCTCAAAAATCTCCGTAAGGATCTCACAACATAATACGTTTCGATCCCCTGCGTTGAGTTTCCAGCTAATCGCTCTTTTCAAGCACTTTGTAGGGACCTATTCTCAAAATTTTGAGACACTTGTGCACTGTTTGAAGAGCATTTCAAGGAACTGTACAGTGCATAAAATTACATCACATAATGAATGGTTTCTGCAGTCCTGCGAATAGGGAAAAGCATTATTTGAGTGAAATTTGTATGTTTCCATTACCGAAATACCACCTTAGTCTAATGATTTACCAAAGTATCACAAGAATATAACAAAATACAATATTTTTCAACTAAAATACTACTTCCACAATGAAGTGAACATAATTTTACACTAAAGAAAGCATCTCTTTGTGAAATTATTAAATGCACGTGTTATTCTAAAACTTCTCAGTGGATTTCCCCTGATCACATATTTTTCCTTGTTATATCAGAGATGTATATCTACATTATACTAACCAGAATTAGGCATTTCAACTCATTTCAGGAATTTTATCACATAATACATGTAAGATTATCTGACATCTAAAAACTAAGATGGAAATTTCTATAAAAAACGAAAGAACATATATCTGCAAAGTGGACCTGGACTGCGGATTAAATATATACAAGTAGAAGATAAGTCATGTATGTCATATCCTAGAGTTATCTCTCTTTTATTCATTTCACTTCAGGCTAGTAACAGAACTGATGTGTATTGTTAAATGATTTTCTATGCTTATTTTCCTCTGGAATATATCGATTTAGTTAAGATTGAAATAATTGTATCCACTATGATGGTATTTTGGTACATTATACCGATATTTCGTAAATAGGCGGTATTTCTGTAAATGTATGTTATACCACCCAGAAACTGCTCCGACACCATGCAGTAACATGAAAAATATACTGGAAGTATCGCCATGTGTTGTAGTGGTTGCCTGAGGATTCGGACAAAAACTTGTTCGGAATCCATAGCTTTCAGACAAAATCAAGTTCTGCCTCAGAGGTTTTGGCCGTCATCATATACTCAATCGGAAGTTTCGGACAAAAACTTGTGCAGACTTGAGAGGTTTCGGTGCTCTATATTAAAGGGGCATGGCTGACTAATTTCTCTGTCTTTTTTCTGTTGAGTTTGAAAAAGTTACCCGGCGTACGTAAGTTTAATTTACAAAAATAAGTAAGAGTATTTTATATCATATCAGGTCTTACTTAGAGGCACTTCTTGAATCTATCTATCTATTGATACTGCATGGCCCTCCAGTGGAGTATTCTATAAAGCGTGCGCGTCAGTGCAATATTATTAGTCTGTAAAAAGTGCAAGTAAAAGAAGTTATTTACAGTTAAAAACAGAGTACATTCCAGATGTTCAGGTGGAGGAGGGGGACCCTTTGAACTTGGGATCTGAAGCTCTCATGGTCTGGCAAGGTGACAAGGCTGTAAGGGAGGCTGTTCCATAGAACAATGGTCCTGGGGAAAAATGAGTACTTAATATAGTCTTTAGCGGTACATAGAATCACCGGAATTACCGCTATTTACCGGAATTACCATATAAATGACCGAAATTACCACCAAAGGGACCGGAATTACCATCAAAGGGACCAGAATTACCGTTTTATAAGTAGATAAGGATCCATTGTACCTAGAAAGTATAACTTTATTCTAAAAAATGTGCAATGAGGAATACTGGAGTTCATTTCTTGCAAACGCCGGGATCGAAACATGGGATATATGTGACATTATCTACTATAAATCAATAAAAAGTAATAAAAAAACATTCTGAAACTTCCATAAAATAGTAAAATAAAAACTTTAATTAAGCATAAACTTAAACAAGAGCCCCAGGGGGCACAACGCTCACCTGATACCCATGCACGCTCTAATTGACATACTGACATTGAATACTGATAGTGCCAGTACCAGGATTTTAGCCCACAACCTTTCTAAAAAAAAAATTTTGCCGGATGCAGAGAAGTTTTTTTTTTCAGACATCCTTTAAAAGTACAAAAAAGAAAAAATAGTCACATTTCAAAACAATAACTTTTTTACTGATTTGAAAAGACGGATAAAGTGGTCCAAAGTCATATGCCCAGCTAGTATAGTTCAATTATGCAACATCAAAAATAAAATCATATGGTAAAATTCCACATTAATGTGCAGCAGAAAAAGAATAAAACAATGAACTGATTTCATAAATTAAGTTTATTTAAAATTGAACACCAAACCTTTCATTATTGATAGCTAGCATGCCAGAAATTATAAACCCTGTGTTTGTGATACGAGAATGCCCCCGGCGGCATCTTTGTTAGTATAAACGCCATTTCCTGTTAAGTATGTGAGAGGTCAGGGTCAGCGTAAAATTGGTATCAATGTAAAGATCTTGACACAAGGAATACACATGTAAAATATGAAAGCCCTATCACTAACCATTCAAAAGTTATGCCCAATGTTCAAGTTTTTGAAAAGTACGTCAAAGGTCAAGGTTATGGTCACGAGGACAAAAATTTTGGTATCAATGGAAAGGTATTGTCACAAGAAATACACATGTGAAATATGAAACCTCTGTCACCAGCTTCCATTCAAAAGTTATGCCCAATGTTAAAGCTTGTCGGAAAACAGACAGACAAACAGACAGACGGACAGGCCAAAAACTATATGCTCCCGAATCTTTTATTCCAGGGGAATAAAAAACAAAGATTTTTCGGGTTTGCCTTTATTCATATTAAAATATACTGAAATCTATGAATGCTTTTGAATAGTATTGATTTCATCTCAAATACATGAAACGTACAGTTAAAATCGTTTTAATCCAATATTTATCAATTCAAGTGAGGTGTGCAGAAATTGGGCCAATTTGTTTTCCAAAAAGCAGTGTACAGTGTATCAAACCTCATGACCTAGTGAAGCCACTTGAACAAATAATTTTCAGTAAATATGCTGAAATGCGGCGCTTCTTGCCTATGCATATTTCAACAGGCGAGAAGGAGCGTCGCATTTCAGCATACGCTGTTCACTCAAGTGGTTTCGCTAGGTTTCGCAGTTTGAAACAAATTAAAAGGCCCATGAAATTTTTAAGCTTGTCCAACTAGCAGACCTACGACGTCGTTATCTACTGTTAACCAATTGTTTTACTTCATCATAGGTGTGTTACATGGACAAGTTGTTAGCGGAGATAGTTCATGAAATGTATCGGTTGCATCGGATTTGCCAACAAAAAGTTATTTGGTCCGGTAAAAACTCATGTTGTATCTATTATTTGAACAGATAAAAATTGCCAAATGTCTTACCACAGGAATCTGTCGACGTGTGTCGTTTTATGAGAGAAAATATTTTATTATTCACAACCTCAGGCCTCTGTGTTCCTCTTAGAAATATTATACATACAAGATGTCGAACTGTGAATAATAATTTATTTTCTCTATTAAAACAAAAATTGGCTCAGGTGAGCTAAAAAGGGAAAAAAATTTTGTTGGGGTCCCGCCAGGGTTTGAAGCCACTCCCCATGGGTCCATTGGCCATGGAAAACATACATTACACCTATGTGCAATCTTAAAAAATATTCCTTAAAAATCTAAAAGTGGACATCTTGACAAAATTCTTTCACTAGTAGGGTACCATGCATGAGTACCTCATACCTACAAATTGTCATGACAATCTGAAGAGTGGTTATAGAAAAGAAGTAGAAAATGTATGAAAATCACCCCCCCCCCTTCCTTTTTACATAAGAAAAAAATTTATAAAAAATAAAAGAAAAATAAAATTTAAGCATAAAATACATATCAAAGCATTTAGTAATTTAATATGATAAATATGCAGTAAATGAGTGTGTAAAATCATACACTTATTGAGTTATTTAAAGAAATAGTAGTGCAAAAATGTGCATTTCTGACCAAGTCCGAAAAGACGTCAAAAACGCGTCAAAAATTTGACTTCGAAGTGGAACCAAAATTAACAACACTTCTTTAGACATCTCTTTAGATCATCCTGATGCTTTCGGTTTGTCAATACATGCTTCGGTTCTGAAGAAGAAGTTTGTCAAATAAGGGTACCCCCCGTGACCTACTTTTGGCTGTGGTGGCGCCACCTATTGACGGATCCGGACGAAAAACTACAACACTTGTAGGGGACCATTAGTACTTCATACCTACCAAGTTTCATCAAAATCCCTTCAGCTGTTCTGGAGAAGAAGTTTAAAATGTGAAAAGTTTACGACGACGACGGACGCAACACTATGACAATAGCTCACTTGAGCCGTTGGCTCAGGTGAGCTAAAAAGGGAAAAAATTTTTGTTGGGGTCGCGCTGGGGTTTGAAGCCACTCCCCATGGGTCCATTGGCCATGGAAAACATACATTATACCTATGTGCAATCTTAAAAAATATTCCTTAAAAATCCAAAAGTGGACATCTTGACAAAATTCTTTCACTAGTGGGGTACCATGCACGAGTACCTCATACCTACAAATTGTCATGACAATCTGAAGAGTGGTTATAGAAAAGAAGTAGAAAATGTATGAAAATCACCACTTCCCCCCTTCCTTTTTACATAAGAAAAAAATTCATAAAAAATAAAAAAAAAAAAATTTAAGCATAAAATACATATCTAAGCATTTAGTAAGTTAAATATGATAAATATGCAGTAAATGAGTGTGTAAAATCATACACTTATTGAGTTATTTAAAGAAATAGTGCAAAAATGTGCATTTCTGACCAAGTCCGAAAAGACGTCAAAAACGCGTCAAAAATTTGACTTCGAAGTGGAACCAAAAATAACAACACTTCTTTAGACATCTCTTTAGATCATCCTGATGCTTTCGGTTTGTCAATACAGCTGAAACTCGTTATCTCGAAGTCAATGGGCCCACTGAAAATACTTCGACATAAGCGGAGTTCGAGATAAACGTCAGTCGAATTTACGGTATATTTTGGAATGTATTGTACCACCTTTTAGGCTAAAAGAATTGTTTTGCTATTGTATTTTATACAATAGATATCGGAGTTTAAAAGGCTACTCGTGCTGACAATGCAATGTTTACTTCACAACTTAGAAATGATTCAAGAAGTGCCATAAACGTATTCTAAATACTGAAATTTTACGAAGAGGCGCATTGAGAACGTCAGGTATTTTTATTCGTTGTGTGACCCCCCCCCCCCCTTTCCCCGCCGATCGCCTCGGCCCTGATACCGGTATAATACCAGTTGGTTGTCTTATCAATCTGTCATAAGCCTTTTACCTTCAAGAGTTTTAGATCATTGTGTCATCAAAGTACAATGAAGACATTTGTTCGTACGCTATTTAATTTTTTCGTCTGCTAGATTTCAATGTCGTATACATGTCTTCATTCTTCACTTAAATTTACTCGCATGCCACAAAGTTTAATCATCTTCCTCTTAGTGTACGAAATTTTATGTATGGATTATTTTGTAGATCACCAGTATAATCATTGTTGCTCAAATTGCTTTATTTCAGTTACGATAAATCTTGCGAATTTTATTTGGGGGGGGGGGATTGTATTGGTTTGTTTATTTTGTTTAGCCGTCGCTTCTCACAAGAATTTCAACATAACAAGCAATGCAATTTTAATTTATGAAACATGCGTATATCATTGTTTCCGCAATGATATTATCTAATTAACTGTTATTCCCCTTAATTAATTTTGATGTCACGGTCGATCAAACAACGGCGAATCAGTCAACCTGCGTTACCGGTACGTATAATTGTTTGTTTACCTTGCGATTTCACTATTATTTGGTACGTTAATTGGTTTGTTTATACAAACATTAGGACTTCGACTTAACGAGTATAAAATACACGAAGAAAAGGACTTTGGACTTCGAAACTACTTCGAGATAAGCGAAATTTCGAGATAACCGATTTCGAGTTATCCGAAGTCAAATTGGTTAGAATATGAAGGAAAAAAGATGGGACCGCCGCTCGACTTCGAGATAAACGTAATTTCGAGATAACCGAGTTTGAGATAACGAGTGTCAGCTGTACATGCTTCGGTTCTGAAGAAGAAGTTTGTCAAAGAAGGGTACCCCCCGTGACCTACTTTTGGCTGTTGTGGCGCCACCTATTGACGGATCCGGACGAAAAACTACAACACTTGTAGGGGACCATTAGTACTTCATACCTACCAAGTTTCATCAAAATCCCTTCAGCCGTTCTGGAGAAGAAGTTTAAAATGTGAAAAGTTTACGACGACGACGGACGACGATGACGGACGCAACACTATGACAATAGCTCACTTGAGCCGTTGGCTCAAGTGAGCTAAAAATAAATATTATGTATGTGTTGCGCTGAATAGAAGGGTCACACCAATATAATATTGATAAAATAAATATTAAAAGTTAAAAATGTCCCTGTTGTCAAGAGCAATTGAGTTTTGAACCACTTCGATCATAGGCCAATGTATAGTTCAAACAGAGGAGTGATGTGAAATAGTAAATTTGCGGGGAGGGGGGGGGGGGATGGGGGTTGAGGTATGCATGAAAACCTCACCACTTTTGTTTTTCGTACGTGTCATAAAAGATGTCATAATCCAACAAGACAAGATATATATATATATAAAAGTGCAAACACCTGTAAACTGGCAAAGTAAAACCTCAATCCACTGAAATAGTTAACATATAAATGACCGAAATTACCACCAAAGGGACCGGAAAAACGGTAATTCTGGTCCCTTTGGTGGTAATTTCGGTCATTTATGCGGTAATTCCGGTGATTCTATGTACCCGTCTTTAGTGGTGCTTACCTGATAAAAATGAAGGGGATGGTTTTGAGAGGAGTGCCTAACAGGGATGGAGTAGTGAGGGGGCATCTGAATGGCAACTTTTCCATAAACAATTTTGTGTAGGAGGATAGCCCGGGACGTCTGTCTTCTCTGTTGTAGAGTGTGCCAGCCAAGCTGGTCTAGCATGGCTGACACACTGCTGAGGGGAGAGTAGTCATGAAGGCACCAGCGAGCAGCACGTCTCTGGACCTGCTCAAGTTGAGCTATCTGATCCTTTGTATAGGGGTCCCAGGCAGAGGAGGAATAAAAATAGAAATCGGGAATAAAAATGATACATCTAAATACAAATGTATAACTAACTTCAAGAATATGATGATATAATATATAAATTGTGCGGCCGAAATTCATAGGGCCGAACTTGATTTTGTACGAAACCTCTCAAGTTTTTGTCTGAAACCACATTCATCTGGAATGAACAAAGGGCGAACTTGGTTTTGTCGGAAACCTGTTGTCCAAGACCTCTGGAGTCCGGACAAGTTTTTGTCCAAAACCTATGGCAACTGTCTTATCACTCAGTTTGAGTCAACTCGGTTTTGAAGTAGAAGTTGTTTCTGCCTATGCTGAGCAACAAAACAAAATCAGCATAGCAAACAGAACCTGCAGCTGTGCAAAACGTGATGTGAAATTGTGATTCACATGTCAACTTTGTGAATGTCAAAGACCGTATGAAGTACGACTTGAACAGTTTGCTTCGATTGAATTCTACCATGAATATTTCACGTTGTCTCTAAAAGTTAGTATGTAAGTCAAAAATGAATGAGATCAGCGTACCATTACTATCTTTCTTCACATTTTTCTAATGACATCCAAAAATGCAGACAGAAGTTCTTGCTTCCGGTGTAGGTAAAGTAAAAACCTTGAACGGTCTTAGTTCGATTCGGAATTTATCAAGTAATTTTAAAATCACAGCAGAATATGGAAACGTCCCAAAATAGCCCAAAGCCTCTGAAATATTCTTCTCTAGATCAACCCTCTTCAGTGATCCTCAAGCTAAACAATGTTATATGGCCAAAGGATGTGAAAGTTATGTCAAAATATGTACCAAAAGACGTAGCAGGATGAAACAGAGCTGAAACAGAAAGCAATGTTCTCATAATAGAAAGTATATGTGTAGAAGAAAATACAAAGATAAAAAAGGCAGAAGAAGATGAAATTAGGAAAATAATTGTAAATCTGAAAAACACTGAATAAAGCTGCAGACATAATGGGTCTAACTGCTGAACACCTAAAAATGGCCTTAGATCAGGTAACATCTTCCATAACCAGAATTATCAATGCAATGCTAGAAAGAGGGGAGGTCCCACACATACTTAAAACTGGGGTCTTGACACCGGTTTTGAAAAAAGGAAAGGACAAGACCAGGCCGGGTAACTATAGAGGTATAACAGTGACCACGCTTCTAGGTAAAATATTAGAAACTTATATACGGGATAGACTGGAACCCATTCTTGACCACACCCAAAGTAAATTACAAAGAGGCTTTACTCAGGGCACATCACCTCTTATGGCCGGCCTACTAATCTCAGAGGCCTATTATGAAGCAAAAGATAAAAAAGAACCTTTGATATTGCAAACTTTCGATGCTGAGAAAGCATTTGATGTAGTATGGCATGACAGCCTCTTCAGCAAACTATACAAAGACGGGGTAGAGGGGGATCTGTGGAATATTGTAAAATCATTACATTCAGATGTACATACGATTGTTAAATGGCCACACGGAACACATACCTCTCAGATAAGATCAAACTAGAGCAAGGCATAAGGCAAGGAGCCAAATTGCCAACGCTAATGTACAAGCGATTTAATAACGACCTTATTAACAACTTGCAAGAAGTCCCTGAGGGGGTCAAAATTGGAACCCTGGATGTAACTTCCCCCACCTGTGCGGACGACATTGCTCTCTTGTCCAAGGCCTTGAGAGAAGCTCAAATACTTACAAATATAGTAGAACTAACAGCAAATGGTGAAAGATTTACTATAAACCCCACTAAAAGCGAGATATTGGTTTTTAAAACTAACTCAAAGCCCAGTCAGGAAGTCGTAGTGAAATATGGAAATAACCAAATAAAACAAGTTACATCTCTGAAACACCTTGGAATTGAGAGAAATGAAACGAATACTCCAAATATTACACAGAGAATAGAGACGGCTAGAAAGACATTATATGCCCTACTTGGCAGTGGCCTTCATGGCAAAAATGGCATTTCGCCAGCCATTACTATTGGCATGTGGAATACATTTGTTATCCCTAGGATGCTTCATGGGATTGAATTTCTGAATGTCAGGAGAAAAGATCTAGACCAACTTGAAATGTACGAAAGATACTAAAACAATTACAAACTCTCTCTGAACGCACTGCCTCAGCAGCTGTGCTTGCTCTTGTAGGCGCCAAACCTATAGAGGCCCATATTGATACCAAAAAGATTATCTCCTTTTTAAATATCACAAAAGATCCCACTTCAATTGAACATAATCTTGCAACGCGTCAGCTAATTGTAAAATCTCATGACAGCTCAAGTTGGTTCATAAATGTCAAAGCACTGTTGTCCAAATATGATCTACCGGACCCTTTGTACCTATTAAGACATGTCAGAGACGAAAAAGGTCTGAACCATTGGAAAAAACAAGCCAAAATTCAAATAAATGATTTCTGGCAACTACAGAGGAGGATTGAGTTTGGTCAAAGGGCAACATTAAGCCATCTATGTCTACAGCCAGATTCCCAAACTAAACCCCATCTTATATGGACAAACAGTAAGCATTCTCCAAATGCCACATATAAAGCTATCATTAAAGCACAAATTGCAACTGAGACATACAGATTACAAGCAAACAGGAGCAGGTACAACCAACATGACATTAAACCTGACTGTAAGCTCTGTGAGCATGGTCCAGAAGATAGAAAACATTTTATACTAATCTGCCCCTCACTAAGTCTAAGGGATATTAGAACCTCATATCTGAAAAAACTTGAAAACACCCTAGAAAGAGAAATTGGGGCTGCAAGGGTGGCAAGATTACTGGGAGACAGGGATGAGTTACTAGATCTCCTCATAGACTGTTCCAATTTAGAATTTGTTCCGAATTCAAAGAAAAATAGAAAAATCCAAGTAGAAGTTGAGAGCCTGGCTCGGAACTTGGTCTATGCTCTGCATTGTTTAAGAGCCAATACTCTGTCACAGGCATTTACATCTGATTCTTAATAACCTTTTAATCTAAATGCTACAAGTGCCCCATGGATATTTTAGCACATAAATAGTGGAAAACTCCTTTTTATCCAAGTTACTATTTTCATCTAAGTAACTTTTATCTAAGTCATATTTTAGATTACTGATAGAATTCAAGAATTAATTTAACTCAATTCTTCCATTTTTAATGAAATTAGAATGACCCACTTTTAACATAAAACACCTTTTATTATTATTTTATAATGAAATCATTTGATCTCTTATAAACTGCATAAAGACAAGCTGGATAAATTGTTATGGCCTAATGTAAATATGTAAAGCTAATGTAGATAATGGTTCAGTTTTTAATAGATTTTATTGCATTTTAAATACTGAGTTACACATGACCTGTACATGTACATCCTTACTTAGGTATAATACTAACCCTTCACTCCTTGTTAAACTAATGCTACTGTAAATAATAACTTTCTCAAATATATAGAATATTTCTCTAAAGTATGAATTTATATTAAGTGCCCCCTTAATTACTTAATTACAACTCTGTATTCACCGATTTTTCGGGTGCTCCTTATGCATAGGAGGAAACTACACTGAACTGAACTGAACTGATGGGTGGGATATAATGCTAAAGGACCACGTTGACAGAATTTTTCGAAGATCGAACTTGGCTACATATGCCCTCGCGGACCCCTGGTCCATCAGCAGTGACACTCACTAATTTCAATGGAAACTGAGGAGCTTCTTTAATTTTTGTCTAGCGCAACCTAGGTTGCGCTAGACAAAAATTAAAGAAGCTCCTCAGTTTCCATTGAAATTATGACACTCACCAACTCCAAGTGTTAAAACTTCTATATTTCAGATTGTGGTATTTGGAATTTTCTGTATATATAGGCGTGTATGGGTCAACGGATACCATGTTTGGTGTTCTTTTGATTACATTGAAATATTTTCTTCAATCAGAAGAAGGTCTTTAGTAATTTCGGTTGCAATTCTAATCAAGGACTTATGTAAACAGTGATTATAAGTCAGTGTACAAGGAAGGAACTATCGACATATGTACACGTGACGTAACGGTTCTCTTTCTGCGTTTTGTGCAATCAAGTTAGGGAGCAACCATTTTATTTTTATGGGGGGGGGGGGGCAGGAAGACTTTTGCCGGCCGGAAATTTTTTTTCAGCCATTTTAAGAGCCGGAAAAAATTTTTTGCTGGCCCTTCGGGCCGGATTATTATTATTTTTTTTTATGATTTTCCAATGTTGAAAATTACTCTTAAGTTTAAATAATTCAGCGTGATTTTTCAGCCATATTAAACATCAAACACACAATGAGTTCATCTCTTGCCAGCAGATCACTTCATTTTAATTTCTTGAATGGCATATGGTGCCTATAATCTGTTTACTAAAATGATACTCAACGGAGACAGGCTATATGGTGCTAATGACTTTTGAATTTTATTTATTCTCTCCAAATTGCGTAAAGTTTGTTCCATTTTTTTATACTTTGTTTATGATACACAAAAAGTGTTTATTTGGCAGTGGAAAGGTTGGAAGAGAGGAGGAGGGGCAATTTCATGATCCGGAAAAAAATTTCGCCGGCCCTTCGGGCCGGAAAATTTTTTCCCTAAAATTTCGATCCGGAAATTTTTTTTTGCAAAGTCTTCCTGCCCCCCCCCCCCCCATAAAAATCAAATGGTTGCTCCCTTACTCAGTATGTTTTTTTTTTAAATATCACAAGTCAGTGTACAAGGAAGGCACATAAACTTTGGACATATACACGTGACGTACGTTTTTCAAAGAATTGCACTCTATATTCATATAAATATTCAAAATGTTTTCCTAAACTTTTCACACAGCTTTTAATGACAAAAGAGTTCTCTTTCTGTGTTTTGTGCAATCAAGTTACTATGGTTCATGACATTGACATGAGTGTGTTAACGTTTCTGTTGGTACTGCTGTTGATCCATGACTACAAGTCATGTACCTTTGACCAGACCTTGCTCTCGAATGGGCGAAAGCACCTCGCATCTCAGTTCAACTTTACCTTCAGATACATAGATGACGTGTTGTCCATCAATAATCCGAACTTTAAGGATCATCTACAGGAAATCTATCCTCATGAACTAGAGATCAAGGAAACAACCGAGAGCGACAGATCTGTCTCGTACTTGGGTATATACTCTTAACTTTCGACACAAACGGCCATTTGAACACTTCACTGTATGACAAGCGTGATGATTTCAGCAGCTTCCACATAACTATCTTCCCTCTCATGAGTAGCAACATTCCGTCTTCTCCTGCTTATGGCGTTTTTGTCTCCAAGCTCATACCGTGATACGGTATGCCAGGGCATGTTCTAAATATGAAGATTTCATCGTTAGAACCAGACGACTTGCAAGTAAGCTACTCGTTCAGGGTTATAATTGCACAACGGCTGAAATCATCTTTGAGGAAGTTCAAGTGCACAAGATATTTTGAAGAAAAAATCCTCAAAATGACAAACCTAATTAAATCTATTTAAAATCAATCTTCTATACTGTGACTTCTAAGTTTTACTGAATTTGGCAATAGCAACCTTTCTTAATGATTCCTTTAGCGTTTAGGACGCCATGACTTTAGGGGAAATCTAATAACTATATTGAAAAAACCTCAAGTTTTATTGAAATATTGCCCACGGTGTTGACAAATGTTACTATGCAGATCGATTATGCAGCCGGACTTTTATTGTTTTTTTTTTTTCACATCTATTGATTAGATCATAATGACGTTACGACAACGTTTGAATTTACAATTATAACCAGACACACAACAACACCAACACAGAATCAGAGCAGACGCGCAAAAACATGAAACCCAAATCAATACATAAATCAAAGAAGAACAGTCCGCACCCAGTGCCGACTTTAGACGGCCATCCGCTTTATATTTAGCAAATGGTGTGTTTATCCGGATTATGTGCACGCAAGCCTCTCACGTATCCGTATAAACAGAGATCTTCCGAGACGTGCAACTGGTGTATAAACAAAACGTCTTCTCCATGTAAGGTGACATCATAAACAAGGCAGTTATACAAGATAAACGCTTGTATATTCATGATAATAATTCATAGTTTCGATAAATACAAACAGAATCATTTAGTTTTCTTTGTCTTATGATTCAAGATTTTATTAACAAAATCAGTATAATTTATGTTTTTATTATCATGATTCAAGCATAGCTAATGAAAAAAAAAACCATATATACAATACATTAAATTAATAATAAAACATTTGGCAGTGTCTCCAGCAGTTTTGTCTGATTTGAAATCGTCAAGGTACAATCATCTTAAACTGCATGTTTCCATCTCCATTAAATTGGTCCAAACAATCATGGCGACGCTTTTCACGACATTTAGTAAATCTTCTAGTTTCATATTTCAACCAGCTGTCTTTCTTCCCAAGATCCATCCAATGTTGTGCATGCGCGTAAATGTCATACCCGTACCTATTTCTGGCGTGTAACCCAGGATTTCTTGGAGCGGGTACCCATTGTCCATCAAATAATATTTGTGTGGGATTTATTCCTTTACTACGTAAGATTTCACTGTCCATTAAGTGTTGACCATATAGTTGCACTTCCCATGATGCACTGTGAATTTGCATCGTGCCTCCTGCTGTTCTATTGTCCACACAGCACCATAATCCCCCCGAGTCAGTGACCCTATAACCAGCTCTACGAGCAGGATCCACAATATTTTGAAGGACAGAATAGTTCGCAGTCAGAAATGTCAAATCACCATCTCTTTCCCATGGCAAAACTTTGCCAAATTTTACCGTCCCTAGCAATGTCCCTTCTTGAAGTTCGCAAATCATTTTTTGTTCTTTGCAAAAATTGAAAATGAATTTGATCAGATCTGATAGTTCTTGCAAACAACATGGATGAAGGACAAACCCTGTGATTTTTGAACAATGGTTATAATCACACGGAAATGTTATGGTAGGGAAAGATGAAATTTTTATTTGATGTACGTTCCATTTCTTGACAAACGGCCTCCATAACTGAATGTCGTTTGATATGGTATTATCGACATGAAACATAGCATCAGGACAGACTATAAGTTGATGTTCGTGATTGTTCATAAGTGTCAGGAAATAGTCCTCAATTATGCCGACATCATTCAGGTTTCCATCAAATTTTACAGATTTTGCGAATTCAGTGTAAATCAGAAAAGGAGAATACGTATGATCACAGTACAAACATTCATGTGACGAAGAATCATACCCTTCTTCTAGAATTAATGTGAAGTTTTTCAGCGCCCTCTGGTAGCAGCCTTTCGTCCATCTTCCATCAGAGTCACGTGACGCTCCAGATGCAATCTTGACATCTTGTCTCTCCATTTCTCGGATTAGTCTTTCAAATCTTGTGTCATTATCAAAATGTTCAATGTCTCTACCGATAAAGAGAAACTTTGTTTCAACTTCATAAATAAGTTTGTTTAAGATCTTACCATCATTTTCCGTTGAAAGAAAATACCTTAATTTCAAATTTTGTCGTTCTCTAAAGAGATCATCTACATTCTCCTTACTTCCTTTCACTGCAACGATGATCGGTATATTTCCATATGTATCCATTACCTGTTTCAATAGCGTGGGAAGGTGCTGCCGAAGGTGGTTAATTTTCTTGGCATTAATCAAAAGTGTGACGGTCACCAGTTTTGATACCTTCTTCCCAAAGGAACAGTTAGTCATTTCGAATCCTTTGTCAAAGAAAGGATATCCATACGTAGATCCCTTGTATTCTTCTGGACAAACACTCATGGCTTCCCTCTTCTGTTGAAAAGCAACCTCTTCTGGTCTTATTTCTAACATGTTTCTCAGATGATCAAACTCGGCTATTGCTTCTTTCAAGAAGTGATCTGTTTTAAATCCCCTCACATGCGCTTTTGCTTCCATTATCGCTTTCGAGACTTTAATGATGCTGTTTCTTATTGTAAGAATTTCCTCAGATGTAGCAGCACATTCATTAAAGCCGACTGATCTCATTTGGAATTGATGAAAGAAATTTAAACCAATGGGCGTCGTGCTCTTTCGGGTATGCGGAACGTGCAGGAAATAGATGACATTGATGAAGGCGACAAAGATCACCAGTAGAACCACAAGGCACCAGAAGCAGCGCCATTGACTTTTCATGCCAGATCTAGCAAACTTATCTGAAAAAATAAAGGAAAAATCATAAAGATTGTGCAAGAGACAGGAAATGCTTAACTCTTCTTGGATAACTAATCTTAGTTCAAGCTTAAACTATTTTGATATTCATTTATATTGCAACGCTGGTCTTTGAAGGTACCCCTAATTCTTAGTCTTCTTCGTAGCAACATTTTGCATTGAAAATACATGTCAATAATGTATAATCTGTTGATAAAGAGACAGACGGTTTTGCAGCTCCTCACCGGATACTCACAGGTCTCGGAGGTTTACGTATTCTCCTGTGTATTTCAGATCCAAGTTTGCTTTCCCTCTTGTTATACATGTATGCCCTTTGTACAAGTATATACACGATGGGCGTTTTATTGTTATGCATTATTTTGTGCCGAGTTACGAATTTTGTTGGAGATCCTTTTCTTCTTTTCACTTTTGGTTTGCGAATTGTTTCGTGCTTTTGGCATTTCCACGTTGTACTGTTGGACATCTATTCCTTGTCATTTTATGGACAGTTGTTATGTTTTAAATGCGATAATTTTCCGTCATGATCATCCCCCCTCACGAAAAAACCCCTGAACAAATATATACTTTTTAAGCAGTTACTGTTTCAGTTGTCCTACGACACTGATGGTCACATGAACACCTCACTCTATGACACACGCGACGACTTCATTTTCAGCATCACAAACTTTCCTTTTCTGAGTAGCAACATCCCTTCATCGCCTGCTTATGGCATGTTCATATCTCAATTGATACGCTATGCCAGAGCAAGTACCAAAAATACCGATTTTGTTCTGAGAGCTAGGCATCTTTCAGATAAGCTTCTCTGTCAGGGATACGTTTGTGACCGTTATACATTATGATGTCCCACTGTCCAGAATGGTGGATGATATTCTGTCCTAGACCATTTGAACCATCCAACCACATTATATACATGTACTTGTATCTTCCGAAATCGAAGTAACCGGATGTGACAATTCTACCGAATTGAAGCGATGGGTGTTTCATGCAAGCAGGAGATGCTGACTCTTCCTGGGCACATGGTCTCACTCCCGTATTGGGAGTTCGCTTCTTCTCATGTGGTGGAGGTTTTTATTTGTTTGCTTTGGTTCCTATTTTACCCTGATTTTGTATGCCTTCGGTTTATGATTTTCTGAATTATCGATTTGTACTGTGTATCAGGATATGGTCGTTATCCATATCTGTCATAATCAAAATTGTTTCCACAATCCTCTTTTGAATAAGAAATTCATTTGTAACGGCGCAGCTCTGCCTGAAAAAGTGGAGGGACACAACATCCCAAAATTTCTTACAAAAAGGGAGTGGGGGAAGAGATTTTTTAAAAATGGGGGTTTCATGTTCTGTATGCACAAATTTTAACATTTCTGGTGCAATTCTAAATTTTAAGTACATGAATAAATGTCTGGCGAGCGGTAGCGGACCAGGATTTTTTTTTTTAGCAAATTATTGACTTATCAGAAATACTTTCTATACCCTCTATCATTAACAAGTACATGTAATAATAATATTCTATAGAGTTTGAGTTAAATGTCTTCATATACATTGATAAAGTAATATGTATAAATGATGGATCAGAATAGGTAAATTGCTCAGAAAGTCTATAAAGAACTGGCGAGCGGTAGCGAGCCAAAGAAACTTTTTTTTAAAATTGACCGAAAAATTGTAGATTTATGGTACAAAATGATGCTATTTTAAACGATGTAAATGCATCATAAAATTTTGTGATTGAAAAGGGGGGGGGGGGGCAAACATGGTTGTGCCCCCTTCTCCTACGCCCTTTATTTGAACTTATTTCACCGCACAACTTAATTATCCTTTCCGATGAATGTCCTTAATGCAATTCTCCTATTCTGTAGGTGTCAACTAGAGGTTACTTACAATGATGTCTCTTGAGATAATGTCTCTCTTTCTTGTCATGTTTACAATAGTCTATCTGGTCTTACTTAAGCTAAGTGCACCTGCTGTTGTAGGAAATTGAGCTTGCCCGGTCGTCAAAGCAAAATTGATTCACGTTTTATTGAAGAAATAACTTATCATTGTTATCACATCATTATTAAGCCAATCTTCTGAAAGCTTGTTGAAATGCGCATACTTAGTATTGTGCTCAATAGAACATATATTTTACATTGATAATTTAAACCACGAGCTGTGGTTCAAAGCAAAGTAGTCCCCGAGGGTATCGTTCTCCTGGTTTCCCGGTGATTCGGCACTTTTCTTGAAATATATTTGTACATTCTCCATCGACAAATTTGATAAATTATTCTAAACGTTAAGGGTATCTCCCTGTCCTTAAATCGTTTTTTTAGATAAATTATTAAGATATGTATAGAATATCGTTCTTAATTTGTTAATTATTAGGATTTCCTCTAATTTGGACACAAAGGAAAGGAGCTAAACCCCAAAACACCCAATGCAAAAAAGTCAGAACAGACACCCACAGAAAGAGACGCAAAAGGGACAAGGAACACCAACTCACACCATAGAAACATTAAACATAAAAGACCACACATACCAACGAGACCAATGGGCAACCGGTGCCGACTTAGGACGGCCATCTGCCATGTAAGTAGCAGACGGTGTGGTTATCCTGGATTACGTGCACACAACCTTCCCACTATTCCGATTTCCCAGAGGTCTCGAAGAACACACAATTATGGTGTAAAACAACCTCCTCACTGTTAGATGACCACACACAAACAAGACCGTAAAACGCAGGGGTCCAAGCAACACAGATGAATATGTAAATGGATAAAAAAAGAGAACGTGCGTATACAGTCTGTGATACAAGTATCACCGATTAGACAAACTTATGGAGCACTGAAAATTTTACAATACAACATATACATGTATTTCAAACTGAAAATTCACCTTTTGTGTGCTAGTGACTCTACTGTATAATCTTGTTGTGTATTTTTTTTAACTTCCTCTCCCTGATTACTGTTTTTCTTAAATTTGAGCTAGAACATTTACTATGTTAAACGTCTTCAAATTCAATAGCATCATTTTATAATGATTATCTATAGTTGAAAACTTGTAAACCATTCTCTTCCTCAATAAATTGTTTTAAGAACGTGACTTTGTCGCATTGCAATAACTTGAAAATTGCGAACAATGAAATCCACACGCGCACAAGACTGAAAGAAACCCAGGACACATTGCAAAACAACCAGATCAACAAATAACCGGAGACAATGACAATAACACAGATTAGCACCAAAAAGACCAGCAAAGAGACAAGATAAATCTACCATCGAAATATTTAAGACGATGCATAAAAGGATGGAGATCGATGTGTAATCGGACCCAATTTGGGTACCCATCAACCATATATAATGCAAATTACGTGATTATCCGGATTACATGAGCACATCCCTCCGATTTATTATACAGTAATGTCTCCAACGACGCATATTGTTTATTAAAACACATAACCTTGTCACTGTAAGATGACATCGACAACAAGACAAAAAGTCGTACATTTAGGTTATACTATTAATCATAGGATTAGTTCCTGTCATACTTCCTACTCAAAGAAGGTGTGTAAATTTGGGGGGGGGGGGGTGAGACCGTAGGCCGACAAAGCAGGAAGTATGACGGGAACTAACCCTATTACAAATTTATCGCACCGAGGACCATTTTGTAAATTTTTATTTGTATCAAAGAGCAATGGACATACGAAAACAGTCCGCTCTCTGCTGACAAAAGCAAGCTCATAATAAATCACCCGAATGTTTAAACTTCTTAAAATTCATTAGCATTATTTTAGAGCAGATAAATTTACAGCATGGACCAGACATGCACGTTTCGGGTATTTAACCCTCGTCAGTGAATACCTGAGTAAATTTCAGATTAGATGTCTATCTGACTACAGAGTATACATTGGAATTATTGATATCAAATACTTAAATATTTTTAACATATCTCTAATCAACTCTACCTGTAGACAACTTTTGTGATATTCCATTGTTGCAGAAAACTTACCGAACAACGTGTTAGAAAAAGTATTTCCCAACCTTACCTTATTACTAGTAGATCGTTAAAGTCCTCCTAGTATCGCCTTCTATTACGTCTTTGTTGCGGGGATCGTTTTCATTGCACATGGCAAAATATGGTTATAAAGATTGATAAAGGTGATGACTCCCTTATCCATGTAGTTTTTCATTGTATTTGTGACAGCTGGATAGGTAGTCAGGATGCTGTAAGAAATAATAGAAACAATGTAGATTTGATAAATAAATCGACCGTGGACGATATTGTTCACAACTGTTCCCCTAAAGAAATGTTCTGATGTCACATTTTGTCCTCTACCTAAAGAATAAATTATGTACAGGTAATACATTCTGCCCATAGGAATTCAATAAAAATATTGCAGAAATTGCAGGTAAAAATCGTGGTATTTCCCTTTTTCTACTTAGAGAAACTGTGATGAATATTTTGATAGTATGTTAAGTCTATAAAGAGTAAAAAAAGATACATGTATTTGTAGATTTGTTCATTCTTTATTGAAATCGTGGTGTTACATCTAGTTTAGAAATATCAGTTGTTTTTCCTTCTTTCAAAGAAATTGCAGGTTGTAGTTCTTTCTCATCAATTCAATAGGTTGTAGTCATCTTGTTATATCATTTGTCCTTTCAGAATGTTGCTGACATTGGCACGCATTAACCAGCAAGGTATATTCCTTATTTTTGAAAGATATAGGAACAGGAAAGGAGGGGATCTCCAACAACACTAGGTTGCAGCACCCACAGCAAAATCCCAAAACACCCATGCAAAAAACACAGAACAGATACACACAGAAAGAGACGCAAAAGGGACAAGGAACACCAACTCACAACATAGAAAAATAAAAGACTACACATAAACCAACGAGACCAATGGGCAACCGGTGCCGACTTAGGACGGCCATCTGCCAAGTAAATAGCAGACGGTGTGGTTATCCTGGATTACGTGCGCACAACCCTCTCACTTCTCCGGTTACCTAGAGGTCTCGAAGAACGTACAAATGTGGTGTAAAACAACCTCCTCACTGTAAGATGACGTCACACAAACAAGACCGCGAAACGCAGAGGCCCCAGAGACACAGATGAATATGTAAATGGATATAAAAAGAGGGCATGCGTAATACAGTCCGTGCTCTGCCGGCTGTAGCGAGCTCATGTATGTAATCACCCAAGGAGTCCGACTGACATTCAAAGAGGACAGGTGGTCGGGGCCCTGTCTTCTCTAAAGAGGTTTGGACAGGGCCCGTCATGGAGTCCCGTCGTCACAGTCAGTCAGAGTGCAAGTCTTAAGGATGCGCTCGTACAAGACTGTATATTGGTCAAGTACCAAGCTTAGTGTCCGTCTGGTGACATTAGATCAGGAGAGATCCAATAAGATGGAAATTACTGTGTAACAGTAATATCTCTTTATGAGATTATCGTCAGGATATTCTTTAACTCATTTGGTATTATTTGAACAGTTTCTATGGTGGCATGTTTCGGCTTGTCTGCTTTGAGTGTTGGCACATTTGGGTAGGTGTAAATGTATATTTCGTTGACCCCTGTTGTATGTCGAGTGTTGGAACATCTGTTGTAGGAGTTATTGTATGTTTGGTTGACCCCTGTTGTATGTTATTCTGTCTTATGTTCATTGTTTGTTGCATTCCTGTGTGTGTGTGTTCCGCTGTTGCCAGTGATAGGTAGTCACTGCAGTGATAGGTTGTCGCCATAGCACTTTCTATATAGACAGTACACAGACAGTGCATGTATTTAATATATTTTCATTTTCGTGCGTGAACATTGACGACGGGTGCGGCTAGCCAATAGGGGATGCTTACTCCTCCCGGGCACCTGGTCCCACCTCTAGCTTGCTAGGGGTCCGTCGATGCTCAATATGGTGCTCTATTGTGAGTGCTGTTGAGATTATCGTCAGGATATTCTCTAACTCATGACTATCTTTTCCACATCACAGTAATCTGCCTACTCTAAAAATAATTACAGATAACTGTTCTATTTTCTTAAGAAATGTGCTCTTAATATTGTTTATGAGATACCTTATGTCGTCCATACAACAATGCAAAATGTTGTTCAATAGAACATATTATGTCATACAAATACGAATTAATGAGCTGATGCACAAAGATTCCATCTGTGTCTCCATGGCTTCACATGTATTTATTTGTATGTTAATAAGACCTGAATTGGAATAATTCTCCTCACCAAATAATCAATACCATGTTCAGGATACACATAATTACAAGAAAGAATCCTAGTGCTGTAAGCTATCGCTATTTTAGATATACGATATTCTTTGACTCAAAGTCGTCTCCTTGCGTTTTATAGAGGCATTGCTGATGATACCCTTCTCATTGAAACGATTATTGAATCAAAGAAGTATTACAGAAATCGCCTGATCATATCTAAATTAGCGTTTTTGCAAAAGAAGCAATATTATAACCAAAACATACGTTACTCACCGTGAATTTCATCATACGTTACTTTATGTATCTTTGCAATCCTCCTATAATATCATCTATGAATGCATAAGATTTTCTATATAAGGGTATAATTCCATTCAAAGGAGGACCCCATTCGATGATGTTAACGAAAATTAGACATCAACACAGCCCTTATTTATATGACAGTGTGTTTTTATCGATCCAAGATAATTCCCTCTGAATACAGTGCTTTCTATCGACCAGAATGGATCAAGGAGAGAAAGTAAAGAAATCTGTAGAATCTTTAATTATTGTGTATATATATTTAGATATCACAAAATTACGCAATATACTACTGAAATGAAGATCTTATTAGATCTTGATTCGCCTAAAGCATTCGAGGAAATTATACGAAAACTGTTGAACGGCGTCAGAGGCGATCCCTTCTTTTTGTTTTTCGTGGAATAAAAGAATAAATTGATGATGTTTTTTAATAGCACGATGATTATTAGATTTTATACATACTCCAGACACGATCATTAAAAATATAAGAACAACCAATCCAATTGCCTGAGAACAGAACGTGTCTGGTTCATTGTCATGTTTAGTTGGTTTTGTTTTGCTCTTTTATTCATTATTTGGAATACCCCTATTTCGGCATCGAACATGTTGAAATGCACTCATAGTGCACTAGAATTATTATGATAGAATACATATATATTTCCCGAAGTTAAGTACCCGAAACGTGCATGTATGGTCTATGCTGCAAATTTATCTGGTCTTAAATGATGCTATTGAATTTGAAGACGTTTAACATTTGTACTACTTGGTGAGTGTCACTGCTGGTGGACCAGGAGTCCCCGAGGACATATGTAGCCAAGTTCGATCAACTTCGGTTGTATCTTCTACGCATTTGAAATTTTCTGTTGCAAAAGTTCTTGAAATTTCTAAAACGTGGGTCCTGTAGCAACATATCCCACCCATTCTGTTACGTCTTTCGGTGCATTTTTGGACATAATAATTTCCACACTTTTTGGCCAAATTAGACTGAGGATCACGTACATGTCTGATCCTTATAAACAAGGTAGTAGCACCCATGGGAACTACATGTTGAATGTTAAAGATACAAAGAATATCGACACCTCAATGGTTGTTGTGAATCGCCCTCTTTTTGACGACCTCCTTTCTTTTGGAGCTATATCCGTGCACATTAACGGTTGATGTGTTTATATTTGTTTAAAGTGAGGGGAAACAAGACATTTGTGACACGGTACCAAATTATCTGAAAATTATTCATTAAAACGGTTTAAGTATGAAAATGAAAATGGTTAGCATGTATATCTAATTGTCATGAATGCAAAAGATTGCTAATCAGTCGAAGAAACAGCTGCTTATCATATGATCATTTGGAACCCTCAGGACACATGGAATTTCGAACTACATACAGTTTCAAAAATTATCATGCATTATCTTAATAAATAGAGAAAATTCTACCTACCTTGAGCAGGTTTCAGACATAACTCTCGATTTGAGGATTGGAATGGATTTGCAAAAGCTTCTGCCAGGCCATTGCAAGATGCCATTCAAACTAGAATGCATTCGCAGTTTTAAAAGTATATTTTATAGGCTATCTAAGGTAATCGCAGGCATAGTGAAGTTACTATCTTAAACTATTCTATAAACGTTGTCTAAATGGAGTCATAATCCAGGTCAATATCATGTTTATTTACTTTCTTCAAGATAAAGACCATGAAGTAAACGCACATGGCATTCATAAGGATTTTGAATTGTGCATTTTGAAATACTAAGCAGATCGATCCAAAATGTATATCTTGATATTTCATACGGGGAAAGGAAGGACAATTGGACCAATCCCATGGTTTGGTCTGTTTCTTCAGAAAGTAAATGACGAATGGTAGATGTTGCAATTTTTCGTATTTGGTTTGTTTGAAATATTGTGTCAAAATCTTTAACGGATTGCACCTTTTAACGAATTTTATTGTTTTGTTCATTAAATTCTTCAATTTCTATTGTAAAATTTCAAAGTTTTATACAACATGGTCCCCATGGTACATAATTTCCTCTTTAATGAATAGATTATAATTATTGATATAAAGATACATGTACTATCACCGGGGAGGGTCAATGATCATTCCTGAAAAAAAATGTAAAAGGGTGGATATTTGAATAATATGTATATATATTATATTTCTTTCTTTCGTTTGTTTCTTTCAAAAGCAAAGAATATATATATTATATTTCTTTCTTTCGTTTATTTCTTTCAAAAGCAAAGAAAAAATGATTCCTGAAAAAAAAAATGTAAAAGGGTGGATATTTGAATAATATGTATATATATTATATTTCTTTCTTTCGTTTGTTTCTTTCAAAAGCAAAGAAAAAATGATGATGTGAAATGCTTCATTGGTACTTCTAGGTACCTGGATGATATTCTTACTATCGACAATCCTGTTTTTGAAAAGTATAAAAATGTTATTTATCCACAAGAATTGATTCTAAACAAGGCAAACGTTTCAAACACAGAAACACCATTTTTGGACCTAAATATCAAAATTGTTAACGGAGAGATCCATACAAGTGTGTATGGCAAAAGAGATGATTTTGGATTTAACATAGTAAATTTCCCCTGGCTTGACGGTGATGCTCCTAGGTATCTATATTTCACAGCTCATCCGGTATGCTAGAGCATGTACTGATGTTTTGGATTTTCATAGTAGAAATTTACAAATTACCAAGAAACTTTTAGGACAAGGTTTTCGCTTTCACAAACTAGTAAAGACTTTCTGGAAATTTTACAAAAATTATTGTCAACTTCTTCTGAAATTCGGACCAATACAGGCAACAGAGTATATTACTTTGGGTATTTCACAACCTGCATTTTATGGTGACATTATTAACAAGATAAGAAGGATCAAAGATAGACAACATCACTATCGAAAATGCGTCAGAGTCATCAAACGCCTTTTATACCGTTGATATGATCCTAATGACACCAGACGGACACTAGGCTTGGTACTTGACCAATCCACAGTCTTGTACAAGCGCATTCTTAAAACTTGCACTCTGACTAACTGTGACGACGGTCCTCCATGACATGACGGGCCCTGTCCAAACCTATTTAGAGAAGACACCCTGTCCTCTCTGAATGTCAGTCGGACTCCTCGGGTGATAACATACATGAGCTCGCGGCGGCAGAGCACGGATGGTATTACGTACGCCCTCTTTATATATCCATTTACATATTCATCTGTGTTGCTTGGGCCCCTGCGTTTTGAAGTCTTGTTTGCGTGTGGTCATCTGACAGTGATGAGGTTGTTTTACACCACAATTGTACGTTCTTCGAGACCTCTGGGTAATCGGAAAAGTGGGAGGGTTGTGCGCACGTAATCCAGGATAACCACACCTTCTGCTATTTCCGTGGCAGATGGCCGTCCTAAGTCGGCACCGGTTGCCCATTGGCCTCGTTGGTTTATGTGTAGTCCTTTGTGTTTGATGTTTCTGTGTTGTGCGTTGACGTTCCTTGTCCCTTATGCGTCTCTTTCCGTGCTTGTCTGCTTTGTGGTTTTGCATTGGGTGTTTTGGGGTTTTGCTGTGGGTGCTGCAACCGGGTGTTGTTGGAGATCCCCTCCTATGTTTCACATATTGAAATTCTTGTATAACAGGATCAGAAATGGTGAATAATAAACATCGAATAAATATCCATCATTTATTCGGTCTCAAAGTCGAGAAGATAAGGCAAAATTAGAATTAAAATGAATAAATTTACATGATTCCAACCTTTCAAGATTTTATGATTTTATATTAACTTACGAGTAATTGAAAATTCATTTTACTTTCGAACTGCACTGTAAATAGATAAATTTCAATGGCAGTCAGTTTTTTTTTTTTTTTTTTTTTTTTTTTTTTATTTTAAAAGTAAATCTAAATAAAAAAACATCCAAAAACAAGAGGACGATACTGAAATATATTTGGTTGTATCTGAAAATAACTTCGGCATTTAATGAAGTACTACTTTCTATCCGAAACACGTGTCTGGTGCATTAAAATTGGTTTGACATTTTCTTCAAGAAGGTAAAGAGTTTGATAATGACGGACATAGTAAATTCATCATCTTTGAGACTTAAGGTTCATATGCGCATTTCAACAAACAGGCCGAAATTAAGAGAGGAAATCCAAATAGTGAATACATGAATATATTCTAAACAAACTCAAATTATATGCCAAAGAGTGGACTAAGGACAGAGATTTATCAGCAGGGAGATCAAATTTAGAAACTTTACAGTATACCTAGGTCAACGATGTCATCGGGGACCAACCTAGTGGTTGAAATTATCATATACATAATGTTAAACGTCTTCAAATTCAATAGCATCATTAAAGAACAGATGAATTTTCAGCATGGACCAGACATGCATGTTTTGGGTACTTAACCCTCGTCAGTGATCCACAATCTAAACAATGTAATATGGCCAGAGAGTATGAAAGTTATTATGTTCAAAAATGTACCGAAAGACGTAGCAGAATGGGTGGGATATGATGCTGCATGACCCGCGTTTTCAAGATTTTTTTTCCGAACAGAATGCGTTGAAGAAACGATCAACCGAAGTTGATGGAATTTGGCTTCAAGTGCCCTCGGGTATTCCTGGTCCACCAGCAGTGACACTCACCAAGTGACGTCTTCAAATTCAATATTTATTTAGCATCATTTAAGAACAGATGAATTTTCAGCATGGAGTTATTAGCTTCAATATTTCGCTCGCCTCATACGTTGTTCCTATTTGGTTATTTTCTCGCACACAAATTTTACCGAAAAGGAACAAGGCGTGAGACGGGCGAAATTAGCATCGTATATGTGTTAAGTGATAAACTCCTTAATCCGGTACAATCTTATTTTATTAACTTCACGTGAATGATGATGGTTTATATACCCATCACTCTGAATGCATATATAGAAATTCACTACAAATGACTTTGTTTGATGTACAGAAAAAACACACTTTTAAACAATTCTTATTCGTTCCTGCGGTTGCCTGTGTCTCTGTAACATAAATGTTAATTTAGGATGCTGTCTATATCTGGGTAGAGCTGCAGGTTTTGAAATATCCTTAGTTTTTATTCCTTTTTTATACAAGATATACATGTATGTACAATTTCCTTGAGATTGAGGTCGTAAATTAAGAAAATCGCTATTATAAGATAAAATTACTTACGCTTTAAGAGTTTGGCTATCCTTTGGTCAGGTTTGTAGGGAATAACAATTGGGATGTAGAAAAGAGACATGTGCTAGATAACAGCATGTGCTTGCATGTGTTATCACAGGTAGATGAATACGACTGACCGTTGCTATTGTAACCATCGTATGTTGACTATAATTATTTTGGATATATCTATTAATTCGGCTACAAGTAGGACCTCCATTCCACGGCTTATAAATGTCACTGAACTATTCGAATATCTATCAGTCATTTACAGGATATTTGAAGACAAACAACTTTCCAATATCTAAGTACTTAAGCATAACATTGAAAGCATAGCGCTGTCCTTAGCTGGATTTTTGGTATAACATTTTGAAAGGAGGGATCTCCAACAACACTCGGTTGCAGCACCCACATCAAAACAACAAAACACCCTATGCAAAAATACAGAACATACACTCACAGAACGTTTGGTAACATTTAGGTCATGATAAGATTTTTACTGTCCATACATATGATTGGGATTTCTCTATTTCGGCCTCGAATATTATTGAACATACGTATACATTACTTGTTGAAATACACATACGGTGTACTGATTTTTTTTGCAATAGAATGTATATTTAAATACGAAATTAGGAAGGTTGGAGGCTCAAATAGAGGCATATATTTCATGCGCGGATCTAGACTAGAGGTTGTGGATGGAGCAGCTCCTTTCCTGATATTTGTCAAAAGGCTTTTCCTGAAATCTATTTAAATTTTCTCAATTTGGCCACAATGCATACCGTGTTCAAAACCTCAAAGATCAAATTCCTGAGAGTTGTCCTTCTTAGCATATCACAGAACGGGCACTTCGATATCTTTGGACTTAGTCCAGGCCTGGGATGGTCCACCGTATGATATTGAGAAACGTATTCGCAAATATAAGAATGATAACCATTTTTAACAAATGTCAGGAAAGTCCTGACCACTTCAACTTCCTCAAGATCGGTACAAGGGCTTTCTTAATCTTGTGTTGCTTTTACAAAATTGTAGAGATGTGAGGCGATTCTGCTATGTCCTTCGTTTAGACATCAACTTGTTTGAAAATTGGCTGAAGTTCAAGATTATTTTCAGATTCGTAGTGGTCAAAACCAGTTTATGTGTAGTTGATATCAAAGAGAAGGATTAGGATGCCTAGATGCATAAAACCTCGTCATTGTTCGTACAGACTGTAAAGTGATGTTGGTACAGACTGCCCAAAACATCTGACGAGTGACCAATGTCCACATGCAGCTGAAACAAAATATTGAGGATCACTGACGAGGGTTAGATAACTGAAACGTGCATATGTCTGGCCCATGCTGTAAAGTTATCTGCTCTTAAATGATGCTAGCTAATAAATTTGAAGACGTTTAACATCTAGATTCTGTGTCCAAATAGTCTTTCCCAAAGAACATAAAATGTCATGCTCAGTGCCCAAAGATGCCTATACATGTATGTTAAACGTCTTCAAATTCAATAGCATCATTTAAGATCGGATAGATTTGCAGCATGGACCAGACATGCATGTTTCGGGTACTCAACCCTCGTCAGTGATTCTCAATTTAACAATGAAATGTGGCCAAAGAGAGTAAAAATAATTATGTCACAAATGTACCGACGTAGGAGGATGGGTGGGATCTGATGCTACAGGACCCACGTTTAAGAAATTTGAAGAAATTTGGTAAAAAAAATCGAATGCGTTGAAGAGACAGAAAATCAACCGAAGTTGATAGAATTTGGCTACAAGTGCCCTCGGGGACTCCTGGTCCACCAGCAGTGACACTCATATCAGATTATAGATCCTCACCAGTTGTTCTTAAAACCGATGTACGGATGGTACAAGACAATATAGTTCTAGCCAAGTCTCACATGATTCTAAGATTTTAGTTAGGTTTCAAATTGTTTTACAGGTATTTTGCTGCTTATAAATCAATTGAGATTTTGAAATAAAACTTCTCATATGAAATTAATTGGTAATGTCTTAAGATTTTGAGTTATGTCACAGAACCTGTGCCCATTTTTCATCAGTTACCTTGGTTGGTCTGATAGGGCGATGTATTTGAAGATAATAGTTGACTAACATGCTTTTCTTATCATAAGTAGATAATGTAGCATAGAGTTAGACTTATATATTACATGTTATGACATATTTTGACATTTTATACATCTGTCCTCCCACACTCGCAGACAAGGTCAGAATTCATGCGCCGATCCAGGTATTTTTACTTCTCCAATTCGAGAAGGTGGAGGGAGGTTAAAGACTTTCAGGAAAAAAATATACTGACAAATTTTGTTTAAAAAGCTAGAAAATGGTTTTATGACACATTCGAACGGTTCCTGGCCGTCCTGCCATCCTCCTTGCCCCCTTCCCGAGACCCACACACTGTTTCAGAAGATAATGCAAGACTGATTTTATTTACAAAATTATCATTCAGCCGTCAAAATGTACTAAATTTTATTTGAAAATTGACATTTCTAGTGTATGATTATATGTGTCCTCCCACATTTGCAGACAAGATCGTACATCAAGCGTTCAAAACTTACATTTTATGAACAGTTTTTGTAATTGTCATTGAATGTGTAGAAAGGTTTTATCTAATTCGAACATTCATTTTCGGTTGATTTCTTTATCTATTTTGTTTTGTCAGTAATTTTATCCATTGTGTTAATGGAGATAGAATGAAAGCTGATCCCATAAAGACTCAGTATGAAAACTGATTTTGAAAACGGGCCCTTTCCAATCTTCGCCAGAAAGTTGTTCCAGAGATTTTATCCCTTCCTTTCTTTTATCTGCCATAAATAAGGCTTAAACCATTGTGGATTTCGGTCTTTGGTCAGAGTGAACCTCCATGTCCTGTCCAGACCTTGTAAGAGATGACATGATGGATGCTTGTACAAGATTCAAAGATGGTAACATACAAAATGTTGACGTACTGTTTACCGTATATTCTTTATCCCCTAGAATTAATGATAATTAAAAAAAATGTATCTTGTTGCACGGGATGCACCTTTATTTCATCGCCATTGTCCAAAGCAAGCTAAGATGTTAAAAGTCTTCAAATTCAACCCTCGTCAGTGATCCTCAATCTAAAGAATGTAATATGGCCAAAGAGTGTGATAGTTATTATGTCCAAAAATGTACCGAAAAACGTAGCAGGATGGGTGGGATATGATGCTTCAGGATCAACGCTTTAGAAAGTTCAAGAAATTTTGATAACAGAAATAATTTTCGAATGCGTTGAAGAAACGATCAATCGAAATTTATCGAACTTGGCTACATGTGCCCTCGGGAACTCACTCCTATCGTATTTTGTTAGACTTGTAAAGACCTGTTCGAAAATTTACAGAAAATGCTCCTCCCTTCTTTTTGAATTTGAGACAATTCCTATCTACATACAAATGTACGTGTATACATGATATTGGATTTTCTTCGCCTTTATATTACGGTGTCTTGAGAAGCAAATAAAAGATGATAAGAAAATTTTAATGAAATTCCGAATGACACATACCCTAATGCTTGAATTGTCCAAATATGAATTTGTAAAGGAGCACAAATTTATATCTACAAAACTTTTTACAGAAAGTTTTTAAAATAATACGGAAGTGTTCTAACTCTATACCTTCCCGACGAAAATTTCAAGCCAACGTATTATGCACCAGACACATTTTTCGGATATAAAATCCTATCAGTGATGCTTCCATTTTTTATCTTAGACACAACCAAAATTTATATTAGTAGCGCCCTCTGGTTATATTTTTTGAAATTGTATTAAGAATTGAATTAATGTTTATGATAACGAGGTCTTTGGCATAGAAGTAATTTGTTTATTTTGACAATGAAGGTAACCAAACCATGGAAAATTTACTATGTTGAAGCTAAAAAACATCCTCTTAAGTCATATATCAGAGTCTGAAATTTTCGGTTTAGAAGTTTGATATTAAGATCCGGATCCAGAAATAGTGTTTTCAAGCCATTAGTGATAGCTTTTCTTGTGATTGAATTTGATTTTGTTTAAGATTGACTATCAAAGTTCTACACTAAACAAGAGGAACATAATAAACAGTATACCACCAGTTGTTTAGAATGTATGAAGATGTTCGGGACCATAAGCTCACAGAATTGACTCGATCTGAACAAAGAGGAAAGATCTACTGGAAGTGAACATATCTTCGGTTAATGTGACATTTCTGGAATATAATTCCGTAATAGCGTCTTATCCTTACATGCATTATTTTGAAAATAGTTATCCAAAGAATTCATTAGCTGTTGATGTTATGGTACGCCATTAGCTGGACAGTAACCTTTCCTTGAATACCACTAAACGGTATTTGCATTTCTCAACCCATCGAGTACAATTTATACTGTAGAGCATGTACTTATGTTTGGATTTTCTACAACTTTTCAGGATTTTCGTGCTACAACTTTTCAAAATACTTAAGCCAAGATTTCCCTTTTGTAAACGTATAAAAGTTTTCTGGTACATCAAAAATTAACCAGACAAGAGATTTGGATTTATGTCAGCAATCAAAGATCTACAGCCTATTATTGCTTAGGCAATTTCATATCCTTTCATTGCGATATTTGAATTATATAAGAATTATATAAGAATGAAATTTATCCACAAGAATTAACACTTAACAAGGCAAACGTTACAAATACAGATACACCATTTTTGGACCTTAATATCAAAATTGTAAACGGAAAGTGTATGACAAAAGGATTGATTATGGATTCAACATAGTAAATTTCCCCTGGCTTGACGGTGATGTTCCAAGATTACCGTCATACGGCATTTACATATCACAGCTCATCCGGTATGCTAGAGTTTGCACTGATATTTTGGATTTTCACAGTAGAAATTTACAAATTACCAAAATGCTTTTAGGTCAAGGTTTCCGCTTTCATAAACTAGTTAAGACTTTCTGGAAGTTTTACAAAAATTACAGTCAACTTCTTTTAAAATTCGGATTTATACACGCAACAGAGTACATTACTTTGGGTATTATACAACCTGTCTTTTATGGTGATATGATAAACAAAATTAGAAGGATCAAAGGTAGGCAGCATAACCATCGAAAATGCGTCAGAGTCATCAAACGCCTTTTATACCGTGGATATGATCCTAATGTCACCAGATGGACACTAGGCTTGGTACTTGCCCAATCTTCAGTCTTGTACCAGCGCATCCTTGCACTCTGACTGACTGTGACGACGGGACTCCATGACGGGCCCTGTCCGAACCTCTTTAGAGAAGACAGAGCCCCGACCACCTGTCCTCTCTGAATGTCAGTCGGACTCCTCGGGTGATTACATACATGAGCTCCCTACAGCTGGCAGAGCACGGACTGCATTACGCACGCTCTCTTTTTATATTCATTTACATATTCATCTGTGTTGCTGGGGCCTCTACGTTTTGCGGACTTGTTTGTGTGATGTCATCTTACAGTGAGGATGTTGTTTTACACAACAATTGTACGTTCTTCGAGACCTCTGGGTGATTTGAGAAGTGAGAGGGTTGTGCAGACGTAATCCAGGATAACCACACCATTTGCTACTTGCGTGGCAAATGGCCGTATTAAGTCGGCACCGGTTGCCTATTGGTCTCGTCTGTTTATGTGTAGTCTTTTGTGTTTGATGTTTACATGTCGTGTGTCTCTTTTTCGTCTCATACCCTGCTCGTTTTTTTGTGTTTTTGCATCGGGTGTTTTGGTGTTTTGCTGTTGGTGCTGCAACAGTGTCTTGTTGGAGATCCCCTCCCTTCTTTGACATGGATTCCCATGTATGTCTCACCTTTTGAATTTGTTGCATCTAATTTGACAGCAGGGGTAAATATAATTTTGAAAGTCAGGAATAAATTCATTACTAGTATGTATTATTTATGAATAAATCAAGTATACTTTTGAACAGATGATTCAGCGAATATCAATTTTCGCATAATAGCATCTTTATCTTTAATGGTGCAATTCCTAATAATTGATTTAAAGAGCGTGCATATTCTATATGCTTAACTGTAAACATAAAATTATTTGATTAATTG
Source organism: Pinctada imbricata (assembly GCA_033119305.1). NCBI lineage: Eukaryota > Metazoa > Mollusca > Bivalvia > Pterioida > Pteriidae > Pinctada > Pinctada imbricata. The sequence continues at coordinate 34,773,404 of VSWD01000006.1, read as the reverse complement.
AACTCTGATATTTTCAAGTTTGATTCTTTACAACAAATGACGTAAAAAACAAAAACAAAAGTCCATTCACTATTCTTTTATTTCTTCTCCATTTAGATTTAAAGGAATATAAGATGACATTATACATATACAAATCATAGTTTCACCGTGCTATTTTTAAAAAGAATAGATTTGTTTGATATAGAAAATTTGAAAACTGAGAGAAACAAGTAATAAAATAAAATTGAAGGAATGTTTGTATCTTTCTGAAACACTAATACAGAGAGAGTTGATTTATTCATTTTAACTGTTCATATATCTTTTGTTTTCTTCTATTCTGGTCTCAAGCATTACTGATGAGACATTATTTGTTTAAATGTGCATATGCTTTACTGACACAATTACCAAAGAAAAGGGTTATTTCCAATATCTAACAGTAATACTGTTGGTTTATTACTAATATATCATATTATTTTGATAAAATTTATTCAAAGGATTAATTATATACAGTAACTGGTGTATAAGTACCCCACAATTGTCAATATTGAAATATATGTTCTATTATAAAATTTCAGTGCACCATATGCGCATTTTAACAAGTAATGCCTTATCAGTGATGATTGAAGCCGCTAAAGAGTAAATCCAAATAATATGAAGGTAAGAAGAGCAAGTCTAATTTTGACAAGCTTGACTCTGTTATCTTCAGATCTGATTTATACAGATGATTTTAAAACTTCATGTAATAAAATAATTATTTTACTTTTACCTCGGTAAATACAATGGTTTAGCTCCCATCGAAAAGAATATTGAATATTACCGGTATATTGTCTTCTCCGGGAGATTAACCATAGTATTATAATGGACAAATGAAGGGTTCTGAAAATATAATACGGATAACTACACCTTTACCTTAATTAGATTTTCCATTGGTCTTCATGGTTTATGTGCTGTCGCCAAGGGGATCAAGGCAGGACTCCGACTGACTTTTCCCATTTATAGGAGCGTTTCATACTAAACATCTTTTTTCGTTGTCATTTAATTTTTTTCTCAAAATTCTGCGTCTTCTACAAAAGGTATTAATTTTCTAGATTTGTACCCTTTATAAAAACTTCAAAGAATCAATTCGAATTCAGAATAGGAACGTGTACAAAATATACTTTACCTGGATCTGTAGGCATCCACGAAATTTAAAGGTGGAGATGCTAGCAAAAGCGAGCATAAGTTTTCGAAAGGGTGGGACATTAATATTAATCCTTCATGTGTAGGATATAGTTTAACCAGAAAATTAAACGAATATCCATATTCGCAATGTTATGCAGAGATGTCTAAAGATATTCTATCGGACTGACAAAAGTTTGCAGTACTTTCATCGTCCAGACTTACAAATTTACTGAAATGTCTGTCAACAGTGAAATAGATTTCAACATCGTGCTTATGATTGTGCACATGTAGCCAACACCGATCAATTTCGGTTGGTCGTTTCTTCAAACGCATACGAAAATTTCTTTTTACAAATTTTCTCAAATTTCTGAAACATTCATGGGTCCTGTAGCATCATATCCCAACAATCTTGCTACGTCTTTCGGTATATTTTGAACATAATTTTCACAGATTTTAGCTAGATTTCATTCTTTGGATTGAGGATCACTTACGAGGGTTAAATACCCGAAACGTGCATGTCTGGTCCTTGTTGTAAATTTATCTGCTTTTTCGTAAATGATGCTAATGAATTTGAAGACGTTTAACATTTGCAAATGGTGTCTTTACTTTGAATGTTGGAATTTCTAACCAGTGGTGGAAGGAACATGTGTTCTCTATGTTCTAGACTTTTTACATAGAATTGCAAGTATTTGATTAATTTAAGGCAGTTCTAATACTAAGTTTTTTTTTCAACCTCTTTTTAAATTCTTCACCGTATGGATTAAAAAATTCAAGATTGTATCAATTAGCAAAAATTGTAGCAGTAGAAAACGTCAATTAGACATTTAGATCGATTAATTTCATCTGTCTCTTATAGACGTATCATTGACTGATCGCAGTCAGATTTGGTGAATGTACATGTTTCCTTATCACCTACGCTAACGATCCTCAATGTTGGTTGAGATAAACATATGATAAGACTTTCCTTTGCTATCCCACCATGAAAAGTCAATTTACCCAGTATCTACTGTCTAACTAATCCACTGATGATGTCCAAACAGGCGTTTAATGGTTTTAATTACTCTTCTACGTCTATTGCCATTTTTCAATATTCCGAATTTCCTTTGATGACGGTAACATGTGCAGCCGGATCCGTATCTACTGTTTATAGTCCGGCAATTAGAAAGTCATCTAAATGATAACATTGGCCAAAGTGAGACAAATGTTTAGATGTTTCTCTTTTACATGAAAGAGAATTAAAGAAATTGATGTTTGCTTGATGATTACTGACCACGAAAAGTTTATGATACATTATTTATAACAACTACGATGCGATGAAGTGATGAGAAAAAAATATTTTTCTCTGAATCTTTTCGGATACATTTTTCATTGTTAAAACCTTCTCTTGAAAAAAAAAATCAGCAATAATGATTCTTGTCATGTGTTTTTATTTCATACTGTTCATTAATGTTTGTCTGATTTTGGTTTTCTTCTGTTTTTTATTTGGTTTGTTTTTCGTTGTGTTTATGATTTGTTGTGTTGTGTTTTGTTTTATTCCGTTTTGTTTGATGTTGATTTTGTTTTGTTCTGATTTTGTTCGCTTTGTTTCTTTTATTATTTGTATTTGTATTTTGTTTTTTTGCTTTTGTTTGTTGGTTGTGTTTATTTAATTTTTTAGGGTAGATACTCAAGTTGTGTTACTTTTATTTTCATGCCGATACATATCTAGTTTTCATTCATATGTCATTCGAACGGAATCCAAATTTAAATCTAACTTCCGATGATATAATTTTCCGGAATAATCCGGAACTAATTTTTCTTCTTTTGAAGTCCAATTTCAAGTGGATCAAATTAGGCGCTAGTAACGGTTTACATGACAGATACAAGCCATCCGTCTTTGTCCTTCAGCACCTTGACGTTTGCTACAGATAGATCCAAAGTTTGATGACAGAGGTACTTGTGCAGTCTTTGACAATAGTTGTCTTCCAACCAGTGCGTTCTGTTTATTACCGCTGACTTCAAACAAATTGTTTATTTAATGCATAATGAAAGCTGTTGAAATCAGGATAATACAGTGATATGAGAAGAGATATAGGAATAATGTATGATAAGATAAACGGATTCCTACGTGCACTCCCAAGTGTGTGTAAACTTATGGATTATTTGCTTTTTTATTTGCTTTTACAGATATGTATATTTTTTTAAAATCAATTTTCTGTGTTGTTTCTCTAAAAATATGCTTTCAGTGGATATACTAGTAATCTGCATGCCTCAATAGAATTTTTTAAAATATGCTCTTAAAATATACTTTTGTAAAAATAAAGTTGGTGTGATATGCATATGTACACGTATGTAGATCTTTTTGGTTTTTGGGCATCATTTTTCAAACAAGTGACGTCATCTTAAATTACAAAAATACATTACAAGACTGAAAAATAATGTTTAGGGGAAACTAAATATCGATTATCTAAATTTAGTTTATGTGACGAGAAATAAACTCTTTAGATTTTTTTTAATTCTTGATTGACATTTTCTTTCTTATTTCCTTCCTTTAATCAATTACTCTAATTTTACGAATTTGATTGACATGTGTTCTCCATAATTAGCAATTTATTTTTCAGGAGGTTTAATCCAAATCCTCCTCCTCCATAACTCAATGTGTGAAATTTCGCTCCTTATCGAAATGTCACGGATGGCATGAAGGGACGACAGACTTGTCTCCTCAGGGACGAACGGTCATTAACAAGAAATGGCTGACCAGCATAGTAAAGCATGAACAGTCCTGACACTTGGTCGAATTTTTTTTTTGAAATATGTATTCTTGAATTTATTACGATATGCACAGTCAACAGAAAAACCAAAACGTTCAGAAGCTTTTAAATATATTTCTAATTAATTTCAATTCATGAATAAAATTCATACAGGATAAGTTAAAAAAAAACAATATAAAAAAATGACCACAAAAACCTCACAAGAACAACAACAACAAAAAAAAAAAAAAAAAAAAAAAAAACCAGCATTTTGACAAATTCTTTTAATACCGCTTTATTTTTCTATGAGCTTTCATTTTATGTTAACCTTAAAATTTCTGCTATCAAAATTTCTTGAAATTTCTAAAACGTGGGTCCTGTAGCATCATATTCCACTCATCCTGCTACGTCTTTCGGTACATTTTTGGACATAACTTTTCGGCCATATTACATTGTTTAGATTGAGGATCACTGACGAGGGTTAACGTGCATGTCTGAATCATGCTACTTTATTTGTTCTTAATTTGAAGACGTTTAACATGTAAGTATGTAATAATCTATTCATTTTTAATATATAAAGGTTGTAAAATAATTCATTCCATTAAGAAAATAAAAATAGAAAAAAGGAAAAAAAATTCTCATCTATTGAAAGGACGAACATGCCTTTTTGCTCATTCCGAAGCATGTCAACATAGAAAGGAAGTTTAAAATACAGACGGCGTCGGAATTCTTCATTACAGCTCTGTTAAAGTTTACAGAAAACAAAATGCTTGCCATGACACTATTTATACAGGATAGAAAAATCTGGTGTGAGAATGGCAAAATGATAGCAACTAATTACAAGATTTAAATATTTATTCAACACCACGTGTCTTCAAGTGTGTATTAATGAAACCCATCATCCAATCAGAAAAGCCGGTTAAACGGGAAAGCCGCGAATGAGAAATTCGCAATACCTTTTTAATTAGTGAAAACAATAGCATCTGGCAAAGGTCTATCATTGTTAATTTTCTGATTTATAGCGTATCGTGGATGCTTATTGTCTGACATGTGTTTAGCAAATATAATAATCGAACACGCTGAAAGAATAATACTGGTCACGTGACTGATTGTACAATATTGCATCTCATGACAGACTTTTGGAAAACAATAATAACTGATTTTATTTTCACTAACAGACAGACCAACCACTTACAGACAGACCAACAACAGAAATGTTTCATATTTCATTTGACTGTCTTTGTAGTTCTCTTTGAACGTATTTTGGTGTGGCTGTTTGATGTGTTATACGTTGTCCGTTGTCTTGCTGGGGATCTTTTCCTTATCATTCTATGTAACAATGATAAATAAATCTTGAAAAATCAGAGAAACAAATATGAATGCGATTGCCGATTATATACATGTATTAAAATGATGAGTTATTGGTGTGTTTCAAAAGACCCAATCTGAATTCAGAATCTATTATTTTTATACAGGAATATCTGTATTTGCTAATTATCTATGAATGGGGCAAAGGAATCGTTTGTTCCCACACAATATAAGATGATATACACTACCAAGTCAATATGTTATCAATCTTACCCTACCTATTCACACACATAGCGTAAGATATGACATCCATGGTTAATATCATAATTGCAGTCAGACAACACCAAGGTCAATATGGGTAACAAAGTGAACTTCGCTGGAAAAACCGAGGATGTATGATTTTTGTTAATAAAGAGACAACGGTTACCCTTGTTATGTTTTTTATTATCAAAATTGTCAGTTTGTTATTTTTCTGGATTAATCTCATGTTACTATTTTGGTATTGCCGAATTTGATCCATTCTCCGGTTTTATCTTTTCTGCACGGCTAAAGTGCCGAATAAAGCTATCATGCAGGGGATACTTACTCTCCCCGGTCACATGATCTCATCTCCATTGGGGAGTCAGTTTTGCTACTATACTAACTGTGTTGGTTTGGTGTTAGCTTTTTTTCCTAGTTTGGTAAACACACTGATTAATTTTCGGACTCTTATTTGGGGTTTGTTGTAGATTTGTGTTAAGTTGACCGATTTATCAAACTTAAACCGAATACAACTAATAATGAGACATTTTACCCGCAACCAGGAAAGACACTGCAAGAGTGACTCAAAAGAAAATTGCCACTTACTTTGTTTGACGGTAAACTATTACATTTTCGGTTGTTATTATTACATTTTTGGTTCAGGACGATCATATGGAATATTTTCGACTACGACAAACGTACGATGATTGTCTCACCTTTATCTACGTAGTCAGAATTGCCTAAATGTTCATTAAAATATCCAAGAAGTAAAATCCTTGCACCTGTCCCTCCAAAATTGCCTTGGTGTCATTTTTTCTAAAAAATGTCTTTACAAAATTTAATGTCAAAATTTTGTTCCAATCAAGCTTCATTAAACACTTATTGGTATTATTACCGTCAGTCATGACTGACGGTATACTGTAATCATTCGTGACCTACTTGCACGGAAATAATACCTCTTGGCAATATGATTGGTTGACAATTGCAAAAAATGCAAATATTCGTCTAGGTTATTCAATCCCCGTAGATACGATTCTTTCATAAGGTTGGCTCAAGAGTCTAGCTGACCTAACAATTGGAAGTCATATCGTATCAATGCATTTTCTTCCGAGAGATGCATCGAAAAGTCCTTGTAGTGATACGTCCTAGAAGAATCGCACATCCTCGGAACTTTCCGTCGCTTGAATCGGAATAAGTTTAAAAACGGAAACAATGCATTGTACGGATCCGATTTTTCTTACTAGAATATAAAGTCAGCTAACTGACGGCAAGCTTTTTGTAAAAGCTAATTAATACTTGTAGCTACACTCATTGATATCCGAAACTTATTCTTGCGCTAAATATATATTTTTTCTTAATATCAATAGATAGTCAATAATTATCTCCACAAGTTTCGATATTTTGGAAAAATATCAAACGCCGAATTAAAACTTGACCGGTTTCATTAGTATCATCAGGAAATGAAACCTGTTGAGTTTTAATTTGGCGTTTGTAATTTTCCAATATTTTTTCTTTTATATGTTAAACGTCTTCAAATTCAATAGCATCATTTTAGAACAGATAAATTTGCAGTATGGACCAGACATGTTCGTTTCGGGTACTTAACCCTCGTCATTGATCCTCAATCTAAACAGTATTATGTCCAAAAATGTACCGAAAGACGTAGCGGGATGGGTTGGATATGATGCTAAAGGACCCACGATTTAGAAATTTCAAGAAATTTTGAGAACAGAAATGTTCGAATGCGTTAAGAAACGATCAGCCGAAGTCGATCGAACTTGGATACATGTCATGGCGATAATTTTAGATTTACCAAGGCATGCTGAAAAAAATGACCACATACAGTATAACGAGAATTTTTCATGAGCATAAAATTTAGCGATTTAAGTGAAAATTTAGGTGTCTTTATTTTCGCGAGTACAAATGTACGCGATTTGAAAAGAGGATAAGCGAATGAACCATAGATTTCTTGTCAGTCGTCCTTTGATTTACAATTTAATAACATGTGTCTTATCAAGTTCCGTCAAGGTACAAAGACACTTTAGTAAAGCTTCAGTAAGAAACTAAATCTGCAATTTATGCAAATTCTTAGAGAATTTTTTTTTGTTAATTAGTACTTACTTTCGCGTTTAGAAATTACTCGAATATTAGTATCTCACGAAAATGTTTGCTTGTACGATAATACATATGATTTAGTAAGACTGAAAAATATTTTTATATGTTTGTCAAAGGTAATATAATTCTAAGAGATTTTTTTAAATCTTCAAACATTATTTGTTCATTTAAGTTGGGGACATTTGATGAAGAAGGATACGTTGATATCAAACAATTTCCAGAATTTATGTATACTTGAAATTATAAAATAACGTACTTATAGTCATAGATGTTACATGTGACGTTGTTAATTGGCATAACGGCTTCTCGAAATACTGGATCATCATCTCTATTGGGGCATTAAGATTAAATGAAGCGTGACAAAGATTATCAGACCGTGACAAGTCTAGTGCACGGATTATCTTTTTTGCTGCTAATCCCACGTAGATAGTATCTTGAAGTCGCAATTCGACCCCAACAAGGTCAGAAGCCGACCCAGTGGTAAGCTTTAATAAGATGAAGAAAACAAAACAGATAAAGGGGATTATTATCTACGTAGGAATACGTGTGAAAAAAAATTGACAACATTAAATAAAAAAAAAGAATTGATTTTGCTATACTTGGTTTTAAATTTCATTAGAACGCTTGCAATTCTATAGAGATTTCTTTCTTTTCCTTCTATTCCCTCCTTTTTTTGTTTTGTTTTGTTTTGTTTTGTTTTTTGTAACTCGAATGCAAATTTTAGCGAAAACAGAATTTAATGGCGTATGATCAAGATATTCGAGCAAATTTCATTATTTCATCTAGGAATGATAATCTCTTTCAATTATATGAAAACTCTATGAAAATCGATAATATTTCGCCATTACAAATTTAAAACGTTCTCTAACAATAAGGCTATAATTTAGCGCTGAAAAATGAATCGCGCTAAAAAAACAGAACGAGTTCAGATTAAGAGTTTTCACAATTATATATATAATTTTTTTTTATTGTATGTGTAAAATTGCCATCATCTTTGATCATAAATTGTAGGGAAATGTCTTTCATACTGTTTCTGTAACTTGTGCCCAATCCCATTTCACCTATTGAAATAAAATACATGTTTTAAAGAGTAAGTATTTGGGTTTATTTAAAAATCATTGAATCAAGTCCCATCTGAAAAGACTTACAATGTATCTTATATAAATTCTGAATATGAGTTCTGGCCGTAGAAAAAAAAACTCATATCATTTTGGAATTTTTTTTATTGTTTTATCCGAGTGCTTGACACAGTGTACTCTAGACAATTTTTTGAGAAAATTGATAAAAGATATTGATGAGTAAAACTTTCCTGTTTTATTCTTGAAACATTGAAGTATGGAGAAATAGAGTGAGCTTTTAGTCTCAAGAAAAAAGTAATAAATTTTTTAAGTGCAGAATCTCGGTCAGTGTTAAAATTTGAAGTACCTTACACTCTCTGACTTAGTTTAGTGCTATTAATGGTGGCATTTTAATATAGGAAGCACTTATAAGTTGACACCGCTTATAATTGAAACGGAAGCAGCGACCGCCATTGTGATTAGACCACGTGACTAAGATTTCAATCACTTTATCAAGAATTCGCACCTATCTCTTCACGCATTGCCGCTTAATTAGAAATGAATTCATGCATTCGGGAGTTTTCCCAAAGGGAATTATGTCAGCCCCAGAAAAGTACGAATTTACGAGCTTTTTGTATATTAAGCCGTGGTTGAAATAAAAAAAAGTTTTGGTTTTTCATTTTCGTGCTATACTGAAAAGCTAGAGACCGAAAAAAATATTTTAGATAGGTAGCCATACTAGCCAATAGCACTTCAATGTTTTGCAAATTCTCTACCTATTTGATGTGTCACGTGAATAGACTACTCTGACCAATCGAATGCAATATAAAAAGTTTTTTTTCTAAGTTTTAATGTGGTAATCGTAGAAACTGCAATTTTACATTATTAGAAATAATTCGAAAATGTTTTAATTTTTATCTTTCCGTCGTAAAACTTGTCAAAATTCTCTTAAATATAAGATTCAAATTCTCTCGAATTTCCAAAAAGATAAAGCCTTTCTGATTAATGACATAGATCCGGATTTTTTTTTTATTTATTTATTTTTTTTTTTTGCTTTCCACCGTTGGATCCACAAGGATCCGTCTTATTTCTTACTTAAAGTCAATATTTCTTACATTACAAAAAGCAGATGGCGGGCTGATATCGACCAGGCACGACGAGACACCGTCCGTTATCATGTTAAACTGATTTTTATTGTATTTTGCACAAACCACCCTGTAGGGTGCTAATATGTAATATGCAAGGGGTCGGCTGCATAAACTTTTATGAAACAAGCACCGTTATGAATGTAAGTAATCTGTAAGTCCCCCACAGAACGCTTAGGGATACAGAGGAAGACTTTTGTTTTGTCAGATATCGTATATTTATAATATTGATGATATTTATAAACACATAGTCTATGTCAAAAATTTCATATTTCTTTAATCAGATAATTACTCAAATTTATCAGTGCACATACATATTTCTACTTCCTGACAGCTGCACTTTTACCTTTATTATTACATGTAGGAATAAGGACTTTCATTCCAAAGTTGGAAATAACTGTAAATTCTAATGAGAACAATGAATCAAGTCCTCTTTGTGACATAAAAAAGAAGTTCTTATGGACACAACGTCAAAAGCAAGTCCTAACAACAACAACAACAACAACAACAACAACAAATCAATATACATTCGATTTTCTTTTTCCTGACAACTCGATTTTACGTTCGATAATTACATGCAGGACTAAGGAATTTAATTCCAAATCGTACGAAAACGTTGGAAATAATCTCAAATTCTAATGAGAACAACATCAAGTCCTCTTTGGAACATAAAAAAGAAGTTCTTATTGACATAACACCAACAACGTCCTAAATGAAACATCAGTAAGTCCTCATTGCAACAACAAGTCCATATTACAAGAAGTCTTAGATCTACATGTAAATTGCAAGAAGTCTAAATTGCAACAAGCCTTTTTTTTTTTTAATTGTAACAAGTCCTCATTGCAACAGTATAAACAAGTCCTCAAAGAGAACCAGAGCAACGAATCTGTCTCAAAACAACTAAACACAGAATACAAAAAAGACCAATGATGAACTGGGAATGCATGAGGATAAGTGAAATGAACTGAATTTCTGTGATACTATACGTGTATCCAAATTTTCAACAATAATTTATGGTCAATACTTTGTTTTCACGAGGAAATCAATAGTAAATCGGAAGTCAAATTTTATTATCACGAAACCAACGGACAAACAAGAAGGAGAAGCAATTTGAAATCTCTAAGGAATATATAGAGTGAGCTCAGGTACCTTGAATGAGTAAGCATCATCCACTAGCTAACTTTAACCATTTTAAAATTCAGTAACGTCGCATGAAGAATGACTGACTTTGATGGGATTTACATACGTACATTGACAACATTGCGATAAGACTGACACCCAATAATTAGCTTCTTTAAGTATTTTGTGTGTGCTCCACGAAGTTGGCCGCTTTACATGTTGCCGTTTTGTCGTGTCAATGTGTGTTTTGTTTGAAACAATATCATATAAAGAAATATGATGTAAAAGAAGTAGCTCATCCTGATGGGTTAGGTTATATTCTTCTTTCTGTGCTTCAGATATTTTGGCTGGAGATCATTTCTTTATTTAATTCGGAACCTGTCTTGATAACCTTGATTTTGTTTTCTTCTTTCAGACGAAACATATTTTGCTTTGACGAAGAAGTCACCGTGTTAGTTGTTGTTGTTTTGTGTGTGGTTTTTTTTTTTGTGTACGCATTGTTTTGTTTTATTTTGTTTGAAGAAAAGTAAAATCAACATGGAAAATGAAAGTAAGTTCAAATCTATATTTGACACGAAGATATCAGTGAAATGATACCTTAATTAAAACGTTTCACTGGAAATGCCTACAGCGCTCTACGCTAAAGTACAGTTAGGATTCCGTATCGTATTATATTGATATCATATTAATTTCAAAACTGAAGTGTAATGGTCAATTACACCTCAAATTAGATAGATATCAGAGCAAAGTTATTTTATCTACGAAAAATGTATTAAATTATGTCTTAATCTGCTCTAGCGATGCTTCTTCTTTGCGATGGATTTTGAAGGAGGTCAAAGTTTATCTCGTCTTGTCATGACGTGACACGAGAATGCACGAGATTTATCGCTCGCGGTTTAAATTTGTCGACTTAAGTTTGTTCACTACAATATACTTCTTCTCGCCCTTATTAATTGTTAGTTTCTTATCTACGTCAATCCGTTTTACAAGACCACTAATTTCCTATATCATATATTTTGAGATATACTCATGTAAACAAAATTTCTACCATCACAGGCGCGTTGAGAAAATGTTCTTATTTCCGCGGAAGAAATGGCTGTTCTTTGCCGGTAACAAGGCGCGATCGGCGACGCCATGTCTAGGTAAAATCGAGGACTTGGGAGTAAAAATGTAAAATGACTGGGCGGTCTTGAATTCATTGACTTCTCTTGTATATACGAAAACATATGATTTATACCAAAGAGTAAATTCATACTGTTATTCGTGCATTAAGTGAGCGCTAGAATGTCATTTTTCTCCGAGAGAATTGGCAATTTAGTCACGTGACCAAGTAAATAGGAAGTGGTTGTAAAAACTATAGCGCGTCGTAATTTGTAATTTGACTTCAATAAAGTTGGCAGGTGCGCGTACGGGGAACGTTTAGTTTTTGTGGAGCCACAATGTATACTATTTGTTGTTGAATTAGATTATTTCCCAGTTTTTTCATTGAACCCTATCAAGATGGTTAACCTGTATCTTAGCATTGATTTTACTCGGGATGTTAGGTACTTAAGTCGATAAAAGACAAGATAAAGTACATTGATTTCCCTGGGTTTTCAAACAATAGACACACCTTATTTGAAAATGAAAGATGCAATGCAGAGAACGATATTTTCAGTTCATGTTTACAAAAGAAATCATTCAAAAGCAATCAAACTGGCAAATACTACAAAAAATAACTTTAATTTAAGGATTCATTTTCTCGAATTTAATGTCTAAAAGTTATGTGATTTATATCAGCCACTCCCGTTACGCATGCGTGTGTAGTGGGCGACATGATGTTCCGATTGGGCAGTAATTACGGCATTAATTATCCCAGGTCGATACGGGGGGTCCCCGGCGCCGGGATTCATGCTTCATGAAGGGGTCCACCCAAATACATATTGTGTCTACATTTTAAATGAATGAAGAAGATGGTGAGAATTATTGAACTCGGAGTCAGTTGATGTATCATACAGTTCTATATATAGAAACGACAGAATTCGAATTCTCAATTTCTATTTGAAGTATAGTACATGTAATTCAAGTGTACCATGTAACTCTATTTAAAAAAAGAAGAATTTCTTTAATATAAAAAGGGAAATTGCAAAATAATTATTACTTAGTTTTTTCAAAATACTTTTGAGCCGAAGGCTCATCAGCAACATATATACACAGATACATATAAAGAGAGTGAACAAAATAAAACATTCGATTTTCAGATAATGCACTAGCAATCGTTCGGAATATCCTCTTTGATAATTATATAGAAAATAGATCGTGTTTGGAAATTAAGAAATAAAAGTTCTAGCTCTGGTAATATATTTTTCTAGATGAAGGAAATTGTATAATTAAAATAAAAGAGCAACGAAGATACATAAAATCAGAAGATAATATGCTAGCAAAACAATCTACCTTCTACAGAAAAGAACTCCAAATCTGAGATAAGACCGGTTACAAGACATCTTCTTCAGTAACATATGATGGAATACCGTCCTCATAGTATGTCAATGAGCAACGCGTATTAAGGTATCCGTTGTACAAATAAATATCAAGTGTTTTATATAGTTATAATCATGGCATATTTTTACCTAAATATACCTAATACCATATAAATAATGGTTTCCATCATCAAAGGTCAACATGCCAACCATCACTCAAGCCACGGAAACTATCGAGACACTGCCGAAAATTACCGAGATAATTTTAACACTGTTTAAATGGACGAGACGTCCGCGAGATCTTCATTTGTACATTGGATACGTTAAATGTCATGGCACGGAGTGTAGCACTGTCCAGCACATTTTCTGTCTCTGATTAAGGACTTGTATATTTTTTATATAACTCTACACATTTATCTGTAGCCCCTGATATCGAATTTGATACGATTGGATAAGAATTGAATAGATATCTAAATAAATATATGAAAGTAAATTTCTTCCTCAATCCTGTTACATAATGTAAAATTTAAAATAGATTATGGATAAAAGAAAAAAAGAATTGCATATTGTTTACTATCCCTTTGAATGATTACTCCCTTTGAAGTTTTTGCACGTACATGTACACCAAAACCACAGAATAGGCAAAACATCAAATCTCTACTCAAGAGGAGTGCAGGCACACATATATGTGATAACCAATTACACAATAAAGTGCATTTGAATTGATTACATGCGTTATTTTTGTTCAATATGAAATAAGACTACATGTATAATAATTCTATCAGAAACAGGCAATAAAGCCATTGACGAAGTCCAGATTGAGTAAAATCTTTGACATCTCTCACATGTAAAAGAGGGCAGATGTCCCACACCAGGGACAAACAGAATTTATCAGTGTTTCTGGCTTGCTATCAGTGTACTTAATTCTTGTAAATTGTCGATTTCGTCAAGGTTTATTCAAAACTGGAAATCCTCCAATGCAACAAAAAGTAGCTCGTCTAACTTGTAACTGTCAGGAAGATGGATGATGGAAAGAGCACTTAAAATCATGGAAAACATTTTTCACTCTTGAATTTTATTCGGCTCCATGTCACTGCCAAGAAGAAGGGAGCAAGAGGGTAGTATTCCAATTATTTCATTGAATGGGAGACTTACTTTATCAAAAAATAAGGTAACGAGTTCATGAAATACTTATTGTCATAATCATGGAGTAATCAGACACTTATACATTTGTATCAGCTACATTTATTTTACTCAAAATCCTTTTTATTTTGTAACGCATTGGTTTTAATATCAAAATCCTTTTTATTTTGTAACGCATTGGTTTTAATATCAAAATCCTTTTTATTTTGTAACGCATTGGTTTTAATCTCAAAATCCTTTTTATTTTGTAACGCATTGGTTTTATCTCGATATACTGAGAATCGAAGAGCTGTGCATTTCGGAACTCCTCAGTGACTTGGTAAAATGTATTTCGGAACATTTCTAGTTAATTTCCGCATTTAGGAATTAGTTTCCTCAGTTTAAAATACTATCTGACTTCCTGTTATTGTCTCTCTGTATTGCTAAGCTTCGTTTGAATAATCTATAAATCGGACGAAGCATGTCCATGTAGGGTATATTTTCCAGAAGATTTTCTTTAAAAAAAAAGTCTGCATGCTTTTTGGATACCAAGTGCTTGTTTTTTGGGGGTTTTTTTTGTTGTTGGGGGGGGGGGGGGGGGGTTCGCCTTTACAAATATTTCTAATATTTCTTTTTGTATATATTCAACAAACAATAATGATAATTTAATTTTTTTTTTGCATTTTGGATTTCGCACATGACAATAATTTTCATTTATTCATTGAAATACTAATTGTCAATAGACTAGTGTATACCATTGAAAAAGAAATTTGGTATAAAGCTTTGCACAATTTATTACAAGTAAATTTAAAAAGAAACATATACTTAGCTGTCCACTTTTTCCCCCAAATTCCAATTATATTTGCTTCATGGAATTATCATTCTTAACAATGGGACGATAAACTGATTGATGAAAAATTGAAATATGATATTTGTGCATAATGAACATCTTATTTCACGGAAAATTATTCAAAATATAGGATAAAAAATGCAAAATTTAAGACAAAAATTCAATAATCATAATTTAAGACACAAATTCGATAACCATGATTTAAGACAAAAATTCATTAACAATAATTTAAGACAAAAACTCAATACATAACTACATATATTTAAGACAAAAATTCATTAACAATAATTTAAGACAAAAATTCAATACATAACTATAATTTAAGACAAAAATTCAATTCGTACAAATAATCTAAGATAGAAATTCAGTATGTACAAACATACTTCTGTACTTGGAAAATAAGATATAGTAAAAAAGTTGTATTGAATTTCATATCAACAAATTTCGTTTACTAATTTCAGTAATTACAATTTGTTGTTTTCTTCGTCTCTACCACTCATTTTCTTTAATGTAAGCAGCACGCTGCCATGATATAATTACCATATACTGTATTAAAGATGGATTATTGGATAATTCAATTTATATACCGTCGAGGCAATTTGGAATATCAGTGGCCGCTAGATTGAAATTTATACAAAGAAATTGAAATATGTTTGATCGTATTCCAGCCATTAGATTCAATTGCAATTCGATCATACAATTTTTCTTGCAATAAACAGCACATTCAAAATTATGTAAGAATAATGCATGGCAATATAAATTATATGTGTCATATGCGATACAGAAGTATCTTGGCATGTACCTATTAACCCCATATCACAAAAACGTTTACAGACAGGAAATATTATTTAGACCTTTCCATCTACCATTCGGTAAGGTCCTAATAAGACGTCATTGCATTCAATTACACTCCTACATAATCGCCATTATGGATACTGCGGGAAATAGCTCATACCATCTTTGCTAATTAATAGTAATGGAAAATTGTGTTTACCCATCGTTTAATTATTCGGTAAATTATTAATTCTTCCCAGCTAACGCTGACTTGGCGTCATCCGTGCCGTCTCGGCTACGGGACCCAGTTGGTGTCCACAAAGTTTACGTTTTTGAATTATACTTTTGGTAGGAAATGCGAATTTTAATAACGAAATCTCTGTCAGTATGTAATAACAAAGGAGTCAATGTCTGCATGCGGTCAGTTAAAAACGCTTAGCTGACTACGAAGATCCCATTGCGAGGCTGACAATTTCATGCAAATTAGATTATGTTTTTGTTTACAGTATGGATGTTCTTAACTCTGTAAACTGAAATTTGACCACGAGGGTACTGAACTTTGACAAAAACTTTGAGATTTTGCTAAAGTCTGACGTATAAATCAGAAATAATTAGAGGAGAGAAAATACAATTTAAGCAAACCATAGTGAACATTTTGAATTGATTATTGCAAAACAAATGCTTTTATGTCCTTCTAAACGAGGAGTAAAACAACTTCCAAATCCAAAAGAAATTTATAAAAACGGATATGTTAACTTATCATATAATATATTTATGACTGCAATGAAAAAAAAAACACACACACAAAAGAATAATGGAAATTCTTCCAAAGATGTAATTTACATTGCAGAAAGATTTGATTTGAAATGCAGAAAAATGTTTGCTATTTAGACGTGGCGTCTCTATATTCTGGTAGAAATAGAAAATGTCTCACTTTAGCATCTATTTGTAGACAAGTTTTATTTTCAGATAATAGAATCCTGTCTTAATGTAATCATAGCAACGATATACAATAGGACCTATTCTTCTTTAACTGTTTTTGAATTACACAAGATGCATGCTTGGAATTTATTGCATGACTTGCTATATAGCTATACTGATAATCTGATTCTAAATGGAAAGCGTTGTTAATTGATATTTCGTGAGTCTTTCTGTAAATGCTCATTTCACGAATATCTTTATAAACTGTTCCTTTTTGTTTCTTTTTTTTTTTGCGTTTGATAAATTTGAATTGTTAGGCATCATTTGACCGAACTGAAATTTAGTTACAAACCCCTTTGTCTTTTAACTGTTGTCCTGCTTTTGAAATTTGAAGCTGTATATATATTTGTATATAATTTTTATTAAAGCATTTAATCATACGTTTTGTCCCAATAATTTTAAGATTATTAATAAGTTCCTTTTTGTAGCATATTCTGTTGTCCTGACTCTTCAAATTTTGTATCAGATTGAACAATACTTTTCGTTTATCTTTTTGTATCCTCTATCATTCTCCCTTCAGACAGTAATGTTCAGAATAATTTCCGTATGCCCAATGATTTTGATATCTATTTAGTATTTACCGAGTTTTTTCATGTAACGTAAAATAAAGGAGGGGATCTCGAATAAAACTCGATAGCAACACCCAAACAAAACACCGAAACACCCCTATGCGAAATGCTGAGATTTACTGTCTAGTTTATAATACTGAAGAGTTTTGTATTCAGCAAAGCGCGTCTTAGTATTCCTCTGTGTCGAATTGGAAGAGTTGGCAACGGGTGCACTCCTTTTATGTAATGGCATTCATGTTTCAATTGTGTCTTTAACTTGTTTCCTTGATATTTTATCCTTGTTTCAAGTGTTCTCGTAGACTCTGGTTGTTTCTTGGTGAGTTTGTTTTGTAGCCGTTGTTTGCTACAGTCATGTATGTGTATTTTGTGTGATCACTGCAACGACGTGGTATTAAGATCGTTTCCTTTATTCATCTCCAATTGCATATTCTGTGATTGTTTCTGAAGTGTATATTCGGTTATTGTTTCTCAAATAGAATGTTCGGCGATTGTCTTATTCGGCAACTTGCTCTCAAATGACAATGTTTGTGTCTCAAATTGCATGTTCATTTTCTTTTTGTCAAACTGCAAATATTCGGTAACTTCTTTTCAAACGTCATTATTCTTTATCGTTTCACAATTTGCATTGTCGATGATCTTTTCTGAAATAGCATTTTTGGTTATCGTTTCTTTTAAAATTGCATATTGTGCAGTGTTGTAAAAATAATTAATTGATATTCGGTTATCATTTCATAAACTGTATATTCAATGTTTCCCTAATAGCATATTCAGTCAACATATTTTTTAGTTGTTGTTCAATCTGTATATTTGTTGATCAATATTTTTTCTCAATGTGCATATCTGTGAACTAAAAATCAAATGACAAATTCTGTTATTCGTCCCCGAACTGCACATTCTTAAATGACACATGTCGTGATTGTTTCTTAAACTGCATATTCGGTGTTTGTTTCACAAGTGGCATATTCTTTTATTGTTTCTCAACTTGTTCTTCATTGATTCTGACACCTTGTATTTGTTGTTTCACAAATTAATTGTATTTGATGCTTCATATTGTTTTGAAGTCATAACCTACTTGTGATTGTTTCTCAAACTGCATTTTAATTTAAGAGAAATGCATACATGTATTCTAGTGTTCTGTTATTGTTTCTGAAAAGGGATATGGTCATTATCCATATTTGTCATAATATTGACGGGTGTTGCATGCAAGCAAAAGATGCTGACGCTTTCTTGGCACCTGGTCTCACTCCGAATTTGGCAGGTTTCCATGGAGCTGTTGCGACGGGTGTTGCATGCAATCAGGAGACGCTGACTCTCCCCGGGCACCTGGTCTCACTTCAGAATGTTGTTCATTCCGGGGTTCGCAACCGTTTCGATGGGAATTCTCAAGATTTTGCCTTGCCTTCTCGACTTAGAGACTGAATAACGGTTAGGTACTTCTTTGATGTTTATCTATCCCATATCGGGAGTTGCTTCTTTTCATGTGATGGAGGTTTTTGTTTGTTTGTTTGCTTTGGTTCCTGTTTTATTCTGGTTTTGTATGCCTTCGGTTTATGATTTTCTAAATTATCAATTTTGTGCTGTGTATAGGGATATATAGTCATTATCCATATTTGTCATAATATGTTTTGTGACTTTTTCTGAATCGATGTCTTTTCCCACATGACATTGGTTATTGTTTCTCAAACTGTATATTCTTTCTTTGTTTCTCAAATGGCGTATTCTTTTGTTTGTTTCTCAGACTGCATTTCTGTATTTGTATCTCAAACTGCACATTCTGTATTTGTATCTCAAACTGCACATTCTGTATTTGTATCTCAAACTACACATTCTATATTTGTTTCTCAAACTGCATATTCTGTATTTGTATCTCAAACTGCACATTCTGTATTTGATCCTCAAACTGCACATTCTGTATTTGTTTCTCAAACTGCACATTCCGTATTTGATTTTCAAACTGCACATTCTGTATTTGATTTTCAAACTGCACATTCCGTATTTGTTTCTCAAACTGCACATTCCGTATTTGATTTTCAAACTGCACATTCCGTATTTGATTTTCAAACTGCACATTCTGTATTTGATTTTCAAACTGCACATTCCGTATTTGATCCTCAAACTGCACATTCCGTATTTGATTTTCAAACTGCACATTCCGTATTTGATTCTCAAACTGCACTGATTATTCCTCAAGCTGCCTCAAATTATTCCATTCTGTGATGACGTTTGATATAGCATAAGAGAAAGGAAGGGATCTATAAGAAGACTCGGTTGCAAAATACCCATGTTTGGTGATTTTCGTCCTAAACTTTACTTTCGATTGCTATCTTTCTGAAATATTATTAGTGCTTCTTAACTGCACATTCGCTGTTTGTTTCTTTAAAAAGCATATTCCGTTATTGTTTTTTTTTTATTGTAAGATGATTATTTCTCAATTAGTCATTGATGGGTTTTTTTTTAACTGAGCATTCGATATCCGTTAACTTTTCAAGTGACATATTCGGTTATTGTGTTTGATATTGTCTTTTTGTCAAATTGTCTCAGGTCAGTGAACATTTCTCAAACTATGTAATTTGGTTTCTAGAATTGGTTTTCAATATTCAAATTCTGCATGTGATTGTTTCTGATAGAGGATGTTCGGTGATTTTTTTTCTACTGAGACGTTAGAATTCGATTACTTTTCCCAAATGACATTGGTGATTGTTTTTAAGATAACATAATCTAGTCTTTCTATCTCATTTTTCCTGGATTGATTCTGAAAACAATCTTTCACAACTGGCATAGCATTTTCAAACATTGTACTGACAACTTGGGTTATTTTCGCTGGGGGAAATTTCGCGATAATAACATCAAGACTACACGCTTATTCGCGGTATAAACGTATCTTCCATCGTAAGAATGCAGCAGGTTTATTTTCGCGTGGTGGAAATTTTCGCGAAGTCCATTGATTCGCGAAACAGCGAAAATTACCCCCACGTGAAAGTTTCCACGTTTACAGTATATGAAACTCTAAATTAAGGGGAATCTCCCTGATAACATCCAGACATAATAGCTCTGTCCTTATATACCTGTCTCTTTGGCATACATTTCAGATGATTTTTGGAATCTCGCTCTTAATAGATTCGCTGTATGATACTTGCTTTGTTGAAATGCGAATATGGTGCATTAAATTATTATGATAGAACATACATAAGTATTTCAATATTGATTATTTCAACCACTAGGTTCGTATCTTTTCTGGTGGACTGTTGGTCCCCTGAGGATATCGTTCGCCCGGTTACACTGTGCTTCTGCACTGACTTGAAATATATATTACATACTTTTAGGAAAATTTCCCGTACAAAATTCGATCATTTTTTTCTAAAAGTAAGCGCTCCCTGATGGCATAGTTCTGTCCCTAGCTGGATATTTGATATACGTTTTAGGTCACATCTAGAATTTCGCTCTCCATATATTCACTATTTGGATTTCCTCTCTTTCGGCCTCAAGAATCCCTGATGAAACATAGTTTTTTTTAAATGCGAATATGGTGCATCAAAGTACATGTATTACGATATGGAACATAATTTATTTCAATATTGATAAATAATCGGCATATTTTGTTACTGTTACTAGAACAGCATATTCTGTGACCGTTCTCAAAATACATATCGAGATATAAACAAAGTTTATTCTAACGTCGAGCTCAGGGACTGCTTTTATATTGCATACTCTATCCTGTTTTTTTATTGCTTAGTTCCTTCTTTTCCATTTCCATGTTACTAGTATGATTGCCCTTATTTCGAGGAATTTTGAACGAATTGATGATGAGGATGAGGAGAAGGAATACGAGGAGGAGGAGGAGGAGGAGGAGGTGATTGTCTTTCGATTTCGACAACTGTGGCAACTTCCAAGTTCTGTTAATTTGCCTGCTACCTCCCAAATATTCTCTTGCATTTCTAAGTCTGCAAGGGGTTTTACCTCGTGATAATAGAATTAATTGTATGGTTGCTTGGAATATGCCCTCTCTGTTCTTTTATTTCACACAGATGAGCTATGTACCTATATCCCAAATCAAATTTGACACTATTATTGCCGGTAAAGGGCGACATTAAACTGGGCGGCCATTTCGAGCAATCATCCAGAAATAAAGACGTGTGTAATTTGTTTACTGTACATGAAACTAGATAAGACATTGAAATTATGCGTAGCTTGCAGCATGATTGACTGCCATTATGCATCGGTTTAGTCATTGTGGTAGCATTAAATATCTGCAAGATATATGTGGAAATGCCAGGAATTTGCCGCGGATAGAATTTCAGGACGGCCCATGACGACGTAATCAATAAAACAAGGTGTTGACGCCGCTTTTTTGTCCCCATAAATAAAACATTTTGTTAGACAGAGGGAAATAGTTAATCATAAACATCATACATCTGTTAAAGTTGTATTTTTAAAATGTGATAATGACAGAAGAAACATGACTGGTCTTTTAATCCATGTGTTCTTTTTCAGATTTCACCTAATGCAAGTCATCTTTGAGACAGAGCTGTTTGTATTCCATTTCAAATAATTCAATGTATTGTGACGTTCAAGTAATTTACGTTAATTCGAAATTAAAGAGTCTTTTGAAAAAGAGTATTTTTGAAGACGTCGAAGAAAAAAGCCCATGCATCAAGCAGACTCTCAAACAAGATATAGTGGGAAAAATGTCTTATTAATACCAGAGTGACAAGGATTTACATGAAATATTATTATTGCCGTCAATGAGCGGCTTTACGTCGGGCGCTCTCCGTCTTCATTACCAGAATCCTTGCCTTAATAAACCCCCCGCTGCCACCGAGGAGAGGCATCGGGGAGCGCGGAGTGGGCTGAGCGGTAATCAGTTACCGCGGAGGAATCTCCGCCTAGATGTAATGCGGCAATCTGAGGTTAAAGACGCATCATTATTTTATATCTCTATGATTAATAGAGTGTGTGTATGTATGCATAACTGTTTATATGAATGTATTAGTACATGATATGTCGCAAGAGTTTGCAATATTTGTAAAATACATACGAAGATTAAATACATGTATGCAATGTAGTAATACTGATTTATAGACATTGCAATGAAAACCGTCATTATAATGATGAATTAAAAGTATATGTGTAATCAAAATAAATAAATAAATAAATAAATAAATAAATAAATAAATAAATAAATAAATAAATAAATAAATAAATAAATAAATAAATAAATAAATAAATAAATAAATAAACAACAAAACAGTTGGTGGTCACAGTGTCGTGTTACATATTTGCACAAAGAACATTTCAGAATTATATTAATCTTACAAACTTCTTTGCATACATTCTATTTTAAAGAGAGATATTTTCGATAAGAGCATGATTTCGATATTATACCTTCTTCTTGTCGTGAAGTAAACTGAACGATCGTTGATATTCATTTCAATATTAATTCTTTATTTCAGTCTCCATTATATCACAAAATTTCCATGAGAAGAGTCATTATTCTAAGGAAAGTATCAAAGAGGTATCGAAAGTCACCAGTGGAAAATAAAAAGGCAAAGACCTTCGAACGTCTTCCTGTAGCAGCATGCCATGACTTCCTGGCAGTTTTGTGGCACAATCCCGCTGGTGTAATCACAGCGCTCCATGATATTTATTAGTGAATAGTTACTATTGAGTGGAAGATTTTTAAGAGTAGAACCAAAAAATGAATTTTTACATTTATTTCGCTCCTTCTCGCTTCACAAACGTCAATTGTGTCAGCTCTCAATTCCTTATCAAAATTTACTTAGGCGCCAACGTGCTGAGAGGTTAAAATTAAGGCCAGTTTACAATATTAAGTCAGGCCAAAAATTGTCTTAATGGATCTGGGACTTCTAGTACGCGTTGAATAAAGGAAATTGTTGTTTTTAATACCCAAACATTTTATCGGACAATGCTCTTTTAGACAGACACAACTCTTCGGCAGAAGAACAAGGTCGTTGTGTGAAGAGTAAGCTATAAGAACAAGGTCGTTATGTGAAGAGTAAGCTAGATGAGTTCTGTGAAGCTAAGAATACTTTTTCAGACAGGTTCTTTGACAGGGAGAGTCTTACAAGTATTTCAATAAATTCTTTATTAGTATTTTACAAAGCAAAATGGTTGAAAAGCCTTTTCACAGCAAATATAGATTGGGTCTTTACAAGCCGACAAATTTTCTCGTTGACATTATTGCTTGACATAAAAACACGACATACCAAAGACATATAAAGCAATCAAAATAAAAACTTTGTCCGTCAAAAAGAAAATAAAAATTCGAACAAAAATTTAATGCTGAAATTAACAAAAGCAATTAAAGACGAGAAGGGTATGTTCTTTTGCCAACTTTGGTGTGGCTGTTTTGGCACGTCAGTCGACACAAAAAATCCGCTGCATATAGTATTTTGCTCCTTAGTATGTCAAAGTACATATACATGCAAGTATAGTACGTCATTGAAAAACTAGCTGAATCCAAATCACGGGAGCCCACTTTGCAAACCACGTACAACATGCACATGGAAACCTCTGCTTCCTTTCCAGTAACTAAGGTTACGAAAAGCTAGTCCCATTTGATAAAGTGCAATTAACGTATTTTAATTATGTAACATCTTGTAATTTATCACCCGTTCCGCAAAATGGAACGACCAACCGACAGTTATACTGCCTACATGTTTAACCTAATAAAAAAAAAAAGCAGACCATGGAGCCTGAAGTATATACAATGGCTTGTATGGTGTTGAATTCGTCTCTCTTCCTATGTTGAATTTGAAATTATTTCGATGTATATATAACAAGTTATTAAAGTCACGAAACACGTAAGTCCATGTCAATAGTGCTTGGAAGGGAAAGTCCATGAAATCTCCCTTTCATGTAAAGAAGAAGAGGGGATCGGTACGGTCCTGTTGCAACTTTCAGACAGGAACGCTTATTGTGCAGCAAATATGTTCATATTTTTTAAACCAGTACCTTCATTGTATTGTTCTGTTTCGTATAACATACAAAAAATCGAATGTTTTTCTGTATAATTCATTTATATTTCCATTCATGATTTAAATTTCGAAACTTATTATACATTTCTTCGAATCAGAACAAAGTTTTCAACGTACAGCAAATACTTTGAAAGAAGTGCGCAAAATTCAGACAACTTTTTGAGACAACAAAATTGAGACAACTAGTTATCTTTATAGTCAGAATCATGAAATACCAAAGGAAATCCGTCTCTGCAAAAATTAAGAAGGAAAAATTTATCAAACATGACATTGCTACAATGACCACGTGCAGTGAAACACGCATGCAAAACAAAAGCATCATATTGTGTAGCCAGAAGCAAATGTAAAGCTGCTAGAAGCAAATTGAAATGTGCATATACCATATATCATGTTCTTGAATTAATTTCAATTTCAAAATGAATGACCAAAACATTTATACAAAACCATTAACTGACGCTAAACTCTGCTCTTGCTACCCCACATAGAATGTTGTTTCATTTGTGTATCTTCGACTTTGGTTGTACTGTATTGTACATGTGTTTAGTATTTTTTGATACATTATTGATATCAAACTCTGTCATTGCTGCCTCACACTTCGTTTTGTGTCTCTTCGACTTTGGTTGTATAAATTTGCCTCTTGTATATTACTTGTGGCGTTTGACGGAAGACTCTGTATTTGCTTCCCCGCGTTGCACTTTCTTTTATTTGTGTTTCTCCGACATAGGTTGTGTATTTGATTTTTCTGTAAGTATATTGTGTTTGGTGCAGTCGCCAAACTCTGGTTTTCGTTCTGTTTGGTTGTATGGTTGTATTTGCCATTTGTGTATATTGTACATGTATATTTAGTGTTTTTGATACATCATTGACGACAAACTCTGCTCTTCCTGCCCCTCAGTGTACTTGCTTTTATTTGCCTTTTCTGTATATGTATGTGATGTAACTTGTTTGGTATTTTTCATGCTGAAGTGGTGGAATTCTGTATTGGGATCTCTTGGTCACTCGTACTATATTCATGGTTTTTTTTCCTTTTTCAGCAGCGAAATTTATGTGATCAATTTCAAGAGGAAGTCAGGTCCCTTAGGATATCAAATGCAAAATTGTTTTCTTCCATTAAGGTTGGATATGCCATCTTTAGAAGTACATCATTGGCTGACACACATGGAATATAAGGGTTAATATCTTATATATATGGGTGAAAAAACATTATAAGGATCATAATAAACAGCTTATATTCCTTCTTGTCGTCTCTAATCTACATCCTCGTCCGATACAAATGCCATATGTGTACTAATTCAATAAATCCGAAGCGGCCCTCTGCCTATTACCAAATTTATCGTCGAGAATGGGGAATTAGATTGTTTTCCACCGATCAAATTATATGGATGCGCTATTCCGTCAAACCACTTGGCATCCACGGAGATATTGATCCGTTATTGGTTTCCTCCTTTAGATACCAGCCAATTGACATCTTGATCTTCAGCGGCGGAGATCCAATTGTTACCGACTCCATAATTAACGCACTACAATATTTCTTTGACAAATAATTTGTCGTCTGTGCTTGTTTGACAACAACGAGTGTTTGATTTTACAAAATTGTGACACATTTTATTAGTTGTCTCTTCATTTCCCCAAAGGGAAATATATAATAACAATGACATGGATGGTAAAAGTTAATGCTCCCAAATTTGGCACAGATAATTTGTGAGTGAAGATCTATAATTATTTTCTCTGAAAAGAAATGGACAAAATGCAGCAGAAACAAAAAAGAATAGAAAAAGACAGAACAGGAAACGTTAACATTAAAAGAAAATAAATAATTGAAAAAATAAATGACTTCATTTAGAAAAAAAGACTGCCAATGATAGACGCAGACATGATATGGCGACAGAGAAACAACTGATGTAAATAAGAAACTAGAATAAATAAATCATAAATATAAGTTATGACAATCGAACACGTGTCTCTTGTTAAGGGATGTGCCACACACATCCAACACCCTGGTCGACATTCATTTGTCGATCTTTCTTCTTTCCGCTTACACTTTGCACATGGGAAAATTCAATCATATGTAGGTAGGGAAAATAAATTATAAAGAATCAATCAAACAAATGAAAAGGAAAAATAAAATAACACACTGATAAGAAATATACAATTGGATATGTGCAAGTGTTTAGCGCGGGTGTACTTTACTCAATATTTGGAAAAACACTGGCAATTTACAGCACCGGAAGTTTCTGCCTTGTAATTCCTCACCGTTTATATTTTTCCCATAATTTTATGAGCTTTCTCTTTCCGTTTGTGATCATACTCAACGCATCCTCATTCACGCTTCTCAAATTTTGGCATTTTAATGTCTGTTCGACCCGCTCACTGGAATTAAGAAAATGGATCTTTCTGATATATAAATAAGTGTAAATAATTTACACTGATTCGAATCCATTTCCATCTTTATCACGGTAACTTTCCCTTTGTATTTCCGTTCTCTAGGATTTTAGTTCCGACGCCCAAACGTGTTGCGGCCACCCTGTCCTGCCTTTGGATTTTTTATCACAAATCTGCGTTGGTGACTGTTCGTTGCCACTTGAATGGGAATTTTCTTGCTGCACCTACAGGGAGAAGACGATAATACAATGCTAATTAGATTTACTAGATAACCATGATTCCGCCGACTAAAAGTTGTGAACCTATAAGTAGAGAATGAAAAATATGATACAAATGCAAATCAAAAAAAAAATTTATGCACATTGTCGATTTTGCGCTTGATAAAGACCAAGAGGCCGAAATTCTATATACTTGAGTGCTTGTGTGTTTTTATTTATGATAGAATGATAATTAGATTTACTAGTTTTAAAATAATTATGAATCTACTGTCTACAAGCTGTGTACCTTTCCCAGTCAGCAAGTTATCTAGGGCAAGACGATCGGACTTTTTTATCGCTAAGAAAAACATTTATCTTTGGTGTCATAGATTGTTTACTACACAAGACTTGCTTAGTTCGGGTCCAGAGTGTTCTAAGTTCAAACAGTATGGGTGATCTTGATTAACCTTTGACCTCAACTGTCAGCCATTATCTGAGTCTGCCATTTTATATATTGTAATTAGAGTAAAAAATGTTGCAGCCCTAAGATAGCAGTAAGACAGACTCACGTCCGGATTTTTTTCGAACACGCATTCTCATTTCATGAATAAAACCCAATAAATATCGTTACAATTAGAAACAATAGCGTACTACTATAGACCACATTTTCCGGAACAGGTGTGTCGGAACTAAATGCCGGAGCCATAAATTTTAATTTGGAGGGCTGTATTAAATGTTCCGGAAACCAAAGAGGTAATCTCCGCTGGCAACCTTTGTAAAGAAATGATGGGTCAAAGAATTTTAATACATTCATCATAATACTACGTAACACGTATCAAAATGAATTCAACTGATGCATGTTTACTCTGCCATCCGCCGTGAAGAAAAGTAGCTTAATTGTTTGTAAGCAAATCAAGGCCTTGAAAAATATGAAAGAAAGGTAGATGGAAAGAGAAACTAACGCTCCCTTTTCGTAAATGCTTTTGTTTTTACGAATAGTAAAAGAAAATCGATGAATAGATCAAAGTGGGATTTTGATGTTTTGACAATTTGTTTTAAAGGAAATGGAAGAAGTTTTCAGAAGGACCATCCTGCATTGGACACAGCGGAACACACCCATAGGATGCGACAAACAATGGACGTCAGACAAAACAACTTTAACTAACAACAGGGGACAATACGATACACACAAAAAGGGAGGGGGGCTTAAATAGGCTTCGCCTGTTGTCGAATCCTTTTCAAATCCTTTGAATAAAATATTGTTTCAACTAAGATGCACACAAAAATACTCATGGTCAAACTAACAATCAAAGCTGATACACAAAAACATGAAACACGAATCATAAATAGAGGAAGAAGACTGTGCACCCCATGGCGACTTTGGATGGTCATCCACTATAGTAGTTCGGTTTGTTCAAACGTTGAATTACAATAAAATCAACTTTTTCGTCCTAACGAACCAGGTGGTCCCGAATTTTTTGCAACCATCCGACAAGCTGACGCCAAAAGTCGGAAGAGTTGCATCAAGACTTTCTCAACATTTTAATTACGCGTACTTCATCATAACTGCGGTAAGTACATATTTATGTATCAGCAATATAACAAAGTTAGATACAAAGAAATTATTATTCACTGCGTAGTAAAGCAAATAGCTTAGGCAATCAAATGTACAAAAACTCAACTAAAGCATTTAGCTATCAATCATGTTTGCCGTAATAAAAGACATAATGCTTGAGACAATGAATTTTACGCACAGCATATCGCGATAGTATCTGGCGAGACACGATATCGCGGAGTGACACGGCAGGGGTGATGCGGTTCTACACAGCTCTCACGTGGAGACCTGATAACTACCGTATCGGATATCATTCCGCCGAGTCCTCCCTTCTCAGCGATTCTTATCTTAATGATAGTATCAAAGTGCAATTTTGTAATATTGAAAAAAAAGGTTTTAAAAAATTCGACTAGGCCGGCCTAATGAAGAAAATAGAAGAAAAATGAGTATACAAGTTTCATTATCCAAAATCTAAAACTCGACAATTCAAAATAACCCCCCCCCCAAAAAAGATAGAAAACAGAAAAAAAAGAAAGAAAATCTTTGCATGTGAAGAAACGAATAAAATGAGCGAAAAATAGTACACTCGGCCTTTCATCCCATCGCCTGTGTGCATATTGATCATTAACGTTAATATCACTTTTGGGATCTCACAAACACAATTAATATTACTATATTTCCCTATAAAACATGGAATGAAGAATGAGAATTGATAATTGAAACTGAAGTCATTTGAGTAATGAAATTTTCGAGATCGTGTGCCAATTAATGGAACGACGAGCATCGTTTTCAAGGGGATTGATGGAACGTACGCCGTACATGCACGCGTTATAGTGTTATCTACCCTTTTGCTCACCTCGTTTAGTTTCAATTGTAAATAAATTTCAAAAAAATTAAACTAACAATGATTTGTTTTGATTTCAGATATAGTCAGAAGGGTAATAGTGTCTAGTTTTTATTTATATTTTTTTCATAATTCTGTCGACCATTTTCTTGAATTTTAAAAACTGTTCACTGAAAAACTGCTTGTATTCTCTTTTACAAATGTTGCATTAATGTTAACTCATAAGCATCACCAACACCTTAACAACACATTTTGTATATTCTTCTCGTATTTGACTAAAAAATAACTGTCTATTGATCTTTGTTACAATAAAATATTTTGATCAGCTACAAAAGGATGAATTTGATAGAAAGAAAGAATGATATTGCTCGGGTTCGACATTTAGATATAAATAAAGCAAAAGTGTCCGAGTGAAACGGACGTGACGTAAAATTGAAAACCGAAAATCTGCAGGTGCTCGCTAGAAAAAGACTATCATGTATTGCCTTATCTTTAACCTTGGGTGCAAGTCTTGCATCGAGGTGCCCCCGGAAATGTTAGGTATACCAAAAAGTAAATATAAAATTCCATGTTCTATTCCACGCATTCATAAAGATAAAAACGCCGTGATGCCAAAAAAAAAAAAAAAAAAAAAACGCCATTGTTACTAGCAAAATAAGCAAAGTGACGTAACAATAGGAAGGACGTTGAAAAATAAAGCATGTTCTTACGTACAAAAACAAAAACAAAGGGAGGAAAATTAAATGCATTTTACGCCTGTTTTAGTTCGCACGTGCAATGCATGGCAGTGGATGGTAGAAAATATTGCAATGAATAAAAAGTCATACTGAATTTTGAAGTGAAGTTTTATAAAAAGAATCTTGACCCTATATTTGTAGCTATTCAGTGCAGTATCATGGAGTTTATATTTAAATTCAGCGAGCAAAAAAATATATTTTTTTGAAATTTTTGGTATTCCAAAACGTTCTAATTTTTGTTAGTAACGAGATAAATAAAAATCATGAGGAATTACGTAAATAAACTGCACCGAGGAGCTTATATGTTGGTCGTTAGGGGATGAATGCATATAAGACGGATGGTGGAGCCCTTCCATGTTTAATAAACCTCAATATACAAATGTATGGATAAACATTAATTTCAGAGGGCATGTACCACTATTCTAAACCTTCAGTTTGTCTCTCTGTGGTAGTCGCGTCAAGGTTTTGTAGAAGAATGTATAATTTTATATGACGAATAAAGTCACCTAACTGTAAGCAAGAGATAAAGACTAAAGTTATCACAAATCAATCATTCATTTTCAAAAGATATTGAAAATATAATATTACTAGTATTCGAAACTAAAACGGGTTGCAGTTTCCGGGTTATTAGATACACTGCGATCGTGAGGCAGCAAGTGTAAGACTTCATTCATAAAGCCAATCCATATATATCTCTTATCTATCTGCTTCGTGTTTGTATGTGTATTTTATGTAAACATTAGATACATTCGTAGATTATATCAATCTCAAGTCGTACCTCTCAATTTTTATGTAATAAGAGGGAGTATTTACCATTAATTCATAATCAGAATTCAGATATCAGACATTTCGGCCGTCGTAGAATGGATATTTCAGACATAATAAATTTTTTAGACGCTTTCAAAAACTGATGTTTCTATACTTATAAAAATTTAAGATTTTCTTTTTGGTCGTCGCTCGTGAAAAGTACATTAGAATATTCCTAGAAAAATATTTTAAGAAATTGTAATATTTGTTTTCCTCTTCACGATTATTTCTAAATATTCATACACAATTATGTCATTCATGTTGGAGAATTAAGGGCGTAGTTTTTTGGGTCAAAATGTAATAACGTCATGAATTTGCCCTAATTTTCTTTTTTGAATCACGATTGAGTTTTAGGGGAATATAAGATGCTAATTACAGACGGCGTTTTGCTCAAAAACTCGAAAGCTTCCAAAAGGCAAGTATGCTATATGATAACAAGCACACAGTTATTGTTTTGAGATTATAAGTCAGGAATTATATTATATATAAAGAAGCATACAGATCTACAAATGTAGAAACCAAACTGAAAGCCAAACCTTTGTTTCTGGGTTTGAAAAAGGAAGTTTATTGTGCCCCCCCCCCTCTATTCATGTAAATTCGGCTGAACAGCATTCTGTAGTTCGATGCATGAAGACAATCATGAATGCTGTCTACCATTCATTGTTACTTCTTTTCTCTGACAGCGCTACTTCAAAGATAAGAATTCAAATATAGAACTCTAATCTCTGTTATAAAGATAAAATTCAGAATTGTAATGTTAGCTTCATAATAGCAGTGTACCCTTGCATGATTCTTAGGTAAACGAGAAAATGGAGTTCCAAACAAAGTGTGGCCAGAGAGCTTATTCAATGACAATGTTTAGCCAAAATTAAGCACCAAAAAATCATATTTCAGATTAGTAATCCATTGGAGTTGCACTTTTTTGTAACTTTAATCTAGAGAAGGTAATGTGATTTATTTTATTTTATTTTTTAGATATTGTAAGAACTGGCCACATTTTATTTTTCTATAATGCATCTTTTTTTTTCAAAAATAAAATCGCGAACAGTACAGACATTCTATCCGTTACTGTTTACGACAAAGGGTTGCTCTTTTATTGAGTTGACTCTCCTGACAGATGGGAGAGAGCGTAAAAGTTCGTGATAAGCTTCTGCACTTAATACCATCAATGAACAATAAAACTCCAAAAAGCATGTTACCGGACAATGCCTTGTAATACACTGTAATTAATTAACGTATCGTTTTCTTGGAAACGATAATCGGCGGGCACGACCGAAGCTATATCAAAAAGATAATATCAATTAGCCCAATTTGATTGATGCTGCGGCATTTCCAAGGGAATTCCGATCGCTGTGATGTCATCTTCACCAATCCTGGCTTCGTGACATAATTGTATTAGGCTAAAGTAGCCGGGAGGATTAATTTCATACGCGCAATGATACTATCAACTGATTATGAGTAATGTGTCCCTATCGACGCACGTAGAGTGCATACAAAAGTAGTTTGTGCAGTCAACCCGTCCATTCCCGCTTTTTTTTCTCATTCAGAAACTTTCTACGGAACTGTCACTCATTGCCAACTTGACAAAGATATAAACAAAATGTTTATTTTTTCCAAACAAACCACTGATCAAAGTCTCTGAGTGATTGTGATATCTGTCCGGGAACCATAGGTGGCGCTGAGGGTAAAGGTCTTCCGACGCCATTTGTTTATACAAATCCCGTGTACGAGATTATCAGCGAGATTTGAGCTCGTTGAAGACTACGCCGGCATAGAAGAACTGCGCCGTATCCCATAGCGCTGTCTTATCACAAAATGATGATACCGTAATTGATAGGGAATATTATCTAATTATCTCAAGTGTTTCTCAGCCATGCAAAGTTAAAAACGAAGAGGAATATTATTCTATAGTCAATAAAGACACCTCACGACGTGTATTAATTTGTTTTTCATAAGTTTTCAAGAGGGATTTAATTCCCAGTGCTTATAGATGAAATCTATACATACTAGAATTGTAAATACAACGATTGCCCTCTTTGTGAGGCCAATATCGATTCCATACGTCTTTGTATTATGATGAATTGCAAGAAATTTGGCATAACCATGAAGAAAGGTCAGAGATCACTCGGTATAACTTTGCACTTTTCCTTGTTTTCGAAGATAATGATGCAATTGTATGCAGTACCGTGCATCTTGAGCTAAGAATAACCCATTTTAAGGTCAAGCTCTACTTTCAGGTCGTTAGAACCAAAGTAGAAACGTAAAAAAGTGGTAATGAAATGAAAAATCCATTTTGGATTCAATAAAAAGAAGTAATTCCGAGATTGCGTATACATTTGAATAGGAAGAGACAGTTATTTCTTCTGACAAGCAAAATAAATGCGAATCATTTAAGACTAAAAGCTTCCTCTTTAGTTATGTATTCTTAAAATGAGACTTTGATATATGACTTGACTTCGGGCTTTGGCTCCAAGTTGTAGTGAATCCCTGGTGCCATGATCGGACTCGACAGTTCCTGATGAACGCACGTCTCTTTTACATTCAACTACATTATGGGCGCTAAATTGGTTTCAAATGTTTGAAGATAAAGTTAGAAGTTGGTACTAGTTTACTCAATTAGACGGAGCTTTCAAAATGAAGAAGTGATGAGACAAACGTCATCGCTATGAGTAATGATCATATGTCAAATTTTAAGAGAGAGAGAGAGAGAGAGAGAGAGAGAGAGAGAGAGAGAGAGAGAGAGACCCGTTTACACTATCAAAGTTTTTCTTGTACAAAAATTTGGTCAAGTTTTTGACGCTAACTTTGATTGTGTGTAAACGATCTAAGAAAACTTTGATCAAAGCGGATGGACTTTGACGGAATAGAACTCCATCCTATTTACTTGAAACTTTGACGGACTTTGACGGAAATCGACTAGAGTAGAGATTCAAAATTACACCAGAAGTATTTAAAGTATTGATGAAAGAAATGGAGGCAATTTAGAACGTTGAAAGTAATGAATATAGCAACAAAGACAAAAGACGCGATGCAGTGAATTCCATCTATGTTTTTTTTTATAAATCCTTGAACTCGTGCTTAATTGATCCATATTACGAAATAAGTCCTATGAAAAACCACTAACATAAACTATAAAGTTTTCATGAGAAATATTCACAATATTTACATGAACCATCTATATGTTGGTGCATATTTACCACGTTTCATGTACAAGTCGCTCAAAGAACTTTCATGATTTTGAAAGAGATGGTCTGTGGCATTGTTCATAATATTTAACCATTTCATTTTGTTTCAGTCATTAAAATAATAAAACTCCCTGAATACATGAAGAAAGGGAAGCAATGAAAAGAAATATACATGTATCTATGTGCTACTTTAGAATTGTGATTCAATATATGTTGCAAGTTGAACAACGAAAGGGCATGCATGTAGAATGAGCTAAATTCCACACGAAGGACATTTTTTTTCTCTCTCCTGTATTGCTTCCCCTTGATTATAGGTTTCATGAGCTATTTCCTAGTCCTTTTTTCGCGAGTACACAAAAATTGAGGGCTTTGAAGAAACATAAAGTTTTATCATTTCATGGTTTCATTTACTACAGATATTTCTTTTGGTTTAAAATTTCTGTTAGATACGCTACTGTTTAGACCCTATTCACAAAATTTCACTCTGCTCTAATTTTTTTCCCATAAAATCATACGAGGTCGCAAATTACACTTATTCTTTACATTACAAAATTACCTATAGCTCGATTTGCATACACCTTTAAAAAAAAATAGCCGATGTGGTATACCCCCTACCAATGGGTGGATCAAGCCTAAATTTATAGAATTCAATTTGAAAGAGGAAAAAATGGACAAATAAGCAGTTTTGTCAGAAGTTTTCCTGAAGCCAGTCCTCCCCCCTCACTTTCAGACGCCGATAGACATGGAGCTTTGTTTTCTTCATTTTATTACATGTATTTCGTGATTTAAATATGGTATCTATGCTTTTGGATATCATATTATTCAATGAATTACTCAACGTTATAATAATCAAAATGATTTCATACTTTGCGAAATTATATGACCATTCTATGTGAAGAAGGCGACTTTGTGTGCTTGTTTTGTTATATTTCTTGGTTGTTTATCATACAGCCAGGTGTCCCCAATTTTGAATCTGCCCAACTCAATCCTCATTCATGCAGATACGTGTAACATTATAAAAACAGACATTTCTGCGACATGAATTTACGAGATACATTTTCTTCAAATAAACTTTTATTCATGCTATCTTATTATTCAAGTTGTATACACATATGTTTTGTCTACATTTTAATTAATGACTTCATGGCAAGTTATATTTCGTTTGATTAAAAAATATTGCTTATAATTATCTATAGTATCATGATGATATTTTATGTATAATTTCTTTATATCAATGGTGTTGACGTTTCAAATCGAAAAATTTTGTGTTTTAAAATCTTCATATAGTTTGCATAATATTCCAAGTATACTATATCATGCTGTACCATTTCAATTCTAAAATAACATGAACCTAATACCACGCAAAAAAGTGCCAGGTTTCTTTGAATTTTTAAGTTGAAATAAAATAATCTTAAACTAAACTAAACAACTTTATTGTGCTTTGTATTGTAAAAGAGTTATGATAGAATTTTTTTTAAATAAATTAAAGGAACTGTTTACAATTATTGTTAAAGTTGCTCTTTTCAGAGAGAGAGAGAGAGAGAGAGAGAGAGAGAGCAGGCAAAGTAAATCTACTATCTACATTATTCCGTTATGTTAATTAAAACAGCAGCGCACGTACGATATGGTTGACCCCCGCAGGGAAAAGCTCAAGTCATATCGGACCTCAAGTAGCTCGGACCATCAACACCTCGGTATGAAGCATTTGTTCTGCTAGTATTCCCGCTATGTAAGTTAATAGTCGGGTTGTCAATTCAAAGAAAATATAAAGATTTGTTTTCTTGTGATGGATGTTTTTCTTTCATGGGTATGCAAGCAAATGGTTGTCGAAGTTCTAAATGCATTTTATTTCTACTTGAATTTGTGTCAATCGAAATGTTCTGAATAAAAAAGGTTTTCTTCTTTCTAACGTTCTCCCAGTTTCTCGATGACTTATACTTACGTTTCTCCGAAAAATAAAATTCATCAAAGATTATTAGATCTATTTTGAGATATTCAATTTTGTGGTTACATTTTAATGTAAAGGAATATTTATGGAAAGTTGTAAAAAAGGAATAAATCAAAACGAATTTTAAAAATTATGTAAGTCGCCCATTTAAAATTGTTTTTTATAATTGCAATTTGATGAATGATATACAGAGAATAAACAAATTCTGACAGGAAGTAAATGATATAAATAATGCACAAAATACATATATTTTGGTTTCACTTTGAACTTGTTTTGCTCAAATTTTGACTGCAAACGATTGAGCGATACAAGATTGATTTAATTGCTAAAACCCGAAATTTTGCATGAAAGTATTTACATTATATTGCTATTCATTTACTTTCACGGCAAGAGCTTTCTTTAAGTAGACAGATTTATTATCTAAAATGTTCACAAATCATGATTTACATATCCTAAAACTTAGGGGTGTGGAAAATTCCCGCGAGTTATTCCGAAAAACTTTGATGACATATGTAGATTTTCGCAAAAATCAGATAAACTCACTATTTATTAATACTAATTTACTCAACTGGAAAGTTTGCGTAAAGAATTCACGTTAAATAACCCTTGGCAAAGCGATAAATTATATATTGTACAAGACTTTGTCGAATTTGAATAAATGATTCCAAGGAAAAAAAAAAAAAAGAAAAAGAAAAACCAGAAGAAATTCGAAACAAAATTTTGAAATCTTTTGGTCGATTTTTTACGGAACCGATTTCAAGGAACTAAGACATTGCTTGTAAGCTTTTAAATTGTGAAGAGAATTCTGGACATACGATCTTTATGGGAAGACATAATACATTAAATAGGAGCTTATAGCTTTTATATAGGAGATAAGATCGCGTTTTACACGGTTTTAGTACATTTAAGATTCGAGGTAAATATTTTTAAGCGTTCCTGCGGCTACAACCAAAGTTTATCATTTATAATATCTGTGTATGATAATTAGGACCAGTGCGTATTTTGTAAGATAACGATACGTTTACCCGTAGCAAAATGATTTCTTTTCTCGGGTCAGAGAGGGACTTCAGGATCTTAAAAAATCTAGACGGGAAGTCTCCAACAATTTCAAGAATTTTACGCCAATATTTATATATGTACATGTTGTCATTTTCAGAATTTTAATCATTTTATGTAGAAAATTAGCTATGTCTTTATGTAAGAAAGCCTGTCATTCATTTCCCACCAACAAAATTACAGACGTACAATTATGCCCAAAATAATCTTATATATATGCATACGAATATTTTTTCCCTAAAAGTGAATCTTAACAATTCTTTCATACAATTTGTACGGTGGTATAGTTTTCAAAAAATCAAAGAAATGAATCAACAAACAAGTTTTAAAGAATTGAAAAGAACTGCCTTGACAGTTACCTGTTCCTTCAATTTCTCTTTTTCTTTCTCCTTTCTGTCATCTTTCTTTTTTGTTAATTCTGCTTTAAATCCCTTTTCTGTAAGTGTAGGATCGTCTTTAGCTAGTACGTCCATAAGATATGCAATATAACTAGTGGCCAATCGTAGAGTTTTGATTTTGGATAATTTCGTGTCAGATGGAACATTTGGAATACACCCTCTAAGTTGTGCGAATGCTGTGTTTATACTTTGAGTCCTTCTTCTTTCCTTTTTATTTGCCGTAGTTCTTCTTTTAAGGCATCTTTCAAAGTTCTGAGCGTATGGGTCACCTCCGACCCCGTGATAATCAGTCGGACTCGGTGTGCACATTCCATAAGATTCCGGTGACACAGTAATATCCGGGTGGTGGCCGTTAATCCCGACCCCGTTAAGTACCCAGTTCTGAAAATAGGTGGCTTCTGCACAGTGGTCCGCATATCTGTATTGTGGATATTGATAGAATTCATGGCTCATGGGTCCCGGATGCGGATACCCTTGATGTGGATACCCGCTCACACTTAAACTCATGTCAAAAATTTTGATGTTTTGCAGAAAGAAGTAAATGGAATGATAAAAACACAAATCGCGTCCAACACTAGGGGTAAATTAAATAAGATGAAACAAAATCTCTCTCTGCAGTATCTCAAATCAGTGACAGTACGCAGACCCGATCTGAATAATATCTGCAATCAATGTAATTGATTCAAAAGTGTCCCATAATGTAAAGATGTTTTACCAGTATCGTACAATTTTGTTTGACTCCATTCTACCATGTAGCATCTTTATTTACATCTTCAGTGAGATAATGGTTCTAAACGACCTCCAGCCAATCAGCGCTCAGAGAGGCTGAGAACTATTTTTATTCACGATTGAGTTAGGTCCGTGATGTTTAGACCACGCCCCCTTTGTTCTTTATCCGTCGTGTGGGGTTTTCTTTCTATTTTTCAAGTTCATCATTGTTTCGTCCATTTGAAAAAAAAAAAAAAATTCGTAGAAATAAAATTTAAGAAATATACACACAAGGAACTTTATTCTATTTAATGATAAAATGATGAATATAAAAAGCTTTGATGCATCGAGATCAAAATGAATGTAAGAAGAGAGAATTAAATACAATCTATATTGAAGAGTAGAGTGAGAGAAAAAAAAATCACATTACAG
Organism: Pinctada imbricata; assembly: GCA_033119305.1. Classification (NCBI taxonomy): domain Eukaryota; kingdom Metazoa; phylum Mollusca; class Bivalvia; order Pterioida; family Pteriidae; genus Pinctada; species Pinctada imbricata. The sequence goes on along the minus strand of VSWD01000006.1, from coordinate 34,734,551 downwards.
AATTTTATCAATGGCATGTATTTATGAGCATGTAACAAGATAAGTTTTATTCACTTATAAATTTCTCACACCCTGTGTATATGTTAGACTTGAATTATTACCTAAACTTTGGGGAAACATTTCGATAGTAAGTGATATAGTGCTTTTATAATATTAACCAGGGCACCTCTATCTAGATAAAGTGATATGCGAGTAGTTAGCCTCGATAAAGTAGTAAGAATAATGGGAAAATGACATTATATAATTCTGACCATCATAAATAAAACACTTTTCGCCAACTTTTACGGTCAAAGTTTTACAAATATTTTTAAAAGGAAAAGTGAAAACTAGAAAATCTAATCAATAATTACTTTCATATTTTCTGAAGAAAAGAGTATGTAAGATGATTCCAAAGATTTTCTTTAGATGTTTAACTTACAAATTTTGTGAAACAGGACGATTCATGGAGAAATTTTTCATTCTTTTTGAGAAGCAACATGTGATGATTTTTTCCCGAGTTTCATGATGGCATACCTACATTTATATAATGTAAAAAATGTAATAATATTATTTTGTTTATCTTTTGAAGTAGTTTGTAATACAATTTAAAATAGAATACTTTACTCTATTATGTAACAAATTTCATTAAAATCATGATTCTAAATAATGGGGAGATTAAGGCGCGGAAATATGACATTCATTATAAGTCAACTTTTTACTACGAACAAAATAGAAAACATTTTTTTTTTCTTCACATCCGGCTATATTTGTAAGATTGTAATTTCCATTATATGTTTTTTTAAAAATAAATATAGATGAGTGTAATGCCACTACCAGAAGTAGTCATTTCTACCTTTTAGTGTGTATTCTGTTCTTCCGGTGTGTCGGGTAAGTGTCAGTCACCTACATGTACATGAATGGTACACCCGAGATTTTCTGGCATATCCGGTAACTGTAGGTAACTAAAACGTGCAATACACAGTCGCTGATGTCATGGAGATTGCCTCTATTGGATTTTATATATTGTTTAGAAATATCATGAAACATTGGTAGGGATAGGACTGGCCTGGATCTGATTTTGATGTTTTTGTTGTATATAATAATAATGAATTCTTTTCTGTACGTACCTATTTGTTAATTTTATTACTGTTATTTCGATAAAAAAAAAAACCGTTTAAATTTGGTAGAAAGCCTCAGTAAATATGATTTTTTTTAAGGACGTTAACAACTTATACTTGTGAACTAATTTTTATAATGAAAGCCACAGTGCCCCCACCACATAAGAAAATCCTTCCTTTCTTTAAATTTTTATTTTCGCAATATATTAGTTTTAATTAAGAATAATATTTGTGACGCTTGTTTTTAAAAATTACATCCATCTTATTTATCAAGTTAATTTCTGACAATCTTAATCAAGGGACTTCATGCCAAAAATCATATAAAGAAAACACTGCAAATTTCGACTAATTTCATTACTCAATGAGGAAATCGATTAAATATTCATTTCTGACACTAATGTTGAGAAAATTCCCGCGAAAATGAACATTTGGTCACCATTGCGCACGTGCCCCGGGGAAAGCGACATCTCGAGGGAATCTCGGGTAAAGCATGGTGGACGAATCTGATAATGCAGTCCTATAAATTTGCAATCGGTTGGTTGACTCTGTCGTCGTAAGAGGGGCTATAAAATCATGACATGTACAATGTCAGGGTCTAATGAGCCTCGATTGACGGACCATTTCTCCTCAATGTACCGGGAGGGGCTTAAGTTCTCATCATCGATTTACAAACCGCTGTCACTTGATTCGTAATAATTTATAATGGTTTATCTATATGAGTTATTCTTTCATTACCAATTTCTAAGAAGTAGATTTTTAAACAATAAGTTATTAGGGAAAACGATCATAGTGAGCGTTATTTCTGGCTTTCAGGAATTCTTAGTGGTTTAGTTTACATACAATGGATTTTTGTTACGTTATTTATTTATTTATTTTTTTTTGAAATTCTTTACAGATCTTTAATATTTTATCACTCTTCTAAACAACAACATAATTAATTTTAAACAATACGTTTTGATAAAAATAAAATTGAGAAGATCCATTTCATGTTCTAACGGATAGAGAACAGTAGACTATGCATCACAAGTCGATTGGAAACTCGTTGCATCTTTGTCAGTTCGACCTATCACAACAGTATCGATTGCGACCAGCCTAATTCAATAAGTCATAATATATAACTGTTTTCACAACAATCCGCGATTGATTGGTCGTAGATCGATACGTCCTCTGCAGGAAGCGTTCTGGTGGCGAAAATATTACACAAGCATTTCTAACTAGTACCGCAGGTTGTCTATTTATATTCATTTGAAGTAAGATTTGGCGTGTGATCGGCACAGCTAGTCGGAATCTAAGTATAATTTCTCCTATCTGCCTATCTAAGATAAATAGTAATGAATATTAATTGATTCCCATCGAATAAAAGAAAATAACGGAATATGTTACCACCTCCCCATTCCTTATTCATTTACATAACTATGGATGCGGATTTCATATACGGAACACAGATTAAAACAACGTCTTGCAGTTGGGTCCCTGTAAAGTGCGAAACGAAACAAAAACGAAACGAAACGAAACAAATCGAAACGAAACGAAACAAATCGAAACGAAACGAAACAAATCGAAACGAAACGAAACAGATCGAAACGAAACGAAACAAAACGAAACAGATCGAAACGAAACGAAACAGATCGAAACGAAACGAAACAAATCATAAAACTTAAAGACAATGAGAAAAAGAGGAAAAAATCGCCGAGAACGAATATTTCAAGACAAGATCAACATGTAATATTGCCTTACTCCAAGAGTTCTACATTTGTAACTAGTGCCGAGAGGGTTTCTTGAAAGAGTCAAAGTTGACAATTAAAAAAAGTAAATGTCAAATGCCATTCATGTATTTAAGAGGAATAAAAGGGAGGAGATAGAAAACCACGCTTTGACACCGTAATGAGATCATAAAACGTGGTGGGGGCACATTTCAGGGGAAAAAAATCTTATCGTTTTTCAAACGAAATGTGCCCCCCAGTTTTTAATTGTTCTCATTTTTCTGATAAAATTTTCAAGTACACATAACGGAACAGTTCCGTTTCCTCTGCGCTAGACTCCTCCCTGCTAAATAATATTTTTCCGTCTGTGACGAGGTTATTCATCCCATTTACCCTCCTTTAAAATGCAATTGTGCTATATACCGTATATATTATGTTAAAATCATCAACTTTTATTCTTTAAAAAACCCTCCAGCCACAAGAACTAACAGTTGAAGGCAATAATGAGGGGTTGGACAGGGACAAAGGGAGGGGAGAGAAAGGGGGCGGGAGGAGAGGAAAGGGGGCGAGAGGAGGGACACGTGATTGGGAGGGTAACAGTAACCCAAAAAAATTAGGAAATTACTTTTAATATAAATAATCTTGCTCTTATGCGTTCATGTACATAATCTCAATTTTAAAAATTACCACGAAATTCCTCTATATATACCTTAAAAAATTTTCCCAATCGCTTCGCTCGCCACAATTTTCAATTAATTTTTCAAATACTTCAGGCTCGCTTCGCTCACCTTAGTTTTTCATCTAAACAGGTCCAATTCTTTTTTCAATGTTTAAAAAAGGAAATAACCCAAATAACTTCACTATTGCACCATTTTACACTTTAAAGTTTAAACATATGTCTTGACTGCCCAAGACCCCCTCCCCCCCACGGGGAGGGGGAATCGGCAGGAGGAGAGTGGTACCCCCTGACCCTTCAATAAGATCTTGTCTTGAAATATTCGTTTTCGGCGATTTTTCCTCTTTTTCTCATTTTCTTTAAGTTTTATGATTTGTTTCGTTTCGTTTCGATCTGTTTCGTTTCGTTTCGATCTGTTTCGTTTCGTTTTGTTTCGTTTCGTTTTGATTTGTTTCGTTTCGTTTCGATTTGTTTCGTTTCGTTTCGATTTGTTTCGTTTCGTTTCGTTTCGTTTTTGTTTCGTTTCGCACTTTACAGGTACCCCTTGCAGTTTCAGTAAGTTCTGGTGTTCTACTAGCATGACTAGGGAACACCTTTCAAATACTATAGCTTCGCTTAAACCCATCTCCTCGAGACAAGTGTACGTAATAAGATATTACGTACACTTGTCTCGAGAAGATGCGTAAACCCAGAATCATGGCAAAGTTTTGCTAGAGCTGATACCTTTTTTGTTTGAAAAGAAAATGTCATTCGTTATATATACATGTATTTTCGTGATTTTCAATATATGGTTCAAATAGATATACACAAGAGTTGTTTGGTGGGTCGAATGTCCACTTAACAATGACAGCCCCAATCTCATTGACCTATCCCTTTCGTTACCGAAATGAAATATGGAGCGACTTTTTGTTTTAAACACAACGGCTTTGCTGTTATATTAATTAGAAACAACAAGTTGACTCAATCGATAAATGGGTAGGGAATAATTTCATTATGCTATCTTCTGCAACCAAACATCGGAATAAGATGGAATTCCCTAGAAAATATAAAGTCTAAATTTCATACACAATATTAGAAAAATGAAAGTCGATCAAAACCCCAAAGCGAATTCGTTGATCGACCGATGGAAATCGTGATCCCAACAGTACAAAAAAGTCAATGAACACTAATTATTCGTTTTCTTTTTGTTCAAGAACTTTATATTGAATAAGATATCATTACATCTACAACATGTAGATATCAAGAAATCCATTCTCATATGTTCCTTTCGATGCGCTTTCGTTCGTGAGCGTTGCGTGTGTTTGATACAAGTTTAATCTCCAAAATGAGCATCTGTGGATAGTTCCATAGCTATTGTTTCTGGAGATTAATTAAAGTAATGTAGTCACAAAGAAATAATTTCTGATTTATATCCCCCGTGGGGCCTGCTAGAATAAACACTATTTTCCGTTATGTTATTCTATACCGGGACCGCTAGATAGAATTAGCCGTTATTAGCCGAAAGAAAATTTGATTGTAAACAACGCGCCGGAAAACGGGGTATCGTGGAATCAACAATTTGTAAGTACAAAGATGACGGCAAAGATTTATATTGGAATAAAATGAATTTCACTTTTCCGCGATCGTAAGAAATAAAAAGAAATAGCGAATTGTTTATAGAACGACAAACAAAACGCAGGAGTCGACTAGTTTTACATTACACTCCATCTGAAAATACTTTAGAGTTGCCGAGTTTACTTCCTTTGCATAAAGATTTTTGTAAATCTATTTCCGAGAAGCTTATAGAAATGTAAAATACTTACCCACTTAATTAATTGTAGATAAAAACTGTATTTTGACGAACTGTCTTGTGAATTTTTACAAGAGCGTTGAGGGGATCGACAGCAATATAACCATGTACGGACACACCCACAGAATGTAACGAACATCAGACAAAACACAATTAACAAACCAGGGGACAAAGAGACAAATTAAATTGTAAAATAACCCCGAGAAATTGCTATATGGGAATTGAGAGTTGAAAAATATACTTTCAAGCTTTCCGTCCCAAAATCGTGCGTCTATTGCCGAACGGCCTATCCTAGACTTACTCAAGTCCTTATTTCTGAATTTCAGTTGTCGCTATTGCGCTACTTCCACTGATGAGGATCAAATGTACGAAACGAGCCTATCTGGTGCACAACATTTGTCTTATTTTGTTGAAAGAGGTGGCTCTCTGGCCGCATTGTTTCGACTTTTTGTTTGTTTATTACTGCATGTAGTGGGTTTTGAACAATAGATATACATACAGAAAGGTTGGACTTCTGGTTAAACAACAGTTTTATGACGTGCAATGTACGTTCAGTTGTAAAGCACCTGCGTTTTCATTCTTATCACCCTTGAAAATGATCATTGCCTCTTTTCAAAGGCGTTTTGAGATAACTGCCGCTTAAAAACAATTAACCATATTGTTATGTTTTCATTATACAATGATTTGTTTACCAAAGTATTAGTACACTATCGCCGATCACTTTGATTTAACATTATGTAACTAAAATAAATCTACACCTTGCCCTAGGCACGTGGTACATTGATTCTAAAACACGATGTCTAAACTCCCAATATGCTTCACGCAAATCTGAACATACACGAATCAGATGGCGCGCTTCTTGCATAAAAATATAATTTCTTAACTTTTAAATAAGAATGATAGATCGAAGAAAAAATGTAGATACATTTTTTCTACTAGATCTTACGGATCACAGATAAATCTGTTTTAAAAATCAAGATCATCTCTCGAAATTTCCACTTTTATTTTCTTGAAAATCCATGTACTATCTTTAAAATCAACTTACTCTTGAAAATTTAAGATACATGTAATTTGAATTATCATATAACAAGTTGAAAATTTAAAATAGTAAGTAGAGGTCTAGGTCAACCAAACTAGGTCAGTGTCTATAGTTTAATCTTATAGTACCGACAGAAATAATAATAACAATCAGATAATGAAAATTTAAATTTTCCAAGAATTTTCAGATACAAGAGTAAAATCCATGATACTGGCCTTGATTTTTAGTAGTACATACTCCAGCGATACATACTCCAGTGATATTTCGTGACAGCAAGTTGAATATTCAAGATAGCAAGTTGAAATTTCAAGCTAGAAAGTCCAATTTTCACGCTGGTCAGTTGATTTTTCACGACAATTGGATTTTAAAGATAAATAGTTGAAAAATCAAGATATATAGTCATCTGAATTTATGAATAAAGATAGCTCTTGAATTTTCGAGATGAATCTTTAAAAATTAGTTACTATAATTGGCTTCCTTAAGATAAGACTGTGAGTGGAGTACATTTTGCCATTAGCCATATAAATTTTGAAAATATTTAAGAAATCTGGTTGGTCACGTGCAAATTCCGTGAATCGCGAAGCGATTCTCGCAAAATTTGCACGTGTCCAACCAGAATTATACACCCATGAACACCAGAAGTAAGACAGCCATTACTTAAATTTACATTTATTCTAATTATCGGTCAATTTTACTTGCATGCACATAGCACATTTTGCCTGTTACAACGTCAAATGTATTTTAACGTTGGTAAATTCTCCCTACACGCAAAACTTGAACGTGACGATAGCAAACCAAGTAGCCTATTGGGCGTTTAGCATAGGGGATCTACAAGTAATGTAAATATAAGGTTTACCATCTGAGTCCGCAGTTTTATCGGTCTAACATCACTAAAACATAACCACCTCACGTGTATCACATTTGGCAAGGAAGTCCCTTACACTCTCAAAGTTTCGTTAATTCTAAAATTTTGAACTTTGAATGATAACTATTGGTTGGACACGGAGTAAAAAAGAAACAGCTCTCTTTGCTTCTTATTGCTCCTACGACCTTCATCTTGTATTTCTGACCTTGAGAATCAATCAACTTTATGGCAGACAGAATGTTTTATATCATGCCAAGATAGAATCCGACATGATCTTGAACTTGACCAATATATAGTCTTTGCAGACTTACTAGTTTGCTATGTAGATCATTTTACTCTACTAGGAAGCAGTAAATAAAAACAATACCAACAACTAACAAGAGAAAATATGGATATCAGAGAAGCTAAAGATCTCACTGACGTATCCCTCTTCAAAGACTCCGAAGATTACTTTGTAAATAATTGGTTCTAGGCATACAATGTTCATTGTCAAATACTACCATCAGATAGTCTCTCTCTCTCTCTCTCTCTCTCTCTCTCTCTCTCTCTCTCTCTCAATATGTACCGAAGTCAAAGAAGAGATAGTCTCTCTCTCTCTCTCTCTCTCTCTCAATATGTACCGAAGTCAAAGAAGAGAATCGCACAAACATGTTAAGACCCCGTCAGTTTCTTCGACCCTTGAGAATCTAAGCACTAGACGCAAATCTAAAAACCTTCTTAGGAAACAAAGCATCATGTACATATATTTTCTCGGAAAAATGTAACAACAGATCAGGTGCTGGATAGAGTGATTTACTTTAACCATTTTGTGGAATTAATTTAAAAAAAAATCGTCGGCATTCCAATGGACACGAACTTTGCTCCACTTATCACCGACCTTTTCTCATGCTTATTTGGATCGGAATCTACGCAGACATTACTTTTACAGGGGAAAAAGTAAGTTTTCCCCTATTCAACATTACAAAGAGATACATAGATGACTTGCTTTCTCTTAGCAAACTGCCTTTTTGGATATTTTTGTTTATCATTCAAATCTGCCATTATCATAATGACAGGTTTTTATAATGAATAAAAATATCCAGAAATACAAAACCTTCAATTATGATAAATTGGAAATTTAAGGAAAAAAAAAAACATCAAGCGACAAATTTGCTTCATATTTAGACATAATAAAAATGTATGATGTGTTTCCCCCTATTGTATAGCAGCTACCTAACAGCCCATTTTGACAACGACCTCTCTAGCAAAATGGTTTTCTTGTATACATGAGAACGCCAATTATGCATTTTGCAATGTTGCAGATACATAACAACCAATTTCGAAAAAAAATCTTATATTATTTTTTTCATTTATTGAGAACGCCATACCTTGGTAATGATGTAATATCGCAACTCAGAAAGGAAAAGTTTGTAATGTTGACATTAAAAAACTCGACATTTTTTTCTTAAATCTTCTTACATTTATTAAAAATATATAGATAAGGCTAACAGAGGAGATTTGAATAACTATATATTAGAAAGGTACGAAGGGAGGCATTGCAGGCCACATTTTACGACGGATATACAGGATAAGGGAGGAGATCTCCAACAAGACCCCGTTGCAGCACCAACAGCAGAACACCAAAACATCCGATACAGGACTTATTAATATTTTTAAGAAGCATTCCAATGGATTGGAATATTTTCTAGTCTAGTTATGAAGGAATATTTTATTGCATTTCCCATACCGATGTAGCTTTTCAAGTTCAAGATCATTTTATTTAGATAATATACTCTTTGTGGAATGAACACGGACAACATTACTGACAAATCATTTAAAAAGAGGGGAAGACTTCTTATTCAAAAAATGAAATTGACATAGTCAGTAACTATTGTAACCGTACCCGACCAAGTTGCCACAGCTACCTAGCCAGATACACTTACAAAATTGGGATCCGTCTGCTGTCCGACTTTTCAGCTTCGTTGCACCCTGATAGATGAGGAACAATTTGATATAAGTTTAATAATGTATTAATTTAATGATCAACTGTAAAAGAGAAAAACGGGCAATCAAAGATGAGATACCGGTAATTAATGATTTCCAATACACTGAGTCCAGAGTTGTCTGCCCCTTTTGGCTAACTCTCACCCAGTGTGTCCTTGGAGCACCTGCTATGAACCTAAACTAGCCCAAGGCCCAAGTTCATCAGCAAGTATCTAGTCAAAGCAATGATCATCAATTCAAATACAAATCTGTGTTTCACCTAGGTAGGTGCTATGCTTTTATCACCCGAATGGGTGCAGAGTATGAGTATACTAAGTGAAGAGCAAGCAGCTGAAAAGCAAAGTGATTATTAGTACATGCAATAGAGAAAAATGTTTAGCTATGTATTTACTTTGAATTATTAGAGAAATAGAATTACTTATGCAGTTAGAATTACTTAAGAAATATGAATTATACTTACATCACCTATTTGGGTGCAAGCCACAGGGCACCACCCATTTAGGTTGTAAAAGATATATGTTACCAAATTACCTATAAATTATGAACACTTGTGTGTTATCACCCAAATCGGTTATCACAAACTGTCACCCAAATGGGTGCTCTCAAGGCTGAGGTATCACCCGTATGGGTGTCCATACTTTCAATTACTAGTCAAAGTTAATTTCACCCAATTAGGGGAAATTACAATTCAAAGTCAAGTTCTCAAACTCCAAAACCCAAATCGGTTTCAATTCTTAACCATCTGATACTAATCAAGTCGATGTTGACACCAGCTCTGGGACAAGTCGAATGCCCCGCTGAGCTCTGGCAGTGCTCCCTTATATACTAATTACATCAAGCGTCAGCCAATCAGCATGCGCCAAATTCGTAAGCCCGTACCAGAGCAATGTCGGCACGGCGCTAAGTTTGAAACTGCAGAGGAGAAGATACAGGAATTTCGTGTCTTAAAGGCTTTATCATGTAAAAGGATTACTTAAATTGGTTATAATACAAACTTGTGTATCTAATTATTACCAAATGTATTACCGAAATATCTCAGGAAAATCGTTATTATCAGTTTAATCAACCACCTGTAACTTGTCTATACTCGACCTTCGTCTTACGTCTTCGATGCACATTCCCGATTTTATGATCGTATTTGAACTACATTTACTAGAGTGATTTTCCAGTTTTATGGATTAAGGACGACTCCGTAACACAGCACCCTCCTTGAAAAAGGATTTGGTCTCTAAATTGGCGTGACAGACAGTTTGAAAATCATCATCATCATCATCATCATCATCATCACCATCATCATCTAATCAAATCAATTCAATCAAATAAATGAATTTACCAAATCATGCAGTTGTTGTGTTATTCAATTCTATTCAACACAATCGTCTCAGAACATTCCACCCATATAGGTTTCACCAACTTTCAATTCAAACAAATTACTCTAATTCTTCCTTAATAGATCTACTTTTCTGTGCATACTTCAGTTGATTCAATTTCAAGTTATGTTTGACCTTCTGTTTTCGATTCACAAGCTGAGAAGCTGCTAGCCAAGAAGGCAAGATCAAATATAGCTCTATCCAACTGTATGTGTGTTGTCATTACTACTCACTTCATGCAAACACATACTGAGGGTCACATATTCACAACCATGCCCTGTGGGCCACCCGCTTTGGTGCAGCGAGCCAGACTGACTGTGTGGTTCAATGGGAGCCCAATTCTCCTTCACATCCACGCCCAGTGGGCTATCCGCTTTGGTGCAGCGGACCAAATGACCCTGCGATCGGAATTGGTGCTCAAGCCAATAATTGGTAGTCACTTTCGACTACCCCATAGTCATTCTTGACTATCAATTCATTTGCACTTTCATTAGGTACCGGTACTTCTCTATTCAATTTATGAATTCAATGGATAACTCAACACATGCTAGGGGCTTTTATTGTCCCCCTCATTGACTCTCTCATCATCACTCTCATGGGCCACTAACATTCACCCTGGTTTTCAACTGCATCCGGTGGTGCAGATCCTTTCCAGATTCTCTCAACATGTGGGAGCTCCATGTGAGAGTTTCTATATCTCTCACAAGTGCAACAATATAATAAGGCCTTAATTCTACATAATGCATTTATAAGCATTAATTCTACATAATGCAATTATAAGCACTCCGATGGACATGTCCCATAATCAATTATTCATGATGCTAGAGTTTCTAGACATCATCAGGCTATTTGCACTTCTGGCTTCAAACCATCTCTGTGACCAATGGTCGTGCAAAATTACATACGACCATAAACAAAATTGTGACTATCTCAAACCGTAAAACTTCTTCACAATTCTGAATGTTTTCAAGCACTATATTTCTCTCTGAAGTTCTATCATTGCTAGCATCAACTACGATTCAGTGCTTTACAAGATGAGTTTCCTTTGTGTCATTTCGAATATGTTCTCCTTTCTTCAATCAAAAGCTTTCAACTTGTTCAAGGTCAAGATAATCACTACTTCTGTCAAACAAAACAAAGATCTTTTTCTTTTTTTGAAGAGAGTTATCTCCTCTTTGTAGTTCAAGTCAAATTTCATTTTATACTCCAATTCAAAGCAACTTACTTCAATCTTACAATTCACGATGTGCAATAGCATAATAAATATTATCATAATTCACACGTCCATCAATTATTAAGTACATAATACAAATCAAAACTATATAAAAATCATACAATATTTTCAATCACACCATCCCATTTATAGAATCATAATTATTCAGCAATCTTTGCTCTGAGATTTTAAAATACCTTCTTGTACATTCAGATCTATCTATCAATGTTTCATAAGAATTTTAAATGGTAATTTGTCAAATACATGTATATCTCTTCTTGCAACCATAACGCTGCATCTCCCAAAATAGCCAGAGGTATCTAATTTATTCAAAACAGTTTTCACAAAGTATATTTGTTCAAGATCTTTTCCTTGTTTACTTATCTCACTAATTTAAGTTGAGAGGGCGTGCTTGGGGACTTCGACTTGTCCCGGAGGATCCCTGACCTTGAAAATTTCTACGTCCTCAGCTACCAAATCCTCTTTACTCTCCCCAGTATCTTTGCTGACCAACTCCTTTTTGTCCTTGCAATTTTAACCCTAACTTCCTCTGCTAAATTTTCAAGCTGAGAATTTATCTTACTCAAATCAATACCAACTTCAGGGGATTTCTCATTCTCTGTGCTTAGCACTCTAACCTGTTTTCCCCATTGCTTATCCGCCAAGCGATACGCTTCTAGTCTGACAGCTATTTTCTCAGCCTCTGAAAGGCTTTTAGGACCTACTTCCTTCAATCTTAACCTAATATCTGAATCTGTCAAAGCATCAGTGAAGTCATCCAGAGCTAAAACTTCAATCATTTCCTTGGTAGTGTTAGGATATGCTTTCTTAGCCAACTTAGTGATCGCTTGAGCTAACTCGGGAATTGTCTCCCCCTTACGTCTTACTCTGGTTTGCAACTCAGTTTTGTACACTTCAGCCCTATTGATAGTTCCATACCTCTTATTCAATGCTTCAACAACACTATCAAAATCTCTCTGTTTCGCAGTTTCAATGTCATTCAGGAGAGCCCTTGCTCCTCCACTCAAACTGCCTGCTAAATGCAGGGACTTGGACTGATAAGACCAACCATTAATCTCTGCCACAATATTAAAATGTGTAAGGTACTCATTCAAGTCTTCAACACCGTCATACTGATGAGGCTTCATTTTACCTAGACGCTCTCTGTGATCTTCAGATTGACCACCACTAGCACTTGCACTGGGTCTTAAAGGGTTTCTAATATCTAATTGTGGGGTACTGTCAAATTGGGGCTGCTCAATGTCACTCATATTGTCTACTCTAGATCTTCTAGTCTGAAACCTATTCTGATTGCAATTTTCACTTCTACTCTCATTTACTGTTCTTTTAACATCATTTAATTCCTCTCTGAGCCTGAACATTTGTTCACTGATAGTGGACATTGCATTGTTAACCACTCTTGAGACTGATCTAAGTACACCGTCACCATGAATATGGGAAGCTTCAGCTGCCCGCTCATCACTCTCCTCATACTCTTGATCTTCATTTACATTTTCATTTCTTTCATTTTCATCTGCGACGGAACTACCATCTTCGCTATGCTCATGTTCCTCGTTCTGAGTTCTGAAAGTAATTGTTCCTGAATCGTCCATTTTGGAAGCTTTTTCTCAAACAACAGATTTTTGATAAATTATGTTACTCAAATCTCAGGGTGCTGTTCAATATACCTGGTTTCAGGAATTATAATCTGAACACCAGATAAACAATCAATTGACACAATCTATCAATACAATCCCACCGCTGCCACCAAACTGTAACCGTACCCGACCAAGTTGCCACAGCTACCTAGCCAGATACACTTACAAAATTGGGATCCGTCTGCTGTCCGACTTTTCAGCTTCGTTGCACCCTGATAGATGAGGAACAATTTGATATAAGTTTAATAATTTATTAATTTAATGATCAACTGTAAAAGAGAAAAACGAGCAATCAAAGATGAGATACCGGTAATTAATGATTTCCAATACACTGAGTCCAGAGTTGTCTGCCCCTTTTGGCTAACTCTCACCCAGTGTGTCCTTGGAGCACCTGCTATGAACCTAAACTAGCCCAAGGCCCAAGTTCATCAGCAAGTATCTAGTCAAAGCAATGATCATCAATTCAAATACAAATCTGTGTTTCACCTAGGTAGGTGCTATGCTTTTATCACCCGAATGGGTGCAGAGTATGAGTATACTAAGTGAAGAGCAAGCAGCTGAAAAGCAAAGTGATTATTAGTACATGCAATAGAGAAAAATGTTTAGCTATGTATTTACTTTGAATTATTAGAGAAATAGAATTACTTATGCAGTTAGAATTACTTAAGAAATATGAATTATACTTACATCACCTATTTGGGTGCAAGCCACAGGGCACCACCCATTTAGGTTGTAAAAGATATATGTTACCAAATTACCTATAAATTATGAACACTTGTGTGTTATCACCCAAATCGGTTATCACAAACTGTCACCCAAATGGGTGCTCTCAAGGCTGAGGTATCACCCGTATGGGTGTCCATACTTTCAATTACTAGTCAAAGTTAATTTCACCCAATTAGGGGAAATTACAATTCAAAGTCAAGTTCTCAAACTCCAAAACCCAAATCGGTTTCAATTCTTAACCATCTGATACTAATCAAGTCGATGTTGACACCAGCTCTGGGACAAGTCGAATGCCCCGCTGAGCTCTGGCAGTGCTCCCTTATATACTAATTACATCAAGCGTCAGCCAATCAGCATGCGCCAAATTCGTAAGCCCGTACCAGAGCAATGTCGGCACGGCGCTAAGTTTGAAACTGCAGAGGAGAAGATACAGGAATTTCGTGTCTTAAAGGCTTTATCATGTAAAAGGATTACTTAAATTGGTTATAATACAAACTTGTGTATCTAATTATTACCAAATGTATTACCGAAATATCTCAGGAAAATCGTTATTATCAGTTTAATCAACCACCTGTAACTTGTCTATACTCGACCTTCGTCTTACGTCTTCGATGCACATTCCCGATTTTATGATCGTATTTGAACTACATTTACTAGAGTGATTTTCCAGTTTTATGGATTAAGGACGACTCCGTAACACTATTGATAAAATTTCAGGTAAAGGAAATGAGTCATATGAAAAGGACGGTCACTAACCCTTGCCCTACAGGTAGCAAATGTGAAAGATTATTACGATGTACAGATACACACAAAATGACTAGGTGTCATTTTGATACATGCACAAATTAAACCACGAAATTTTAAAACTTATCAAATAGAATTAATAGGCATCAGTTAACTTATATACATTTTAGAGGAATTCATCTTTACAATTACATACCTACCTTCAAGACTTCATTAGCAAGGATGAGAATCGATTTCAAAGCTTCTTTAGTTCATTGTTTGAATACAAACACAGCAACCCTGGCCTTATCTGTATCAAACTTCTATTGAATTTGAAGACGTTTAACCTTTGCACCACTCGGTGATTGTCACTACTGGTGGACAAGGAGCCCTCGATGGCACATGTAGCCAAGTTCTATCAACTTCGTTCGGTTGTTTCTTCAACGCACTCGAAAATTTCTGTTATCAAAATTTCTAAAACGTGGGTCCTGTAGCATAATATCCCATCAATCCTGATACGTCTTTCGATACAATTTTGGACATAATTACTTTCACACTCTTTGGCCATATTTGATTGTTTATATTGAGGATCACTGACGAGGATTAAGTAACCGAAACGTGTGAATATGTCTGGTCTATACTGCAAAGGAGCTGTTAAGATAAGGGCCGGATTTAGCCCTGAAAGCACTCGATTATTTCTCGTGCGTTGTCCTTCCACTTTAGATAAAAATTAGTCAGGATAAAAATATAAAGTATTAAAAGATTCCTAGTAGGTATTTTATGTAAATAAATTTGGTGAGAGATGTTATGATTACGAGTTGAAGAGGTAGGGGTACAGACGACGGAAAACGTCGAATATCGAACGAAAATGCACAAAAAAGGCATTCTTTTACACATTTTTTATGTTTATTATACTTCCGCTACCTTTTCAAGTCTAACTTGGATAAGAGAAATTAACTTTGAGGTTATTATATCAATAAAATCGGCCAACTCTGCAATCCGGAAACTGAAAAACGGTTTTATTTCGTTCTTCTCGGCCATTTATGTAGGTTTCTGGCGTGAAATACACACGGTGTAGAAATTAACAACTTTCTCGTTTATTTCCTTCTAAATGGTTAAATATTTGGTCAGAACACACTCTGAATATACTGTTCCATGATATAAAATGAAAAAAATTCAATGATAACCTATTTTATCGCTCTAGAGACACATTTAAAAATAGTCATCCATCCCCCCTTTTTTCGTTTTTCGCCTGTGGGACATTGTTCCCCCCTCGCTTCATTTTTTAAAAAATCTTCTGGTTACTAGGTTTATGGCAAATTTTGAGGAAGTTGAATCTAAAGGTCAATAAGCTCTGGATACATCCAAGCAAATTTGAAGTTGAGGAGAGACTCAATTTCAGAAGTTTAGTGCAAGTAAGACCTGGTTATATACAAGGAATTGCAAAAATTAGAAAGATCTTCAACGAGAAATTGATAACTTCATCAAACAGCTACACTAACAACGAGACAAAAGAGTAGAATCACACCAAGTGGAAAGAGAAATAAATCAAACAAAGACAACACCAAACATAAATGAAAAACATAAAGAGTTTCGTTTCATTATAAATAGCACTTATAGTGTAATTGAATCGAATAGAAATACCTCCCAAATGACTGTCCTGTCTTTACATAAAAACAATATAATGTATAAGTCTGTTATTTGTAGAATTACAAAAAAGAGATATACTTCCAATTTTGTTAAAATTTATACAGGAAAATGAATTTGGAAGAATTGACCATGGTTTGATATTTATAGTCGGTATTGCTCGTGTATTCTGTGCATTTTTGAATGTTTGTTCACAATGCAGATAGATATCAGCTTCAAATTTTATCTCTTACTGTCTTAACGATGATGGCATCAATCACAGTATACTAGTGGTTTATCAAGTCTTCAAAACTTCATAAGATGTACCAGAGCAGAGCATATACGCACATTTATATTAGAATTTTCGTAAATTCACAAAGTACAGAGGGAGAACTTCCTTTTCAATAACATGTCTCTGATGTTTGAGAGAGAAAAAAGACCTACCCAAATGTTGCAGTGGCATATACCATTAGAATAGAGAAAAAGCTTGCGAACAATTCCACAGCAGATCAATATTCTATATCCAAATATATAAAGAAGCAATTAGGAAATATTCGAACAATATCCTGAGGTACTTTCAGATCAGTCGTAATGGTATCAACCAAGACTTAGTGGTGACAACAACAGATTAAAATGATTTTATAATATAGTGAATCATATGCTCAAATTGTCAAATAATGTTTTTCCAGTAATGAAATATTTTAGTTATTGAAAAAAGAGAAATCCAAGATTTGAACAATTGAAAAAAAAAGAGGAAATCGAAGTTTTGAATGATAAAAAAGAGCTAAGCCAAAGTAAAAGTCAATGAACATGTTTTGTTTGAAAGACCATCAATTATACCAAAAAATCTAAACTCTTCTCCATTGGTTATTCACTTCTTTGCAGAACATTTATTTATATAAGTGAGAGTATCATAATTGTCTCTTGTTGTCTGTTTGTGTGGCAGATGTATATCCATTGTTGCTTTGTTAATGAGTTGATATATAGTCACAAGTCATCAATGTTCACTTTGTCCAGCTTCTATTTTAAGGCAGCACGTTTCCCAAATATTTACAATGTTGACGAATTAACTTTTATTGTATTTTCTGAATATTAAGTTAAAGTGTACATCTTTTTTAGCCCAAAGAAAAAGAAAATCAGATCCTCTAAAAGAATTGCTGTTTAAATGTGAGATAATTCATTTCTGTTGCGCCACCTACAACCGATTTAAATCTATGGCGATTTTATCATTTATATAATCGTCAATATGGAGGTCACAAAGAAAAATGCATGTGAAATTCATGTGAAGTAAATGCATGTGAAATTCATGTGAAATTATTTTTACAAAATTTTTTGGTGAGATTTAAATGAATTTTATATGAATTTTCATGTGAAAAGGGTAGGACCACGAAGCCCGATATTGGCCCTAATTTTGAACATTGTACTTCATAGAATTTTTAACTGTGATTTGACACTTTGAAATGTTTTCTACTGAATTACGAATCTATTTTTTTTTTTTGTAAATATTGCGTTTATCAATAGCTTTTAGCCCTTTGAAAACACCAAAATAGGTCATAATCCGCGAAATTAATGCAAAAAGTACATACATCTATTAAATCAGTCATGGCCGCATGCATTAACTAAGACGAAAAGTCTATATGTGAAAGATTATCATTATATCCTTTTGTCATAAAAGATTTATCTCAGTTAACGCATGCGGCCACATTGAATTCTTCCACAAAAGACAAAATTCCCAGCAGTGTTTGCCATATTTTGTCAATAACGTCAAAATGACGCCACTTCATGACGTCATTACAGTTAAATGACGCTTTGTTTGGTGATATTTTTCTTTTCATTAAAATCGGCAAACATTCGTGTTTTTTCATGAGAGATATAAAGTATTTCTCATGAAATTTATTTCTAGAGAAAAATCGAGGGCTGATTTAGGGGTTTCGTGGCCCTATCCCTTTACATGAATTTTATACTCATTTCATATGAATTTCATGTGAGGCACATTTGGCTGTGTAGATTGAACTTTAATCGAAACTGAAAACTCATCAATCGCCCTACATACCGAGAATGCCCAGATATGATCCTAAAGTCACCAACAGAGCACTATGCATGGTACTGGACCCATTTACAGTTTTACCAACAATGCACACTAACGAACCAAGATAATGCGACTCCACATATGACGGGTTCTGTCCAAAATTCATCAGAGAAGACTGGACCCTGATTTTTCCTGGGAGTTTTAGCAAAATCTGATGAATATTCATGACAAAGAAATCAATCAATGACGTTTGACGGTATCAACTTTACCAGAATATAGCTCTTATTCGTGAAGTCAAGAAAGTTGCTGCAATGGCTGCGTCCAGGCCTGTTTGCGCTATTTTTGAACTGGGTGCAAGAGAAACATGCTACCGATCACTTGGATCCAAAACATCATGTGAACAATTTGCATATTGCCTTCATGCACTTTCTACACATGGAGTACAGGTGGCGCATATAATATTTGCGTAAAAAAATTAACCGCGTTAATAAACACAATAATGATTTGATTGAAAAACTACAAACATTCCGAGAGCAACGTCATAGGTATCCCCAACTTGAAGCACAAATACGATGAGAAACCGAGGATGCCTCCTCTTATGTGTTTTCTTTGTGTTAAGTGAGAAGTATGTATGTCGTTTGTTTTCCTGACACGTAATCCGGATAACCACAGCGTCTGCTACTAGCGTGGCAGATGGAAGTCCTAAGTCGGCACCGATTGCCCATTGGTCTTGTTGGTTTGTGTGTAGTCATAAACCTACGTTTGATGTTTTTATGTGATTTTGCGTTTCTTGTAGGCAAAATTGTTTATGAAGAGATTCTACAAGTGTGTATGACAAACGAGATGATTTTGGATTCAACAAAGTAGATTTTCCCTGGCTTGACGGTGATGTTCCTAGATTACCGTCATACGGTATCTACGTTTCACAGCTCATCCGGTATGCTAGGGTATGTACTGGTGTTTTGGATTTTATTAGTAGAAATTTACAAATTACGAAGAAACTTTTAGGTCAAGGTTTTCGCTTTCACAAACTAGTAAAGTTTCTCTGGAAATTTTACAAAAATTATGGTCAAATTCTTTTGAAATTCGGACCCATACAAGCAGCAGAGTATATTACATTGGGTATTTCACAACCTGCATTTTATGGTGACATAATTTACAAAATAAGAAGGGTCAAAGGTAGACAGTATAACCATCGAAAATGCGTCAGAATCATCAAACGCCTTTTATACCGTGGATATGATCCTAATGTTTCCAGACGGACACTAGGCTTGGTACTTGACCAATCTACAGTCATGTAATAGCACATTCTTAAGACTTGCACTATATCTGACTGTGACGACAGGACTCCATGACGGGCCCTGTCGAAACCTCTTTAGAGAAGACACGGCCCCGACCACCTGGCCTCTCTGAATGTCAGTCGGACTCCTCGTTTGATAACATATACGAGCTCGCTACAGACGGCAGAGCACGGACTGTAGTACGCACGTCCTCTTTTTATATCCATTTACATATTCATCTGTGTTGCTGGGGCCTCTGCGTTTAACGGTCTTGTTTGTGTGTGGTCATCTATCAGTGAGGAGGTTGTTTTACACCATAATTGTGCGTTCTTTGAGACCTCTGGGTAATCAGAAAAGTGGGATTGTTGTGCGCAAGTAATCCAGGATAACCATACCTTCTGCTATTTCCGTGGCAGATGGCCGTCCTAAGTCGGCACCGGTTGCCCATTGGTCTCGTTGGTTTATGTGTAGTCCTTTGTGTTTGATGTTTCTGTGTTGTGCGTTGACGTTCCTTGTCCCTTACGCGTCACTTTCTGTGCTTGTCTGCTCTGTGTTTTTTTTTGTATTGGGTGTTTTGAAGTTTTGCTGAGGGTGCTGCAACCGCTATTATCGTTGGAGGTCCCCTACTTTCTTTTGTACGTTTTGTATCCCTTTCTGTGCGTGTCTGCACTATGCTTTTTAGCATTGGATGTTTTGGGGTTTTGCTGTGGGTGCTGCAACCGAGTGTTATTGGAGATTCCCTCCTTTCTTGTTCTTTTATGCCGGCAAATTTTTCTTACGTTGGATCTCGTTATGTTATGTTGCTTTGTCATTACGTTATTTGGTTTCATCATTATATTTTGATACTTCGTTATTATTTTGCGTGGTTTCATTATTATGTTACGATACTTCGTACATGTATTATGTTACGTTGCTTATGGTTAGATCATTATGTTTTTATACTTCGTTATTATGTTGTTTGTTTCATACGATATTAACATATCTAAACTCATCAGCTAGCGCATGTTCTAGGTTTTGGATTTTCACAGCAGAACAATGACACGGAAGTGTTCCAACTCTTTACCTTATTGAAGAAAATTTCAAATCAATTCTAATGCACGTGTTTCGGATTGTAAACCCTCATCAGTGGTACTTATAAAATGCCAAAGTGATTTTCTGACAGCCAAATGTATTTCAATAGCGCCCTCTGGTTTATTTTTAGAATCAATTTGTGCATTTTCTTTGCATAGAGTAAGCGGCTCCAGATTTTGTGGGTCGAATCAGTATAAATGAAATCTACGATCAAATAAGTATTGGAGGGATGGTGCTAAGATGTTAACCTCCTTTAGTTTCAGTGATATATCTGGATGAAATGATAAGTTTCAAAATAACAAAATACTATATATGATGTCAAATGGATAAAGGGCCAAAGCAAAGCTTCTTTCAGGTGTCAGAGCTGGAAAGAAGTTATTATTACACTCTAAACAACCAGTCAAGGGGAAAAACTGCTCCACATTGCAGAAGAAAAATATATGTAAGTATTTTATATCAGAATAAAACGGAAGTCTTCCAACTCTTAACTTTCTTAAAGGCCGACGGGGGACTATATAAGGGGACAGGTAAATGTTCTGTCATTTCCTCACTGACCGCTATAGGGTTAACATCTCTTATTGGTACCTGATTGGTTCCCTTTAATCCTTTTACCCCTATCAATTTTAGATTGACAGCTTAAAACAGATGAGACTCGGGTATCTCATTAGCATAATAAAGGATTACCTGTCGGTTTGTCTTTGATGTAACACGCCGCTCGCAGACGGCGTTGTCTTCAAAGACGGTATGCCACGCCTATCGAGCTTATGTCACTCAGGTATACCTATTAACGACCGGGTGGTTCCCAACGTCGGCCTTTAAAGAAAATTTCAAACCAATTTTAATGCACAAGACGCGTGTCTCAGTTAGTAAATCCTAATTAAAGGTACTAAGAAAATGCCGACGTGATTTTATTGACAGCCGAATTTTCAGTAGCGGCCTCTAGTTTCTAAAGGTCAAGGTTTTCGCTTTCGTGAACTAGTAAAAACTTTTCATAAAAATTACTCTCAGCTTCTTTTAAAATTCGGACCAGAGTATATTGCTTTGAGAATTTCACAACCTGTCTTTTATGGTGACATTATAAACAAAATAGAGAGGATCAAGGTAAGACAGAATTCCCATTGAAACTGCGTTAGAATCATCTATAGCCTTTCATACCGTGGATTTGATCCTTGTACAGACCTGCTTACTTTTACGATTTTTGACTTATAATTACGCTATACCTTTTGCTGCTCAATTTTACGCTTCAAGCAAATTTCCAAGCAGAATGACTATTCAAAATTACCCTCTAACAAATGAATAGAATTTCATACATAAATTACTTTAATATTGTCCTTTTTATATTGTACATGTATATGCAATTGCGTAAATGACAGGCCATTTTTTATAAACGTTTGTCAATTTTTGCTACATTACGCTTTACTTCCCTAAATTAGAAGTTTTTGAGAAAAATATTACTCCTTTTCAAAGAAATAGGTTGGCAGGTCTGCTTGTATCACCAGAAGGGTACTCTGCTTCGTACGTTACCAATATACAGCCTTGGATCAGCATATTATCAAGTATTGCACTCTGACTAATTTTGACGATGGGACTCCATGACAGGCACTGGCCAAACCTCGTTGGGGAGGACACGACATAGACCATCTGTACTCTCTGAATGTCGGTCGGTCCAGCCAGCAGATCAATGATTGTTTATCGTATTCCCTGTGTTTTGATATCATTTGTGTTAATTGGGTTCCTTTGTTTTACTGTCTTCTTTGTATGGTCATCTTACGGTGAGGGGTTTGAATTCACAACAATTCTGCGTTTTTCGAGACCATCGGATAACCGGACAAGTGTTGTGCGCACGTAATCTGGATGATAACACTATTAGCTACTAATGTGGAAGATGGCACCAATTCACACATTGATTCTACTTTAAACAGCTGACAATTTCGCTTATTCCATACGATATATCACTGTTTTTCTCGTATGCATGAATCTGACCTTAGCTGACTTGCATCCATTTTATGTCATATTTATGTCATATATGGAAATTCTAATGATTTTGCCTTGCCTTCTCGACTTTGAGACTGAATAACTGATAGGTACTTCAATACTACTACTACTACACCATCAAACAGTTATACTCCTTCATGATAAATTAAGAAACAATGCAATGACTTTACAGTGAAACAAGAATGACAACACATAAAGGAAGAGCGACTTATATGCATTTAAGCTTCGCACTTCACTACGGTGACCGTAATTGTCCAAATATGCTATGCATCTGGTATACTGATGTTATAATGGCATATATATGACACTGTCTTTATTCTAGCAATGATAATGTTGGGGTAATCATCAAGGATTTCGTTCGCCTAGTTTCTGTACTGTCTACAAATAGTAATGTTTAACTAATCAGTAAATGAAATCATGCGATATTAAAAAAAACATTGAAGATATACCCATAAATAACTAGTATTCAGTCTCAAAGTCAAGAAGGTAAGGCAATCTCATTAGAATTTGCATCGGAATAGCTGCAAACCCCTTAATAAACAGTATTCCGAAGTGAGAACAGGCGTCTCCTGTTTGCATACAACACCCGTCGCAACAGCTCCATGGAAACTTGTCGGTAATTGTCTCAATGTACATATTGATGCACATATCAGGTAAAGATGTCTTGTTCAGTGATGTTGACAGCCATTCATTCGCAATCTAGAATGTCAATGATCATTCTGGAAAAAGGGATTTCATATGCTTTGTTAAAATATCCGTAGCGACCGAAGAACTTCCGCAATGATTTTAGCCGTTGTGTAATATATCCCTGAACGAGTAGCTTACTAGGAAGCCACCTGGCTCAAACGATGAAATCGTCATTGGAACATGCCCTGGCGTACAGAGTTAGATGAGAAACAAAAACGCAATAAGCAGAGAAGACGGAATGTTGCTACTCATAAAAGAATAAACCACCGCTAAAGACTGTATGACCGGATTGCAAAGTAAGTTTTTGTCATCAATGGGTCAAGGTCACTAGGTCAAATATTACAGCATACATTGAGAGGTCTTTTCAGAGGCAACCTACATGCATAATATAAAGTTTCTACTGCATACAGTTCCTTAGATTTTGCTTAAACCAGAAATTTTAACCAAAATCTTGAACTAGGTCAAAGTCCAAGGTCTAGATGTCAAATGTCACGGCATTAATTAAAAGGTCTTGTCATGGACAACCTAAATGTATAATATAAAGTTTCTACTGCATACAGTTCCTTAGAATTTGCTTAAACCAGAAACTTTAACCAACATCTTTTACTAGGTCAAAGTCCAAGGTCAAGATCACTAGGTCAACTGTTACGGCATTAATTGAAAGGTCTCGTCATAGGCAATCTAAAAGTATAATATAAAGTTTCTACAGCATACAGTTCCTTAGATTTTGCTTAAACCAGAAACTTCAACCAACATCTTTTACTAGGTCAAAGTCCGAGGTCACTAGGTCAAATGTTACGGCAGAAATTGAAAGGTCTCGTCATGAGCAATCTAAATGTAAAATATAAGGTTTCTACTGCATACAGTTCCATAGATTTTGCTTCAACCCGAAACTTAAACCAAAATCTTTAACTAGGTTAAAGTCCAAGGTCCAGGTCACTAGGTCAAATGTTACGGCATTAATTGAAAGGTCTTGTCATGGGCAACCTACAATGTATAATATAAAGTTTCTACTGCATACAGTTTCATAGATTTTGCTTAAACCAGGAATTTCAACCAAAATCTTTAACTAGGTCAAAGTCCAAGGTCACTAGGTCAAATGTTACGGCATAAATTGAAAGGTCTCGTCAAGGGCAACCTAAATGTATAATATCAAATTTCTACTGCATATAGTTCCTTAACCAAGATGATGACGGCAGACGGACGGACAGACGGACATCGTCAATCTATAGACCGGAATTCTTTGCAATCCGGCCAAAATTCAGTTATGTGGAAGTTGAAATCATCATGCTTGTCATTCAGTGAGGTGTTCAAATGATCATTTGCGTCGAAATGTAGAAGTATATCCATGTGCGAATCGGGTCTGTCGCTCTCGGTTGTTTCCTTGATATCTAGCTCTTGAGGATAGATTTCATGAAGGTGATCCTTAAAGTTCGGATTATTGATGGACAACAAGTGATCTATGTCTCTGAAGGTAAAACTGAGATGCTAGGAACTTTTGCAGAGTGACGAACAAGGTGTGGATGAAGTCAGCTTCGTATAAATATAAGAATATTTCCGCAAGAAGTGGGGCGCAATTGGTACCCATGGGGATCCCGACTATTTGATGGAATATGGTTATTCTTTGACAAAAAATACCCCCCTCTGACATTGTCAAGTCTTATCTTGCATTTCTGTTTTCGTATTATTCTTTTCAAATATTTAAAATTCTTTGTATTTCCTTTTTCGAGCATCAACAAAGTAACATACCGGTAACTTAAGGATGCTTTCTCCTGGCGAGCTGAACAGAAAACGTTCTAGACGACGGGAGATAACTCCTAATGTCGTAAAAGAAAGATGTACGACATTTGTTTTTTCTGTTCATTGCATCAAATTCAATAGCATGGTTAAATGGAGTTGTTTGAGGATATATTTGTTATTTTCATAAGTATAAACATTTGATGTTATCTTTTTGCTTTAAAACAACCTTCTTCAAATAACATTACGTCACTGCGAGAATCTTTGACGTCACGCAGCAAAAATGACGTTCGTCTTCCCGCCATGAATAAAACAGATAAATAACGCTACAGGAAAGTGGTGTAATGTTTGATTACTTATATTTGCCTTTAAATTACATCAATTGAGAAGATTAATTCAATAAAAGGAATGCTTTTAAGAAATAGATTTGTATTTTCAGTGTGAAACAAATCAGAGACACAACAAAAGCAAGTAAAATACACCGAAACATGGAAAATAGAACTTTACCAGTAATTGAACTCCGTACTGTCATTGTGTCAAAGAAACATGTATTAATGGCGATTCGTCTGTGGATTTCTATTTATTAAAATCAAAGGAATGAAAGTCCTGCGAGTTGGCAAAAAGTAACATTGAGACGAACATACAGAAGACAAGTATAAAACTGGCACAAATCAAACTCCAAATCTATGCCTCAAATGCTTGAATGAGTGATTCTCACAATTCAAGAGTTGTCTCAAATCTAAAAAAAAAAAAGTCTGGAAATATATAAATATATAAAATGATAGAACTTCTTAACCAAATAACTGATTTTGAGGTCAGAGTTCAAGGTCAATATGATCATGTCAAATTTGTTGCAATTGTTATGGGTGTATGTATGAAGTATAATGTCCTATCACTTTTACTTTAGGAGATATTTGCTTTTGAAACTTCTTGACCAACTTAAAACCAACATCTTAGGTTTATTAAGTATCAAACTGAAAAACCCTTTTTCCTAGTCGGTAAATAGCTCATCAGAGCTAATGTTGATTGTTATTAATTATGTCTGACTTTAAATAAATATTATTGATTGATTGATTGATTTATTTACTTGTCTTTAGTCTTCTACACATCCACAATTTTTAAAAAAATCTAATGTCTTTTTTATCCTAAATACAATACGTTTACCTATCTACCTAAAAAAGGGGTGCTCCTTATACAGAGGAGGGAAGTACAAAGAAAAAAGATGCGCCATATTTTAATGTACTGACATCAACATGTGATCGCTATTCCTGTAGCATCGTTCCTTGTAGCATTTTTTTGCATTCTCATAATGCATTTAACCCATTATTTACAACTTGAACTTAAACGTCTGTCGTCTAATATGTTCTTTTGTCAAATCGTAGTGGTCCTATTTCTTACTGCGCCAGTAACATTGTGCGTTGTTTGGTCCGTGCAGGGTTATCGAGTGCAAAGTTGAAAGCCATAGCAATGAGAGTTGGCTTTGCCAACTCAAAAATATATAATAATAATAAATCGCCACGTACTTTTTTTATTTCTCCCGCATTATCTTTATTCTTTTTTCTAATCTATTTCCTTTATTTCTTTTAGCAGCATTATGTCTGCAAAAATTTGAAATTTTAAACTCTATCAGACAATTTAAAATTTTCCTGTTTGCATGATCCAATTTCATCAATTCTGTCATTTATTTGAAAAATGGATACAATACAGGGACTTTACATTAGTAAGGGTACATATCGATAACAAAATCATCAGCTATCATCTTATTTCATACATTTTTTCCGACAAATAATAAATCTTTTAAAGAAACTTAAATAAGGCCCTTTCACATCAGCCTCGCCACAGCCATACGGTCTCTGCGATCCTGAGCTATATAAAACCAAACATAATCAATAAAACCTGTACAATATGGTGTTTTTTCTATTTCCTGTATCATTTTGAAAGAAGGGGGGCAGGGTAGCAAATGGGCCAAAACTTTTTCCCAATGCATAACTCCCCCTACTTTTTCTTTCATAAAAACATGCTATAATGTCCCTAGATACACTATGTGAAGTTTTAAAAAAAGTTTGATGGAATTACATTTTTTATCAGCATTTTAGTGCCAAAAATCTGTTTCTTACGTTACTTTAAAAATTACCATATGAGGTAAAAATTTGCTAAAAATTTCATTCCGTTACATCTTATGTCATAAAAATTGTATTCAACAGTAGTAAAGTAATGTATTCTAATATATTTGAGTAATCCAATTCAACAATTCCGTAAGAATATATATATTTTAGATTTTATGAGTAATATTTCGCCAATTTTCAATTTCACCACAATATTCTGAGATGGTTGAAGTTGGGTATATTTGATGGCAAATATCTGACATAAAGTCCATATCTTGGTATCCTTTTCTGTTTGTTTTATTACTTATCGGGTCAAGTACTATTGAAATATAATGGTAAGAAAAAAAGTTTGATGCTTTTGAATTCGAGATCTCAGAAGAAAGCATCCTTAACGAAATTCGATCGTGGTACACCATCTTCAAAATCGCGGGTTACCACCACTATGTTGGAATTTGTTAGACAGTACAATATGTCAGAGTTTCCTATTTTGAATTACAAACATATCAATTCATTTTTCTTCTTTTTTTGTTTTTGGTAATCGTCCAGTATCACGGTTTATAAGTCCTTTTACTTCAAGGTACTTATCAGGAAAATAATATAGAAGCGATTCCTGCGGAACTATTATTAGTATTTACGACAAATTCAGAACTTTCCTACATGTACAATGTATGTAATTCATTTGTTGTTTTGTTTCATAGAAGTCAGGACTTTTTTAATATACGACTTTTATGCGCGTCCATTGGAATACTGCGGTCAATGAAAAATATTAAGAGGCGAAGAAAAGATATTTATTTTACTAGAGTGTGAAATAGTGTAACGAAATTGTTGAAACATACTTCATGATTATGTTTCGACCGAAGGGGCGGGGTACTTAAATCGAAATCTACATTGTCCATTTCATTTGGAAGGGACACATTCTAATCAATGAATGATAATCAAACACGAAATCAGAAATCAGATTCCAAATATCACAATCAAAAGGCATAAATAAATAAAAGAGAATTTTCTCGCGAGAAAAGAATTGGACAAACAGACGGAGACAATAACACAGTTCCATAGAAAATCTAATGAACAGTCTCAGAGCGGAATGCACTGTAGGTGCTGTTAAAACGCACATTGCTAATTTACCATGTTAAACATATTCAGATATCACATGAATCATGATACATATAATTATAGTATCTAAGTAAGTAAGACCAAAAAATATTCGGAATTTTGTAAAACTTGTAGGAAATCGTCGAAATTAGTCCTGCTTGCAAGTCTCCGT
The DNA here is from genome assembly GCA_033119305.1 of Pinctada imbricata. Taxonomy (NCBI): domain Eukaryota; kingdom Metazoa; phylum Mollusca; class Bivalvia; order Pterioida; family Pteriidae; genus Pinctada; species Pinctada imbricata. The sequence continues at coordinate 34,705,912 of VSWD01000006.1, read as the reverse complement.
TTCTTATTTAAACGGATCGATATCATATGAATAGAACTATAAATCGAACCTGTATGATTTATAACTGTATTCTAGAGTACTCGATCTATAATACCAGCGTGTTTAGTCTGTAGGTGGGTATGTCACCTACCCTATACTTACTGCCCACGCGTTAAAGTAGCACAATCTGTATTTTTTCAATCGTCTTAAAAAGAAATGGTGAAATGCAAAATTAAGGATCCCGCACCCCTATATACCTTACGTATTGTCTTACTTTTCTGACACACACCAATGATCGCCATAGAGTCGTTAAATTAACTTTTCGTGGCGCCACCTACAATAGATTGTGTTTAGCAATACCGGTAACTCTCTCTAGGTGCTTGTTTGTATAGTTGTAAGATGAATTCTGCGGTTTACTTAATTATAAGAGGCGCATATACATGTGTTTTGCTGTTGGTATTAATTATAACTTTATCATTGTTTCTTTGTTTGTTTCTATTTTCATTCTTTTTATGTCTTCATTTATTGAGGTCACGTGGTTCTAACTGAGCTGATCGATCCTTCTTTAGATACTATTCCTCCAATGTTCTTTACTTTTTAACAAACGCGGGAGACAAACTTCGTGCTTTGTATTTTTAAGGTGTACATAGATTCACTTCACTGACAAGAAATACGAAGGAAACATATATGCAGGTGCACTTATGAAGATCGTTTTAGTGGCGCCACCTATGACGAATTTCGTTTTTGCAAGCTTGATTATTTGTATATTTGGCATCAATCTTGAATATTATTTTGTGAAATTCCACAAAAACTGAGTTTTACTTATTTATCTATCTACCTTATTTGATATTCTTTTCTAGCCTCTGGCGGACTTTGGCAAACCGTGCTTGTAAGACGTGCAATTTCGCTTACACGATATAATTTCTAACGGAATACGTCCTCAGGGTTAATTCCACGCGGTCAGTGTGTGTTTATAAGCCGGATTTTCTTGTCGGAGTTTAGATTCAATAAACATGCATTTCCACTACGGCATTTTTTAATTGTTTTGTGCATTTTAATTTTGGTACAAATGACAAACAGATAAACATGTATATATACGTTCATGAGACGAGAAAAAGTGGACCAGACGGAGACAACACACCATAGAAATACGAAGGACAACATCGTCGCTATGAGCATCCTACACAAAGTCCTATGTTTAATCGAAATTATATATAGGTGGTGCCACTCAAAAGAATGCTCATTATGTACATTGGAAAAAGGTTATTGGCAATGCCTTTTTAATTCTTTCATTCGACCACTGACTGAAACAGCCTGTGCTGGACCACAAAATAATGGATTGAAAAGAACAAAAACCACTGGGGCTCGTCCGGGATTCGAACCCGGGACCTCTCGCACCCTAAGCGAGAATCATACCCCTAGACCAACGAGCCGATGAAAATAAAATGTTGTAAACGTTCACTATTTTGATTTTAGCCATATTACGATTACGCGGTTGGCCATTTCCCGCGCTTTTTATGTGACGCTATTTTCCCGCGTTAGATGCAGAGGAAATACGGGATGCACCATTGGGATAATGTTGCTCGCCATCGGAAAGTATTTTATCTGGTCCAATATCTGTAAGGTAAGAGGTATAACTCTTGATATTGTTTACATGATAGCAAAGTGAGATAACTCGTACAAGCTAGCTTCACGCGAACACAGCGACATGACCACGCTTCGCCAGGCACTGTGATCATGTCTAAGTTGACATCGTCGTTATTAATGAAGTTTTTGTTTATTTAGGAAATATTTACAATCAAATATTCCTAGAGTTCTCCGTAGATCATGTAGTAACTCATATCAGGGACGTATATAACTAGTTATATACGTCCCTGCTCATATCAATAGGCAAAATAACTCGTATCCACAGGCAAATTTTTTGGAGATCTATATTAGATATATTGAACAATTTGTAGCTTAAATAAGATTTACTGATCGATTGTGGACATTTAAATTTCAGTTTTTTGCATGGTATATTTTTGAAAGTTTCACGATCTGAAGTTCTGTAAAAAGATTACTTCCGGTGCTGATATTTGCTATTGTGTGTTGTTTATGTATTAAATATTTTTGTAACGATGCAAGCGGCTCGTTGGTCTAGGGGTATGATTCTCGCTTTGGGTGCGAGAGGTCCCGGGTTCGAATCCCGGACGAGCCCTCTCTTTTTCTATTCGATTTTTAAAAATCTTTTGGATGATAACCTTGGCGTCCACAAAGATGTGCATACGTCCGCTCTCTTATTTTAGCATTAGTCTGAAAGGATTTTAATAAGGGATATAATCATATAATCAGATGTTTACTCTCCCCGGGCACCTGATCTCATCTCCGTTGATGATTCACTTAAAATTGCTTCCTCACACAATGTTCAAGTTAACTTTATTCTTTGTTAAGGGATTATTTTTTTCATTTTTCTATCTGTTTGTCGGTGTGGTATTCCTCATATTTCAATGTGTTTCTTTTTCTGAAAAACTAAACTTTACTATCAGCGAAATTGTAAAAAAGAAATTTTGGTTTTTCAGGAAAAAGGCAAATGATAATCAAGAATAATGTTCAACTCGTAAAGCACTGTAAAATCAAAGGAATGAAGGTCGTGAACGATACTTCTATCCAAAATTTATAGTCAGCAGTGGAATGTTGAATAATTTTATTGTTTATGTAATGATGGATTGATGATGATTTTTTTTATACATAGGATGCATATGCATATGAAGCTTATAATTTTCATTTCTATGGTGCAGTCTCCACTAAAGTATTAAATTACGATTTGAAAATGGTGAAAAATAAAGTTTCGCATTTGATAAATATTTATATTTTTATTGAAGGATACATATCGTAGGTATTTGAAATGGAACAGGGGAAATATCTACTTGGTCTTCCTCTAGTGATATGCTTTTTCCAATAGAGGGGCCTGGATTGCAATTTAGCAGCTACGTCTCAAAGGTAGTATTTTGTTCATCCCATCGCTGACGGAACAAAATAAGTTACAGTATAAACTTTTATCTTCTGACGCTTTACTATGCATAAGAAATCTTTTGATGTATAATAAACCTTTTTGATTTCGTACATTATTTGAAATTTTGACGTCTGAAGAAGGCATTAATACTTCTGTCCTAAAATGTTTCGCCCTCTGTACATTCCATTTTGACGTCTGAAGAAGGCATTAATACTTCTGTCCTAAAATGTTTCGCCCTCTGTCCATTCCATCTACAATTATACAAAGCACTCATCCCTGGTCCACTAAATATTTATTGTTTGTCATGCCAGAGGGTATCATATGTGATCCTGCAGGCTGCACATTATAATTTTATGTAAATTGCTTAGAAAATCGTTGACAGCATTTTACGTTGGTATACCAGTGGTAGAGTATTTGTTTAAAAAGTACCAATTATCAAAATATATGGTCAAAAATATCTCTAATTGACATAATAAATAAGCATCGTATATGAGTAACCCATTATTTTATGATATTCACGTTAGTTCCTCTAAAATACTACAAATACTATCGAAACAGATACGTTACTACTTGAAACAGATACGTTACTTTCAGTTCTAAAGCCGTATTTGAGCACAGTGCTAAGGTTATCCCCTATGAAGCTCAATATTTGGACAAATGAGTAATGTAGCAACAATTTATGGCATAAATTATGCCTCTGTATTAAGAAATGTATTGATTTTCCGAGGGAAAGGCTGTTTCTCAGGATTTTCCATAAAAACACAAAATATGCCCTATAAGCTATGGTTTTGCTTTATTTTCAACTGTTATATGTTTCTTCTGACAAAGCTTAAATATCAGCGTCAAACCAGTAATATCTAACTTCTATATGGGCCAAAAATGAAATCTAGGTAACGTATCTGTCGGTAACGTATCTGTTTTTTAGCTGAATTTTCCGCGTTATTTTGTATGTTTCTTCATTCTTATTAAAAGAGCCGACGTTTTTTTTAAACCAACATTCACTCCAAGAAAAAGAAAGCAAGAAATGAATAGTTAATTTTTTTGTGATGCAATTGAAACTTTTTCAAGAAGGAGGATAATCTTGATCTTGCATGTGTCAGACAGCAAATTCCTAAATTAGAAAAAAGCACTATATTTTGAGGTGTATGGATATGTTGCAAATCGGAAATGTCTCAACTGTTACGATAACAGAAGGAGACTTCCTGAAAGGAAGTATCCTAAAAATAATATTTTTATATTGCCCCTACATATTATAAGAAAATAGCTCCATAAATTTATAAAATACATTTTCAATGAAACCTACACAGGTCAAGTTTAAATGATACAATAACTATAATCAAGACACGACACTTAGATTTACGCATGAATGATCAGTGAATATTTACATTTCTGATTTTGAGCTTTTCTTTGACTGTCATTCACATATTGTCTAAGTTTTTTTTTTAACCTTTTAACATATGCGACATGGTGATCATGAAATTTGACCTAAAGTACTTACAGCCAGTTAAAAAAACAGAAATTTTTATTTTATGTGAAAACGCTTTGAGATAGACACATATGAACATCGAGAGAAATATTCAACTATTAGAGCACTGTTTGAAAATGAAATTTTATTTTGGTATCATTTTTGCGTTTCCCCTCTATACACATATGAAAATAGCACGGTAAATCACCTTTTCCATGCGCTAAGTCATTAAAACCTACACTGGTCAAGTTTGATTAATGCAATGGCCATAATCAGAGTTGTATACATAGATTTATGCCTGATTCTAATTCATTCTGTTTGTTTCACGCATTCTGATTGGTTCACAGGATTTCTACAAGCATGTATAACGACGATATACATGCCGTAAACCGACTCACTTGACATACTGTAAAATGTATTCCTACCTAAATTTGCACGTTACAAGCTTTAGCGCACTTTTTGCGTATGACGTTATGCTTCCCTTTGTTCTTCGCTCCTGTGACGTCATACTGTGACGTAAAACTACAAGGTATGAGCTTGTAAATGGCGTTCCCCACATGTAAACAACAGAGCAAGTAAGTTTATTATTGATTTCGCTTTGGTTTTTCGCCATTGTAATAAATACGAAGCAGTTGTATTTCATATTTTGCAGCGCAATAATTTCTGTTGGTCGTTGTTAGTCCTCCATAGCAACGATCACCTCTAAAGCGATACGTGAGACCTTCTGAGGGGTATAAAAAGTTAAAATATGTCACATGAATTAGAATAGGGATAAACGTACTGTGTTTTGTGGTTCCGACAGGTATATGTTGGATATACTGTTGGAAACATACGTTATACCGTCGGGGACAAGCCCCGACGGTATAACTGCGTTTCCAACAGTATATCCAGCATATACCTGTCGGAACCACAAAACACAGTACGTTTATCCCCTAAATGATCAGTGAATATCTTCCTGCATGAATAGGTATTGCCGTTTTATTTAACATACTGGACCCTTGTTTAGAAAAACGACTTGGACAATTTCTGAGCGTAAAATATTGCTCTTTTCCTATGAGTACACCAATTATGATGTCTTATATGGTTAAAAAAGCTAGTTCTTTGAATAGTGATTTTCCTTCTGCATTACAATTTAATTTTTTTTATTAATTTTTTTTTTGCCGTTTACAAATAAAATGTAAATTTCCGTTTTCTTAAGAACATATTAGTACTTTAGGTCATAATTTGGATGTAGCCAAAGAATGCCATGGAATTTTAAAAGATATATAATATGGAATTTTACTGTTCCTCATTTATCAGTCTTCTAAGCAAAATGTAGAAAAATTGAAATATTTCCTTGTGGTTTCTTTTATATCTCATATGTCAATGTCATCAGTGAAGTTTGATTGTCAAAGTTATTTGTCCGTTGTCCATCTGTAAATGTGGAATAAGTCATAGAATTTTGGTATAGAATAGCTTCAATATTTCTCCCTTCGCACACGTCTGCTATCGCATGTTACCGCATGATGACAAGATGGTGATGTATATTTAATTCAAACTGACATTAAAACTAAATTTCTCCGTCTAGATCCCGTTAATCCACGATATATATCAACCTTACCGGACGCATTTTTTCAACATAATTGTAGAACATGGATTGTGACAAATATGGATAATGACCATTTCCCTGTATACAGCACAAAATCGATAATTCAGAAAACCCGAAACTGAAGGCATACAAAATCAGGATAAAACAGGAATCAAAGCAAACAAACAAAAACCTCCACCATATGAAAAGAAGCGAACTCCCGACATGGGAGTGAGACCAGGTGCCCAGGAAGAGTAAGCATCTCCTGTTTGCATGCAAAACCCGTCGCTTCAATTCGGTAGAACTGTCACATCCAGTTACTTCCATTTCGAAAAACATAATGTACAATCTTTGGTTGGATGGTTCAAATGGTCTATGACAGAATATCATCCACCATTCTGGAGAATGGGACATCATAGTGTATGACGAGTTCCCCATATCGACCGTAGAACTTCCTCAGTGACGATGTTAGTCGGTCACAAACATATCCCTGACTGAGAAGCTTATCTGATTTCAAGACGCCTAGCTCTCAGAGCAAAATCCGTATATTTGGTATTTGCTCTATCATAGTGTATCAACTGAGATATGAACACGCCATAAGCAGGCGATGAAGGGATGTTGCTACTCAGAAAAGGAAAGGTTGTAATGCTGAAATTGAAGTCGTCACGTTTGTCATAGAGTGAGGTGTTCATGTGACCATCAGTGTCGTAGGACAACATTATGTCCAAATAGGATGCTGAATTATTTGTCTCTGTAGTTTCTTTGACTTCAAGCTCCGAAGGATAGATACTGCTGAGGTAATCCGCGAATTTTGGATTATTGATGGACATCATCTATGTATCTGTAAGTGAAGTTTAAGTCAGAAGCTAAGTATCTTTTCCCTTCAGAGACCAAAGATTGAATGATTGTCGATCAGAAGGTTTAACATCTGAATAATATCTGTTTCAGTGTACTTATTTTCAAAATCGTACTTTTCTTGAACAAAGTAGGTTTTGTCATAGTTAACAATAATAAAATTGTATTTACGATTGCCGTTCTTGCTTTTAAATGCATTACTTATAATTTTTACGAGTCTTTCTTTCAATTTAGAATTTGGGATTGTAGTGTAAAGTGTCAAAAAATCAAAGGCTTTGATCGAATGGACTCTACTAAAATGAGTGGATTTCAGATGTTCTAAATGTTCCTTCGAATTCCTTAAAATCCACATCTGGTTGATAATGTCGAACAACATTTTTGAAGCCCAGATTTGGTACATGTAGTCAAGTTCGATCAATTTCGGTTAATCGTTCTTCAACGCATTCTAAAATTCCTGTTATCAAAATTTCTTGAAATTTCTAAAACGTGGGTCCTGTAGCATCATATCCCACTTTTCCTGCTACGTCTTTCGGTACGCTTTTTCGACATAGTAACTTTCATACTTTTTTGGCATAGTACATTATTTAGATATTTAGATAGAGGATCACTGACGAGGGTTAAGTACCCGAAACGTGCATGTTTGGTCCATGTTGCAAATTTATCTGTTCTTAAATGATGATATTCAATTTGAAGACGTTTACATTGATATCAGATAAAACTTTGGTGATCGAGTAAGATCGATACAGATTTGGTAGAACTTTTTCTGTTACTAAATTTCTTGAAACGGAAACGTGGGTCCTGTAGCATCATATCCCACCCATTCTGCTACGTCTTTTGGTACATTTTTGGACATAATAATTTTCATACTTTTTGGCCATATTACATTGTTTAGACTAAGGATCACTGACGAGGGTTTAGTACCCGAAACGTGCATATATGTCTGGTCCATGCTATCAGGTTTTAAATGATGCTATTGAATTTAAAGACGTTTAACATTTGAGGAACCAGCGATGAAACGTTGTTTGTACGGATTCTTATTCATGAATTTTAGGTATGCAGTATAAGTGTGGTAAATCTAAATCTAAATTGTTAGTGTCGAAGCCAAAGGAAGCAAGAACTGATTTGTGGTTATCTATTATTTCAGAGGCAGAAAGGTTTATTGGGGTGTAAGTGGGATTTCCAGGTGTCGAATTTAAACCCAACTCTTTAACTAGACTGTCGAAATAGTACTTTTTGCAAGTAAATGTGTTATTTGAGGCTTTGTCTGCTGGTGTGATGACAATGTTCTTGGAGGTAAGTAAGCTCTGTGATAACATCAGGGTCTTTAAAGATAGACTCGAATCTGGTGTTTACAGTTGATATTAGACATTTTATCGTTATGTTAGTTTAATAGTTTGCTGCTAAGGTAGAGTTCATTTTCTTTGGAAGTTTACATTATGTCTTGCCATTGCACTATAATATGCGATAGTGATGCAAAATCGGCTGGTGCTTACAGCAGTATATGGGATATAATTGAACCCATCTCACACGCACACAAATAACCGAATAGGAACAACATGTGAGAAGGGCGAAATGGTCAACGAATGATAGGGAAGAGTCAGGTAAAACGGAGGGAATTCTATATTTCAATTTTGTGTAGGGTACATGCGAGCCTGTAAATAATTATGTTTCTGATGTTCTGATTGGACAATAATTACAAAATTGGTCTTTTTAGAATAGAAACATTTCTTGTTTTTTATTAATACAGAGAAAATTCCTAAAAACCCATTCATTAATATCTAATAGCTGTAGAAATTATGCTATTTTAGGGGCTAAAATAACTGCTCCATTTAGTGCAGATTTTAGGGTGACCTCGAACTACACTTCCTGTCTTCTGGTTCTAATGATAAAACGTTTTTATTCTGACATATTTTTGACTCGCTAGCATTGACGGTCAATTTCATGTATAGATTGTAAGCATTGAAGTTGTACATGTGAAATGCGACAAGATTTCGTTAACATTGCGGCCTATGGGAAAATGGACGAAAATGAATTACTGGACTCTCCCCTGTAAGCTGATAATTTCACTGTTTATATATAGTGTTAACTCAAAGTTTCTACATTTCGTTCCTACAATAAAGTCTCAGACAGAATGATGAAAATAGCCTTCTCTCGAACACTGAAATTTATTGGCTTATGATGTCTTCACTTCCTGGTCCCACATCAGGAATTCCCTTGATCAAATGTTCCCATAACCTCTCTTCTTTAAATTTCATTTTTCGTGCATGCATACACCACCGCTTGGGATCGAAACGTATGATGTTGTGATTCCTTACGGAGGTTTTTGGTTGTTTTATTATCATTTTTAAAGTGATACTGCACAAACTGACGAGACGTTGCAGTAGGGCAATGCCTAATATGGAAGTCCATATCGTTTATATATTTGAAAAGTCTATAGGTTTTGCAAACACTTCAAGGGTTCTGCTAGGTCAAGAACGTTTCTGTGGTCGACAAACTATTGAAGTGTTTGAAAAAACTATGAATTTTTCATATACCTAGACGATATGGATTGATTTATGAGGCATTGCCCTCCTTCAAAGACTCATCAGTTTTGTAAAGTTTAACTTAGAAAATGAAAAAAAAAAACTGTCTAAGGAATCACAACACCATACGTTTCGATCCCACGCGGTGTACACGCCTTTTACACTCTGGGTACTCCTTACATTGATGGATCCCAAAGCCCTAATGGAGGAAAGGGAATGAAGGATCCAAATGGATTGTATAGTGTACGTTCAAGTCGTCATTCTGAGCTTTTGTTTAAATATCTACATGTATCAATGCTAAGTACATGTAAATGTTAAATTATATCAATATGTTATTTTCAGTTTCAGGCTGCGCATGCATGATTAGTGAATAAGGGGATTTCCTGGAATTCCAACAAGAACACGTTGCAAGTCTGCAACAAACAAAGGCGCTTTTTAAAACAACCAAACCAAGAAACTGCCAAGTGGAGATAGTTCTAAGAAGCTAGGAATCCACATCAAATAGGATCAGCATACAAACTAAACGAACACGTTTTTGTGTATCAAGTCAATGAGATTCCATGGAGTATTTGCGATCCAAATGTATCATTGAATGAAACTTGTGTTGTTTTATTTTATCATAATTTGTATGAATTCTCTTATATTCCTTGTTCTCATGCAAAATTAATTACACAAGCAGTTGTTATGATATAAGTAATAAGGAAAGGAATTAATATAAGTATCTTCTACTTGATTCCCAATTCTGTAACCATGTTTGCATATATTATGACTTGTACCATATAGAGAGCTGAATTGAATTTTTTCCCCAATTTCTCTTTACATGTATTATATTTGTAAATGTTCGTATCATTTTGAACTCTCATTGAATACATACATTTTAAACCTCAATTTGAGTAACCCCATCCATTTGGATATACAATTACTTTGAAAAAAAAATTATTCCATGGCTTGAAATTCAAAGGTCTGAAGGTGCCAAAAACCTCTACTATTTTGATAAAATTAAACAAACAGAAAAAAGGAGAGAAAACAGGAAGATAGAAAAGAGAAATCAACAAACGAAAACAGATAAAATACCAATCAGAACGCCCATATTAAATAATATATCCCTTTTTTTCAACTTGCTTATGATATGCGCTATAAAATAGCGTCAGCTTGTTTGGATGCGTGTTTTCTTTCAATGGAAGTCGGATCGAATATCCACAGACCCCAAAACACGGAAAACAAAATACTGATCATATAACAAAGGGATGGCGTACTTCGGATTCAACACGTGTCACAGGTCACGGAATCATGATGAATAATGAACGCAGAAATAAAATACAATATATCTGTTTAAACTTAATGTTGTCATTGCCTAGAAATCTGTTGTTGACAGCGGACGATCTGTAGATAGCAGTAAGTAAAATTTATATAGAACATTATTTTTTTTGTCCATGAAATTTTTGAAAGTAATTTATCATTTATGGTATGATTTCTTTTTGTATATGTTGCGTTTTCAAACCTTAGTTGAATTTTTTTTTTTGCATGACTTAAAATGCAGCTAAATATGTTTTTTATTACATCAAAATAAAAATCTCATGACATTCATATAGTTGCACATCGTGAATATTTCACAAAATTTAGTATGAATTACGTATACAGGATAATGCAGTTTTAGTAGTATCTTTTACAAAGAAAATTCAAGATCAAGAAGAATTTTTATTTTTCGGTTTAATTTAAACATTGATTATTACAAAAGAAAAAAAAGATTTTTATTTTCAACCGCAAAATAGTTTATTCTCTTCATACAATTTTAATGATAGGCTAAAACGACTCAGGTAATATGACTAATGAATGAAGAAATAAAATAAATGAAAAATTAAGATGATCAGGTATTAACAAATTACTGAACTTCCTCAAAGCTATTCTTTAGATTCAAAATATCTGTTTTGCAATTTTAAAAAGAAAAATAAAACGAATTCACTTTAATATCTTTTTTCTATATTTGAATTTTATTTTATAATATACTTTCATATAAAAGACAAAAAAAAAAGATAAATAAGAATAGCTGATTAATTTTATTTGGATAAAACATGTTACTTTAAATCTTGAAAAAGAGATTTGGCACACGTTTCTTTATATTTAATTTGGTCATAAGACTCTTAAATTGAAACATACATTTAAAAGTAATATGTTAAATAAAGAGATATGTTTACAATATTTATGCTAGCAAAGAATCCTAAACGGAATTATGCAATAAATGAAAATATTATGAATTATCTTTTTATCGTTTTTACTTTATTTCTATTTCAAAGGGTAATCGTTACTTTGCTCTTTTCATCGAGTGATTTATTAGAGAGAGAGAGAGAGAGAGAGAGAGAGAGAGAGAGAGTTAATGAAAGTTTAAACATAAGAGACTCTTAACAATGCAAATACCCGAAATTCTGTCACTTCTTTATTGATTTTCAGATGTTCTGTCATATTTTACTGTTCATGGTTTGTGCCTCTGTGGTTGTATCAACAGAGGAGTATGAGAGATCCGTAGCCACCCTTGATTATCCTCCCAAGGTAATCAATGAAGATTGTCTGGCATGTAAGGAGTTTGCGGAAATGCAATGTCAAAAGATGGAAGGGAAAAAAGGAATATGTCCTTACTACGTTAAAGGCCGCTGTTTGAGACTATGCAAGGGACCAAACAAAAATGATCAGTCACCGTGCAGAGCCTGCAAGAGTGAGGTGTATGGAACTTGTCGATCTCAAGACCTCTCTAGGCATGAATGCATGAAAAGAATGCGAGAGGTATGCAAGAAGAGGTGCATTAAGAACTAAATATAACAAAACAGATATTCTGCCTGAAACGAAGAAATCGGAAATAAACGATGATGATTTAAATGACATTGTATAAAAATAAATATCTGCATAAAAAATTATGTTTGTTTTAAGTTTTATTAGCGACAGTCATACATGTAAATATATGAATATTAATTGAAGTGTTTTAATTCTTATTTCATTCTTTAGTTTAGCTTGAACAACATCAATAAAAGTTGTATCTAACCTAGCAAACCAACATTTTGATTTAAAATGAAATGCGATTACGCCAAATAAAAAAATGAGCGTACACATTATTTTGGCAAGTGAAGAATACACGACAAGAACATCCTTTTTACAGAAATCGTCAACATCAGCACTTACCGCGATTAATTAAGAAACATGTCGCAAGATGCTGTGAAACTGTTCTAAACAGGAATGATTTCGACTATTTTTGTCTATAGAAAATAAAATGTGACTGAAATCTAGAAATTTCCAAGTCATTACGATTTCTCCTATATGTAAAACTCGCTTCCTCTTGACAATGTCTAAACTCATTAAATGGTGTTTTGATCAAGAGGGGAAAAGGTATATGTGTACATCTGAATCAAAAGGGAAAAATACCGGGGGTATCCGACGATGAAAGTGACCTATGTAATGCCATGTCCATCCTCTTGGTGAGAATATCTACAAGCAAGTTGTAGGGATTGCCATGGGCACAAACTATGCGCATCTTGTGGCAGATTTATTTTTATACACTTAGAAAAAGAATCTATCCATAATCTTCAAAAACAAAGAAAACGTGATGTGAAATGTTTCATTGGTACCTTAGGTTAGTACCTGGATGATATTCCCTGTTTTTGAAAAATATAAGAATGAAATTTAAATTATTAGCATGAATTGTCACTCAGCAAAGCAAACGTGACAATCACAGAAACAAACTTTTTACCTAAATATCAAAATTGTTACCGGAGAGATTCATACGACTGTGTATGACAATTGAAATGATTTTTGATTTTCGCTGTCTTGACGGTGATGTCAGGCTACCATCATAAGGTATTTATATACCTCAACTGATTCGTTACGCTAGGGCATGAAGTAATGATTTGGAGTTTCACAGTAGAAATTGAAAAATTAGCAATCTTGAAACTTTAAGGTTCATAAACTAGTTAAGACTTTCTGGAAATTTCACAAAAAAAATACTATCAGCTTCTTTTGAAATTCGGACCTATACAAGCAACAGAGTACTAGTATATTACTTTGGGGATTTCACAACCTGCCTTTTATGGTGACATAATAAACAAAATAGGAAGAATCAAGGGTGGACTGAATTTCCATCGAAAATGCGTCGGAATCATGTATACCGTGGATATGATCCTGCTGTTCCCAGACGGACACTCGGCTTAGTACTGTCCAAACCAATATATAGCCTTGTACCATCGCATTCTTAAGAACTGTACTCTGACTTACTGACGATATGACTCCATAGAGGACAGATGGTCGGGGCCCTGTCTTCTATAAGGAGGTTTGGACAGGGTCCCGATCACCTGTCGTCGATCTGACTCCTCGTGCGCATGCGCTTGCAGCACGTATTATTTTTTGTATGCCCCTTTTTTATTTGCAGTCTTGTTTGTGTGGTCATCTTAAAGTGAGGAGGTTATTATACACAAGAATTAACCGGAAAAGAAGTCGGGTTGGTGACCTTGACCTACTTTTGAAATACTTTAACCCTGGTCATACATATTAAACCTTCGAATGATTTCTTATTTCACACGTGTTACAAGACCTATTCATCAGTACAAAAATTGACCTTTTGATCTTGACCAAGGAGTATGACCTACTGTTACGTTATATAGCTGTTTTACTGACAAAGATGCCGAAGGGGCATTCGTATTTCACAAACACGTTTTGTTTATTTTCTAATAAAATTTAATACTGCATATAAAAAAACCCCCGAATACATGTATTAGTGGAGTGCCTTATGTAATGCTGTGGGAATTTTATGATTAAAGCAAACCACTATGCTAAAGTTATTAACTATGGGCTAGTATTACAGAAAAAGTTTGATAGACCTCTGAGATATGTGGCAGTTGCGATTATTTTGGGGGCAAAAAACCTTTTTCTATGCAAAAACCATGAAAAACTGGAAATTTACTTAATTCCTGATGCTCTTTCGAATAAAATGAGTTTCAAATTCAAATTCCTATATCATATGTGTATTTTGGGGCGAAAAAGCCCTTTTCTGGGCTAAAATCATGAAAAATTGGAAATAATTCATAACTTAAACATAATAGCTGATTTCAAAAATTAAAAGATTTTTACATACTCAATTTCTGATGTTCTTTCCAATGAAATGAGTTTTCAATTCAAATTCTTATATTAAATGTGTTTTTTGGGAAGAAAATGCCCTTTTCTAGGCCAAAATCATGAAAAACTGGAAAAAATTCATAACAGATAACAAAAATTAAAAGACATTAGTATATTTAATTTCTTATGTTCTTTCAATTGGAATTAGTCTAAAACTCGAATTTTTATATCAAATGTCTTTTTTTGGGGCAAAAATCTATTTTCTGTGCAAAACTCATGAAAAACTGGAAATAATTTATAAGTTTTGCATTAAAAATGATAATAGAAATTAAAAGATGCAAATGTACTTAATTTCTGATGTTCTTTCGAATCAAATGAGTTTTAAATTCGAATTCCTATATCAAATGTGTTTTTTGGGAGAAAATGCCCTTTTCTAGGCCAAAATCATGAAAAACTGGAAATAATTCATAACTTTTGCATAACAAAAGATAACAAAGATTAAAAGACATTAGTATACTTAATTTCTTATGTTCTTACAATTGGAATGAGTCTAAAACTCAAATTTTTATATCAAATGTCTTTTTTGGGGGGCAAAAATCCATTTTCTATGCAAAAATCGTGAAAAACTGGAAATAATCTATTAGTTTTGCATTAAAAATGATAATAGAAATAAAAAGATGTAAATGTACTTAATTTCTTATGTTCTTTCGAATTAAATGAGTTTCAAATTCGAAGTCCTACATCAAATGTGTATTTTCGGGCGAAAAGACCTTTTCTATGGTAAAATCGTGAAAAATTGGAAATAATATATAATTTAAGCATTTTTACTGATTTCAAAAATTAAAAGATGTTTACATTTTCAATTTCTGATGTTCTTTTGAATGAAATGAGTTTTTAATTCAAATTCTTATATCAAATGTGTTTTTTGGGAGAAAATGCACTTTTCTAGGCCAAAATTATGAAAAACTGGAAATAATTGATATCTTTTGCATAAAAAATAGTAACAAAAATTAAAAGATGTGAATATACTCAATTCCTTCTGTTCTTTCCATTGAAATGAGTTTCTAATTTGAATTCCTTTGTCATATATGTTTTTGGGGGGGGGGACAAAATCCATTTTCTATGCAAAAATCATGAAAAACTGGAAATAATTTATACCTTTTGCATAAAAAAATGATAACAGAAATTAAAAGATGTAAATGTACTTAATTTCTTATCTTCTTTTGGATGAAATAAGTTTCAAGTTTGAATTCTTGTATAAGAGGCCTTTGAAATTGGGAAAAACAACAGCATTTAATCAAAGATCGGGAAAATTATAAATCAATTTGAATGTCTTTTCACTTGAAATATAGAGCTTTTACCTCCTGGGGATTTTCTTATTATTTTCCAAGAGGTTTTCACTTGGGAAAATTGGTCCATTAATATGGACTAGGAAATTGAAATACTAAATTATATGATTGTTCTATTGTAAAATTTCAGTGTATCATAAGAACATTTCAACAAGTAATGTCTCATGGGTATATAAAAATAAAGATGTATAACATTTAGTCTCAAAATAGATACTATTTTGAATTGGGAATATGGCCAAATATCGGGCCCAAATTAGGCTGATCAAGAGCCCTGATCAATATACATGTGTTTTAGAGTAAAAACAATGTCCAGTAATAATCTACATGAGATTTTACTGTAAACAAATTATGTTTTTTGTTAAGCATAGAAAATAGGATTCAACATTTATTTGACAAGAACAATGAAGTCATGTATGTACATTTTGTGTAAAATTTAACATTTTTTCAATTTTGTTTAAAATCAGGTTTTAATTGAATGTCATATATTATCTCCAACTTTCCATGGGTTTTTTTGCCCAGAAAACTCATTTCATTCGAAAGAACATCAGCAATTAAGTAAAAATCCAGCTTTTAATTTTTAGATCACTTGCTAAAGTTGTAAATTATTTCCAATTTTCATATGTTTTTTCTATTAAAGGGCTTTTTGCCACCCCCCCCCCCCCCCCACCCCCCCCCCCCACCCCCCCCCCCCCCCCCCCCCCCCCCATATTTGATATAGTCATATGAAATGAAACTCACTTCATCCGACAGAACATAAAAAAATAAGAATTCTTACATCTTTTAATTTCTGTTATCATTTTTTTATGCAAGCATTATATATTATTTCCAGTTTTATCATTATTTTAACATAGAAAATGGATTTTTGCCCCCTTAAAATACATTTGATGTAGGAATTCAAATTGGAAACTCATTTCATTTGAAATAACATAAGAAATAAAGTACATAACCATCTTTATATTTTGTTACTATTCTTTATGCAAAAGTTATGAAGCATTTCCAGTTTTTCATGATTTTCCCATACAAAAGGGCATTTTCTCCCAAAAAAACACATTCAATATAAGAATTTGAATTGAAAACTCATTCCATATGAAAGAACATAAGAAATTGAATATATAAACATCTTTTAATTTTTGAAATTAGTATATATGCTAAAGTTACATATTATTTCCAATTTTTCATGATTTTAGCCTAGAAAAGGGCTTTTTCGCCCCAAAACCACATTTGATGTAGGAATTCGAATTTGAAAATTATTTAATATGAAAGAACATCAGAAACTAAGTACATTTACATCTTTTAATTTCTGTTATCATTTTTAATGCAAAACTTATAAATTATTTCCAGTTTTCCATGATTTTTGCATAGAAAATGGATTTTTGCCCCAAAAAACACATTTGACATCGGAATTCGAATTGGAAGCTCATTTCAATGGAAAGAACATAAGGAATTTTGTACATTAACATCTTTTAATTTTTGTCATCATTTTCTATGTAAAAGTTATAATTCATTTCCAATTTTTCATGATTTTGACATAGAAAAGGGAATTTTCTCCCCAAAAAACTCATCTAACATAAGAATTTGAATTGAAAACTCATTTCATTTAAAAGAACATCAGAAATTAAATGTGTAAACATCTTTTAATTTTTGAAATCAGTTAATACGTTAAATTTATAAATTATTTCCAATTTTTCACGATTTCAGCCTAGAAAAGGGTTTTTTGCCCGAAAAACCACATTTGATATCAAAATTTGAATTTGAAACTCATTTTATTCGAAAAAACAACAGAATTTAAGTATATTTACATCTTTTAATTTTTGTTAACATTTTCTATGCAAAAGTTATAAATTATTTCCAGTTTTTCATGATTTTTGCATAGAAAAGGGTGTTTTACCCCCAAAATATCGCAACTGCCACATATCTCAGAGGTCTATCAAACTTTTTCTGTAATACTAGCCCATAGTTAATATCTTTATCATAGTGGTTTGCTTTAATCATAAAATTCCCACGGCAGCTTATTTTCTTACATAAGGCACTCCACTATATTTCAAAGTTTACCGTACAAAATAATATCTGACGTAACGTGCGTACTGCTAAACTATTTTACGTTTTCGACTTTTCCTATATTGCTGTACACAATTTCACCAAACTCACACAAGTTACTGGAAGCAAGTACTCAATGTCTTCTACCAAGTTTGTATTTTTCGATCCTATCAGAAATCCAAGATGGCCGACATGACACTTTTTCGACTTCTCCGGTGTCTTCCCGGAATGCCCACATTTATAATGAAATATATTCCCGGAATGCCCACATGCAAAAGACAATGGGTGTTGTTTTAATCAATTAAGAAGGTCTAATTACCGTATATGATAAGATAAATCAGGTAAAAAGATTTTCAAATTTCAACAGTATTTTTCGTTGTATTGATGAATCTGACGACGATTTTTAAATGAATTTGATAAGAGAAGCATTAGGCCAAGGTTTTGTTTTTATCCCAGCCAGCAAGAGAAAAAAACTAACAAGTTGAAAAAAACAAAAAAAAAACAAAATATCACTGGAGCGGGAATTTCACAGATGGTTGCGCTATCTCGACTTTATTCTTTTACATCCATGATAATATAACTAAGGATTATAGCACTTAAAATTGCAAATTCCAGGCGGAACTTGACCCCTCCCCATCACTATAGATCAATGTTTCATGTTCATATCAAAAAAGTGATCATAAGTTCCACGTACAAATTTAAAACGATCTTTAAAGGTACGGTGTCCCTTGTTAAAATCAATTAATTTTACAAAATTTTGGAATGCATAATCTTTCTTTTCATATGAAAGTTTGTATAAATTAAAATTTTCAAGCGAATCTTACGCGTACTTTCGCAGTTATAGACCTTTTAAAACATTTGAATTTGGGATGCGCAGCTCTAATTCATTTCACTAGCGCCACCTACAATTAATGTATTGGGTTTTTAGAATAGAGGTATATGGAGATTTAATTATTTAAAAATTTACAATATTATGGTCGTTACTGCATATTTTAAACTAAAACTTTTTATTGCTCCTTTTACCCTCTATCTAGATCCTTTGGAATAAATTTTACGTTTTCAACAATATATATATATCAGGGACACTGCATCTTTAAAAAAAAAGTCAATTGTATAGAAGGTTATATCGAAGATGTGGTAAAGAAATGTGTGTGTTTTATGACTTGCATAGGACTGTTATTTCCGATTCATCCCTCAGATGAAGAAAATCCTATATGAACATGATTCCATGTAGGTTTTTTCCGAAACGTTCATGTATTTTAGTTAATAGACATTGCAGCAATGCATCCTTGCCGACTTTGTAATAGATCTATCCCCGATAAAATTTCGGAAAATTTGTTCAAGTCGGTGGTTTCTGGGGATGTATTGGGGGCCATTTCTGGCTAATTTCATAGATTTATCTAAGAAACAGTAGTTTAATGCTTCCAAAAGCATGTCATAAGTGCCCCTTCGTTGGGCACTGCCGGGGATGGGGGGCACGTACCCCCGGCTGAATCTGCCACTCAATGAATTATCATGTAATGTGAAACCTGCATGTTCTTGTAGTGCTACAAAACAAATATTATCGACAAAAATGCAGAAACTTACATGTACAATAAAATTTACAATAGTGAAATTAAACATTTCTGTATAATTTCTGTAACATTTTGCGTTCACATTTATGACATTGAAAAGTTTTACGGTAATAGAATTAATCGCCACAAAGTGTTGTTTTAGTAATTTCATGTATTCCCGGAATGCCCACAAAATAATTCAATTCTACCTGTCGGTACGTCAAAGAATGTGGGCATTCCGGGAATAAACCCTTAACTGGTGCACACAATTTAATCAAACGTTACATGAAGAAAGTACTCAATGGCTTCTACCAAGCTTGTGTTTTTCTGCTAAATCGGAAATCCAAAATTTTACTCCTTCTTCGTAACTGCTGCACAATTTCATCAAAAGACATCATATTAGGAACATCATACTTGATATCCTTGACAAAGTTTGCATTTTGGGCTTGATTGGACATCCGAGATGGCCGTCATGGGCTCTGATTGACCGACACACTTTCGACTTCTCTGCACTCAAGTGAGCGATGCGGCCCCTTGTTCTTGTACTCTATGTATACTTTGGGAGATATAGTACTCATATACATGCTTAGTATGTACTCTGAAGCAGGACAAAATAATCCCTGTGTTCTCCTATGCTTTGCTGGCTATATTATAAGCCAGGTCTCTGGTTGTTTTGTTACAAAGTGACACGCCAAATTTCCAAGTACCTGGGGGCTAGGGGCTCAATCAAAATATCTGGTTCAAGACTACACTACAGACTGCTTCTAAGACAAAAAGAATTAACTCTCAATCGATATTAGTGTTCATAGAATTACATAGTTATAAATGCGAAAATGACCACAACCATTTAAAAGACCAGAGCGGTTGGGGCTCAAAGAAAATATCCACAGGCACCAGATTCCTAGAGAGAAAACTATAACCCATCTAAAACGCCCTTTCTCTTCTCTTTATCCTTTTACAAGGCATGACAGCTCCCATGTTTTAAATCGAGTCGAAACCTACACTTTACCGTTAGCGGCAAGGATAACAACTCCAACTAACATACTGCGCATGCTAAGAATAACGTAAAGTGTAGGTTTCGACTCCATTTCATGTTTTTGGATTAATTGCGGCTAAATGCACGAATAAGGAAAGAGTAAAGAGAAGAGAAACGAGAGTTTAAGATGTGGTTGTAATTTTTTCTAGGAATCTGGCGCCTGTGAAAATATCAGGTGTACAACCGCACCACAGAGCGATTATTCATTTAATGCAAAACACAGGCTGTAAAAGCGACTGGTATGTGTGCGTATGTATGCGTCCTGTTAAGAATGAATTGTTTGAGGCGTTTTCGTCTTGGTTTACGGAATATGCGTCATAATTTGTCACAACTTTTTTTAATTGAAAATTTCATCTCCGTTATCTTCTTTTATAAACGACTCCCTACTGCTTGTAGCGAGAATGTTAGAACCTGGAGTGATTACATTTCGTTACAGTAAATTAAGGCAATTAACATAATAAGAACAAATTAAGTCAAAGGTCATGCCACTTTGAAAAGTGATCAGTGTTTTAAGTACGATATACCCCTTAAACAATTCATTCTTAAAGATATTGGACATTTTTCGGCCCTGTGGGCCTCAAACTGTCCATTATCTTTAAGAATGAATTGTTTCGGCGTATATCCAATACTAAAATATGAGTTTTAATTAAACTTACTGTCTGTGCAGCTCAGTTCTGAGGTTTTATCTGCTTTATCGATTCGAAATTCGAAAAAGAGGACGAAAGTTGAACTTGCTCTGTAACTATCAAAGACTAAGCTGAGTATCAAATTTTACTTGAATATCTCTATTTGTTGCAGTTAAAGTCTGGAAAACTAACAAAAATTGAATTGTTCAAGTCGTCAAGGGGCACAACTCCTTGAAAAATTGGTCAAGCGTGAAACAAGTCAAACTTGTCCTGTAACTATCCAAGACTAAGCTGAATATCAAATTTCACCTGAATATCTCTCTTTGTTGCAGAAAAACTGACAAAAACTGAGTTTTCCAAGTCATCAAGGGGCATAACTCCTCGAAAAATAGGTTAAGCATGACAAAAGTCAAACTTGCCCTGTAACTATCCAAGACTAAGCTGAGTATCAAATTTCACCTGTATATCTCTCTTTGTTGCAGGAAAAAGTCCGGAAAACTGACAAAAACTGAATTTTCCAAGTCATCAAGGGGCATAATTCCTCGAAAAAATAGGTCAAGCATGACGAAAGTCAAACTTGCTCTGTAACTATCCAAGACCAAGCTGTGTATCAAATTTCACTTGAATATCTCTCTTTGTTGCAGAAAAGTCTTTAAAACTGACAAAAACTGAATTTTCCAAGACATCAAGGGGCATAACTCCTCGAAAAATAGGTCAAGAGTGACGAAAGTCAAACTTGCTCTGTAACTATCAAAGACCAAGCTGTGTATCAAATTTCATCTGAATATCTCCATCCGTTGCAGAAAAAATGCTGGAAAAACTAATATTCGGACAGACGGACAGACCGACCAAGAGGAAACTAAGAATCCCCTTCGGCATTGCAGGTAGGGGACTAAATATCAGGTGCACAACTTTACCACAGACAATTGAGGTTTAACTAATGAACCAGGACAGATTTGAATGACACCAGACACAGGGTGAATTCTTAAGTTCCAGTGGTATTTTACCAGAAGAGCTAAAACATAGGTATTCACAGATTACAGAGCTCACCTCTTGGCATTTTATCAAGGCAGTAAAATTCAATTAAGACATGTTTTAGTGCATGTATATTGGCTTTTAAAAGCAAAATCATTCAACAAGAAAATGTAGGTCAAGGTCATTCTAAGAAAGTTTGATCAAAGATACATCCAATATACAAGTTTGATAATTTTGCATTTAAACTTTGGTCAATATCAGGTTTTTAAACGCTTATCACTCAAGTGGAAAAAGTAGGTCAAGGTCATTTTATGAAAGTTTAATCAAAGATACATCCAATATGTAATTTATGTACATGTAGCACATGAAGTTTGCACAATATTGACTTTTAAAAGCAAAATCACTAAAGTGGTTTTTAGGTATGCTATCTTGCCTCGCCCATTTTCCACCACCTAATGGGTTAGACCAAAAGGGGTCAAATCCCAGTTCTGAAACTTAGGTGCATAACTACAAGTCCAATCCTATCATACCTTTTGTAACCCCTATAGTTAAGGAGAAACCTTGACAAGATTTTCTGACCCTGCCTCATTTCCTTCACCCCCGGGGTCATATTCAAACTTAGAGACAAAGGTGCATAACTATCTAGACACAGCCCATCATATAATTGTAACTCCTGTAGTTCAGGAGAAGTCCATGCAAGATGGTAGGGAACAGCATAATTTTTTTAATGTGAGAGTAAGGATGTTAACAGGATCAACAGTCATGGTAAGAATAATCTTTTATGATTTTTTAGATGCATTTAAAAGATGAAACAGATATTCCAATACTGTAAACGTGGTTATTTTCTCTGGTGGAAAATTTCATGATTATAACATGAAGACATTAGGCATGGGCGAAATATTCGCGATTAAAACATCTTTCCCATTGTAAGAATGCAGCAAGGATATTTTTGCGTGGGGGAAATTTTCGCAAAGTCCCTTGGTTCACAAAAAACACGAAAATTACCCGCACGTGAAAATTTCCATCTTTACAGTAAGTGTATTTTCCTAAAAGTAGGTTAAGATCAAAGGTAAAGGTCACTTTCATGGCAAAGGTCAAGGAATCAAATATTACATTGTATTACAAGCATTGCAAATGTGAGATTTGGATAATAGATGAATGTTGTAGAGTTATCATCTTGACACCCCTACTTGGAGTATATTTTTCCTTTGACCTTAAGTAAACCCTTAACATTTGACCAAAAAAAAAATGTGTCTTCCCCTTTCTGAAAAGGTTGTTGAATTATCATCTGAAAGTGGGACTGACAGACAAAGCAAACTTGTAATGCCAGCACAATTACATGCTGGGTAGATGCTTTATTGGGCAAACTTTCACAATCACACATCTCTTGTTTTTTTAAGGTTAAGAAGATTGAAGTTTTTCTTCCTTTATACCATTCCCTACCTAGGATTACATGCTACTTGTACTACACTTCTGTCAACATTTTTTTTTTCACATACATTCAAGTGAACCTGAATGTAATGATTATCAATTTTTATTTGTGCTGTAGTGTAATCTTTCATTATTCAAAGTTTCATTGAAACCCATGCATCAAATGGTATGGGAGGAGTTGAGACATGGGAAAGACGTTGGAAGGTATAATAACCTTGTACAAACTTTTTATAAAAGAAAGTGGCATAAAGCTAATAAGATTTTATTTACTAAGTATCAATTTTTAAATAACATTCTTGTACATGTACATTCATATCAATTATACGGTAACATATACATGTCTTTCACTTTCAGTTCTATATTGTAAAATAATTTTACGATTGGGCTTTCTCCCCTGTGAAGAGATGTTGGAATTCCTCCAGTCTATATTTCCTCTTGCCGTCCTCTAAATCCCAAATGCAATACCGCCGCAACCATTCTCCAGTGTACAGGACTGAAAATAGTTTAAGTTTGATGCATAATTGAAAAGAGATTGATCAACACATGTAGTAATGTGTTCTTCTTTCAGTTTACAATGAAAAGAAATAAATGATGAGGAACAAGAATATCTGATTCTAATTAGATTGTTGTACGGTGGTGGTACATAAGTTGGACACAGTAAAATACCAAGTAATCAATGATATAAATTAAGAAACCAAGTAATCAATATTAGAGAAGTTGAGATTTCATACGTGCACTTGTAAATGATTTCAAAATGCTATTATGGCATCATCAATTAATTTCAATTATTGGATTTGAAATCATCAATAAATTTCACTTGTTGGATTTAAAATCATCTGTGCTACCAATTATATATATCAGTGATTTTGTTTTTGCCATTTTTAAAACCACCCCTACCCTTTTGTTTGGGAAAATATACCACATTTTGGGATTAATTGGGAAATATTGGACCAAAGCTACTTCTTATATTTTACACTAAAAAACTTCTTGAAAATTATTCAATAAAAAACTTGGGTAATGTATAGCACTCAAACTATCATTCAGTTTCCGAAGAAGATATGTATAGCAAATAATTTATACTTCAAAACAAAAATTTTAGGACTTTCAAATTGGGAATTTATACCTAATATTTTGGGAAAATAAAGCCAAATTTTGAAAGGGGAAACCATCAATATTCTGTGGTAAATTGGGCAAAATAAATCACTGCATATATGTTGCCAATGAACATGTAATAATATGCCACTTACATGTGGGATACAAGGTACAGTCTCTGTTAAAGTGTTAAATTACTAAATTTGCACGTCCGCAACCTGTACAGAAATACTTTAATGGTAAACTAAGCAAAAATATCGATTTTGATTACCTTTTACAATGTTCCAACTTACCACAATAGTAATTACAACCAGAACATTCGTGGTTCTTTTCCTTGGACTCCCAAAGGGTCAATTTTTAGTGAATTTGCCTTGTCCGTTGCACAAGGTTACATTTTTGATGTAGAAAAATACATTATAGAAATGTATCATCAGTGTCCTTTTTACTCCCAATTGAAACCCCAAAGTATTACTTTTACATAAGGACTAAAACTTTTCCTGTATGAGAAATGTTGTATTTGAAATAAAAAATATTCTGTTGTCTGTTAGAAGGCGAACAGATACGTTACCACACTTCAAGCTGCTAGAAATGTAAGACAATAATGACATATCCGAAATCTTTGAGTAGAAAAGAAAGCGTATACATGGGTACTATCAGCAAACAGAGTCCTTCAACCAATCTAGCAAACGATATTTTATCTGTTTCATCGGGAGTATTTAAAATCGGCGATTGGACGTTTAGACAGCAACAGATACCTTACCAACTGTCTAGCTCTACAGTGAGAACTCAACCGATTTGGCCCTATTTATGGATTAGATGGAGCGAATGTTGGTTAAAAAAGTCGGCTCTTTTAATAAGAATGAAGAAACATACAAAATAACGCGGAAAATGCAGTTAAAAAACAGATACGTTACCGACAGATATGTTACCTAGATTTCATTTTGGCCCATATAGAAGTTATATATTACTGGTTTAATGTTGATATATTAGCTTTTGTCAGAAGAAACATATAACAGTTGAAAATAAAGCAAAACCATATCTTACAGGGCATATTTTGTGTTTTTATGGAAAATCTTGAGAAACAGCCTTTCTCTCGGAAAATCAATAAATGTCTTAATACAGAGGCATAATTTATGCCATAAATTGTTGTCACGTTACTCATTTGTCACAGTTTTGAGATTCATAGGGGATAACCTTTGCATTGTACTCAAATACAGCTTTAGAACTGAAAGTAACGTATCTGTTTCAAATGGTAACATATCTGTTTCGATAGTATTTGTAGTAATTTAGAGAAACTAACGTGAATATCATAAAATAATGGGTTACTCATATACACTGCTTACTTTTTACATCAATTAGAGATATTTTTGACTATATATTTTGATAATTGGTACTTTTATAACAAATGCTCTACCACTGGTATACCAACTTAAAAATGTTGTCAACGATTTTATAAGCAATTTACATAAAATTATAATGTTCAGGATCATATATTATACCATCTGGCATGACAAGAAATACATATTTAGTTGACCAGGGATGCGTTCTTTGTACAATTGTAGATGGAATGTACAGAGAGCGAAAAATTTTAATACAGAAATATTTATGCCTTCTTCAGACGTCAAATTTTCAAATAATGTACGAAATCAAAAAGGTTTATTATACTTCAAAAGATTTCTCATGCATAGTAAAACGTCAGAAGACAAAAGTTTATACTGTAACTACTTTTGTTTCTTCAGCGATGGAATGAACAAAAGGCTACCCCTTGTAACGTAGCTGTTAAATTGCAATCCAGGCCCCTCTATTGAACAAAGCATATCACTAGAAGTAGACCAAGTAGAGATTTCCCCTGTTCCATTTCAAATACCTAAGATATGTATCCTTCAATAAAAATAGAAATGTTTATCAAAATTTTTAATGCGAAACTTTATTTTTCACCATTTTCAAATCGTAATTTAACATTTTAGTGGAGACTGCACCACAATATCAAGACATTCAGGCATCTTTATAACTTAATATATTGCGAAAAATTAGAGTGAATTCAAAATGACTTCAAGACTCTATTTTCATGTAGATTTTACCAAATGACACTCTCCTTTTGAGTAAAGCGTGTACATTCAAACGTGAACTCGAGTTTACTAATATTTTATTAAAATCTGAGCGACAACTTTGTGCAGCTTCAAAGTGTTCATCAGATGTATCAGTACAAGTTACACGAATAGAGTCTAAACCTCTCTTCTATTAACGGCTAAAAAATGCAGTAGATTGAATTTGAAATATTTCTTCCAGAGGGAAGGGATGATAACAAATAAAAACACAAACACTCAAATACACAAATTTACGGCCCCTTGGCCTTTATCAAGTGTAAAAAACGACGATCTATAACAATTCTAAGTAAAATCCATCCTTGCTTCTCTGGCGTTCATTGCAAAATTGCAAAAAATGGCATTCATTGCAAAATCATTGCAAAAATTTGTGTATTTGAGTGTTTGTGTTTTTATTTGCTAAAACATAGTGTAATCAAAGATTACGAAGCTCACCTCGCGGCAGCAAAGTTCAATTTAAACATATCTCTAAGTACATGTATATTAAGAAAATCACTCAAGTGGAAAAAAGTAGGTCAAGGTCATTTTAAGAAAGTTTGATCAAAGATACATCCAATATGCAAGTTTGGTACATGTAGCACTTATACTTTGCTCAATATTGGCCTTTAAAGGCAAAATCACTCAAGCGGAAAAAGTAGGTCAAGGTCATTTTATGAAAGTTTGATCAAAGATACATCCAATATGCAAGTTTGGTACATGTAGCACTTATACATTGCTCAATATTGGCCTTTTAAAGCAAAATCACTCAAGCGGAAAAAGTAGGTCAAGGTCATTTTACGAAAGTTTGATCAAAGATACATCCAATATGCAAGTTTGTTACATGTAGCACTTATACTTTGCTCAATATTGGCCTTATAAGGCAAAATCACTCAAGCGAAAAAAGTAGGTCAGATGCTGCATCCGATGCATGGGTTCACCTCAGCATCCCAAGATGAATCACTTGTGCAAGTTTGGTCACTGTAGCATCAGTACTTTGTCAGATACTGAACTACCCCAAAAACTTTAACCAGATATGACAAAGTCATTCAACCGGAAAATGTAGGTCAAATGCTGCATCCGATGCATGGGTTCACCTCAGTATCCCAAGATGAATCACTTGTGCAAGTTTGGTTACTGTAGCATCAGTACTTTGTCAGATACTGAGTTACCCCAAAAACTTTAACCAGACATTGACAAAGTCATTCAACCGGAAAATGTAGGTCAGATGCTGCATCTGATGCATGGGTTCACCTCAGCATCCCAATATGAATCACTGGTGCAAGTTTGGTTACTGTAGCATCAGTACTTTGTCAGATACTGAGTTACCCCAAAAACTTTAACCGGACGCGGACGCGGACGCCGGGGTTATAGCATAAGCTCATCTCAACTTCGTCGAGGTGAGCTAAAAATGACTTTGGGAAAAACAGAAAGGCCTTCATTTACATAATTGATTGCACCACATACAAAAGCGTCTTTAAAGCTTTTTGTCAAAACCTCTGTAGAAATGAAATCACGATTCCAATGAAGCTCAAGTTTGACATGTAATGACATTCATGAATATATATAATAAACATGATAAAAGTATCATATTTGACCTTATTTAAGTATGACACTTTCAAAAATGTGATGAAAATTGAGAATAAAAATGTGTAGCCATAACTTCAAAAGGACCCTTTTCTTAAGGACGGAATTCAATTATCACAGTGCATTCATATTGACTCAGACTAACTCAATAATTTTCCTGATGATATATATAATACTCACCTGGAATAATCCACATCTTCTTTAAAAATCTTTTCACTAAATTTGGGGCACCAAAGCTGATGGCCTTAGCAAACGCTCTTTGATCATAGGGTGAAATCTCTACCTGTCTCACATTCCTATTGCGTTGGTAATGACTGTGCAAATTTTTGCCACCCATTTTTTACCTGAAAAAGTTTTGAAGGCTATAAGAAAGAACTGATTGAAACACCCATTAATACATGTTGTATGTATATTAGATATTATAAAGGAGCTGTTAAGATAAGGCGTAAAATCAGCCCTGAAAAGTGGAATTTTAAAGAATTGAAATTTCAAGAACCTTTTTTGGTAAAATGTATACCTATACGGCATCCCATCAGAATATGAAGTTATTTCTTATCTGTTTTGCATAATACTGCTAATTTTTGGGTGAAAACTTATCTTTTTCTCATAGAAATCAATAGAAAACGGAAAAGTTTTATTGAACATTGTTCCCCCCGGATATACAGAAAGTCACTTTTACTGGAGATGAGTATCCATGATACAAATTTTTTGGCAAAGTGGGGTTCTGTATCTCCAAGGGGAACACTACCCTAGAGAAGAAAAACTAATCAAAGGACTGAAAGTCCTGCGAGTTGGCAAAAAGTAACATTGAGACGAACATACAGAAGACAAGTATAAAACTGGCACAAATGAAACTCCAAATCTATGCCTCAAATGCTTGAATGAGTGATTCTCACAATTCAAGAGTTGTCTCAAATCTAAAAAAAAAAGTCTGGAAATATATAAATATATAAAATGATAGAACTTCTTAACGGTAAACCAAATAACTGCATGCTTTTGAGGTCAGAGTTCAAGGTCAATATGATCATGTCAAGTTTGTTGCAATTGTTATGGGTGTTTGTATGAAGTATAATGTCCTATCACTTTTACTTTAGGAGATATTTGCTTTTGAAACTTCTTGACCAACTTAAAACCAACATCTTAGGTTTATTAAGTATCAAACTGAAAAACCTTTTTTCCTAGTCGGTAAATAGCTCATCAGAGCTAATGTTGATTGTTATAAATTATGTCTGACTTTAAATATATTGATTAATTGATTTATTTATTTACTTGTCTTTAGTCTTCTACACATCCACAAATTTTTTGAAAATCTAAGGTCTTTTTTATCCTAAACACAATACGTTTACCTATCTATCTAAAAATGGGGTGCTCATTATACAGAGGAGGGAAGTACAAAGAAAAAAGATGCGCCATATTTTCATGTACTGACATCAACATGTGATCGCTATTCCTGTAGCATCGTTCCTTGTAGCATTTTTTTGCATTCTCATAATGCATTTAACCCGTTATTTACAACTTGAACTTAAACGTCTGTCGTCTAATATGTTCTTTTGTCAACTCGTAGTGGTCCTATTTCTTACTGCGCGAGTAACATTGTTTGGTCCGTGCAGGGTTATCAAGTGCAAAGTTGAAAGCCATAGCAATGAGAGTTGGCTTTGCCAACTCAAAAATGGAAAGGGGGGTGCATTTTTTAAGAATCGATCTTTTTGACCATTAAATATAGCACATTTGACTATTTTTCCTCTTTAATGCATCAAACATTGTGTACTCAATATGACTGAATGAAAGATACAAGAATTAGGAACGAAATAAGCAAGAGTGATGTTCATTTCTCCGTCAATGTGTATTTCGCGCTAAAAGGCTTAGATTGTAGCCATTGAATGAAGAATAAGACCGTATTTTAAGTTCCGGATTTCATTATTTACCGATTAAAGGAGGTAGAACGTTAGAAATCTATTTCTGATACATATTTGATGTCTTTTAGCTTATACTGATCCATTTTAGAAAAAATATTCAAAAATGTATACTTTTTTTTTGTCGATATTATTGGATTTTCTATCCGAGCACCCCTACCTCTTTCGACCTTAATTTTACAAACTTAAGAGTTCCTTAACATAATGTAAAACATGTAAAAGGTCTGCAAATACATTATATTTCAATAATGATTCATGTTTTTCTGTATATGATTCGCCATGCGCAAGAAATAAGTCACGAGATTCAGGGCTAGATATGGCCCTTATCTTAACAGCTCCTTATGCATGTAATCTTTAAAGTATATATTAAAACTGATATATCTATCATTTATGGATTAAGAGGGTTGTGAAAGAAATTGCACTTGTTGTTGTAACCTGACATTCCTGATACTATCAAAATATGTTGTCATTCTGAAATTCCTGTAAACAGTAATTTCCAAATGGACATTAGATTTCCCCTGGCCTGAAGAGAATGGGACTTCTTCATGTTGGACTCAGAGTCATTTTGGGAAACAATCAACAAGACAAGTCCCTACTTTAAATCTTGACATATACCATATCATAATTTGAAACCGCTAAATATGAAGAATATTCAGATGGCATGCCTCTACTCAAATTTCACCTATAGAAAACAGACCTATTTCAAAACTTTTTAGCCGGATTGCAAAGCAAATTCCGGTCAATTTATTGGCGAAGTCAGTCCATCAGTTTGTCCGTCAGTCAGAGTCAACATTTTGGTTAAGGAGTTGCATTTAAGTCTGTTGGCTGAAAACTGCTTGGAGCAATAATTTGAAACTTAGCATGGTGATAGACCATGATAAGACTAATCAAACTCAGCAACAAAATTTGACCTAGCGACCTTGAGTTTGACCTACTTTTTAAATAAATTAAACCTGGGCAATATCTCATGAACTATAGAGGATATGGCTTTGATATTTAACATGCAGAATCCTCATGACAAGACCTTTCATTTGATATCATGAGTTTTGACCTATGGTAAAGACCTTGATCATGGAGTTTGACCTACTTTAAAAAAAAAAACCTTGAACCTGGGCTATATATCATATACTGTAAGGGGTGGGGCTTTGATATTTCACATGTAGATTCCTCATGACCAGATCTTTCATTTTATATCATTATCATGAATTTTGATCGAGTGACCTTGACATTGATCTTTGACCTACTTTTAAACTATAAGAGGTACTGAGGTAGGGTTTTGATATTTCACATAATAGATTCCTCATGACCAAAACTTTCATTTGATATCAAGACTTTTGACCAAGAGACCGTGATATTGACGGTAATTGACCTTTGACCTACTTCTAAACTATAAAAGGTAGCTTTCGATATTTCACATATAGATTCCTCATGACCAGATCTTTAATTTGATATCATGACTTTTGACCAAGTGACCTTGACATTGACCTTTGACCTACTTTTAAACAATAAGAGGTAGGGTTTTGATATTTCACTTGTAGATTTCTCATAACCAAATCTTTCATTTGATATCATGACTTATGACCAACTGACCTTGACCTTTGACCTACTTTTGAACTACATTGTATTAGGCTTAGGTCTTTGATATTTCACATGTACAATCCTCATGACCATAGCTTTTTCATTTTGCAATAGTATTAATGACCTTTGACCTTTTTGTCTGCACAAAAAAAGTATACGTCATCTAATACAAACACTTCGTAATCTGGCCTTACCACGTTTAGCGTTTTATGGTTTATTTAATATTGGATACATGTAGTAAGATTGATGAGGGGATACATGTAAGGGCAATTTTACAATCCCATACTCTTGTGCGCAAACACAACGTCTAGAAAACAATGGGTCAAAACTCAAATCCAATGCGTCTAATTTTATCACTTTAAGAAGTTTATAAGAATATCGGTATATTCTTCACTGCTGTCTGTACAGTTTGTTTACCTTGTTGAATTGATATACTGTTCTTTCAACTTGTTCAGATACGGGTACATATATACATGTATATTGTATACATATTACAAAACGTAGATAGTAAATTCTCAGGATTTGAACATTCATATTAATGTTTTGAAGGTGCATGCATGTCCAAAAGAATCGTCCCAATTTAAATCTTAGTTTTGAGTTATCCCGTCATATTTTTTTTCAGCTGAATGAAAGCAAGCACACTTGAAGATTGAAATATTTACTGTCCACACGGCTCACTTTGTGAACTGGATAAACATGACTTTAACTACATGTACTTTATTATGAACGAACTAAAATGAAATCGACTAGGGTTGTCACAATTTACCGCAGTTCTCCATTCACCGCAGTTCTTGACAACAGTTTGATACACGGTATGAGAAGAGGCCGTATCGTTGACTTAATGTTCTTTTTTGGCATTTAGTTTTATCTTTAAAAAATTAACATGGCGATGCTCGACGACAAGTCGTCAAAGATACATTAACTTCTGAGTTTCGTACTTTTTTTCTAGTCAATACAATAATTCTCAAATCACCCATTTTCTAAGACCCTGGGGGTCAGAGGCTCAAACAAAATATCAGGTGCACAATAATAAAAAGTCAATAAGACCACAAACCCATCATATTGCAAAAAGAATTAAGTCTCCATCATTTATAGTGTCAGAGGAGTTGCGCGCACAAGATTACATAGAGTTATATAGGAGAAAGTGACCACGCCCATTTTCTAAGACCCTGGGGGTCAGGGGCTCAAACAAAATATCAGGTTGATGACAAGACCACAGACCAATCATATTGCAAAATGAATTAAGTCTCCATCTTTTATAGCGTCAAAGGAGTTGAGAGCACATGATTACATAGTTACATATGAGAAGATGACCACACCCATTTTCTAAGACCCTGGGGGGTCAGAGGCTCAAACAAAATATCAGGTGCTTAACTAGGCCACAGACCCATCATATTACAAAAAGAATTTAATTGCCATCATTTATAGCGTCAGAGGAGTTGCGAGCACAAGATAACATAAGAGTTACATAGGAGAAAATGACCACACCCATTTTCTAAGACCCTTGGGGTCAGAGGCTCAAACGAAATATCAGGTGCACAACTAGACCACAGACTCATCATATTGCAAAAATGAATTAAGTTTCCATCATTTATAGTGTCAGAGGAGTTGGGAGCACAAGATTACATAGAGTTATATAGGAGAAAATTGCCACACCCATTTTCTAAGACCCTGGGGTCAGAGGCTCAAACAAAATATCAGGTACACAACTATACCACAAACCCATCATATTGCAAAAAGAATGAAGTCTCCATCATTTATAGTGTCAGAGGAGTTGTGAGCACAAGATTACAAAGAGTTATATAGGAGAAAATGACCACACCCATTTTCAAGACCCTGGGGTCAGAGGCTCAAACAAAATATCAGGTGCACAACTAGACCACAGACCCATCATATAACAATGTACAAAAAGAATTAAGTCTCCATCATTTATAGTGTCAGAGGAGTTGTAAGCACAAGATTACATAGAGTTATATAGGAGAAAATGACCACACCCATTTTCTAAGACCCTGGGGATCAGGGCTGAAACAAAATGTCAGGTGCACAACTAGACCACATACAAAGTAGGATGCAAAAAGAATTAACTTACTATCTCCTATAGTTTCAGAGGAGTTGCGAGCACAAGAATTGTTTACGGACGGACGCCAGACGAAGGGTGATGACATAAGCTCGACTGGTCAAAGACCAGTAGAACTAAGAATGTTGTATCGTGATACATATCATATTGTGAGCTTAGTGTATCGTGACAGCCCTAAAATTGACATCATTCAATAGATCACTTTTACAACAAAGTCATAAATTTCG
Organism: Pinctada imbricata; assembly: GCA_033119305.1. Lineage (NCBI taxonomy): Eukaryota > Metazoa > Mollusca > Bivalvia > Pterioida > Pteriidae > Pinctada > Pinctada imbricata. The sequence goes on along the minus strand of VSWD01000006.1, from coordinate 34,671,876 downwards.
GTACAAGTTATAAGTGATAATCTAATTGCATGCAATCAAAAATTTATAGACAAAACAAGATTTAGAAGGGCCATTTGAGCACCTGATATGCAAATAATATTGGTCATCCCACAAACTCTAACTTAAACGATATATCGAAAATCACTTCGCTTAGCAGGCTTTGCCATAATTCATATTATGATTGAATAATCCCACGACCATAAAACATATACCGTACAAAAATTAACAACTGAGCCAGAACTATTTCTTGATATAAAGTTTATCATAAGCTTAAAATGCATCAAAGATGCAAAGTGCTGAGTTTCAAAACTTGAATGGTCTCAACAGATGGGAAACATCACAGGCATGTTTCAGGTTGATACACATTCACATATAATTCAGAAACCATTTTCAAACACCTGAGTGCTATGAATTTGACTTTTGAATTTTTGATCCCAAAATCAATTGGAGTCATCCTTGGTTCATGGAAAACACTTCTAAGAAGTATCATGATCATAGGTGCAATAAATCATTAAATGCTCAAATATGGTCCCGAAACCATTTTCAATTATCAGAGTCCAATGACCTCGACCTTTGACTTTTTGATGCCAAAATCACTAGGGGCTGTAGGGGTCATCCTTGATTCATGAGAAACATTTCCGGAACAAAGGTGCAATACAGGCTCAAATATTATCCGGAAACCACCAATTTCAATCATCAGTTATATGAGCTTGACCTACAAGTATGACCTTTAGACCTCAAAATCAATAGGGGTCATCCTCGATTCATAGAAAACATTTCTGGTAAGTTTCATGATTATAGGCGCTATACAGGCTCTAATATGGTCCGGAAACTATTTTCAATAATCATAGTTCTGTGGCCTTGACCTTTGACCTTCTGATCCATAAATCAAAAGGGGTCATCCTTGATTCATGAGAAATATTTATGGAAAGTTTCATGATCATAGGTGCAATACAGGCTCTAATATGGTCTGGAAACCATTTTAAATCATCTGAGTCCTATGACCTTGACCTTTGGATCTCAAAATCGATAGAAGTCATCCTTGATTCATGGGAAACATTTCTGGCAAGTTTCGTGATCATAGGTGCAATACATCCTCTTGTATCATCAAACAAGCATTTTCAAACATCGGAGCACTATGAACTTGACCTTTGACCTTTTGACCCAAAAATCAATAGGGGTCATCCTTGATTCATGGGAATCATTTCTGACAAGTTTCATGATCATAGGTGCAATACACCCTCTTATATCATCTGGAAACCATTTTCAAACATCAGAGTACTATGACCTTGGCCTTTTGACCTCAAAATCAATAGGGGTCATCCTTGATTCATGGGAATCATTTCTGACAAGTTTCATGATCATACATGTAGGTGCAATACACCCTCTTATATCATCTGGAAATAATTTCAAACATCGGAGTACTATGACCTTGATCTTCTGACCCCAAAATCCATAGGGGTCATCCTTGACTCATGGTGAGCATTAGGGCTGGGTATCGAAACCAAATTTTTGATACGATACAATTCAATACAATACAAAAAGTACCGATATCCAATATATGGCATCTAACTTTCTATTTTGTAAAACGCACAAATTAGCCATTTTATTCACTTGTAACTACATGTACCCCTCCCCCTCCCCCCAACACACACAAAGTACATGTAGGTTTTACTTATAGTTACGATAACGTTCCCTGATGGGTATTTTTTATGTTATTTTTCTTCCTTATTTTGCCTGTATTCATAAATCAATTCTTTTTTTTCATTCGGTCGAAAACTTTCAGTCAAATCCTTTTCAGAAATTTCAAAAATGTGTTTAGCGAAGTAAGTGAGGTCAGTTTGCTTTCAAACATTTCTGGACTAAACACTAAAGATTGAGTAGATATTACTTTGAAGTTTCAATGAATCATGTTGAATGATAAAAATATAACCTCAGGGCCGTCGCTAGGGCTAATTTGGGGCCGATGTTCGGCCCCATTCCCAATGCAAAATAGTATCTTTTTTCCCAATTTAGGCTCTAAAAACTCCTAATTATGTATGGTCTTTGTTTGAAGTATTGTATCACCCCAATTATAACGCCAAACTCGCAAACCGCCATCCGTCACCGACGTAAAGGTACAAACAAGCGTTTATTCCTCCGATAATTACCTCTAAACAAGGTAATTATCCAGGTATAATTAGGCATTCTGTTATACAAATAAATAATATGTTTTAAAATTAAATAAACACTGTCCCAGGTAAGATATTTATCCAAAGAGTTTTATTGTCACGTATAGATTTTGACCGTGCGGTCGAAATTTACATTAAATGATGATGATACGCGCCCAAGATTGCAGCAGGGTATTACTATTAGAAAGAACAAACAAATCAACATTCTGTGAAGTGATTGATACGATGAAATTTTGTTAATGACTTTCCCGCCATTGCTACCGCGCCATGCGTAACAATAAAAGACAAAGGCAAGTACAGACAAAGGTGACAAGCTATTTACCACGTTATTGGTATTCATGTTTTCTATATTTTTATTGAAAAAAAGTCTGATACACAATTCACAAATTTTATTGATATAATCAATAAACCAGTTATATCGCCAAATTCTAGAAAAACAAAAGACGGCAGTATAACGAGGAAGAAATGCATATTCAACTAACATATTTTGCCTGAACAAAGGGTAAAAATTAATCTTTATTTCAACCTTAAATTTCCAAATTTTGCTCAAAATGCCTCTGTTTTTTCCCAATTTGAAAGGCCTGGCCCCTTTCCCAAAATACCCTGCGACAGCCCTGAACCTACATGCCGACCTAGCTTCCCATTAACATTACATGTAATATTCCTTAATCATTGTTGTTATTCGTAGACTTCGAATCATAAAATAATATGAATGGCCAGCATGAAAGGCAAGCATGATCGATCCAATTAAGAGCATATCTACCTTTTACGAACACAACAACTACATATATGGTCAAACATACATTTTCATGAAAATACTTGAGATTCCACATAAAAAGCATGGTTTGTGCTATAAATAACTGTATCTACATGTATCGGAGCAAAAATATCAACTCGCATCGATGACCAATATCGATACGTACATGAACCAATATATATCGATATATTGACTCAGCCCTAGGGAGCATGTCAGGGTTTTTTCTAGCCCTTGATGTCAGGGGCCTGGGCCGATGAAATTGGGAATTTTGCAACATTTCAACCTAAATTGGGAAATAAATTTCAAACAACAAAAAGATATATTCATGCAAATTATCCCTTATCATATCAATTGTCTATATTTTTAATCCCTCCTAGAGTTACCTAACACAACATGTTTCTTCTACTTTCCCTTTCCTTTCAATTAATGATACATAAATTGGAAATGAATTTCTCGTTTTGGAGAAATGATTGAATTGGGAATTTTTAGGTCTAATTCTAAAATTGGGAAAAAGTACCTCTTTTTGACGTTGGGAATGGGACCGAATTTCGGTCCCCCTACAGACCATAAAAAAATCCCTGCATGTGTATTAAGTTTTATTGCACTAGCATGTATCATACTTGACCTATAGTACAGAAACCAATTTCAAACATTGGAGTACTATGACCTTGACCTTTTGACCCCGAAATCAATAGCAGTCTGCATGAAAACTTTTGTTTACCACTAGCCAGCTGGGCTAGTTGAGTGCCAAAATCTACCAGCCACCCAAAATTTTTACTAGCCATTGAAGAAAAATCAAAACACTATAAAGACCCATTGTTTCCTTGGGTAGGTCCGTTGAGTAGGCAAAAATTCACACATATATATGGTAGAGTATACATAAAAATCGAACGACGTTAAACCATTACTTGATCATTTCTCTGGCGGATGTCAGCTATGTCATTATCAATAGACTCAATTCTACAATGAATGCATGATATTGTTTGTATAAATATAATTTCACATACGCTTTTTGCCTGCAGAAAATGGACCGAGAAAGAAAAATATACGAACTTATTTGAATCATACATGCTAAAAGGCCGGCCGTTGCTTGAGGTGCTTGGCAAATGGTTAACACATTTTCGTAAGAATTTCTTCATTTCAGTGTTCAGTCAAGATTTTTGAAATTGGTAGATATTTAATTGAACATGTTATACTCACATATTAGTCGGCACCGTAAAATAACCCGTCATGCCGCACAGAAAACAATGCACTGTGGTTACGGAAATATTTATCTTGTATCTTAGGACAATATTTTAATGAACAGATTTTACATAAAAACGTTATAAAATATCATTTTAAACATGTTCAATAAAATAAACATTTCATACTTAACCAGCGATAAAAGATGAGACGTAACATGTACTTTTTATGGAAAGAAGGCGGCGATTTTACCCTAAGTATTAGACGAGAAATCGCCAGCAGTCTTCGTGAAAACTCACTAGCCCGACCGCCATGGCTACCAAATATTTCCTCGGGCTACCAAAATTTGCTGCTGAACTAGCCAAACTGGCTAGTGACTGAAATGCAAGGTTCTCATAAGAGCCGACTGCAATTTCTCGCCTTATACTTGGGAGTTAAATCACGCCTAGCTGCTTTCTTTAAAAAAAGGTATATCCGGTATGTCTCAAATTCTATTGCTGTTAAGTATGAAAAGTTTATTTATCAAATTGAATATGACGTTTCCCTGTAAAATCTGTTCATTAAAAAAATTGTCCCATTAGGTACACAATAAATTTCTGCGCGACATGACCGGTAATTTTGCGATCATAACGACTAACAATAAGTTGTATGTGAGTATAACATGCTCAATAGAACAATAAAATCTCGACTGAATATTGAAAAGAATGAATTTCTATTAAAAAATTTATAGCTATTGACCATGCACCGCCACAATCAACGGCCACCCTTTGAGCCTGTATGATACAACTGTGTAAGTTCCTATGTTTTTCTTTCTCTGTCCATTTACTTTATGTGAAAAGCATATGTGAAATCCTTTAGAGAAAGGATTGGATGGTGGTATATCTTCGTTTGATTTGTTCGTATGTATTATACCTTTTATGAGTGAATTTTGGCCTACTCAACCGACCTACTAGTATCTGAAGAAACCATGGGTCTTTAAAGTGTTTTGATATTTCTTCAATGGCTAGTGAACATTTTTGGTGGCTATTAGATTTTCACACTCAACTAGCCTGACTGGATAGTGGTCAAAAAAAGTTTTCACGAAGACTGCGCCAGCCGTTGGCCCTAATAATGAGAACACTGCATTTCATTAAAAGTCACTAGCCAGTCGGGCTATTTCAGCATCAAATTTTGGTAGCCCGAGGAAATATTTGGTAGCCTGGGCGGTTGGGCTAGTGAGTTTTCATGAAGACTGCAATAGGGGTCATCCTTGACTCATGGTGAGTATGTGTATGAAGTTTCATTGCACTAGCATGTATCATACTTGACTTATAGTCGGGAAACCAATTGTTGACACCCGCCGGTCTCACATCAAATTAAGAGCGGAGTTTTGGAACTTGGCTAAAAATTTCATCATGACAATAAAATTACATCTATTTAGTTTCCAAAGTGAGCCCCATGTAGTCCGACTTGCAGACCTACGATGTTGTTATCTGTTTTTTCGTCTTCGGTCTGACTGCTAACTTGAGAATTTCTGTGCGAAAAAAATTTCGGCAAGTGATCCCTTTTTTTGACAAATTCCAGTCCCTCCAACCAAAAAATAAGTCATTCAGTCCTCCTACCCCTAAAAATCCCCTGTAGGCCTGGTTTCACCTCTGTGCACATGACAAAATATCGTTGATCAGAGGAAAATCGGAAGAAAAGGAAGAGGTGAAACCAGGTTTAGAGGGGATTTTTTGGGGGCAGGAGGACTGGGCGAGTTAATTTTTTGGTTGAAGAGACCGGAATTTGTCAAAAAAGGATAATTAGCCAAATTTTTTTTGCACAGAAATTCTCAAGTTTTGCCTATGCATAGCAGTCAGACCGAAGACGAAAAAACAGATAACACCGTCGTAGGTCTGCAAGTCGGACTAAGCCCCATGGACAGTAAATGCACTCTCCTATTAAACTTCAATTTACCGGTTTTCAAAGTGAGCTGCACAGACAACAGATTAAGTTGAGAGTAATTTGTTTTCCTGTTGAAAAAGTACAAAGGTAATCCGAATTGCATAAGGTCAGAGGAAATTCCCACCAGATTTTTCCTACACATATAATTCTTATGGACATGGAAGTATCGTTGTTTATAGAAAGAGGAAAGGAATAGGATAATCAACATCTTTGGAATTTTACTAGTCTGTGGATTAGAAATAAGAGTTTTACCGTTGACCTTCGCCAAAAACCAGCTGCTTAGATGAAGCCACAGTTTCGAAAGAAATAGAACGACAATCAAAGCAAATTGAATTTGGAACAACGTAAATGAAAAATGAAAAAATGAAATGGAATCAAGCGAAAATTTTTGGATTCATCGCCTACAATATTCAAAGTACGCAAAATCCGAAACTGAATTTTCATCAAAACAGAGGAAGGGAAGAACTCGCGTCGAACAGTCGAAGATGAAGATTAGAGTATTTTGTTACTTTAGTATTCGAAAATGAGAAACAGAAGTAACTCAGGAGTCAGGCTTGATTATTATCAGAGGCTTGTAAACAGAACCATCCTCAAACATCAGGTTTTCATATTTCAATATTTTTTTTTCATTTCATTGCTTTTTGGGGCCATGGGGCGGGGGGTCCGATGGATTGTCATCGAATGTGTATTTCTCCATTTCGGTATACTGTTACAGATAACTATCATAAGCACCGAGAAGTTCCGAAGAATTAATTGGGATATAAATTCTGATTTGATATTGAAGCAGTTTGCAGGTGCGGGGTCCGGGAGTCGAACCCCGGCTGTCCGGGTGACAGTCAGACTCGTTGCCGAGTAAGCTAAAGGGACATCGTGATAGCTCAGTCTTAGAACTTGTACTGAACTATCGGTACCTGCAACCACCGTAAACCACTATAATATGAATCTAGGCATTGCCTATGAGTGTGGGTAGCATGTTTCAAAGTTAGTGTAGGGATTTTACCTTAAAATTCATTAATTATTAAGATCCATGTATTATAAAATTGTTGCATTGCTCTGTGTAATAGAAACATTTTACAGAAAAAATTATCAAAATCGGTTGACCCAGTACAGAGATAATGAAGTTGAAAGCTTGATGATTGGAGTCATTTTTGTGACACAATTTTCTATAGTACAATGTATTCAATAGAAAACTTCTCATGATGTGGCACCATTCAAATTTAACTTGAAGTGGTCAGTCAGCGTATTGAAATAGCTATAACTTAGATAATCTTAGGCTGCTATTTGAATGATCTGTACATCATTTTGTTTGTTAAGACTTCAGCTATTCGTTTTATATTACAATGATTATTTAGTTGCGTCACCCTGGTAACCATTTTAAAACAAAATGGCCACCATCGATTTAAATATACAAATGTTGATAATCTTAAGATTTACAAACTTGATTTTCATGTGTTTGACTTGAAATGTAATCGAAAAATTATTTTAAGAAATACCGAAAATGTGTGATTATTGCTTTTAAAGCACTTCATTTCGGTTGCCATGGCAAAAAAGAAACGATTTTTCATGTATCTAAATGTCGATAAAGGTATACCTTTGTTCTTTTCGGTGAAATTAAGCCTATAATTTGAAAAAAAATATAAAGGAAGAAGAAGAAAAAAAGAAAAAAAAAATACCAACATGCGATCTAATGAGCCTACATTGTACCAGTAACAGAGCTTTTGCGTAAATCAACCCCCCCCCCCCCCCAAAAAAAAAAACCCCACAAAGGGCACACACGAGCGAATCCTTCAGATGACGTACTATTGTTCTGAAAAAAAATGTTGATCATTTCATATCATCGTAAATGAAAGTTTAATGTATATAATATTTCCCCTGTTCCTTTTTACACTTGTCTTTTAAATTAAATATAAAAGAATTCGAACACTTTATTAATAACTTGCGTGAAATCGACATGGAAGACATTATCACGCAGTAAATAATCAAAGGGGTCGAGGCGGGAAAATCGGAATGCAGCTAGGTAAACCATCATAAAATTTGGTGTTCTATGTATCAAATTAATCGGAAATGTTCAAACTTTTAATATTTAAGTGCGCACAATAGAAAGGATGACATCAAAAGTAATACATATTCCCCTGAAAATTGAAAAATGTCACAACTTTCGTTATATTTGGAGTTCAGCTTTTGCGCAACTTCGGTTATCAATCGGAGAGTCCTATCTATCTAACCATACATGAGTTCTATATTATAAATATTTATAAATAAGCTGAAATAGCCGCCAAACAGAACGACCCTAAAATTCACCACGAGCCGTTCCTCGTGCCATAGATATTTGCAGCGAGAGGTGTACAAATTCGTGCGTTGTCGTCCTAAAACTCGATAATTTCACCGCTTCTGTTCATATTTTCATAAAAATTTTAAGATATATTAAAAGAATAAATATTTCTTTAAAGTTTAGAGATAGAATCATGTATTTTTACCAAAAATCCTGGTAGTGTATAGACTGTTCTACCGTATCTATAGGGTTGCTTCGCGACCAGTTCACGTTCGCTTTGCGAACTGGTCGGGAGCTATGCTCCCTATCATAGAGCATAATGCTTGGAAATTGCTATATATCCAGAATCTCATATGACATGTCTATAACAAGAACAAAAGTTCTAGAATTCATTGAAGTACACTAAGAATTTTTACGCATATTGTTGATGTTTTGGAAATTGCAGACATGTATACATGTGTATTAATGGCTGCATTTTGTCAAATGTGTTTACATACTTTGTGTTTTGTTTTTAAATTGATAATATAACTTGTCTCGTCATGTAATTTTTTGCCAATTTATGTGAATGATTTAATATTTGAATGAAAAAAAAAAGAATTCATTGAAGGAACCATTAATTACCTCCTCAATCCCGAGTATAATAGCAGATTGGAGGAAAGAGCAAACAAAATCACTGGGTTTTCATAGGACACAGTGATAAATCTAGAGACACATCCCCAAGTAAACATGAGAGAAATCTGGTCATGTGACCAGTCCGACATCAAAAGTTTGCTGTTTTATGATAGATAATCTGATTTCTAGGTTGCCTCTTTATTTCTTTACTGCAAGTGTGCAGTACGGTATGTTGTGTCACGTGGCACAGATAAGGTTTGAAGGCAGCTGATAGGGTAAGTTGAAGTTCATTTCCAGTTATGACTAAAGGAGGTCAATTCTCAGAAACAATAATTTATAGCAAAATTCTTCAGACGAAAGTATAAATCGCCATAACAGGGTGCTCTGGATTTAGTGAACAGGACAGTAGCATTATTCCATGTTCTAAAGTCAACAATATATTTCACTTCAAACAATCCAAAATCCTTTGGTCAAATCGACCTTTTATTTCATTGGAATTTGATGTATGGGTCACAGGCACTTGGATCTGAGCAAAAAAAAAATTTTGCCATATATTTCAAATATAATTTAACATTCTTTGATTGGAATCAGCCAAGTGACTTTACCATCTCCGCGTTGAAGGCAAAGTGTGTGCCAGCTTAAAGCTCCACCAATAAGTTAAACAAACCGGTAATAATAGGGATCGAAATTAAGTGGAAATACTAACGAAATGCTAGTAGGATTTGAAAATTGCTAGTAAAAAATATTGTCACTAGCAGATATTTGCTGGTGCAATGTTACAATGTTACAATCTATTCCATATTATCAGAGTTTTGTTTTGCTTTTCCTACTATACCTCGATCAAAATCAAACAAAGGCTTAGTGTTGTATTTAATTTGAACTGATTTGCAACTTAGAATTGTAAATTCAGTTCAAAATCTGTTCAATACTGCTACAAGGTCGTTCAGCTACATGTACATGTATATTATATATACATGTATATACATGTATATCGAAATTGAATTTAAATGAGTGGGAATCCATCTTAAGCGAGATGTGACTTTCTTTTATTGTAAAAATCATATTCATAAAAGTCAATCAATCGAATAGATATGTAAGTAAATAAATAGTCAGAATAGCATCTGCCAAAATAGCAGGTCTTTGCTTGGATTCCCTGACCTGTCACATTTTCCATTTTGCTTGCTGTATTTGCTGCCATGAGATTGAACCGCATTATCAAGTTGCATAAATTGTGGTTTTAATAAGCAATTATAGAGGAGACCTAGGGTCATTCATTTGTCTCTCCGTAAAAAGCCTTGGGGAAAACACAAACTTTTGCAGCGTGGAGTGTAACTGAACTGGTATTGTATCTGGTGAACTCTGGTTAGCTCAGTTGATAAGAGCATATAATATAATGGCACCAAGAGTTAGCTTTGTCAGTCATTCCCTTCATCAATCCATCACACTTTCAGTTTCCTGATCATAACTCAAGAAAATCTTTCGCTTATCTTGGTTGAATTTAGATATGTGCTTACTTATCAAGAGGGGAAGAAAGCTATTGATTTTAGGATCAGTAGGTCAAAGGTCAAGGTCACTGTTAGGAAATAAGGCTTACCAGACAATAACTCAACTCTTTCACCAATTTAAATCAAATTTTGATACCTTCTGGAGGGGAAGAAGCCTAATGATATTTTAGTCAATATGTCAAGGTCAGTTTTCTATCTATTTCAAGATGATACTCAAGAACCCTATCGTCAATACGCAAGATCGCAACTACAGCGCGTGCGGCATGTCCGTTCTGATTTGTGTTTAGTCACCTACCTAAACCATTGTTCAAAACTTGGGCAACTTCTCTGCCCAAGTGAATTGATGACGTCAAAACAATGGAGAACAATCAAATAGTGCATAGTGCACAAAAACATAGTATAATCTTTGTTAGAAGTATTTGCAATCTTCTGTATTCAAATAAAATTTTGATACATGTATATGCTTATACTTATAAGGAGGTGATGAAGCCTATTGATCTTGGGGTCAATAGGTTACTGCATAGGAAAAATGCACTTAAAATAATTTGGTTTCCATATGATAACTCAATAACCCTTTCACCTTTTTACTTATCAAGAGGGGAAGAAGCCAATCTTATTCAAACCTGTTCAATCACACTCCTATTTTTAGTTTTATTGTTGTGGTTGTGATTGAACGAGTTTTAATGAGACTGGGAAAAAGCCTATTGATTTGGGATTAATAGGTCAGAGTTCAAGGTCAGTTTTAGGGAAAGTACATTTAAAATGATAACTCACTAACCCTTTCACCTACAATTTGTACCCAAACCAAATTTGGATGTATGTGTACTTTCAAAGATGTTGGGAAGTGTATTGCTTTTAGGATCAAAGGTCAAGGTCAATGAGAAATTGACTTTAAATTTCAGATGAGATTTTATTGACTCTATCACTTATTGAAAAAAAAATTAATATGTTAATACTGAACTGGAGGGAAAGAAGACACTTCAATAGGTCAAGGTGAAGGTAACTATTCCTTTCACTGATTGTTTATGTAAGAGTAAAACTTTTATCAGGAACATATGTTTTACAAACATATTGTCTAGGCCAAGTTCTTTTCAAGAATCCTGATTCAATGACATGCAATAAGATCATTGATATAAGATTTAGGATGATAAACTGAATAACATTATGAACCTATTAATAAGCATCTGATGACAAAAGTCTTTAAAATCTACTACATATGCATAGCGTTTGAACATATAGTTAGTAACAGAAAGCATTTAATGTAGCACATGCATGTTAGACATTGGCATCAAATCACACTTGATCTATCCTGGTTCACTTCAGATTGATTTTGTTTCTAGATCTATATTGTTTTGTCAAAATGATAAATTGATTGTATAGTGCATATCATTTGCAAATACTGAAATAGGGAGTCCAAGGATGCTTGTAAAATATCAGTCTATATGTATAGATGTAATTTAGATGGATCAAGTCTAATAAATCATTAATCTTATTGAATTGGTGCAATCACACAGATACATTATCCACAATGATAGATCAGATAATGTATTTTTACAGAATCCTGTGACAGGGCTGCTACCTGCCAGCGAGTCAAACAGTCATGCCTGGGTTAGAGATAATGTGTACTCCATCATGGCCGTGTGGGGACTGGCACAAGCCTATAGGAAAACTGCTGATCTGGATGAAGATAGGGCAAAGGCTTATGAACTGGAACAGGTAGTTTATGAAGTTTATGAAGTTTGCAGCCAGTTTTCACTGAATTTATGTTCAGAATCAAAATTTTCCCTGTGATTTGTTAGAAGAGCCGTAAAATCAGAATTAACCTTTAGCAATAATCAAATCAGAATCTAGTTGTTCCAATACAATCTATATTCTTGAAAAATATGATAAACATAAGGTTAGCAACATTATTGGCTTGTAAGCTGTTGTTTTATTGCCCTAACTAAGGAGGGAACAGCCAATGAAATTTGATGTTAGTTCATTATTGATGAATGACAGTGTTCTTCCGAGGCTGTGTGTGGCAGCCCCACCATGCCATCAAGATTTACCGCCAAGCTATTGAGATTGGCACCACACTATAATTTACGACTGCGATGCCATATTTTTTCCCCTAGAAAAGTTGTGTATTAATTATTATGCATTCCCCTTTGCGATAATTGATTTATTTAACCACCATATACCTGATTAATTAGCCCCGGCTGTATACAACCTGATGTGTCAAACATCTTATGTTTACCTGAGCTGAGAGTGTGTCTAGCTTCTACATATTCTACGGCGCACGTCAAACTATCGTAAAAATTCCTTAATGGTACGAGTAGCGTTGTCAGTGTCTATCGAGTGACCAATAAAATCGACCATTCTATACAGTGACGGATTTAAAGGGGAGGGGGAGAGGGCAAACGGAGCGTTTGCCACCGGCAGCACTGGTTAATGTTTTTTTTGTTTTACTTTTTTTTCCAATGAAATAAAATGCGCAAGCACAAAATGTACAAGATTCCATTGATTAGTATACTTTTTAAAAGTATATAATTCAATGGAATCTTGTACATTGTATTTTTCAAGTAGGAATTTGACTGTATAAAGATAATTTTCAACCTTCTCTAAAAGTTGAAACCTACCCCTATCCCTGAACCAAAAATTCAGAACTCGAAAGTTAGACTATTTTTCCTTAACATACTTAGGTTCACCATGCTAAATTCTAAGTCCATCTGCTACAAGGAGTCATGGTCATGAAACAGTCTCAAGGGAATTTTCTCAAAGGGTCCAAAACTAGTTGAGTTTTAAAACTGTCATGAATCTCTCTATAAAAATGGAACACCAATGATCTCACTATCTAAAATTTAATGATGTTTGAGCATGTAGATAAGAATCATTCCATGTAGTATTACCAACACATTTATTTCATTATCAAATTATTATTATTTTAAACAGTTTAGTAATAAAGCAACAACACATGACACAACATGCAATGATGCAACATTGAATGACGCACAGTAACCATTGCAACACAATGTGCACTGTGAAGATTTAACACCGTGCTATCTGAAATTTCTGGGGAGAACACTGAAATGAGATATGATTTAAAACAGAAACTTTTGATTCCTTCCCCTTCCAAGCCAATCAAAATAAGTTAAATACATTCTCCAAAGATTTAAATCTATTTTTGATACTGCAGCATTCGATGTCACAATTTTCTATTCATCCTCTAAGCTTGTCCTTACCCATTTCATAAAAACCTTTTAACTAAATTAAACCACTATGATAAAACAGGCAGTGGTTAAGCTGATGAGAGGGCTGTTACGCTGTATGCTGGCTCAGGTGGATAAATTAGAACAATTCAAGCACACTCAACAGAGAAGTGACTCACTCCATGCCAAGTACTGCAGTAAGACGGGGAAAACGGTAGTAGGAGATTATGAATGGGGGCATCTGCAAATAGACGCTACCTCACTATACATTCTAACTCTGGCACAAATGACAGCCTCAGGTACTAGAAAGTGTTTGCTTTGTTAATACATGGAATGATATTTTCTCCTTATACTCATTTATAGTAACAATGTTATAGGATACTAGATTCTTTGTGTCAATTTGTTATACTCTATCTATTTTATTCTATATTTAATAGATCTATATTTTTATGCATCTATATACATGTACATGTAGTAACACTATTATTACGTATTTTGTTTTTCAGGTCTTCAGATTATTTTTACTACGGATGAGGTCGCATTTGTTCAGAATCTTGTGTTCTACATCGAAACTGCTTACAGAACTCCCGTACGTTAAAGATCCCCCATAGTAGTTTTACAAAGTTAATTATAATAGTAGTTTCACAAAGCTAAATGTAACTGTAGTAGTTTTGTAAAGCATACCAAAGTAGTTTACAAGGCTTACTGTAATAGTAGATTTACAAAGCTAAGTAAAGTAGTTTACAAAGATAAGTAATACATTTGAGAATTATAATATCGTCAAAAACATATATGGATGAAAACCTTCCTTTGATACATATATTGTGATATCCAGAAAAGGTAATACATCTGTATCTGAATTTTTTTAGTATTATTAATTTCACATTTGATTCTAATATTATTTGACTGCATTCATATAGGACTATGGAATATGGGAAAGAGGAGATAAAACAAACCATGGATTACCTGAACTCAATTCCAGTTCTATTGGTATGGCAAAGGTAGGGATAATATAGAATGCTATCTTATGGTGAATCAAAGATGAACAACAGACCTCTTTGAACACACAGAAGTTACGCTTTATCTACATCATTATAAAAGGATATGTATCATACAATAAGGAAAGAAAAGGAAGAATTGTCGTACATATACCCTACTTCAGATGTTTTTCATATTACATCTAAATAGATGAAAGCTCAAGGTCTAGGTCACAAGGTAAAAATCACGTTACGAACAGAAAGGTCTTGCATTATGGAGTGAACTCAAGAGATTTGAAAGTCCTTTCAATATCATCAAAACATTCCAAAATTATGATCAATTCATAGGATTTTAGGACAAAGAAACAGATGGACAGATATTGAAGTTAGATTAGATTAGTGGGATGTGAGCATTGGAGTTTGAAAAACATATACATGTAGAAATGTATTCTTCAAACATTGACATGATTTACAAGTAGGAAGTATTGCTGATTATACTTCCTACTGAAAGGCTGAAGTCAAGAATTATGAAAAAGGGGAAATAGCTATAATACTGTTGTGTATAATAGTGTTAGGCATGGACAAATAGGATGAAAAAAAAGTTACCGTGCTACTACACACATTTTCTTGAGGGGATCTACCTCTTTTGAGTGACTCTACCCCATTTCTTTCATTAAAGATTAATATTAAAATTTTTTCATGTATATCCATATTTTACTGATGATAATTTTTTTTTGTCTAACATATATGTAGAGACCTGAACCTATGAGTTTATTAACCTTAATATCAAAACAATTTATAACAGGCTGCACTGGAGGCTATTAACGAGTTAGACTTGTTTGGGGCACGAGGTGGACCATCATCTGTTATTCACGTCTTACCAGATGAAGCTCAACAGTGTCAGGTATAACATTCATTTAAGCTATAAAGTTCCAAACTGGTTTTTTTTCAAAAAAGGTTAAAAATATTTAAAATTGTCTTTACATGTACATAGGCTTCATTGTCTTGTAAGCTGATTTTGTAAGATTTTAAGGGATAATTTCTTTTCGCGTGTAATTGTCAGATATTTTCATCTACATGTACTGTTTTAAAGTTTGAAAATATCATAAAATCAGAAAATAAATTTTTCTACTGCTCTTAGATACATACAAATTTATGCCTGAATCATGATTGAAGACTTACATGCACAATATACTTATTAGTAACAGTTTTTACCTTTAATTCTTTTCTGCAGGCTATTCTCCATTCTATGTTACCTAGAGAGTCAAATTCAAAGGTAAGAGATGATGTTACCCTTTGTTTGTGGCTAAATATGAAAACCACATGGGTTTGCTTTGTCCATTGTCTGTGTGATAATTTCGCTGTGGTCACTGCATGGAGCATCCGCCATGGAGGTCTTGTTGGAGATCTCCATAATTTTGGATTAAATTCTGTTGTCATCTCAGTGAAGCATCAACTCTTTCTCATTAGCCAGATAAATTTCTTTATCTCATCATCAATAAATAGTCCATTTACAAGTAATAGTTGTGACCATTCTAAGCCTACATGTAGGTTTTATATATTGAGACACCAGGAATCACATCGTTTAGCTACATTTTTCATTGTGACTTAATATTTTCTTGCACCATCTTGAAGCGTTTTCATGTTTTCTTATGCAAAGTCCCAATGAAAAGACGTATACTGCCGAATTTTGTGATGTCTAGTTTCTGGCTGTTTAACAGGATACTTAGAAAATCATTTGTAATTTTTCGTTTTACCTGCAATACTAGGGCATTATGTACATGTAGGGATCACTTAAGCCATTGTCCACTTTTCCATCTATCTGTCTGGTCAAACTTTTACATCAATGATTACTTGATACATGTATATCTGTACTTCTATCATACTTACAAGGATGATCAAGTAACTGTATAATGAGACTTTTAAAAATCTAATGAAGGTTACGTTTATGGTCAAATTCACATATATTGGATCGAAATCTAGTGTTAGAAATGATACTTAAGGTCATACAATATTTAACTGCAGAGAAATAATTTTAGATTTAATGATGAGCAATGAAAGATTGAATTTTCTAAATGTAAGCAACCATTCATGCATTTATCAGTCAGGACATTATTTTTACGTACATGTAGAATGCTGTTTGACCAATTTTGATAAATTTCATGATATCAACCTATATACATTAATACATTTTGTCTGTATCCCAAAAAAGAATCTTGACCTCACAGACATTGTATACACATATACAGTAATGAATGAGCAATTAATTTACAGGAAATAGATGCAGCATTACTGACTGTGATAAGTTACCCAGCATTTGCCGTTGACGACACCTCAAAAATCGACGAAACAAGGAATCTCATACTTGAAAAATTAGAGGTAATTAGATTATTAGCATATTGGTATAGCTGAATAAATGTAATCTTTTATGAATCATTGCAAACAGTTTGCTTTTGACTGTCTTAGTACAATTTTAGGGTATATAGGTAGTATTTGTCATAATTATGGACTTTAATTTTAGGGTAAATATGGATGCAGCCGATTTTTAAGAGATGGATACAAAACAGCTAGAGAGGTATGGAATTGCTGGATCGCCAAATGTCCTACATCGCTCCTTTTGTCAGAGTTACATGTATGATTATGATGTCATAAATAAGTGACCCGTCAAGGCATTGTTAGATGGACCATAGATTAAGACGTCATGAAATAAAAGTTCACCAGTAGAGGCAATGTTGGACATTTGGCGATACCTCAATTCCTGCTGAGTATTGAGTCTTTGCGGAATACAGAGTTTTTTCCCCTTACAGACGGTATCTGATGTAATACCATTGTGACGTTATGAAAATGGTATGGTAACATCAATTTTTACAGTCATTTCCCATACTTTTAGGACTGTTTCCATAGAATTTGATGACGTCATAATCAGTCTACGTCAGATACCGTCTCGAATGGGAAGTAACTCTGGTTTTCGAAAATAGCGAATAAGCATGTACCGTTAAAAACAAGTCAACATGTATTACCAACATGTTTTAAATGAACGCATGCTTTCATGGATAATAAAGTAGAATTATTAAACTATAAATACATGGACATTTTAGTAATGACAATCTTTATGGATAAAACAATTAATGTTTACACCAAACTAATTTTTCAGATCACTTAGGTTATATTTATCCCTGTTTTACTTTATATGAACAATTGTTGAATGCATGTACTTTTAAGCAGATATGAAAAAGTTCTTGTATAGAGCACATGTTCATACATGTTTGTGTACCTAGAACTTTATTACAAAGTGTACAACCTTTGTTTGTTTTCTCTTTTAGGACCCAAATAGACTTCACTATGAACCCTGGGAGTTGTCGGTATTTGAGAACATCGAATGTCAGTGGCCATTATTCTTTGCATATCTAGTCTTAGACGGCTTGTTCTATGGAAATGAAGATCAGGTAAAATGACTGATTCTGATACTGCTGTATGTGTACTTATTCTAGCGGGATTCATATTTTAGTGGAGTTAGCGCTTTAAAGACTGCGCTAATTCATGCCTACGCTAAATTATTGAACTTTATAGATTATAAAGGAGGGAAAGTCAAGTGCACTAATTCATGATTACGCTAATGTGTCAATTTGCCCATTTTTGTCATGTTTTCACTAAAATTTGGTTGCGCTAAAATAAGTACACATTTATTCAAATTCTCTCTGATATCTGACATGCATGCATTGTATATGCATGTAACTGTATTATATAGTTGACATTAGTATGAGGTAAAAAATCATTTGGCATGTTCTTAGTTTAAGTAGTATAACTCATGAAAAAAAGGACTCTAAATTCATACTTGTGTAAATTTCCATTAATTACATGTAATTACAGGTGGATAAGTTCCGTGATAAACTTGACAAAATACTACTGAAGTCAGAAGATGGAATACCATTGGTACCTGAACTATATTCTGTTCCAAGGGACAAAGTAAGGAGATCCTTTTAAAACTTTAAGTTCTAGAATGAATAAGGAAAAAGTCATATTTTTATTGGTAATAAACTATTTTCTTATTATATAGTAAACTTGAATTTTATCTACACCATGGCCTGACATCACAATATTTGACATTATTTCTAAGTGACGTCGTAACAGATCTGTGATGTCACAGTAAGAAATAACGTCAAAAGTTGTGACGTCAGTTTTAGAATGTCTATAATGTAAATCTAGTGGTAATAAGAAAATAGTCTACTGAAATGCTCCCACAATTTTTAAAAAAGATGTATTCTTCAGTCTTATACATGTATTTGATGTTGGAAAAGTTTAAGATGTGAGAAAATGAATTGGACATGAAAATCAAACTTTGCAAAGGTGTTCAAGGTACAATTTGTCAATTTAATTCTTTATGCTGTGTGAAGCAAATGATTATTTGATAATTGTATAATCTTGACGTACAGGTTGACCTAGAGTACAAGAATCCTAACAGCCAAAAGAGAGATGTTATCGGTAAAATACCTCAGATGTGGGGAGAGTCTATGTACATCCTGGGCAAACTTGTTCAAGAGGTAAAATCATATATCAGAGGTTCTTTGTGATATATACGTATGCAGAGATTTAAGAGGCAACACTCAGCAATATATCATATCTTCAAATGACAGAAATAACAGTTCAGTTTTCCTCTAATCTAGTATAAACTCTAGATTTACATCATATAAAGCATTCAAAAGATCCTCAAAATTTCTTAATCACCACATCAGAGAATTTTTATTGAAAACCCTTTATTTTGCTTACTCATATAGTTGCCACGCATGATATGACAGTGTTTTCATTGTTCAAAGCTTAAGACAAAATTATTCATGTATTCTCTAATTTATCTTAACTTTTTTTGCATTCTTGATGCGTTGCAATGTTCAGATATGCTAAATTCATAATAACAATTTGCTGCACAAGACCTCTAGGTCATCTTATCATGACATCATCCTCACAAATTTCATTCGAATTTGTGAGTTGCTACTAGTTTCTTTAATCTTTTCATTGGCACTTGTCTTCACTTGTCATTATCTGTAGGGTTTTATATCACCTGGAGAGCTGGATCCCCTAAACAGACGTTTGGTATCGGAGCCAAAACCTGATATTGTAGTACAAGGTTAGTTATACGTTACTGTTGTACTTTTATTCCCTTTTTAGTTCTCTTATCTGAGGGAATTTATGGAAGAATTTATGAAAGAATCTTGGCACGAAAGGGAGGAGTTCAACTCAATACTTGCTCATTTCGAAAGGTTGATAATTAGACGTGGGAAGTTCAATGCTATGAACAATATTGGTTATATTCCCATTTTTATTTGACATAATTTTTTAAGATGGTCTGTATTTACAATACAAATGTTAATTTTACATGCCAATTTGTTAAATAAAATCCTATGGAATTATTTAAAATGCACTTCAATAATACAAACGTTCATACTTGTTTACTTGCAACTTAAAGCTACCTAAACACATGTACATGTACATGTATATGTTGCTTATATTCTCTCTTAAACTAAAATTAAACTACAGTGATCCCTCTATATGTGACCACTCCCACCAAAGACCACTCCCCTTATGTGACCATAATTCTTTAGCATTAGCATTTTTCAATGTTAAAATACCTCCTATAAGAGACCACCTCCCTTACCCGACCAAAGACCGCTTTTTTCGACCCCAAATCTATCAAAATATAAGAAAATTCCCTCTCAGGAGCAACCATTTGTTTACATAATTTAATTATATCTCATTAATCCTCCAACTTTAATTACTCCAGGTAAATTGACTACTTAGCAGTTACTACCAGGCAAACAAGTCAATAACAGGCACTTAATTAGTGTTTAAGTTTGTTTGACCCCAAGCTGTAATATTTGTTCTCACTTCAGTAAGCAGTACTTTAGATTTTTTATTAGTTAGAGAAATCTAAATTTTTTAATCATCAATTAGATGAATGTCATAGATTAAATATTTTACATTCATCTTTTAAAGATACATAAGGTCTCGTCAAGATCAAACCATGAATCAACTATTTTTGTCAAAATTTTAACGCAAACGAGTCTATCATGCTTAGAAATTAGAAACTGGCTGGTTACAATAGTCACATATGCCCTCACTACCGAGCTATGATCAATTATTGCTTATAAAATGGGTACCCTAATATAACCTACTTTTCTCCGTAGAAGACCGATTGCGAACACGTGTAAGCACTTATTTGCATAAGGCCAGTACTGTATAAAAACAGAACAACTTGGCTAACGAATAACACATGGGACGAAAATGAATCGACAATCGGTGTTATCAAAATCTGAAAAGAGAAATGTACATAATGAACAAATAGTATTGGCTTGGTATTGGAAAGTTATAGAGACCTAGCTTAGAGGACGACGGTGAAATTAAAACTCTGACAAGTCTGAGTTAAAATCAGCTAAAGGGATCTACAGTGTACATGTATAGTTCTCGTTTATTTTTATCTATGAGAAGTATATATATAAGTTAAACGTGTATATATATCCACAGTAATTTTGATATGCGATATAAAATATATATATTCACAGTCTAAATCAAATATTAAAAACGAACAAATAATCATAACTAAATAAAGGTTAATTTTCATTCAGGATTTGGTAAACAAACGCACATGTGTATAGCAGACTACACCTGCCTCCCATTCAAGCCGTCATACACTATTACACGTTGTTTAAGAAATAAAAAATGACAAGCCGGGCTCTATTGTCTCATAATGCCCGAGCGTCCTCAGCCAATCTCATTTATTACCGAGCCGCGTCAGCGGCGAGGTGATAAATGTGATTGGCTGAGGACACGAGGGCATTATGAGACAATAGAGCCCGGCTTGTCATTTTTTATTTCTATTCTAATGATGACCAAACTTAGATCAATGAAACACAGACGACAAAATCGAGTCTTGTTAAAAACCAGTTCCTGCCGGTTTATCTGCTTTCAGAAAATGGTTAGGCGTGGCTTATCGCTATAGGGCCTATATTGGAGAATAGAGCCCGGCTCGCGTCTGTTGTCTTAATAGGGAAAAAGAATCAAGTCATATTAGAATAGTCATTTGAAAGTGTTCGATAATCCACGTTCAAAATGGTGATTTGAATGGAACATGATATCTATACATGATATCAACCTTGTATTTGTAATTAATGAAATATTAGTGAGTTAGTTTTTTAGAGAGAATTTCAAAGAAGACTGTATACGTGGTTTACTACATGTTTCGTAGTAATCCCACGATGTGAAGTTCATTCAAGCGATTGGCTGATCGTTGTAGCGTGTTCACTTTGACCTTGGTAAATGCTACATATTTCTACATACTGAATATGCAAATAACAATTTCCGAAGTTTACCGAAGTTGTGTGTACCAGAGAGTAAAAGCGTCTATAAAACAAAAATGTGAGAGATATTTTATGTAAGTAATATATAGATGTTCAAATGTTAGTACTTAAAAGCTTTTTACGGTAAAACTAAATTATTGACAGTTTAATCCCTGTTAGACTAAGTGTACCTTTAAATTTCTTCATTCTGAATAAGCAGGTAGTCAATCAATAGACTCAACTATCAATAAATGCAAGACAGCAGTAGACATTTATTCTTGTACATAATAAAAAGAATTAATAGATGTAAACAAATTGTACTTGTCAGATAGACTGCTCAAAATCAAAATCTCCCCAAGAAAGACAACCTCCATTATAAGATCACAAATCCACTGCATTTAGGGTGGTCTTATAAAGGAGGGACCACTGTACTTGTACATTTTTTTTGTATTATTTTCTCTAAAACGTCTATTTGATATTACAGTGGTGATACTAGCTGAGGATGACTCCATTCAGTCTAAGTTAGCGGATCACGACATCTTCGTTCAAACAGTATCAGAAGCCAGTCCTATACAGGTATACCCGGCCAGAGTTCTCACACAGCTTTACTCATTACTTGGTAGGTTTACATACTATAATGTACTACATTTTTATGATCATTATGAGCAAATATTCTAATTGGCTTTACTTACATGTATCTCCACCATGGAGACTTTAGGTTACTCCATAATTTCCCAGAGAAAATTTTGCGGTAATGTTTACTGCAACAGAATGTAGCTTGAAGGGCAGAAAAATTTCACAGAAAGCTGGTATCTAACTCAGCATCCCTAGCCATGATGGCAGGTCCAATACAAAATGGCAAACCTTGTCAATAATGATGTGAAACTTTAATTAGAGTTAATTTAAATTAGACAAGTAAGTGTGAGGTACCAAGGTGGAGATAATTGTAAAGAAGTGTCACATTGGCACACAAATATGACAACACTATACAATTATAGACTTTTGCTTTCTGTCTGAAATAAGTATATCCCTCAAACTTGCTTCTGGTTAAAAAAATCACGATTTTGCAGTGTACGTTGTACACATTGCCATCAGTAATTATTTATCATGGTTGAGAAAAATATGTTTAAATGTTCATGTAAACATTGTTAATGTAAAATGAGAGTAATACCGTATACTGCATAGTTTTCATACACTTTGAATCTAAATGAATATGAGTTTCTTTGACAGAAAAAAATCTAAAACTAATATTTCACTATGATTTAATTTGATTAGTGTCTGGAAAAAAAAATATTCAGCATTGAATCATTCAGGTACATGTACATGTATATAAATTACAGGGAAGAATAAAAGAATGGGATTAACTGGTCGTCCGTCCAGTGAGATAGGTCTACTAGCCACCAGTAAACTATATATGTTCCGTGACCAGATCTTAGCGTTTATTCCTCAGGTCAGTTAGAGACTGTTTGATAAATGTAGAAATATGTGTATCTTTGTACATCAAAATGTCTTCAATGTTAGTACTACAATGTATCCGTATATTTTAAAGGTTTATTTTTTAATTTTATCAAATAGATTTAAGCATTTCAGAGAATATAAAGGGTGAGGAGATTTGAATCTTATTTGGTGCATGTAGATCTCTGAAAAAAAAAAAGATCTAAATACTAAAAAAGGATATCAATAATACAGCAAAGATTATGAATTACCTTGATTTGGATTCACCCCAGGGATATTTAATAAATACATAATTGACCAACTTGATTTGTCAAAGGGGCATTTGCCAATCAACATGTACATGTATATAAGAAATATTATACATGTATGTTTCTGGTACATTCATTATGAATTTGTCACTACGAGAAGCCAGCAGCCTATTTGCCTTTGCCTGTTTGTATTGTATGAGATTGACCAGAACAAATTGGTATATGCTAGCTGACTAGATTATTTTACATCGTAGGGACCCTTTACCTACTAACTAAATGGTTATTTAAACGAATTGATGAAAATTAGTATATGTGCTGACGAAAATAAAGCAATTTACAGTATTTATCAGTATGGTGAAAGTCAATCAGGATTTGAGTTTGATTATTGTTATATAATGGGTATGTGGAGAGGCTTTTTGCCTAATATTAATAATTCTGCATCTGTTTGAGCCTTTGACCTAGGGGATCTCAGAAAGTGAGCGTGTAAAGTAGGGTAGAAAGGTGATATGGCTCGGCTTCTGTTCTCTTCAGATACTTCTGGTTTATTTATTACAGTATAAATCAAGGGATAAAAGAATTCAATGAATGTGTTTACATGTCTTTCCTTTATGAAACTCCATTTGTAACTGAGAGTCGGAAATTGAGAATAACAGAAATTGTTTCATAGATAGTATATGAGATTGTAAATCATGAAAGATTGTTTGCTTACTGA
The DNA here is from genome assembly GCA_033119305.1 of Pinctada imbricata. Classification (NCBI taxonomy): domain Eukaryota; kingdom Metazoa; phylum Mollusca; class Bivalvia; order Pterioida; family Pteriidae; genus Pinctada; species Pinctada imbricata. The sequence continues at coordinate 34,647,543 of VSWD01000006.1, read as the reverse complement.
ACAGAGTTGACTTTCAGATAGCTGATGCACAACAGTTCTATTTACCGAGAGATGTTATTTTCGGTGTTGACGTCTTCACTCACAGTGTTGAGTTTCTCTCCAGAAACTGGAATATGCTGGGAAGGCCGTTATTAATTTTTCCTGTTTCCAGATTTATGACAGGTGGCCTTATGTTTCCATGGTTACTTTGTTTTTGATTAATTGATTCACAAAACAGCTTTGGCCTGAATTTGGCTGTATTGCATGTACCGATTAGTATAACCCAAATTTTCAATGTTTCTCCTATAGAATGAAACACAATTATTTTCCCATTGTTATGATGCTTTTAGGAATGTTTTTTGTTTACTTACATAAATATATACAGTATGCACTTATTATATAAATATATACAGTATGCACATGTACGTACATGTATATAGTACATTAATATCCTTATATCGTTTTCTGTTATTTGGTCAGTTTGTACATGTTTGTTTATAGTGGTGAACAACATACATGTACATGTAGATTGTACAATTTTAGGGTCCCGCACTCTAATATAAAACTTCCAGTGGTCATTCCATAAATTTTTTTCAATTATTTCTTCCCATAATGTAAATATTTTCTGAAAATTTATGATGTCACATGCATTTTGTTGTGTATAGAGATTTGGAGCTTGTTTGTCGGTAAAAAAAAATAATGACATCATGAAAATTAGCTCTTTGTTCCTTGCAGTCAGAAGTGTCAATTCACCGAAATACATGCATGTACATGTCAATGATAATGTAAGTGTTAATTTTTAGAACTCATTAAGTTGAGTTGTAGGAAAGTATTTATAGTAGTTTTTCTTTCAAAATGAGTGAAAAATTGCTATCTATAGTCATGCTTGAATCAAAAATTTAGGAGGGGTTGAATACCTAGTTTACAGTGTGACAGGCATGCAGAGATGAAAATGTGACTGGTCTGCGAATCAATTACCTTGCCATACCTGTTATTACAAGTACATGTATGTCGTCTACAACTCAAAGGCAATATGCATGTATACATCTACTGTAAGGCCTTCTTTTTTGTATACATGTATAAGTCTTACTTCAGTAAATTTAACTGAACGTCCTATAAAATATTTTTCAGTTCCTGGACCAACATCATTTCTATTTGCCTCTTGATGCAGACTTTCTCGTAGATCATTTGAAAACTGATGTGGAATACTTGCATAAAAACTGGAGAATGGGAGGTCGCCCATTGTTTGTATTCTTTGTCGGCCATATGATGATAGGTGTGATTCTCTATCATTTGTAAAGCTGTCTTTGTTATAAATGACACACTCAGCATTGTTGTGCTACCTTTCATGATGATGAAGATTTTTAAACTTACAAGAAAAAAAAAAAGATCCATCTTTAAGTGTTAGATTAAAATATGTTCTCTGAAAATAATTCAATAGGGAGCAGACTTATAAAAATTGCTCACTTTTTGTATTGCCTGTGAAGTATAGCAACACTTAGGGATCACTTTGTTGTTTGTCCATTGATCCATTTGTTTGTCTAATTACACTGTAGGTGTCGCTATATTTTGCAGGTAGCACAAGCATTAGCATTAAAACAAAAACAAAAAGCCTAGAAAAGCACAAAAATAAAATACCGAAAAACTCTTTTGACAATATCTCAATTTGTCAACAATTTTACCTTCATCATCATGAAATTCACAGCTTTTATGGCTTTTAGTGGCTTCAGTGTCTGGTTGTACAAATTTGGTCCTTTACTTACCTTTTAGATTTCATGGGAGGACTGGGGAATATTTGAGTGTTATAAAAACCAACTAGAACCAAGCGTTTTTTCTCACTTTGTAATTTTTACATTGTGTGGTTTAGGTGTGTTACATTGGATGTCAGTTTAATACTGAGTCTCTAACGTAGTTACTAACATTAAGATTAGACCTTCTACTCACACTTGATCTTGATATCGGGCTTAAGACGGCATCTCACTTTCCTATTTTGTAGTACATGGACAAGAACCAATACTACCTTATTCAAGACTACAAATTTGCAATTGATATGTTCCGAGCGCAAGTGTCATATCTTAAATTTTGCTGGAAGGGGACAGGTCGGCCCACTATAACTTTGGTTATAAGTAATACATTACTAGGTACGTGTGAAAAATCATATCATTACTAAGCTTTTTAGGAAATATGAAAGATTAATTAACGATATTCTCAAACAACAAAAGATGACCTTAGTTTAAAAAAGTATTTTATTTAGTATATTCATACACTGTAGGCTCTGGCTTTTGACTAGGAATCAGTTTGCAAGATTTGTGTTTGCTTAGCTTATACTTTTTAAGTTATGCATGCTTTTAAATCCTGCTAAACAAATTGCCACAGCTTATTTTCAAGCTTAAAATTAAAAAAAAAACCCTGCTGAAGTCTACTATTTTTTGCTCTTTTCTACTTGGATCATTTTTAATTGAAGAATACAAATTTTGCTTCCTGTGATCTTTCAATTTTTTTGCTTTATTTTTTTGGTTTTGAACATGCTTGCAACTATCATTGTCAACATATCAGAAATAATGCTATTGGCTTTATTATTTAAATCTTCTCAATAGTCTAAAGGTCAATGACTCCTTGACCTAGTGACCTTGACTTTTATGCTGAAAATAGCTTCGAAAAATTAGGGAGTTTGTTTTGTAGACACAATAAAAATCAGAGCTTTCGATGAGTTAGTATTAAATTTTGTTTGTGATTGAACTTAGTTTGGCTTGACCGATTTTGTCAGTTGAATAATTCAGTACTTAGAAAAGGAGTGAAAAGTAGACTTGCTTTGAGCTAAACAGCTTTGAGAAAAAATTATGTATGAGCAATTGCTTTATGTTGTTTTGTATTATTGCTTCTCACCTTAATTCCTTTTATTTTAAATTTTTACCTCATTACGAGTCAAAATTTAAACAGAAGGAATAGCTGTTATTCATTTTAAATATAATAACTTGAAGTGGGTGAAAGTGGTGCTTAAATAGGACAATTTTGAATTGTAAACATTATTATAAATGTTCTTTTAATAAAAAGAAGAAAATGCAATCATCATGTTGGAAATGACTTAAAGTTTTTTCATCATAAAGCATATAAATACATGCTTATATATATATATTTATATATATTTTCTGCAGATATTACCCACAACCCACCCAATGCTTTGATAGGTACAATTAGGAAGCTGCAGAGTGGATATATTGCAGGAACTAGGTTTGTATAACTCGCTCAAATAATTGACGTGATAAGTTCAAATCAGACCGTGAATTTTGTGTGATTTTGTTTGAAAAAAGCTATCTGCTCATTGTCAATTTATCATTTGTACTTGTCAAGTTCTTACACATTTGAATATCTCAACTATTTCCATGACAGATATAAATGTTAGCATGTTGTTAATCACCCATTCTGTACTTTGAGCAAAGTGACCTAGCTGACGTGGCGGAGCTAGTTCAATCAAGCTAATGAGAGGAGTCAAATAAATGTTAAGATAGATAGACTATAATTTCAAATTGAATGTGGCTATAATTGGTTGTTTGCTCCTTAGTTACTACAGTAAAACAAGAACATTGATAGGCTTTGACGTTTATGATAATGTTTACGTCACTTTATATTCACAAAAATATAGATTGCATTAGAATGGGAATAACTAGGTACTAACATTATGTTTGTGGATGGTAAGTGCTAATTTTATGGTGCAAACATCCATTTTTCTGGCGTCGCAGTTTGCGACTGTAAAAATCAGCATTTACCGTCCACAATCATAACGTCAGAAGCTAGTTATTCCCTAATTGCATATATTAGGAAATAAAGTGAATACTCATAACCTTTAATTTTAATAGCTTATATCACCTGGTCAGAAGTAAACTCTTCTGATGACCAGGCGAAAATAAGCCCCACCCAGTCAGGTCAGTTTGCTACAATAATACTTGGCTTGTAACAATTTTTTTCACCAAAATAACGAAAAGTGGTGATCATTGACAATGATGATTTCTGCAGGCAATAATCTTCATTCATAACTGAGTTGAATAAGTTACTTGGAACACTCGATACCAAATGGCACATTATTTGGATTTCTTTTACTGTGTTTGAATGTACTGAATTCACTTCATATAGGCATCTCTAAAGCTAGTCATTCATTGATTGTACACCCTTACATTGTACACCCTTATGTAAGGAAAATTGAAAAGTGATCAAGTCGCTGAGGACACATGCCGGAATAAGTTTAAATAAGCAAATATTAATTTATGTATAAATTTATTGTAGAGTAATTTTGGGGAAGGTGTCTGACTTTCTGTCTACATCCTGTGTAACAAGACTGAGCTTTCTGAATGATCAGTCTCAAGGTAAGAATGTGACATATTTATTGTAAGTTTTCTTCTTGATGAAAAAAAAAAAAAAGCTTACATTCATTCTGATGGTTCAGATAGACTGGCATTAATGAAAATATAGAAAAAATATCCTTAGAGATGTATGTAATTGATTTCAAAGAAAAATAAGTATGAGTGAATTTTTATCTATAAAAGTGAGTTATATCCACATTCATTCATTCAATATTTTCTAAGATTTAAAACATACGACATATTTCAATATCAAGTTACAAATACTCACTGACAGATAAAATGTGAATGATTATAGATATTCCATTGTTTGAAAGAATGATGTACATGTAAATATTATTTATTTTCATGAAATTCTTGTCCAGTTTGATATTCCTTTATTTTCAGAAACAGAGGTGATTAGTTTGATGGGTGATATTTTCTCCGGAACCTGTCACAGACCTAGATTGTTGTCATCCGGGACAAAGAAAAAAGGGAGACGACTCAGGATGAAGTCCTCTGTACACGGAATTGTCCGACGATCCAGGTCAATCCAAGTTGATCCAGAGCAAATTCCAGGTATTACTGATGACTTGTCATTCCTTTAGCTTTTTATTAAGGATTTTTACATAGAAGTGCAGTTGTAAAAGAGTTTTGACCTTGTGCTTTCTGTAGTAGAATTTTAAAACTTATTTTTCAACAAACTACATGTATGATAATGTAATTTTTGTCTGAAATGGCAAAAGTTTTTCATGGTTATGTCATAAGCTCATTTAACGCATTTTGCTGAGATTGTTAGTGATATCATTTGTGAAGAGAATGATACATGTATATCAAATATCTTTTTATCACAAATCTGTCACTTTTTAGCTGTTTCATTTTCAGAAAAATGTTCTTTACTTTTTTTCACAATAAGGGCATGAATTTCTATTCCTTTTGAGGTGGGCTTAGGTAGAAATTAGAATCCCATTTGGCTGTGAATTGTTCTAGAAAATAGTTGTGTTGAGTTTTATTGGTGGGTTTTCCTTAAATTTTATCAGGTATGCTGTTCCACTTTCTCCCTATGTACATGTATTTTAGTGAATGAACATTGCTTCATTCAAAATATTTCTTCCATAATCCTACCTTGATATCCATAGAAAGTCTGTACATGTAGTACACAGCTTGTTGCTTAATATATGAAATAATGCTGAATTACCCATTATTCTGTTTGTTAACCACATTTTATTTGTGAACAGAACAAAATGAGAGACAGTTGCGAGGTAAATATGTGATAAGTGTAGCGAAGGACCCTGAACTTGGATGTACATGTATGATACATGTAAACTGCATGTAAAACATGTATGCTGTGATGTATACATGTTTTAAAAATGGCATGTTTGTAGTAAAAAAAAGTTTCTTTACTCCCAATCCTCCTTATTTCAGATTATTGAGTCTGAATTCTTTCAATGAATCCATGTTGAAAATGACACCTTTCTTATTTAGGAATATCAATTCTGGTGGTTCAAAATTAGTCAAGAATCTTTTCAGGCTCTGTAAGGCATGGTATTGTCAGGCCCTTACCGCTATTTATTCAATTCTGAGAAGTTTTGATGCAATGAAGTTTATTAAGGTAAAGGTGGCAATAATTTTCCTTTTTTTTCTGTCAAGGTTAGCTGTTGGAAAATAAAACATCTCGAAGTTAGAGTTGGATGGGGTAGGAAGGGGGAGGGGGTTAGAGTTGCTACTCATAATTTTCATCTAAAAAACTTTTAAGGTGTAGTGATTTTCATATGGATTGAATTATTTCAGATTGTGACATTTTAGTTAATATAAAGTTATTTTTCAAACATTCCGAATTATGACAATGATTTACATTAATCAAATTAGGACCTGAGAATCGTTGCATATTTTCACTCTACACCATCTCCTCTCATTGTATTTTTTTATGTCATCTTTGTGTGAACCATATAATCCAATACTAAACATTCATGTCACACATTATCATTTATCAATAAGAGTGTTATATCACTGTCACCCATCATTATAATTTGCATAGTACCTGTGTTTGTTCTTTAGATAGAAAAAGGAATAGGGAAACTTTTCTGATAGATGGAAGTAAGTTATGCCTCAGCATTAATAGATGATTTATCTCATAGGTTTATCATGCATAAATGCCTTAATCGTGTTAGTATCGCTTTTTGTGGCTCATATTGAGAAGGATTTTAAATGCTTTATAGACTTATTATCACAGGAATGTTTTAAAAATGCTTTCTAGACTGAAAATAGCAGGGAATGTTTCGCTTTTGAAAAAAATGTATAATTTAAGTTACAGTATTTATAAGTTTCAATTTTTTTCTGTTTGAAAAATTATTATACAACTTATCGTACATGCATGCATTTTCATGTTGGATATTAAAAATGCAAATAAAGTCTTTAATAAGGGTAAGAAAAATGCAAGTGCTATGCCTTCTAATGATTCTAACAACACAATTTATGATATTTCTTACTTATGCATACTTATGCATACTTATGCATCACTTTGAATTTATTCCTCTTAATCTCTTACTGTTTGTATCTATTTTTGCTATTCAACACATATGTATTAATTTCTGGAAATCATGCAGATTCCATTTTCAGCTCAAGGAAAACATTGATACTAAGACTTTTGAAAATGTTCTATCTATTATTCTTCACCCTCTAACATAGTGTACATTTACTTTATACAATTATTGACTTTTAATGAGGTCTACTTATGACTATGCAGACCTACATGTCAGGAATTAGTTGACCAAGGCCTTAGAGTCAAGGTCACACAGTATCTTAACAGGTCTGTATAGTCACAAGTAGACCAAAATCAAAAGTCAGTAAATGTCTCTTGAAATTGTCAGAAATTTTTCAATACAAATGTACAAATGTATTTTAAAGATTGCTTTTTCTGTCATTAATGTTGTCATCTGCCAATGGACGCATGACTTACATCAAAGAGCAAAAAACATAAGCATTTCTTTAGTGTGAGACAGAAAAATTGGATAGAAATAAGAGAAAAATCATTGGTTGAATTCATTTTGCCTTTTAAGGTCAATCTACTAGAAAATAGCATCTAAGCCAGTTAGAAACAATGAAATTAGCAAAAATTCCTGACCATTCAACAATTACTTTAACTGCATGTCCTTTGCTGTATACACAATTATCTGAGAAATATGTATTATGAATTTTTAAATTAGCATGATATTGATGTCTGACATGATATGCATGATGTGGAAAAATGTGGTATTTTGGCATTTTAACAACTATATCGCACAATTACTAGGGCACAGGACAATTTGGATACATTTGTACATATTACTGATCTTGGTGGGGATGTGAATGTCTTTGTATATCATTTTAATGCTGGTATATTAATTAAAAACATGTACACACAGTAGTGATAATGAATAACATGTATATAAAGAACACTAAGGGTTATCGTGTGGACATATTCAAAACGTAAAATTTGCAAATTACCATTTCAACATTCTGTAGAGCATGTGTAGCTTTTGTGTATGGGTAATGGCAGGACCTCTTTTTAAGCTACGTTTAGTTTTGTAGTATTAAATTTGAAATTTCTCCTCTTTCTAAAGCACTCCATGCCTCCTTAAGGCTAGCAGAGAGAGGTGCTCAAGGTGTTACAGGTAACATGCTGCATGATGTATAAGTGGCTGCTCACATTTCTTTGCTGATCATACCATGTATTACTTTAACTGAACTTTCCTACATTTTATGCTGTGATTCTAACTTAGTTTACAAAAGTTTACACATTCAATTAACAATTTTATACATGTATTACCCTACCAATACCTCACTTACTGACCGTGTAAGTCTTTATATAGTGTAGATACAGTAGTGATTTTTCTCTGATATCTACCTGATTTCCAATATATTTTTACTCTTTATTGTATCATTATAGGTTCTGTATTTTATGATACATGTAGTTTAGCCTCCTTTGAGTCATTTCCGATATTTCTGCTCACCGAGAGAATTATCACTATTAGATACCTATGATATTTGTCCTCTCCTTTTGCATAAGGTCAGGGATTTTAAATCCAGTTCTGCCTGTCTGTCTGTCCATCAGTCCATCAGTCAAAAAAAACTTTAACCATGGGCATAACTTGTAATGGTCTGTGATTTAAGAAATGAATCTTATATTTTCTCTGTTGATGCAGGTATCACCTGAAAAATTGGATGGAAAATCCCATCAATGTGCGTAGCGCATTAATGCAAAAGTTTTCTTTCCAATTTTTCGGGTGATACCTGCATCAACAAAAGATATAAGATTCATTTCTTATCATTTTATATCCTCTAAAAAAAAATTGCTTTCTTGGATCTAATTACAATCAATCACTGCACTATATTTTGAAAGTTTGGGGGGTTGCGCAGTGATACGACTGCCTCCCAAGACGAAAACAAGTTATGTCAGCCACCATGATTCAAACAGCACATGATCGTCTATCTATATTTCTTGAATAAGGACCAGTTTGAGAAAATCCTACATGCACAATTAATTTTTTAGTAAGTAAAAAAGAAATGGTACCCTTGAAATTTTGCAAACATCTACATTTTCAGCTACGAGTTTATTTGTGTATGAGGGGATCCCCAGTTCTAAAAATAGTGCTATAAATAGACCTCCGTGAAAAATTTTGTTGATCGATGTATCAACAATATTTCTTAGCCAATCAGAATCTTCATTTCTTGAAAATTACAATTGAAATTTAATGATAGGGCTTTCATATTTTATTATAGTATTGTATTACTCGGGTGACAAGACTTTCTTTCTTTACTTTGTGACCTTTACCATGGAATTTGACCTTTTTTTAGTGACAAACACCCTAAAAGCATGAGACCTCATCTCTCTGAATTTGCATGTATGATGTAATATCTTGATCTCAGTGCATATGATAGGCTTGTTTTGATGATGATTAGTAAAGATATCATAAAGATATCATGACTATATGCAGCTTAATTATGCAACAAAACCCTATGTGCAGGATACAGTACATATCTACAAATAGAAATGTATTTATTAGATGTACTTTTGATTGATTATTCTAATCAGATTAGTTAATGTTCATTTATATATATATCTTGCATGGAGATTTCCATCATAGGAAATTCAAATATTCCAAAAAGAGACTATTTGATGTTGATGTAATCAAAATACTTCATAATTTATGTTTTCACCTGTTGAATTACAAGAATTTGATTTATTTAGCTTACCAATATAAGATGTCTTTGTTAAAAGCAAAGAATGCATTATCAAATGTTAAATCTGATTGCATTTTCAAGAGGTTTAATCTCTCTTCTCAGATGGTATGCCCCCTCTTTCCTGATTTGTCTATTTAGAATACTGTATTACACTGAAGTGCATTTCTGTTTTTCTTTGCCTCTCAATAAAACCGAGAATGATATAAATAAATTAATATATGTTTGTATATCTAATCGGTTAGGATTGCATCTAATGTCCAAGGTTATTTTTCACACATTAAAGTGACATAGATCATATGATAAAGGCTGATTGCATCATATCTATTTTTACTTTATACAGAATGTTACTCTGATCCTACGTCACCAGAGTCTGGTATGTTGTTCACACAGTGAGGGACGCCTATTTTTTAAATCTGCGCTTTTCCATAGCTTTACATTATTATTATTTTACAGTCATTATCATTTTCTTTACTTTTCCCTTTTTTCCATGAACTGACTGCGCCAAAATATTTGAAAGTAGATATTCTAGAAAAATATGTAAATGTCTGCTAAATATTTTAAGGATTACAAAGTTTCAAGGTTCTTTAAATCAAAAGTTCAATTTTAGTGTACGTCATTTTTGGCATTTTTTGTGGTTGAAATTTTTTGAGAAAAAAAAAATTGAAAGTAATTTATGATTTTAAAAGACATTGTTTATTTATAATTGTACTATCCATTTAATTAGAACTGGTCAAGGTTTTGCTCAAATTAACATTTGAAAGCTTTTTTTTGCAAGAACTAACTTTGCCTTTCAGTGATTTTAAAACAAGCTACATGTTTATGTATTCATATGGTACTTATATATTTCTTTTGTTTCATGAATTTCTTATGGTTTATTTGGTATACTTTTATTTTACAGTATTTTATCTTTTTAGAATCAATCTTCTTTAAACTTTGTTTTCTAAGTTTTGCTTTTTGACTGGCCTCATATGCTTACAGATATGGATAAGTACTCTTTTCTGTATATGTCTCATTCAAAATTTTGATTTCCTGTCTGTCAGTCTGTCTGTCCTTCTATGGCACCTGTGGTTGGATTGGTAAAAAGAATCACAGAACTATGAAGAAAATAAGAGTGATTCTTGTTTTATACCAGTATTCTAAAATATAGATTGCACATTATCCCCATTTTATCAGCTTGCTGTTTCAGGAGAAATTTTACACTACTTTGTTGTACATGAAATAAAAATAAAAACAAATACATTTACTTAACGTATCCATTGTACAAATGGAGATCTTGCTGACATCTCGTCCATTTAAACAGAGTTAAAATTATCTTGGTAATCTTCGGCAGTGTCTTGATAGTTTCCATGGCTTAGTTAGCAGTTGGCATGTTAACCTTTGATGTTGGATACCAACTTTTATGTTGCATTATGATATACATGTATTTAGGTAAAGATATACCGTAATTCTAAGTATATAATACACTTGATATTTATTTGTACAACGGATACCTTAATTGAAAGAAATAGTCTAGAATATTTTTTATAGAAAAACAAAATTTTATAGAGCACCCTATTGGCCTTTATGCATAGGGGAAGAATTCACATGTAATAATTATCTTATTATGGTATTTGAATATTATTTGTAATGTAGTACATGTATATGATAACAATTTTAATCTTTATAGCATTCTTATATTTTGCTGTATGATATAGTTTTAGTGTGTAATACTCAAGATATACTTATACAGACAGAACTACACAGAAGTGTGGTTGTCATCGTAAAAGCCCTTTTTTTTCAAGTTATGGTATAAAATCTAATTTTGAATAATAGAAAACTTTCAGGCAGAAAATCTAAATGTTGACATTTGTTTTGGTTTAAACTCTATTTATTTCATATACATGTAAATCAAGCAATGAGAAAAGATACAGTGAAATTACAAAATATGTGCATCTAAGGATCTGAACATATTTTTTTAAATTTCACTGTATCTTTTCTCATTGCTTGACTTTGTTTTTGTTTTGAATATGCGTTGCAGGTTAATTGTTTGTTTTCTTGATCTCCAAATTCTGAATATGCTCTCTGTATAAACTATAAGCATATAGAATGTACATGTGTGCTTACAATATAAACTGTTGACACAATAATTCTAGATGATGATTCGCATCAACACCTGCACCTAAAAGGGATCCACCAGCCAGTCAGCATAGAGCCCCAGCTTAGTCCTGTTGGATCCCCCTCACTGAGACGAGCCTTCATGCACCATGCTGACTTTCACCCAGGAACACATGAAAATGTTAATATACCTGACCTGGTAGACCAGCTTAACACAACAGAGGTGCTGAATGAACAGGCCGATATTATACATTATCTCTTCCTTAAAAAGTAAGTGTCATTGTGCGTCGTCATCACAGAGTTATATACATGTATGTTTTACATGTCTATCTTTATCTATAGAAAAGAGCTGCATCCTTTTCTTGACCATTTCTGTTTACATATGAAAGGACATACAGAGGTAATGAACAGATCATTATGACTCCATCAAACTTGAGAAATTGTTTTACATGAATTTTGTTAAAGAGTATCATGAAAAGTTCATTATAATAACAAAGCTTTAATAAATTATTTTGTGGTATTTTAAGACTGTAGTGCATGTAACATGGATGTGGTGTGGTTCTTTCAATAAAATAGTCATGTTACTATGTCGAAGGGAAAAATGCACCATATACATGTAACTATTTTTATAGGGGTGCTGATTGGGAGACTGAAGTAGGAGAGAAAACCTGTACTATCCATGAATTGTTGGTGGAGCTTTATGAAAAGGTTCGTTAACACTACTAGCTACCATGATCTCTATCTTACATTTAATATATTTAAGATGCAGGACGTTGATACAACAATCATTTTCTTCTGATGTTAATACTATTGGTGTTCATCATTTTGATGCAACTGCCCATCAGGTTAGTAACATTCTTTCCATTTTCCCTTGCGACAGGCTGGGCATTGGAAGCAATGGTGGTTGGTGCGACATACAGCTGGAATGTTACAGAAACGTGTAGAGGAATTAGCTCTGGTAAGGATTTTTTCAGTATTTAATCTCTGTAGCTCTGATTTATTATGATTTTCTACAAAGTAAATTGTGATCAGAATTTATTTATCAAGATTTGAGAAACAGTATTTGACGTAAGTTTTCAAATGTTAGAATTTGGCTAAAACATTTTAATAGACTGGAATTAATTTATTATTTTCCAGGCAGCTACAGACCTCCTGGTGCGTCAGAAGCAGTTATCTGTAGGTCTACCCCCGGACAGGGAACATGTGATTACATCCCCCCTCCCCCCAGAGGAGCTAGCTAAGATGATATTTGAGGCATGTGGAGAGGATCATAGTACAGCTTCTCTAACTCAGGTAAATGAGCACACTTCATGATGTCATTGTAGATTTGAAAAGTAATATAGAATCTATGATGAAACGCCCCAAATATAAGAGCCTTTGTATAGCACATGAACAGAAAACTTCTTAATTTATACAAATGAAGTTTTATGCACAGCTTTCTTAATTTAAGACTTGTCCATGAACGTTACGGACAGCCTTCGTAAATATGTAGTATGAAATACTTGATTGTTATATTTGGTTTTTGTCTCTCTCAGATCTTCAAAATGATTTGTTAACATTTTTGAGACTAATTTTCTGATGTATACAAAATATGAAAGTAATAGATTGTAAACATACACTTTACCAAAAATATATATACTTTATACATATACATGTACTATACCAACAATGTTCTTCAATTATAGAGTATCCAATTTTTTTTTCAGGAGTTGTTGATTTACCTAGCCATGTTTATAAGAACAGAGCCCAAGTTATTCCGTGAGATGTTACGATTACGAGTGGGACTGATCATACAAGTTATGGCATCAGAATTAGCTAGAACTCTCAAATGCTCAGGTAATGGCAGTCTTATCATCAATATGCTTCATACGACCTAAGAAATACATGTGAAGTGGGAATTTGAAGTTTTCATCAAAAGTGAACAATTGAGTTTTCTTGGAAACTAGTAATTGATGCCAGGAAAAGAAGATAAGAAAGAACCTGTTCTTATTTATAATTTAGGCATTCTTGGATTTCTGAATCATATATGTATAAGATGCTTTGATTCAGTCAAAGTCAAATTTTAGTTCATGTATTGCTTTCACAGAAACCAATTCTTGTTGCCATTACTGCATTGGAATCTTAAAAATTTTATCAATCAACAAATCTTTTTGGACTATATCCTAGAGATTAAAGACTTACAAATGTTTATGTTTTAAAAATCTACAGGCGATGATGCTTCAGAACAGCTCCTTAACTTAAGTCCCTTTGAAATGAAGACATTGTTACATCACATACTGAGTGGCAAGGAGTTTGTCATCAATTCTGGTAAGTTGTAAATACTGTACAATGATTAGGATCAATTTGCAAATGACTTTGTTGAATTCAGTCACAACTTTAAACATGATAAGAAAGGACTGCCATAAAAATGCATGTAAGAGAAAACAGTATAGGCATGAATTGTAAGAATTTTTTTAGAATTGAAATATTTATGAACATTTCAAGTCATCCATATTTTAGTAGCTTTGAGATAATTTTGTCACTGCGCTGTATAACCGATAGAAAGTTTGTGATTTCAAAAGAACTCTTGATTAATGCTGTTTTAGAGATGAATTTTTTTATTGTATCAGAATGGATACCATGTGAACAAATTAAAGGTCGAGAATCTAGAGAAACTAAAGGATGTAGAATCACCAAACTTTCAACAAATACGAGTCAGAAGTTGAAGTATAAAATCACAAACCTTACAGAAATGTTAGACAAAGGGAGAGGATGAATCCTGTAAATTTTCAAGCTCAAAGGTCAAGGTCACTGTACTGTATATGCATAGATCAAATGAGTGTTTAGTTTTGATGGGCTGCTTCACATTGTGTTGTCTTGTTTTACAGAGTATGGCGATCATGATGATGAACACAGACTTACTATAACCAGTAAAAGGGATGTGGAGGAGGCTTCAGACTTTGCTAGGATCAGTAAGAAGGAGGTCTGTTATGTTTTATTTTTTTTTCCTTACCATGTGTTTGCCTTTCCTAAATCTGAAAGAAAAGCCATGAATCTTCACAATGGATCAATACAGAAGTGAAATTCAGCCCTTGATTTTGATATTTGACCTGTATTTGACAAGTATCTGTATTTGATTCGGAAAGGAATGAAAATATCGAGATTTTGATTGATGACATCAAAGAAGTGTGCGCACATAAAAGAAGTGTGCGCGTCAATCAAAGAAATAAATTGTCATAGGAGTGTTATAATTGGTGTTATAATTTTCAGGCACGAGGCAGTATGAATGTTCCCAGCTTGGCAATAATAGATACACAAATAGAGGAGGAGGACACTATAATGGACAGGCAGGGTCAGTGGCTCAGACGACGACGTCTAGATGGAGCTCTCAACAGGGTGCCAGTCGGATTCTACACTAAAGTCTGGGGCACTCTCAAACTGGTATGATTTACTTGTGAATTATTATCCCATTTTCCAAATTTCTTAATTGAAGTACATCTAGGTTTAAATGTCAAATATCTATACTTACATTCGTCTTTTGTATAGATCTAAGGAGTTTTAGGAAAGATAACTTATTTCTTATTTAACTGGATGTTCATGATGTGAAGGTACTATTAAATTGACATAGAAATATTTCTTCTTACATGTAGTTAAATCTCTTGATCAGTTTATTCCATATGTATTATGTGAGATATAAGTGATAATTTCTGTATGTTGTAGTGTGATGGTCTAACTATAGAGGGACAATCCTTGCCAAATAGTCTAACAAGAGAAGTAAGTCAATTTTATACATGTATTTATCTGCAAAATTATACTGTAATACTTTAAAATATTAAGAATGCATGATGGAGTATAATTCTTACATGGTAAAACCAGCAAAATATCTCTGCTAACTGTGCTTTGAACTTTTGACCTTGTAGATGACAGCTGGTGAGTTTAAGTTTGCGTTACGTGTGGAAACAGTATTGAATTACATCCCCCAGCCTGAGTACCGACAACTGATGGTCGAGGCCCTGATGGTACTAACGTTACTCACGGAAAATGAATGGAAAGTCAAACTGGATCAGTATATACCTGTGGATAAACTGGTGCAAGAGGCTAATGCCATATTCCTTAAAGATCAGGTTAGTTTTCATTTTTAAGTGACTGTTAATGAGGGAAACAAGAAGAGTACATATAAAGAAGAGATATACTTAAAGTATATTAGTTATTTTAAATGCTTTCTCATGTGCAGTATGAAATCTGATGCTTTCTTGTCAAGTTTAATATTTGTGTTGCCAGATGTACAATGAAGTTGATGCATTTCATATTTTTTGCGAAAGAATGGACTCGTGAAAAGTTAAAATTAGCTGGAAGTACAGATATCAATGTACTCCAACAGTGATATCAGTGTAGAGTATATGTAATCTTCACTGGAAAATTTTAGAAATGCTGATATATGTTTTGTACATATTGATGAATATAATGTTTTTCAATTTCAGAATATTTCACGTGACATCGCTGAGAAAACTAAAGGTGCAGCAGGAATTAGCCTTCACCTATATGACAGCGCTCCGAGTGGTCAATACGGAACTATGTCCTATCTGTGCCGTGCACTTGCCAAAATACTACCCATTCCATTCAATCAAAACTCTGAACTGGAATGTACAGTTGCTTAAAGCTTTAGTCAAACAAAAAGGAACAGATTATTGTGATATTTGTGCAGCTTTAATATTTCCACCATGAAATCCTTTATTTGATTTAAAAAATATTTACTTTTTGTTATGCATTTTGTGACTCCAATATTATTTTAAAGACAAATATTGTCTTATATGCATGGTTATGAATGTTTTGCATTTTTGTCTTCCATTTTGTTTTTCTGTTTAATCTGCTTATTTCTTCATATGAGAGTGGCATTAATTTTTCATCATTTGAAGTGTTATTCTATGGATAGAAATGTAAATGCAACTCTCGCCATATTAATTCTGTCATGAGCTATTTTTAGTGATCTTGCATCTTGCATCTTGCAAACAAACTTTTTGAGGTAGGTAATACTATACAGTGTCAAATACTGCTGACAATTTATATATTACCAATCTGCTTTAGTACACCTTACATTCTTAAATTTTTCAAGTACATTTAGAAGATTTTTCGTTGAAGAAAGGTAGAATTTATTTCTTAAATTAGAATTTTTTTCTTAAATTAGAATTTATTTCTTAAATATAGAATTTTTTTTCTTAAATTATACGAAACATCATTGAAATCCAATATCATTTCTTTGTTTGGTGCTACATACTATGATTAGAGTATCATTACCTTTACAGATAGGTGCTGAAGTACAAATATCATAGGCTGATTTATGGTTACCGTCATTTGTTTTGCTTCTACATCAAAGGCCATTTTGTTATGCTCAACAGGAGATGCTTACTCCTACTGGATACCTTACATCTGATCCTCCAGTGATCTATGTGCACAATATTTTGTTCAATCTGTAAGAAATACATGTATTCACAATTTAGAATTTTTTTGGAAGGGGGGTGTCTTGTAAGGACTGCTCCAATTATGTTTTATTCTTCTCTTTAGCATTTTATTTTGTTATTTTTAGATCAGTAACTTAGAACAAAAAAGAATTGTTATTAGTAGAGCGACCAATTTAAAAAAGAAGCTTAGTTTTCGAGTTTAATCAACACATCTAACACAGGCCTGAATTTGGTCTGAACGTTTTGCTGAATACCCCTGCTTTCAAATAGACCTGTCGTAAAGAATATGCCACGGTCATATTTTGTTTAAATTGGGTAAAAAGCGATAAAATCGTGAAAAATTAAAACGAAATATTTATCGTTTATATCATCGGTATTCCTATATTTTGTTCTTTTTTGTATAGAAAGTCGTTGCAATCAATGCATTAGATATGTACACATGTTATATAATTGTTTTGGAGGAAGAATATTTTCTCCTCTCTCTAAAAATTGTAGTTTTATGCAAATTTCTGTGAAATATGAAGAATCCGTGTTAATATTTTCTCTCAAGCACAGAGACTAAATTTTTGTCTCGAAACATATCGACAAATATATGTTTATCATTTCCAATGCCTTTTTATTGATCATTTTTCTAAGGGGCCATAAATAAATGCAAAAACCTAAAGCGTATATACTTTTGATTTAAGCGTCATTTCACAAATTAGTTTCCTTAGATGAAGATTCGGTCAACCACGTGTTACAGTTTCTATCAAATCGTACCTATCAACCGGTATACATGCATATTTTTGATAAAAGTTAAATGCAGAAAGTGGAATTACGTCATACTTTTTAAAAATTAATGAAAAAATACTTCTCTTTAATATGTCGTGGTAAGACCGTGTATGGAAACCCATTCGTGACAAGTTGAAATGAAAATCCGTGAATTGAAGAAAAATGCATTAAGTTTATATAAAATTATGAAAAGTATCTTTTGACGTTTATTTTGGTACCACAGAGATGGGAATAGTCATGTAAAGTACATTCATCAGAGTTTGGGCTCTTCGTTATATGTGTTTTAAACATTACGATATCCCTTAGGTAAACGTTGTGCGGGTTTAGTACCCGAAACGTGCATGTCTGGTCCATGCTGAAAATTTACCAGGTTTTAAATGATGCTCTTGAATTTAAAGACGTTTAACATTATCCCTTTTAGCATCCGCACTTACTCTTCGTTCAGATTTGTAATTGTTACAAAATCAAGTGGATGCTTTTCAAGATATACTGAGTCAGAGAGCCCCTATGATTTCTCCGTAAGATCCAATGGAAAGTCCTCAAGGGTCACGGGGGGGGGGGGGGGGGGGGGGGGGGGGAGGGGGGCTTTAATTCATAATGCTGTACATAAGCACAAACACCAAATTTACCATATGTAATATTGGTAAATTAATTGGGCAGTTCCTACATTAATAAGGACTACATATGTCTACAATACAACAAATAAAAGGCTGTATCACGAAAAGGAACAGTCTTTTGACAACGAAAAATCCGCAACAGGAGCCTAAAATGTTGGCGCGTAAATGGCCGTATTTCCCAAAGAGCTCCGAATAAATAAAATTGAAAAAGTGTGATATGTATGACGCAAAGAATAGTCGGTGAAATGTGTCCAAGAAGAAACTATTCCAACAGCAAAGCATCGATCTTCAACGATGGATATTAAAGAATCCAAGATGCGATACAACATAGTAAAATCTAACTTTTATAACGACGAGACTGATATGTTGACAGCTCAGCGATAGACTTCAGAGAATAGAGCACCCTTTATTGTGTGATCATTTCTATTTAAATATTGCTAAAGATTTGCCTCTCGGTTGGTAGTTTTATGTGAGCGTCTTTAATTCTTTTACATGTGGTTGTTTGATGTTCACTATTTGTTTGTATCTTTTCCGTTTCATTTGTATTTATTTACATTACTAGTAGTTTCCCCATGTTAAACGCCTGTTATGCAACTAGAATTATATTCCAATAACTTGGGTTGCTATTGTGACGTCATGTTCAGGTTTTGCAAGTAGGGAGAATTTACCAACGTTAGAATACATCTGACGCTGTTACAGGCAACATTTGCGATGTGCATGCAAATAAAAACGACAGATAATTAGAGTAAATATAAATATAAGTAATGACTGTCTTACTTTTGGTGTTCATGGGTGTATAATTCTGGTTGGACACGTGCAATTTTTTTCCGAGAATCGCTTTTTATTTTATATGGCTTTTATCACCTGGTCAGAAGTAAATTCTTCCGATGACCAGGTGAAAATAAGCCATGTCATGTCAGTTTGCTACGACAATACCTGTAGAACGATGACTTTAAGCTACGTTTTAGCGACAACTGTTGTCACAAGGTCAATCAGAGAAAGAAAATGCCATGATTGCCTTGAATGTGATGGGGTCGTATAGGCAGCTACGCTACTTACTTGTGGAACTTAAATGCATTGCATAATTCCATGTTTTGTTGATAATAAAATCTTTGTTATACTTAATTATTTCTAAAATTCGGCTGACAAAATGCGTCCATATCACAATGTTTGAAATTACCAGAACACAGAAAGTACAGAAAAACATTATTTTTCAAAATTATTGATGTAAATTTGTCGTCTTCTTTAAAATAAAGCTATACTTTTCATTCATTATTATATGTTAAAACTTAATTTAGCCGTAATTATTTAGTTTTACTCCGTATTATCGAGAAAACATCTCCTAGTTTATATTGCAGTGAATCGCTTATAACAAAGTTGGGGGTGGGACACTTTACTTGCCTGGTACTCTTAAGTTTTTCAATCGATCTCTATCAAACTTTCCTAAAAACACATTCACATATCAAAATATTGTTTCTGTATGTTAATTTTTATCTTCGAATTAACATTCTCAATATTGAAGTGAAAGTATTGAAAATTTCAATTTTACCCATTTATCTTAGAATTTGTGCTCATTCATCCATGAAGTTGAAATTAGAAAAATCAATTTAATCCAAAAATTTTCTTTTGACTTCAATTATCATATTGACATTGATTTCGGTCAGTTTGACATTTCATTTATTAAAGGATGATAATTTTTGTTAAAATATCTATGATTTTGAATTTTACTAATTTTCCGCTTTTCTCCTAATTTACAGTAATTCTGACCATACGAATTTTTTACGACAGGTCAAATCTGATGTCCCATGTTATATTCTTTCGTTTGATATAAAAATTAGCCCTGTGTTAGGTGGGTTGATTAAAATTTCAAATTTAGCGACTTGGTTGCTCCACTATATGTACAGTAGGTAGAATTTGAAAAGAATTTAGATTCTGTGTAGATCAGTAGGGACTGAATGTTCCTTCTTTATGTTTATATGATGATAATCAGGATGGAAATTTAAAAACAGCTGTAGTACTCTTAACTTTATCAAGTTTTACTGAGATCAACCTTTTGAGTTTGAAAGAGTGGATTAAAAATTTGGTGTTAAATGATTTCATAAATTTTCAAACTGCTCAAATGGAATCACCACAGCTTGCTGTCACACAACATTGTAGTGTCTTTACTCATGTTGGAGTTTCTATGATGTACACATTTCCCTTTTGGAAAATATGGGTTTTAATGTATAAATTGTTAATCATGACTACTCATTGATACGAAGGAATATTACAAACTCGAGATTATGCTCAGGAACTATGTTTCTTAGGAAGATTTTTCCATCCTTGGTATCATGTTAAAATTTTGCATATATTAAAATTTAAAAGAAAGTTATGCCTCCAAAGATTTTATTAAGAGGGTCAAAGGGGTAGGGCCACGAAGCCCGATATTGGCCCTAATTTTGATAAATTTTGAACATTGTACTTCATAGAATTTTTAACTGTTATTTGACATTTTGAAACGTTCTCTACTGAATCACGAATCTACTTTTTGTAAACATTGCTTTTATCAACACCTTTTAGCCCTTTGAAAACACCAAAATAGGTCATATTCGGCGAAATTGATGCAAAAACTCTATATTTCTATTAAATTAGCAATGGCCGCATGCATTAACTATGATGGAAAATTTATATGTGAAAGATAATCATTATATCCTTTTGTCATAAACGTTTTATCTCAGTTAACGCATGCGGCCACATTGAATTCTTCGACAAAAGACAAAATTTCCAGCAATTTTCATCATATTTTATCAATAACGTCAAAATGACGTAACTTCATGACATCATTACATTTAAATGGCACATTGTTTGGTGATATTATTCTTTTCACGAAAAGCGGTAAACATTCGTGTATTTTCATGAGAGATATCAGGTATTCCTCATGAAGTTTATTTTAAGAGAAAAATCAAGGGCCGATTTAGGGGTCTCGTGGCCTTACCCCTTTGATATGACTGTGCATTTTTCTCTTATAGTGAGAAACTAATCCTTTCATTTTCTTAGCAAGTCAGGTAGAATGTCAGAAATTTAGCAGAATTCAAACTTTTTCTTGAAAAAGATTATTCTAAGATAATGGTATACCATAAGTGTTGTTTTGCTCAGATATACACGAAAAGAAAAATGTAAAATACTTGATTAATTCATTGCTTATTCATTATTCAATTGTGAATACTGAAAATTATAGTTCTCTTCCCTCTCCTGCAATAGAGAGGTAATTTAGATTAGATAATAGTGATACATGCACATGAAATCCATATGTTTTCTAGAAACAGTATGAATACTTACTGCTTTTCAATGATTGTCCGTTTGTCCCTCCGTATGTCAACAAATAGTGAGATGTTACCCTATAGATTGATCATACTGTTATTATTTATTAGGTATGTCATTTCAGTGTCACATGTGTTTTAACCCTTCAACCAAAAAGAAAAAGAGCAAGTTTGCACTTATTTAGATTTTCAGGCTATTTTAAAAGTTGAGCTATGTAATCATTTGGCTAAAATTTAGGGCACTGTTTTTAGCTCACCTCGACGAAGTTGAGTGAGCTTATGCTATAACCCCACGCGTCCGCGTCCGCGTCCGCGTCCGCGTCCGCGTCCTCGTCCGCGTCCGCGTCCGTGTCCGCGTCCGTGTCCGCGTCCGCGTCCGCGTCCGGTTAAGAAGTTTGGAGTAGCTCAGTATCTGACAAAGTATTAATGCTACAGTAACCAAACTGGCACAAGTGATTCATCTTTGGATGCTGAGGTGAACCCATGCATCGTATGCAGCATCTGACCTACATTTTCCGCTTGAGTGACTTGGTTAAGAAGTTTGGGGTAGCTCAGTATCTGACAAAGTACTAATGCTACAGTAACCAAACTTGCACAAGTGATTCATCTTTGGATGCTGAGGAAAACCCATGCATGGAATGCAGCATCTGACCTACATTTTCCGCTTGAGTGACTTGGTTAAGAAGTTTGGGGTAGCTCAGTATCTGACAAAGTACTGATGCTACAGTAACCAAACTTGCACAAGTGATTCATCTTTGGATGCTGAGGTGAACCCATGCATCGGATGCAGCATCTGACCTACATTTTCCGCTTGAGTGACTTGGTTAAGAAGTTTGGGGTAGCTCTGTATCTGACAAAGTACTGATGCTACAGTAACCAAACTTGCATAAGTGATTCATCTTTGGATGCTGAGGTGAACCCATGCACCGGATGCAGCATCTGACCTGCATTTTCCGCTTGAGTGATTTGGATAAGAAGTTTGGGGTAGCTCAGTATCTAACAAAGTACTAATGCTACAGTAACCAAACTTGCACAAGTGATTCATCTTTGGATGCTGAGGTGAACCCATGCATGGAATGCAGCATCTGACCTACATTTTCCGCTTGAGTGACTTGGTTAAGAAGTTTGGGGTAGCTCAGTATCTGACAAAGTACTGATGCTACAGTAACCAAACTTGCACAAGTGATTCATCTTTGGATGCTGAGGTGAACCCATGCATCGGATGCAGCATCTGACCTACATTTTCCGCTTGAGTGACTTGGTTAAGAAGTTTGGGGTAGCTCAGTATCTGACAAAGTACTGATGCTACAGTAACCAAACTTGCATAAGTGATTCATCTTTGGATGCTGAGGTGAACCCATGCACCGGATGCAGCATCTGACCTGCATTTTACGCTTGAGTGATTTGGATAAGAAGTTTGGGGTAGCTCAGTATCTAACAAAGTACTAATGCTACAGTAACCAAACTTGCACAAGTGATTCATCTTTGGATGCCGAGATGGACCCATGCATCGGATGCAGCATCTGACCTACTTTTTCCACTTGAGTGATTTCGCTTTTAAAAGCCAATATTGAGCAAAGTATAAGTGCTACATGTACCAAACTTGCATATTGGATGTATCTTTGATCAAAATTTCATAAAATGACCTTGACCTACTTTTTCTGCTTGAGTGATTTTGCCTTTAAAAGCCAATATTGAGCAAAGTATAAGTGCTAGATGTTCCAAACTTGCATATTAGATGTATCTTTGATAAAACTTTCATAAAATGACCTTGACCTACTTTTTCCGCTTGAGTGATTTTGCCTTTAAAAGCCAATATTGAGCAAAGTATAAGTGATACATGTACCAAACTTGCATATTGGATGTATCTTTGATCAAACTTTCATAAAATGACCTTGACCTACTTTTTCCGCTTGAGTGATTTTGCCTTTAAAAGCCAATATTGAGCAAAGTATAAGTGATACATGTACCAAACTTGCATATTGGATGTATCTTTGATCAATCTTTCATAAAATGACCTCGACCTTCTTTTTCCGCTTAAGTGATTTTGCCTTTAAAAGCCAATATTGCGCAAAGTATAAGTGATACATGTACCAAACTTGCATATTGGATGTATCTTTGATCAATCTTTCATAAAATGATCTTTACCTACTTTTTTCCGCTTGAGTGATTTTGCCTTTAAAAGCCAATATTGAGCAAAGTATAACTGCTACATGTACCAAACTTGCATATTGGATGTATCTGTGATCAAACTTTCATAAAATGACCTTGACCTACTTTTTCTGCTTGAGTGGTTTTGCCTTTAAAAGCCAATATACATGTACTAAGAAATATGTTTGAATTGAATTTTGCTGTCACGAGGTGAGCTTTGTAATCTGTGATTACCTATGTTTAAAAGTATTTGAGAAAGGAAAGAAAGGAAGGATAGATCTACATGTTTTTGTTGAAAAATTCAGCATTCTTTTGTTATTTAATTTTGTCATTGATGTGATGTTATTTATACCTTAATAAAACTTTTTGACCATTTCAGGTGTGTCTTTTATTCACCTGCACCTTTTGTCCTGCTTGTACGAAAAATTATTTTGATCACTATGTTCAATGTAAATAGATAAGATTTTCATATTTAAGATGTACATGTATATTTATAGTGACAAGACCATTCTTTGATGCAAAAGTCGATGATTTTGATCTTTAGATCAGACCTACCTTTGGAAAAAGAAATTTGTGCACAACTTGAAAAGGATAAATGAAAGGATGTATTTTCCTGCAACTTGAGGGTGTCACATACCGTAGGGATCACATTTATCTGTCAGTATGGTAGATACGCTTTGACATATATAGCTATACCATACTTTAAACCATCAAACATGCAGGTTTGATTGAGAATGATTAGACTTCTTAGAGAGGATCAAGGTCATCGTTAAGGTCAAGGTCACGGGTAGAATATTCGATGGTATATAGACAATATCTACTTGATAAGTATATTAATTGCAGCAGGATATGTGTCGACCTTTCAGTTTGTACAATCATTCTGAACTCTTCTTGAAGGATTCAAGAGATATTGGTTTCTCACAGCAATATGATGTGTTTAGAAACTGTTTAACACTTCTAAAACATCCTCCCTGCCACTGACTGTTGAGTTATACAGCAATGGTATGATTTTGTACAGCATTTTAACTCGGCTCTGACAAAATGCACGTTATCAGACCTTGCAAAATCATATTAACATACAAAGGTGTATTATGGATGGTGCACTTCGTAGTTGTAGATTTTCTAAAGTAAGATTGTATTTTGTTCATATCTTGTCCCCGAGGGCACATGTAGCCAAGTTCGATCAACTTCGGTTGATCGTCTGTCTCTTCAACACATTCGAAATTTATTTCTTGAAATTTCTAAATCGCGGGTCCTGTAGCATCATATCCCACCCATTCTGCTACATCTTTCGGTATATTTTTGTACATAATAATTTGACACTTTTGGCCATATTACACTGTTTAGATTGAGGATCACTGACGAGGGTTAAGTACCCGAAACGTGCTTATCCCGCCTCTGGCAAATTTCTTGCAATCTGATTGGTCGAGAAGAACCAAATATTATGTTGTATTATTTTATTAACAGGATATTATTTTATTATCCCACCTCTGGCAAATTTCTTGCAATCTGATTGGTCGAGAAGAACCGAATATCATGTTGTATTATTTTACTGACATGATATCATTTTAATATCCTGCTTCCACTAAGACGCTTTACGATATCGACGTCACCAAAATGCTTAAAGTATGTTGACGTTACATACACAAGCCAAAAGCCATCGGTGGGATAAATTCGTTATACAGTGTTTTACAGGGGGGATACAAAAATATATTGGGTCGATGAAAAAAGTTGTATTGGGCTCGGCTTCGCCTCGCCCAATACAACTTTTTTCATCGACCCAATATATTTCTGTATCCCCCCTGTAAAACACTGTATAACTAATAATATCCTGCTTCTACAAAGACGCTTTATGCTTTTGACGTCACCAAAATGCTTTAAAATATGTTGACGTAACATACACAAACCAAAAGCCATCAGCGGGATAAATTCGTTATACAGTGTTTTACAGGGGAGAAACAAAAATATATTGGGTCGATGAAAAAAGTTGTATTGGGCTCGGCTTCGCCTCGCCCAATACAACTTTTTTCATCGACCTCATATATTTCTGTATCCCCCCTGTAAAACACTGTATAACTAATAATGTCTGGTCGATGCTGTAAATTTATCTGGTCTTAAATGATGCTATTGAATTTGAAGACGTTTAACATTGCATAAATATTCACCTAATCTGATTATAGTCTGCATGTGTGTATTAGGAATAATGCCTTGTTTATAACATGTCTAAGTGGGCCCTGGATTTGGTTATAAATGCTATATCTGCATACATACTCCGGTAATGCTGTAAAGCATGATAAACTTTAAACCCACTTTTATATTATCGGTGTAGTAGATCTGTCACCTGGATTTTCTAATCGGGGGGAAAACCCAGGTTTCCGAATCGTCCAATCATTTAAAACAATCCAAACAATGACGTCTCTGTGTGTGAAATAAGTTAATTAGAACTCCTTTATGTGTCCGACGAATACCATCCGAATTAAAAACAAAATTTTATAAGCTAGATTTTAACTGATGGGGCATACACGTTTCACATTACATCCCATAATTAATATGTTCTATCCATGTCTAATCCTTCAATTAATTTTACTTTTATAAACAATATTTACTAACAGTAATAAAAATGATCCCAAACTATACAAAATACGAAAAATAAAAATGAAATAAAGTATTGTTTTTGAAGGGAAAACAGATGTATACCCCCTTTAATTTTAAAAGTACTAATTGACCTTGGCATTGGGTCAAGATGATGTAAATCATTTGGCTTATGAGCAACAGCATACTAAAATATAAAAGTGATCGGGTAAATTGTTCAAGAGATATAAACCGGATACGATTTGTGACAGTCGGACAGACGGATGCGAAGGCCAAAAACAACGTATGTCTTCTACCGTTGAGAGTGATACATAAAACACCCAACACGGTTTGAAAATTTAGATAGCGAAACATGCATATATAAGCCCTCTCATCATGCGTTTCCAAAGAGAGAACCAGAGTTAAATACTGGTCATACATTACAAGAAGTATAAAACACTAAAAGTTACAAAGGGGAAACCCCACCATTTACCCTATTATTCAATTGTTTGAAACCATTATACGATTATCGATCGTTTTAAATATACAACAAACATCTTGTAATACGGCGCATTATACTTCCGTTTCTTTCAGGTGACTTTGGAGATGGTATTTCGTAAATACATCCTTTATTCAATATAACAAACAGAGATGGTCCCACTACTGTACCTATGTTTATTTCTGCCTCAATCTTTAGTAGTAGAAGGTAAGTTTCCCTGAATTTTCAATTTTGAATTAATGAAACCATGCACAGTAGATAAAGTACCTTTGCCTAATTTTTCTTGCATAAAAAGTGTTTATATGTGTACAACTGTTGGGAAAAGTCTATTGATGTCAATACAAATCTTTTTGTAGATGCATTATCTCCAAAATCGAACAACATTCCGTATAATATTGTTTATAAAGAGTCTTCTTTTTAGTAAAAAATATAAAGGTTCTTGCTACATTCATGGCGAAAATATACAAAATCTTGTCCACCAATGATCCATTTTGGGATATTCCTACCGTTGGTACTAAAGTGGCCAGATGAAATAATTCCGTCTCTTGTAGTTCCTATTCTTTTTGAAACATTATGTCGCGTCCTGTTTAACGACAAAACAGCAAAGGGAGATGCGATTTCTGTGTCTCAGACGCAACGGCGTGATAGATTCTATTAGTCTATCGAACAACGATACAAAAACTAAAGCGAGGGTGTATTTTGTTGGCTTAAATTAGTCTTTGCATGATGAATACTGAAGTTAGCTTCTGTTGCTCAAGACAATCTTAGCGAGTCAATTTGTTAGTTTCGATTTGTGATTTGCGAGACCCACCTTCCCATCTTTGCGAGCCAATCTCTCATTTCTCCTCCTCTTCAAAGTCACAAGAAAAGGTTTCGCTGTAAAAGTTCACGAAAATTTGGATGGGATGGCAGAAACATTGCATCGAGAGCTGTTCCAAACAAATACGAGAAAGATAGAATAATTTTTTGGACATTTTGGACATAAAAATTTTCACACATGCCACATAGGTTTTTGCTTGATGTACGTAACCCACAGTACATCTATGTGAGTGTCACCTACAATGAATTTCGTTTTTGCACTGGATGTTGTTTGTTGCCAATCTTTCGTGCTTCTGTGGTGCTTTGTTATGTTTTTGTGTCCATTTCCGTCTGTTTGTCAGAATTTCTTTTATCGCGAGAAAGTTCTGTTTTATATATTTTTTTCAAGAATTGTAAGCTTATTGATTGTGACTTTTGGGTTCTGATTGTGCGTTTTATGTTTGACTTTCATTCACTGATTTTTGAATATGTTTATTCCTTCTTTATTAATCTTTCGAATGTCTCACAAATTTATAACTGGCGTCTTATGCACCTTTTGAAATATCTTCCCTTTTGAGAAATGTATTCTCAACATTTCTATGTGCGTTTCTAATGGTTGTGCTCTTATTTACAGGATATAGCTGCTCCTCTCAGAGTGAAATAGCAATACTCATGGATGAGTCTGGCAGTGTTGGACGTAGCGACTTTCAGATCATGAAGAATTTTGTTGCTGATTTCATGTCTGCCTTCGCAATTGGTCCAAACAGATTTACTGTTACCACTTTCAATTCTTGGCCTACTCTTCAAATTGAACTGAGTGAAAATGCGGATCTCGGTCAATTACAGAAAAAAGTTGGAGATCTGTATTACAATGGTGGCGGCACTGATATAGAATCGGCACTAAGAAACGCTCGTCTACATTCTTTTCGAAATGCAAGACCGGGTGTTCCGCAGATTCTAGTATTGATAACCGATGGCCAGTCGTCAGGACAGATAGTACAGGAAGCTAATTTACTCAAGGGCCGTGGCGTAATCATATTTTGTGTGGGTGTTGGGTATGGAATAAATGAGAACTTGTTGAGATCCATATCGAGTGATTCCAGTTACACCCTCATTGTCCATTCGTTTGACCTTTTGATGGATATCAAAGATCGACTTTCCCACAATACATGTTCATCGGGTATGACTATGAAAATTCTATTGAAATTTTAGATACAATGTTTAACGGTGTGTTTTCATCCAAATTTGTAAGAAAATAAGGAAGAGATCCCCAACATGACGACGCAGTGATCACAGCGGAACACACACCATTACAAGAAAAAAGGAACAATCAGACGGAGATAATGAAAACAATCTCCTCATCACATCACTTACACATGAAGTACGACACTATATATTTGAATAATCATCAGAGTCCCTTAAGTTTCAGTCAGTCTCATTGGATGAAATTGACGAATCAAATGAATGTAATATTACTTAAGTGAGATAATGAATGTAATATTACGTAAGTGAGATCATTCATATTTCGGTTTTCAAACACAAAATTTGTCTATTTTATTCTTTTCATGCGCCTGAACAAACCATATTAACAGTTTACAATTGTTTTTTCTTAAACGTACGTAAATGAGGTAATGTTTGCTTTACCTTTGCTTAATTGTTTTATCTTTTAGGTTATGTCCATTAGTACCTCTAATGCACTTCGTATTTATTTAAAAA
This sequence comes from Pinctada imbricata, assembly GCA_033119305.1. NCBI lineage: Eukaryota > Metazoa > Mollusca > Bivalvia > Pterioida > Pteriidae > Pinctada > Pinctada imbricata. The sequence continues at coordinate 34,618,053 of VSWD01000006.1, read as the reverse complement.
GTATGTAGTGGAATTCGAATCCTTGATTTTGTTTGAAAAGTTATCAATCTATTGCAATAGATAGATATGATTGCATCAACATGAAGCATATAATTCATAACTGTCCAGATATTAACTATTACACATTTCTGAATTATTTTAGAAATCAATGAATGTATTTCGAACCCTTGTCGACACGGAGGTCACTGTCAGGATTATGTTGGATATTATCAATGTCAGTGCCTTAATGGATACGATGGTACTAATTGTGAATGTAAGTAGATTACAAGTATCTTCCATTCTTCTCCCTCTTTATTTCATGAAGCATCCTCCTAAAAATCATGGAAGTCTTGTAATTATACTTTTACCTTATCTACAATCCACTTTGATCTACTTTTTTCTTTTAATTTTCCACCTAAATTGTAAGTCTACAATGTATGTATTGCGGAGTGGCAATTGATGTTATAGAAGTATTTGCTCATTTCCAGACGAGGACCTGTGTATCACAACATCCCCCTGTAAAAATAATGGTGTATGTCACCCCAGAGGACATAGAAATTACTACTGCACTTGTCCAGACAGCTGGCAAGGTTTGAATTGTGAAACAGGTAAGTCATTAACAAAAAGGGCTTTGTTTTAGCGAAAAAATAAAAACCCATCTTACTAACATTTACTAACATCCCCCCTCTTCTTGAGGTTGAAATATCACCATGTTGATTGAGTACTGAAGAAATTAGCTTTGACAAATGTAAACAAATTTCATTTGATGTCCACGAAAACACCAAAACCAAATATGAATAGAATAATAAAGTCTGCAAATATAAAGAAAACCAAAGTGTGCACAACCTCCTGCTAGAGAATGAGAGCAGTATTTTTTAAAAGAGTCATCAAGAGTGGATATACATGTAATTCTTGCATGCAAGACCTATCACTGCCTTTGAAGAACTATATCCAAATGAAGAATATGCACATGAAATCAATCTCTTATCCTTTGCTATATAAGAAGAGAACATTCGAAACAATAGAAATACTTTGCAACGGACGTCGATATGTCCGGCATTCACAGACACTTTGTTATGAAGAAATGTACAGCTTCTTTCTGTTCTTACAGATGTGGATGAATGCTCACGTACTCCTTCTCTATGTGGACACGGATCATGTGTTAACACACCAGGATCATACTACTGCAATTGTGAGACAGGATGGCAGGGTTCAAACTGTGACACCGGTATGTTAGAATGTAAATTTAGATTTGAAAAAGCGAAGCTGAAATATTTCTCTAGATTAATAAAGAAGATGAGGACTATAAAGATTTGATGTATGGTGATTTCAGATGAAACGACATTCTGGTAACCCCCCATTTTCAGTGCGTTGGTCAAGCTAAATCAAAAGGAGCCTGCATGGTTTAAAAAACCAAAAGGCCCAATTAAATGAAAGTGGCTTTTTGACCTTACTTTTTTTGAAAAAAAACTATTGATTTTGTAATAGTAAGTATGAACGCATTTTATTGTTTGGATTCCTTCAGATATCGATGAATGTTCCACTGGAACGCCCTGTAGTCACGGAGGTACCTGTAATAACACACAGGGGTCATTTACCTGTTTCTGTCCATCCCAGTGGACTGGGGCAACATGCCAAACAGGTATGTGATATCACCATTCAGTGTAAAGAAGGTAGAGAGAGACACTTTAATGAACAGAAAGAGAAGATCTCCAACAAGACCAGTAACTACAGCGGAAAGCACACTCACAAAACAGAAATGATGGGTGCTTGAAACAACAACAAAAACAAACATCTGAAGACAAAGTGTTCCAACTCGTTACCTACGTGAATGAAATTTCATACCAATTTTAATACACCAGACGCGTGTTTCGGATAGTAAATCCTCATCGCTGGTACTTTAAGCCAAAGTGATATTCTGACATAGCCAAAAGTATTTCTAGTAGCGCCATCTAGTTTCATTTTTTAAAAATTTGAATTAGCGCATTTTGTGCGGCTCCAATTTTAGGTAGGGTAGATTCATTAGCATAGTTAGATAAAATCGATGACCAAAATAGCATTGAGGGATGGTGCTAAGATGTAAACCTCCTTTAAATTCATCTATATTTCAGGATGAAATGACATCTTTCCAAAATAGCAAAGCAATGTATTATGTCAAACTGACAAGGGCCAAAACAAAGCTTCTTTCAGGCGACAGAGCTGGAAAGAACGAAATTGAGTACACTTGAAACATTTAATCAAGGGAATACTTTTAATTGCTCACACTGCAAAAAGAAAATAATGAGTTAAAGAAGATCCTGACGATAATCTCAACAGCACTCACAACAGAGGAGTACCAAATTGAGCATCGACGGATCCCTAGCAAGCTAGAGGTGGGACCTGGTGACCGGGAGGAGTAAGCATCCCCTGTTTGACGACGGGACTCCATGACGGTCCCCGTCCAAACCTCTTTAGAGAAGACAGGGCCACGACCACCCGTCCTCTCTGAATATCAGTCGAACTCCTCGTATGATAACATACATGAGGTCGCTACACGACAGAGCACGGATTGTATTACGTATGCGCTCTTTTATATATCCATTTACATATTCATCTGTATTGCTTGGGTCCCTGCGTTTTGCGTTCCTGATTGTGTGTGGTCATCTAACAGTGAGGAGGTTGTTTTACACTGTCTAGGGTCATGTCTATATAGAAAATGCTATGGCGACTAAGTCAGGGGAAATATTCAAAACCCTTACTGTCAAGTCTCTCGCGGGGAACTTTTCTACGAGCTCCACACGGCAAAGGGCATAAGTGTGACACAAATGAGTTAAAGAACATCCTGACGATAATCTCAAGAGCACTCACAATAGAGCGCCAAACTGAGCATCGACGGACCCCAGCAAGCTAGAGGTAGGATCAGATGCCCGGGAGGAGTGAGTATCTCCTATTTGGCTAGTCGCACCCGCCGTTGATGTTCACGCACGAAAATTAAAACAATATCTAAAATATATGCACTGTCTGAGGTTATCACGTCAGGGTAAATTATTCAAAACATTTACTTTCAATTAGGCAAACATTATTACAACCCCTAGCTATGCTTATATACGATAGATGTCAATGAATGTGCCAACACGGTGTATCCTGCTTGTTTCAATGGAGGGACCTGTCACAACCATCCCGGGTACTTTACATGTACATGCGCTCAGGGATGGACTGGAACAACTTGTAACAATGGTAAATTATCTAAAACATAACATTTTGATTATCTGAAAGAAAAAGGAAATTATTGATATCATGTACCCGTTTGGTATTTCTATAAAGATTGGACTCATTAAAGATATTCGAAATTTTGATATCAGATATAAAATGATTCTTCTGGTGCTATTAAGCCGTTCCATTTCTAATTTTTCATATCTTTCTCCGTCATTTCTTAAAATGATATACAAAATTATTTGATGTATATTTTCCAACTTGATTAGATATAAATGAATGTACCAGCTCACCATGTATAAACTGTGGTTATTGTTTGAATTTGGCGGGAACGCATAAATGTAGCTGCAAAGTCGGATTTGCTGGGGATAGATGCCAAAATGGTTTGTTGATTTTCCTATTTGTTTGTTTTTTTACCATTTTGTAAGGGTCGATTACATTTTTACTTTAAACTTCAATTTCTCATTGACAAATAATATCAGTGACATTACTTGTTCATTTTAATTGAAGAAAATGGAAAATTCAGGGTAATTATTATTTGTTCAAACCATCACTTGGATTTTTTTACAGATATTGATGAATGTTTATCCAGCCAGACCGTGTGTCAGAATAATGGACAATGTGTTAACCATATCGGGGGATCCAGCTGTCAATGTAAAGACGCTTACTTCGGCCCCCTATGTGAGAAAGGTAATGATAATAACTTATCTCTATATTCAAATTCAAAGAGCGAAGGATTATTAAAGACAAATAGTGGACACTTACAGAAAGTCACATGCGAGCTGTGAGAAATAGCAGTATCCGGACATGCACATATGACTCACAATGTACGAAGAAAAGAATACAATGACATGTCAACATGGTTTAGAAATTTAAAGATTCATAAAGCAAAACAGATTTTATTCATTACATGTAGGATCCGTTCGCTGATCCAAACATATATTAAGGATAGTATGACATTGACATTTTTTATAATAGGATGAATTCTGATTTGATTTGGAATCGCCTTGACATGGCGTAGTGTGTGCTCCATTTTATTCTGCATTAAGCATCAAAGGAAATCACAGCTTTGACTGAAGAGTGGTAGCTATACCGTTCACTTTAAACTGATTTTCTGCTTCCGTCTTTGCTTCACGCCCTCCACATATATTCTGTGTGTTTAAGATTCCTTTATTCCGTTGTATTCGTCGTTTGATACGAGACTGTTGCTTTAGAGATTAAATTTTCAGTTTCAACGTTAGTTCTAAATCAACCAAAGCTACTTGAAGAATTGAAATTACATTAAGTTTCATGAAAATATAGGGCTTCGCAGTGTGGTTTATGAAAGCTTACACTTAGTATTCATGAATAATTTGTACATTTTAATTTCAGAATATGATTTATGTAACCAATCAATATGTTTAAATAATGGGACATGCAGTGTCGTGGGAGGTATAGCTTCATGCACATGTAATGAGAACTATACAGGGAGCTTCTGTCAGTCAGGTATATGGTTGTTGTACAAGAGACAATGCCACGCACTCTCTGTAATGTAAATATACAAATCTAAATTCAAAACATTAAAGAGGGCGCTACTGAAATGATTTTTGGTGGCTCCGCAAGAAGCATCACTGATGAGAATTTAATATTCGAAACGCGTGTCTGGTGCATGGAAATTGGTTTGGAATTTTATTCAAGAAGGTATAGGGTTGGAACCATTCGACATTATTTTTATGATTAAGTTCCATATTCCAAAACTAAAAATTAATCTACTTTAGTACGTCATGCCTACAGATATTTTATACATTCAATGCATTACAAAGCATAGTTCCTGTAATGAATGTAAAATTGCTTGCTTTCATTTTTTCTTTATCGATACTTTTGTAGTAAATACAATGTTTATTATAGAAAGATTACATTCGAATAGTAATTTATATGAATTTCAAAACAAATCATTTAAATACCTTTTTCTCATTTGCAGAGACTGACGCCTGTTCATCATCGCCATGTTTGAACAATGGAACTTGTGTTGTATCAGAAAACAGTTATGCCTGTAACTGCCTAGGGGGATTCAACGGAACAAATTGTGAACAAGGTTTACATAGATATTCTTTTCCTCCTCAAAATATATGTCTTTGAGAAACACAGCTTAGTCACTCGAAAGCTGCTACGTGTATGAAGTCACATGTAAGCTTTTTGGACAAAAAGTTATGCAGCTACTACATTACATTAAAAATTCAAAGCCTCAGTGGATTTAAATTTCTAATCGATAAATACTAGTATATATACATGAATTCATAACGATTTTGTAAATATCTAAGGAACATTTTACACTTACAGATATTGATGAATGCTTAGAAGAACCTTGTCCAACAAGTACTTCATGCGTCAACCTCCATGGAGGATTTACTTGCGGCAACTGTTCAGATGAAGTCAATAAAAGTTCTTCCGATTGCTCAAGTGGTATGCATTTTGTTGTCAATAACACTGAAGCAAGGAATCCCATTACACATAATTGCAATGAACGAGGGAAAAGTAGAAGAATCTCAAATTATTGAAAGTATTAATGCTCAAATAAATGTTTCATGTTAAGAAATTCAGAGCATCATACCATATGTACATTTCATTGAATTGTAATGTCTCAAAAGTACTTATGTTTCATGTAAAAGTACCACCACATGTGTTTAAATCGTGTCTATGATCCGATATGTTTTAATTCCAGTACATGAATGTAGCCCCGCGATATGCTATAATAATGGAAATTGTAGTATCGTGGAAGGACGAATATCGTGCACTTGCAAAGAGAATTATACAGGAAACTTTTGCGAGACAGGTACATATTTTATCTGCAATACCATCTTTGATTATCCATTAAACGTCTGTGATTTTCGAAAAGGAAAAGGCCTATGTGCAATCTTTACTCTTTATTGCAGAAATTGACATTTGCACATCGTCACCATGTTTGAACAATGGCACATGTGTTGCTTCAGACGATAGCTTCATTTGCAATTGCACGAAAGGGTTCAATGGGACAATTTGTGAACAAGGTAAACAGAAATAGTTCTTATACTTATTTAGGTATTTTGACCAATTACTTTCCTCAACTAAATTTACATGCAATTTCAGGTATACCATTATAATATTATGGAATATAACAGAAGGTATATTCCGTTCATTAAAAATATTAAAAATCTCTATCCAAATTATAAAATTTGAAAGAAGAAGGCGTTTTCTGATATAAATTGCATAAATTTTTTTTTAATTGAAGAAAACTGTACCCTCATTATTCCATGAGATTAGAAACGTTCAGTTGTTGATTATAAATAATATATCTACAGATATTGATGAATGCTTAGAAGACCCTTGTCCAACAAATACTGCATGCGTCAACCTCCATGGGGGATTTACTTGCAGCAACTGTTCAGATGATCCAAATAACAGTTCATCAGGTTGCCTAAATAGTAGGTCGATTTGAACAATAATAATTCTGTCTTCATGTATAAATATCCTGATCGATTATAAATTTGAATCAATTTATGAGACAAAAAATAATTCTGACTGTAGAGACGATTATAAATACATTTAAATAAGTCACGTTTAATGGACGAAGAAGAAAAGAGGCGTAAGATGACCTCCGGTCGTTCATTGATGTGGTTGTCCGTTGTTTATTTCTGTCTTGAGTGTGTTTCTTTCGCTGCGGTCTTTGCAGTATAGTCTTATTGATATCTTCCAATAAAAATCCACTAGAAACTACTATGGTTTTATGTTCTTTGAATTCTATTACTGCATATGATTTTATCGATATTTTGTAATTTATTAAATAGGTACATCATTTTGTCTGACCGATGACCCGTGTCAACATGATGGTCAATGCTTAGGAAGCGCAAACAATTACACCTGTATCTGTATTGGCGGATGGAATGGAACGCATTGCGAAGAGGGTAAAAGTGATGTTATGAATTTAAAATATTTTACACAATGTACTTTGAATTCTAATGATCATGTTCTATATCCTAATGTTCTTTCAAAAGAGGTTGGGACATGAAGCCTGGTTTTGGCCCTATTTCTTATCATATTTACTTGAGATTTGACACGCTAAAATGCGTTTTTCATTTACTTTTCGTCTTCTAAAACACTGTAATAGGCAATATTCTGCGAAATTGCTGAAAAATTTATCTATTCCAATAAGATTAGCAATGGCCACATTCATTAATTAACATGAAACATTTCTATGTAAAAGATAATCATTATATCTACTTGTCATAAAATTTCTGTCTTTGTTAACGCATGCGACAACATAAAATTCTTCCCAAAATAGGCAAATTTTCCAGCAATTTTTGTCAATAAGGTCAAAATGACGTTACTTATTGGCGTGATCCCACTTCCAATGTTGCCTAGTGGGATGAAATTTTCTTTTCATTAATAGAGGGAAACATTCATGATTATTTTTTAAAAAAAGACATCAAGTTTAATTCCAAAGAAAATTGTAGGGCGAATTTAGGTCCTACCCCTTTAATTTTTACCAATGCTTTTCACCTGTAAATTAAATTCTTTATTTTTATTTCGCCTGTAACGCAAGGGAAACAAAGGGATCACTATGTCCGTTGTCTGTTTTTGAGTCATACTTTTACATGACTGTGACATGGAAACTCACTGTACTTCCATCAACTTGCAGTAATAATCAAGAGACTCAAAATCAAATTTGTGACAAGATCGATCACGTTCAAAATCAAAATAAGTAGTATTAATGATGGCACACCTCGAATAATTTTAAAGTAAACCACTTATTGAAATGGTTCTAATTTTTATATTCTGTAACTTTGAAGACGTCGACGAATGCTTGCAGTTGCCCTGTCAAAACAATGGATACTGCTTGAATACTTTTGGTAGTTTTGAATGTTTGTGTCAGACTGGATACACAGGATTTCACTGCGAGCAAGGTAAGTGGAAACATATTTAAGAAATAACAACTAGCTAGCTGTGGTTTGTTGTCTAGTAATTCCCCGAGTCGCATGAACCAATAAAATTATCACAGAGCCGCGACGAGGGGGATTAATGGACAACAAATCACAGCTATCTAGTTGTTATTTCTTTTCTAATATTGTTCTGCACGAGCTCTATAGCACGTGCATGGGCGGAATTTAGCGAATTGTAAGTTTGTTGAAGATTTTACACCAGGCGAGTTCTATAGTACATACACGGAGAAAATTTCAAGTAATGTTAGAATTTTCAATAACGGAATCCATTTATAAATCATTTGGCATTTTATTGCAAGTACGTGGAATTCTAAAATATGTATCGATCATCACAATGCTGTTATTGCTACTGATGATGTTGCTTTTATTGCTACTGTTGATATTGTTGATGTTGCTACTGCTGATATTACTGATGTTGCTTTTGTTGCTACTATTGATATTGTTGATGTTGCTACTGTTATTTCTGATGTTTTTCTATTAAGATATTGACGAGTGCAGCAGTAGTCCGTGCATGTATGGTGGAACGTGTACAGTTCGGGTGGGGTCATACTCCTGTTGCTGTACGCCGGGACGAAAAGGAGATAATTGCTCTGAAGGTATACCTCTAATTTAATTTGCCTTAACCTCAGGACATTCTCCTTATTTGACTTGTGAATCTTACAGAAAAAATGTGAAGTACTGGGTTAGGCATGGTCCATTTGATATTCAGGGGGGGGGGGGCCTTGGGTTTTTTGTCGGAGCAAGATTATTTTTTTCGCCCCGGACCGGAGCAAAATTATTTTTTTCTGGCAAAGTTGGAGCAAGGACATTTTTTTAACAAAGTGATGCGCATATTAAGAATGTTTGTGTTTTATCAATAGAAATTATTTATATTTTTACTCAAAACAATAAATATTAATATATTAGTTTATTTTTATTCAAGTATTCAATTCACTTTTAAACAGAGAGATAAAAAATTTGTACAATACAATTTTCAATATTTTATATTAGGTACATGTATATAACATGTATAAGAGGGTCTGAGGGAAAGGTCTCCTAGACAATTTTTTTAAATGTTACTAAGAATTTAAATTGGTAAATAACTGAAGTTCTCCTTCCAAGCTTACAAGAACATGACTCTATGGGATACATACAACATGTATTAACAGCAATATATAAATATTGATAATATATTTAAGCTTTTAAGGAAGCCCTTTTTCATTCACATACACATATAACTTTTGATATCTTCAAATATCTGAACTGAAAATGCTATTAGTGAATAATGTTTTGATAGAAAACTACGGCGAGCGAAGCGAGCCAAAAATTTTTGATACAATTTGAAAACTGCGGCGAGCGAAGCGAGCCGGAAATTTTTCAAGAATTTTAGTGAAATTTTATGGTAATTCTTCAAATTCAGATTATTTGTAAGAGCAAGATTATTTTTTCTGTCACACCATAAGCGAATTAATTTTTTTCATCAAAATTGAGAGCAAAATTATTTTTTTCGAAAAAAACCCAAGCCCCCCCCCCAGAATATCAAATGGACCGTGCCTTAGAACAAAAACATTTTACGCCAAACTATAAACATGCATATTTACTTTGTTTCTCTCCAGACGTAGATGAATGCCAGTTAATGCCGTGTAAGAATAATGGGACATGTATCAATCTTGATGGTGATTACAAGTGTAATTGCAAGGCTGATTTCACATCTAAAAATTGCGAAGAAGGTATAACAATATAATAGTCCGAAGAATTTCGCTTGGAGAAAAATATGGAAATTTTAGATATCGGTATATTTTCAGTCAGCTCTTATCCCTATGCTACCAGAACAAGCGTTTGCCTCTGGAAAGACACGGGACTTTTATAGTGAAAATCATTTGTCTTAATTTATCATTTCCACTCATTTTTAAGCTATTTTTTCAATAGGGTTTGCCGATTGAAAAGTAAGAACCAATAATTATATCCCAATCTAATACGAATTACCTTAATTATTCTATTTATCAGCATTTCGCTTCATTACCCATTTCAGACATAGATGAATGTACGAGCTCTCCGTGTAAGAACGGCGGGGTATGTGAGAACCATTATGGTGGAATGAAATGTCGGTGTCATGGTGGTTGGGGAGGAACTTACTGTGACGGAGGTGAGTCGAAATATCCACGTCTGCGAGAACCGATATAATAAATTTCGGTATCATGGTGGATGGGGGACTTAGAAATGAGTTGTCATCAGCAGTTGAAATATATCACTGACGAGGGTTAAGTACCCGAAACGTGCATGTCTGGTCTATGCTGTAAATTTATCTCCTATTAAATGTTGCTATTGAATTTGAAGACGTTTAACATTTTAGGGTATGGTTTGATTAGCCAATTCCCGTAGTTGGGTCATATATGACTCACTGATGCGATAACTCCCATAATGCACACAAAGGCCCGCTAACTCATTCCCTCCTATTAATGAACTAAGGATGATGGCTTCGTTCTTCTATTATCCATTGATCAAAGCTACGACAAGAATAAGATACTGGTCCAGAGAATAATTTGTTTTCATCAAAAATTAAAGTTTCATTTTCTTCCATTTATAAGATGTCGATGAATGTAGGGAAGAAGCCCCTTGTCAAAATGGAGGATTATGCACAAACACGCAGGGGTCGTATTTTTGTACTTGTCCAACTGATGTTGACTCGAATTGGACTGGAAAGAATTGTACGCAAGGTAAATACTAAAAGAAGACAATGAGCTATTTTATCATGCCTATTAATAGACAAATGAAGACTAGAAATCCTAATTAAATGTAATAAAAATGTTACAAAAAGAACGAGTTAAAGAACAATATTCTTTAGGGAAGTATTTGGGAGAACATGGAATCACATGAGCTTATCCTTATTATTTTTCAGATGTGAACGAATGTGAGCCAAGCAACCCATGTCAAAATGGGGGTACCTGTCACAACACTCCTGGTTCATACAACTGTTCATGTCATCCTGGATTTACAGGACGGAATTGTGAAACAGGTACAACACTATTTATAAAACATTGATTTGTGAAGCGAAAAGACCAACTGAATTCAGTAGATTACGTGTTAAAATGCACATTTTGACCACTCAAATTTTGCAATAGAACATATATTTCAACTTTTTACTTCAGGGCCCGGCACCATAAACTAAGAATTGACTAAAGTCTAAATTTCAATATTCTTTCGTCTCGTTATAATATTAATGATGACTTGAAATTATTTAAAGACTTTTTCTATTCTCTGAGTAGCATGGAATGAATGAACTCACTTTTTCAAATTTTCACTGATTTGTTATATATCACATTTTGAAAATTTGATTGAGTCCATTCTTAGTTTATGCCGGGCCCAGAACTCCGAAAATCAAATAGTTCTTTCATGTATGAGAATTTCACTATTTGACAGGTATTGGTTTCTTATAACTTTTGATAAAAACTTAAAAGTTTAGTTTTTAATTTTTTTTCTACGACATTTTCTTTGTTAATGATGTCATGCAATACTGAGCCTATACACACCGTCTAAAATCTACAAGTAATCTTAGCAAAGGGAAATCGGTTTGATGAAATGGACATAGGTTTTGCGTCAATGATAATTCATATCTAGAGTGTAAATGTGTAAAAATTACCTGCATTAAGAAAAGTGGTCAAGAACAATCACTTTAATTCATTTAACATACAATGTATTTTGTTTTTACTTTCAAGAGGATCAATGCGATTCTAATACATATATGTGAATCAGTGAATAAAAGTCAAACAGAAAAGCTTAAGTGAGCTTCCAAAAATCACAATCAAAAGGCCTACAAATTCTTGGAAAAAACTATTGTTTACTTTTTCTTACAGATATTAACGAATGTCTTGCTTTCCCCTGTCTAAATAACGCCATCTGTAATAATACAATTGGTTCCTATTGGTGTGAATGCGTGGACAATTGGGATGGAGCCATCTGCTCGATCGGTATATAAAGATATCTTCTTATGGATTTTGACTTAATTCTGAAGTTTTTTGTGGAATAACTGAATTCTATCTTATTTTTGCATAAAAGTATTTCAAAGTCATACTCTGAATGACTAAATAACTGATTGGTACTTTTTCAATGTTTATTCTATATATTACATCTATGTTGTTTCCATCGCAGATTTATGTAAAACAAAGGCAGCAGATCTTATATTTCTAGTTGACACTTCGATGAGCACCTCAAACACTTGGTTTGAAAAACAACTTGACTTTATAAAAAATACAATTAACAAACTTACATTGGACGATGATAAATTCAATGTTTCAGTGATTTCCTATTCTACTGACGCTTTCGTAGATGTTGATTTTAATTCTTACGAAAACAAAACCGATTTCATGGAGAAACTAGGAAATATAACTTATCAAAATGGAACAACAAACTTGACAAAGGCATTTGAAGAAGCAAAACGTGTGTTGACCAGCAGAAAAGGTGCCGCACAGTTCGTATTCCTTTTGACTGATGGAATGCCATTAAATCTTAGCGAAGCAGTGAATGGAATAACTCTGTTGCGCAATCATTTGATGACGTCAAGCTTTGACAATAATTTATTCATCTTGTCACAAGGTGATGACGTCAGACCAGAAGGAATAGCGGCCCTGTCAGACGATCGGTTCTACTATAGAGACACATTTACAACTCACAACAATGAAGCTTTATTTGAATCTTTCAGGATTCTGGTTGATGAAAAATGCACTGGTAAGTAAATGATACACATGTTTCACTTTCAGACAACTCAATCAACAAAGTCCTCTAGCATATAGTTTCTTTTACCTGCAGCAGAAATCCGAAATTACAATTTTGTCTCCTTGAATTTAATTTAAAAAAATGACACGAATAAAGATTGATCGTAACTTCTTATGTAGAGAAATTATCTTCAATAAGTATTATATATGTTTACACTGTAGACTTTGATACCGTACTGGCTTGTCTTCATAACATTTACAACATACATCTTTCATCACCGGAAAATTACTATAAAACCGAATTGGAAGGAGCATTTTTATCGAATTGCATCAGGTCTCAAGTTAAAAAACACCTTGTATTTGGACATGATCAGTCACACTTTGACAGAAAAAATTTATGTTAAATAATGTTATAATTACAAGGTTTTTTTTTATTTAGCCTGTACCAAAACATACAGTGATGAGACAGATATGGTTTTCCTGATAGACATCGGAACTCGGCAGCCTTATACCACGTTCATTCTACAAACAGCAGTTCTCGACCGATTTACTCACCGACTGAAAATTCTTAATCTTCATGAGAATCATACTCAGGTCTCCGCACTGACCTTTTCCTCTGATGTGAAAGAAATACTATGGCTTAATTCTACGTATGACCCAGATACTGTCAAATCTTTCTTGTCTGGTGTTACAATTGACGAATCAAATTCAACATCCGATGTTGCGCGCGCACTTCGATTTGTGCGGACAGAAGTATTTTCTGAAAATCACGGTGCAAGATTGTCATCGAGGAAAATAGTTTTTCTCCCGATAACAGGATATGATAGTGATGTTAAGGCAACATTCAGTGAGGCACAAAAACTGAAATCAGACGGAACTTTGATCTTCACTCTTGGCATAGGATCTGAATTTAGCGAAGATGATGTTCTCAACCTTTCAACAGATGCGTTATTTGCCGTTTTCGCGGAAGAGGGAACAACAGACGAAAATGTTAGAATGCTTCTTAAACATGCAAAATATCATAGCTGTACATCTCGAATCAATTCATAAACATAAAGCAATAATACAGCCAAACCGGGAATTTAGACAAATATTCTTTGAAGAATATATATATATCTTGCATAATCTTGAGCTATGAAATATCCGGGTTGCCATTACATTGTCTCTGAATTTACATCGTTCAATGAGCTTAGCAATATGTTTTGCAAGGAAGCAGGAAAGTTTTACTCTTCCTTGGCTTTTTGTGCGACTCCCCTTGCGGAGGTTCGCTATGCTCGATACATGGCTGATCTTGGATTGCTTTCTGTTCTGTACATTTTTTCCAAAGTTTGTAAGCCCTTGGTTTTACTGATTTTTGAGTGACTGACACGTTTGCATCTTGTGGTTCAGTTACTTCCTATACCTACTCTATACTTTCTGTAATTTTGACAGTTTGATTGTCATTTGACTTTTCGCGCCGATATCTATTCCTGCCACAGTTCTGTTCTCCATCACTGCAGGTTTTCATGCACATATGTGGCAGCACCGGGAACCAAATTCAAAACTTTCTACCATCTAACGGCCGACGCTCTCACATACATTGTTTTGGTTGTTGTTCCTGTGAATTTTTATACAGTTCCATTGTAGGTATATGGAAGTGTAAAAAGATCATTATCTGAGACACTTTTCTTTCTTCACGGAAACTATGATCGAGTAAATTGAACGTAGTGCATAATCTTTTATTATGAGTTAATCATGGCTTTATGTGTTATTTCGGGTGTACACTGGTCACTCGTTGTGTATTTCTTACTATTCAATGTACATGTAACCTGTGTCTGTCATTTATTTTAAGGTTTTTAAGCCATTGCCTTGGTATTTGTTTGAACTTTAGTTTCACAAGGCATTCCGTCGAATGTGTGTCCTCCACAGGTCCTTATTTTGTTCAATTTAAGATGTTAGAGTAATTGAAGCCTGACTCAATGACTGAATCTCTACATGCATTGGATCATAGCAAGTGTATAAACATTATCTCATGAAATCATCGTGAATTTTAATAAAGATTGAATAAACTCAAGGATCTTATTGAAATATTTGTACAAAAGAGCTTCTCCACACAGTCATAGTAATAAATAAGATAGGTAATGCTGAAACACTCAGTCACATATAGTAAGGTCTTTGAGATTTAGGTGACATAGGTGGTCTTTGTGCAGAGTCGTCCACATATAAGACTGGTTTCCAGGGTTGTTTACGGACACCATATGCTGTGGCCACGGCGTTATCATACCTCTCTCTACAAAAATTATACAGATTTTATTAATGACTGAGACTTGAAGTATAGCCTTGTCCCTTTCCGAAAAAGAACTACATCTAAGTTTGATGACTATAAATGCAAGCCCTCAATTTTAGCACGTACTTTGTCTAAAAATACACAACCCTATGAAAGAACAACATTTGTAATTGGCTTGAGTGGGAATATAATCCGGCTGTGTGACAGTACAATAATTGGAGACCACTACAGATGCCAATGTTTATCAACATTTATCAGATGAGCACAATGTATCATTGGTATCAATTGATTGTGCTTGCATGAATCGAATTATAAGTCCCTTTCATTTACAAATACGGAAGTGATCCAACTCTATACCTTCTTGGAGAAAATTTCAAACCAATTTATTATGCACCGAACACTGTTTCGACTCTATACCTTCTTGAAAAAAAATCAAACCAATTTATTATGCATCAGACACGTCTTTTAGATATTAAATCCTCATCAGTTGAGTTAAAGAAGATCCTGATGATAATCTCAACAGCACTCACGAAAGAGCATCAAATTGAGAATCGACCGATCCCTAGCAAGCTAGAGATGGGACCAGGTGCCCGGGAGGAGTAAACATTACCTGTTGGCTAGCCACACCCGCCGTCGATGTTCATGCACGAAAATGAACACAATATGTAAAATAACATGCACTGTCTGAGGTTATGTCTATATAGAATGTGCTATGTGATGCTTCCAGCCAAAGTGATTTTGAGAAGCCGCCAAAATTCATTTCAGTAGCGCCCTCTGATTTTATTTTCTGAATTTAAATTCGTGCATTTACTTTACAGAGAGTGCGCGGCTCCAAATTCCCTGTAGGGTCGATTCAGTAGCATATCCAAAAAAAAAATATATGTTCAAAATAGCATTAGAGGGATGGTGCCTTCGATGCTCACCCACGAAAATGAAAATATATTAAATACCAGCACTGTCTATGGTACTGTCTATATGGAAAATGCTATGGCGACAATGTCAGGGAAAAATATTCAAAACTAACTGAAAATCTCACTTGCATGCTTATTCTATAATGAAAGAACTTGTACAGTGTCCTGTGATATGTTTCAATTGCACCTACCATAAATCATTTTTATAATTCTTTTCCATATTTCATTTGTTCATTTCGAAACTGTTACAAATTGAATATAAGCCTAAACTATATTCTGTTCTTAATAATACTCACTCTCTTCTTGCAGAATGCAATTCCCTTTCCAGTTCCCTAACTCTGTTTCTTTCAGCCTCTACTTTCCTTTCTAAGCTTTGAATTTCATTGGCCAGACTTTCCGTTGTATTAACTGCACTCTCGTTCTGCTGCTTGTATGTTGTGTATTCACGGAGCAATGATTCATAGCTTGATAGATATTAGAAGATAAATTCATTTAAATAATGTCCAAGTTAGTTTTCTTTTTCTTACATAATAAAGACTCTCTTTATTACTTTCTGTGATCAGTATCCTTTAAATAATCAAGAATATTTGGGAGCAAAATTGCAGTTTTACTCAAAGTGATAACCATTTTTCGCAATGACATTTCAGTATCCATTGACGAATTATGCTCTACTTGTAGTTAAACATCATACGATGACGATAATATTATTTTTTTTTCAAAAGAAACGAAATCAACCCTCAAGAAAATTTAGAAATAATTTTGCCCGATTCCCTTTTCTGCTTTTGAGAAATAAAATATGTTTAATAAAAGAAAATGCAAACCAGAAAAAAGACTGAAATACGCGGAAAACCAAAATAATTAAACAATGTACTTATCTAGATTGGAATGCACAAACTTACCGCTTTCTCACATCGGCGGCATCACGCTCAGTTTCGGTTATCCTGCGTTTGAGATCTTCTATAGTGTTCTGGAACATCTTATTTTCCTCTATGAAAATGTCTGAAGATATCTTTGAGCTACAAAAAAAAAAATCCCAAGATATGATTATAATGTTGTCAAGATAGATAGATAGACAAGCAATGTTTTTTACGATATTGAACAAGAAATGCTGTGCAAAACAAAACGAAAGTGAAATATAGTTCTAGATTTCAGGTAAGTGATGTTATCCTATTTAACTCGAAATCAAAGAGACAACTGATAGCACCTCCTTCTTAGATATATTACATGTACTATCGATCAGTGACAACGGTCCTTTGGACTCTTCTCTTTATGACAAACGTGACGATTTTAGTTTCAACATCACAGACGCCCCCTTCATACACAACAACATTCCCTCTTTGCCTGCCTATGGCGTATTCATTTCACAACTAATATGCTATGCAAGAATATGTTCTTAGTGCGAAAGTTTCAAGTTAAGGACAAAGAGACTCACCAGTAATGACAAATATGGATAATGACCATATCCCTGTATACAGCACAAAATCGATAATTCAGAAAATCAGAAACCGAAGCTGCTTGCTCAAAATTTTGGGACATCGGCTTAAGATGTCACTAAGGAAGTTCTAAGGCCGCTAAAAAGAATGATTGTGCATTCTGACGTTTGCCTATCAAGGATGATTAAAGACCTTCTTGAGTACGACCTTTCCAATTGACCATTTTTGACCTATTTGGATACAAGTATATCGTTATTTGACACGTTTCGATTTGGTATTCGCGGCGGGTGTTGGATGCAGTCAGAGGACGATCATTCCTCCCGGGCACCTGCTCCTGCCTGCATTCGGTGGTTCGCGGTTGCCTTGTTAATGGAAACTTACACTATTATGCCATATTCCCCTGGATCTTTGACTCCTGAACTACTATAGGTACTTCTTCTCTGGTATACTCTGTACACCAGGAATTTAGACATAGTTATCTGATATTTGAAAATTGAAAATAATCCCCACCTTTTGACTGTCTCGTCTAATTCCTTCTGTAGCTCGTCCAGAAGTCTTCGCTTTTGATCTATATCTCTTTCCATCATCATTTTCTCCGACTTGGTTTTCTCCGAGTTTTCTTTGACAGACTCAGCTTCTTGCATTCGCCTTAATTAGCAAGTGACAATAATGCTAAATATAGTATCAAATTATGGTATGCATATTGTATATAATCATCAAATCATTGTAATTTGATTGAAGTTTTATTGTGTTTTGGTGCCTAAACACTTGACAAAATCCTATTTGTGAGCACTCAGTGCATGCAATTCGCCAAGTATTAACAATATGATTTCATGTCTTCTTTTGTTCTTGTGGCCTTGAGTAAACATTTTATTTTATTTATAAAAATAAAGTTGAACAATAAAGCCAGCAACTTAATAGCTTTGTAAAAGTAAATCTGTTGTAATGCCCAAGAAAGGATAAAAAACACGTTGTGCAAAAAGAATCTGATAAATCACCTTTTAAGTTCTGTTTTCATTTCCTCGTTGTTAGTCTTCAAGTTTGTAATTTCTCTGATTAAATTCTGGTTTTCCTCTTTATGACGATCACACGCTCGCCATGCCGCTTCTACTTGTTGTTTAAATTTGTTCTCTTCACCTCGTGCACTTTCAAATCTGAATTTTCATAAAATTTGATCCGTTTCACATAGTATCAATCGAGTCAATTTAACCTTTTTCAATAGAAGAACATGCGTATGTAGAATAACTGTATGCATTTTTATAATACGAAAACTTTTTTTTTCAAATCGAGGATGATGCTTCAATAAATGAATATCTTTTCTACAGTTTGAACACTTCCGTAATATTTATTACGTGATAAAAAAAGAGAAATATTGAATATCTACCGTTTTTGTGTCTGCTCTCTATCTGTGAGTATTTCTTCAATCTGTCGCTCCTTAGCTCTTATTTCCTCTTTAAGTTCCCTGTTTTCTTCCTTCAGTCGTTCTGTTAATCTCTTTAGCATTTCTATCTCATCTTTAAAGGTTGTTACTTCTTTATCGGCAACCTTATTTCTGAAATATTTAGCACATAATATATATCTTCTATCCTTAGATTTATTCATAAACAATAAACAAAAATATAGTAAAGGGAAAATATTTTCAACAAGCTTTCATCCTCCGGGAAAAAGAATGACAAGAGGACCATCCTATATAACACCTATATCGACAATGGAAACACAAATCGAATGTCGGCAAACTTTAGATGACAGCCTCGTTTTGACATTTCCCTGATGTTCGTAGGATACAATACTATATATTTCGCGGTATACAGAGAAAAATTCAAAATATTTTTCTCCAACGTGTAAATAAATAGTATCATTATCAAAGAGAATCAGAGTTAGCCTGGATCTCATATTCACATCACGAAGTTCTATATCTGATTTATAAGTCATTACATATGGGGCAACGTCAAATAACTGTAAACATGTGCATGACTGGGACTTTTTCCTATGAACAAACAGTGTGTTGAGGCTCAAAACTTATTAGGATAAACAAATAAAATAAAGGCATTTGTTTTATGTCTTCAATAGACGATGGCAAACTTTATTTCGGTATTCGTAAACCATGAACAAGAGAATCCATAACGGACCTGTATAGAGAGTTACATATACAACTAATTAAAGGTCCGTATACATTCTGCAAGAGGAGGGAGTGAATAAATTGAATTTTAAGACGTTTGACATTATAATATGATAAGCGACATTTCTAAATCTGAGATTATATGAATATAAGATTGATGCATACCTTTCTTCGACATAGCTACGATCCAACTCAAGGCTTTGATTTTCTGATCTGAGACTTGTGATTGTTTGTTCTGCCAAGTCATGCTGTTCTTGAATTCTGCAGATATATATAACGGTAGACTAGCTTCCAAAGTTAACATATCTGATTACAGATAACAAAGAAAACAACAACAAAGAATTGAAAATCAGAAGGAAGTAAAGGGGAAAATGATTTTCTAGTTATTCTATCCAGTTTAGGGATAAGAAAAGTTTGTTTCCGGGGGCAGAGAGATTCTGTGCGTTCATTTTTAGGGACAAGTATAATCCTCGTCAGTTGTACTTTTAGATGATATACATGTTTATAGAGACCATATACGTGGCGACAGCACTCACTGCACTAAAAGTCTGTTTTGTGAACTTTCAACGAAAAAAAGTTATCAGAATGATACGAGGATGCATGTATGTAACTCTGAATTTCAACACCATTCTTTTTTTTCTTGCAATCGTCCGTTCTATCTTTATTTTCTTTAAACTGAATAATGAATTACATACCTATCCAGTTTTCGTCTTACTTCCGACAGTGCTGACGTTTGTTTCCTTAATTCGCTTTCTTTCTCTTCCATCCTGAAAGAACATGATCAAACGCGGTCAGATAATTATTGCATACATACCATTAATATCGTTTAATTTTCGTTCCAGTACTCAGTATACATAAATAAACTCAATCTAAATTTCAAGGATTGAAGCAGATATGATAATGAATACTTACTTATTTTTCATCACGAATAATTTCAATTTAGACTCATGTAACTCTGATTTTATCATCTCTTCTTTGTCTTTAACATTTTTCTCCCTAAAAATAAAGACACACGTCATACATATCGGTTAAATTCTGCGAGTTAAAACATACTGAAACTATAATGCGCGATTTGATCGTCGAAACGCGAAATGAATGGATACTATTTCAAAAATCATTTTTACGTTGCTGTAGTACTTGTTCAACACAACCACAAATTTACCTTTTCTCAGCCTCGCTCTCGAGTCTGCTGACCTCCGCCTTGAGGTCAGATACCCTCGACTCGTTGAGCATTGTTTCATTCCTTTCTTGCTCAATTCTAAAACAAAAATTACAAAGTTTCATAATGAAGAATAAGCAATAGGTAATGATCAAAGAATTATAAACTTGATGCTCTGAGACTTTTTGTCAGCCAATGGGATTAACAAAGCCAAACAGCGAGTAACCAAACGAACCATCTTTGCGAAATTTGCTAAGTTTTGATACTTGTTAATTTATATGCCCTTTGTTAAAACAAAAAGAAAGAAAGTTATCAGTAAAGTTTCCTTTTCACTATCTGGTACATGTCCTATTGTCACCATGGTTACCTTTCGTCCTGTTCCCGTTGTACAGTAGCCAGATCGGCCTTGACCTCTGTAACTGTCCTCCTGGTTTTCTCTAGTTCTCTCTTGATACGATTATTTTCACTTTTGAGATCGTTGATGATGATCGTGCTCCTATCTTGTTGTGTTTTAAGGCGGGAATTCTCATTTCGTAAATCGGATATTGTCAAACCATTCTTGTCTAATTCTTTCTTGTATTCACCAGCTCTGAAAAAAAAATACTGTATTGAAATTTTAAATCTACGGAATCTTATACTAGTAAGTACCACGTCCATTAAAAAATTGAAAATGTATATTTTTCTCACATAAACTCTTTAGTAGGAATAAGTGAAAAGTTGGTACGTACAAGTATATCACTAGAAATATTTTCTTATGAACAATGAATAAGAAAACATATAAATATAAAAACTACAATGCACTCACCTACGCTCCATTTCAACCTGTAATATGCGATAGTCGGACTTCTGGTCGGCCAAAATTATTTTTCCTTTTTCAATTTCCTTTTTATCGTCTTGTTGTCTACAGAAATCGAGAATAAAAAAAAACTAACTAGAAGCATCAGTACAATAATGAACATTCTTTATTTATTCCTTTATCTTTATATAAGAAAAATCAGAAATGATCGGAGTATATATTTGAAATTTCAACGTCAAATTGTTGATTTGCTGCTTACTGTTTCTCCAGTTCCGACCTGAGCTGATGTGTCTCTGCTTTCAGATCATCTATGATTGCCTTATTCTTCTCGTCATCTTTACCTTTTTCTTCTTGACTGATTTTTATAAAAATAAACCGATCGATATAAATAGTCAGAATAGAACTGATTCGAATCTATTTCAGAGAGAGAGAGAGAGAGAGAGAGAGAGAGAGTTGACACTATACTTACAGTTTCTCTATCTTGTACTTCAGTAGTTCATTTTCAGACCGTAACTCTGTTGAACTTTGTATACTTCTTTCTCTATCAGTGACTCTCTTTACTCGTTGCCTGTCATAGTGTAAGTTTTTAAAACTAATGAGTATACAACGAATAAAATAACCTCATTTTAAAAGTACTAGGATTTCAATTCAAAATCATCCACAGCCAACTCAGATTCAGTAATCTTACCGTAAATTGTCTGCGTCGTTTTGAAGAGTAGTGACTTCGGTTTGCATCCGGGATATTGTGCTCAGATAGCCCTCTGTTTCCTTGTTGTGTTGACGCTTCCTAAGAAGAAAATACAAGAAGCGGAATAGTTATATGGTAACCATCTGAATTTGTGAAAAATATTAATTTGCTATTTATCTATTTGTTTTTTTCAGTCGTTACAAGGACAGTTTCATTTCTTTTGGTAAATACTTCGGTTCAGATATTTACAAGCACTTAGTATATACCTAGTTTCTGCTTCCGTTTTTAACATTTCTATTTGAGTTCTTAGCCCTGATATGGTCTCCTCAAAACCCAGCGAGGACCTTCTCTGATCTTGAATTCTACAAAAGGTAAGTTCGAGTACTCAATAATTCCATTCAACAAGGACACGACTTCAATAAAAAAATATGTTGTCATGTACTCAAACAAGTTCATTCAAACTCGTTGCGTACCTAGTTTCAATGCGTTTGGACTCTTTCTGGATACTTTTACAGTGTTGTTCCAAGAAGTTGTAATCCCTTTGTAGCAACTCCCTATCCTCCTCTACTTTCCTGAGACCTTGTTGTTTCTGGACCAGTAACGCCTTGGCGTCCTCTAGTTCACGCTCTAATGACGCTTTTTCTTCTTTGACTTCGCCCAATCTTGATCTCCTGAATAGAAGATAAATAGAATATTATTCTAATCTTTTGATCCAGCCTCCACAGAGCGGTAATTCAATTCTGAGAAATAATTATTCTGTATTTGAAAGAGTCTCTATAATATACTTAATTGGATAGCGAAAATTGGTATATCTTGCTTTGATTACTGTAAATTAAGAACGTTTAATATTATACAAATATGGACTGGGTATGAGTTCAATATTATACAATTATTGACTGGGAATGAGGGCAATATATGATTTGTTGGACCTGAAGATAAAACATGGCCCGAGGCCGAAGGCCGAGGGCTATATTTTGTCTGAAGGTCCAACAAATCATATAATGCCCGAATAGGCATTTTTCCTATGGGGTTTTTATATAGAGATACTGACAGGGGTATAACAAGCAAAAGTATTGCACGGCTACGACATATTATATTGACCGAGGCCAAAGACATTGGATGTAGTGCATCATATATGAGGTATAATGGTCATCTGAGGTCGAATAGCAGGCCATTTGGGAAAAGGACTCGATCCTGTGGCCTGACGTCTACTTTTAAATACTACAGTTAATATAAAGCAATACAAATTGTACCAATATCACCTACGTTTCTTTAATTTTCCTCATTTCTTCTTGAAGATGTTGAATTTCTTTCCTTTTCTCGTCTAACTCTTTCTCGCTTTTGAACAGGGCAGTCTCAAAGCATTCTATTTCTTTGTACACTCTCTTTAGCTCTATGTTCAGTTCTGTTTGTTTCTCTATACATTTCCTGTGTCCATAGTCGTGTGCTTTCTCTTGTAGCTCGTCTATCTTTGACTGTTTATTCCTGAGACTGAAGCAACTAAACGTTATGAGGAAGCAACTAAACGTTATGAGGAAGAAACTAAACGTTATGAGGAATAGTTTTAAATTTGCATGTTTTACAATTTAAGAGAAAAATTGGTCTTTGAATTTTCAGCCATTGTAGGTACGCTTAATATTATCGATCATGTCTTTTTCCTTTAGAGAATGACACTTTGAAAACACTTTCTTTATCCTCGGAATGCTAAAATAATTCATATATAAATATATCAATGATAAAAGTTTACACCAATAAAGAAACATAATGGAACCTACAGATTTCGGAGACGTCGAATTTCACTGTTAATCAGATCTGACTTCAGTGTTGATGGCTCTATTGGAGAAGCGGACCTGAACTTGACTCTGCTCATTTTGGTAGGCGTGTTTGACCTCGACCTATAACCCCTGCTTCCAGCTCCATCCGAGTCATATTCACATTCCACTCTGAAAACAATTATTATAAATGTTAAGATATAAGTAATACACCAGGGGTTCAAGCATATGCACATAAGATGGAAAGTTTATTCTAACAGAATCCCTTGACAGGAATAAAAACAGTATTTCTCGTCAAAACTTTATATTTAATATCTATATTTATCATTAGTTGATTGTATATATTTTCTTATACTACAAACATCGATCAGTTCCATACTTACCCGCTGGTGTCAGACCAGCCGTCCCTGAGGTCAATATCCATTTGCAGATGTAGAAATTTTTATTTTAATCCTAAAACAAGATAAATATAGGTTTCATATAGATGTCAGATTTAGATTTTGTTATAAATCATTTTGAAAATATTAATTAAACCATGAAAAATTATATGTTTATCAAATAAGAAAATTCAGAGAATTCCTCATTGGCGTGGTTGCCTAGGTCAAACTCTATGGCAGAGATCACAAGGCACATTTTGGTACCAAGAAGAAGATACAGTATGACTACAAGGAATAAACATTTGAAAGCAAAGGAATGTCAATCACCATTGCAAAGATTTATGTCAGACAGAGGGACAATTCCACGTATCGGTTTTTATATCCTCTTGCTTTCTCCGAAAGTAGGAATCAAGTTTCAAACAAATCCTACTTTTATTGAGAAAGATCGCTTTGTGAGCAGAAAAATTTGGTAAAGATCTCCAAGAAGACTTAGCCTAAATTGCAACTAACAATTGACAGCTTTGTAGCCAAGTTCGATCAATTTCGGTTGATCGTTTTTTTCAACGCATTCTAAATTTCTGTTATCAAAATTATTTGAAATTTCTAAAAAGTGGGTCCTGTAGCATCATATCCCACCCATCTTGCTACGTCTTTCGGTACGCTTGTTCGACATAGTAACTTTCATACTTTTTTGGCATATTACAATGTTTAGATTTGAGGATCACTGATGAGGGTTAAGTACCCAAAACGTGCATGTCTGGTCCACGTTGCCAATTTATCTGTACTTAAATGATGCTATTCAATTTGAAGACGTTTACATTTAAAAGCAGTCATTTCAACAAGAAATACATGATGACATCCACTCGAAATTGACCAAAAAAACAATCAAACACAGATGACAACACATATTGAATGCGTAAATTCATCATCTTATCTTATCCGGAACCACAGAAGTATCCAAAATAAAAGTTACACAGCTATATTGTGTAAGCAAATCTCTCACTGTTAGTTGACATCAAGAAGCTATGGTTTTGGTTTACATGTACACAAAAATTATGTAAATCGTCATCAAACGCATTGGGCATACAAAAAACCCCAGGTTGTGATCTTCTGGCAGAAGCGATCTCAAAATCAATCACCCAAGAAGTTCAAACAACTTTAAGATAGGACAAGTTATCAGGACCAATATATCTCTGACGAGGTTTCGACAGTATCCATAATGGAGCCCCGTCACCAAATTTGTCATAGTGCATTTTCCGATAAATATGCTGGTGTAAAGCTATTGACTGATCTAGCACCATAAATTTTATTGACTTCAGGATCATTTCTTCGGTTAAGAAGGAGATTGGTAGGTGAAAAGGTTCGATTGATAGGTGAAGAAATTCGATCTGCGTTTGATTTTCCTATTTTGTTCATCAAGTCACCGTAAAATAAAGACATAGAAATTTTAAATTATACTAAAGCTGGATTTATCCTAAATTTCGTTAAAGACATATCTTTGACTTCTTCTGTTCATTACATTGGAAAATGGAACTTTTATTTATTTTTGAATTGGAAACATCTCCAGTTTTATATTATACCGATAACATTTTATTTCTACATATCTGAATAATGTATAGCGTTGATACAATGTTGATTGCTAAACAATAGCTAACGATATAACAAATTCTTTAATTCTTTGTCGCCACGAACCAAATTTGCGTTATCATTTCAACAACCGTTATGTGTATTGCAGTTTGTAAAGAACCTTTTTGTAATCATGCGCATGTGATCGGGGTCAGGGGATTTTAATGGCAGATAAATCTGTTCGAATGATTTTCTTTTAATCGAACGTTTAACCCCTGGACAGATATAGATCTAAGGAATTCAAACGGCACCCTTGAAGGTGCTATGTAAGGATAAGCCGATAGTGCATAAGTAGATAACAGGATCTTAATGATTTTTCTTTTAGGCTAAAATGAGTACAGGCCTATGATTATGGAGGATGCCCTCTATACATTTGATAAAACAGTTATTTTCGCCAACACATACAGTGTAAAGTCCATGCTCTGTTAATTTGTTATTTAGTTGTAATTCCTTATAATTTTTATGCTCTCACATGATTATATTTCAAGAAAAATAAAAGCAGGAAATTCAAAGTGATTGGTTGTAGTATAATAATGAGGAAGTTCTGCAGAAAAATGATGTTTTTATTTCCAATTTTATTATTGAATTTGTTGCAATTTTTATGTGTATGCATTCGCTATCGGCTGTTCGAATTTATTGAATTATGATAAATTATTGTTCTTCTCAATAATGCTTCTCAACCATTCGAATTTGTGCTGCTCAGCATTAATTCATTTGGATCGCGCCACCTATAATGAACTTGGATTTACACGGAGACTGTAGATATTATATCCTTCATGTGTCGTTGATATGATGCTATATTGTACTACTTATCTACGTCTATTTGTACCCTATATTTCATCTCTTGTGTGTTTCGATATGATTATTGCAACGTCGTCATGATGGGATCTCCCTTTTATCAAAACTATTCTATTAAAATAGTCATACATGGAAAAAAATGCGTAATATTTAATTTAATAGTGCAAATTCATCAACACTGTCATCGGTTGTTTGCATCAACTTACCATGATAGAGCTTTGCTCAATTCTAGATCAATATCATCTCTATTCTCCGTTTCATTAAAAGTTTAAAAATTGCACAAGAAGGATAAAATTTACTTACCTTTGACTTCATGCTATATAAATGCACAGAGTTACATGGTATTTTCTTGCCTGCATATAACAAATTCAATATTTGGCCCGGCTGAAACAATTGTAATATCTCGTATCGTTTGGCATATATCCCGAAACCAAGTGCCAGTACCGGTGTCTTTGATATTAGTCCCAATTTAAATCATTAATATGCGAGGTGATAAAATAATAGATAATTAAAGGTCACACTGACAAATAATTTTCTTTCTTGTTCGAAGCACATTGTATTTGTCTGTCATTTTGTCGTCAAGACAAAAGTGCTAAATCAATCAAAATCAAAAGAAACAACTTTAGATAGAAAGCAGTTGAAAAGTAAAAATACCTGTTTGAAGTCATATGTGAAATATGGATAACACGCAGATGTTCATCCTGTCCAACTACGCCAATGTATATCATATTAGCTAATGTATCATGATCGTTTTCTTTTCCTGTGAAAATCTGTTGTATCTTAAACACACTCTGATATTGGAATTGTCCAAAATTTCGAAAGAAGTGCATGCAGAAGTTCCTGTAAAACTTCCTGATGGTTTTAACAAGTTTATAATATAAAAATACTTGACCTAAAATTTTATTGTTATTTGTTATTCTTTATCATGAACGTCTGAAACATTAGAGAATGTTCTAGCGTCAATGAAGAGTTGAGAAGTGTAAGTTACGTATGATGGCAATCTGGTAACGTTGACGTCAAGGTTAGCAACATTTACTATATTGAAGCGCGAGGATCCATTCATTCTTTTGACATAATAGTTTTGATAAGAAAAAAGATTCCATAGAATATCAAGAAGAAAACATGCGTGTTCATTCCGTTTATTGCAGTCTATTCTTAATTTACCTCTTGCGACATTCCAAATATAAAAATGTATAAAAAGATATGTAAATCTATACAATGTACTTAATGTCATACTGAAATGATATTCTTGTAAATATATATATTAGATATCAATAGATTTACTTAAGTTATTTTAATCTACTATGGCATCCAGTGCAAATTGCACTGCATATCTGACTTTTTAAATCCTCCAAAACCATCTGGTATTCATATGTACATGTATGTACATCGAATCATTGCGCTTATAAATACGAAACAACTTAATCATATGACATCGCTTCTTATTTCAGAAAATAATACAACATTCTTGATATGACATTGTGTGAACAACATAGTAAACAAGCAGTGGAGGAGGAACGTACTAGTACGTACATTGTGACTGAAGAATTAAACATTGCACTTAAAACATTTCAAGTTTATATCAATCGACTTTTCCATTTTTGCGTAGATCTATAACGTAAATAGCAAAACAATTTTTTACACATTTTATTGAATATCTATGAAGAACTTTGATGTGAGGTTGAAGTTTTCTCTGCCTAAAATGTTCCAAAAATCATGAAAATTCATTAGAACTACAAATGTGAGAACTCTATGTGCTCACATCTGACTTATCACCGTCCTCCTCCTTGGCGCGTAGTCTGAAAAGAAGAAGCAAATGTTTAATGTATACAAGATGTAATACCTTGATCAAGGAATGTCAAAACCCAAATATTTCTACTATGAATAAGGACAATTAACCAGTAATACAGGATAAAAAAGATGATAGAACTTTGCTGCAAAACAAATTAAGGATTAACTATAGTCATTTCAAATTTGATGTTAAGATTTCTCATTTTTCTTACGAAATAAAATGTATTATAGGAAAGAAATTAACAATTATTTTTTAACATGATGTCATACCTATTTCTCAGTGTTTCTAATTCCTCCTCCAATTCTTTGTTCTTCGTTTGTAAAGATTTATTCTCAGACCTTAAATTCTTTACTTCCTCCTTCAGCATCTTCACATCTTCCTTGTCATTTCTGCTAATGCTTCCGTCATCTTCATCGTCGCCTACTTTGTCGTTAACCCTATCTTCGTCGTTTATGCTAGTTTTCTTTTCTACTACTTCCTCTCCCGAGGAACTTCCGGTTTCACTTTCACTTTTTGATTTTTTGTCGTCTTCATCGGAATAAAAACTTTCTTTCATTACCTTTTTCTCGTAGTCATCAGTTGACTCATTTAGGGAATTTTGAGAATGCGAGGGACTTAAAGATGTAGTTTCCTTACTTTCATCTTTTTCAAAATTCTGCACTCTTTCAGCCATCGCTTTAGTCGAGTCATGTCCAACGAATTTTGGTTTATATGAAAACTCGATTCTGTCAATGATGTCACCAAAACGTTTATTTTGTTGGAGAGAATTATCGCTGAAATAGATATTATAAATTAAAATGTTAAACGTCTTCAAATTGAATAGCATCATTTAAGAACAGATAAATTGGCAGCATGGACCAGACATGCACGTTTCGGGTACTTAACCCTCTTAAATCATTGATCTTATAAAAAAAAATACTATTTGATGTCATGATTGTTCTTTCTTTTTTTGTTTTGTTTTTGTTTTTGAAATAGTCTACATATGCATAATCAAATAAAAGCAATAAAGAGGAGGTATATTAGTTGACAATAAAACAAAACTTAGTTCATAAGATAAGTATTCAAACCTCCTCATATCATTTTCACATTCGACTATTTTCCTCAAATATCGTGAGGTTTCTGTCATCCTTTGGTTACAATATTCTTGTGTTCTGTGTCTTCCATCTTCACTCCTCATAGTGAGCTCCTTCCTAATTCAAAATTAAAAAAAAAAACTAGTTGAAAAGTATATATCTGCTTAACTCTTAATATAATCAAACTATTGAAATATTTTTGGAATATTGTTATTCGACAAAATGTATTTCTTTTCAAATGTCATCAAAATCGCTATGGATTCGATAGTATGCCTTATAAGCAAGAGGCGAAAAGAAAAGAAGATAAGTCGATCGGGATATGACAGTGTAAACCGAAAATCATTCAGTCAAAAGTATCTGTTCTAATTGAAAAAAAACCCTACCTTTGGTCCCTAGACTTTCGTATCCTTTGTTCCCTCTCCAGAAGGAAATGATCCATATCTTGGTACATTACAGGCTCGTCTCCGTAATCATCTACGTTAAACTCTGTCATCTTTGTCATGGTGTTGGAGGGAAATGCGACGATAGTTCAGAACAAAAGGTATGGAAGCTATGATGTCTAGGAAAAATATGAATACGGGTATTCATGAATGTTATATACACAGGAGAAAAAGGATTATTTAACAACATGCATTATTAAAAGCGTATGAGTGCATTTCTTTCTCTGTTGAATTTACATGTATTGGAAATGATCGTTACTTCACAAGAGCTTTTAAAGGTCATCCGCATTGAGGTAGTAGTCAATGAAAAACTTCTCTATTTGATTCATGCAACGATTGGAGAATCGCAGACTTGCTAATCCAAGGATTTGCATCTCGTAACTTACATGTTTATCGTAACATGACGTCGCAATTTATTAAAATCTATTAAGACGCTAGTTCGCAAATAGATTTCTTTATATGTGGCCTTTCGTACGTGGCTGTGCGAGTTACCTCGCTTTTCATACATCGACCTCCAAGCTTGAACCCCTATGTACTACGTCATCAGTGCACGTCACAAAGCACATGTTTTACATACGGGTCCTTGAGCGACCTCTTTCTGGAATTCAACTAAAGGTAACAGACCTATTGAAAATTTAAGCTAGGAAATGTTTGAATATGCACATTTAGAATTACATCCTTACATCAAATCTTTTAAGAAATGATTCATAAAATATTTAAGAATATGTTTTGGATCTCAATTCTTTCAATTAATTTCATAATCTAGCGATGTTGTAGGATTTTCTCTCAGTATTTTCAGACATTGATCTTTCATGATGCATACTTTGCGATATACAGATTCAGGTACGATACATGTATCTATTTTACATCGATTTTTCATGGTTTCTTGAATTTTGTGATGGATTTATTTATGTTGACTTTCGAAAAAACTCCTAACAATAGCATACTTCTTTGTATTTCATATCATTTCAACTGGAGACCTTCTCTACGACCTTGGACCCTCACATGTACCTTTCTCTTGTCAACCTAAGCGTTCAAGTCTCGTCATTTCACCTCCTTAGCTATCTACCTATACATTAAAGGTAGGATCACAATTTTCCTTTCAGTTATTTTGCAAAGATTGGAAGAAATCTGTCACATGAAATCTGAATGACTATTCTTTGTACTGTGTTTACAAACACTGCATAATTATCTCCAATGTTTACCACAAACTTGTTGATCTACATCAGTACATGTAACTTCAGTTTTTATTTCGAATAATCAAGTGTGGTTAACTTTAATCATTTAATCAAATTTATTCATATCTTGTTTTGCTAAATCTTATGTGTAGTAATGTTTATTTAGGCCTTTGTCATATATTGTTTGTACAATGTACATTCACATTGTTATTTTATTGCTCACATAGCACCTCTGTGTGTTCGAGTTGGTAAGTAACCTTAGTGCAGAAATGGAAATTGGGCAAAAGTTTCACAACCTAACCTGAACATGTGCCCTTTCTATCTGAAATATCTGGAATACCAAAAATTTATTAAATGAAAAATAAATAAACGAAAACAATTATAAAATAAAAAGAAATGGAAAAAATAGAGGTAAAACGATAAATAGATGTAAAAAAAAAACACAAAAAAAAAACACAAAAAAAAACCAAACAAACAAACAAACAAACAAACAAAAAAATAAATAAATAAAATGAAATAAAAGTTCTGCAAAATAGAACTGTGCGCATGCCTAGGCATGTAAGTAGTCTCGATCTCGACTTGTTCATTCCAATTGAAAAAAAGAAAAAAGAAAATATGTATAGTGCCCCAGGGAACATGTATACATCAAACTTGTAAGTTATTCATTGAACTTGCCGAAGGCGGTCATATCTATGTTTTCAATTGAAATTAACAGCCCCATGCAAGAAGTAAACAAATGTTGTTATTGTTTAGAAATAGAGAAATGTGTACAAAAAATTATTAAAGTCATACTCCGATGATAAAGCCAAAACTGCAATGGGCATAATAAGTACCACTGGGCTCACATTTATACGTGTAGATAAAATAAAAGAACCATATAGATAAATTAACATAACCTCTAAACTATAATACAGGAAAAATAATTTCCATCCACAAATATCGTACAGTATTGAATAGGTTACGTGAACTTTACGGTATGAAATATCGATGCATCTGGTCAACCCGGATTTCTAACTCCCCCCCCCCCCTCCATGGGGGTAGTATGTTTCCCTGGTCACCTCAATATAGAACTACAAATGAATATCGCATAGGACTAAAGGATTCCCCGAGTTTTCCGAATTATAAAGTTGCAAATTCTGATCGAATAGAGAGATAAATATTAATTATAATGGATAAATAAACAAATAAATATACAATTAATTCTAAATATAAGCAGGGAATAACCTGGATTTGTAAAGGCAGGGGCCATTAAAATGGGCCAATGGCCCTCTTTTTATTAAATGCATATAAAATTGACAAAAATAGGGGCCATTTGAAAAAATAAGGGGCCATTTAGCCAAATCATGGGGCCGATGAACTCTTATCTGGGGTCCTAGACTAAAACTAAATGCATATTTGGATAGTTTATATAGGGGGCCCTTTCATATTTGAAGTCAGATCTCTACTATCTCGAATAGTTTTCTCATAATTTCACAATTGCCCCACCCAGGATTATCCCTGTATAAGACACACAATCAGTGGGTACTAACTACACAGATTAACACATCCTGAGATTTTCTACAGGTATCAATTTTCCTTCCAAAATAACTTTATTTTCGTTTGACCATAAAAACTAAATCAGCCCGTTCATATTTCAACTCCAAAAAGTTGAGATCCATTACTGCAAGGCAACCACACTGTCGACGTTCTACAGCTTACAATCTGTAACAGTACCTTATAAATAACACTTCCTGTTACGAATCTAAATCATCAACCACCACTCATATTTACAAAAATAGATAAATTAATCAAATAAATCAATAAAATTTATAGATAAGAAAATAAATAAATAACCCCCCCCCCAGGTCGATACGTTTCATCGGATCCAAAGTAAAAACATCATTAATTTTGAAACCCCTCCCAAATTTCATACCCCATAATCAAGCACACCTAGGCACATGTAGAAGGGTGTGTCAGAGTCATGATGAGCACGTCGTAAAAAGTGATGCTCAATGTGTCAATATACGGGCTCAAGGCACCATCCTCATAATACTTTAAAATAAAACTTCGAATGTTCCCGCTTTTCAATTCCAAGAAAAAATGTACGACTATAGAATAACACATTGGCGTTTACGGTTTAGTGGATCTAATTTTAATTAATTCCCATGATAAGCTACATACTAACTATCAAGTAAGAATAAGACAGATATTGCATTTTTGCATACATTAACAATGAATAAATAAGACATAAGCAAACGAAAGAAGAAAATGCAAACAAAACAAAATACAAACAAACAAACAATTAATCAATGCCTATATTATGTAAACAAAAAGAAAGGTTTTACATTCGGAATTCAGAAAATTATATATATATAAAGAGTACATGTATGTAGTTTATTCTCAGACAGGTACGCACACGCTACAAATGACATCAAGATTTTCAAAAAAAAAAAAATAAAATAAATAAATAAATAAATAAATAAATAAATAAATAAATAAATAAATAAAATAAACAAGTAATTAAATAAATAAAAAAAATAATAATAAATATAAAAGAAAGGGAAAAATAAATATATTCACGAATAAATACTATTATAGCCTATGTAACCGAGTTAATATATCAATCAATTAGATAAACGAATAAGATTTAAGCAGATTTAGATAAATACGGTATCGCGAATGTGAAAACTATTCATTAGAGTAACTGATAGAGCTGAAAAGGAAATTTAAGAAGAAACACCTATGTTAATGATAAACCAATCAATTACTAAAATCTAACGAAATACATGTAATAAGACTAATAATCATTAATGAAGGCATGTTAATCACAAAAAAAAAAAAAAAAAAACCCAAACAAGCAAACAAACAAAAAAAAAAAAAAAAAAAAAAAATGTCTTGAATAGTTACGTCAATTAATCGATCAATCAATCGTTAGGAACCCCTAAACCTTTTAATTAGATATAACATTACATTAAGATAGATTATAAAAAAGATAAACGTCCCTTAACAAGATTTTGAATGTATTATCAAACAAAGGTGCAAAAAAAAAAAAACAAAAACAAAAACAAAAACAAAAACAAAACAAAACAAAACAAAAACAAAATTCTATTAACCAAATTTGACACCATGTCTGTTTTAAAAGTAAATAGGAAAAAAAATAGACGTGTGATATCAATCTATGGCAAGATAGACCAAGATTTCTTAGAAAGAATTAAATGCAGCATTTCATTTGTAGCAGCTACAGGTACATTATTTGTACATAGCTACATTTTGCATTTTAGTTAGCACATTAGCTTGCTATAGAGAGCTTAAAATTAAAAAATAAATGAATAAATATATATGAAAAAAATAAAACAAAATAAAATAAAATAAAATAAGATAAAATCGAGAAGTAAAAAAAAATAAATAAATAAATAAATAGATAGATAGATAGATAAATAAATAAATAATAATAAAAAAAAAAAAAAAAAAAAAAAAAAAAAAGTTTTGCATTCACACTCAAATATTATTTTCACGTTGTGTAGCACATGCTCATGAAGCAGATACCAAGTATAGTACAACGTGGTGCACGTGTAAGTTGCATTTTAGTTTTCATGACACAAGCATGACAAGATGAATTCTCAGAGCTTTGCAACAATAAAACCTCGTACTTCAAGCTCAATTAATCTGGCAGAAATACCAAGCACGCACTGTCCAAGTAGAAAGATAATTCTATACCAGGCAGTCATGCATTTTAGCAAGACATAAACAAATTCAAAAGTTTCAATTCTTGTTGCTGTTGTTAATTGTAAACTGTATGTATAGATACCATTGATTCAATACTAGTATCAAGCGATTACGTACAAATAAAAGGCCTATGTAAATCAATGAGTGGTCGCGGCTGACGGAGTAATGAATCTTATAGCTGACCACTTTTCGGGGTTATTATCGCAAAGTGGCGGCTTTCGGGGCTGCGCTCCCGAAGCATGGCACCTACGCTATAATATTCATTACTTTATATCAATATTTAAAGCGCATGCGCTTCGGCGCGGTTTTCCCGGTCGCAGTGCATATTCGCAATTGATAAATAGGTTAAACTAAAGGCTAGCCAGTACTGACTATTTCGGCAGCCTTATTTGTTTATTTGCTGATCCCGAATTATTGTCGGGAATAACTCTCCTGAATTTAAAATACACTGAACTTTGAACTCAAATCATTGATGCAAAGTGATCGATTTGATCTCTTGTGATTGCTTGAAGTTAAATTGGCCGCGTATGTTCTGTTCACCGGCCAATCTTAACAAACTGACTGTTATTGTGAAATCAATGGAATTGGAATCAATTTGAACAAAATATTTGAATGAAGTGAACTTGGATTGAGCATTGAAGTGAACTTGATTGAACTTGAACTTCAATTGAACTTGAATTGAGAGCTTGATTGAATTGAACTTGATTTGCAATTTGAATTTGATTGAATTGAACTTGAATTGCAATTCGCATTTATTTGAATTGGATTGCATTGAACTATGATTGAATTTGCATTGAACTTGAATTGAATATATTGACATTTGTTTTTGCATTGAATTTCTTTTATAATGTCAGCCGCGTCCAAAACAGCCACATATCATTAAAATGATGAAACTTATTTACTTTGCCATTGTCTTATTTTCATATACAAAGGAAAGGTCCACAGATAATAAAATCTATTAAGACGCTAGTTCGCAAATAGATTTCTTTATATGTGGCCTTTCGTACGTGGCTGTGCGAGTTACCTCGCTTTTCATACATCGACCTCCAAGCTTGAACCCCTATGTACTACGTCATCAGTGCACGTCACAAAGCACATGTTTTACATACGGGTCCTTGAGCGACCTCTTTCTGGAATTCAACTAAAGGTAACAGACCTATTGAAAATTTAAGCTAGGAAATGTTTGAATATGCACATTTAGAATTACATCCTTACATCAAATCTTTTAAGAAATGATTCACCCACCCACCCACCCAATTTGTTGCTTGTTTTATAGGCTTTTTTCAAATTTAGAACCTGGTTCTGCTGCCGGTTTTGATGTATATTTTCAGGTCAGCTGGATTCAACTCACCATTCCATCCCGGACACTCGGCGCGGCTGAATCCGATTATGTTCTTGGAATACTGCCTTTCTGATGTCCTAGACGTTTGCCTTTATCGACCTTACGAAGTGAAACCGATTCTGTGATCCTTGTCAGTGTAATGTTTGCCTACATCGACCTTATGAAGTGAAACCGACTCAGTGATCTTTGTCAGCGTACCACTAGCACAACACCTACGCTATAATATTCATTACTTTATATCAATATTTAAAGCGCATGCGCTTCGGCGCGGTTTTCCCGGTCGCAGTGCATATTCGCAATTGATAAATAGGTTAAACTAAAGGCTAGCCAGTACTGACTATTTCGGCAGCCTTATTTGTTTATTTGCTGATCCCGAATTATTGTCGGGAATAACTCTCCTGAATTTAAAATACACTGAACTTTGAACTCAAATCATTGATGCAAAGTGATCGATTTGATCTCTTGTGATTGCTTGAAGTTAAATTGGCCGCGTATGTTCTGTTCACCGGCCAATCTTAACAAACTGACTATTATTGTGAAATCAATGGAATTGGAATCAATTTGAACAAAATATTTGAATGAAGTGAACTTGGATTGAGCATTGAAGTGAACTTGATTGAACTTGAACTTCAATTGAACTTGAATTGAGAGCTTGATTGAATTGAACTTGATTTGCAATTTGAATTTGATTGAATTGAACTTGAATTGCAATTCGCATTTATTTGAATTGGATTGCATTGAACTATGATTGAATTTGCATTGAACTTGAATTGAATATATTGACATTTGTTTTTGCATTGAATTTCTTTTATAATGTCAGCCGCGTCCAAAACAGCCACATATCATTAAAATGATGAAACTTATTTACTTTGCCATTGTCTTATTTTCATATACAAAGGAAAGGTCCACAGATAAATTTGTAGTTAATTTTTAAAAACTTTTTTTCCCCAGAAAAACTGCTTTGACAAAGGGCTACTTGTGATGGATTGGCATTATTTCGGATGAGAGAATATTCATACATGTACTTACGAGACGCAGATATAAAAATATGCCAAACATTGTCGACATTGTTTCGACATTTTAGCGATTTCATTGTCCGGTTAGGGAATGCTTAGCCACTGAAGTCTGTCATGTTTTTGGGTTGCATAATAGTACTCTGCTTAAATACGAGTCGAGTTGGCGTAGAAGAACGTTCGTATACGGCTAACATATTATTCACGTGTCTAGTACAATAAAATTTGTACTATAGAACATATATTTCAATATTGACAATTTATCTTGTTCATAAAAGTATATATCGTCTACCGAATTGTAAAAAAGATTTGTGTTCGTGTCCGGCATTACATATCCGTTGGCATATGTACCTGGACTCGATAAGTTTTACATATTAATCGCGTCTATTGTGCAAATTTCATCAATATACAGTTTGATTGGGAATTTATTGCGCCTTAAGCGAAAACCGATTGTTTTGATATTCCAGTGAAGAAACACTTTATTAAATATGAATGTATGGATACAAGTATAAAACAGTTTGACCTGTTCCATAAAAATCAATAGATTTTTTACCTATATTTACTTATATATATACTGATCGAGGTTTTTATGATTTTACAAAGTATTGGACAGTTGCCATGGTCTATCTCTATCAACTACTACATGTATGGACAATTCTATTGTCATCACGTACACAGGTATATAAATTATCTGAAAAGGTATTTATATGAATGTGCATTAATATACCTTAAACTTGAACTTAAATATAGCTGAATTTGCATTTAGAGTATGAAAAATGAAATAAATCTACATTTAATTTAAAGAAATAAATTTTTAACTTACCAGAATTATCCCTGACTAATCCCTCCGCATTCGATCTGTACTTTCGTTTTAACTCCTCTGTGAGCCTTTGGCGATCGATATTTGAATCAATAAAATTTTCCTTTATCGCATTTAAACTGGCACATACAAATTCATTGTGAATTAAAGAGTAAATACTTTGTTTTACCGAAGTTTAACAAGACCATTGTAAAATTGGAGTAGATCGCGTTCAGATCGCTTGTTTTGATAGACACGCTTTGAATATTTTATTTGTGACCTTTTTCTCTGTGCAAGCGATATTCCCAATTAATATAAAGCGTGTCAGAAAGATGCTTGATTGCTCAATTTGATTAAGACACTCTGATACACAATTGTATACTCTGAAGTTGTGTTGTATTGTTCCACCAAAGGTTTTTTTTTATCTGAAGGATGGATAACGTATTTGCATATAATTTGCATTTGCAACATTTTTGTTTGCTGAGATCCCTATCTTACTTGTGTCGTCAGCAAAACCAAACTATCATGAATGTTTCATGAGCAAATGAAATAAATGTACTACGCGTAAAGCTGGTACAGGTAGTAGGAATTCACTGTTCAGAAGTTCTCTTATTTCTATTTTCACGACTTTCATGTATTATAAATGCCAAATTGTACAAGCGCTGATCTAGAGGGGGCGTTGGTATATAGTGAGTGCGGAGGGGGGGGGGTATAGGCCCTCGGATGATTTTGCCCCTGTTTTAAGGTATGTTGTTTTTTTCAAAATCATAGGCTGGACATCCATTGACGGACTGTAAACCCCCATTATCTAGAACCGCTGATGTAATATAATTGTCATATATACATGGATCGATATGAATAAGTATCAACTGTTGCTAGAACACCTTCATTTTATGTACAAAATTGTTCGACAATCCAAATACACAGACATGGATGACGAAATGAAACTATTATCGTATTACATTTTGGCAAATCGGAAAGTTTATTTGCTCTATACCATGTTACAATGTATGCCTTTAATTCGTTTTACTGATATTGTCTACTTCACATTATTTCAGCCAAGGGACCTTTCTAAACATGAGAAATATCGTTATAAAAATAATAAGGGGAGGATCTCCAACAA
Source organism: Pinctada imbricata (assembly GCA_033119305.1). Classification (NCBI taxonomy): domain Eukaryota; kingdom Metazoa; phylum Mollusca; class Bivalvia; order Pterioida; family Pteriidae; genus Pinctada; species Pinctada imbricata. The sequence goes on along the minus strand of VSWD01000006.1, from coordinate 34,578,826 downwards.
AACCTCAAAACATGAACACAAAACACCTGTTCTATCCAATGTTTATTGATAATGTCGACTAACAAGAACATAATTTTGCAAACGCTATATATTGCACAACGTTGTAACACATATAATACAATGATCTGAATACATATGCAGCAATTTACATCATTTATAATACTTCTTATCAAAATATTCTAAACATTTCTATTTTTAAATTTTCAAAGTCTTAAGCTGAACTACATGGCATAAGGTACCGTTCGTCCACGCCTAGTAATAATCAGGAACGTCCCGCAACCTGGAATGATAATTTCAAAGATAGATTCATAAAGATAGCGAAAGAATGACTCCTATATAGGGCTCCCGCATTAACACGCGGGACCAAAAATACCACATCATGTATAATCAAACAAGTGGGAATATGATAAAAATGTACATTGTGATGGAACTCATATAGCAGAGTAGTTTTACACATTTCAGGACCACCAGATATACAGAAGGTAGAAATTTGAAAGATACATCAAAAAGACACATACGAGTACAATTGAAACATACATCTAAGCGATATGCTTGTAATGGGATTTGAATAAAGACAAGTGTCTTGAAGTTAGGCAAAGAGGAACATGAGATTGTTTTTTTCACCTAAATATAAACTACTGAAGACAAGTGTCTTAAAGTTAGGCAAAGAGGAACATGAGATGTTTTTTTTCACCTAAATAGTACTACTTACATGTTGAATTCATACTGCATGACACCCGTCTTGAGTAGCATACCGAATAACCATCTGTTGTGTTGTATGTGTTCTTTATAGTTACCAGAGGGTCTCATTCTGTTGAACCGTAGATGTTCTGCCAACTTCTTTCTGAAATAATTCGATAAAAAATTAAGAGAATATTGCACATGCGCAGTCATACATGAAACTGTTGTCACAAGAGTTGCATCTTTGTACCTACATGTATGTCTAGCAGATTGCCTGTACTATGACTGATTTCTGAAAATACGGAGTTCTGGTAGATGAAACTAAACGATGCGACGAATGAAACATTAAATATAGTTTCGAAATTGTTTATAGCTTTCCATGTCAGGTCTTTTTGTACATAAGCGATATGAAAACCAGGAATAATAAAGTAAAAGCAACAAGAGTCATTGTGTACAAAAACAAGATGAAAACGCGATTTTAAAGATCCCCTGCATGCTGAAGATTTTTTTTTACTAATGATGAAGAAATTGCATGGCATTAACCCAACCAGGAGCTAAGACAAATGATCTCGCATTTTAACTTTCTGAAATACAGCAAAATTCTTATTGCAACGTCACAGTACGAACAATCAAATGCTGTTACTTGTCACTTGTCAGAGTTTACGGGTGAATCATCAGAAAAGAAAGTAAAAACAAAAGTAAAACAAACACAAGAAATCCTTACCTGTATTTCTCCCTATCAATATTATCACGATCCAGAAGTAGCTGCAAGTCTGAACTAGTAAACGTTTTCTCTACACATGTAGCATCGTCATAAAATGCCATCTCAAACGATAATTCTTTGGGAGTCATAGTTTCTTTTGCTGAAACGATATATTTAGTTTCATTAAAATACTACGAAACATTATTATAAATTTTACCAGATTAAAAGAATGATATTTACGAACCTTTGATAAGATTCTTTCATGTATTTTATAGAAACATATATGTATTGATAATCACGAATCATTTCTTTTAAAACTAGGACGAGACGAGATTAGATATCTCCATTTTCTTTTTACTTTTTTTTTTTTTAAATGAAACATAAAAATCAATTACATGTACATTATAGTTTCAATATATCAAATGTTTTATCATCGAAGACTTACTAAGAACAAGGCAGAGGTCCAGACAAACAATCTACAGGTATATAGTCCTCGGTAGGTGTTTAATGACGAATTTCAACTTCCGACCCCGACCGAGAACAGAGAGGTATTAAAGGTACAATGTACGGTAATGTGTATTGGGTTAGGATCTCCGGGTATGTATTGATTGATTGTATCGATTTATTGACTTGTTAAATATACAGGCACATGTAGATCACAAATACATTGTAAAGTTTGACGTAGAAATTACAAGTGTGATTGCTCTATTGTTCTGTGTTTGGGAGAACAAAGGGCACGTAATACATTTTTTTCATTTAATTTATTCAAGGTATAGCGCCATCCGCATCGAATTTCGTTTGTACGGTGGAGAATATTATTGAGTGTAACGTCCTGACACAGTTGTATTCATTATCTAGATTAATAAGTCACTCAGAAATATTTTGGCAGTTTTAATTTCTTGTCTTAATTTATGATCCCATGGTCATCGTACGCTGGTCTTTGTTTAATTCATACAGTGCGTGTACTCTACAGCGCCACCTACAATAAATTTCGTGCTCACACTGGACTCTGTGGAGTTTGTACAATAGAAAGTGTTGTCCTTCGTGTTACTATGGTGCTGTGTTATTGTCTCCGTCTGTTTGGCACCATGTCTTACACTGGACTCAAAGGGGTTTGTACAATAGAAAGTGTTGCCCTTCGTGTTACTATGGTGCTGTGTTATTGTCTCCGTCTGTTTGGCACCATGTCTTACACTGGACTCAAAGGGGTTTGTACAATAGAAAGTGTTGCCCTTCGTGTTACTATGGTGCTGTGTTATTGTCTCCGTCTGTTTGGCACCATGTCTTACACTGGACTCAGTGGGGTATGTACAATAGAAAGTGTTGCTCTTCGTGTTACTATGGTGCTGTGTTATTGTCTCCGTCTGTTTGGCACGATGTCTTACACTGGACTCAGTGGGTTTGTACAATAGAAAGTGTTGCTCTTCGTGTTACTATGGTGCTGTGTTATTGTCTCCGTCTGTTTGGCACCATGTCTTACACTGGACTCAGTGGGGTTTGTACAATAGAAAGTGTTGCCCTTCGTGTTACTATGGTGCTGTGTTATTGTCTCCGTCTGTTTGGCACCATGTCTTACACTGGACTCAGTGGGGTTTGTACAATAGAAAGTGTTGCTCTTCGTGTTACTATGGTGCTGTGTTATTGTCTCCGTCTGTTTGGCACCATGTCTTACACTGGACTCAGTGGGGTTTGTACAATAGAAAGTGTTGCTCTTCGTGTTACTATGGTGCTGTGTTATTGTCTCCGTCTGTTTGGCACCATGTCTTACACTGGACTCAGTGGGGTTTGTACAATAGAAAGTGTTGCTCTTCGTGTTACTATGGTGCTGTGTTATTGTCTCCGTCTGTTTGGCACCATGTCTTACACTGGACTCAGTGGGGTTTGTACAATAGAAAGTGTTGCTCTTCGTGTTACTATGGTGCTGTGTTATTGTCTCCGTCTGTTTGGCACCATGTCTTACACTGGACTCAGTGAGGTTTGTACAATAGAAAGTGTTGCTCTTCGTGTTACTATGGTGCTGTGTTATTGTCTCCGTCTGTTTGGCACCATGTCTTACACTGGACTCAGTGGGGTTTGTACAATAGAAAGTGTTGCCCTTCGTGTTACTATGGTGATGTTCAGCTGTTTTCACTGTTTGGGATCTCCTCCCTACCTTTGTGCTGTTTGATATTTTTGCTTTTGCTAAGATCTGTATGCCTATTGGTTGTGATTCTTGGATTCTGATTTTGAGTTAATGGAGTTGCACATTTTAAATAAAAATGCATATTTTAAATAAAGATAACATTTTTGGTCAAGATAAGATTTCACAAAACATTTGGAGAACATTGAATAGGGACACATATGGCTACTTGCGTACGTCAGGCTTAAGCCCAGATCAGTATATGATCTTGGCTCAAGCCTAGCTTAAAATTTCTATTTCGCTTGCACACCCGTATGACTTACTTGAGAGGAGCTCGGATTTAAGCAAAGATCTGATACTGGTTTAGGGTAGGTTTAAGCCTAGGTTCACGACTTCTTTTATACAAAATAAGCAGTTCTGATATCGTGGTGAGACAAATTTAAAGAAAACTAACCATTTAGAGATACTAGCATTTAATGCACTATAAAAAGACTGGTGAATCTAGAGATCGATCGAGAGTTTCTCGAAATACACCCCCCCCCCTTTTTTTTTTTTAATTTTTCTAAAGTGCGGTCAACATGTTTAAACATGTAAATTTCGTACTGTCCGTGCTTTTCAACGGGGTTGTTGCGTATATCCGACAGGAAATGATTTGCAAGAGATTCCACATGGAATCATAAGTAACATCAGATTTTCAATATATGATTTCAGTGGCGGATCCAGCTTTTGAGTTAGAGGGTGGTGTAAGATCCGCTGGGGACCGCCTCGCCATTTTTTACGAGATAATTATGTCGTAATAATAAGAAAATGAAGTCGCTTTAACGAGAAAATTATCTTTGCGGATTCATACAAAGAAAGTATTTCTTTAAGAATTTCTAGGAGTACATAGAAGGCATTTATTTATTTCAAAATAAGAGACAATTTTAGATACATATTTTCTGTATAAGTCATACAAATTCAGACATTAGCCAAGACATACTTGTATTTTAGAATTTAGAAAATTGGTTTAGAAAAGCAAATGGAGACATAAGACAGACGAAAAAACGAAGGGTGCTAAACCATAACACGTTCAGCGGAAGATTGTATTACACAGATAAAAGAACACATATTGTTTTTTGAGGACTCTGAATACCGAATAAAAGTTTTTAAATGCAAGAATATCATCTCTTTTCTTTCAAGCAAATTTAAAAACACAAGCACAATAAAATGATATGACATAAAAACGGTATTATAAATAAAATTTCATGACGTATCAAATGAGTACATTTCATTGATATCACAAATTGAAGTAATTGATTACAAGTATTCGTAGTTCACGATATGCCATGTTTTGGAATTATTTTGGCTGAGCAACACCTTTTGCTAGAAGTGGTCCATTTTTATGCAAAAACAAGACTGGCCAGACGATGTAATCAACGTTCTTCCCTGACTTGGTATACTGTCTGAAACAGTCCTGACTAAATACACTATCACTTTGAATGTCAAACTGAAGGTGCAGTGGCGGATCCCGGACTCGCATCAACCAGCAGAGCCTTGTACAGCTTCTCGTGTAATGGACAAGTTTGGAAGGTAAGTTGCTCACGTCAAACTTTGAAGAAAGTGTTTGCAGAAAATTCGGCAGGTATGACAGAATCATCTGAGAAGAAAATACAAATATGATTGTGTTAGACAAAAAAACTTTGATGTTTAGATAGATTCCTCCTCTTTTTAAATTCTAACAAGCAATATAAAGATAATTTTTGGAACATTAAACAAATTTTAAAAGGACTATGACAGAACCTTATTAGGCAAACCCAATCAACAAATAATGTTGAGGAAGAGTTAATAAAAGCAAATGTAATAGTAGAGCGACCAATTTGAAAAAGACGCTTAGTTTTCGAGTTTAATCAACACACCTAACACAGGCCTGAATTTGGTCTGAACGTTTTGCTGAATACCCCTGCTTTCAAATAGAGCTGTCGTAAAGAATATGCCACGGTCAGATTTTGTTTAAATTGGATAAAAAGCGATAAAATCGTGAAAAATTAAAACGAAATATGTATCGTTTATATCCTCGGTATTCCTATATTTTGTTCTTTTTTGTATAGGAAGTCGTTGCAATCAATGCATTAGATATGTACAAATGTTATATAATTGTTTTGGAGGAAGAATATTTTCTCCTCTCTCTAAAAATTGCAGTTTTATGCAAATTTCTGTGAAATATGAAGAATCCGTGTTAATATTTTCTCTCAAGCACAGAAATTAAATTTTTGTCTCGAAACATGTCGACAAATATATGTTTATTATTTCCAATGCCTTTTTATTGATCTTTTTCTAAGGGGCCATTAATAAATGTAAAAACCTAAAGCGTATGTACTTTTGATTTAAGCGTCAATTCACAAATTAGTTTCCGTAGATGAAGATTCGGTCGACCACGTGTTACAGTTTCTATCAAATCGTACCTATCAACCGGTATACATACATATTTTTGATAAAAGTTAAATGCAGAATGTGGAATTACATCATACTGTTTAAAAATTAATGAAAAATGCTTCTTTTTAATATGTCGTGGTAAGACCGTGTATGGAAACCCATTCATGACAAGTTGAAATGAAAATACGTTAATTGAAGGAAAATGCATTAAGTTTATATAAAATCATGAAAAGAATATTTTGATGTCTATTTTATTACCACAGAGATGTGAATAAACATGTCAAGTGCATTGGTCAGAGTTTAGGCTCTTCGTTATCTGTGTTTTAAACATTACGATATGCCTTGGGTAAACGTTGTGCAAATTTATCCCTTTTAGCATCCATACTTACTCTTCGTTCAGATTTGTAACTGTTACAAAATCAAGTGGATGCTTTTCAAGATATACTGAGTCAGATAACCCCTTTGATGTCTCCGTGAGATCCAATGGAAAGTCCTCAAGGGTCACCGGGGGGGGGGGGGGGGGGGGGGGCTTTAATTCATAATGCTGTACATAAGCACAAACACCTCATTGTCATATCTAATATTGGTAATTTAAAAGGGCAGTTCCTACATTAATAAGGACTACATACGTCTACAATGCAAAGGATATATCACGAAAAGGAACAGTCTGTTGACTACGAAAAATTCGCCGCAACAGGAGCCTAGAATGTTGGCGCGTCAATGGCCGTATTTCCCAAAGAGCTCCGAATAAAGAAATAAAATAGAAAAAGTGTGAAATGTATGACGCAAAGAATAGTCGGTGAAATGTGTCCAAGAAGAAACTATTCCAACAGCAAAGCATCGATCTTCAACGATTGATATCAAAGAGTCCAAGATGCGATACAACAAAGTAAAATCTTACTTTTATAACGACGAGACTGATATGTTGACAGCTCAGCGTGAGACCTCAGAGAATAGAACACCCTTTATTGTGTGGTCATTTCTATTTTGGTATTGCTAAAGATTTGCTTTTCGGTTGGAAGTTTTATGTGAGCGTCTTTCATTCTTTTGAATGTGGCTGTTTGATGTTCACTAATTGTTGGTATCTTTTTCCGTCTCATTTATATAGAAACAATTGCAGAGAAATTAAAAAAAATTGTCCATTATAGACAAGGATGGAGCATGAAAAACAATAAACAGACAGTAAAAAAAACAAACTCAACAAAAACATACAATATCGTATAATGGTCTTCACCGATATACCAATCAGAAACTAGAGAACCAAAACTAGAAATCAGAGGCTATCCCCCATTATCATCTATTGTCGTAGCAAACTAACCTGACCGGGAGGAGCTTACTCAATCAAGCAATTGAGACGAATTGATACAATTTTAGGGTAGATAGATTATGAATTGCACATCGTAATTAGAGTAAGTACTCGTTACCTGTAATTTTATATGGCTTTTAGAACGATGCGACAACTGTTGTCACAAGGTCAAAGAGAGAAAGAAAATGCCATGATTGCCTTAAATGTGATGGGGTCGTATAGGCAACTACGCTACTTACTGAAACTAAAATGCATTGCATAATTTTGTTGATCATAAAATCTTTGTTATACCTGATTATTTCTAAACTTCGGCTGATAAAATGCGTCCATATCACAATGTTTTAAATAACTAGAACATAGATAGTACAGAAAAAGAAATATTTTTTTAAATTATTGATGTAAATTTGTAGTCTTCTTTGAAATAAATGGATACTTTTCATTCATTATTATATGTTCAAACTTAATTTAGCCGTTATTATTTAGTTTTACTCCGTATTATCGAGAAAACATCTCCTAGTTTATATTGAAGTGAATCGCTTATAAAAAAGTTGGGTGTTGGGCACTTTATTTGCCTGGTACTCTTAAGTTTTTCAATCGATCTCTATCAGACTTTCCTAAAAAAAAATTCACATATCAGAATATCGTTTCTGTATGTTTATATTTATCTTCGAATTAACATTCTCAATATTGAAGTGAAAGTATTGAAAATTTCAATTTTACCAATTTATCTTAGAATTTGTGCTCATTCATCCATGAAGTTGGAATTAGAAAAATCAATTTGATCCAAAAATTTTCTTTTGACTTCAATTAGCATATTGACATTGATTTCGGTCCGTTTGACTTTTCATTTATTAAAGGATGATTATTTTTGTTAAAATATCTATGATTTTGAATTTTACTTATTTTCCGCTTTTCTCTGAATTTACAGTAATTCTGACCATACGAATTTTTTACGACGGGTGAAATCTGATGTCCCATGTTATATTCTTTCGTTTGATATAAAAATTAGCCCTGTGTTAGGTGGGTTGATTAAAATTTCAAATTTAGCGACTTGGTTGCTCCACTATAATAAATCATTCGTCTTCCGAAAAAAAATCTTTGAAAATTGTTCCGTACCCTCTCTACCGCAAGAGAACAGTCGTTTTCCATGGAAAGGCGAATTTCACACAGTGATTTTATCACTTGAATATTTGTCTTCACTGTACAATCCTAAAATCAATGAATGAAATAAATTAGATATTCGATTATATCCTACTTTGCTGAATCTTATTAAAACATACTTTTAATTTTGCTCAAACAAGAGAATTTTTTCACTAATGCTTGTTATCCATGCTTTTTTAACTCAAGGGGACATTCAATTTGTCCGTCTGTCTGTGTTACTGTCAGTCAGAAAGTCGCAGAATTTCATATTTGGAGATAAAGTTTTAAAGGTTAGTGACTTAGCTGCAATATCCCACATGTGTATTCCTTGTAACAAGATCATTCTTTGGATAAAGATATGTTTCAGCTTGTGACTTTTGACTATGTAATTTTGGATTTACTTTCGTGAAAAATTAAAGTTAAGGAACATAAATATATTATTAAGCTTGTTTTGTCATACCTTGAACCCTTCACTTTGAAAGACACTCGGGATAGTTCGTACAGCTTGTAGTATTTTCTCTTCATACTTATCTTCAACTTGGGAACATAGCTCAAATGTTTTCTGAAATTAAAACTCGACGTATTGTAGTCAAATACCTGGATATAATGCTTCACAGATATTAAACACGAAGGACTTCTCTGAGCATATCCCAATTATGAAGTATGCGAGAAAGCGTGTAAAAACCATATGACAAAGCTTGTTTGAATTGTATGATTGAAGGAATCAATTACTGTTATCATCTCCGAACCGTCAAGTTGCATGCATTGCGAAATGTATAAAACAATTAATGCTCTGATCAAAGGTATATGTAAAGTGACCCTCTTTATTGGCAAAATTCATAAGTTTCAAGAGGTTAACATTTATTCCACAATGTAGGCTACTTAAGGAATGATACAAACTCCTTCACTTCTTTTATCAATTTCTTAGAATTTCAGTATATTTCGCCATTTTGAGGCTATTTTCAACAAACTGTCCAATATCTTTAAGAATGAACTGTTTTCGTTGTATATCCAATACTTAATATCGAGTGGGCATCGGAACATCTTTGATATTTTGTTATGTTGTTACCTTTGCATGTCTACATGTCTTTTTTAAAAGAGCAAAAGGAAAAAAGTTGTTCAATATCCCGCTCGATGTTATCTCAATGAAATTATCAAACTTTATGCTATTCTTATTGGAAACTTGACAACGTCACCGATTTTCGTGATATTTATCCAAAATTTACAATGCATTAGAAAGCGAGGAGGAGTTTTTAATTAAAAACTATTTTTCTCAAATTATCAATTAGCTATAGTAATATTGGTCTTATACGGGATTCTCTGCCCAAACAATACAAGAATGCAAACTAAGCCAAGATCGACACAACTAAGCCAATATCGACAAAAGTACGCCAATATTGAAAAAGTCGGCCAATATTGAAGTCACGTGATTAATGCGAAGTTCAAGCGATGAAAGCAAGATGGCGTCGTTCGAACTAAGCCAATATCGACACAACTAAGCCAATATAGACAAAAGTACACCAATATTGAAAACTCGGCCACTATTAAAGACAAATGATAAATGCGAGGTTCAAGCGATGAATTTAGCAAGATGGCGCCGTTGTTGTAAAGAAAATAGACGAGAAGCATTGTGGCGTTGTTGATAAAGGAATACACTCATTATAAGCGTTTTCCTAGTTACCTGCAGTATTGGCTTAATTCGATATCATATTGGTCGAGTTAATCAATAATACGCTCATTACTTAGTGTTTTCCATATTGGCCTAGTTATTGCGCCTCGGCTTCGCCTCAGGCCAATACAACATACCTCAGCGCAATAACTAGACCAATATGGAAAACACTAATTAATAACCCTATAATATAGATATTTCAATATCTAAGATTGATAACATTTAATTTCGGAGATGTCTACTTTAAGGGTCCAATTTCTACAGAAGCAAAACATGGTCCATATTTTGGATATTTAAAGAATGAAGACACCATGCAATTCAAATCAGTATCAGCAGTACATTTATAAGCGCAAAAACGGCAACATATCAAGACAATAATTTGAAAAAAAAAATTAATTGCCAAAGATTACCTTCAGTACAGCCAACAGGATATCAATCCCTTCTCTCTCATCAATACCAAGACATTCAATGTCTTCAAAGGCATCCGTCCAGGCATTATCATAAAGTTCAGAGAATTTCTCTGATATCTTGGTTGGTCTGTTATCGTCACTCAGGTCCGTTATAGCTGCATTGCCCTGGGTTAGCTTCGCTCCAGCCACTTTACTCAATCTTTGATATAATAAGTTTAACATTATCATGTTATTTTCAATATTTTTAGAAGAGTAAGTATAAAATCTCCAACAAGTTGATGTTGTATTGACCACAGTGGAACACACACGCATGGTAAAGAAACAAAGGACAGCTAAAAATAATTACGTCAATAAATAGCGGGAGACAACATGAACAATACCTCCAAAACGAACAATAAACGAAGAAAACAAAATTGAAACAAGGAGGACAATTTCTACGAACACAAATAGACAAAAACACATAAAAAAATGATACACACAAAAATTGCTCGTACCTTGTCAGGGCGTCGTCTTTTGCTTTAACTAATTCGTTTACTTGACGTTTGTATCGGTCGTTATCTTCAATGATTTTTCTGTTCACTCTCTGAATACGGTCTTGTTCAGACTTCAGAGATTGTATTTCTGCTACTAGCTTTTTTATTCTGAAATTAAAAATAAATATTGACAATAAGAAAGGGACGAGGCAATCATGAATATTCGTGTTTACTGAATCTTGATAATTTTGTTAGCTTTGATATATGAGAAGTATATAAAGGTTAAAAAAAACCTTGATAAATGAATACCTTGCCTCACTTTCAGGCGTGACTTTCGAATTCTCGCCATTGGCACTTTTCTCTTTCTCTCTGCTAATAAAATAATAAAAAAAATTGTGCGTTTATATGTATTAAGGTTTCCACTAAAGATTGAAATTGACGAATAGAAAAACCCACACATTTTATACGAAATTAAATGAGGCGCCAACTGACAGGACTGACCATTTTATACCTTAATTTTAATATCTGGATGTTAGTATCTTCTAATTGTTTATTGTATTCTTGTACTTGTTGACGGGCATTGTCTCTTTCGCTGAAAGATTAGATGGCATCTGTTTACATAAATGCATATATATATATATGAAACATCGGATGGCTCTTGGTTTCGGTCTGATGTAGTAAATTCAATATATTAAAAATGAATAGATTTCAAATATCTTTTAATCACATAAAATGCACTAAACTAGTATGCTGTGAAAAATGAATTCCAAAATGTTGTGGACAATCAAGTAGAACTAAGACGATAAAGTGTTTATTACACAAGCAAACATAATAAGTAAATGACCATCATCTGTACTTTCTGGAAAACTTGACGTTCTACTGTGATAATGATGTCCCTAAAGAGCAACACCTGCACCAGATCAAAGTTCCGTATTTACCTCGTTGTCTCATACATTCAAATTCAAACAACCTCAAACCTAAACAATGCATGTTTTTATTAATAGTGTTTACATTTTCGTGCATGAACATCGACGGCGGGTGCGGCTAGCCAACAGGGGGTGCTTACTCCTCGTGGGCATCTGGTCCCACCTCTAACTTGCTACGGGTCCGTTGATTCTCAATTTTGTGCTCTATTGTGAGTGCTGTTGAGATTATCGCCAGGATCTTCTCTAACTCATTCAAATTTACCCAGCATTTCTGGGGTTTCATAGTTATTCTAATGTTAGCAATTAGGCTTTTCTGTTCATGAAATTATCATTTTATGTACAAAAACACAGGTTCTCGAGAAATGAAGAGATGAATGGCTGTACACATTTTTATAGCTGTCTTGCATTCTTCAATTTCGTCGGCGATAAATTGTTATATATATATGTATTTATCACATGATACACCCTTTATTCGGTTACATAGAGCCATTTCATAAATAAATTTTATGATAACACGTTACATATCACTTTGGGCGTGTTGTCATTGGATGGTGCGCTTCAGATCCTTTGTGACGTCACAACAGAAACGGTGACGTTGGCGCGTTATTTGCAAGAAATGAAGTCGAAATTGTAACATTTTGACGCTATTTTGATAAGTTACGTTGTATTTCATGTGATAAAAAGAATCTCAAATGATGTTTCTATTTCATACAGTATTTATGAAACTCGTTGTGTGATTTTAATCCCCTCGCCAAGGCTCGGGGATGTAAAATTCACACAACTCGTTTCAAAAATACCGTATGAAATAGAAAATCATTTGAGATCCTATATATATTTCTTTGTCTGATGATGTTTTTTTTAACTCATTTAGATTAGTGAACCATTCATTCGAATCAATTCATTAATAAATAATCATGAAAATTCCGAACTGAGTGCTAAGTATTCGAGATCCTAAACATGCCACATTATTCTTACTGTGGTCAGGAAAGTATCTCCACATATTGCTGTCGTTAGTTGTACATTTTGTATATCAACATCCCCGAAAAAAAAAATTCGTTCATCGCTTAGATTTTTATCAAAATTTTACTTTATACATCAGAGGTAGTGCAATCCAATCAGTTAATTAAAATATTTGAATTCTGAGTTTAGGGTTGTCACTCCCAGATTACTACAACATGTACTACGTCTTGTACAAATGTATCTGCGAAATGGCACGGAAATAAGAAAAAATTAATACCTTCTCAGTTTGGTTAATTCAATTCCAGATTCTCTATCTTGCTCCTTGTATGCATGGATTTTGTCAAAGGCTTCATCCCTATCCCTGAAATGAATATGGCCTGTAATGTTCGTCATGTATAGCAATTTAAAAATCATATGATTATTCCTCCCGAGTAAATTGCGTCATTATGCAAGCTTTACTGTCAGTATAAAAAAGATATATTCAAAGCTCATGTTGAACCTGATATACAAACAAAATATAATTCGTGGTTTCATGATTATACCGAGAACTTTTGAATTTTAACATTGGACCCTATGGGAAAAGTAAGAAAAATCCCTTTTTAGAGGTGATTAAATGTAAGTATAAAGTTTCTTTTCCCAAGACCATATCAGTTTGATAATCTGAACAATATTCTAAAGAGGAAAAAATAGGGTATCCAGGCAAAAAATTACCAGCAATTCTGACCTGAGGGATACTCTACCTTAAATCACCCTAGGAGAGGGCATTATATAATATTGTGTAAACTTTTGCCCAATCCTTTTTCGAATATTTGAAATAAATATGATTAAACTAATCATCCTCGAAATGTATAGTAACCTTTTCAGTTTTGATATTTCTTTTTCTGTTTCCTTCTCTTGAACTTGTTTTTGGTGGAGGGCATAATTTTCGCTGAAAAGAATTGATTATTTAGTTAACTTATATAAAAAAAATCATCTCATAATTAACACGTGCAAATATGGAAAGTATACGCTTTTCTTACATTCATATGTACTTGCAACTTGCAATTTCTTTTCTTTCTTTCTTTCTGACATCATCTATATTACACAGTCATCCTTGTGACATATGAAACCTCATGTGTTTGAAAAGGATAAAAACTTGTACATGAAATAAATAAAAAAAAAAATTTGGGGAACGTGTACTATTGATCACCAGTGAAATGAATTTTATTCGTAACTACTACGTTACTAGTACCTTGCATATTTATCCCTCTGTATGTTAGCATGACGCACTTGTTTTTCTAATTCCTCCACCTGTAAAAGGACTTGGTCCCTTTCCCTACGAGTAATGTAACGTAATGACATATATATGTACGAATATCATAAACATTCACGTTTTCATGCAAGCAAACTATGGCGTAATTATTTTTGCCAAATTTAGTAAAGAAGAAGTATGTCTATGTTTGAGAAATAAAGGGTGCCATCTAATAGTTCATAATGTAATCACAAAAAATTAAATCAAAAAAAAAAAAAAAGGTTAATGAATAAATAGTGAAACCTCAAAATGTCTTTCATTTCCTGCTCAAATCCTTCCCGTTGTAGACGTTCGTGGATCTTCCTGAATAGAAAATTCTTTATTCAGCATCATGCGTTTGAAAAGGATAATATTTTGGAATGTGTACTATTAATCACCAGTGAAATAAATTTTATTCATTACTGAAATGTTTTCTCAGATGTTGGATTCAAGAATCAGTGAATGAAAGTCAAACACAAAAGTCGAAACCAGATTCCAAAAACCACAATGTCGCTATAACGTCGAAATTCATTGGTTGTTTGCTCCTTAGTTACGGCTGTAAAACGAGAACATACTAGGATCTGGCGTTGCTTACGTCACATTTCGCCTTATTTTCACAAAAATATAAATTGGATTAGAATGGGAATAACTATAAGATACTGACGTTATGTTTGTGGACGGTAAATGTTAAACGTCTTCAAATTGAATAGCATCATTTAAGAACAGATAATTTGCAGCATGGACCAGACATGTACGTTTCGGATACTAAACCCTCGTCAGTGATCCTCAATCTGACATAATGTAATATGGCCAAAGAGTGTGAAAGTTATTTTGTCCAAAAATGTATCGAAAGACGCCTAGCAGGATTGGTGGCATATGATGATACAGGGCCCAAGTTTTAGAACTTTCAAGAAATTTTGATTACAGAAATTTTTGAACGCGTTGAAGAAACGATCAACTGAAGTTGATCGAACTTGGCTACATGTGGCCTCGGGACTCACTAAGTGGCACAAATGTTAAACGTCTTCCGATTGAATATCATAATTAAAGGACAGATAAATTTACAACATGGACCAGACATGTACGTTTCGGGTACTTATCTTCAATCTAAAATGAAATTTATTGTTGATCTATGATACCCCCGCTCGGCATATTTTACATATAAGCAATGCATAAAAAGTTTGAAGGGGCACAATTCAACACAAAATTGAGGAACATGACCCTTTAGTTGAACTTGACATGTATTTATCAAGTTAAAGCTATATCCAAGAAATAAGTATATTCCCTGTTACAGTTTTCATTTAAATGTTAGGCAAGCATAAAATATTGTTTTTTTTTCCAAGTTTGAAGGGGCACAACTCTGCATAAAATTGAACCATATTAAAACATATCCTGTAACTTTGGTATAATAGCTACATTCAACAAATGAATTTATTATCTGTAACATTTGTCCTTCTAATGTCCAGAAACCACGAAATTGAGAATTTTTCTAAGTTTCAAGGTGCACAACTCTGCATGTTATTGAGGGACATGACCTATATTTGAAGTTGACCTGTATTTCTTGGTGTAAAAGGTATATGCAAGAAATGAATTGATTATTTGTATCAGTTTTCATTTGAATGTCTGGAATCACAAAATTGTTAATTTTCGTAGTTTCAAGGGGCAAAACACTACACGTAATTGAGGAACATGACCCATATTCGAACTTGACCTGTAAGTCTTGCTGTAAAAGCTATATGCAAGAAATAAATTGATTATCTATATCGGTTTACCTTTAAATGTCTGGAAACCACAAAATTTTGATTTTTTTTAGTTTCAAGGGGCATAACTCTGCACAAAATTGAGGGACATGATCCATATTCTAACTTGACCTGTATTTCTTGGTGTAAAAGCCGTATGCAAGAAATGAAGTGATTATCTGTAATAGTTTTCCTTTAAATGCCCGGAAATCACAGGTGGGACGCACGCACGGACGGACAAGTGCATCACTATATATACCCACTACATTATATGGCGGGGGTATAATAATGTAATATGACCAAAGAGTGTGAAAGTTAAATTTTCACAGATTTTGGCCATATTACATTGTTTAGATTGAAGATCACTGACGAAGGTTAAATACCCGAAACGTGAATGTCTGGTCAATGCTGTAAATTTATTTGCTCTAAAATGATGCTAATGAATTTGAAGACGTCAAACATTTGTACCACTTGGTGAGTGTCACTGCTGGTGGACCAGGAGTCCCCGAGGGCACATGTAGCCAAGTTCGATCAATTTCATTTGGTTGTTTCTTCAAACGCATTTGAAAATTTCAGTATACAAAATTCTCTCAAATTTCTTAAACCTGGGTCCTGGAGCATATCCTAGCCATCTTGCTACGTCTTTCGGTACAATTAGGACATAATTTTCACATATTTTGGCCATATTACATTGTTTAGATTGAGGATCACTGACGAGGGTTAAATACCCGAAACGTGCATGTATGGTCCATCCTGTAAATTTATCTGCTCTAAAATGATGCTAATGAATTTAAAGACGCTAAACATCATGTCCAAAAATATACCGAGAGACGTAGCAGAATAGGTGTGATATGATGCTGCAGGACCCACGTTTTAGAAATTTCAAGAAATTTTGATAACAGAATTTTTTAATGCGTGCAAACATCCGTTTTTCTGGATCCGCTAACGCGTCACCAGAAAAAAAAACTCAGTTTGCGACCGTAAAATCACCATTTACCGTCCGCAAACATAACGCAAGAAGCTAGTTATTCCCTAATCGAAAGGCTCACGAATTTTGGAAAAGAAAAACAAACCGGAACTTCCACACGCAAAAACAAAATAGGACAAAAAAGACAGTTACAACGACACAAGCCCTACAGAAATACGAAGGACAACTTATCTCATGAACTATCTCAAGTGCAAGTGTGGATGTAACCAAAAGTAAAAATTCTTCAATTTCAATAGCACCATTTAAGAACAGATACATTTGCAGCATGGAGCAGATATGCACGTTCGGGTACTTAACACTCGTCGGTGATCCTCAAATCGAATTTATTATCTGAAACACGCGTCTGGTGCATTTGAATTGGTTTGAAATTTTCTTCAAGAAGGTAAAGAGTTGGAACACTTCTGTATCATTGATATTGAGTTAGAACACTTCTGTATCATTGATACCAAGTTCGATCAATTTCGGTTGATCGTTTCTTCAACGCATTCTAAATTTTCTGTTATCAAAATTTCTTGAAATTTCTAAAAAGTGGGTCCTGTAGCATCATATCCCACCCATCCTGCTACGTCTTTCGGTACACTTTTTCGACATAGTAACTTTCATACTTTTTTGACATATTACATTGTTTAGATATAGGATCACTGATGAGGGTTAAGTACCCGAAACGTGCATGTCTGGTCCACGTTGCCAATTTATCTGTTCTTAAATGATGCTATTCAATTTGAAGACGTTTACATTGATTGAAATCATTGAACACTTGATTACTTGAACAGTGATCCTCAAATCGAATTTATTATCTGACACACGCGTCTGGTGCATTTGAATTGGTTTGAAATTTTCTTCAAGAAGGTAAAGAGTTGGAACACTTCTGTATCATTGAAATTGATTGAAATCATTGATTTTTGTATGCCTTCGGTTTCTGATTTTCTGAATTATTGATTTTGTGCTGTAAACAGGGATATGGTCATTATCCATATTTGTCAGACATCTATGCATGAAATGCCATCTGGAAATATTCAAGTAAGAATTTCATTTTTTACATGGAATAAGAGAAAGGATCGTATTCAGATTCAAAGGTATTTTGAATTTTAAAACTTGTATTGAAAGTGAATGATACACATTGCCATTTTTTGTTTCTCAAAATCTGAAATCATGAAAGTTACCTTTCGTTTGTTTCTTTTTTGGTGTTTACTTGATTTTTCCACCAATTAAGTTCATTGTGAAGGTAATCTATTTGTCTGGAAATAAAAAGTGTCAGAGATACATGTATACTGAAAACCTTAATGAAGATGTTACTTAAAGATTATATATAAATTTGATAGCCTTAGGACTATCAATATCAAAATGAATACTGTATGTGCCGCTGCATTTATTTCACAAGATAAATGTCTTCAATACATAACATAATGGGTAGTAACTAAAATGTAAAAAAATTAACAATTGTACTCCTACAGGTGAAATTTGATATAATTTCTGTGGCAACGCAAGTTTCATTGGAGACGAAATCGTTATAATTTAGTATAAAATCATATTTTTAAAGATACCATTTACTGCCTCTTTAATACATTTTGATAACGTTTAGAAAATGTACAGGAATTTTCTTGTTAGTTTTGCTCTCATTGACTTCTCATCTACTGCGAAAAGGAGAATGCATGACGGGCTCATTTTTAAAGTCTTCGGAAAAAAATCAGGCCTCTGAATTGTGACCCTTTTCTTCCATGGTCTGTTATACAAAATGACATCTCTATATTCAGCAGGGCACGACTTTCTTCGGTGCATGCGCTTTGGCTCTTTTCTTTAAGCACCATAGGTGAGGTTTGTTGCTCAGTAGGTGCCACATTAAACCTTGATATAAGAGTTTTCAAATTCGCTATATCAACACCGTTTTATCTATTTTTAGATGTTTTACATGAAAGATTATCGTAGAATAATATGAAAAGGATATCAACAATGGCAATCAGACAAACGACGTCAACACGTGAATTGAGGAAGACCAATGTTCAACTGGTGCCGACTTGGGTGACCATCCTCTACATAAAAGCGTACTGACTATGCTATACTATACTAGTGTATGCACAGCAGTCCCATTTAACCGAATATTGTGAGATCTTCCGGCAAACACATTAATTATGAAAAAAAACGCCTTCTCACTGCAGTAAAGTGGTGGTCACAACCCGCCGTACGTGCACGTAAGTGCTGTCTGCATGCAAAAACGTAGGCAAACCTTGGGTATCCGTACGATGTCCGTGCGTTATCAGTACGTGTCCCGTACGTCCTCCTTGCGGATTTGGGAACACGCAGACAGGACGTAGCAGTTTTAGTGCATACAAAACTTTCGCTGCGTGCTGTCTAAGAAGCCAACAAGAAGTACGACACGCACGTTGCAAGTTCGTTGCAAATACGTGCAACATACCTTCGACGCAACGAAGGACTCCTCGTGTTAGCAGTACGTGTCAAGTCGACATACTTACAATAACGTAGAAGACGTACAGAGAAAGTGCGTTGTAAGCAAGTTGCACGCAAGTCGTAAGTACGTGCAACGCACTTATTTTTTGCACTACATATGATGCCTGTAACCATCCATATAACCGTGCGTGCGACGTGCGTGACGCACTCCTTACATACTCTTGCCGCTTCCTTCCTTGCGTCTTCAGAAAAACGTGGCGCACGCAGCCTCTATAAACATGCACGTCCTAAAAGCACGCACGGCGGGTTGCGACCAGGGCTTAAGGTAACATCACAAACAATACAGTAAATCACAGATACCCTATGTGATAAAAAATATGCAGCTGTTAAACTGAAAACAGTACGTGCTCTAGTGTCTAAAGCGGGTTCCTTATGGATATTCGTAGAAGACAGTTTACCGCCTACCCTTACTAGATCTGAACAGTCTCGGTTGCTCTGAGCAATGTTGTAATATATCCTGGTAATAAAAGTATTTATGATTGTTGTTCTTTTGATGACTTCAGTATAATATCCATCAGAATCATAACAGTTGATTTTTATATCTTAAACCACACAATACCATCATTAACCATAAATATCTGTTCTCGTAAGCCGATAAATAAATCATGAAATCTTTGTAAATCTGTATGAGAGAAGGGTCCTTTGAAATTAGTATCTTATGGAATATACCATGGGTTTTAAGGTTGTTGTGATATTAGATATAACTGTTTAACTCAACTGTTGTGACAGGAACTTAAGGTAAGAGACAGTATCTGATGCACCTCGTGAGCATTATGAATAGAAGCACATAACATCCGTGATTTTTTTAATGTTTATGATGACAAATATGGATAATGGCCATATCCCTGTATATAGCACAAAATCGATAACCCAGAAAATCAGAAACCGAAGGCATACAAAATCAGGATAAAACAGGAACCAAAGCAAACAAACAAAAACTTCCACCATATGAAAAGAAGCGAACTCCCGATATGAGAGTGAGACGGTATCTTAAGGATAACGATGATACCAAAATCACATCTAAGGAACATCAACATCAAGACGCATGAAGAACAATGAGATACTCGTGTCGACTTTGGGGGTGGTCTCTGTTGCAACTTTTTTTTTCAGATTCGACTCCAGGGATTATCCCAATGACCAAATAAGGCTGTCAACTATGGAGGGGGATTAGGGTCACAATGCTTTTTGACTTGCCTACATGCTTCATGCTATGTTGCTTCATTCAATGTTTGATTATTCAATGTTCATTTGTCTTCCTTTCATTTCACAATTGACTTTATTGCATTTGTCTTTCTTCTTTATGCAATTTTGCTTCCGTGCATTTACATTTGCCCTTCGTCAATGCATAATTGTCATTATACCATTCGTTATGACATCTTTCATTGTGCCAGTATTCTTTCGTCCTAATGCCATTATTGCTTCGTCAATGCTAACCTCAATTTTGATACCAGGTGGCGCTCCGTTTGTGTCCTTTTCTTTACATGAACTTTGAGACGCCCCCTGCTGCCTTACTTGAAAAATGAGTTATAAATAGCGCAAAAAAAAAAGCAAAAAGCAAAAACCGATTGAAATATTTAAACAAAAAAGTAATCATTTAAAAAATGATAAAAATTTGGGCCTTTTCTGTTTGTTTAGGTTTTATTTTTGTTTTTTGTTTTTTGTGTGTGTTTTATTTTATAAATATAGTAAAAGCCATTTGGGGATTTGATATCTTTGAGTTTTCCTACTTCATAGACATGGTTTCGTGGCTCAGTGATTAGGGTGCCGGCCTACAGTGATGTTTTTTTCCGCTTGGGTTCGAATCCCATCGGCTACATATTGTTTTCTTCTGAAATGTGAGTTGGAAAAGTCAGGTTTTTTTTTCTGAGATATCGTGGGAAAGGCGGTATTTTAAATCGAAAAATTTACCACTGTCCATGTGTCACTGCTGGTGGACAAATTGTCCCCGAGGGCACTTGTCGGGCAGTCTTTTGCTTAAATGGATAGAACTCAAGAGACATACAAAGTGGCTGGGGCGTCGCCCACTATAAAACGGCCCCAACCTGTTGCGTCTACGGACACATACGCAACAGGTAACTTAGGTGTCCCTAGAATTAGTTTACACGACATTAGACATGAAACATTTGTAGTAAGTAACAACCATGAGTTTTGGTATAAACATGCAGATGGGTATATTAAAATCAAGCCCTGTAAGATTGAAGTGGTCGATATACTAAAAGAGCACCAATTTTCACCAAGCGATTGCTCAATTTCTAAGTGCGGCATGAAGAACTGCAAAAGTTGTAACATCCTAATAACAGACACTTCTTTCTCAAGTAATCTCACAAAGCAAACATTTAACACGCATAGTTTTGAAAACCTTAACTGCATGACATCTAATGTTGTGTACGGAATAGAGTGCTCACTTTGTGGATTGATTTATGTGGGTTAAACCAAAGGTCAGCTCCGAAAAAGAATGTCAGGACACCGGTCAAAAATAAATAATAAAGGAAGTCAACTCCTTTATCGACATTTTGACCAGGCGGATCATTCTGTTTTATCTATAAGAGTCAGAATCCTGGAGAAAATATATCACCCCACAAACAATCCCAATTTGAGCACATGTACACCTTTCCGTCGCAACAGAGAAGAGTTCTGGATAAAAAAAAACTTAACACTGCAGCGCCCTATGGGTGCGATAACATCAGCACTATAGGAAACTTAACAAGTCCCGGTTCCACTACGGGTTCGGATGTTTGGCCTCATTTTCCGGTTTCACTTTGGAGCAGATATATTAAATATTCAGGACCAAAAACCTTAATTTATGTTGATTTCCCAAAACCATAGGCTGGTATTTTTTGTATGTATGGTACCAGGTGGAATGTAAGTTTGTTTTACAATAACATGTCAGATCAGATCTATTCAATTATTGAAGTTAAACAGAGAACTTTGCCGCAGTCAACGCCCCAAGTCACATTGAACGTCCAATTATTCAGAAAATTTGGCATTGATCTCAGTCGAATAGCATACATTGATATTAAAATAAGATTTTTTATATTTACAAATAATAGCAAAGTCATTATATTAGCATATCATTTGTAAAATAATCGATTATTAGCAGAAAAAGATGGACATGTGGTTTTTTTACTGTACGTGTTTATAAAATATGCACTGTACGGTTTATATTTAGTCGTTTTATTTCATGGGCCCCGGTACATTCCTATTTTCGTTGGTACTATTTACATATTGATGCCCGTTTGTGTGGGTACTATTCTCTCATAGTGTTGCTTTTGGAAGGAATAGTGCCCGAGGGTCAGCGAGGGCACAATTACCCTCCAAAGGCAACGCTGCGAAAGAATAGTACCCACACAAACGGGCATTATTCTAAAAGGTTTATTAAATGCTTCACATTGCCTCAATAGCACATCTCTATAAATCTTTAGATTATTTAAAAAGAAGTGGCGACACCTACAGTGCTCTCCAAGCGACGTAGATCTGGAAAGCAAACCGCGATAGTGTCCGGTCCAAGGATTTATCATGTGATGCACTAAATGCACTAAGTTCTCATCGTGTTGCGTCTGCAAAGAATGATACACAGTCATCATTTTGAGAGTATAGTACATGTAAAAACAGACATTTAATCTGTTGATGGGTTTAGTTATCACATTAAGAACCGACGGTCCGCTCCAACCAAATAAGTCACAAACCCTCTCCTCTCCACAAACCCTCTCCTTCAATAAAAACTTGTTAGCGAGAACCATGATATTGAAATATGACTCCCAACTCACCAGAAAGTAAATATAAATAATAAATCTTGTATGAAGTAGTAAGGAACATGTCAAATCGCACAATGAAATAAGAAAATTAGAAAATTCACCCGAGAAATATTGTTTCGCATTCTTCCTGGAATTGCGTCTTGATGAATTTGATTTTGTTGACCAATGTGAATAAAGCTCAAAAGGACGTCGATTTCTTCATATATTCTATAATAGCAGAATTTGAGAGTTTTATACAACATTGTCCTCCATGATATAGCATATCTTTTTGCATGGATATTAATTCTAGTATTTTTGATATAACAATGAAATTGACATGCTGTATCACAGAGATTAACTACCGGTATGTTCAATGCCGGATAATTCGCTGGAAAGGGTGGATGTTTTGGTAAAGTAAGGTTCCCGTGAACCCTTTTACTCTTTACAAAAAACAAAAAACAAAAGGCGTCCCGGGAACCTGACTAGTTTTCTCTTCGTAACATTGTTTTTTTACATTTCGCTTCACAAAAACAAATTATCAACATCACTGTATAAGACATTTCAAGGGCGTAGGAGAAGTGTGGGGGGGGGGGGGGGGGGGGCAGCGGGGCACATGCCCCCACTTTGAAAAATGGGGGGGGGGCACAACCATGTTTCTTTCTGAATAATTTAGCTATTCTGATCCATCCTTTATACATATTACTTTAACAATGTACATGATGACATTTAACTCAAACTATATAGAATATTATTACATGTACTTGGTAATGAAAGAGGGTATAGAAAGTTTTTCCTGATTAGTCAATAATATGCAAAAATTTATGCATGTACTTAAAATTTAGAATTGCATCAGAAATGTTAAAATTTGTGCAAACAGAACATGATACCCCCATATTTTTAAAATCTCTTCCTCTCCCCTTCTTTTTTGGCTTGTTAGAAATTTTGGGATGTTGTGCCCCTCCACTTTTACAGGCAGAGCTACGCCTTTGTATAATTTTATATGAATAAATGAATGAACATCTGTACGAAATTCTCAAAACGCCTTAGAAGCCCTCTCTACTTGACCACCATCACTACCAGTCCTTCCATCGTCCACAATGATTTTTGAACCACAGGAGCTCGACGTAAAGGATCTGCAACCGCATCCTCCTTTTCTTAAGTTGCATGTATATTTGAAGGTTGTTGGCGCCGAGCTCCTGTGGTTTTAACTCCATTTTCCACTTCTCTTCTACAATCACAGCAAAGACTGTAAAATAAATAGGCCCTCGTCGATCCAATCATATAAACTTATAACTTTGAAGGTAGCGTTATTAACATACAAGTGGACAGTACAGTTCAACAGATGCCCTTATCATTGACCTTGACAAACACCTTCTTCCCTAAAAAAAGGAGAACTTCCTCTTGATTGGTAAGTGATAGGACTTTCATTTTTCGTACGTTTTCAACAGATACCTATATTTTAACCAACAAGCACGAGCTCGCTACAGCCGGCAAAGCACGGACTGCATCTCGTACGCCCTCTATTTATATATTCATTTACATATTCATCTCTGTGTTGCTTGGGCTCCTGTGTTATGCTGTCTTGTTTGTATTGTCACATTACAGTTAGGAGATTATTTTACATCACTATTGTGTATTCTTTGAGACCTCTGAATAACCGAAAAAGTGGGAGTGCTGCGCACACGTAATCCGTATAACAACATCTTTTTGCTAATTGCGCGGTAAATGACCGTCATACACACATCTATTGCATTTGAGTTTTGTAGATATCACAATGATCCTATTTGACAGAAAGGCTGCCCTTGGACTTAGAAATTCACAGAAATTTCTGTATTCTTTAACAGCCGAGGAGATACAATTCAAGTTTGAGTTTCATTGTTTTTTATCCATTAACAAATTTCCACCCTTGGACTAAGTAAATGTCTTTTTTTTTTAATTCAATCTTTTCTACATCTTCCATCTTCTTTTCAACATTTGTTCTACTAAATGGTATCCAGTTTTAAGATTTGCTGCTGTTATTATTTTTGTCTAGTTTATAGGAAAACACAAAGTTCACATTATTTCCACGTTTCTCCCGTGATTAGCCTCTTTATAGTATAAAGTCCTGGAGTAGCTCCTTTGTCCCAAAGGCACCATATTTGTAGGTATTCTGCCCGATAAACAAATATGGAAGTGTAATACATGACCGTCTGTAACCTGTCTTTCTCGATAAGTTGAATTTGAACTACACTTGTTTCATTTTATTGTTACTCTGCACTGAAAAAATGACATTGAATTATGGAACGCCATCGCTGTCTTATAATGAGACATTTCAGTAGATGGTATGGTTTAATCAATATATGTGGTGGTAAGTACATTATATGCCGTGGTAAATACATTATATGCGGTGGTAAGTACAATATATGCGCTGGTTAGTACATTATATGCGGTGGTAAGTACAATATATGCGCTGGTTAGTACATTATATGCGGTGTTAAGTACAATATATGAGGTGCTAAGAACATTATATGCGGTGGTAAGTACATTATATGGAGTGGTAAATACATCATATGCGGTGCTAAGTACATTATATGCGGTGTTAGATACATTATATGCGGTGCTATGTTCATTACATGGGGTGGTTAGTACATTATATGCGGTGCTAAGTACATTATATGCAGTGCTAAGTACATTATATGCGGTGCTAAGAACATTATATGGGGTGGTATGTTCATTACATGGGGTGGTTAGTACATTATATGCGGTGTTAAGTACATTATATGCGGTGCTAAGAACATTATATGCGGTGCTAAGTTCGTTATGTGGTGATTTCGTTATGATAAACATTCTTATGACCAAGATTAAACATTTCTGAGACTCGGATCGCAGCTACGTTAAGGCACTTCTCGTTTTTACGTTTTTGTGGCCTTTAAACACAAATATTTATCTGAGAAGATGAAATAAATACTACATTTTTGTATTTTGTTTAATTGAGGTATATCTCATTGTATTTTAATCAAAAAAGTGAAAAGATTAAATCTTTGGCAATCAGTGAAATCTATTCTACAATTTCATCACTCTAGCGCAACGGTGTGGTGGCGTAGTGGTGATGACGCAGGACTGCAACAACCAAGGTGGCGAGTTCGATCCTGGCCACGGGTACATTTATTTTTCAAAATTTTTACGAAGTTCTTGCTTTTTTTAAAGTGAGAGGCACCATGATATCAATATGCATTGTTTCCGTATATTGTATACGCTTGTACTTATTAGAAGAGCTTTGTACAGTACAGAGAGAGAGAGAGAGAGAAAACAGGGTGACGTGAAAATTCTATATCATTATTTTTTTTATTCTGATAATTAGAATAAAAAAAATAATGATATAGAATTTTCACGTCACCCTGTTTTAAGAATATCAATGTAATCGGCATTCTCTGAAATCCAGAAACTGAAAAAAAAACGGTTGTATTTCTTTCTTCTCGGCCACTTATGTAGCTTTCTGGCGCGAAATGCACACGGTGTAGATATAGACAAATTTATTTCCTTCCAAACGGTTAAATATTTGATCGGAACACACTATGAATAGATTGTTCCATGAAAAAGATGGCAATTATAATCTACTTTTAATATCGCTCTAGAGATAAATTTTAAGTCATCCATCCCCCTTTTTTCGTTTTTGCCTGTGGTCATTGTTTCCCCCTCGCTTCAGAACCCCACTTGTCCAGAAAATGTATACACCTTTGGTGAAAGTGGCACTGTAAAGCGAGGGGGGGGGGGCGCTGTTGTGTAAAAGCGTTTCCGTTTTCCATTGTTTTCTTAGTAAAAATGCTTATTTTGACCAAAATACCGGTCTTTTCTTCCAACCAACCAACCCCCCCCCCATGATAGAGCTGGGAAAAATGTTGAATCCTTTTGTGTTTATGTATCCTTTTGGGTTAATGATAACCCGAGTCTCAAAAATGTTTAATCTTGGTCATCAGAATGTTTATCATAACGAAATCACCACATAACGAACTAAGCACCGCATATAATGTACTCACACCCCATATAATGTACTTAGCACCGCATATAATGTACTAAGCACTGCATATAATGTACTTAGCACCGCATATAATGTACTAACCACCCCATGTAATGTACTTTGCACCGCATATAATGTACTTAGCACCCCATATGATGTACGTACCACCCCATATAATGTTTTTAACACCGCATTTAATTTACTAAGCACTCAATATAATGTACTAAGCACTCCATATAATGTACTTACCACCACATATAATGTACTAACCACCCCATGTAATGAACATACCACCCCATATAATGTTCTTAGCACCGCATATAATGTACTTATCACCGCATATAATGTTCTTAGCACCGCATATAATGTACGTACCACCCCATATAATGTTCTTAACACCGCATATAATGTACTAAGCACTCCATATAATGTACTTAGCACAGCATATAATGTACTTACCACCGCATATAATATACTTACCACCGCATATATTCATTAAACCATCCAATATATTGAAATATCTCATCATAAGACAGCGATGGCGTTCCATATTGAATATCGAAGATAAATACATGTAGTGACCTATTGAAAATAACATACCCATCGAGTTCTAGATAAGAATATTTAAGGATCTAATCGCAAATTCGCTGTAGTAGGTAAATGAACATCTTCGCGAGTCAATGGTATAGATCCGCCGTGCTCCTCAAATGGTATAAATCCGCCGTGCTCCTCAAATTTGAGGAGCACGGCGGATCTATACCATTGGCTCGCGAAGATGGTAAATGAACTGAGACCTATGAAGTAAAACGACTAAATATAAACCAAACCGTACAGTACATATTATATAAACCGTACAGTACGTATTTTTCAAACACGTACAGTCAAAACACCAATATGTCCATTTTGCTGCTAATATTGGAGAATTTTACAAACGATTTGCTAATGCAATAACTTTGCTATTATTTCTAAATATAAAAATCTTATTTTGATATCAATGTTTGCAATTTGACTGAGATTAATGCAAAATTTTCTGGAAAATAGCACGTTCAGTGTGACTTTGGATACATTCTGCGTCAAAATTATGTGTTTAGCTTTAATAATTCAGTGGATCTGATCTGACATGTTGTTGTAAAACAAGCTTACATCTCTCCTGGTACCATCCATACAAAAAATTCCAAGCTATGTTTTTTGAAACCAACATAAAATGAGATTTTAAGACCTGAGTACTTAAAATCTCCGCTTCAAAGTGAAACCGGAAAATGAAGCGAAACATCCGTACCCGTCGTGGATTGTACATAGTGGGTTGTCAATCGGTAAATGTGGCTAGCTTATTCAACAGACCACAAAGAAGACCTCGAAGTCATGGCATTCGAAAATATAATAGGCCTGAGATACATAGTTTCTCCTTCGATGACTTGGTTCCATTTTTGAATGAGCCTCTAGGCCTGCATTATATTCGTACCAAATTATACTCTATTCCTTTACGGAAGTTACACGAAATCTACGATTATACGAAGGACCTCACATATACCGATACACGTTCCCCAGAATACAGACTACAAGGAGTCATCTTGGACATTTCTACTTTTCGTTTATTTCAAGCAGTTGGATCAGATAAATCAGAGGAGAAAACAAACCGCCCTTTCATTAAAGTAAGATTTGCAAACAAAGGTATTGATAACTTAAATCTTGGTCAAATTTTGAATCACAAAACTGTCACAGAAAAAATCCCACCATATTTCAAAAGAAAAGAAACTCCTTGTATTTCCTATAGCTACACACCAACAGTTGCATCTAAAATTTACAATTACAAACGATTCCTGCAGTGTATTGATTTAAGTAATCCCTTACTACATCCACTTCCCTGCGAATGTTCTTCATCGGACTTCAACTACTCTCCTTGTGGACACGTTATCACTGGTGACCTTAGTATAGTCAAGAACGACAAGTTGAGAGCATTGTTAAGGGTCCCAAATACAGAGAAAGTATTTCCTTTACATGGAACCAAAATGTCAAAATTATCATGGACTCTTGTGAGGAATATGCAAGACGTTGGGCAAAGAAAGAGGATGCACAGCTCGACAACCTTTCCGAATGGATAAAATCAATCAGAGGGTTACTTTTATCTAGAATTAACCGATTAAAATCAACTGTGAACACCAGATTCGTGTCTATATTTAAATACCATGATGTTATCAAAGAGCTTACCTACCTCCAAGAACATTATGTCATCACACCAGCGGACAAAGCCTCAAATAATTACACATTTACTTGCAAAAAGTACTATTTCGACAGTCTAGTTAAAGAGTTGGGTTTAAATTCGACACCTGGAAATCCCACTTACACCCCAACAAACCTTTCTGCCTCTGAAATAATAGATAACCACAACTCAGCTCTTGCTTCCTTTGGCTTCGACACTACCAATTTAGATTTAGATTTACCATACTTATACTGCATACCTAAAATGCATAAGAATCCGTACAAACAACGTTTCATCGCTGGTTCCTCAAAATATTATACCAAATCTGTACCGATCTTACTCACCAAAGTTTTATCTGAAATCAAATCTGGGCTTCAAAAATATTGTTCGACAGTATATTCTCGCAGTGGTATCAACCAGATGTGGATTTTAAAGAATTCGAAGGAACTTTTAAAACATCTGAAATCCACTCATTTTAGTAGAGTCCATTCGATCAAAGCCTTTGATTTTTCGACACTT
The DNA here is from genome assembly GCA_033119305.1 of Pinctada imbricata. Lineage (NCBI taxonomy): Eukaryota > Metazoa > Mollusca > Bivalvia > Pterioida > Pteriidae > Pinctada > Pinctada imbricata. Next base: position 34,549,114 of record VSWD01000006.1, on the reverse strand, counting down.
TACACTACAATTCCACATTCTAAATTGAACGAAAGACTCGCAAAAAGTATAAGCAATGCGTTTACAAGTAAGAACGGTAATCGCAAATACAAATTTATTGTTGTAAACTATGACAAAACCTACTTTGTAAAAGAAAAGTCCGATTCTGAAAATAAGTACACTGAAACAGACATTATTCAGATGTTAAACTTTCTGATCGACAACATTTTTGTGGTGTTTGGAGGAAAGGTCTTCCAGCAAATTGTCGGAATTCCAATGGGAACCAATTGTGCCCAACTTCTTGCCGACATTTTCCTTTACTCGTACGAAGCTGAATTCATTCAATCTTTGGTCTCTGAAGGGAAAAGATACTTAGCTTCTGACTTCAACTTCACTTACAGATACATAGACGATGTGTTGTCCATCAATAATCCAAAATTCGCGGATTACCTGAGCAGTATCTATCCTTCGGTGCTTGAAGTCAAAGAAACTACAGAGACAAATAATTCTGCATCCTATTTGGACATAATGTTGTCCTACGACACTGATGGTCACATGAACACCTCACTCTATGACAAACGTGACGACTTCAATTTCAGCATTACAAACTTTCCTTTTCTGAGTAGCAACATCCCTTCATCGCCTGCTTATGGCGTGTTCATATCTCAGTTGATACGCTATGCCAGAGCAAGTACCAAATATACGGATTTTGTTCTGAGAGCTAGGCGTCTTTCAGATAAGCTTCTCAGTCAGGGATATGTTTGTGACCGACTAACATCGTCACTGAGGAAGTTCTACGGTCGATATGGGGAACTCGTCATACACTATGATGTCCCACTTTCCAGAATGGTGGATGATATTCTGTCATAGACCATTTGAACAATCCAACCAAAGATTGTACTCTATATCTTCCAAAATGGAAGTAACCGGATGTGACAGTTCTACCGAATTGAAGCGACGGGTGTTGCATGCAAGCAGGAGATGCTTACTCTTCCTGGGCACCTGGTCTCACTCTCATATCGGGAGTTCGCTTCTATTCATATGGTGGAGGTTTTTGTTTGTTTGCTTTGGTTCCTGTTTTATCCTGATTTTGTATGCCTTCGGTTTCTGATTTTCTGGGTTATCGATTTTGTGCTATATACAGGGATATGGTCATTATCCATATTTGTCATTCTAGATGAAATGAAACTGCCGTGCATCCTACAATGAGCCTAGATATCAACATCCCACGGCCGCATTGATTCAGTCGATAATGCAGTTTCTGGTCTCCTTTCATAATTTTGACCTTGCATAGTTACCTTTTGATATCTCTGTATGCCAAAATTACTTCATGCTGTTGTCCAAGGCCACGCCTGTTCAGGAAAATGGCACCGGCAAAAAACATGTTTTTCTTTTGACTTCTTTCAACAATGGCCTAACTTTAGACCTTTATTGTGTTCCTATACTCCGTGTTAGGAGCGCAAGAAAGGTCTAATTTTGATTAGATTGCACTATGGTAAACATGTCAGATCTTCTTGTTCAGTGGCGGATCCAGCGCCCCCTTTGCCGGAGGTCAAGGGGCGAATTTTGCCAATTTTACTGTAAATGGACCAAAATATATGTAACTGTTTTTGCCGGGAAAATATTGGGTCTGTGCAGGAGGGGAAGAAGCCCCTTCCGCACCCTCTGAACCCGTCCGGCATTTTTGTTCGACCAAAGATCAAGGTTAAAATTGAAATGCAAGCTTTTGATGCTTGCAAGGATTGACCTTGAACATTGACCTTCATAGGTCCATACTTCAAAGTCAATTATTATAGAAGTTTTTAAATTATCTTTTATGCAATAATCACCCGATTTATGGTACAGAAACGACGTTGACGGGCATATCTTTAATTGAAGAATTTTTAAAGGCAATTAATTAAAATTATGACTTTTCATTCATAGATGACTTGCAAGCGAGGACGGCGAGCCAACGAAGCTTTTTAAAGGTTTATTAATAATTTTTTTTATTTCAACTGAATAGTGATAATGTACAGTTGCCCGCCATATTTTTTCCAAAACACTAACCCCCCCCCCCCCACCCCCACCCCCCCAAAAAACAAAGAAAAACTGAAAAAAAAATCAAAAAATAAGAATTAGCATAAAAAACATTTTATTTTCATAAGAATCCCACTTTTTTTCTACATCCTATACTGGGCAGATGGACAACATGGACAGTTTACATTATCCACTCCTTTCTTTTATACTTGAAATTGACAAAATGAAAAAATGTATCCTCGTCCGGGATTCAAACCCACTCGGTAAGGTGTAAAAAGTAATAAGGAACGGCAAACTACACCACAGAGATTCCTCATTCACTAAGGTACTTTATAGTGCTAAAAGTTACAAAAATCTGATGCATACAAAAGCAAATACTAGTATTTACCAATTCATAATAGCATATTTTTCAAATATTTCCACAGCGTCATCAATCTACTTCTGTCCTCTCGTGTGATAATATAACTTATTTTTCAAACGATACTGTAGTAGAATGTAAAAGAGATTTCCAACGACAGAAAATGTTTCAAAGTTCCTTCAAGGAACGGGCACTTGCGGTCGCGCAAAGCGCCATCTGGTTTCAAAATTGAATTTAGCATTGACGAAGCAATCATAGCATTAGGACGAAAGAATGATGCAGAATGAAAGATGTCATTACGCATGGCATAACAACAATTATGTACGAAGGACGAATGTAAAATGCACGGAAGCAAAATTATACAAAGAAGAAAGATTTAAATGAAATTTGAAATGAAAGCAAGACGAATGAACTTGGAATAATTGAACATTGAATTAAGCAACATAGCATGAAACATTTAAGCAAGACAAATAGCAACAGGGTACCGCCAAAGTATATGGATTTATCATTAATCAATGACTACAAGTAAATTTAAAAGATATTGACACAAATCTAAAAGAAACACACAGGCATTTATTTTCAATTAGAACTCTAGAAAACATAGGGTAATCAAAGATTACATAGCTATACCTATACAGGTTTTTGTCAGAAACCTGGTTAAAGTTTTTGAAAAGTAGGTCAAAGTCCAAGGTCAATGTCACTAGGTCAAAGGTCATGGTCTCAAATGAAAGGTCTCGTCACAAGCTATCTACATGTGAAATATCAAAGCCCTACCCCTTATAGTTCAAGAGATATAGCCCAGGTTAAAGTTTTGTCTACGGACGACAACAACGACGACAACGACGACGACGTCGACGACGTCGACGACGCCGAGGGTATGGCATTAGCTCTCCGGGCTATTTCGTCCCGTCGAGCTAAAAATGAGATCACTATTCTTACCTCAGAACCTCCTCTTTCTCAGTTTTTGCAACTTCTGTTTGATGTCTGCAAATTTCAAGGTCTTGTTCGAGACGTCTCTTTTCTCTGAAGTCAGAAATAGAAAATAACTAGAACTATAATCTTCAGAAACTCATTAATAATTCATTGCAAGGTAATATTAGTTTTATCTGTATACTGCACAACTAATAAACGATAATCATAGAGTTTTCCATATACATTACCTTTCAAATTCTTGTATGTCGATTTCCCTTTGTGAACATATCTTCTGAAGTTTTTCCTCATAGTCATCTTTTCCTCTGATAAATTTGAAAATGAATTATAAATGTCTGAGTAGTTTTTATGGTATTGTAAGACCTTTCATCTGATATAATACAATTCTGATAAATTTGAAAATGAATTATAGTCTTAATAGTATCATGGTATATCTGATATACACTAAAGTATAATCGCTCCATTAGTGTACATGTTTAGTTTTATGGTAATTATCTGATTGCTCATCTCTCATTGGTCACGATCGGGGCCGAAAATGAGGAAATTCAAACAGTGAATATATGGAGAGCAAAATCATTCCCCTTAATTTTTTTCTTTCATCAAACTTGGAATGTACTAGAAAAACATAAAATGTCTTTTGTTTTCTGTTTTTTCGTCTTTAGTGTCTCTTGTAGTGTTTGTCCATTGTTGTGCGTCTTTCGAGACCTCAGGGTAATCAGAATAGGGGGAGGGTTATGAGCATGTAATCCGGATAACCACACTATTTGCGTCTAATGTTACAGATGGCCGTTCTTAGTCGGCATCGATTGCCCATTGGTCTCGTTGCTTTAATTGTAGTCTTTTGTTATGTTTTGTGTTTTGGTGTCGTATTTTGTATTCTTTGTCGCTTTTGCTTCTCTTGTTGTATTTGTTGACTCTGTTGTGCTTGCGGTATCTCGGTGTTTTGCTGTGGGTACTTCAACCGTGTCTTGATGGAGATCTCCTTCCTTCGAAATTAGGCGTTTCTTTCCATCTTTTTTTGCTGTGGATACTGTAACCGAGTCCTTTTAGAGATTCCCTCCTTTCTTTTACAGTACATGTCAAGTCAAAGCAAAAACACTATGAAACTAGGCGAAGTGAACTTATAATTTAGTTTCGTTTATAAATAAGCATTTGCTGTGATATTAAGGTATTGATGATGACTTTATAGAAATTGCAAATCGCGTTTTTCTAGATAAATGATGAAAAAAATATTGATCAAAGGATCAATGATACCCCCACCTGGCATATTTTACACATAAGAAATGTATAAAAAGTTTGAAGAGGCATAACTCAAGACAAAATTGAGTAACATGACCCTTTATTTGAACTTGACCTGTGTTTCTCAATGTACAGATATATATAAGAAATGAATGCATTCCCTGTGACACTTTTCATTGAAATGTCAGGAAACCACAAAATATTGATTTTTTCCAAATTTCAAGTGGCATAACTCTGCACAAAATTGAGGAGCATGACCGATATTCGAACCTGACCTGTATTTTTGGTGATATAATAGCAACATTCAAGAAATGAATTGATTATCTGTGACGGTTCTCCTTCAAATGTCCGGAAACCACAACATTTTGATTTTTTTTCTAACATTCAAGGGGCAATAACTCTGCACAAAATTGAGGAACTTGACCCACATCCGAACTTGACCTGTATTTCGTTGTGTAAAAGCTATATCCAAGAAATCAATTGATTAACTGTAACGGTTTTCATTCAAATTTCCGGAAACCACAAAATTTTGAATTTTGCTAAGTTTCGAGGAGTATAACTCTGTACCAAATTAATGAACATGACCGATATTCGAACCTGACCTGTATTTTGTTGTGATATAATAGCAACATTCAAGAAATGAATTGATTATCTGTGACGGTTCTCCTTCAAATGCCCGAAAACCACAAACTTCTGATTTTTTTCTAACATTCAAGGGGCAATAACTCTGCACAAAATTGAGGAACTTGACCCACATTCGAACTTGACCTGTATTTCGTGGTGTTAAAGCTATATGCAAGAAAGGAATTAATTATCTGTAACGGATTTCCTTCAAATGTCCGGATATCACAAAATATTGCACAAAATTGAGCGACAGGACCCATATTCGAACCTGACTTGTATTTTTGGTATAATAGCTACATTCAAGAATTGAATTCATTATCTGTAACGGTTTTCCTTATAATGTCCGGAAACCACAACAATTTGAATTTTTCTTACTTTCAAGGGGCATAAATCTGCACAAAATTGAGGGACATGCCCATATTCGAACTTGACCTGTATTTGTTGGTGTAAAAGATATCCAAAAAAGAGAAGGGAATTATCTCCAGCATGACCACCCTGCATTCACCCAGCGAAATAAACCCACAAGAAAGTGACACATAAATGACATCATACAAACTCAAAATCGCAAAAAGGCACAACAATATTCAAGGATTGATTATCTGTAACGGTTTTTCTTAAAATGTCCGGAAACCACAGGTGGAACGGACGCACAGACGCACAGACTCACACACGCTCGGACGGACATGTTTACACTATATATCCCCACCATTTTATGGCGGGGGTATAAAAAGTGACGTTAAAATTCAGGTCACCGCGGGTTCAGTTTGCAGGTAAGAACATTCGTTGCGGCATGTTTCTTTAGATCTTATCCATTGTTTCGTCAAGAGCGTTTTCATGCAAAATGAAAACACATTCCTTTCAATAGGTTAATCTCAGGGAAACAAATTGGTTGTCATTAATTGAATTTGCAAATCCATACAATTTATTAGGTATATAATAAATCTGACTTGAAAATTTATTTTCTCATTATTTATCATACTTGCATAAAAGATTCGAACATCACCTGTTGATAAATTGTATTCGTTATACTTATTTCAAAGCGAGGAATGAAAATGTATCTTTATTTGCATTGGCGATACAGATATTTTTAAAATGACTACAAACTTACCTTGAAATAAATGCATTGTTTTTCATTTCATCGATTTCATGCTGTAGCTTATTGTTCTCGGCATTTCTAGAAAACAATTATAATAGTATAATTTATAATCAGTATTGAAATGTATTCTATGGTAATTACATGTATTATAATCACTTATGCATATAATTTGGAACGAAAGAGTGAGAGAGAGAGAATCATGTTCGGAGGAACTTATATAAGTTTCTTAATTTTTTGCAAAGTCTTATCAAAGTTTCTAAAATGATTTGCCTTTCACGCAGCTGTGCTGTAAGAGACTCAATCTCTTCCTTGTCATGCTGTGCTTGTTCTTCAGATTTTCTACAGCTAAAACAAAATGCAATGCATAAAGAAAGCGAGTTATTTTCAAAGTACTATCAGAATTATTATACGCATTTTCCTTGATACACTAAATATATACAACAAGCTACAAGAAAGAAAATAAATTGTATTTACCATTCGCTCAGCGCAAAAAGCTCCTCTAAGTGATGATCTTTTTCCAATGTACTGAAAAGGCAAGGGCATACTTTATATGATTGATCTTTTTTTGCAGAAAAAAGTTATCAAAGATAGTTATCAATATTTGAGTTTCTTTACATTTTATCACCTCATAAACCCAAATCCCAAAAGCATTTTTTGCTCCCCGGAGTCACACGACTTTTGAATTTATACTTTGAATAGCCTTTGTATTGTACCAGTTGATACGATCCTTTAACGGTTAACTTGATTGATGAATTGATTCGAAAGATAATTTTGGTAGCTTACGACCTAGAGTAATTTAAGGGTTTTATGAAAGACCAGAAGTTGCGAAGAAGTTAAAGAAGATCCTGACGATAATCTCAACAGCACTCACATTAGAGCACAAAATTGAGCATCGACGGACACCTAGCAAGCTAGAGGTGGGACCAGGTGCCCGGGTGGAGTAAGCATCCCCTGTTGGCTAACCGCACCCGCCGTCGATGTTTAAGCACGAAAATGTCTGGTGCATTATAATTGGTTTGGAATATTATTCGAGAAGGTAAAGAGTAGGAACTTTTCAATTTTCTAGAAATACATCGGGTTACATTGATAATGCTCAGTAGTAACAGTATAACGCGACAATGTTACCTCAGTTTAACCATTTTGCGTCACAATATTTCGAATACCTTATATTCGATTCCCGATTGATGTATATACTGCCGAGAAAGGCCATACCATGAGAAACTATGAAACAATTTGTTGAATTGTATTAATTAAAAAGGATCTTCGTTATTTTCAATAGGAGGCATTTTAAAAATGGTACAAAGGCTCTCTTCGGTAATATACAGCAATCGATTCATTTAAACATTTGTTTTTGTTTTATTTAATTTGTTTTACCTATTCAAGTATGTTTCGTTGACAACTTCAAATGTTGGTAGCTTCCGTTTGAGTCGAAGTCCAATAGTAGTTTCTTTGTATTTGCTATGATGACTTTGATCCCAGGTCCTTTGATTGTCAGGGGAACTTTGATTCCAATCACTCCATTCAAAACTGTAACAAATGAAAATTATGCTACTTAATATCATTTTTCGCAAATCAAATGTTAAACGTCTTCAAATACAGTAGCATCATTTAAGACCAGATAAATTTGCAGAATGGACCAGACAAATATAAACTACATTGTTGGTGATCCCTTAAATCTTATGTATGTATATATTTTTTTATCTTAACAACAGATTATGTAAATTAAATGTGTTTGCCTTTTTGAGTGTGTTTTGTTGATTCTTCTCGATAGTGTCAACTTCAATTTGGGTCGACGTTCATTCATTGGCCGCTGGAATCTGTTTACATCCTTTTGGGCAGCGGTCCATTGCAAGTCTGATGAAACTTGTTCCGAGTTACGTGGAAAACTAATTCAAACGAATAATAATTAATGCCCTGTTCACACGAATGCGCATTAAATCTAATTCGCATTAGATTTGATGCGCTTTATTCTAATGCGAATTAGATTCGCATTGCGTTCACACGACACATTCTAATGCGCATTAGATTTTGGTACATTTGCACTGAGAGCCGTATACTTTAGATAGTACAAGGGTCGAATGCATGCCTGTATGTTGTTTTGCTCATAATAATTTACCTCTTCGTAAGTTGGGCTTATGCATGCATTGCATGACGTCATTGTGAGATAAAATGACGTCATAATATAATGTTACTCTACGTAAGTTAAGAGACGAAGTGCAGTTAGAGGGTTCATTGTGAATGAAATCAAGTATTTTTACCTCTTATTCTATGTTTCGAGGTCCAGGGGTGATTAAAAGTGCCCAGTTATGATGGAAATATACTGTAGAATTCTAGTAAATCATATACGCATGCGCCAGATTTAATGCGAATTAGATTCGCTTTGCGTTCACACGGCAAAATCTAATGCGCATTAAATCTAATGCGAATTAAACTAATGCGCATTAGATTCCTCGTGTGAACGCAGCTAAAATCTAATGCGCATTAAATTCGATTTAATGCGCATTAAACCCGTCGTGTAAACAGGGCATAAGTATAAGTAAATGTCATCTTTTCTCGTCATATTCAATTGTAAGATACACTGATATATTTATACGTATATTGACCAAATTAGACCTATTTAATATACATGTATAGAAAGAAGGAAAGGTATTTAACAAGACAACATTGCAATGAGAAAAGAGAGGATAAGAAGATGTTCCCATTCCAGATGTCCCAGTGTAGTGTATACAGAGACAGATAATGGCCCAGTTGCATTTAATTTACTTTACCACTACTTTTACCTCACCTCTACGCCTCAGTGGTCACTGCGGTCAGGGGTTACATAATCTTGCTCTCGAGTATTGACTATTACAGTTAACTTTTAAAGCTGACCTTCCCGGACATTTTACGGGTACATTTCAAATCATAGACATAAAACTTATGGGTACATTTTATGTAAAATTCCCCTTTTCAGACGAAGAAACATTAAGCGTTGTAATTTTTGCTACATGAATAAATAATATTTCCGTCTGCATGTCCGTCCGTCTGATTATTATACTTTCACATTTAAATGGTCATAAAGTGACAGGTCAGCTTTAAAAGGTAACTGTAGTTGGATCGTCTCAGGACAGGATTGTGTATTGAACAATGTAAAGCCATGGCTGTGAAATATTCTGTTTTACGTGTGCGGGCTGGTACCTTTTGAGAGAAAATACCAGATAAAAAAGCATAAACTCGCACACAATTCGAGACTGACAAAGGTATCCTGGCTAACCGAAAAGGTTCCACTACGGCTTTGTTACTCGAATCGAAATACGGCTCAAATGGATCTATTTTAACCCCGCCATAGCTTTAAAAGCATTCCCGTCCCCTGACCTGTGCAGGGGATATGTGCATTAAATACCGCATGTCAGAATAATACATCTTATTGACAACAATACACCAAATTGTATGTTTGTTTTTGCATAGCTGGAGGGTGCCTTTTTTAAACGCCTAGGTGGAAAACAAATATTAAATAGCACGGCCTAATCCCTAATCACAGTGACCACTGAAGCGCAGAGGTGAGGTAAAAGTAGTGGTAAAGTAAATTAAATGCAACTGCTCTAATAATTCGCATGAACAGACATCCTCAGACAACGAGACAAAATTGAAAAACCACATCAAGAAAAATAAATCATTTAATTTCCATTGTCATTTTCAAGAAACGACGATTCTGATTGGCTGAGAAATTTTGTTGATACATCGATCAACACAATTTTTCACGGAAGTCATTTTATAGCACTATTTTTAGAACTGGGGGTTCCCTCAAACACGAATGAACTCGTTGCTGAAAATACAATTTGTAGATGTTTGCTTATCATTTCAAGGGTACTATTTCTTTTCTACTTACTCAAAAATTAACAGTGCATGTAAAATTTGCTCAAACTAGTCCTTATTCCAAAGATATAGAGAGACGATCGTTCGCTATTTGAATCATGGCGGCTGTCATAACTTATTTTGGCAGACGTATCACTGCGAAACCTTCCGACTTACGAAATATTGTGCGGTGATTAATTGTTTTTAGATCCAAGTAAACAGTCTGTTTTCCATAATTAATTGATAAGAAATGAATCTTATATTTTTCGGGTGATACCTGCATCAACAGAAAAAATATAAGATTCATTTCTTAAATGAACCATGCAAAGAATAATTGAAACATAAATGACATCACATAGAAGAAGCTAAGTCAATGTTCACCATGAACCGTTTTTGGAAGACATTCTGCTTTATCCCTAGCAATTGGTGTAGTATTTTGGGAAATTTGTTGGTACAAAGGTTAAACGTCTTCAAATTTAATAGCATCATTTAAAAACAGGTAAATTTGCAGCATGGACCAGACATGCACGTTTCGGGTACTTAACCCTCGTCAGTGATCTTCAATCTCAACCATGAAATATGGCCAAAAAGTGTGAAAAGCTGTAGATGGGTCAAATACCATACTTTGTTTTTCTTTCGATGATTTATGTCCGCGGTGGTATAGAGGGCGCTTGCCGACTTTGCTAAAATAAACCATCTTCAAATTTCTCAACCTTACACACCGACGGGTATTGTCCTTATCTTATCAAAGAAGACGGAACTCTTAGTCGAATCTGAACGTTGGTCGAACTTCTCAGATGATTGATTATGAGCTTGCTTTAGCCATTTGTCTATATTCATAGTTTTTTGTTGTCATAGGCCCAAGTGTGTTTGACTGTAATGTTTAATTGCGATATCACCTTACGGCAATACGGGAATTTTATGTTATGGTGCTGTCCGTGAGTCCGTACATGCGTCTGTCCGTCCATCTGTGCGTCCGTCCGACTGAGGTAATGCTTTCCGGACTTTTTCTGAAGCCGTTCAAGATATTGGATTGAGTTTATTTCAATCGGCGCAAGATTTAGTTCGAATTTCGGAAAAAATGACATATTTTTAGCAGGGTTATGGCCATTGAACATAGAAATTTTCAACAATATGACAGTTTTCCGGACTTTTTTTCGCAGCCTTTGCAACTATTGAATTGATACTTGATATTTGCCTTAATAATAAATAATAACATATCCAGATCGAGTTTCGGAAATATTGACCTGTTTTCAGCACAGTTATGGCCCTTGATCAGAGAAATTTTCAACAGTATTAAAATTTTCCGGACATTTTTTTCGCAGCCTTTGCACCTATTGAATTGAATTTGATATATGTCTTTATAATCAATAATTAAAAATCCAGTTCGAGTCTCAGAAAAAAAGACCTATTTAAGCAGAGTTATGGCACTTGAACAAATAAATTTTTACTGTTTTCTTGTTGTTGTATTTTTCGCAGCCTTTGCAGCTATTGAATTGAAAATTTTTATATGCCTTCATAGTAAATATACTGGCACAGATCCAGTTCGAGTTTCGGAAATATTGACCTATTTCTATCGGAGTTATGGTCGTTGAACATAGAAAAGGAATAGGTGCGGTAACCTGCCATTTCGGCCCTATTTTCAAAGTTGTTCATATATCCATATTCTAGTTTATAAAATGTCAAATGTATGGTGAATCCAAATCAGGAAAGTCTGTTTTGATTTCACAGTCCTTAACTGAATAATATGTCACTCAATAAATGAGCGAAATGTCGATACAAAATTATGAAATCAATGCCTTGTCCATGAATATATGTCTGTGTGTTGATGCCCACGGGTTCTCGGTGTTCACTACATGCAGATTTCTGTTCCTTTTTCTTAGATCTGGACGCACAGTTGTGTCTCATCGACAGAATGCAACATCGAAATATGAAAACTCAGAAAGTTGTATTCCAAAATATATTCTGACAGCATGGAGTAACTTCTTCTTGAACTGATACGGAATAAGTAAAGGATGAAATGAATTCATGCTGTCAGAATATATTTTGGAATATCTATTTTCTGAAATTTCATAGGATGACCATTGTGCGACAGCATTTATTTGTATTCGTTTGATCTATTTTAAAGCCCAGAGCCCTTGTTATTGTTTTAGTGGTGCCACCTACGATTAATTCCATTTTTTAAAAGTAGCACTGTGGGGATTATCGATATGTTTACTGAAAAGTGTTGCTTGATCTTCATTTTCAATGAATTTTGAATTATGATGCGGTAGTTTTCGTTTCTCCGTCTGTTTGTTAACATTTTCTCGTTTACTTATACGTCGCCATGTTGGGGATTCGAATAAGTTCACTCTTAACAGCACCAACTCAACTAAAATATGAATCGCGTTAAAATGAGTGTACGTACTTAAACATACATTATATATAGTAGTGATATAATTGTGTAATTTAGCTAAACTTTCAAAAGTGCTTGTACACTCATATTCACCAAATAATGATTTCTTTTCTTTCGTGTATCGATATTCTATCATTGAGATACCATGTCTACAAATACATTTTTTAAATACCGTGTACAAGGTGAGCACTGACTAACCTATTTCTGGCGCTTGAATTACATGTGTTAAATGTAGGTATTTCATCTAGAAAAAAAGGAGAGGATTTCCAAAGGGACTCGGCTGCAGCACCCACAGAAAAATACCGAAAAGTCAAATTGTGAAACACAATGTGGATAAGCACAACAAGAGACACCGAAGGGGCAAGGAGGATAAAACACTAAAACACATAAAAAAGATATAAAAAAAATAATAATAAAACATGAAAGACTACATATGAATCAACGACGATACACACGACTTAGGATGGCCATCAGTCACTTTAGTTACAAATAGAGGAGTAATCTGGATTACGCGCGCACATGTGTGGTTACCCAGAGGTATTGAAGAACACACAATTGGTGTTTATACATGTAATATAGCCTTCTCAGATGACGACACAAACAAGAAAAACACAGGGACTAACATAACGAAACAGATGAATACATAAATAGATATAACAAGAAGCCCAAGGGGGCCACATCGCTCACCTGAGTTGCAAACAAAAGAATAGTAGTGGACGATTCGGTGGAGGCCCTTGAGTACTTGCTTCCTTAAAGTTGTCGCGAAATTATGAGCATCAGTTTTTGGAGATGTCAAAATTCAGCCAATCAGTCATCATATTAGTTGACCGATTGGCATGAAAAACACAAACTTTTGGGGTTTTTTTAATTATTATTTTTTTAAAACACCAAAGACACGTAAACAATACATAGACAAGAAATTGCTTTTGTATATAAACACAGAACATTGAAGAGTACATGTCAGCACACCCATGGTCCTGGCAAGGATCCAACCAGCAATTATAAGATTACTAGCTCGATGCCCTATCCGCTAGACCACAGCGAAAACAAAACACAAATTTGGTTTAAGAACTTGCTTCCTGTGAGATTTTGTGAAATTCTGTGCCGCGGTTGCAAAGGAAAAGTCAAAAAGGCGTCAGCAAATCAGAACCCTCGGCCGCCATATGTGTTGTGACTACTCGGCATGAAAAACACAAACTTGGTAGAGGACCTTTAGTACTTACTTCCTGTAAGAATTCTTGAAACTCTGAGCAGCGGTTGCAGAGGAGAAGTCGAAAATGTATCAGCCAATCACAGCCCTCGGCGACCATATTTGTTGACCAATCAGCACGAAAAACACCAACTTGGTAGGGGACCTTGAGTACTTGCTTCCTGTAATGTTTCGTGAAATTCTGTGCAGTGGTTGCAGAGGAGAAGTCCAAAATGTGTCAGCCAATCAGAGCCCTCGGCTGCCATATTTGTTGACCGATCGGCAAGAAAAACACCAACTTGGTAGAGGACCTCGAGTATTTGCTTCCTGAAATTCTGTGCAGCGGTTGCAGAGGAGAATCAGGAGATGTCGTAAATGTAAAAAGTTTACGCCGGACGACGACAGATGACGGATGGACGGCGCGCTATGACAATAGCTCACTTGAGCTTCGCTCAGGTGAGCTAAATAGCATAAGGGCGTAAGAAAAACAGGCCGTGCTCTATCGACTTTCAGGAAGCCAATTCATAGAATCAACCAAGTAGGCCGACCAACTTTCAAAGAGGACAAGCGGTCAGGACCATGTCTTCTCATGCGAACTTTGACAGGGTCAGTCATGAAGTCTCGTCGTCACAGTCAGTAAGAAAAATAACTGATTGCATAAGTCAGTCAGTCCGGAAGAACTGAATTCATCAGGACGATAAAGTGATCCCATCCCTTTCTTTAAAGAAATTAAAGCGGCGACTCAAAGAAATACATTATAAAATCATAGAGAATACATCTTTTAGATGCTTTCAGTGTGAGAGTCTCTTACCTCATTGTATGCTCTGTTGGAGCATCTTCCAAAATTTTAGGTCTTTTTGAATTATAGCCACCCAACATTTTGCAACTAAATAAATTGGATACCTGAAAATTTTCAATGAAGAACATTTTAGAAGAAATTTCATATGTCGATATGTAACAATAAATAAAGTGTCCATATAGATATATTCATAGAATTAATCCATAGAATAAATTCGAAAAATACGTCCGAGTATAATATTATACGCATAGATTTTTAAAGAAGACATTTTATCCTTTAAGAATTCAATTTAATTATTTATTCATTTCATAAATCAGTTTAATTAAATCCATGAGAATAGACAACTAAAAAAAAACAAAACACACACACACACACAACAAAAACAAAAACTTTAAAAATAAAGCAACAAAACAAAACAAAGCCAATTAAACAAAAACAAAAACAGAAAACAAAAAGCAAAAAAAAAAAAAAAAAAAAAAAAAAAAAAGCCAATAAAACAAACGAAAAACGAATGAAATGTCGCTTAACATCTAAATAAAAGACGGACATTCTTTACGTCTTTACCACTAAATCGAAGACGGATATTCATTATTGAAAAAAAAATTATGTATTTATTTACAATATAAATATCTGCACAGCAAAAAAATGGTGCGAGAGACTCACGACACTAAAATAAATTTAGAACTCAAATTTTCGAAGCTCAACGGCTTCTTCTTCGGGAGACAAAACTTACATTCAAAGGAAAAACAGACAGAATTTTCTTTTTAATTTCGTCTCCCGAAGAACAAGCCGTTGAGTTTCGAAAATGAGTTCTAAGTGTCGTGATTCTCTCGCACAATTTTTGTGCTGTGTATATCTTTTCTCTGCGAGTGACATGGCCGATGGCCCTTGGGCCGATCCGACACTTTCTGAATACTTACCGTTGTTGTTTACCTCTTTCTTGTGCTTTTTATATAAAAAGTTCCAATTTTGTGTAAAACTAAATCATAAATAACGCAGAGATTCTGGCTAAAATCATTGAAGTTTTAAAATCGGTTGCCATATCAATGTAATTCAATATTTGCATATTTACAAAAAGGAAACCGATTTTCTCAAAATATTTGAAAACTTGTAAGAGTTTCCTGTATATGTATAAAGAGGAGAGGAATAGTAACGACGAAAAATCTTACTCATTTTTTTCAATCTCGTATTAAAGATGGACGAAAAGGGACATATATACATATAAGTTTAGTACATTTTTTATTCCATAACACCTAACACGTGGAAACTGAAAACAAATTTTATTTATCCTAATTGTTCCCAGTGTAAGAAAAATAAATACCCTTGAAAATTAGGTACCATTGGGATTAAAAGAACAGATTTAACGGATTTAAAACGGAACGTTATCAAAAAACAAAAACAAAAACATTACAAGGAAAGAAATGCAGAAAAATATACATGAAGTACTGTAAATATGAATATTCCATTGAAATAAATCCAACCCCAAGATTAGCCAAATCATGCAAGGATACGTTTCACAAAGTCGCTATACTAATGACCGTAATACAATAAGAGGTATCTTGTTTAATAAAAAAAAAATGTTAATGAGTTTTCAAGAGACAAGAATTCAATACATTTGCCGAATTTATTATGACTTACTTACCAGGATGAAAATACAAAGCTGACATCTACTATTCTACTTTCGGTTTGTAAAGTGACTGAGCATTAACATGAGGCTCACGAAGGGGAAGTACTTCTCGTCATCGTCAAATATAGATTTGGGCATGACAGTGACTAAGGATATATTTCGATGTCTTATCCACACGATCTGGGGTATCTGAGATGTTTGTTCTGAATAGAAAGAATCTATAAAATACAGGATAGACCAAGGGCGTAGGAGAGGCATGACCCCCCCCCCCACCTCTTTGAACAACAATGTTTGTCCCCCCACTTTTCAATCACAATATTTTATGATACATTTATGATTTAACATTGTTTAAAATAGCAACATTTTGTACCATGAATCTACAATTTTTCGGTCAATTTTTAAAATTTTCCTTTGGCGAAATACTGTTCATTCAAAGCTAAATTACAAGTCTGGGCCAATTTTATTTCTTATCTTGTCAAATATGTGATACAATTATGTAAAATTATAGATAGAATTCCTCATACGTCACTTGGTGCCAATCACATTCCAAAGAAAGAAAGGTAGGTACAATGTATGTAGGTAGAGAGAGAGAGAGAGAGAGAGAGAGAGAGAGAGAGAGAGAGAGAAACGAGGTCAATGGGCATCTAGAATCAGTCACCATTTTCTGAATGTTTGGTCATTCAGATATCAATGTGTAGAAGTAGAGCATAAAAAGCAGGTGAAAGAAAACAAAAAGGAAAGTGAAACCTGATGTTTAGGATAAAAACGTATTGTGGTACTAAAAAAGATGGCGAAAACAAGCAATGATGGAGTGTTGCACGTAGAGGGTCTGTATGTAGGCTCTTTGCCTTCTCTTTATTCTTTTGACTTTACTAAGTATTGGATATACGCCTCAAACAATTCATTCTTAAAGATATTGGACAGTTTGAGGCCCGCAGGGCCGATAACTGTCCAATATCTTTAAGAATGAATTGTTTGAGGCGTATATCGTACTTAAACATTGATCATTTTTCAAAGAGGCATGACCTTTGACTTTGTTCTTATTATGTTAATTGCGTTGACTGTAACGAAATGTAATCACTTCAGGTTCTAATATTCTCGCTACTAGCAGTAGTGAGTCGTTTATAAAAGAAGATAATGGAGATGAAATTTTCAATTAAAAGAAAAAGTTGTGACAAATTATGACGCAGATTCCGTAAACCAAGACGAAATTGGATGCAATTTTTGGAAAAAGAATCAACGAGAATACTTTGCGTGATGACGATTTAGTTTAAGCTTCTTTGCATATATAGAATAAAAGGGCGTGTCTCTAAAATTGTCGTTTTCCGGACAAGCTAGAAATAATATAGTGCCTTTAACATCAGTGGGGACGTTCAACTTACTATGTGCAAGGTTAAATGAAAGAAAAAATTCAGGAAGATATTTTGAAGGAGTCTAGTTCGAAAAACCTGATCTAAACCATGCCTTAGACGGTTATTTGCACCGGGAGGGGGGGGGGGGGATTGGGTCCAAATAACCGCCAAAGGCTGGATTTGGTAAGGACAAGTTCGGACTAGAAGAAGTCGAGCAAAAGTCTTAATTATAAGTAAAATCAAAAAGATTGAGAAAAAAAAATTAAGACCGAAAAAAAGGACTGAACTATAGTGCCTCTCACATTATCAATTTCGACACAACGGCCGATTCTTTAGATATATAAGATTGTGCTGGATTTTGTCAACTCCGAAAAAAATAGTAAAAATTGAAATAGTCACTACCACGATACATGGAATTCTTGTCACGTAAAATAAGGATTTTAACGGTTGTCCAGTACATTCACCTATGACTGTCCAATATTTAATCTAGGTCGCGTATATTTTTTCTAATAAACGCGACCTAGATATGATATTGGACAGTCAAAGGTAAATTTCGGACTGTTCGAACAAAGGCATGACGTCACATCAATGTTTTAATATAGGTTGAAACTTTATCTGTGCGTGAACTGAACGTCATGAGCTGATTGTCTTTTCCTCTGTGGGATCGAGGCTTAAGTTGAAAACAGGACTAGGGATGCTGTGGCATTCTGAAATTCTTCCTCAAATCATGATGAAACTATTACCGATAGGGAATTTAACTCAATATGATCAAACATTGTATCATATTCGTTTTTTTAATCAAATTTATCGTTCAGCCGTAAAAATTCTTCTTTCCACACAAGGTAGTAGTAAAAACAAACAAACAAACAAACAAACAAACAGATACACATTTACATTTTCAGCATTTCTGACAAGAGGATATGGACAATATCTCAACGTTGACCAAGGTGCAATGACCACAGCAGAACACATCACAGAATCGCTACAAATAACGAATTTCAAACAAAACAACTTCAACAAACTTCAGGGGATAACGCAGCAATTTATGATAAAATGCAATACAAATAAATGTACAAGAAAAGAACATAATGTAACGTTGACTTTTGAGATAGACTTCATAATTTTGGTTCAGATTTTTTTTTTCTTTGGGGGGGGGGGGGGGGGGGGGGCGGCACGAGTTAAAGCTCATATGATGAAAATGCAATATTTACAAACGTTGTAGATTTTCATCGTGTTCTTTTATACAAAATTTACAGCAAGTAGATGTAAAATAGAGATATTACACAATAATTTTCATGTAAAACGAAATAAGAAATAAGAAAATGAAATTTTTACATTATATACATGTTGTTGTCGTTCATTCATTTTGTGTAAAAACAAAGTGAACAAGCATGTTTTTTATAACCTCAGCCAAGTTCCATCAACTTCGGATGATCGTTTCTTCAACGCATTCGAAAATGTCTTATCAAAATTTCTTGAACTTTCTAAAACGTGGATCCTGTAGCATCATATCCCACCCATCCTGCTACGTCTTTTGGTACATTTTTGGAAATAACTTTCACACTCTTTGATCATATCACATTGTTTAGATTGAGGATCACTGACGAGGGTAATAATAAAGGAGGGGACCTCCAACAACACCAGGGAAAATTGGCGATCAGAACTCGTTGTGCAGACATCATCAGTTTAAAATTTTTACCAGACAATTTGTCTGGTGAAATGAAAAAATTCACCAGTCAAATTTCTAATTTACCAGACAATTCTTATTTCGGAAATATCACCTGTTAATGAGAAGAACTTCTCTTATAGCTATGTGTATATCTATATAAGGAGAGGGCTTATGTAATGTTATAACTTTTGCCTAATCCTATTTCATGTTATTATGAAATAAAATATGTTTAAACTTTAAACTAAACCAGGTCGCATTACCCACAGCAAAACCCCAAAACACCCATGCAAAAACACAGAGCAGACAAGCACAGAAAGAGATGCAAAAGGGACAAGGAACACCAACGCATAACACAGAAACATCAAACAAAAAGGACTACACATAAACCAACGAGACCAATGGGAACCGGTGCCGACTTAGGACGGCCACCTGTCACGAAGATAGCAGAAGGTTTGGTTATCATGGATTACGTGCACACAACCCTCCCACTTTTCCTATTTCCCAGAGGCATCCTCACTGCCAGATGACCACACACAAACAAGACCGCAAAACGCAGGGGCCCAAACAACACAGATGAATATGTAAATGGATATAAAAAGAAGGCGTACGTAATACAATCCAGTAAGTACCCGAAACATGCATGTCTGGTCCATCATGCTGCAAGTTTATCTGGTTTTTTTTAAAGGCTATTGAATTTGAAGACGTTTAACATCAGTTACAATATTTGGAATTAAGTCATTTGGGATTTTCTCTGAAACAATATAACCAATAAAAAGAAGAAGACCCCCACCCTCCCAAAAAGAAAAAAAAAGAAGAAAATTGCCTAAAGAGACTGATGGCTTTGATAATTCATAATGCATAAATGTTTTTAACTTCAACAATATTATGTTCGAATTATTTCTTAATAATTTTCAGGTTTTTGTTGGATTATTCCAGTTTGAAGCTAATGGACTTCATTTTTCTGCTAGCCTATATGAAATATATCTTAACAGCTGTCAAATTTACACATCACTTTGACCTGTCTCTGACATTCTTATCACTCTCTGCTCCAATTCATTCCAGTCTTCTAAGGTATAGTATCGTCCATCGTATTCTACATACTGCTTATTACGGTAGTAAGTCATTCTTGGGAGGTTATGTCCTCTCGATGGCTGCGAATGTGTCTCTGTACTGTAAGGACGGTGTGAAATATGCATATCAGCCCTATATGTGCTCCCCAAGTCTCTTTGACCGATTGCAAACATATCATCAACTTCCTTTTGGGTATCCGCTGTGGACGATAATCCTGAATCGGAGCTCTCCTGGTCATGCGACGTTGCAAAACTCTTCGTTCTGCTCCCTGGCCTGTCTGCTGTGGTTTCTTTTGATTTACGATCAACTGCGGTTTTAGCCCTTCTAGGGGTCTTCACAGGGGTTGGCTGAGCCACACCTTTGCACAATAATGGGCCGTCCTTGTAAAGAAAGAGGGGCACCCAGACAGTGAACGATACTGAAGTACCGGTTTTGGTATATTCTTTGTACAGGTTGAGATCCATCGGGTCTCCTGATAAGGCAGGTTTCCCCAGAACAACGGCTGGATCCTGTATGACCATCAACCAACATAAGCCTAAACACTTCTTGGAATAATCTTCAACTTTCATGGCATGCTTTCCGGTGCTCTTCCAAGCCAAAAATTCCTGTGAATTC
Source organism: Pinctada imbricata (assembly GCA_033119305.1). NCBI lineage: Eukaryota > Metazoa > Mollusca > Bivalvia > Pterioida > Pteriidae > Pinctada > Pinctada imbricata. The sequence goes on along the minus strand of VSWD01000006.1, from coordinate 34,528,321 downwards.
AAAAGTAACAATTGAAGATGTATCTATCAGTTAAAGATCAAGTTATGCGATTTTTAAAAGTACTGTAAAGAAAACTTCAATAATGTCATTCTTATATGAAGTATAATCTTAATCTTTGACAAAAGTTGATTAAGTAATTTAAGTTCAATACTTTGTCAGATGCATCGGTTGTGCGTCTGTTGCAAAGCATGAGTAAGACTAGGGAATGGTGAGAGTCGATCGACTGATAAGATAGTAGACCTTGATCTAGACGGCGGATGCGGCTTGCCAACAAGGGATGCTTACTCCTCCCGGGCACCTGGTCCCATCTCTGGCTTGCTAGGGGTCCGTCCATGCTTTCTTTTGTGCTCTAGGATCTTCTTTAACTTATTTCTATATAGAATATTGAAACCATAACATGGGAGAGAAGAAGAAAATTGTCATCAGAGACAGGATGGTGGTCAGCTCTGAAGATCACATCATATGAAATACTATGATTCAATGTATTTTTGACAAATACCCTGTACAATTCGTCAACAACATCAGTTCCCATTGTCTTTCTGCATTCACCAAGAATCTTGGTCAAATCGTTAGAAACTCCAGTGTTGTCCAGTGTCTTTGATGTTGATGTCCATGCTTCTTTTCTTTTCACAATCTATAGAAGAAAAGCCAATTGCTGATAATCTATATTAGTTGTCCCATTCTTATTTATGGCATTATTTTAATATATGACACTATGTTACAGACTGTTTCTCCTTTCGTACATCGACATGAAAGATAATAATGTATCTTTTCGAGTAATACTCGAAATTCTCCCTTTCGCCAAACACACAATTATCAATGCGATTAAGCGATCATCTTCGTAATCAACGAAATATCCTTATCCAGGTGAGAGCAACATGTTCATTTCTATAAAAATAGAAGACATCTGCCAAATAGAAAGACAAACACTTATAAAAAGACGTACAGGGTTACATATTTGATTCTGTAGACTCTGAAGCTGTTCATCTGCAACCTTCTCACAGAACTGATATGCTGTCTGTTAAAAAAATAAAGAGTTGTAATATATGAATTGATTGGTAAATTATGTATCTTTTATTGAAACGAATTTACTAATATCATGCATTCATTTACACTTGTTTCCAGTGGTATAAAATGACGCATAAAAACTTAGCCCCATAGATTACACTAAGATTAGGACTTTGTAGTTTAGAAAATAATTCAAGTTTGGTTAACAAATAAGACTGAATGTTGCTAGAGAACTTAAAGTAGACGTTTACTGTATTCTATATTTACATGTTTATTTCTTACTTGTATTATATTTAGCAATATCTTGATGGCAGAGTCTTCCTCTATACTACTTAAAATCTCTATAGCATCTGTCCACTCATTGTCGTACAGTTCATTGTATTTTTCCGCCAGTCGTGTTGGCCTGTTCGTGTCGCTTAAATCAGCGATGTTTGCATTCTTTTGATTCAGTTTGGTCCCCATCTCTTTGCTTAATCTTTAATGGTTATAAATGCAAGGTTACATTAAAGTAATCAAATTTAACAGATATTTTAAAATGTTCAAAGAATTTCAAAACACACATGGATTTTCTGCAAAATTATATTAGTGTGGGAAAATATAGAAAAAGAAAGTTTCTTACCGTATGATTTAAAGAATTATACAAGCATTTTTACAAGAAATATGACATCATCACATCGACACAGAAACTTTTTAATTTACCTCGTCAGAGCGTCCGTCTTTTCCCTCTGAGCTACATCCCTTTCCCTTTCCAGTAATCGGATTTTACTATTTAGTTTGTCTGTCTGTTTCTTCAGAGCGTCCATTTCAGCTTTCATATTCAATTCTTTCATATCGTAATCTTCAAGGACTTTCTTCCACTCCTCCAAAGTGGTCATCTTTCTCTTCTCTGATTCTTCAATTTGCTTCTTGAGTTTCTGTATTTCTTTATTTTCAGATTCGCTTTCTTGATTACGTTTCATAGACACTTCTTCCATTTTCGCAGTCATTTCTGTCATCTTTTTATGAAGTTCTTCTACTTCCATCTTCAAGGCATCTCTTTCAGCTTCAACTCGTGATGTATCTGGTATACTTGGATGTTTACTTAAAACAGTGTCATCTGATGTTCTTTGATATTCATCCTGAAATCAAATAAGTCGATTCATTTCATTTAGAATATATGCAGATACAAGTATTCAAAGATTGTTATGATAAAGAATCATTGGTCAGCATTGTCTTTATCACACATCGTTGAATGTATTGTGTATTGATGACAATAAGAAGACATTTCAAATGGTAAATCACTGTCTTTCGGAATGTACATTTTATCTAATCAAAAATTAAAACTGTCCGAAAGGGACGAATTATACCTTCCCCCGCGACAAAAAATTTCTGAGCAGAGCAAATTTTATTACGTGGCATTTAACTATCTTTTGAAATCCATCCATTGGTTTCAGAGGACTTTTGTCTACAGATAGAAGGACGGCCTTAATGCATCCAATGTACATGTACCCAAATAACTTTGGGGGGATATATAATGACAAAATACTACATGTTGGCGGCAAAGGTACAATGTAAAAAGAGATACCTCCTTAGTTAAACCACTAGGATCCGAGGATTCCTTCATCGTTCTGTACTCGTACATCGCCTTCTCAAGATCGACATCACGGATCAAGGAAACTAAATCCAAGACTTTTCGGACATTTGACCGAGGATCCGTCGAACCTTCCTTTGTTGCCGTTGTCTTTGTGTACAGAGAACGTGAGAAATCCGATTCACTTTTTCCTCCCAATCGTGTTCTACTAGGATCCTCTTGTCTTGTGGAAAGCCCCGATGCACCAGTACTGGTAGTATTCGATGCCAAATCATCATGTTTAGTAGCCGTGTCATACTTATGGTCAGTCTTCCTCCACCTTTCAGAGGACGGATACAATGACGGACTTGGCGTTCTTCTTGTCTCAATGCCATATAGAGGATTGGAGGAGTTGTATGTTTGTGATCGGGTAGTGTCATAAGGATATACAGATTTTGAGTATCTACCATAACTTGACATCATGAAGCTGAAAATGAAACACAATGAAAATAATAGCTTTGCAACTTCAGGCTTTATTTAAAAACAGAATTAAAAATTGTAATATTCACGATGTGTGGTATAAAACAAACTCAAGGAAGGAAGAAGGAAGTTGACATCATATGCTGTCAAATGATTTAAATCACATCATGACGGTAACATCCTAGTAAGAATGTGAATATCAAACGGAAATACAATACCCCAAGAAATACCAGCGGGTAACAGGATTATTTATGATTATTTCATTGATAAAGAAATTTTAAATTGGACATACAAAATGACAAAGAAAAACATTGACACCGACTCCTTTTCTTTTTCTTAGTGATTATGTTAAATTATAACCGTAGCAGTTCTCCATACATGGAACTATGCACCTGGCAATTTGAGGTATCTGAGGGTTGAAACTTGTTGATTTGAATCCAAACAAATTACGTTTTATAAGCAACCTATATCACATGACATTAGACGTATCAATGCATTAAGTTCAAATGATAATTAAATCAAAGTTTATTTCTTTACATATTTTTTTGGATATATATATGGCATTTATGTTACCTTTGTACCTTTATCAATCGTAACTGTTTCGAATACAGGTCAAATGTTTTCGATAGTTTGAAAAACAAAAACTACAACATTTGGATTACGCACAATCAACCCTTTTCACATTTTCTAAGGTTTACTTACCGATATTAATATTCCTAGGAAGTAATAATGTTTGATCATTAAAAAGCTACTAACAGTATCTGCTTTCGGTTTGTCAATGATATATTTGGGGCTCATCTGGGGAAAACTGGAAGACTTTAAAAACGATCCATATGAAACTGGCATATCGCTAACAAGATAATAAATGATTGATAACATAATTAAATAACAAGAGTTTCAAAATCATGTTTCAGCAGAATGCACTTTCGCACTATCTACAACCATTTCATTAAAGAATAAAAATCTACCTTCGTACTTCTGCCGGAGTCGGGGCCCATCTGTCCTTTTCTGTTTTCTATTTTTTCAAAACTTTGTTATCTTTTGATTTTGAATTTTGGAATCTGACTTCGGGTTTTGTGTTTGACTTTCATTCACCGATTTGTAATTTCCATGGTTTTGTATGTCAAGTCATTGTGATTTGTACACTCTTTTGGTTTCTATGTCCGACTTTTACGCAAATAGTGATTCAACCAAATGTACATAAAATTTTATAAAACACAAGTGTGGTGTTTGTGCATTACTTATACCAATGACGTTATAAAACAGATAAAGCGGAATCAATTTTTGAACGAATTCCTTGTTTAAAAATTTCTTGTCCTGAGGAACACAAATGTAAAAGCCTTTACACGTACCAAACAAAATTCTGTCAAACGTGTAGTTTTTTTCGCAGACAGACGGAGGGATATAGATCTTTATTATTTCAATCCCCTATCTTTTTATGGAGCTTAAAAAACTTTCTCTCTCACGTGTACATTCTAAATGTATCGCATGTTATTCAATAGCATCATTTAAGAACTGATAAATTTGCGGCATGGACGAGACATTATTTAGTATAAGTCCATAAATAAGTCAAGCTGAATCGCTCGAACAATTTATACGCTTTAACTTTAAAAACAAAAACCGCATAATCTTAGACTCGTAACTCGTCCTCACACGAAATATAGTCCCCGATCTGTTTCAAGTGTGAGAATAAAATATCACAGAGAGTTCAAGTGAATGTTTGTCTTTCAAACTTAACTTCCCTTTTCGTAATATTATCCAAATAACTACTAATATGCACGAAGACGCGTAACATGCAAGGAGATAAGTATATGGGATGATGGCAAATCAAGAGGCTTTCATTACTTTCTTTTTCACATGACATGAAATGACCGACCGATGGAGGCAATCTGAGCCTTATCACACAAAGTGTTTGGACAACAATAAACAACAAAATGAAAACCCCAAAAAATCTTTTCAAATTTCAAAATTCCTTTATCTTCATAAACTATTTCAATATCATGAATGTTGTTGATTTAAAGGTACTGTGATGATATATAAGCTTCCAGTCAATACATTTCAAGTTAATCTTTTATTTGACTTATTATCATATCTATCACATTATCATAATTATCATTTTAAAATGATATCTATATCAATTTGGTCAAGATTTTATTGTGCCATTATGAAAAGTGACTTTCTTTTGTTTTGGTTTTTTTCTCCCTGACTGGTTGGTATGTTTTTTTTTTCAGTTTTAAAAGAAATGAATGGATCTCCAACAACACTTAGTTGCATAACCAACAGTAACCCCCCCCCCTAAATACCAACCGCAAAAACAAAGAATACACGCATAGAAAGAGACGCAATGGTACAAGGAACGCCAAATCACAGAGAAAATCCAAACCAATTTTTCTGCACCAGACATGTGTTTCGAATATTAAATTCTCATCATGACACGGTTATATCTCCATGCAAAACTCATTTTCATACATGTACTTCTTTGGAGCTTTTAGCATTTCAACCACATTATATGTTTGTATCTCTGATAGATGACTGTAATGAGTTAAAGAAGATCCTGACGATAATCTCAACAGCACTCACAATAGAGCACAAAATTAAGCATCAACGGACCCCCAGCAAGCTAGAGGTTGGACAAGGTGCCCGGGAGTCCCTGAGTAAGCATCCCCTGTTGGCTAGCCGCATCCGCCGTCGATGGTTAAGCACGAAAATGAAAACAATATATAAACTTCATGCACTGTCTGACGTTATGTCTATATAGAAAGTGCTATGGCGACAATGTCAGGGAAATATATTCAAAACACTTACTGTCAAACCCCTCGCGGGGAACTTTTTTACGAGCTCCACACGGCAAAGGGCATAAGTGTGACACAAATGAGTTAAAGAAGATCCTGACGATAATCTCAACAGCACTCACAATATAGCACAAAATTAAGCATCGACGGACCCCCAGCAAGCTAGAGGTGGGACCAGGTGCCCGGGAGGAGTAAGCATCCCCTGTTGGCTAGCCGCAACCGCCGTCGATGGTTAAGCACGAAAATGAAAACAATATATAAACTTCATGCACTGTCTGACGTTATGTCTATATAGAAAGTGCTATGGCGACAATGTCAGAGAAATATATTCAAAACACTTACTGTCAAACCCCTCGCGGGGAACTTTCTTACGAGCTCCACACGGCAAAGGGCATAAGTGTGACACAAAAGAAATGAAACCAGAGGAAGTACCAGAGGACATCTTTTTGATCTTTTTACTGTGCGTCTGCGTCTGAACTGACTTGTAAAAAACTTTAAAATTTTCTGATACTCAGTTTGAGATATTGCTCTAATACTAAGGAGTACCTCCCTAATGACATAACTCTGTCCTTAGCTTATGTAACTGACAAATATGGATAATGACCATATCCCTGTATACAGCACAGAATCGATATATCAGAAACCGAAGGCATACAAAATCAAGATAAAACAGAAACCAAAGCAAACAAACAAAAACCTCCACCACATGTGAAGAAGCGGACTCCCGATATGAGAGTGAGACCAGGTGCCCAGGAAGAGTAACCATCTCCTGCTTGTATGCAACACCCGCCGCTTCAATTCGGTAACTTCCATTTCGGAAGACATAGAGTGCAATCTTTGGTTGGATGGTTCAAATGGTCTATGACAGAATATCCTCCACAAATCTGGAGAGTGGGACATCATAGTGTATGACGAGTTCCCCATATCGACCGTACAACTTCCTCAGTGACGATGTTAGTCGGTCACAAGCATATCCCTGATTGAGAAGCTTATCTGAAAGACGCCTAGCTCTCAGAACAAAATCCGTATATTTGGTACTTGCTCTGGCATAGCGTATCAACTGAGATATGAACACGCCATAAGCAGGCGATGAAGGGATGTCGCTACTCAAAAAAGGAAAGTTTGTAATGCTGAAATTGAAGTCGTCACGTTTGTCATACAGTGAGGTGTTCATGTGACCATCAGTGTCGTAGGACAACAATATGTCCAAATAGGATTCTGAATTATTTGTCTCTGTAGTTTCTTTGACTTCAAGCTCCGAAGGATAGATACTGCTCAAGTAATCCGCAAAATTTGGATTATTGATGGACAACACATCGTCTATGTATCTGTAAGTGAAGTTGAAGTCAGAAGCTAAGTATCTTTTTCCTTCAGAGACCAAAGATTGAATGAATTCAACTTCGTTCGAGTAAAGGAAAATATCGGCAAGGAGTGGGGCACATTTTGTCCCCATTGGAATAGCATAATTTTTAAGAACAGATAAATTTGCAGCATGGACCAGACATGCACGTTCCAGTACTTAACCCGCGTCAGTGATCCCCAATCTAAACAATGTAATATGACCAAAGAGTGTGAAATTTATTATGTCCAAAAATGTACCAAAAGACGTAGCAGGATGAGTTGGATATGATGCTACAGGTCCCGAGTTTTAGAAATTTGAAGAAATTTTGATAACACAAATGTTCGAATGCGTTGAAGATACGATCAACCGAAGTTGATCAAATATGGCTACAATTGTTTCCGCGGGGACTCCTGGTACAAATGTAAAACATCTTCATATTCAATAGCATTATTCAAGAACAGATTAATTACAGTATGGACCAGACATGCATCGTGGTTCATGTTTAGAGTTTCGCTCTTCACAAACTCAATATTTGGATTTTTTCTTTTTCTGCCACGAATATCACTGACTATATTTTGTTTCTGGAAACGTGCATTATCACAATAGATCATATATCTTAATATGATAAATTGATACATGCATTTCATATCACAGCAGCTAAGCCTTATACACATATGATGCGTATAGGCAACAAAAAGAAAGGCACCAGATCGTATCAACAAAAGCAAGAAAAAAAAAGATCCTTGGAAATAAAAAAAATTCTTTTATAAACAAGCTCTACGTTACATAAGCCACTCATTATGCATAGAAAATATACATTTTTTTAAAATTCACTGAATTGTCTTTTATAAAAAAACATATGAAAAATAATTATAAGAGGTAATATTAAAGTGTGAAACTTGAATTAAAGACATAACAAATGATAAATAAAATAAAATAATATTACAACGTATGTTATAACACAGTGCATACTGATATAGTAAACAATCAATACTAGTATTTCTTTTTGACATTCTTAAAATAATACATTGTTATCTCCTATACACAAAACAGGTTGATTAGTAAACAAGTATGCTTATTGATTAACACATACAAAAACAATTATATTTTCTAAACTTACACAGTAAATACAACATGTAAAACGGGCATAATTAAAATAGAGCAGTAAAACTTATTTCTAAATAAAACTATTTTCTTGTTTAATATATGTAATGTGTATTTTTCGTTGTCGAGATAAATTCTAATATCACAGATATACACGAGAACATAAATGGATCTCGTAAAAGTTATAAAAATGCACTTGATCAAATCAGTCCCATTCTCTCTTGGTATAAAACCTTACATAGTAATTGACCCTTCCGAACGCGGGAAAAAATTGAGAAATTCCATGATGTCACAATGCAATTCCGATGTTTGACCGAGGTTCGAAGCTTGTTTGTCCGAGTTAAAAGTATTGTGACGTCACGAAATTTTGCATTTTTTCCCGCAATCGGAAGGGTCAATTTAATCATGATAGCACCAATCCATATGACTTTGCAGGATACCAAATCTGTCTGTATTCTGTACTATTTAATGTTTGTTGATTAGCTCCAAGAGGTATACTACTCCTCGTATCATCTTTGGAATCTCCCATTGTGCCTAATGCACCTTGTTCTTGTGGTCAATGCCAGAATTATTATAGCGTTTATGTATAAATTATTATATATTCATGTTTAACACAGCATACATGATACTGAATATTTTTGATGCCGAATATAATAATGAACCTTGCGTATGAAAGATGAAAGAAGTACAGAAACGGATACTTGCTCAGGCATTTAGAGACGTACATTGTAAGTCTAGTCAAAGTAAAGTTCATTTTTTTAGAAAGACACCGAATTCGAATTGTTCACCGGCCAACTTACCCCATCTTCATTGGGGATTCACTGTAGCTCCTTTGTTGAATATTTTGTAGCTCCTTTGTTGAATATTTTGTTTATAGTCTGGTTGTGTATTTCGCTGCATGGCTAAAATGGCCTATGCTGCTAGCAAGCAATAAATGCTTACTCTTCCTGGACACCTGATTTCATCTCCATTTGGGGATTCACTTTAGCTCCTAGTTGCTTTGTCTGGTTTTGTATTTCTCGTGATTTTGTATGCCTCGTGATTTTGTATGCCTATCGTATGATTTTTCTGATTCTGACTTTTGGTTTTGTGTTTGACCTCCATTTATCTATGCCAAGCATGTTTCAGTAAAGATCCTTATTGTTGTTCTGGGCACCTTGTCTCACTCCATATCGGGAGTTCGCTTCTTTTCATGTGGTGGAGGTTTTTGTTTGTTTGCTTTGGTTCCTGTTTTTTCCTGATTTTGTATGCCTTTGGTTTCAGATTTTCTGAATTATCGATTTTGTGCTGTATACAGGGATATGGTCATTATCCATATTTGTCATAAAGAAAATAGTATGTTTCTTTTCAAAGGAGCTAGATTTTGCTTCAACTACTAATTTTAAAAACATATCTAGAAAACTCATTCTTTGTGGCATCACTGATGCTTATCAGGCTATATAAAACCGAAAATATGCCAAATTTGAGCGCTGAAGGCCGATCTTTGCAAGAAGAATTGAGGTACTTATTCGATGTAAATTCACAACTGTATTAAAATGATGCTTTGTAGATCTTTAAACTAAGTCTAATGTATATGTTATACAAACTTTAATGATTTTACGGTATATCTATGTAACCTAATATGAAAATAAAACATACTAGTAAGTACTATTATCATTAAACAACGATACATGAATCACAACAATGAGAAAAAAAAAACTTGTATATACAAAGGTCAGATATTCTTTCATATACTGTATATCATTAAAAATCTAAAATAGACTCTATCTTAGGCTTTGGTTGTCTTTTAATTGGTCGTGGTCAGATAAAATAATCTTAAAATAAAAATGTTTGATAAAATTGAAAGTTCAGCAAGTCATTTATTCAAAGTTAACGGTGATTCCTTATTTTGCTTTCCATGCAAAATGGACAAGGAGTCGCATTATCCAACTCTTTACGACTACTTTTCCCCTCCTCTGGTAGTACATGTATTTGGCCATTTTACTTGTTTATACCCTTAACTGTGTGTTTTAATGCGAAGGTTAAAATGAAGTATTGTAGGGTATAACATTCTAGTTTGTAGATGTCTAAAGATGATAAATGTGGATGAAGTATTTTAACACTGCAGCTGTAAAACAATCAATCATTATGCATAACTAGATCCTTGATGAGGGTTTAAGAATGAATTATTTATCATGTCCCATTCTCTCTGACTGAAAATCCTTCCATCGAAATAATACACGTATTGTCCATCAGATAATCTAACCAATTTAGGACCTGTTCCATAATGATTACGCCAAGACTCTGCTGGATAGCCTAGCTGTCCTTGATTCCCATGATATGAGGAATGCTGTCTACTTGATTCATAAGAAGAAACTCCCATGGATTCAGGCGTGACGTGTTTTTCTCTTTGCTTAGAGGATACATTTTTGCGAGAATCAGATTCAAATAAAGCATCAACATCTGTTTCCGTTGGTTTTTCTCTTTGGTGAGAAGTATAAACGGTAGATGTTGTTGCTGGTCGACGGGTACTGGTGGCATCCACGTCAGTTTCCTTTCGTCCAGACGATCTTCCACCTGCACTTTTGGAACGTTGTGGTACCTTTGAAGGAATTGGCTGAGCAGTGCCTTTACACAACAGTGGCCCGTTCTCGTGTAGAATCATAGGCAGCCATACTGTATATGACACCATCGAGCCAGTCTTTGTGTATTCCTTGTACGTATTAGGGTCAAACGTATCCCCAGCCTCTGCTGGCTTCCCAAAGATAACCTGTGGATCCTGTATCACCATCCTCCAACATAACGATAGACATTTCTTCACGTAATCTGGTATCTTGGACGCAAAGCGACTTGATGCTGATGACTTAATGTATTCCTGCGTATGGAGATAAGCGAATTTTCTTAAAACTTGTGTTCATACATCTAATTAAGAGTCCTACATATATATTATACTAGTCATAATTTCTAACCGAACACCTGAGTTATTATACTCCATTGTATTAACATTAGATTGAAAGCAATCTTTTGCTTGCCATACTAAAATCTTTACAGATCTTGTGCTTTTCAAAAATTAATCTCTTTTTTGTTACTTTGTAATTCCCAAAGATTCAAGTCATCGATATGACAAAAAAAATATTCACAGAACCAGCACTTCCGGTCACAATAAATTCCCGCCGAATTTGTACATTAATTTAAACTTTGTTTAATGTTCTGACATTTTAGGGTTGTTTCAATCAAAAAAAAAAAAAAAAGAATATCATTGTCGTATTTCCACATCAATCATTAACAAAAATCGAAAGAAAATCGATATTACACCCTGATGAGAATAAACATCAATACGACGTAAAAGAGAGACTCAGGTCTGCTTTGTATTAGGCATGCGCCGTATAAAAAATAACATTTTATCTGTTTTTGTAGTTTGGAGGACGCATCTTTTTGTGTTTCTAAAGTAAAACGCATGTTTTTTTCGGGATGTTTTTCTCATAACGAAAAATTTCATTTTTGTCAAATTCGTCACGCTCCATTAACGTTACTTCATATTAAACCAAAATTTCGAAAAAAATCAAGTGAAAGTATTACATTAATCTGTTATACTCTTCTTACTAATGAAAAATTATTCTTCATAAGATTAATTGAATATTTAAAAAGTGTTCGGTTAGACATTTTTACCAGTATAGCATATTTCAGATACGGCATTATATTAAAATTGTTCTTTTCCGTAGTTTTTGACGAATATTGAAGTTCATTCAAGAGAGATCTTTAATTTCTGTCATGAGGTATTTTTAAAGCTATGAACGTACTTACGTTGTATAATACATCTTTGGTCTCCATCCTCATTTCTTTCTGGCATTCCTTCACCAGTTTTTTTACGGATGCAGATGCCACCGACTCCGCCCATCTATCCTTCGACTTCATCAATTAAAAGAAATCGACTTGAAACAATACTTTATCATCCTAATTTTAATATTCTAAAATTACAGGAGAAAATGTTTGACACGATGTCTTTTCTTCATTTCAAACGTAATCTATTGTAAACCCTTTGTGGTCTTACGAAAGCAATGAAATAAAATGCAAAGTGGTCGTTTACACTTCCAAACGTGCTCTTAACAAATAAACCTAGTCATATATTTTTGGGGGAGGAAGGGGTCAACCCGACCCAGGTGTTTAGTATACGACCTAGATCAATTTACGTGTATACACAAAATGAAGGAAATAAGCATTTTGACTTAACCCCCCCCACACACACACACACACACACACTTCCTTCTCTTCTTTTATCATAACATGAATTAATACTAGCACTCCTATTGTAAAGCACATAATCTGGATCGATTGAGAAATAAATTCGATGTAGGAAACTCAAATTTCAAAGTCTAAACCGATTAATATATATGCAATAACTTACCAGAGAAGACAGTGCACTTTCAACATCACGAATTTGATTGGCTGCCACATCTTTACAAAACTGATAGGAAGACTGTAATTAAACAAAAAGTCAGATGAATTTATTGTATGCTTACTTAAAAATACAAAACAAAGAATAAATGCATTCCTTCCACCACATCAAGGAACGGCTGAAATCGATCTTTAAAGTTGAAATATTCTTGTGTTTTCCTTCAAGGTACCTGCACGATTTGTAGAAGTACTTTGATTGCGGCCTCTTCGCCCAGGCCCATTTTGTCATCACATAATTGTTCCAGCGCGTCCGTCCATTCGTTGTCATATAGTTCACTGTATTTCTCTGCCAATTTCGTGGGGCGGTTTGAATCACTAAGATCGGCTATATTTGGATTTCTTTCGTTAAGTTTTGTTCCCATCTCTTTGCTCAGTCTGATTCAGAAAATAAAGTCACATACTCTATCATTTTAATACAACATATATACAATTTTTGGTCAAGAAATAACCTTTAGAATTAATATGTTAATTAATATAACTCATCAAATTTCATTAGTTAATTGCCTTTAACACTTACGTTAAGGCATATTAATAGACTTTCTCAAAGAAAAAATTGAGAGTATTTTTTCATAAGCAATCTCATTACCGTGTTAATGCATCAGTTTTCTCTCTTTCGGCGTCCTTTTTCTCCCTTTCTAATTTACGAACCATCTCTTTCAGTGAATCCAACTGTTCCACCAATACAGCATTTTGATTTTCTAACTCTTTTTCCTTTTCGTTGAATTTTGAAATCGCATCCTCGAATTGAGTTTTTCGTTTGAGAATTTTTTCCTCCTCCTCCTGTAACTTCATACGTAGGTCATCTATTTCCCTTATAGCTTGATCCGTGTATTTTTGCTGTATCTGAGACTGCTTCCCTCGTTCTTCTTCGACCTTGGCTTGTAATTCTGCTACCTTATTTCTCAGTTCATCTCTCTCCCTTCGTAACCTCTCCTCAGTTTCTTTAGAAGACGATTTTGTTTTCGATGAATCGTGGGAATTTGCGTACAACTCCTGATATGACAAAGTTATGAAATAAAATTATTCTCTTCTTATATGTAGTAAAGACCATTAAATTTAATGAATAAGCAGATTTTACGGTTTTTTCGAAGTCTTGAAATATGTGCAATTTCACCGGCTGTAATGGATTCTATGTGTGAATGTCCGGTGAAAAAAACAGTGAGCCAATGGAATTTAGAACTTCCTGCCTATTTGGCTCTTATTAATTTCAATTTGAAAAGAGTGAAACAAATTTTCTTAATTTTCATCAAGAAACTTTTAAAAAGTTTAGTTGGGCGATTTTTTAAAAATCTATAAACATAACCAGGAAGTTAAAATGCAATCCAAATCTTTTAGTTGGCGATCGCTAGCAAGAGCATTGGTGCTCGTTTGACCTCTTTGCGGATATCTTAATGTATGCAATTATACCTCTTTCGACAAAACGTCAGGTTCAACGCTTTCCATCAAAGACCGATATTTTCTCTCCATTGCCTCTAGGTCTATTTTCTTCAATTCTCTAAGAGCCTCACAAGCTTTTCGTATCTCCGTCCTCGGATCTTCCTCTCCCTCTCTCCCAGCCGCCATCATGGGTGACTTTGCTCTCCCATTTTTATCCTGAATGTCTAATTTTGAAAATGCATCAGCTATCGGAGAATGTGCCAATCTCTGTCTATCTTGGTCCCCGTAAGAAGTTGGTGATAAAGTGTTGCTATAGTCATTTTTGTCGTGTGTGTTAGTGGTATGCGCGTATGTCCTACATGTAGGTGTGCTGAAAGTTGGCGATGCTGTCGAGCGGTGTCTATCTGTGTCAGCAAATCGGCTTCTATTCGGGTGGTAGCTTGCACCAAAGTTGTGATTATAAGTACTGAGACTTCTAAGATTTTTCTGCCAGTCTGCCATCGTATCCAGACTCTCTACAAATATGTATATACAATACTGAGACTTCTAAGATTTTTCTGCCAGTCTGCCATCGTATCCAGACTCTCTACAAATATGTATATACAATCACGTACATGTACTTCCAAAGATCATTTTACTACAACTCTTAGTTTTTTCTAACAAGAGGCTCGCCCAAAATACAACAATGCTAATTCGCCACCTCGAAACTTTGACAAATATTAAGTTATAATCATTTCTCTACGGTCTCAGCGGATCTTCAATATAATTTGATAGATACGGTTTAAATATAATAATAATATTTATAAATATATAAGTAAATACAACTTTACTTTGAATTCATGGTATCCTGAGGAGCATATGTCCATATCATTATCAAAAGATAGAATATGAGGATACAAAAAATGTTTTCCATGGGAAAGGGTCAAACCAGTGGCTGATTTCATGCGTGTGTCCCCTCTTTAATTTTCAAAAAAAGTAAAAGCATCTTTTTCTGACCTGAATTTCCCTACAAATATCAATATTCATCATCTAGTAATCAATGCAAACGTTCCCTGTCCCATTGCAATGTCACAATGATACGATTTGGACTCAAAATCCATTGTCCATTAGGAAAATATATTTTGGTGTCCCCTGTGAGATCAAATCGTGGAGCCGAACCTGCTTACTGTTGATGTTGAGATAATTTGCGACAATTTTTGGGAAATATCCCTTTTTGGCCGGATTGCGAAGCTAATCCGGTCTATAAAATGGCGAAGTCCGTCTGTCTGTCTGTCCGTCCGTCCGTCCGTCAGTGCGTCAACATTTTGGTTAAAGTGTTGCGTTTAAATCTGTTGAGAGAAAACTGCTTGGAGGAGCAACTTGAAACTTGGACATGGTGATAGACCATGATGAGACGAATCAAACACAGCAACAAAATTTGACCTAGTGACCTTGACCTTGGAGTTTGACCTACTTTTAAAAAACTTTAACCTTGGCCATAGCTTTTAAATGGTAAGTGATAGGGCTTTCATATTCCACTTGTGTATTTCTTGTGACAAGACCTTTCCATGGATACCAAAAATATTTACCTTGTGACCTTGACCTTGAAGTTTGGCCTACTTTTGAAAAACTTTAAGCTTGGCCATAACTTTTGAATGGTAAATGATAGGGCTTTTATATTTCACATATGTATTCCTTGTCACAAGACCCCACCATGGATACCAAAAGTTTTGACCTTGTGACCTTGACCTTGGAGATTGACCTACTTTAAAAATAATAAATCTGGGCTATATCTCATAAACTATAGAGGCTATGGTTTTGAAATTTCACATGCAGAATCTTTATGACCAGACCTTTCATTTGATATTATGAGTTTTGACCTTGACATTGACCTTTGACCAATTTTGAATTATAAGAGGTAGGATTCTGATATTTTACATATAGATTTCTCATGACCAGAACTTTAATTTGACTTTTGACCTAAAGACTTTTACATTGACCTTTGACCTACTTTTAAACTATAAGAGGTAGAGTTTTGATATTTCACATGTACATGTACATGTAGATTCCTCATGACCAGACCTTTTATTTGATATCATGACTTTTGATCAAATGACATTAACATTGACCTTTGGCCTACTTTAAAACTATAAGAGTTATGGTTCTGATATTTCACATACAGATTCTTTATGACAAGATCTTTCATTTGATATCATGACTTTTGACCCAGTGACCTTGACATTGATCTTTGACCTACTTTTAAATTATAAGAAGTAGGGTTTTGATAAGATGGATTCAGGCCTGTTTACATTGGTAAATTTCTCCTCCACTCTCCCCCCTTGAGGCTCCTGCCCCCTTCCTCCCTCCTCCCACCCCCCCCCCTTCTCTCCTCCTCCCTCCTCCCTCCCTCCCCCTTCCTCCCTCCTCCCTTTCAATCAAAAGTCCTCGTGCTTAAAGGAAATACATGTATGACAATGCACTAAACCGACATACTTGCCACATTGTATATATGAGTAAATAGAAAAAGGCCTTAAAAACTTCTAAATCACACTAGCGGACATGGTTATATTAGTGTACATTACTTAACTGTAGTTTATAGACACTGTCCATTTGAATATCGGGGCTGGGGGGTGGGGGTGGCTTGTATTTTTGTTGTCGGTAAAGATTTGTTTTGCTCCAGACTGGGGCAAAATATTTTTTTCCTTGGAGCAAGGAATTTTTTTCTATTTATAGAATTACTTACATATAATAAATCTGTAATGAACAGGCAAATCTATGTGTGTTTAGAGAAAGCATTGCATTGGCGAGCGAAGCGAGCCAGATGTACTGCAGTATTATGTGCTAATAATTCAATTTAGAGGAAACGGTCAATATTGTCATTTAAGAGCAAGATTTTGCTTTCAATGAAATCTTAAGTTGGGGGTCTAAGGGGGGGGGGTCTAAAGGGGGGGGGGGGGTCTAAGGGGTGGGGGGGTCTAGGGGGGGGGGGTGAGTCAAGACAAATGTTTAAATTTAAAAGTGTAAATTGGTGCAATAGTTCAAGTTATTTGGGTTATTCAAATTGAGATTATGTACATGAATGCATAAGAGCAAGATTATTTATATTTTTTAAAAGTAATTTCTTATTTTTTTGTTACTGTTGCCCTCCAAATCATATCTCTTTCTCCCCTCTCCCACCCCTCCCCCCTTCCTCCACTGGGTTCCATGGTATATGGTATTTAAAGGGAGTGATAACTGTGCAAGAAAATGATATTTTCGAAGATACAAAAGACTAGATTCTACGATACAAAATTGCAGAATACATGTAAAACAAGACATGACAAAACTTGTTCATTTTTATTTAGATTTTTACTCAAGAAACGTTTGAAATTTTCGTGTATTTCACAAAATACCATATAATTTTTGATAAGCGTTAACACAACTGTGTGACGAATGCTTGTATAAATTGCTACTATCCTAGTTTAAAAGAATACACGAAGAGAAGTGAATACATACCTGAAATATTCTACTTTCGATTTAAGACTGGAAATCCCCTAACGCACCTTGGGAGAGGCTCCATAAAGGGGCTATCTAAAATTCTGCGTTAATTTCAACAAAGTATTAATCGCTTTAGAATATGTCGTGTGACAACTTCTAAGATATATATCCATTTATGGAAATGAAGCCCTTGATTTTTTCCATCATTAAACAAGAATATTTACTTCACAACCAGTTAAGTTTACAAGGTCCAATGATTTCTCCCTGTCAGGAAGCCGAAGAGCCGAGGGGGAGCTTGAGCTGAAATATTTAGAAAATACTGATGATATGGTATATACTAATGTATGATGAATGCATGTCAAATTATTTGTGTTTTCAAGAATTGTACTCTTTAACATAGTTCTTTATAGGACAGAATATTGTACTTTCGAAATGATATGATAGAATTTCCTCTGATAGTCTTTATTTTGAATTTTACGAATTTCAGAAAGGCAATTGCCTTATTTAAAAGGATTACTCTCTCTTTTATTATGTTACGAATTTTATCAGTCCAAATAATAGATATAATGTGAGATTTCATTGGACCAAACATTTTTTTAATTGGCAAATCTGATAAAACTGGTACTTTTCATGAACTCTAGGATATAGACCTTTTCTCAATAACATCCTGATAAGGGGATGATGCAGTATATAGAGATAGATAGATAGGGCTACTCTTATCACTTTTGTCTTTGGCAGTGGATCCAGATACAAACATTTGGGGTAATTCATATCTGTAGACATGTGTCTCCTCTTGCGAACAAACACCTGGTTGGTCATGTGAATTGGGTGCATAAAAATGTAATTATTTCTTAATGGAGTCCATTTGCTTTATTTTCAAACTGTATAAAACTTCGAACTTTCAATTTTGGTCACAAAAGAGAAGCCATCTAACTTCGAATCGGCCAAAAAGAGCCTGGGCAACTGATGTGAGATTATAATTAACTATGATTTGTGTGACTGTGCTTGTTTATATACTAACCATTAAAGCTGACCAATCAGAAGTTTGTTCATAAGAGAAGACCCAGGTCTACAGATACAAATACCCCAAAATATTTGTATCTGGAGCTGCTGCCTATTCCTTTTGCATGGTGTTTTATCCACTCAAAACAATAGAATGAAGTCATCGCACAGCAGTTCATGCCATTCTCGATGTCGGACTGGTCACATGACCAAATTTCCGCTATGTTTACAGGGGGATGTGTCCTTAGATTTTTCACTGTGCCCTATGAAAAATCCGTGATTTTGTTTGCTCCCTCTTCAAATCTCGTTTTGTATTTGGCTCTGAGGAGTGAGGAGCTAATTCATCAATGGTCCCTTCAATGAATTCTGGTAGTTTTATCCTTGATATAAACGTTAGATTCTAGATATTAAGCAATTTCCATACACTATGCTCTATGATAAACACCGAGTTTATCCCCCAACTATTTTCCGAACTTCTCTTTGCTTATCTCTAATTGAGCCTTTGTGTGACATCACGCTGACATAGAGAATGGTTGGGAGTGGTATAATATCATTTCATTGTTTTTAGTGGAAAAAAATACTGATGTAAAGTGCATATAATGCAAAATTACCTACAACACGTAAGTAAATGACGAGGGGCAACTTTACAATGTCACCACGCGCCCAAGTCACATAACCTTGAATATAGGAACGTCTGTCCAAGTCCAGGGTCAATCAGCAACTGATTTGTACGTTTAATTACTCAGGTTTCAAGGTAGTTTGACCACTTATCAGTATTGTCGCATTGATTGTATTAGTTACCTACAGGTGTAATTTATATGCCTGAGATCTCATCAGTGGTCTAACCCGATTATAAGTGTCATTCTACTATATTCCTCCCTGTTTTATTTTTGATGACCCCTAACTAAAAATAGAAACCTTTTTGAAATCATGGCATAAAATCAGATGATCCGACTAAATGCCATTTATACCTACCCTCCCCCTCCTATCTTAATTTAAAAGGCAGCGAATTCGCAAAGTAAGTAGGTTTTAAAATGGGAAAATTAAGTAAAAATCTAAACACTTTTATAAAAGTAGTTAAAAATCTTTTAAAAGTTCTCAACAAATTTCAGTCATTGGTAGAAATGTAATGTACATGTACTGAGCTGGTCAAGAGTCGCAATAAGCGATTTCCCCAACAACCAGATCCCATTTTCTAAACATTGACGCCGGATTTCTGGTTACATTTATGTAGAAATGTGGCCTCTGAAAACAGTCAAATTGGGTCAAAGAATGGCCAATTTCTCTGACCCTTACTAGTTTAAATAAATGCTGGAATTTTCATTAGATTTTGAGTCAGCTGATATCGGCAAATCCGAGGTACATGTACGATGGTCATCTTGAGAAAGCTGAACTTCATTATATTTTTCTTTATTTTCTTTCAGTTTTGATCTCATTTCTTGTTCCTCGATTTCGTCAACAGTGGTGGCTCGAATACGATCTGAAGTATTTTCTTCTTCCTGTGTAAATTCTGATGACTTCTGATCTGGAGTTTGGTAACTTTTTCCATCAAACAAATTTTTGATTTCAGCCAGTGTTTGGTTGGCTAATAGTTTTAAATACCGCAAAGCGCGATTAAGAGTAGGAGAGTCTTCTTCCAACACTGAAAGGGCAGCTTTTTCATTGTTACATCCCTTTAAAAACGAATATACGGCAAGGGTTTGGCGGTCTTTTTCATTTACATATGAATATCTGCCCATTGTCATTTCATTGATTTTATTCGCAAATTGTTTGGCTGTCTCTTCTTTGCCTTGTTTGATGTTTTGCAGATGCTGACGAAACACATAAGGTGGTACAAGCGTGATATTTTTCAGATCGTTTACACCCCTCCCCCCTTCTATGAAAATTTTCAACCCGGTCAATATTTCGAAAGAAACGATAAGCTGCGAATCAAAATTAATTTTAGAACCCATCCTGAGATAACTTGCGCACGAAAATTACACGAATATAGAAAGAAAGATTGAAAGAGACAAGATCTAATTAGGTACTCTATCAGATGAACCGACTGAGTACCTAGAGTGTCCTTTGAGATGGTGAAATCAGCAGAGCCGACTTTACCGAATACATGTCGTGTCTGTAGAAAGAAAGATTAAATGCATGTACAATTTATGCGCGAATATAAATTTCCAAAACGAAGAAAATCAAAAAAAGGCGCGAAAAAGAAAAAGAAAAAATAATACGAAAATTCAATCAAAATGCACCTCACTGACGGACAAAAATAATCCGATCCTCGTCGCTAATGTTGTGAAGTGCATATAATGCAAAATTACCTACAACACGTAAGTAAATGACGAGGGGCAACTTTACAATTTCACCACGCGCCCAAGTCAAATAACCTTGAATATAGGAATGTCTGTCCAAGTCCAGGGTCAATCAGCAACTGATTTGTACTTTTAATCACTCAGGTTTCAAGGTAGTTTGACCACTTATCAGTATTGTCGCATTGATTGTATTAGCTACGTACAGGTGTAATTTATATGCCTGAGATCTCATCAGTGGTCTAACCCGATTATAAGTGTCATTCTACTACAATACCATACAAAAAAACGAAATTGATACGGGACTTTTTGCTTAAAATTAAGCCAATATTTAAATAAAAACAATCCTTTTATTCCACAAGTCAAGTTAAGTAAAGTCAAGTAATATTTATTTTGAGTTGGCAATACATGTATTTACATTGTAACAAGAAACAGAAGCTCTATAGAGTTTTTTAATCAACTAGTGTCTACAAAAACATAGTAGAATTTTGATATTGGGAGAGTACCATGAAATACATTATTATCCTTTCCTTCCCCCCTCCTCTCCTCTACATGTCCAGCCATGGATTACTTGCTTGTTAGTGAATCTCTCTGATCTCTAAAGTCTAATAGAAACAGTTATTTATCTTGTTGGATTATAGCATTCCATGCAATACTTACAAAAGTGTCAACAGATGCACTTGTGTTTCACAAGCAAATTATGGTTTCATTTTTTAGCTCGACTGCACTTAAGTGCAAAAGAGCTATTGCAATACCCCCGGCGTCGGCGTCATCCGAACTAGATGATAAGGTAAATGTTAAGATTACACATTTACCTTTCCTATATTCATATTCTGTTGGTTTTTTTTGTTGCAAAAAGTTTAATTATACATCATTTAATATATCCAGATGAGGATATAGCCCCTGGGGTTGGGATTTTAAAAATTATTTCAAATGATAAGGCAAATGTTGAGATGATAAGGTAAATGTTAAGATAGCAATAAAGTCTTTATAAGCCAATATTGAGCAAAGTATAAGTGCTACATGTACCAAACTTACATATTTGATGTATCTTTGATCAAACTTTCAAAAAATGACCTTGACCTACTTTTTTCCGCTTGAATGATTTTGCCTTTAAAAGCCAATATTGAGCAAAGTATAAGTGCTACATGTACCAAACTTACATATTTGATAGAGCTGCAACGAGTCGGGAACTTCTCGATTCGGTTCGATTTCGATTTTTATGTCTCGATTCGATTTTTTTCGGTTCGATTTATTTACGATATAACTTTCCATGGATACGTTATTTTTTTTCCATTTATTTGAAAATTTAATTGAAAACCTCATCTGAATCTAAAAGCAAAGTATAAAATCCCAGTTCAAGTGAAAGCTGTGAATGATGTACATGCAAAGACACCCCCCCCCCCACAGAACAGCCTTCTTTGGATATAAAGTCAATACTGTACACAAAGGATACATGATAATTAAACAGTTTGCACAAAGAAGTGCATAGGTAAACTTCTTTAAAAGAGGCATTTCAGTATTTGGGGCAGCACTCGTCGATCTTCGGCAAAAGTCGCTGTTCGAATTTCCTCTGACCCTGTATTTTCTTACGAATTTCTATGTGAAATGCACTTGAAGGGTTCACCTGTTATTCTAAATCACCACCTAAAACCATTCTTATTGGGAATCCTGCGATTAGTGAATCTTTAAAGTTGAAATTAGAACGTTTTTCTGCATTATTTAGACTATTCGACTCGAATCGTTTCTGACCACAACGACTCGCGATTCGAGTCAGAGCTAAGAATCGCGATTCTCGGTGCACCGCGGTGAATCGTTGCAGCTCTAATATTTGATGTATCTTTGATCAAACTTTCAAAAAATGACCTTGACCTACTTTTTTCCGCTTGAATGATTTTGCCTTTAAAAGCCAATATTGAGCAAAGTATAAGTGCTACATGTACCAAACTTGCATATTGGATGTATCTTTGATCAAACTTTCATAAAATGACCTTGACCTACTTTTTTCCGCTTGAATGATTTTGCCTTTAAAAGCCAATATTGTGCAAAGTATAAGTGCTACATGTACCAAACTTGCATATTGGATGTATCTTTGATCAAACTTTCATAAAATGACCTTGACCTACTTTTTCCGCTTGAATTATTTTACCTTTAAAAACTAATATTGAGAAAAGTATAAGTGCTACATGCGCCAGACTTGCATATTGGATGCATCTTGGGTTAGACTATTGAAATATGACCTTGACCTACTTTTTCCGCTTCATTGATTTTGCTTTAAATTGGCAATATTGAGCTAACTATAAGTGCTACATGCACCAGACTTGCATATTGGATGCATCTTGGGTTTGACTATTGAAATCTGACCTTGACCTACTTTTTCTGCTTCAGTGATTTTGCTTTAAATTGCCAATATTGAGCAAACTATAAGTGGTACATGCACCAGACTTGCATATTGGATGCATCTTGGGTTAGACTATTGAAATCTGACCTTGACCTACTTATACTCATATGAGCAAAGCGTAAGTGACCTTTTGTCATAGTGTATCCTCTGTCATTGGTTCACCATAAACTAATTTTAATTTATAACTTTAAATTTTTTATGTGACTTGATATATGTTGTTGCTTGAGAAAGGGAGTTTAAATAAATTGGCTGTCATGAGAGATATTATGCTATGCAGTCGAGCATTAGGTGACTCTGGCAACTATTTTTATATTTTTGATAAACTACATTTAGTAATTTTACATGCTCATTACCTTTTTTTAATTTTTTTTTCAGGTACTAAATGAGTAAAAAGGAAGATGACTTCATCAAAGAAAGACAAGTTGCTTGTGGCTGCCATTGATTTTGGTACAACATTTTCTGGCTATGCCTTCTCGTTCAAGCATGACTATAAGGTTGACCCACTTAAGATTTCAGTGAACCAGAACTGGGTGGCAGGATCCAGAAGTTTGGTGTCTTTGAAGGCACCAACATGTGTACTACTGGGACCAAAAAAGGATTTTGAAGCATTTGGTTATGACGCCGAGGATCAATATTCAGAACTGGCTCTGGATGAAAACCATTTTGATCATTATTACTACAAAAGGTTTAAAATGATACTGCATGAATGCAAGGTAAAATATGAGAAAGATATCTAGTCTGATTGAAGATTAAAATTTTGATTTGAAATGTAGAGAAAATTTCTAATTTAAGATGAAATAAACAAGCCAAAAATGCTGACCTTGACCCCTGTACCAATTTTGGAGAAGACGTCCTTGATTGCTCATATAACTCCACTTTGTTAAGTAGCGTATTCGTCTTTCTTTATCCATAGGATATCTTGCTATTACACTCAGTGTTACCAGAACATGTAACCATCAAGATTGATATAACAAAATGAACAAAGAAAATGTCTAATCTAAAATGATTTTTTGCTATTTTTAAGATGTGTTTGTATATACATTTATCAGTATAAAGTTCCATATAGACTAGATCTATGAATTGGTGTTATCTTGTCCTAATATTTCTTCAAAATAAAGTTGACAAAATTAAGATTTTCCAATCTGAGTCACACAGACAGGAGTATGGGAATTTTTGGGAAGTACTAATATAAAAG
Organism: Pinctada imbricata; assembly: GCA_033119305.1. Taxonomy (NCBI): domain Eukaryota; kingdom Metazoa; phylum Mollusca; class Bivalvia; order Pterioida; family Pteriidae; genus Pinctada; species Pinctada imbricata. The sequence goes on along the minus strand of VSWD01000006.1, from coordinate 34,503,884 downwards.
TGAAATTACAGTTTATACAATCAAAAGTTTCAGAATTGAATGTTTAGTCAAATAATTTTCTTTTATTATGACTTTCTATGCCTACAACAATATGGCAAATAATTCGTAAATTTGCTACTTTTGAATCAGTAAATTTTCACATATTTTGGCAATAATTCCATCTAAATGTGATTGGGAAATTTTAGAGGGCAAAAAAATTCTTGCCTATTGTGCATGAAAACACATGGGTCATGTGGATACATGTACAAGTAGTTGCTCATCTTAAATCTTTACTATTCATCAAGAGCATTCTATTCTTTATTCGTAGTGTTCACAATTTTGTCTATGTTGCTAGTTCTCTATACATGTTCATGTACTGTACATGACATGTACCTGTAAAGTAAAATATATTCTTTACCATGATACATTTCAATCCTGAAAATATTTCAGAAATTAACGAGGACAGTTATGGTGAAAGATGACAAAGGGAAAGAAATAGCTGCCATAGAATTATTTGCTCATGTCATACGGTACTTGAAGGATCATTTACTGAATGCCCTAGAGACGAGAGGGACAGGTGTCAGCAACAACGATATACATTGGGTCCTTACGGTACCAGCAATATGGACAGACTCGGCCAAACAGTTTATGAGAGAAGCTGCTGGCAAGGTAAGCATAATGGTATCTTCATAGGAGATCATAATGCTCATAATGAAGTTAGAACAAAAATTGTATCCTAACTTTGGAAATGCTTTAACATTGGACATAGGTTTTTGATCAATAAGTAAGAGGGCTTTCCCTGCATATTCATCATGACAATACATATCATGACAAGACCTGTCCATTGGTACATGTGACATTGATCTTTGAGTCTGACTTACTTGTGAAAACTTTTTAAAATTTGGCATAATGTTTAATTGTTAAGTGATTGGACTTTCATATTTCTTATTTGTATGCCAAATGACTAGAGCCTTTTATTGATTTCAAAACATTAGTGACATAGGCCTTGAATTTGGTATTCATGCAATCTTTCATTCCCTTCTAGTTACAGCAGTATTTCACATGCATATCTTGTTGGTTCTCAAACTATTCGCTAGAAGAAATTCAATTTTATCTCATTTGAAGCATGTTACAGAGGAACTTTTATACAGTGAATGAGAGTAGTCATTTATTAACTATCGATGATTTTGTTTGACAGGCTGGTATCAAAAGTGAACAGTTGACGATCTGCTTGGAGCCAGAAGCTGCCTCTCTGTACTGCCAGTACCTCCCCCTTGACAAACTACAGGGAGCTGTAGGTACCGCATCATTCATGGCATCTGGTGCTGGAACCAAATACATGATAGTAGATTTAGGAGGTATGTCATAGTAAAGATAAAATTTTTTAAAAATCATGAAAATTCAAAAGCCTGACATCCAAGGCTACTACTTAATTTTGCCGGGATAGTATAAATTGTATACTAACTACAAACTAAACAATTGGCTTGTAGAATTTTTCAATGGGCTTGTTTTTCAAAAAATGTTCATGACTGTATTTGTCTCTAAAGATTTTCTATTTCATATGGAGTAAATTAAGCTTCAGTGGTGTTCTGAAATTTTCTGGGGGTTTTTTGGTTACAAAAATGTTACCTACCATGAATTCTTCTCGTCTCCTCTTTGTGTTGAATCTCATTGTGATGGATAATGCATGGTTTATGTATGAAAGGATCTCAAATTATTCAACCACAAAAAGCATCTCAAATTATTCAACCACAAAAAGCATCTCAAATTATTCAACCACAGAAATGTGAGAAAAATTATTGAATTATTAAATAGTCGAACGTTAAATTTCTAATGGGGATTTCTTAATGTTCAAGCTATCCTATTGTGATGATGATTTTTATTGTGCTGTTATTATGAAAAGTCCAACTTCATTCCTATTTCAAGATAAAAATATAATACAAAGAGGTTCATGTATTATCTCGAGACACTAGAGACTTATTATTTATATCAACAAATAGACTTAGATGTATATACATTTTTCAAATTGCCTTGCAAGCATAGTAGGCTTTTGTATAATAAGCACATTTTACGTTAGCACTATGCCTTAGTTTTGTTATTCACCAAGAAGTTACAGAGGAACAATTTTAGTTGAAAATTGTATTTGTTAGGAATGCCAATTACATGTACTGATCAACAAAGGAAAAACTGCATTGAATTACTTCGATTGAAAGAATGTGAATTTCACATGTTTCAAGAATGGAGCTTGAATTCGTAGATGTTTTTGTTACCGTAGAATCATCTATCACCCACACTCCATTTTACTAATATATTTGAGATGTAACATTGTTTTTAACAATTATAGGAGGAACAGCTGACATTACTATACATCAGAAGCAGGCGGATGGAAGTCTGAAGGAGCTACACAAGCCGACAGGGGGACCATGGGGAGGTACCAGGGTAGACGAAGCATTCAATCAGCTTCTAATCAAGATTGTTAGTGGACCGTGTTTTAAAAAGTTCCAGGAGGAAAGCAAAGCTGATGCCCTCGATATCCAACGAGAGTTAGAAACCAAAAAGAGAACAATCAATAAAGACTCAACAGGAAAGATTACGGTTAAAGTTCCGGTATCATTAGTCCAAGCTTTTGAAAACGAAACAAAGGAAAAAATCAAAGATGTTATTCAACAGATGCAGTATGCCGGAAAAATGACCTGGTCAGGCGATAAGCTACGCATGGATGCAGATTTATTTAGGAAATTATTTTCGTCTCCGGAAGAACTTTTGATAGACCATCTTAAGCACATAATGCAGAAGGATGGTTTGCAGGACATTTCCACTTTACTTATGGTCGGTGGATTTTCTGAATGTCCTATGATGATGAGTGCAGTAATGAGCGCTTTTCCTGATAAGAAAGTCATCGTACCCGAGGATGCAGGTTTAGCAGTATTGAAAGGGGCTGTCCTGTATGGCCATAAACCCCAGACCATCACCACTAGGAAAGCTCGATACACTTACGGTATAAATATATCACCTCCATTTGTACCAAGAGAACATTCCCCTCAAAGGAAAGTTACCATCGATGGTGTGGACCGAGTGAAAGATGTCTTCAAGAAGTATATAGAGGCAGATAATGATATAAGAGTTGGTGAGGCGGTTAGTGGTCGCCATGTCACAATTAAAAGTCGCCAGTCTGAGATGCTGCTCAAAATATATGCCAGTGAAGAAAAGGACCCAAAATATGTGACTGATAGGTCCTGTGAATATCTAGGAAAAGTTGTTGTCAAATTACCAGAAGTCGATGAAAGACTAAAAGTAGATGTTAAGATGATCTTTGGAGAGACAGAGTTAATGGTTGAGGCAAAAGAATCAAGCTCTGGGAAGGTTTATTCATCCTATTTTGATTTCCTGTGATATCATAAACATTTAGACAATTTTTATCCACCATTACATGTGCAAATTAAAGTTGTGTGAGATAGGAAATCATGGTTTAAATGACAGCTGCATTATAATAAACATGTATTTACTAATCTATTTATGTATTGTGTCCATTTAATGGTACATATGTATACATGGCACTTGATCATCAAAACAGAGAGCCAAGGTTTAGCTAATTTCCTCAAATTTTCCCAAATAGTATGTTTTCTCCCTTGAAATGTGAAAAAATCCCCCCCCCCCTATTAACAAGATACTTTGCTTAAAAAAAACAAAAGCAAAAAGATGTTCACATTTACATTTATGTGAGATCAGTATAGTTCTGGGAGATAAAAACAAAGACTTGAATTCCTTGCATGTAGCTGTAGTATTAATCTGTACCAGATTGGAATTTTGCTTCTGATCCTGTTATCCTCTCTGAGGTACGGGCAACAATGTCTAAAGAACATGAGGAAATGCCTTGTATAATCTGTTTTCGTTCATATTTTTATGTGATATAGTAACCTTATAGATTTTGTCATTTATATGATACATGGAATCAGTATTTACTGTGATTAGGAATGAACCATTTTTGCAGAAATGCAAAACAAGTGCTTATATGTAGAGATTTGTTTACAATTTCATATCTATTTTAATAAGTTTCTAAACCGTAAGTATGACATTTTCTCTCCTTCAAGTGCTAATTCTGTAGTTATCATGAATTTTTTGAGAGAGAAGAAAATGATTGTGGTGGAAACCATTTGTAAAAAACAAGATTATTTTTCGCTTGAAACATGAACAGTACATGTACCATAATTATACATGTTAAAGATATATCATAATGCAGCTGTGTATGTGATTATCATTATATTTTACTCTAAAGACTCTAAATTAATAAAATTGGCATTGAGACATGCTGATTCAAAGCTGCATGTAACCTAAAATTTATAACTTGAATCCAAAATTGCTACAATTCAAAAATTTGAATGCATGAGTGCCTTTAAAAAATTGAAAGCGTATGTTTGTAAAATCGACAAAGTTGTTATTACTTGTATATTGGAACATTTTGTTCCAAATGAATGTTTCAAAGTATGAATTATTTCATATGGAGAGGAAAAGTATAGTAAGATCAATACCCAAGAACAGTACAAGTATTGGCCTAAATATTAAAACATAAGAACAACAATCATATATTTATGAAAGTAAATGGCAATAAATTTATCAAGTCAAAAAGTAAGTGAATATGTGGAGCATGAAAGGATATTCTTAAAAATATAAACAAGTACAGGTTGTATTTTTGAATATCACTGCTATTGAGTCATGTGTTTTGTAAAAATTTACCCCCCCAAAAATGTGGCTTGTATGATACCTCTTCAAAAGCAATCAAGAATCTTTAGATGTTCTGTTTCAATCCTCTATCATTTGTATCAATTTTTATCAGTGCTATTTTGGTAACAGAATGCAATGTTTTTGATGCCAATAAATTTACAAGAATCTATTTCATATTTTGATGTATATAACAGTATTATAGAATTCAATATTTCAGCAATACTACAATAGTCAGTACATGTAGATCAATTGAAAGCAACTCATACAAATCTGTAAAATGATAATCCCGGGTATGTCGATCAGTGAACCAAGGGCTGCGAACACAAGAAAAACAGAAACACTGCACAACAGACTGAAAATAAATCAACTGATGGTCACCCATGTTTTTAGTGATACAAAGTTCGAATTGATAAATGGGCATATAAACTCATTCAAGTTGTCAGTTTCATCTTCACAACTCTTTAAAACAAAGCCCTTTATAAAGTTTAAGCTTGAAATTCTGGATCGATTGCAGAAAAAGTTATGAAAAATTAATAGTACAGAAGAAATTTTATTGTTTTGGTCCCCTTTTGGGTGATGTAACAGTAATTATTATAGAGGTCTCGGACCGATGTATTTATGGTGACTGACAAGAGTTACGTGATGATATAAGTTTAACCGAAAGGTAAATTCTCTGATAATTTAATGTGACAAAATGCTTTTAATTTACCCGGTAGTTATAGAAGAGCTCATGCAGATGTCAGCAATTTTGAAAAAAAAAAAGAGATCAAAGGTCTCATTATACAAATCTAAGAGATTGCCAGAACCCTCCTGCCACCTTTTAGAGTTTGTCAAAAAAAGTGAATATTTTCACACATTTTAACTTGATTCTTTTAGACTACCCTTTCCCTTGGAAAGAACTCCCTTATTTGCTCACCCCCGGAAAGCTCAAGTGAGCTAATATTGATTGAACTGTGATTTAAAAAATAACTTTAAAAGTGACATTGTGAATTTTAATGGATATTTTATTCGGAAAGAGGTTATCACCGTTTTACTACTCTCCTGAGAGGTGCACCTAGGAAGGAGGGATTTATACTACAACAACAACAACATAGCGTGACGTCCGTCGTAAACTTTTCACATTTTTGACTTCTCCAGAACCACTGAAGGAATTAAATTTGGTAGGAATGAAGTACTCATGGTCCCTTACAAATAGTGTTGTTGTTTTTGGTCCGGATCCGTCAATAGGTTGCGCCGCCACAGGCAAAAATAGGTCATGGGGGATGCCCTTTCTCAAACTTCTTCAGAACCGAAGCACATAATGACAAACGGACAGCATCAGGATGTGAAAAGGTGTTGTTCATTTTGGTTCAACTTGGAAGTAAAATTTTTGACGCATTTTTTTTTTTTTTTTTTTTACCACTGCGGACTTTGTTAGACGTGCTCATTTTTTGACCATTTCTTTGAATTACTCTATTAATGTATGTTTTTTTGCACTCAATCATTCACTACACAATAATACATTTTAATCATTCAATGGATTTATATCGATTGTCTATGGAGGGGGATTAGGGTCACAATGCTATTTGACTTGCTTACATGCTTCATGCTATGTTGCTTCATTCAATGTTTGATTATTCCATGTTCATTTGTCTTGCTTTCATTTAAAATTGACTTTATTGCATTTGTCTTTCTTCTTTATGCAATGTTGCTTCCGTGCATTTTACATTTGTCCTTCATCAATGCATAATTGTCGTTCTACCATGCGTTATGACATCTTTCATTGTGCCATCATTCTTTCGTCCTAATGCCATTATTGCTTCGTCAATGCTAACCTCAATTTTGATACCAGGTGGCGCTCCATTTTTGTCCGTTCCTTGAAATTAACTTTGAGTTTATACATATTTCTTTATTACTGTTGCAGTACTTGGAAAAATGATTTATAAATAGCGTAAAAAGCAAAAGCCGCTTGAAATATTTGAACAAAAAAAAAAAAAAAAGAAATCATTAAATGATAACTATTTGGACCTCTTCTGTTTATTTGTTTATTTATACAGTAGTAATAGCCATTTGGGGATTTGAAAATTCTAGAACGTTTTGGGATGGTTAAAGCATGACGTCGTGGCTCAGCGGTAAGCGTGCCGGACTACCATTGCATTTTTTTCACGCATGGGTTCGAATCCCATCGGCTTCATAATTTTTTTTTCTGAATTGAGAGTGGGAAATTATATAGAAGTCAGGTTTTTTTCTGAGATATCATGGGAAAGGCGGTATTTCATATCGAAAAATTCTAGATCAACTGAAACTGCCGCGCGTCCTACACTGATCGAACATAGAGATCAACATCCCCGGCCCCTTTGATTCAGTCAATAATGCAGTTTCTAGTCTCCTTTCATAATTTTGACCTTGAAAATTTACCTCTTGACATCTCTGTATGCCAAAATTACTCCAAGCTGTTGTCCAGGACAAGCGGAGCGTCGGAGAAGGAGGGGGGGGGGGGGGGGGGGGGGGGGGGGGGGGGCAGCGTTATCGCTCGCCAGTTCTTTATAGACTTTCTGAATAATGTAGCTATTCTGATCCATCCTTTATACATATTTCTTTATCAATGTACATGAAGACATTTAACTCAATCTATATAGAATATTATTACATGTAATGATAGAGGGTATAGAAAGTACAAAAATGTATTTTCTGATAAGTCAATTTTTTGCTAAAAATAATTCCTGGCTCGCTACCGCCCGCCAGACATCTATTCATGTACTTAAAATTTAGGATTGCACCAGAAATGTTAAAATTTGTGCATACAGAACATGAAACCTCCATATTTTTTTAACCCCCCCCCCTTTTTTTTTTATTATTATTATTTTTTTCATTTATTTATTTATTTTTTGCTTGTTAGAAATTTTGGGATGTTGTGCCCCTCCACTTTTTCAGGCAGAGCTACGCCGTTGGTCCAGGACTACGTCTGCTCAGGAACGTGGCACAAAAACAGTTCAGTGTCATTCACAGCCTTTTCAACAATGGCCAAAATTTAGACCTTTATTGTGTTCCTATACTCCGTGTTAGGAGCGCAAGGAAGGTATAATTTTAATTAGACTGCACTATGGCAAACTTGTCAGATTCTTCTTGTTCAGTGGCGGATCCAGCGCCCCCTTTGCCGGGGTCAAGGGGCGAATTTTGCCGATTTTACTGATGTACCTGTTTTTGCCGGGAAAATATTGGGTCTGTGCAGGAGCATCCCCTAAATCCGCCACTGTTGTTCGACCCAAGATCAAGGTTAAGAATGAAATCCAAGCGTTTGATGTTTGCAAGGATTGACCTTGAACATTGACCTTCATAAGTCCATACTTCAAAGTCAATTATTATAGAAGTTTTATCTTTTTATGCAAGAATCATCCGATTTATGGTACAGAAACGACATTGACGGGCATATAAAAGGCAAATAATAAAAATTATGACTTTTCATAGATGACTTGCAAGCGACGATAGTGAGCCAACGAAACTTTTGCAAAGTTTTGTAATAAAAATGATTTTTTTTTCAACAGAATAATGATAATGTACAGTTGCCCGCCATATTCTTTTTTCCAAAACAATGACCCCCCCCCCCCCCAAAGAAAAACTGAAGAAAAAAATTGCATAGAAACATTTTATTTTTATAAGTACCCCCAATTTTTTTCTACATCCTCTACTGGGCAGATGGACAACATGGACAAGTTACATTATACTTAAAATTGACAAAAGGAAACACTGTATCCTCGTCCGGGATTCGAACCCACTAGGAAAAGTGTAACATAAAATCTAGAAGCAGACGTGTTAGCCACTACGCCACAGACATTGTTTAGATAAATGAGTAATTTATAGTCAGTGTTAAAATTTACAAAAATCTGATGCATACAAAATCAAATATTTACTCATTACTTCAAATATTTATACAGCCAATCTACTTCTGTCCTCTCGTGCAATTATATAATTACTTTTCGAACGATACTGTAGTAGAAGTTAAAATAAATTTCTAACGACAGGGGATGTTTCAAAGTTCATATCAAGGAACGGGTACATGCGGTCCCGCGGAGCGCCATCTGGTATCAAAATTGAAGTTAGCATTGACGAAGCAATAATAGCATTAAGACGAAAGGATAATGGCAGAAAGAAGGATGTCATAACGCATGGTATAATGACAGTTATGCATTGACGAAGGACAAATGTAAAATGCAGGGAAGCAAAATTACACAAAGAGAAAGATAAAGTCAGTTTGAAATGAAAGCAAGACAAATGAACATGGAATAATCAAACATTGAATGAAGCAACATAGCATGAAGCATGTAAGCAAGTCAAATAGCATTGTGACCCTAATCCCCCTCCATAATTGTCACATTTTAATCATTCAATGGATTTATATCGATTTTGGTTTAAAATGTTGTTTTTCTGATTTTTCATGAATATTTATGTCCCCCGGTCATTTGACCAAAGGGGCAATTTCATTGCCGCAAATATGCATGACCTGATATGATTGCATGCAGTCAGTGAGCATATATTGTCTTCATGATCTACAGTAAAGTTATCCTGAAACTAGACGGGCATCTTCCTTTTAAAATACCCTGGTTATTCAGTACTCTGAGTATCAAATTAATTACATGTTCTAGCTATGTACATGTAGTATGTTTAAATCTTGCCCTTTTAAATCTAGAACGATAACAGAGTTTGTTTGCAAATGTATTAAGTATTCCCAGTCTACTTTCGTTTTGATAGACACCAATTAGTCAACATTGATAGGTGGAGGTAAGTCCGTTGGAGAAATCTCATTACTATGAAAAATTCAATATGTATTTTCAAAGAATTTACTACCTTAACAGAAACCTGTTTTTTGAACCACTATGTCTCGAAACTTGGCAAACTTAGTACCAACTTCAACATGATTCGAGAGTCAACTTGCAATACCTTAACTGGTTTATTTAAGTGTATGATCGGCAGTGTGGTTATATATGACATTCCTCCCCTTCACCTTTCACAGAGTATGCAAAATGCTAACATTCTTTTCGTATAACCGCATCTTGAAGAGATCGACCAACTGTCATTGAGAAGATTTCCAAATAGCCTTATTTATCTTCCTGGTTGTTTATGTGCATATTTTGAGTTATCTAACGATGAAAGAAAAATTAATGACTTCAACGTGACTCTGTTGTAGATTTTGAAAGAAAACGGAAGTGTCAGGATTGTGACAAGGCCGTCAAAACTTATATTTCCATCTTATCTGATTTTCAGTTAAGCTACATCTTGCCCACGAATTAGAAACTTATATACGTTCTAATGATTAGACCAATCAGCAACTGCTGTGCTGACTGTAATGTCATATTGATCATACTGACATAAAAAAAACCGAGGTAAAGAAATTGCAATTTGTTATTTATGGTTCGCTCGTCGTCTTCTTTACATTGTTGTAATGTTGCATTTCGTATTACATGCAGTGATTGGGAAGGAAATTTTCTGAATGGGTCATTTTCCATGATTTTTCAAAAATTTCAATGGGCCATTTCGTAAGAAAGTGCTGAGACTTCAATGGGCCATTTTGCAAATTAACGGAACTATGGCGCATGGCCCCTGTCTTTCCCAATCACTGTACATGTACATTTTTGTACATGTATGTAATATAGTATTATAACATACATGTATTATGATGGGACACTGCAATCTAATTCAACCTAATTGCCAACACTAATTTTCTTTTGCAGTATGGAGCAGTTTAAACTCTTTTTCCGCGATTGAATGTTTATAGTGTCATAATAAAATAAAGGATATATACCCTTATGAAAAATTTGGCCTTCCTGCACATAGTTGCTGCAAGTTTGTAGCACTAGTTGCCGCAAGCTTGCTGCAACTATGGTGAGATTTGGCATGCAAATGAGGTCTTGCTGCACACATTTTCCTGCGCTCCTCTGGCACGTATGTGCGGCTAGCGGCATCTGTTTCGGCACACTTCCTGCACATAGTTGCCGCTAGCTGCATCTGTTCCAGCATACATTCTGCACATATATGTGCTGCTAGCTGCAACCCTTCTTGCACATATAGTGCCGCTAGCAGCAACTACCCCACATACGTTTGATTTACACATACATGCTTATAAACACTTGTATAAATGGAGTAGAAATAATGGTTTGACCACTTGAAACAGAAGTTAATTATGCTGACTACTACAATGTCGAAGAGAATATCCCAAACTGCTTACAATTGTTGCATACTGAACACAATTTTATCAAAGTTCATGCAAATATCAACATCCAGAAGGTCGCATGTATTACAGTGTAGTTTCTGCAAGGTAATTCAAGCAAATTAGTGTCATTTTCTTACAATAATCTTAATGCTTACCTTCTTTTTCAAGCACATGCATAATGATTGATAATTAATCCAGCTTAATCATTTCTCATTTTAACACATTTTGAACAGCCATTAAATTCGATCATCTTCTAAAAGACATGTATTCCATTTTCACTTTTCAGTCATTGAAGTTCCCAAACCATCATTTGAAGTATCCAGACTTCATTCAGTATCAGTATATTTCCATTACATGAATGTGGCACATCTCTTCTCACTTCACTGTTTCAAAGCCAGAGCTTTGAATGTCAGCGGCCTTAAATTCTATTGGCTGTGACTTGTGAATGTGACTTATACATGACTGTGCAGCTTCTGGCACACACTCTTTTGTTTCTGTTCTATAATTGCAGCTAGCTGCATAGAAAACTTAACCCGATGCTCCTTTTTTGCTTGAAATGAATTGATGCAGCTAGCGGCAACCATGTGCAGCTAGCAGCAGCTATGTGCGGCTACCTGCAACCTAATTTGTATGCAGATTTTGTGTGCAATCTGTGTGCAGGTAGCGGCATATACCTGCACACGTCTTTCTGCACGCTTTTATGGTTGCAGCAAGGTTGCTGCAACCTTGCAGCAAGCTTGCTGCAATTTTTTCTTTTCGTAAGTCTGACACCTGACAGTTCTAAGCTTTTTTTTTCGGCCCTTTATGAATTTGACATCATAAATTATTTTACTATTTTCGAAAGTTGTCATTTTATTCAAAAATATCCTCGAAATTTAGGGAGGTTAACTTCCTAGCACTATCCCTCCAATGCTATTTTGGTCGTAGATTTTATTCAACTATGCTACTGAATCGACTTCTACAAGAATTTGGAGCCGCGCACTCTTTGCTAAGTAGATACACAAAATTCAAAAAATCAATCTGGAGGGCGCTACTAAAATAAATTTAGCTATATCTAAAAATCATTTTTGCACCAAGCACCATTGGTGAGGATACTCGTGTCTGGTGCATAAAATTGGTTTGAAATGTTCTTCAAGAAGGTAACGAGTTGGGGCACTTACATCTTACTAGTTTAAAGGGTTGTCCGTTGTTCTAACCTTCCTATAGCTTTACTTTAACGATGATCAGTGAATGTATTTGTAGATGACATCGAAAACACCAATACGGGACTTGCAGGATCTGACCATGAGGGTTTCAAAAGACTTACCCTTGGAAAAACATACAATAGAGGAAGCAGTGAATCAACTACGTTTCTTGAAGCAGGTATAGAAATTACTTTATCGATATTAATTTAAAAAAAAGATATCACTTAATTGATATTTTAAGTAAGAAATTACTTTATCGATATTAAATAAGAAATTACTTTATCGATGTTTAATAAGAAACTACTTTATCGATATTAAATAAGATTCGAAATGTTATGGGCATGTGTATAGACTGTTCGGAATTCATGCATTTCAGTCATAAATTTTTCTTTAATTTTATACCACAATAACTCTTATAGAATGAATAACTTTAATCAATAAAACAAAATAAACATTGTGCAACGATTTCAAAGCAAAGATAAAATAACGCGTTTGTACATTCACCCACGAATGTACAACACGTTATCTTAAACTTTAAGACCATGGGCCCTAACCAGTAGTCCATTCGGTCTCTTCATGGATAACCCAGCCTCAATAGCCAATAGAGCAAGCAGCTTTTAGGCCTATATGTATTCGATTTCTATTTACATATTTTTCTTGTAAATCAAAGATCTATTCCTGCATCTTAATAATTATTTCTAAACACATGCAGTGTATGGATTTTTTTCAACATTTCTACAATGTTAAACGTCTTCAATTTAAGAACAGATTAATTTGCAGCATGGATCAGACATGCACGTTTTGAGTACTTAACCCTCGTCAGTGATCCTCAATCTAAACAATATGATAAACGTCTTCAAATTTAATAGCATCATTTAAGAGCAGTGTAATATGGTAAAAAAAAGTGTGAAATTTAATATGTCCAAAACATGTACAGAAAGACGTAGCAGGATATGGGTGGACTATGATGCTACAGGACCCACGTTTTAGAAATTTCAAGAAAATTTTACAGAAATTTTCGAATGAGTTGAAGAAACGATCAACAGAAGTTGACCGAACTTGGCTACATGTGCCCCCGGGGACTTCTGGTCCACCAGCATATGTGATGTGTTGTGTCTTAGTTAGTTAGTATATATGTGATGTGTCTTTGTATTTTGTTATGAATGTAACAGACAACCATCCACAGTCGGTTTCGGGTAAATAACAGTCCCATTCCTTAAGTACTACCTTTTTTGTTCAAAAGACGTGTTGGTTTATTTTGGACTTTGTTTTGTTTTTTTATGTTGTTTTAGTTTTATCTTGAAATATCGAATTGTCTCATTCTCTGTGACTGTTCTTTTTATATATCATTTGTTTCTTTCAATCTTCCGCGAAGTGATATGTTGCCTTGTGAGAAATGGTTTCCTTAATTTGCTGTCAGTTTTAGATACCACATGAGTCAAAGAAGATCCCGACGATAATCTCAACAGCACTCACAATAGAGCAAAAATTAAGCATCGACGGACCCCTAGCAAGCCAGAGGTGGGATCAGGTGCCCGGGAGGAGTAAGCATCCCCTGTTGACTAGCCGCACCCGCCGTCGATGTTTAAGCACGAAAATGAAACAATATCTAAAATTTATGCACTGTCTGACGTTATGTCCATAAAGAAAGTGCTATGGCGACAATGTCAGGGAAATATATTCAAAACACTTACTGTCATGTAGTATTAGAAGATTTAACTCGATTGTATGGCATTTTGTCTTTCTGAATTTAAATACTCAACAATGCGACTCGATGAGGTGAGTATTATGTTCATTTATCTGAGGTTTTTAAGGTAAAATTGTTTGTACATTGTGTGAATTTACAATCTTTCTCTGTTTAGGAAGCAAAACCCATCAATTTATCACAAAGTACTGTAGCCTCAAGGGAAGATTTGGATCGTTTTCGTGAATTAGAAACAATAGTCCAAAAAGCTGAACAGTACGACTTGCCGGGATGTAAGGAGGTTAAAGTGGAATTCATCAGTTTAATTATGCAATGCAGAAGTGCTGGAAGACCTCTATATGAGCGAAAACAAGTATTTAAAAGTCATACACTACCGTGATTACATCAATTCTGTTTGCGTTGTTTTCTTTATAAATCTCAAGATATAGTCAAAATAAATATTTTTGATTTCCAAGTCACAAATATTTTATGTTGACAATACCTATTTACTGATCTGTTTTAAAGAAATTCACGGAGACGATGCCAGCTAAGTCGGCGAAACCAAAGGCTCCTATTTTGGACAACGAAAATGAAATAAGGGAAAAGATTTTGACATTGCGAGGTCACAAGTCAAAATCCAGGCCAGCTTTAAATGCAGACGTATACTCTCATCAGACGAGCCCACGAAATGTTTCTTACGACGAGTACGACGAGTACGACGAGTACATGCGATTGAAGAGATCCGAAGAAACGTTAAAATCCCAAGTTGAAGAACTGACAACTCGGTTTGATTTCATTTATTTTTAATCAAAGGCAATGTAATTTACCTATGTAATTATAATTTCAATGGTTACCGAAAGTCAATGTATCAGTGTTAATGTTCCAAAGTCATGCTACGATTCAAATACAGCGCGGGAGATGCATGTAAAAAGCATAATGATTGAGACGAGCGGTGGTACAAGAAATACAAATGTATACACAAAAGAATGGCAAGATGGCATATATTTACTATTTTTCTTGTTTGAAAATATTTCATATTGGAATAGATAATCGTTATGAAGTCCTCATTTTAGCGATGTATGAAAGAAACCTAAACGTTTAAAGTTGAATAATTACGAGAGTACCACACAAAAAGTACATTGAGCAAAGCTGAAGCCCCCCCCCCCCCGAAAATACTTCTGTCCTCTTTAAATTAAATATATGCTAATCAAGTCCTAGTCAAGGACATACATTCAAGCAGCCCTACATTTCCAATAAAATTCCCATATTTTTGAACGTGTCCTATTTTCCTTACATTTTGGGAAAAAAACGGCTTCTTTTCACGTATTATCCCCATTGATTAAGATTTCATGGGTAGAAAAATATCTTGTTCTTATAGAATATTGTGCACTATATCCTCCAAATTGAATAATTTTTACAAAATACTGCTGTGTATCCTAAAAGTTTTCCTTGCGTAAGTTTTCGCTGAACACACATTAAATTGACCGTGCCAAAGATATTACGATATATATAAGTTTCGTGTTTTAATGAACTAGTATTTTAATGAAAAGGCTCTATAGTTCTCATATATAATGTAATGTCCTTTTTCCTTCAAAATCCCTTTGTTTTGCCCAAACAGCACTTAGAATTCTGTCAATGTCTAAGATTTTGTCGACTGCAAAAATTAGGATAAACCATTTGCCAATCTGGAAACCAAGAACCGAGAAGAATACAAAACTTGGCAAAGAAAATGGAAAGAAAATTGAAAATAAGGAAAACATCCCAAAAGACATGCTGTGGTGACCACGGTGAACCACAAAAATACAAGACTATAATAAACAACGGGCAAGAAGCAAAGCAACCAGACACTCACATCAACCAACAAACACAGTCTAGACACTATGGAAACAGGAATGACAAAACATAAAAGGAGGGATATGAGTGTACAACTCAGTGATACTGCAGCTGAATTTTGATGGCTGTCTGTTATATTCCAATCGAATGGCGTGAAAACGTACATTTCTGTTTTGAGTTCTTTATCTGTAGATCTTTAAATATTTTTCATACACATGACATTTGTTCATGAGTATATTTATTTTACGTGTCCACGATGATGTTAATGTTCCTGTTTCAGAGGCACTTTGCTGTCCTGTGCTCATGTTGAATACGAGTATCTTCAACTTTTCTCTAAAATTCACTTTCTCTACATCTATTGACAGATTAAGCAAATTCGCAAGCGAAAAGCTAGTCGATCAAAACCCACACATAGCTGATCTTAGTGACCAGAACAGACCAACAAAGTTAGGAGAAAGATTTGGTGAATTATACGACAACGAATGGTCAGATGCATTTGAAGAGCTAAAGAAGTCAGGAATGCAGGACGATGAGATTCTTTCAGTGCTCATGAAAAGTGTCCAGGTAAAACATTAATTTTCTCATTTTTCGTGTTTTAACAATGATATATTGAATTGTACATTGACAGGAAGAAATCCAATGAGAAAAAAGGAGGGGATCGCCAAAAGGACTCGTTAAATGCAGCATCCACAGCAAAACACTTAAACACCCAATTGCAAATACGAGTATACAGATTAGACAAGCACAACAAGAGGTATACCAAGCCAAAAAGTTGACATCAAAACATTTAACACAAAAGAACGAGAAAAGGCGATAGAAATATCTGCATGGAGCGAAAAATCCATCCCATACATTCGAATTTTGCCATAATTGAAGGATCAACCATGTATGCATCTGAATTAACAATTGTAAAAATGAAGAATCAATGTTACAGCTTATCCATTGGATGTGTCCGGAAGTCGCTGGTCAACAGTTGGAAAGGTTGGAAAGATCCATGGAAAGGCCTCTGACAGAAATAAAGTGGAAGGTCAGGGGACCATCTGAAGTAAGCCAGTTCGTCTAAGTCTTATCATATTGTTTCAACCTTATATTCGGCCACAAGTAGGAATGTATAGTCAAGTACAAATAATTTTACATTAAGTTTAAAATCAAAACATTTCTATTTTGGCAACATGCACCAATGACAAATATGGATAATGACCATATCCCTGTATACAGCACAAAATCGATAATTCAGAAAATCAGAAACCGAAGGCATACAAATTCAGGATAAAACAGGCAAACAAACAAAAACCTCCACCACATGAAAAGAAGCGAACCCCCGATATGGGAGTGAGACCAGGTGCCCAGGAAGAGTAAGCATCTCGCATGCAACACCCGCCGCTTCAATTCGGTAGAACTGTCACATCCGGTTCAGATTCCTTGAGTTACTTGCGGCTAGCCAACGGGGGATGATTACTCCTCCCAGGCACCTGGTCCGACCTCTACCTTGCTAGGGGCCCGTCGATGCTCACTTTTGTGCTCTATTGTGAGTGCTGTTGAGATTATCTTCAGGATCTTCAACTGACTGGATAGGTGGAAGGGTTGTAAACACGTCATCTAGACACCAACGCTTTCACCTGTTTTGGTGTTACATCTATATCTCTTAAATGAATGTATGTGTTAATTGTCCTTCATGCCATGTTCAGTCTGGTCTTTTTGTGGTTAGTACATCGTCTTGCGGGTTTAATTTCTAGATACTAGTACCGGGTATTTAGATCTCTATATACTTCATGTACATGCATATTATCTAATTGTACTGTTAGCTTTTCGTCGAAGTAATTTTGGAGATATTTACCTCTTTATTTATAAAATATAACATTACTACTTTAAAAAAATAAAAACAAGAATAAAGTTAAGTAAACCGTGTTGAATTTACAATCTTATAGAATTGTCTTTCCCCAACAAATAAGGACTTGGTCTTATTCATACCCCCACAAAGTACTAATTGGAAATACATGTATATTGTATGTACCACTAATGTTAAACGTCTTCAAATTCAATAGCATCATTTAAAACAGATAAATTTGCAGCATGGTCACCAGACATGCACGTTTCGGGTACTTAAACCCTCGTCAGTGATCCTCAATCTAAACAATGTAATATGGCCAACAAGTGTGAATGACAAATATGGACAATGACCATATTCCATGCAATACTCAGTACAAAATCGATAACTCAGGAAATCACAAACCGAAGGCATACAAAATCAGGATGAAACAGGAACCAAAGCAAACAAACATAAACCTCCACCACATGAAAAGAAGCCAACTCAAAATTAAGGAGTGAGATCATGTGCCCAGGAAGAGTCAGAATCTCCTGCTTGCATGCAACATCCGTCGCTTCAATTCGGCAGAAATATCACACCCGGTTACTTCCATTTCGGAAGATACAACTGTAGTCTATGGTTGGATGGTAGTTATTATGTAAAGTTATTATGTCCAAAAATGTACCGAAAGACGTAGCAGGAGGGGTGGGATATGATGCTACAGGACCTATATTTTAGAAATTTCAATCAATTTTGATAACAGAAATTTTCGAAAGCGTTGAAGAAACTATCAATCGAAGAAGATCGAACTTGGCTACATGTGCCCCCGAATATGAGGCGCCGTTTTACTATTTATTCCTTATTTTTTGATATCACATATTCGAATTTGTGATATCACAAATTCGATTTTTTGATATCAGAAATTCCGTCATATTTTGTGATATCAAAAAATCGATTATTTGATATCACAAATTCTATTTTGTGATATGAAATAATCGAATTTTTGATATCACAAATTCGAATTTATGATATCACAAATTCATTTTTTTGATATCACAAAATGGAATTTGTGATATCAAAAAATCTATCTTTTGATATCACAAAATATGACGGAATTTGTGATATCAAAAATTTGAATTTTTGATATCAAAAAATCGAATTTGTGATATCACAAATTCTATTTTTTGATATCAAAAAATAGGAAATAAATAGTAAAACGGCTAATACAAATTGATTTTATGATATCAAAAATTCCATTATTTGATATCAAAAAATAGAATTTGTGATATCAAATAATCGATTTTTTGATATCACAAATTCCGTTATATTTTGTAATATCACAAAATCGATTTTTTGATATCACAAATTCTATTTAGTGATATCACAAATTCGATTTTTTGATATCACAAATTCGAATTTGTGATATCAAAAATTCGAATTAGTGATATCACAAATTCGATTATTTGATATCACAAAATCAATTTTGTGATATCAAAAATTGTAATTTTTGATATCACAAAATCTTATCGAATTTTTGATATCACAAATTCGATTTTTGATATCAAATAATCGATTTTGTGATATCAAATAATCGATTTTGTGATATCAAAAAATGAATTTTTGATATCACAAATGAATTTTTGATATCAAAAATTAAATCTGTGATAAAAAAAAAATTTGTGATATCAAAAAATAGGGAATAAATAGTAAAACGGCGCCTCATACCCTATGACGCCTGGTCCACCAGAAGTGACACTCACCAAGTGTAACAATTTTAAAAATGTTAAACGTCTTCAAATTCAATAACATCATTTAAGAACAGATAAATTTGCAGCATGGACCAGACATGCACGTTTCGGGTACTTAGCCCTCGTCAGTGATTCTCACTCTAAACAATGTAATATGGCCAAAAAGTGTGAAAGTTATTATGGCCAAAAATGTACCGAAAGTCGTAGCAGGATATGGCTGGACTATGATGCTACAGGACCCACGGTTTAGAAATTTCAATCAATTTCATGCTAGATAGGTGACAATGATGTTGTGAGGATTTCTTGTTTTTTAAATAAAGTAAAACAATACAAACATATCTTAATCCCTATTCTATTCTCCAATAAAGGCCCTATAGCGATAAGCCTCGCCTACCCATTTTGTGAAAGCAGATAAACCGGCAGGAACTGGTTTTTACCTAGAATCGATTGGTAATCATTAGAATAGAAATAAAAAAAAAATGACAAGCCGGGCTCTATTGTCTCATAATGCCCGAGCGTCCTCAGCCAATTACATTTATTACCGAACCGCTTGTCATTTTTTATTTCTTAATTTAAATACATATATAGAATACAGTTTTATACTATATACATGTATTACATCATATGTACATAGATGTTTTCACTGACTAATACCCTTTGTGTTTTAACCAGGAGTACAACGTACATCGTCAGCCAGATGATCCAGCTGTTTTGTCGAAAGTGGCACGGACGGCGAGAGAACTTAGGAAATCCTCTGCTCTGGCGTCAGTGCCTTCGCTTTGTGTTGTAAGCATACATGTATTTTAAAAGATAAAATGCACATTCCATACTAAGAATTCGTTATCTCATACACATGCCATTAAGTATATACATTACCAGTAAGGATCTCCAACAAGACTATCATGTTTGACAGTCATGCAACAACCAAATAAGTGAGGAGAAAGAAAGGCACAACTGATAAATTATCCTAGTTAACATTGTAGGAGACTCCAAATTGATAAGAATTACTAGTATAGAAGTTCTAAAATGTTGTCAACGTTAGCAAAAATAGGAAATTGAAATTAGAATGACTTTAAAAAGTAAGATACACATGCAAATACAATACAAATACGATAAGACACTTATACTATAGTGAATACACTTCTGACGAAAACCTCTGTTCCTCGCCTGATTTCGTATTTGTGGTGAGTGAGCAAAAGTCAAAATAAAAACCAAAATCAGTAAAAAAGCACAATCCATGGACAAACAAACTAAGAAAAATACAAAACCTAAGGAAGCAACCAAATATTCTGCAAATGAGCAAATGGATGAGACCATGTGTCCGGGGAAAGTAATCATCTCCTGCTTGTTTGATCTGTATAATGATGGTTTATTTTTCAGCTATTCAAGGACAGTGTCTTCCGGGCTGAATTTACTTCTATAGATTATAACAAGCATCAGAACCTGGAAAAGTACATAGACGAATGTGTGAAGTGTATCTGGTTGATGTGTGTCCATGACCCACCGATGTGTCTGGTATTTCAGAAGAAAGAAGAACAAATCGACCTAGAACAATTCAGATTCTATGAGAGAAAGGGGAAACTTGTGGAGCAGTGTGTGTGGCCAGCAGTGCTTCTGTTCCATGATGGACCACTGATTAGTAAAGGATATGTCCTACCCAAGGCTTAGTGTTTGTCGATGATGATGATGATGATGATGATGATGATGCCGGAAAGGGGTGTGTGATTAGTAAAGCCGATCCCAAATTAAGGACAGCGATTGCAGGAATTTAAATCCGACTTTTATTTCTGTTAGTGCATTTTGCGTCTTCATTGATTTTTCCTCTTTAAATTTCTTCTCTTTTCTGTTTTGGTTGATGAATATTAAGGAGTCAACGCTAAATTTTGAGGATAACTTTATCATGCGCCAATGGATCTATTGACAATTAAGGTATCTTGTCAACCAAAAAGATATATTACCTCGGAAATTAAAGGATTAGTGTGTGATATTAAAATAACACAATACATGTTATGATATTGTATAATGTTTTTTGAAAGGGCTTCCAAAGACTGTTGTAAAAATGAAATAAAATATTTCACTTCGTGTCAATTTGTTACCTTTGATATGGCCTGCCGCCCGAGTATGCCTTTTACTTCGCCTTTCAATTCCAGATCACGCACGTCCGCGCAGTTTTATGCATCTTCATGTCAGACAACTATCAAAATAATGTGTACTTTGTAAAAATCATTTCAACAATTAGAAGATTAGATCTAATGCATTATAATTTTTTTTTTAATCTTGTGAATTTCAAAAAACAAAAAACAAAAAAAAAACACCCCTCGGTGTTGCTATATATGGTGAAACCAATCTAGGATCATAGATTATATATATTCGTTCCATTAATGGCATTATCACAATAGGATGTTTCTCGAACAATTCGCATTATGGAACTCGCCCCATGATATCGTCGATCAACATATCTTTTACGTGAAATAGAACATGTATAAAATTTCAATATTGACAAGTGGTATAAATGAAGGAAAATATTTCCTACTTCCAACACAACTGCATGTACATTATTTAAAAAAAAAAGACTGTGTCAAGTCATTGTTTCGGCACTATTGCAAATTCTCCGCAACAACAAAAAAACAAAAACAAAAAACAAAACAAAAACAAGAAATCATGAAAATTTCCTATAACTAAGAGGTATAGATCTACCTTGACGGCATAGCTCTGTCCTTAGCATGATCTTTGGTAGAAAATTTAGGTCAAGTTTATAGACTTTTACTCTTCATAATTTCATATTATTTGGATTTCCTCTTTTTCGGCCTTTAGCATCACTGATGATACACAACTTGTTGAAATGTGCATATGGTGCACTGAAATTTTATAATAGGACATATATATTTCATTATTGGCAATTTGACAACTAGTTGGTAGAGATGATCGAAGGAAAATATTTAAAATATTCCTCACTCGACGTTACGTTATTTAAAATGACTGTGTGAAACGAAGCACTGTGACGTGAAAACAAGCACGTTGGATGAGTCGAATGCAAAAAAAAATGTGCCGCCCTTTACGACCAATGTGCAGCCGATGTCAACAATGGACGGGTGAGCACATATTGCATGTAGTTATCCGGATGACCGCGTGTAGATCTACAACCCTCCCACTTACCTGGATACACTGAGATATTTAATTTATGAACAAACAGCCGTCTGGTGGTTGACATTTATTATATACAAACAAGACAGAAATTGCAAAGCCTTGTGATGTCAAAACGGTTTTAAAGCGGCGTATACAAGATCACATTAGTAATGACTTATTTTCATTGAAGGACAATATAACATCTCAGTTATGTTTTTGCAATACACAATACGTCTATGGTAAGATGGAATATAGGTACTGTTCTACACCAAGACGTCCGACCAAGCGTTTTAGACGAGGTCCGACGCCTGATCGTTACGCCAGTTAGGAACTCGCCTGGGAGTCATCCGAGGTCACCAACGGCAGCTCTGAAGAATTCGTATTGCAATGTTCTAGATCGACTTCTAGTTTGTCAAGTGACTGTCGAAGAGACGACATATCATTGAATATTTTGTCTTTAAACTGCTGCGGCATAAATCGCAGATTGAATTACCCAGAATTCACTGAACTTGTTTCAAATTATGATATTGTTTGTTTTCAGGAAACCAAAACAGACGATTTAGATACCATTGAATTAAAAAATTATAAATTTGTCATGAAAAATCGAATGAAGATAGGACGAGTAAAATCGGGAGGAATTGGTTTTGCATACAAAGAAATGTTGTCAGATTTCATTGAGATAATTGATACTGAAAGTAAATTTGTTATGTGGGCCAGAATAGACAAGGCATTGCTAAATTTAGAAGAAGATTTACTACTCGGTAATATTTATATTCCACCAGAAACCTCGTCCTACGCTTCAAACGATGCATTTAGTGAAATAGAAAGAGAGTTGATTCATTTGAAAGGAAAAAATCAAATTCAAGGAATTGTGGTCCCCCGCTTTTGGGTGTTTGTCTTTAAAGAAATGCTTACAGACATCCCCCCATTCTTAAGTTTTAATAATATATCTCATATATTATCAACATTCTAAATATGAAAGATTAACTCCAAGAAAAGTTCAAAAGGTACAAACTTTTGTTTTGTTTCCAAGGGACAGGGCTTGTGAAAAGGTATGCACATGTGAAATATTTAAGACCTATGATTTAAATTAAAATCAAAAACTTATGGTCGAGGTTGAAGTTTTTAAATGTGGGTCAACCTCCATGGACAAGGTCACAAGGTCAGGTTGTTGTTACCAACAGAAAGGTCTCATCACAAGGAATACACATGTGAAATGTGAAAGCCCTATCATTTTCCATTAAAAAGTTATGGACAAGGTTATAGTTTTTTGAAAAGTAGGTCGAACTCAAAGGTCAAGGTCACAAGGTAAAAAATTTTGGTATCCATGGAAAGGTCTTGTCACAAGGAATACACATGTGAAATATCAAAGCCCTATCACTTTCCATTCAAAAGTTATGGTCAAGGTTAAAGTTTTTAATAAGTAGGTCAAAGTCCAAGGTCAAGGTCACAAGGTCAAAAATTTTGGTATCCATGGAAAGGTCTTGTCACAAGAAATACACATGTGAAATATCAAAGCCCTATCACTTTCCATTCAAAAGTTATGGTCAAGGTTATAGTTTTTTGAAAAGTAGGTCAAAGTCCAAGGTCAAAGTCACAAGGTCAAAAATTTTGGTATCCATGGAAAGGTCTTGTCACAAGGAATACACATGTGAAATATCAAAGCCCTATCACTTACCATTCAAAAGTTATGCACAAGATTAAGTTTTTGTGACTGACGGACAGACAGACGGACAGACGGACGGACAGACGGACGAACCGGTTTTAATGTCCCCGCGCTTTCGCGAAAGCGGGGGACAACAAAAAATATGTATTATTAGCTGGTGATTTCAATGGTAGAACTGGGATTGATCATGATTATTATGAATTTTTATATATGAAGATGATGTGCAAATTGAATTGTTTGAGAATTCGATCTATAATTTTGAAACATCTATTTTCTCCAAAGATAGAAATAATTGTGATGTCACAAAGAATACATATGGAAATTTATTATTAGAAATGTGCAAGTCAAATGATCTCTTTATAGTAAATGGACGAATAGGCGATAACATAGACGGGTTATACACGTGTAAAAATGTCAGCACTGTTGATTATTTTATTGCCTCTTTTGACTTCTTTCAAATTATAGAGAACATGAAAATCTTACAAAACAATAAACTTTTCTCCGATGTCCATTCTCCATTAACCCTAGATGTTAAAGTAAACATTGATGAAATAATCGAAACGAATAACGAATTTCTAAATCATGGAACTCGAGAATATATTGGAAAATGGGACAGTGAAAAGGAAGTAAATTTTGTCAATGAGATAGATATAAGTAAGCTCAATGTATTAAATGACAGAATAAAGATAAAATCACTTGAAATTGAAAATGTCGACGAAAATCAAATAAATGGTCTACTGGATGAACTGAATAATATAATTATATCTGCAGCGGAGAAAACTTTTGGTAAATTTACGGTATAAACAAATAATGTATCAAATAAAAAAAGAGGAAGGAATCAAAACCTTGGTTCAATAATAATTGCAAAGATGCTAGAAAAAAATTTCGAAAAAGCAAGAGAAAATATAAGCAAATAAAGAGTCCTATACACCAACGAGAAATGAAAAAAGATGAACTAAATTATAAGAAAATAATGGATAAGGAGATAAAATCATATCGAAAAAATATGAGGAAAAAAATGAAAGCGATTAAAACAAAGGATCCTAAAGAATTTTGGCGATTAATTAATAAAGGCTCCAAAACTAATACGAAATCTGGGATAGGTATCGACACACTCTTTGATTTTTTTAAAGACCTGAATGAAGAACCAAATAGAAATTGTGATGAATATGATGAACTTAATATAAATTCTAATGAGATACAAATGCTTAATCACAATCTTAATGAAAATATAACACAAGGAGAAATTGTGTAAAAGGTATCAATAATCTCCGTAACAACAAAGCGAGTGCAGATGACAAAATAATTAATGAATATATTAAATCAACATCTCACTTGTTTCTTCCTCTGTATGAAGAACTTTTCAACTTAATATTTAACAGTGGAATTATACCTGAATGTTGGTTAAAAGGAAATATTAAACCTTTATATAAAAAGAGAGGCAAACAAACAAATCCAAAAAATTACAGACCAATTACTATTTTAAGCTGCGTAGGAAAACTTTTCACTGCAATTTTAAATACAAGACTAAATGAATTTTCTGATGAATTTTGTATAATAAATGAAAGTCAAACTGGTTTTAGAAAGAAATACTCAACATTTTCGTTATTTACAACCTTTTTGAAATTCTAAAAAGAAAGAAAAAGAAATTATATTGCGCATTCATTGACCTAGAAAAAGCTTTTGACACTGTTTGGAGGGACGGACTTTGGTATAAGATGATTTTAAGTAACATAAACGGAAAAATGCTAAATATCATAAAAATCATGTACGAAAACATAAAATCAAGAATTATTTTTAATGGTGAGTCTTCTTGTTTCTTCAACTGCAAAAATGGAGTACGACAAGGGGAAAATTTATCCCCATTTCTTTTCTCACTTTATATGAATGATTTGGAAAATTTCTCCCTTGAAACAGATATAAAAGGTCTTCAAAGTGTTAGTGAAGAAATAGAAATACACCTAACATATTATCTAAAGTTATTCGCACTACTTTATCCAGATGACACTGTTCTAATGTCTGAATCTGCTGATGATCTACAAAAACAATTAAATTATTTTCAGAATTACTGCAAAAAATGGAAACTTAAAGTTAATATTAGTAAATCAAATATAATGATTTTTAGTAAAGGCCAAATCTCGAAGAAAACTAAATTTATACTTAATAGTGAGGAACTAAAAATAGCGTCGGAGTTTAAATATCTCGGCGTTCTTCTTTTTCGTTCTGGCTCTTTCTATAAATGTAAACAATCTCTAATAAAGAAAGCTAATAAATTAATCTATGATGTTCTAAAAAAAGGCAGGATAAATAATCTCTCTATTCAGCGCCAATTAGATCTTTTTGACAAAATAGTTAAACCTTTTCTACTCTACTGGCTGTGAGGTCTGGGGTTGGGGTAAAAATTATATGATCGAAAGAATGCATATCAAATTCTGCAAATTATTACTTAAACTTAAGCAATCAACACCTGATTTCATGATTTATGGGGAATTGGGACGATATCCGCTAGATATCACAATTAATACTCGTATCATATCCTATTGGACTAAATTGATTCGCGGAAAACCTTCAAAATTATCAAATACAATATATAAAATATGTAAGATAAAAAATGAAAACACAAATGAAAAGTTTCTCTGGCTGGAAAACGTTAAAAATATCCTTGATAACTGCGGACTCTCAAATATTTGGCATATACAAGATTTTCCTAACGAAAAATGGCTTATAACTAAAGTAAAACAAACATTACTTGATCAATTTCGACAGCACTGGCTCTCAAAAATTCAAGACTCCCCAAAGGCATTAAATTACCGAATTTATAAGGACAAGTTAGAATTTGAAAATTATTTTAATTTCCTTTCAGACAAAGATGCACTCACTCTATGTAGATTTAGAACCTGTAACCACTATTTACCGATTGAAAAGGGTAGGTGGGCAAACATTCCAAGAGATCAAAGAAAATGTAGACTATGTCAGACAGACGGACTAGGTGACGAATTTCATTATTTGTTAGAATGCCCCGCCCTTCAGATCGAAAGAAGACTCATGCTTCCAAATTATACTTTAAGGCACCCTAATATTATCAAATTTAATAGAATCATGACTTGTAAGAAACAATCAGTAGTTAAGAAATTATGTGCATTTATAAGAATAATATTTAAGAAAAACCCGCGATAAGAATTTAACATACTTATTGGAACTCTTTTCTCTCTCTCTCTCTCTCTTCCTCTCTCTCTCTCTCTCTCACATATAATTAATAGATCAAATGTTTAACTTCGAACTTCACATGGAGCCTAGATCAAAGAAAATGCATTTTGTTCATTTATAATTTTTGTTCTCTCTGTAAGCATTGTATTGTCACCTGTAATTGTCAACATGATCTATACACTACGGAAGCCCGTTAGTGCCAAATATGAAAAAAATAAAAAAGGAGGAAATGCGAAATATATTAAGGAAAATGAGAAATAAATTTAGAAAAACGAGAAATAAATTTAGGAAAATGAGAAATATATTTAGGAAAATGAGAAATATATTTAGGAAAATGAGAAATATATTTAGGAAAATGAAAAATAAATTTAGGAAAATGAGAGGGAAGGCAGGTGAGGGAAGAAGGGGGCGGGATGAAGGAGAGATGGTGGGAGGGGGGGTAGAGAGGGGGTCGGAGGATGGGAAGGGATGGGAGAGGTAAAGGGGCAGGAGGGGGAAGTGGAAAAATAAATGTGGGGTGAACAGAGTGAAAGGGAGAATGATGATGGAGGGAGAAGTGGGGAGGGAGGGGATGTATAGGGGAGAGAGGAAGGGGGGGGGGGGGGGGGGGTAAGTGGATGGGAGGGTCCTGTCATAAAAATAAATGGAAACCACAAAAAGAAATACGATATGTATAAACATGGAAATCCCCCACTACACTCTACTTTTACCTCTCCCAGAATATTAATGAGATGCAGATCAAGAGATAACGCCCTTCTTGTATTTCTTTTACTCCTTCCCCAACCCCCGCTGCTTTTACGAGATAAATAAACGATTTGTACTGGTCAAGAAGCATTATATTAAACCTTACGAGCTGTTCGCAAGACAGATAATTTCTAACCCCCTACAGGTGATTATTTTTCCTCAAGATGGATCATTTAGCTTTCGACATTTTTCGAAATGGACGTTTGAAATTAACCCACAAGATGAAAGGGATGAAGTCAAATTTACCAATACACCTTTATGATATGAAATTTCCCATTCCACATCGACTTATGCAGAGCTGAATTACACATTAGCTGTAATTTTCCTTAACCCCAAAGGGAGGATCTATATATTTCTTCCAGTGAAGATCAAAGTCATCAGGGGAAGGAGCCAATGGTTAAGAACAAAATATGCGTAAAAATGGGGGAACATTTTCAGTTTGCACATTTTAACCCCCCCCCCCCCAAATCTTGATTCGTGTATGAACTTGTGTTTTCATTAGAAAAAAATAACATATATATAGATCTTATCAGTGAAAAATGCACATACTGAGTAAAATCATTGAGAGAGAGAGAGAGAGAGAGAGAGAGAGAGAGAGAGAGAGAGAGAGAGAGAGAGAGAGATCCTAACATTATAGCTTTGACCAGTGGCCGATTGGCTCGCCGCTGTTACATCATAGACGCATATACATTTACCATGCATCGAGGTAATTTGTAAGAAAGTATTTATCTCTTGATAAGTCGATAAGAGGCGGTATGCATCTTTCTACCTCCCCTCCCTCTTTAATATTCTGGGAGTGGCTAAGGGCTAGTGAAATGTTTCCACATACCGCATTCTGAAAATACATCTTATTTTCCTAAATTTCTTTCTCATTTTCCTAAATTTCTTTTTCATTTTCCTAAATATATTTCTCATTTTCCTAAATATATTTCTCGTTTTCCTAAATTTATTTTTCATTTTCCTAAATATATTTTCTCATTTTCCTCTAAATTTATTTTTCATTTTCCTAAATATATTTCTCATTTTCCTAAATATATTTCTCGTTTTCCTAAATTTATTTTTCATTTTCCTAAATATATTTCTCATTTCCTTCTTTTTTTATTTTTCATATTTGGCACTAACGGGCTTCCGTAATACACCATTTCTGTCCAATATTATATCCATGTATAACATTTTTCTCCATACCATTGTATTAACTGAGGTGATGAGATGATAATAAACTTGAAAACTTGAAACTTGTAAGTGATTTTTAACAAATATTCCCAGTAAATCATGCAAAAATTTTAAAAGCTTATAGGTCACCGAAATGTATCAGTCAAAGAAAGATAACTCATGGAAGATAAAAATAGATATCGTTGCTCGGATCGCGTATCATGTCGCATAAAAGTAGAAAAGGGTAACAAAGACAAAAAGATAGCATAGGTAGGTATTATTTTTGTTCTATAGCCTTGTATATATAAGGTAGATGTTATAGGCGCAATAGGTTTTTGAAAGAAAGCAATACTGTAAAGGTAAAGTTCGATTTGTGTGTACTTTCGTTTCCTTCAAGTACTTACCGCAATCAGGAAGGATAAAAGATAAAGTGTATGTGTAGCAACTTGTAACTCGGCTGGGTAAATTTGTCTTTATTTTATTCTTGAGTTAGCCTACAGTAGTATTTTAGATTTTTTAATTTTCTGGACTGAGCTGAAGCTGCAAGTTAATTTGGTCCCAGGACTGGTCAAGTGCAGGTGCAGCTGCTACAAAATGCTTTAACATGTTTAATACTTGGAACTTATGTTTACAATGAAACCAAAAATGTCAAGGATACCTACTGTTACAGTTATTTCTAAACTACATTTTGTTAATCCTGATATTGCTTGTTTTAGATATTTACCCGACAAATTACTTCTAATTTGTAGCCATGGCAACTGGTCCACCTCCAAAGCCGTCCACATGTTCAAGACTTTTCGTTGCTGCCATAGATTTTGGAACGACCTATTCAGGTTATGCGTTCTCATCGAAGGCAGAATGGATGAAAGTGCAGACAAATGTATGGACAGGATCAAACCAGATGTCCGCTAAAACACCCACTGCATTACTGCTGAATCCAAACAAATCATTCAATTCGTTTGGTTATGATGCAGAAAATAAGTTCACAGAGTTGGCAGAGGAAGGGGACGATCATATGGAGTATTATTATTTCCATAGGTTCAAAATGTTACTACACAACTGCAAAGTTAGTATATTATTGTGTATAATGTACATTGTAGTGTGTACTGCATGGGTATACATTGAATTCAGTTTTTAAGTCACTGTATGCAACATCCCCTCCTCCCCCCTTAACATTCCTCCAATGGAGTAGTAGCAAGACATTAAATTTATCAATGGTACACATTTTCTAACTTTCTGTGACAAAATTTGTTCATGGTACATCCAATCACTAAGATACATTTCAATGTTGCTCATTTGTTCATGATGAAGTGGTTTCACATGATCACCTTGAGCTGAAATCAAATTATCAAGATCATATGCAAGTTCAGTTTCTATTCAGTGTTCTATGAATAAAAGTATGTTCAGATTTTGTTCAGCAATATATATCTTCCGAACTCTTCTATTGTTTTAGTATATTTTTCATGTGTTAATCATGCGTGATCAATTAAGGTTTAATTCATATAATTTAACCATAGGTCAAATTATCAAGGTCAAGGTCACTTTGTACAATGTATTTTTATTGTCTTTTAATATAGGATGAACATTGAGATATTTGTAACGACATGAAAATATATTTATTTTCAGACCTTACATAGGAATATTTGCATCAAAGATGAGACAGGTAAAGAATTAGAGGCTCACAAGGTGTTCACACATTCCATCAAGTATTTAGTGGACCACTTATTCAATCGTCTTAGGGATGCGGTGCCGGACACCACGCTTGATGACATACACTTTGTATTGACGGTACCAGCCATATGGGAAGATCCTGCCAAACAGTTTATGAGAGAGGCCGCTACAGCAGTATGTACATGTAGAATTTGATCGTATAATACAGATAACATTTGAGATACTCGACATGCTAGATATGTATTATTTTTGTATGCATGAATGAGTCGGGGTTTTTTTGTGAATTCACTTGATGTTAATTGTTATTCAGCATGCTCAGAAAGGCACATGCTTGATGACATCTTACCTCCTACAGATGATACAATGTATGCTGATCTTTTTATAAGCATTATTTCTAAAATAACATGATAAGATTAGATACAAGAAAATAATACATCTATCACCATGCAGGTGCAATCATTGGCAAAGAGCCAGGGATTAGCTTGTACCATTACAAGTCATTAACAAATTGGGCATATTCCAGGCTCCAAGGGTGGCAATGATGAAACATTGTGATTTGTTATTTTTCTGTCAAAGTCTCTCAATTCTCTCTGTAGATGAAAACTGTGCAAAATATATTATTTTGTGATTTTCTGTCATATTTTTATTCAGACAAACAATCTCATTCACACTTGTATCTTATCAACCACCCTTCTGTATATATATTATATAATAATGCTTTACAGGCAAATAAATTGGCAGTTATTATAATGAGAATTAAGAGAACTATGTGAATATGGAAGAAATGTTACATAATACATCCTTAAGATAATTTTGTATCCTCTTAGTCTATAATATGAATTTTTCACCAACTTTTTCTACAGGCTGGTATCAATGCCAATGCATTATCCATAGCCCTAGAACCTGAAGCAGCTTCAATATACTGCCAGCATATACCAACAGAAATACAATTTGACGGTAATTCGTCGTTCCTACGCAAAGCAAAATCGGGCACCAAATATGTCATCATGGATCTTGGAGGTAAGCTCTATAAAGAAGTACATGTACAAACTTTACCAGCAATTTTGAAATTAGACTTAAAATTTTTACGACTTAAAGGATAGAAATCATGATACTTTTGTCCATTTACCCTCCCATTTGTCTTTCAAAAGGACTTTAATATAGCCTGGTCTTTTCTCCACTCTTCATACTCTTTTCTTATCATGTTTATTGGTATATTGCTACATGTACATGTAACATTGAAAGGAGATTTCCAATGATTCATTGACCAATATATGTTTGTCATTTCATATCCTAAACCGTAGCCACTTATTTAGTTATAGGGTCATTGCATTTATTTTCTAAAATTCTTGTCTCTTAATATTCTTAATTGCACTATGATTTTCAACCTTAAAGATTTATAATAGAAATGGCTTTCGTAGTTTTTTAATTGGAAATACACATACATTATGTAGTACATCATAGTACATTTATAATTCATTACATATTTATAGGATTCTTCCTTATGAGTATGTTCTATTTTTCAGGCGGCACAGCTGATATAACTGTCCATCTGCGCTCAGGGGAGGGAACTTTGGATGAGGTACGACCAGCAAGTGGCGGCCCATGGGGTGGAAAATCAGTCGATGATAACTTCTGCAAATTTCTTACAAAAGTTGTAGGGGAAAAAGTCATGGAAAAACTTAGGACTGAAAACATGGAAGATTACTTAGACTTGTTTCGTGAATTCGAAAGCAAAAAACGCTGTATTCAAAGTTGTTCCTTGGGAAAAGTGCATATGAAAATTCCATTGGCTCTTCAAAGCTTGACAAAAAAGCAAATGAGTAAAACACTAGTAGATGCATTGAAGGAGTCAGATTTCTCTGACACAGTACATTTTGCAAACATGAAAATCCACATGTCAGCTGAGACATTTAAAGAGCTGTTTGTTCCAACGGCAGAGTCAATAGTTAATCATTTGAAAGAAGTGTTTGAGGACAAAAATGCAAAAGACGTAAAAATGATTTTAATGGTAGGGGGATTTTCAGAATGTGAGTTAGTACAAGCTGCAGTAAAGGAAAATTTTCCGGAAAAAAAGATTATCATTCCAGAGGATCCTGGACTTGCTGTGTTGAAGGGAGCGGTATATTTTGGTCATGTGCCAAGCACTATAGGCAGACGTGTAGCTCGATTCTCATATGGCATCCAAAGTTGGCCCGAGTTTGACTACAGGAAACACCCAGAAGAAAAACGAGTTATGATCAACCAGGTTCCCCGATGTCGGGATGTATTCTTCAGGTACGTGGCCAAGGGAGAACTGCTAGTGCCAGGCTATAGAAGATCACAGATATTCCAAGCCCTTAAACCAGAAGAGAGCTGTTTGGAGTGCGCTATATACATTTCCGACAATGTAGAACCACGCTTCATCGACGAAGAGAATTGCAGACGTCTTGGTATTTTAAGAATTCCGCTACCTACCATTCATCGAGGGGCCCATCTTGAAGTGGAGGAGACAATGATTTTTGGCGAGACAGAGCTTCGTGTTCAGGCTCGTGACATTTACACCAATCAGCTTGTAGAGACTGTCCTTAATCTCCTAGGTGACGACTCCCAACAGGATCAGAACCAGGAACAGGAACAAGAACAGGAGCAGGAACAGGAACATAGTGATCATCACGATAGTCACTCTGATAGTGATTCCGATAGTTAAGCCTTACTTTGATGTATGTGTATATTCATTTATCATTATTTCTAGTGTTTTATTTTGTTAACTGTTGAGAATTCTTCTGTGAGAGCTTCTTATAATTTCATTTTAATTGTCATTTTTTAAATACAAAGACTATGAGAAATTTTGTTGATACGTTGACCATCTAAATTTCTCTGAAGTCTGTCTATAGCATTATTTTTGGAACAGGAGATTCTCTCAACATGCTCAAACACTAATTTCCATGTACCTGAAAACAAAGTATGATGGTGTTCTCTGAAAATTCTAAGGGCAATATTACCTTTTTACTAATTCAATATTTTTTTTTTATGTGCATGTACATGTAACTATGACTTACCCAACAGCTTCTTATCCCCAAAATAAAAAGAGATGAATGTCTGCTGTTTGAAACAATGCAGCATCTGTTACTTATTGTCTTCTTGAAAGGCAGTTGTATCACTGCAGGCAAAATGCATGTATGTGCAGTGTTACCGGTAATATTAATGTTGTATTTTTAAATTTACTCATTTTCATTGAATGTATGCAAATTAGATGAATGATGCATGTATATTAGCCAAACATTGATGAAAATATCCTCCTTTAATTTTAGAATTCTTAATGCATTTCTTTTCAAATATATGTAGCCCTACATGAAGAATAAAAAGCATGAGAGAATTTGTCTTTTAATTTCTTAACTAGATGCTATCAATTTAGGAATGATAAATTTGACATATATGCAAATGTTGATTGACAGCTTTAAATAAATTCAGTGTTGCTTCATTATCATTTTCTCCTTTGCAGGGAAATCGTCTTATCAGGCGATTTTCAGGGATCTAGTTAAATTTAACGAGTCTCTTTTTATATAGGAAAAAATCAGTAGAGGTATAATAAATGAATTTAATGAAGACTTGAAATGTAAATGAATTAGATTGTATATAGTTTTATCCGTTTTACTAGGAAGTTATCAATTTTTATGCTTGATTCTGCAGTGCATAACTACTCGATTGTAGATACAAATTTTTACATTTTAGATTTATTCAATGATGTCTTTCTTACATATGAATTATCAACTGTAAACCCCTAATAAATTTAATTCCATATTTTATATATGTGCAGTTTTTAGAAGATTTCAGAGTATGTTAATTTTCATCAATCAAGATTTTGGGTTAGTTATTCTAAAAGTATTTTATTTTGATCAAATAAGAAAAAGGATGAGGGGGGGGGTGCCTTTTCCTTGATTATGTATCTACCCTATTCAAATAAGAAAAATGATGGAGGGATGGGATGGGGTGGGGTAGGGTAGGGGCTCTTTTCCTTATTACTTATGTATCTACCATACAGTGTATCACTCTTGTCATTCTATTCGGTTGTAAATAAAGAGGATTTTAGTAGTGTTCATGTCTTGGTGACTGGATATTCAATTCACATCGGGTACATTGCGTCTTTATTTCAGACACCACAAGACACAGAATATGAGTAAAAATCACACGAACATGATCAGCGGAATTGTTAAGTTAAACTGTTGCCCTCTGAATGTATGATTTTCTTTTTAGATGAAGTACATGTACATTTATTTCTTTGTAAGTCTCATGAATGCAGACCACAGCCATTGACCAACAGATTGACCATTATTTATTGGTTAAGTGACTAGTCACTCATACTCAAAATTTGTAGGAAATATCCATCATATTGAGACTCATGATCATTGCTTGCATGTCAACACTCAGGTCAAGGTCATCTTCAAGGTCAAGGCCTTGACATTACAGCAAGTGTTATTTTTGCTCTTGAACTCTAGTATTAATCATATGTCATGTTGATTGTGAAAGATTACAATGTTAGTGTTTAACTTTACATTGTACATGATGTTGTACATGACTTTTGTAACTTGCCAAATAACAGATTTTGTATAAATATCTTCTTTTTTTTTTAGATTGTTAAGAGAATCACTTGATTGATTGAGGTTACTTTTTATGTCACTAAAGTACAATGTATCTTATGTTTAGATATATATCATTCTAATACTATATGTGTTGATCAGATCAATATGTGTTTTACTCTTAAATAAACACAATTTCTAGCAATTTTTGAGATGTACTAATGTTCTCTTACAATGAATCCTTCAGAAAATATTACATTGTGATGGTTTTGTTATTCATTTACTTACCATGCTGTGCAAATGTTTATTGTTTGATAACTATCAAGAGAAGAAAATGAATAAATATTTTGAATGATAAGAATGAGTGACAGAAATTATTACCTTTACCACTCCAGCTATTAAATCACAATCATTTATTTCATAGTAATGTCGATACTTCAGTATACCATTAACCATGATGTCGACTCTGATGATGTGTCATGATTTTTAATCAAAAGGAGGTCAAGGTCACTTGATAGTGAACATTTAGAGGTCATGACTGGATATTAACTAACTCTTTTAAAGGTCATGTCATGATTTTGACCTTAGGTATTGCATGGGTCAAAGGGGTGTAGGTGATTATAGACATTTCAATATTGAAATTGAGTACTAGTCACAGCTATACTAGTACTTGTATCTCTATGTTGGTATTCATAAAATTGTTAAACCTTTCTCGACCTTCTATATTTTCCAGCTCATGGCACTGATAGTATCAGGGATATACATTGTGACAATTTCCACAGGGTCCAGACGACCTGCTATAATGGTGTATTCATGCATATTTCATATCCTCCTATGCGCTATTACAGAGCAAGCTCAAACAAGCGACTTCCTTCTGAGAGCAAAAAATGCAAAAATTATGAACGGAGAGACTTACTAAATAACCAAGATTATATATGAGAGTCACTGACTTGTCATTTCAAATTTTTTTTTCGGACAATTGATATATCAAGGACATATAAAACACTACATTCAAGATCTTGTTTTCTCTTACCCCAGATAGAGGTATATACAGATTTACCCGTTCTGAGACTAATAGAATCTATCCCCAGATGTGATCAGGGACAAGGAAATCCAACCCGAGTGTCCAGGATTTGCTTGTACCACGACGAGGCTTGCCGAGTCGTGGACGAAAGCAAATCCTGGACACGAGGGTTGGATTTCCGTGTCCCTGATCACATTTGGGGGTTGATTATTTTTCTCCCACTGTCTAAAGGCACTTAAAACCGAGATTTTATGTATTCTTCTTCATATTTTGATCGGCTAACGCAGCAATCGTGAATGACGTCACAATTGACGTTACAGTCAAAAGGCACGTGAAAATGTTATCTTACCCCATAGGGGTAAGACAAGGATATCTTTTGCCAGCGTTTCCATGGATATCCCAGTCCACAGTGGGAGAAAATTTCTCCCACTATATGGACTGGGATATCCATAAGACAAGGTAAGGTAAAACAAGGATATCTTTTGCCAGCGTTTCCATGGATATCCCAGTCCACAGTGGGAGAAAATTAATAATTAATGTAATATATGTTCAAGAATGTAAACTCCACACGATATATGCGTCATTAGTTTTTCATAAATAAGGGATAAAACACTCGATTTACAGAATTCGATAAAAGACGTCACCATGGTAACCTCAAAACATCACAGCGTCTATAAATTGCGGTCGATTTCAATCAAACCATCACATGAGAAACTCAAAACATTCCTCTTTACATGGTGAAATTTTGAGGGTAGGTAAACAAGCTACTTTGGAAACGCCGCGAGCCACCTTAAGCATTTTAGGAAGCCCCTTTCTTCAGCCACATGTATATTTTTTGATATCTTTAAATATGAACTTGCCATTAAAGAAGAAAAGTATGGCGAGCAAAGCGAGCCAAAAATTTTTTATATAAAGTGAAAAGTGTGGCGAGCGAAGCGAGCCGAAAAATTTTCTGGAATTTTTAGCGAATTTTATGGTTATTCTTCAAATCCAGATTACTTGTAAGAGCAAGATTATTTTTTTTCTGTCACACCATAAGCAAATTTATTTTTTTCATCAAAATTCAGAGCAAAATTATTTTTTTCGAAAAAAACCCCAGCCCCCCCCCCCCCCCAGAATATCAAATGGACCGTGCCTTAGAAGTCGCTGTTTACTTTCAATATTCATCAAACTTTGCATGTAAGTTGCTCATGGTAAGAATGCAACACCTAGATTTATTTTCAAGGTCAAGGTCACAATGAATGGACCACAATAAAACAACCTTGTGGTCACTGTAGAGATCACAGTTTACTTCCAATCTTCATCAGTTTTTGCATGTAAGTTTCCCATGGCGAGAAGATGACACCTATTGATTTTCAAGGTCAAGGTCACAATGGGCCATAATAGAAAAACCTTGTGGACTTTCTAGAGGTCAAATTCACCTGCATTTAAGTTGTCCATGTTAAGAATTAAGACGACACCTATTGATTTTCAAAGTCAAAGGTCAAGATCACAATGGGCGATATTAAGCTGATTGGATGAAATAAATATTAGAAATTTTGTAGACACTCGAGGGGATGCTACTCTTTGCGTGGCTTAAGCAATGCAAAGAGTAGATTCGTGTAAGCCACGCAAATAGTAGCATCGTGTTTTTATTAAGGTTAGAACCATCCAAAACATTGAAATTTACACAATCACTAGTTTTGACTTTTTCTTCAGGACTAAAGTGGCAGGTGTTGTTAGCAAGCAGGAGATACTTACTCTCCCAGTAATCTGATCCCGTCTCTCTTTAGGATTTAGTATTGTACTTTTTTATGCAGAATATGTTTAAAATTACTTGTTTTGTTATCCCCTCGCAATTCTGTTGAGGAGGGGATATAGCATCGTTGCCAGGAGTCTGTGTGTGTGTATGCTGTTTGTTAGTTTGTGTGGTTGTTTGTGTATCTGGATTCTTGTGAACAGCATTGTAGACAAAGTAATTATAAAAGAAACATCAAAGCTTCCACAAATGTTCCTCATGGGGAGATGACGAAGTCTATTGATTTTCAAGGTCAAGAGTCAAAGGTCAAGGTCACTGTGGACTTAGGCTAAAAATCCTTGTTTACAACATACTGTTACATTTGCAGAAGACAAAGCAAGCGTCACAGAAACAATGAACCTTCCCCAAATGTTTCCTATTGGGAGAGGATGAATTCTATTGATTTTCATGGTCAAGGGTAAAATGTCATTGTCACTTAATTTGTACTTAATTTTAAATCATTTCATGATTTTGTATGCCCAAAGATTATTATTCTCAGGATCTTGATTTGGGTTTTTGGGTTTGAATGCCATTCACTGATTCCTCTTGAAAGGAGCGTCACATATCAGGATTGTCTATCAGACCATATTGTAACCGAAAAGTCGGTCCAATACTCTTCAGTAAAATAGACTTTAGTTTACACAGCTTCCTGTCTGACGGGAAAATTAATATTTGTTAATTCATTTAGCCTAATTCCTGATTTTCATACCGAACATTTTACAAATTCGCGTGTATTGTTGGTTATCTGGAGATGATTATTTTGTGTCTCACATATAAATGTCATCTCTGAGATGAAGCTGAGAAAAGTCCACGAAAAAGCCCATTATTTGTGCATGAAATTTGCAACTGTTGTTTTCCGAAATGTGTAAGTTCTAACTTCTAGATCGATCGAACACTCGCATAATCAGGGACGTATCTATATAGGCCTATAAGATACGTCCCTGGTAACGTTCCCCTTTCTTTGGGTTCTGCCGGCCGCACTTGAACCCTCCTTTCCATCTGAAAAGTGCTTTAAAAAGGACATCATTCCCAAGCAGATTTGACGGAAATGTTTCGAAAAAAAAAAACCCGTAGATATCGGGATCAGCAATGTTATACAAACCGAAAATAAGAAATGGTTGTGAAAAGCTGAATTTGCTTTCAACAGTTCAAAGTTTTGTACCATTTTCTGTCTTGATGGGTATGCATAAGAAGTGCACTAAATGTTAAATAGATACAAATGTATTCATGTTCTAAGAAATATCACCAAAAATTTTTGCAATCAACCATACTTCCAACCACAAGCACATAAAGCAAATGGGTATGTAAAAGCCTGTGTCAGTGTAATGACATAATATATCATTTGCAAGTATATCTACAGAGAATACCTATTGCTACTCTCTTACAACCCGTGAGGGGGTATCATAAAGGATATTGACCCTCTTTCTACATGTGCCTGTTATAGAAAAATTGGCCCCTAATAGGTTACAGTTAAAACAGTTTTTTTCATGACGTCATCCCTTCACGCGCACCCTTAACCCAGCGTCATATAATACTATCATAAAATACATACCTATCAAAATATATATATGGGTAAAAAGAATGAATCTTACACTTTATCATGCTTACACAAGATTATACCTATAAAGAATAAGATGTAGAAATGTGCTCGACAAAGGGGAAAATAGAGAAAATTTGACGATACCGCGGGGCAACTTCTATAGCGAAAACGACATCGTTCCGTAAATATTTGGGGAATAAAATTCATATCAAAGAAAGAGTGTATCTATATCAATAAAATATAAAAGTGAATTAGGGACTGACTGTGTAGTTAAGGAGAAATCAATATGACCATCAAAAACACTGAAAATCATGATGTCCCTGTTGGCGCCCCTTACTGTGGTAGACCCCTTTAATGAGCCTAAGCTCATTGCCTATGAACACGTGTTTCAGAAAATGAAAATTTCCCATAATCTTGCAAATATCTTACAGATTTTAATGATACCTCATAATATGCTATTATTTTAATTTTCATGCATACAGGTACATTATGAAGATCAAGGCTCAGCTCTTATTATGAAAATAATTGACCGGGGCCAAATCAGGTTAGAGATTATGCGAAACTGTTTATTGAAACCTAAATTACGTGTGTATAAAGATCGATGGTACTCATTAGCTCTGCTCAGCATAGAGCAAGTGACCATATTTTGCCGCATTTTTCGTATATTTCCAAGAAATTTTCAAAACTTCAAGGCCAGTTCAATGATTGGTTTTTGCTAAAATTTAATTTAACTCTATTCTCGATCGAAATACTACAAAAATATTTTATTTTACTCAAATCACTGTTACCTCATAAAAACGTCAAAATATTTCGTTTCCATGTTTTCGGGGGTAGCCATATTTCGCCGTTTTTGTTGATAAGTATCCAATTTGCACACAAAATGGACAAAATTATGATTTTGTCGTCAGGAAATCTTTTGTCACTAATACTTATAAGAAATGATGCCATATAAAATGTTTTCTTTGTTTGGTGTACGTAAAAAAAATTGGATGTTTAGTCCAAAATTTGATATTTTCATGAATTTTCTCCTGTTTTGTATTATTTTTTGCCACAAATGAGTGCAGGTGATGTCACAATATATCAAAATATGACTGCTATGGTCATAATTAATAGTTTATAGAAAAACAAATTTGACAAACAATTCTGATAACCAACGAGAAGCAAATAACCATGGAATGGCGAAATATGGTTACCGGCGAAATATGGTTCCTTAATTGCTCTACATGTATTATTCTAGTCATCACACCATTCCCGTCTTTATTCGTCTCTTTATTGCACCTGGCCCGTGGGGGAGGTTATGTCTGGGTTTCCTCGCACTTTGTCTACCGCCCTTCCTAAAATAGTTTTCCCCAATCTTCCCAAACACATGTCTGCATACCCGCAAAGCTGGATCCAATAAACCGAGCGTATAAGCTCGTGCACTGTGGCGGTTGTATCTGATTGGCTAACAGTTAAGCTCGACCTTTCATGCACCATATCTTGGCATATCCTTACGCAGTGTTAATGGTCAAGTACCCCCATTTTACTACACTGTGTTTCCAACATTGGCATAAAACTGTTTGCCATGATCCTCTTTGTGAATATAGGGCAGAGACCGTCTTATCATGCTAATGATGCTGCCATTTGACTGATTATCCTTATATGAATCCCTTGTTTATCGGGGTAAAGGCCCCATTTGACCTTTCCACGGTAGGTTGATCAGTCCCCTCTTCCTATTTATACCCCCGCAAACAAAGTTAAGGGGGGGTATATAGGAATCACCCTGTCCGTCTGTTTGTCCGTCCGTCCGTCCGTCCGTCTGTCTGTCTGTGTGTCCTTTTTGTCCGGTTAAGAAGTTTTGAAAGCAGATTTCTTTTACACTATTAACAGACATCGTCAAAGTTTAAAATTTTTACCAGACAATTTGTCTGGTGAAATGAAAAAAATCACCAGTCAAATTTCTATTTTACCAGACAATTCTTATTTCGGAAATATCACCTATAAATGAGCTATGTGTATATGTACTATTAACCCCCCCCCCCCCCCCCCCTACCCCTGTCTGCCTTAAAAGAAAGCAGTTATCTGAACATGTGAAAACCCCTTGCGTGGAAAAGTTTCTTGATCACTGCGATGCATATTTTTTTTTTTAGGTCACCTGAGCCATAGGCTCAAAGTGAGCTATTGTCATAGCGTGGCGTCCGTCGTCCGTCGTCGTCGTCCGTCGTCGTCCATCGTAAACTTTTCACATTTTCAACTTCTTCTTCAGAACGGCTGAAGGGATTCTGATGAAACTTGGTAGGTATGAAGTACTCATGGTCCCCTACAAGTGTTGTTGTTTTTCGTCCGGATCTGTCAACAGGTGGCGCCACCACAGCCAAAAGTAGGTCACGGGGGGTACCCTCCTTTGACAAACTTCTTCTTCAGAACCGAAGCATGTATCGACAAACCGAAAGCATCAGGATGATCTAGAGAGATGTCTTAAGAAGTGTTGTTATTTTTGGTTCCACTTCGAAGTCAAAT
Source organism: Pinctada imbricata (assembly GCA_033119305.1). NCBI lineage: Eukaryota > Metazoa > Mollusca > Bivalvia > Pterioida > Pteriidae > Pinctada > Pinctada imbricata. The sequence continues at coordinate 34,461,775 of VSWD01000006.1, read as the reverse complement.
TTTTGACGCGTTTTTGACGTCTTTTCGGACTTTGTCAGAAATGCACATTTTTGCACTATTTCTTTAAATAACTCAATAAGTGTATGATTTTACACACTCATTTAGTACATATTTATCATATTTAACTTACTTAATGCTTTGATATGTATTTTATGCTTAAATTTTATTTTTTTGATTTTTTATGAATTTATTTCTTATGTAAAAAGGAAGGGGGGGGGGGGTGATTTTCATACATTTTCTGCTTCTTTTCTATAACCACTCTTCAAATTGTCATGACAATTTGTAGGTATGAGGTACTCATGCATGGTACCCTACAAGTGAAAGAATTTTGTCAAGATATCCACTTTTGGATTTTTAAGGAATATTTTTAAGATTGTACATAGGTATAATGTATGTTTTCCATGCCCAATGCTTCAGGTGCAACTACAGGAAAAAAACCTTCTTTGTATGATTAATCATTTTTTGATCGACCTTTCATCCATAGTTACAGCTGATAATTCAACAAGTGACACATGCTTCAATGTCTTATTGATTGACCTTTTATGTGATATGATTCAATTATTTAAATTCTTTATACTTATTTAGAATTTTATTTTTAAAGTCGGGAACAAGATTTCAAAAGCGGCCATGTTTTGCTGTGTACCTGAAGGTGTCATCCAAAGAAATAAAAACCTTCTTTGTATGATCAATCATTTAGCTCAATTTGAGTGACTTCCAATCCTTCATTCAATAATTATGAATTTGGTCTCGTTGGATTTGGACACCTTTGACACACATAAAAATAATAGAAAAAAGGGGGGTCATGCATACCGTTTTCTCACAAATTCCACTTTTTTACATCACCCCTCTATCCATTTCGAAAATTTTACAAATTTCATCTATTTTTAAATCGATCAATAGATTGCATAAAAGACAAAAACAGGTTCAAAACTCAATTTATCCCGACTACAGGGAATGGTACATTGATTTCATGTGCTATTTTTAAATTTTCAATAGTTTTGACCAATGGTGTGACACCTTTTATTCTGCCCTGTTCACCAGTCAAAACTGAGGGGATTCCCCGCTAAAACGATTTCCTTGGATTACACCTGAAGGGGATTCCCCATGTAGAAATGTGATACCTTTAGTACTGCGATACATTTCAGGAGATACAGTGCAAACGGAATAGATTTTTATTTAATGAAATGTGCATTATACTTGGAACACTTTCATAATGGTTATCATTCATGTACTTGGAACACTTGCAACTTGTTATCATGCATAAAGTTTGCTCGAATTTCCTCTGTCTTAGACTCTCTTAGATGAAGTAATTTACGGACTGATTTCTTGAAGAAACGTCTAATGAGTAATCTCTTCCTCCGGATTTTGAGAATGCATAGGACATTTAATATCTGAAATTCTTGAAATAAATAATTCAGTTCAGAGTTCCTGAAGTCTTCCTATGAAATGTTGGACCACAGAAAGCTGTTGTTTAAATAGAGTAAATAAATTATTATTTACAACCATAAGCCACTGTGTTCGACATCTTGTATGTATAATATTTCTAAGAGGAACACAGAGGACTGAGGTTGTGAATAATAAAACATTTTCTCTCATAAAATGACAGGTTCCTGTGATAAGACATTTGGGAATTTTTATCTGTTCAAATAATAGATACATGATGAGTTTTTATCGGACCAAATAACTTTTTGTCGGCAAATCCTATGCAACCGATACATTTCATGAACTCTCTCCGCTAACAACTTGTCCGTGTAACAGACCTTTGATGAGGTAAAACAATTTTTTAACAGTAAATAACGATGTTGTAGGTCTGCTAGTTGGACAACCTTAACAATTTCATGGGCCTTTTAATTTGTTTCAAACTACGAAACCTAGAGAAATCACTTGAGTTGTTGAACAGCGTATGCTGAAATGCGACGCTCCTTCTCGCCTGTTGAAATATGCATAGGCAAGAAGCGCCGCATTTCAGCATATTCACTGAAAATTATTTGTTCAAGTGGCTTCACTGGGTCATGAGGTTTGATACACCATACACTGCTTTTTGGAAAACAAACTGGCCCAAGCAGCACAACTCACTTGAATTGATAAATATTGGATTAAAACGATTTTAACTGTACGTTTCATGTATTTGAGATGAAATCAATACTATTCAAAAGCATTCATAGATTTCAGTATACTTTAATATGAATAAAGGCAAAACCGAAAAATCTTTGTTTTTTATGCCCCTGGAATAAAAGATTCGGGAGCATATAGTTTTTGGCCTGTTCGTCTGTCTGTTTGTCTGTCGGTTTTCCGAAAAACTTTAACATTGGGCATAACTTTTAAATGGAAGCTGGTGATAGAGGTTTCATATTTCACATGTGTATTCCTTGTGACAATACCTTTCCATTGATACCAAAATTTTTGACCTCGTGACCATAACCTTGACCTTTGACGTACTTCTCAAAAACTTTAACATTGGGCATAACTTTTGAATGGTTAGTGATAGAGGTTTCAATTTTTACATGTGTATTCCTTGTGACAAGATCTTTCCATTGATACCAATATTGCGCTGACCCTGACCTCTCACATACTTAACAGAAAATGGCCTTTATACTAACAAAGATGCCGCCGGGGGCATTCTCGTTTCACAAACACACTCAGGCTTTATAATTTCTGGCATGCTAGCTATCAATAATGAAAGGTTTTGTGTTCAATTTTAAATAAACTTAATTTATGAAATCGTTTCATTGTTTTATTCTTTTTCTGCTGCACATTAATGTACAATATGATTTTATTTTTGATGCTGCATAATTGAACTATACTAGCTGGGCATATGACGTTGGACCACTTTATCCGTCTTTTCAAATCAGTAAAAAAGTTATTGTTTTGATATGTGGCTATTTTTTCTTTTTTGTACTTTCAAAGGTTGTCTGAAAAAAAAAACTTCTCTGCATCCGGCAAAAATCTTTTTAGAAAGGTTGTGGGCTAAAATCCTGGTACTGGCACTATCAGTATTCAATGTCAGTATGTCAATTAGAGCGTGCATGGGTATCAGGTGAGCGTTGTGCCCCCTGGGGCTCTTGTTTTCAGGGGGGTTGGAGGGGCGGGGGGTTCCAGCCTGTGATTTTGAATTGAAATTAGGTAAATCAGGACAAGAAGTTTTTTTAAGCTAATTCCAGTCCCTCCCCATTGTACTTTCTAAAATAGTCTGTCTTTACTCATCTGAAAAAAAGTTTGTCTGCTCCTCTGTTCTAGCTTCTAATCTTCAATAAGTTAAATATCGACGATTCAGTTATGATACATATACACTATACAGGTAAGGTGACAAGATAGTAACTTAATCCTTCAGAACTTCCAACATGCAGTCACTCATGTGAAATGGATTAAATCTACCTGGTGGTAAGGTGAGAACTACTCACTGTAGTAATTTAAGGGAAGAGGCGTCATGTATGTAAATTATTGATCATGGCTCGTCTATAAGGAAGTTGAAAAGTCACGGGAGTTGGGACGCATCCAAAGACGAGTCTGGGATATGCAGGACTTTAAGATTTTTAAAGGAATTTCAATTCTGTTAAGGCAGTATGGTGGAAATGGAGATAAAAAAAACCAGAGTTGGAACGATTTTTAACAGTTGATCGGGTTCCAAGAAACATGTTTTCTTTGGTCTTATTTTTTCCGGACAATTTGTCAGATACATGGATTTTTTTCACCGAACAAATTCGAATCTTACCGGCTATAGCCGACAGACCGGTGACTTTGACAATGTCTGTATTAATGGTAGGCCTTTCATATTTCATACCTTAAAGAGTCATGACTTTTGACCCTGTGACCTAGTGACCTTCACCTTTACCCTGTACAACATTTTATGTTAAGATGTTTTGAAAGCTGATTTGTTTTATACTATTTATGGTAGGCCTTTCATATTTCAAACAAACATTCACCACAAAGAGTACTACATTTTGGTACCATGACTTTAGATCCTGTGACCTTGTGACCTTGACCTTCACCGTGTACAACATTTTATGTTAAGAAGTTTTGAAAGCAGTTTTCTATTACACTTTTAATGGTAGGCCTTTCATATTTCATACACACATTCACCACAAAGAGTACTACATTTTGGTACCATGACCTTTGACCCTGTGACCTTGACCTTCACCCTGTACACCATTTTATAGTAAGATGTTTTGAAAGCAGATTTCTTTATACTTTAAATGGTAGGTTTTTCATATTTCATACACACATTCACCACAAAGAGTACTACAGTTTGGTTACATGATTTTTGACCTTGTTCTTGACTTTTGGTTTTGTTGAAGTTAGGACAGGTTTAGAAATTTTGAAAGCAGATTTCTTTCATACTATAAATGGTAGGTCTTTCATATTTCATACAAACATTCACCACAAAGAATACTACAGTTTGGTATCATGACTTTTTTACCTTGACTTTAATTGGACTTTTGTTGCAGTTTAAGTTAAAAAGATTTGAAAGCAGATTTGTTGCATACTATAAATGGTAGGCTTTTCACGTTGTGTCATAAATGGTCCCATTTATAAAAAAAATGTCCTGCGGGGGGTATAATTCGTCCACTTTAGGGCAGTTCTAGTTTTTCCTCCATCTATGACATCGATTTTAATGGGCCTGTGGTCTAATTGTGCACCCGACATCTTGTATTGATATATATGATAATATAGATATCAGATTAATTGAGATTTGCCAGATAAAATTTGATCTTTTAAGTTGTTACCGACTTGTGATTACTTTACATCTGGACATTATTCATGCATGCACGTTATGTGATTAGTTTACAAGGTAAATATTTATTGATATGCTGGAATTCTGGCTATTTCAATGCGTATTGTAACATCATGGTTGATGTATGCTGCCACAGTACTGCTGTGTTCTCATCTAAAGACAACATCTTTCTGACTCAACAACTAATTCTATTCTGAAGTTCAAGGTCGTCTGAATATACATTGTAGTACTATACATAAGTATGAACACTTAACCTAAGTATGGACACATATTGTCATACTGTACGTCCAAATATTACAACATCAACACTTACAGTGAAATAATATGTTACATCAAGTTGTGAGGAGAGTATCTTTCAGGGCCTTCAGCCCTTTGATTTGTCAATTTGTAGTAATGGGCCTGCAGTCTAGCTAGTTGAGCACCTGATATTTTGTTTTGGCCTCTGACCCCAGGTTCATGGTACGTCAATGTTTCACGCTTTGGTGAATTTAACAAAACAACCAGGAGAGCTTCACTCTTTTCAGAGACTTCTAGTATATGTGTTGTATCAAAAATAACTTTAACTTTGTGCTTGAACCTTGATACATAATGTACTGGTAGCATGAGGGAAACATATCATTACATGTACTTCCCAAGTAGAAACAGGAAAAATTAGCAATTTTGGCAAAATCCATGGATGGGGGGTTCTGACCCACTTATCCCCCCTCTAGTTGGAAGGCTTGCTTGTTTGCTAGTTCTGTATAAAGTATACATGTACATGTAAATATATGTTAAATTTTACTTTATATGTTACAGAGTAAGAGATGGCATCTGCTTCTAGTGGAACTGCGGTAGCACCGCGCGGTAACCGGCTGTTTGTGGCGGCTATTGATTTTGGAACCACATACTCTGGTTACGCATTCTCCTCCAAGGATGACTTTGAAAAGGAACCAATGAAAATAAACTCCAATGTTTGGAATGCCGGAGCCAGGAACCTTTTGTCCACAAAGTCGCCTACAGCACTTTTGCTTAATCCAGATGAGACTTTCAATTCTTTCGGATATGAAGCAGAGACAACTTATTCAGAGATTGTGGAGGATGATGACAACTATAGAGAGTATTATTACTTCCATAGGTTTAAGATGATGCTACATAACAACAAGGTACATATGCAGAGAAATATATATGCAGATTTAACTTTTTGAATACATTATATCGGACTAGATAATCCTTATTCAATGTTCAGAAGTTTAGTTTTATATGATTAAACCATGTGCAAGTTTTTTTCAAGTAGCTGTTATAGATTTAGTCACTTGGTACCTTTTATTCACACCTTACATTGTAGCATTCAACTAGAAACTGTTATGCAATATTCATTGCACTACATGTTGTATTTGAAAAAAAATATTAAAAAGTTATATGATCAGTTTCAAAATTGTGATTGCTACACTTACATGATTTATGCTGTCAGGAAGGTTTTGTGTTGTATGAATTTTGTTTCAGTTGTCATTCATGTCCAAATCAGAATTCTATAAAATTTATAGAAGCTTCTGTCTGCAGCTGCATTTTGCCTCATCTTAAAACTTAAGCTTGTTCTGCATGATAAGTGTAGACTGAATACTTCAGCTATTACTTAAATTGAGATGTAAAATGTTTTTTTAAAGTTTCCAATGAAAAACTCTAAAAGTGTACCAAATTTATTGAGATACTAATTACATGTAATTATATCTAGCCTCCCTATTAGGCCATTATCCCATAATGAACACAAATAAAGTACCTGTAATGAAGAAAAAACAAAGAGCAATTCTAGGTTTTAAACTTCTTGCCTCTTCTCTGATTTGATATCTTCATTTTACTCAAATATTTTGAATGTTTGCAGGTTCTGAGAAGAGATTCTAAAATCCTTGATGAGACAGATAAGCCTTTAGAAGCCATGAAAGTTTTCTCCATGTCCATCAAGTTCCTGAAGGATCACTTGTTTAAGAGTATAAAAGATAAAGTGCCGGAAATCCAATCTGACGACATCCACTATGTGCTTACGGTGCCGGCAATCTGGGATGACAATGCTAAACAGTTCATGAGAGAGGCAGCTATGAAGGTTGGTGGTATTTACAACGAGGGCTTGTTTTCGCTATTTTCGAAAAACCAGAGTTACTTCCCATTTGAGACAGTATCTGACGTAGACTGATTATGACGTCATCAAATTCTATGGAAACAGTCATAAAAGTCTGGGAAGTGACAGTATAAAATTGACAGTATCGTACCATTTTCATGCTGTCACAATGGTTTTATGTCAGGTACTGTCTGTAAGGGGAAAAAACTCTGTATTCCACAAATACTCAATATCAGATAAAGTTTTGACTATTTTTAGGAAAAAAAAACATTTATTCATTTTCAAATGAAAATGTTGATGCATCCCTTTTGTTTAGTTTTCATCCTTTTATCTACAGTTTGTTGATTTGTACACTTTCATAAGTAGGTGTCAAAGCTATGTTTAAAATTAATTTGTAGATATTTAGTGTTCATTGTTATTCATAATATAAACTTCCCTATGGAGGACTTAACTTCATTATTTATGAGTAGTTGAAAACTGAAGAGATTCTTTATTCATTTTAATATACAATGTATACATAATAGAACTTACTTTCGAGCAAACTTTTATTGTTGAGTGATACTGGCTGGCTTACTTTGTTAATGCCATCCTAGCTGACACTCACAATGTCTTGTTGTATATTTTATAGGCTGGCATTAAGAGAGAGCACCTGTCTATAGCCCTAGAACCAGAGGCAGCATCCATACACTGCCAAAACTTACCAGTGGAAAAACAGACGGTAGGGGAGGTCTCCTTCCTAAAAGTCGTTAAATCTGGAACTAAATACATGATCGTGGACTTGGGAGGTATGTATGCCACTTACATATTGAATGCCAAAAATGCCTTCTTAAATGGCAGACTATCTAAGATTTTGATAATGTTTACAGACTTGAAGCGGTTTTGATGATATATTTAGCTTATTGCTTTTGGACAATAAGATGCCAAGCTAGCTTTCATTCTGTGCCTATTAGGAATCCATGATGACCTCTTAAAATCAAAATGTCTCATAATTTCAGTGTCTTATCTAGAAAATAGTAGAAATTTTATTTTAAAAAGTTTTTCTGTTTCTAAAATTTGACTTGACACTTCAGAGCAATTAGTATGTAAGAATTGTTCTTTGATCTTTTTTTTCAAACCATGAATTTAAATGAAAAATTTAAATATTCCAAACCAAGGAGACTTAAATTACAAATACATTAATAGTTACATGGTGATGAATTATTTCTACACTTGAAAATGCTTGACCTTAACATGAAATTGTCCATTATAATGGCTAAAGAATTATTGTTTGTTTAGCCAAGCATATAGTCTCCACCTGCCTGTTGATCATCCATTGAGTAAAGATAATATCTTTACTATGCTTTATGATTTTGAAGTGTCCAATATTTACGACAGCATCTAGTAACTGTATCTTTACATTATAAAAACTAAAGATTTCATACTTTAAGTGGGTGAAAAGACTCAACCCATCGATTATGTTAGAAAGTGCTGGGCTCAGAAACATAAACTAAGAATTGACTTAAGTTTAAATTTCAATACTCTTTTGTCGCATCATAATATCAGTAATGACTTTCAATTTTTCAAATATTTTTTTTCCTATTTCAGAGTAGAATTGAATGGATGGACTCAGCATTTCAAATTTTCACTACTTCATTGTATATGATATTTTGAAAATTTGACTTGAGTCAATTCTTATATTAGTTTATGGTGCTCAGCCCTGATCTCAATCTTTACAATTATTATTTTCTCCGTCAGAATGGAGTTTTCAGTTTTTCTCCTGTACTTGAAAGTCATGCAAACAGTAGGAGTCAACAGCATTAGGCAAACTGTGAATACACATATACAATTCGTCTTTTCGAAATACAGTGTTACTTCCCATTTGTGCAGGTATCTGATGTCAACACATTGTTACGTCATTAAAATCTATGGAAACCAGCATGAAATTCAGGGAAACAGGGTTACATGTATGACGTTTTCAAAGGAATTTAATGACATCACATTGCTTTTACGTAAGATACCTGCACAAATTGAACGCAGGACTGTAAAATGGAAAAGACGAAATAAATCTACATGTTTATAATTTTTACTTGTGTACATACCGTGTCCATGCATATTGTATGCTACTTAGTAATAAACCACTTAGATTAAAGAGATTAATTGACATTAAATACTGTAACTGTTTTCCTACATTAGGTGGCACTGCAGACATCACAGTACATCAAAGATCCGGGGACGGAAGATTGAAAGAGATAAGGCCGGCTAGTGGTGGACCATGGGGAGGTAAATCTGTAGATGACACGTTCCTTCAATTCCTTTATGACCTTGTGGGAAAAGACGTGATCAAGACTTTAAAAGAGGAAAATATGGACGATTACCTGGAATTAATGCGGGAATTTGAGACAAAGAAAAGGTCTGTAACAGTTGCAAAGCAGGGGAAAATAAGCATGACTTTTCCTGTAACTATATCAGACTTAGTCAAGAAAAGTCCTAGAGGTTCCATGGAAGCTGCTATTTCTGCTTCCAAGTTCAAAGGTCACGTGAATTGGAAAACGCAAAAGTTACAGATCAGTACCGATCTTTTCCGTTCTTTCTTCCGTAAGACTATTGATGGTGTTATCTGTCATATTCAAGATGTTCTAAGTGACAGAAATACCCAGGATGTGGAAAACATCTTAATGGTAGGAGGGTTTTCAGAATGTGAACTTGTACAGAATGCAGTGCATGAACATTTTGGAGAGAAGAGGATTATCGTGCCAGATGAAGCTGGTCTGTCAGTGTTGAAAGGAGCCGTATTATTTGGACACATCCCTCGCGCAATAGCTATGCGTGTTTCACGTTGTACATATGGCATTCAGAGTTGGCCGGAGTTCGATCCTACCAAGCATCCACAATCCAAGAAGGTAGTAATCAATGGGGTACCCAGATGTAAGGATGTTTTCTTCAAGTATATAACGGTTGGAGAACAAGTGCGACCTGGATATGAACAGACGCAAATTTTTCAAGCACTGAAACCAGATGAGGACACGCTTGAATGCACTGTGTATGCATCAAATGAGGAGGATCCAAAATTTGTGACGGATCAGACTTGCCGTAGACTCGGTACCCTGACGGTGCCCTTGCCAAGAATGAGAGCAGAAGAACCGCTTGAGATAGAGGAGACCATGGTGTTTGGTGACACTGAACTTCATGTTGTCGCTAAGGATTTGACACATAATAGAGTGTTTGAAGCTTTCTTCAATTTCCTCGACAATAATGCTGATAGTGATGCATGAGTATTGCAATACTTGATAGCGTACTATGGCTTTGTATGTGTTGAATACAGTAGAATTTGGATGTTAGCTCCATGATTTTGATTGTACCTTTAAAAGTGCTAGTGAGGGCCGGATACTATGTATGTTATTTAAAGTGTACCTTAAGGTCAATTCGTACATGTTTAGTCTTTGAGACAGAGATACCTATATATGTCAAAGGAAGTTTTACCACTTTATTGATATGCCACTTTAGATAGTCCAAGACATTGTTTACAGGAACAAACAAAAAGACCAGAATAAGAATAGAATTGAGACAGAAGTTAGGGTCTGTTAATGTCCAGATTTGAAAAAAAAAGTTTTTTCCAGCCCTGCGCCATTTACATAATGCCTTTTCATAACTTCCGTGCAATTTTACTACAAATTTTTAACCTGATTTCAAATCCATCCATGGATATGAGTATGTTTAGTAATCTTTAATCTTAATCTTAATCATGGTGAAAAGATAAAATTAGCAAGCTATCTATGTTTTATAGTTCTTTACATAATTACAAGTATATGGACGTGGAAATTCTTGCCTTATGCTAAACATACAAAGTATTTACCCATTTTATTACATTTTATCACTTTATTTATACATAACTATGTTGTTTAAAATGACACAGTACACATAAAATTAGCCCAGGCAGACAATCGTCAAATTAGATACTTTGCATTAGATCCATCTTTTTTTTTCATGTTCAATATATTGTTTGTTTTGTTGAAATATACCTTGTATACACTCAAGAGATCAATTTAATGTATAAGATTGATTGCATTTAATATATAGTGATTGTATTATATGGTCTGAAGAATATGTGTAGTTCTCTAGTCTCTCATGTTCAAAGAATCATGTTAATTTGTTGAATATTATAATTAAAGTTATGTACATGTATGAAGGTGTAAATGTACAAATGTGTATAGTCTATATATATATATATATATTTATATGATGTAAATTGTAAATTCTATATCTATGTAAGTATATGAACTGTTTTAAGTGAACAAGTCATACTGTTTAAACAAATTCACAACTTGTTGTCAGAAACAGACTTCATTACCTTTACATTTGGTACAATATACTTAAACAAATTCACAACTTGTTGTCAGAAACAGACTTCGTTACCTTTACATTTGGTACAATACATTTAAACAAATTCACAACTTGCTGTCAGAAACAGACTTCATTACCTTTACATTTGGTACAAATACTGATCCTCAACTACATGTATGTTAGTTTTTTGTTGTTTAATGACATTGCATGGATTCGTCTGGTCAATATATAATATTGTTTTTTTTTTTCAGTACATTTTATCAAACTGTAAAAGGCTCTACTAAGTTTTCATTTGTCAAAAGTTCACTTACTATTCTCAATTTCGTACATGGAACTATGATGAGTGATATACTTTGTAATACCCATTTGGGCCTCTTGACATGGATTTTTGGCACGATCATTTACATATAGATATAATGTAATTTGAATTAAGGTTTTATATCAAAAAGAGATTATACTTGAATTTTTAATCTTCAAGCTGTAATAATTAGGTGTTGTCAGGCTTGATGTAGCATTAAAGGACTGGTTTGTATTAAAAGACTACCCATGGTTATCCATGTAATTTTCTTAATACATGTAAGCTGGTAACAGAATGATGTGCATGACTTTCTTTTCCTCTAACAAGATACTATTAATTCTACTCGTTTAAGATATTTTCAAAGTGACGCTCTAAGATATATGCAAGTTTTTTTATTAATATTCTTGTTACCAGTATTATGAATGAATGTAATAAATAATTTCAAAAACCTTAAAATTAATGTTCGTTCTCTTTTATTAGAAAATTGAAGTCTAATTCTGCATGCTCTTGTGCACGTGCATTGCAAGGAACTGTAAGAATAAAGTTTAAAATCTGTCAAAACTTAAAAAAAAAAAGAAATCTCAAATTGGGGAATACTGTTATTACTTCATTGGTCCACATCTGAGTCTGTAGTCAAAGGTGGCGAATATTTGGATCAAAAACATAAGGTCATACTAATTATCGGATACTTCTTCCAGAACTTTTTTTTAAGTATACCCTCCTACCAGGCATGGAAACACATACACACATAAATGTGGACAGGAAGTCTAGAAGCATAAAAGAAAAATATTCTTTCTTTAGATAAATAATTCTGTCTTTTAGAAAAGAAAATCACTACTATCTGCTTATTTTAACGCTGATTGGTACGTTCAGAGTACTCCAAATGGCATCAATGGTGAAAATTGGTGCCAATGGTAAACTTTTTACTCTGAACGTTTCTTACCAATGGTAATGATGCTTTTGATGTAACTTTTGTGATTATTCTATGTTTTGCAAACCAATGTGCCAAAATTTTTATAATTGTTACCAGAACTCTTTGTGCAGAATTTTTTATCATTGTTTTTTAGCTCACCTCATGAAGTGAGAGGGAGCTTATGCTATCACCCTGTCGTCGGCGTCCGTTCAAATGTAGGTCATGACCTATATTTTCCACTTGACTGCACATGTTAGGAAGATTTATGTCTCCCCCCCAACAGGGAGGAGACATATTGGTTTTGCCTTCGTCGTCCGTCTGTCTGTCCGTCTGTCTCACATCGTGTCCGGGCTATATCTCCTGAACCGTTTGCCCGATCACTTTCATATTTAAGTATGTTGTTGCTTATGACCCGAAGGTTTCACATCACCTTGACCCAAGGTCATGTGACCAAGGTCAAGGTCACTTAGTGCATTTTTAAAGAAATTATGAATACATTCCTGTCTGGGCTATATCTCTTGAACCGTTTGCCGGATCACTTACATATTTCAGTATGTTGTTGCTTATGACCCAAAGATTTCACATCACCTTGACCCAAGGTCATGTGACCAAGGTCAAGGTCACTTAGTGCATTTTTAATGAAATTATGCATACATTCCTGTCCGGGCTAGATCTCTTGAACCATTTGCCGGATCACTTTTATATTTTAGTATGTTGTTGCTTATGACCCGAAGGTTTCACAGCACCTTGACCTAAGGTCATGTGATCAAGGTCAAGGTCAGTTAGTGCATTTTTAAAGAAATTATGAATACATTCCTGTCCGGGCTATATCTCTTGAACCGTTTGCCGGATCACTTTCATATTTTAGTATGTTGTTGCTTATGACCCAAAGATTTCACATCACCTTGACCCAAGGTCATGTGACCAAGGTCAAGGTGACTTAATGCATTTTTTATGAAATTATGCATACATTATTGTCTGGGCTAGATCTCTTGAACCGTTTGCCGGATCACTTTCATATTTTAGTATGTTGTTGCTCTTCATATTTTAGTATGTTGTTGCTTATGACCCAAAGATTTCACATCACCTTGACCCAAGGTCATGTGACCAAGGTCAAGGTGACTTAATGCATTTTTTATGAAATTATGCATACATTATTGTCTGGGCTAGATCTCTTGAACCGTTTGCCGGATCACTTTCATATTTTAGTATGTTGTTGCTTATGACCCGAAGGTTTCACATCACCTTGACCCAAGGTCATGTGACCAAGGTCAAGGTCATTTAGTATAATTGTAATGAAATTGTACATGCATTCCTGTTCGAGCTATATCTCTTGAACCGTTTGCACGATCACTTTCATATTTTAGTATGTTGTTGCTTATGACCCGAAGGTTTCACATCATCTTGACCCAAGGTCATGTGACCAAGGTCAAGGTCACTTAGTCCATTTTTAAAGAAATTATGAATACATTCCTATCTGGGCTATATCTCTTGAACCGTTTGTCAGATCACTTTCATATTTTAGTATGTTGTTGCTTATGACCCGAAGGTTTCACATCACCTTGACCCATGAATACATTCCTGTCTGGGCTATATCTCTTGAACCGTTTGCCGGATCACTTACATATTTCAGTATGTTGTTGCTTATGACCCAAAGATTTCACATCACCTTGACCCAAGGTCATGTGACATTCCTGTCCGGGCTAGATCTCTTGAACCGTTTGCCGGATCACTTTTATATTTTAGTATGTAGTTGCTTATGACCCGAAGGTTTCACAGTACCTTGACCCAAGGTCATGTGACCAAGGTCAAGGTCAGTTAGTGCATTTTTAAAGAAATTATGAATACATTCCTGTCCGGGCTATATCTCTTGAACCGTTTGCCGGATCACTTTCATATTTTAGTATGTTGTTGCTTATGACCCAAAGATTTCACATCACCTTGACCCAAGGTAATGTGACCAAGGTCAAGGTGACACAATGCATTTTTTATGAAATTATGCATACATTATTGTCTGGACTAGATCTCTTGAACCGTTTGCCGGATCACTTTCATATTTTAGTATGTTGTTGCTTGTGACCCGAAGGTTTCGCATCACCTTGACCAATGGTCATGTGACCAAGGTCAAGGTCATTTAGTACAATTGTAATGAAATTGTACATGCATTCCTGTTGCGCTATATCTCTTGAACCGCTTGCACGATCCCTTTATATTTTAGTATTTTGTTGCTTATGACCCGAAGGTTTCACATCACGTTGACTCAAGTTCATGTGACCAAGGTCAATTAGTATACATGTATTTTAAATGACATTGTATTTGTTATGTGTATTATGTCCAGGCTTAATCTTTTGAACTGCGATCGGATCATTTCATATTTTAGTATGATGGTGCTGATGACCCAAAGGTTTCACACCACCTTGATCCAAGGTCATATGACTTAGGTCAAGGTCTAGGTCAAGTCTTATATTTTTTAATGAAATTGTAAATGCTATTGAGTCTGGGCTATATCTGTGGAATCGTATACTGGATCACTCTGATACTTTAGAATGCTGTTGCTCAGGATTGGAAGGTTTCTTATCATCTTGACCCAAGGTCATGTGCCCAAGGTCAAGATCATTTAGTTCTTTTTAATGAAATTGTACGTACTAATCTTGTCTGGGCTATACCTCCTGAACCCTTCTTACAATTGTTTTCATATTTTAATACGTTGTTTCTCAGGACTAAATGTTTCTTATCACATTGTCCCAAGGTCACATGATTAAGGTCACTTCATGTCCAGGCTGAAATTGTTATGCTTATCATGTTTAGGCTTTATATTTTGAATCGTGTATCCAATCACTAATTCAGTTTTTTGTTGCTCATGATCCATACAATGTATTTTTCAGATCACCTACATCCAAGGTCATGTGAACAAAGTCAATTTCACTAAATATGCTTATAATGAAATTGTATATGCTAATCATGTTTGGGCTTTACCTCAAACAATACAATGAATCACTTTCATGTTTTAGTATGATGTTGCCCATGACTCAAAGGTTTCACATCATCTTGGCCCAAGGTCAAAGTAACTTAGAGGGAGGGGGGAGACATCTGTTTTTTTTCTGAAAAATATTTGATTTAATTTGATATCAATGTTAAGAAGTTGTATTTCTCTATTTTAAGTGCTAAGAAGGTCAAACTTGCACAGTTCACGCATCTTTATGAGTAGATCACAAATCTACGTTCAAATGTAGGTCATGACCTATATTTTCCACTTGAGTGCATATGTAAGGGAGATTTGGGTATCAATATAGTTCACCCATTTATGCAAAATTTGGGTCAATAAATGAGATACTCTACTTTCCTTTTCTATTTTGTTTTTGTGTGGTATCATTTATTTTTTGTTGGTTCACAGTAGGACATGTTTTCAAATTCAAAACGGTGTAATCTTTGACTCCTTTCTGTTTGCTGTCATGAAAGAATGCTGCCATGAGGTGAGCTTTGTAATCTTTGATTACACTATGTTTTTTTTTCTGGTGTTACATGCTATTAAGCGTTGGTACCAATGGTAAACCTATAACACCAATGGTTATCATTGAAACTACTCTGAACATGGTATCCAATATCATATGATGAGATGTAGTTCAATTTTAAATGAACTTCTGAATATTTTTGAGCGAAAAATGCATGTTTGTGTGGGTATGGTTTCTTTGCTATGTTCCTAAAATCTACATGCCCACGTACATAAAATGAAAGATTTTATTACTATGGACTAATGGTCATTATCAATAGATCAGTCAAGAGAATGTTTACAAATAGTTCAATGTAAAATGTTTGATCTCCATTGTACATTGTAGTATAATCAGAAGCACAATATTTTTTGGCAATAATGATAAACTAAAGCGAAGCTTAATCTACTGCATGCATATAACAAATAAACATGCCAACATTAAAGTACACAGTAGATAAATCATATAAGTAGAATACACGATTCGTAAAAAAAATTATTGCACAATTTTGAACGGCAACATATTCCACCTACACATCAAAACCACGGGCCGATTCCGTGGGGTTGGAAGTGATGGAGGTGGGGATCAACCCCGAGCACCTTTAATATTTTAAAATCCTAGTTTCAAACTAAATAAGAATCATGCCAATCAAATCTTGAATCGTTCATTAAGGAAACAAGCTGCGCATTGTGTGGTTTAAAGAATTTGGCAAGTATACTCTTTGTGGCATTTAACATAGGTCCCATCTTCTCTTTTCTCATAGTTTTATAAACCTTCTTTGAAGATTTTATTTTTCTCATTGCTTCCTCGGGTACATCATCTAGAAAAAAAGTTACAGAAATTAAATAATAAAAACAACTTTCAGAAAAAATCGAAAAAATTACGACATTTCTATTCAATGTATTTGAGGAAAATCGTGATTATCTTTTTGAAAAAAAAACTACAAGTATAAATAAAAACAAGATTTGAGATGCTACATTTGTAAGTTAGATTCTTTAAAAAAAACACAAAGGTATTTAGGAGCAATCTATATTCTTAACCATTTTAGTATGAAACTTATTTCATCATTTAAAAGAAAAATAATAGAAATACATACTCAGTTCAAGGAATCGAAATATTTCCAACAAATATTCTCTTTCGTTTCGTTTGTAATCCTCCGTTCGTAAGATAAACATTTGCTCCCTTGGAAATACATCTAGCCAATTTTTTAAATGCACGTGATAAATACTTGCATACAAAGGTACCTGAAAGATAAACACATTGTTGAAACATTGATATGCATTAAAAAGTTCTCTCATTGGAAAATCGATTTTTCGGGGGGGGGGGGTTCCTATCCCGCCGAGTCTGATTTTGATAAAAATATCTTAAAAACGGGGGAAATGTGGATTTTTGGCAATTTCCAGGGATTATCATTTGTACAACATCTTTATTAAAATGATCCTTTGTTTGTTTCTAACATTTGAAATATCTATTATTAGGTCTTTTTCTAAAGTTATGTTGTTTATGGGCTTATAGATACTTTTTTCATATTTACCCTCATGAACTCTATAATATATGGGTCGTATAGACAAGCCCGGATTGGATACTTTTTGGTACATGCTGTCAGAACCTTGATGGACTGTTTGACTTTCTCATGAAAATCCAGCGGCGATTTTCCTTCAAATTGATAGTAATGACTGTAGAGCCTGGAAATTAGATAAAAAAGATGAGGACATCTATTAAAGACACATTAGAATAATTTCAAAATTACCTGGACACTATTCTGACTATTGACAAACACCTCACTCTATGACAAACGTGACGACTTCAATTTCAGCATTACAAACTTTCCTTTTCTGAGTAGCAACATCCCTTCATCGCCTGCTTATGGCGTGTTCATATCTCAGTTGATACGCTATGCCAGAGCAAGTACCAAATAAACGGATTTTGTTCTGAGAGCTAGGCGTCTTTCAGATAAGCTTCTCAGACAGGGATATTTTTGTGACCGACTAACATCGTCACTGAGGAAGTTCTACGGTCGATATGGGGAACTCGTCATACACTATGATGTCCCACTTTCCAGAATGGTGGATGCTATTCTGTCATAGACCATTTAAACCATCCAACCAAAGATTGTACTCTATATCTTCCAAAATGGAAGTAACCGGATATGACAGTTCTACCGAATTGAAGCGACGGGTGTTGCATGCAAGCAGGAGATGCTTACTCTTACTGGGCACCTGGTCTCACTCTCATATCGGGAGTTCGCTTCTTTTCATATGGTGGAGGTTTTTGTTCGTTTGCTTTGGTTCCTGTTTTATCCTGATTTTGTATGCCTTCGGTTTCTGATTTTCTGGGTTATCGATTTTGTGCTATATACAGGGATATGGTCATTATCCATATTTGTCATTTGAAACATATAAGTATGGAATTTATCCACAAGAATTGACACTAAATAAGGCAAACGTTTCAAACACAAAAACAACATTTTTGGACCTAAATATCAAAATTGTAAACAGACAGATTCATACAAGTTTGTACTAGTATAACAAAAGGGATGATTTTGGATTCAACATAGTAAATACTCACTGGCTTGCCGGTAACGTTCCCAGACTACCGTCATACGGCATTTACATATCACAGATCACCCGGTACGCTAGAACATGTACACATGTTTTGTATTTTCATAGAAGAAATTGACAAATAACCAACAAACTTTTAGGTCTAGGTTTTCGCTTTTATAAGCTAGATAAAACTTTCAGGAAATACAAAAAATTCTGTCAGTTTCTCTTAAAGGACCTATACAAGCAACATAGTGTATTACATTGGATATTTCACAGCCTGCTTTTTTTATGGTGACATAGTAAACAAAATTAGAAGGATCACAGGTAGACAGCATAACCATCGAAATTGTGTTAGAATTACAAACACCTTTTATACCATGGATATGATCCTACTGCAGACGAGCACAGACGAGCATTCCGCATGGTACATGACCAATCAACAGCCTTGTACCAGCGCATGCATTCTTAAGACTTGCACCATGACTGACTTTGACATCGGGACTCCATGACGGGCTCTGCCGAAGACAGGACCCCGACCACTTGTCCTCTCAGAATGTTGGTCGGACTCCTAAGGAGATAATATGGCAAATATGGATAATGACTATATCCCAAAGGAGGGGATCTCCAACAACACCAGGTTGCAGCACCCACAGCAAAACCCAAAAACACCCAATGCAAAAACACAAAGCAGACAAGCACAGAAAGAGACACATAAGGGACAAGGAACATCAAACACAAAGGACTACATATAAATCGACGAGACCTGCTTATGGGCAACCGGTGCCGACTTAGGACGGCCATCTGTCACGGAAATAGCAGAAGGTGTGGTTATCCTGGATTACGTGCGCACAACCCTCCCACTTTTCCGATTACCCAGAGGTATCGAAGAACGTACAATTGTGGTGTAAAACAACCTCCTCACTGTCAGATGACAACACACAAACAAGACCGCAAAACGCAGGGGTCAAAGCAACACCAATGCACAGTACGAAATCGATAATTCAGAAAATTTTAAACCGAAGGCATACAAAAATCAGGATAAAACAAGAACGATAGCAAACAAACAAAAACCTCCAACCCATGAAAAGAAGCGAACTACCAATCTGTGAGTAAGACCAGTTGCCAAGGAAAACTCATCATCATCTGCTTGCATGCAAGACCCTCGCTTCAATTTGGCAGAAATGTCACATCCGGTTACTTCATTTCGGAAGATACAAATATATTCTCTGGTTGGATGGTTCAAATGGTCTAAGGCAGAATATCATCCACCATATTCTGGACAATGGGACGTCATAGTGTATGACGAGTTCCCCGTATCGACCGTAGAATTTCCTCAGTGACGATGTTAGTCGGTCACAAACGCATCCCAGACTGAAAAGCTTATCTGAAAGACGCCTAACTCTTAGAACGAAATCTGTATATTTGGTACTTGCTCTGCCATAGCGTATCAATTGTGATATGAACACGCCATAAGCAGGCGATGAAGGGATGTTTCTAGTCTGAAAAGGAAAGTATGTGATGCTGAAATTGAAGTCGTCACGCTTGTCATATAGTGAGGCGTTCATGTGATCATCAGTGTTGTGGGATAGCATTATGCATGAGCTCGTTACAACCGGCAGATCACGGTCTGTATTTCGCACGCCTTTGTTTTTATATCCCTTTACATATTCATCTGTATGCTGCTTGTGTCCCTGCATTTGCTGTCTTGTTTGTGAGGTCATCTTACAGTGAGGAGGTTATTTTACACTATAGTTGTGCGTTCGTAGAGACATTTGGTAATCGGAAAAGAGGGAGGATTTTGCGCACGTAATCCGGATAACCACACCATTTGCTACTAACGTGGCAGATGGTTAAGTCGGCACTAATTGTATGCCTGTAATTTGAATATTGCTGCGGTTGCTGCAACCGGGTCTTGTTGGATATCCCCTCCTTTCTTTTCGAGATTGTCTAAAATGTATCTTTGTTTACGGCATTTTTATTTCGTAGATCGCTGTCGTCACTGTAACGTTGTTTTGCGCTCTTCGCTCATAATGTCCAGATGTACCAACGACGGCATACTTATGGATCTGCGACAAGACGCCATGATCACGATCACAACAAAGAGTCAGGACATGGAACATTTGGAAACAGTGGCAAAACACCACATCCCCGTCAAGATATCGATGTGGATGTGTACTATGCCTCACCTTTCAACGGGTTCTCTGAGTACTAGGATGAGTTTTATGTTAGGCACAAGATGATAGAGAAGATTCGGAGTTGTAACTATAGGCTCCTTTGAGTTGGGATTATTCTGTTGTATGTATTTCCAATACCTGTGATCCCAAAAATCCATTGGATCTCCACTTCCTGAGAAAAATAAATTGAATTTAAAGAAATGAATAATTCATGCCCATCATTGTAAATCTAACCAGAACTATCCCGAGAGGATAGAAATAGGATGGACCCGTGTTCTTCTGCAGTCTGAAGACGTAGGAGAAGAGGGGGAGGGTAATCAGACTGCATCCACTGTAATTTAACACATTCAGACCATGCTGCAAATTTATCTGTTCTTAAATGATGCTATCGATTTTGAAGACGTTTAACATCAGAATAGAAAAGATAAACTCGACAGAAACATCGACAATTCAGTACTTGCGAAAAATTAAAAAAAGAAAAAAAATCAAATAGAAATACAAAATGTTGAGGAACCTCTTATTGATGGGAAAATGCGTCGTACAAAAAGGTTCTTTCAAGTCACAAAGTTGGACTTTTCTTGCGAACTAAGATCTTTTACATGAAAACAAGTAGCTAATTTTAAAGGAAGTCCATATTTTTTGCCAAATCCATATAACAATTTAATTTCATTATGAGCAATTTATATAAGTATATTCTTACCCGTTACAAAGTCTGAGTAAAGAAGGCCTGTTTCCATGGAAACTTTTAATTTTGATATCTTTTCAGTATCAAACAACCTAGTTGTCAAATTTTGAACAGTCCATGGTACTTTGGTTTCTGCAATGTAAAACTAGGAGATAGGTGGCTCTGAACGAATATCAATATATCACAAATCCATCATATTTTTGTAACATTAATTCATCTACATGTTTTATAATATTTATATTAAGATATGGCCATGGCCAAGAAAAAGCCATATACAAAACTCTGCCCCTGCCTTCAAATTCTACAAAATTAATTTTTGATTTATACGAACTTTTAAAATACCTCCTCCATGACCAAAACCACGTCTCTTTTTGTAGAACACCATTATTTGGTACTATCTGCGGATGCTTAAGCATGCGGCTATACAGATCAGTGGTTCCTGATTTACACACACCGAATATATGGAAGTATGGAAGACAGCTTAAGGTTTTCTTTCCATTAATCATTTGGTACCAACACGGATTCTTAAAATTGTCGAGAAATTTTATGGGTTTCTGGAAAAGAGAATAAATTTTCAAAGAATCTGACTCTATATCGTGCTATTTATTACGATGGCCGATACTCAAGTAACCTTGATTTTCTGGCAAATCTGGACATAGGAATGGAAGGCAAAAAGTAACCTTGAGTTAAGGTTGATTTGCCGGCAAATTGACACAAGAATCGCCGGCATATTGTAACCATCGTTTAAAAGGCGGGAAATTTTATCTGCAAATCAGTTTAGTTATAATTTTATTGTAACACAAACATGATAAACAGCGTGAGTTTAAATGAAAACATTCTGGGATTCATCAGTTCAAATGAAAACATATTCTGGGATTCTTTTGCAACGTAGAAGCTACATTCCAACTCATTTCTTTGTATATTGCAGAAGAGTTTAACAATATGCCGGCGATTCTTGTGTCAATATTTGCCGGCAAATCAACTATAATTCAGGGTTATTTTTTGCCGGCAATTTTAAATCAAGATTTGTCAGCAAATCAACCTTCAGTTACGGCTACTTTTTGCCGGCAATTCTTACGTCAAGATTTGCCGGCAAATCAACCTTAACTCATGGTTCATTTTTGCCGGCAATTCTTATATCAAGATTTGCCAACAAATCAACCTTAACTCATGGTTACTTTTTTCATTCAATTCTTATGTCAAAGTCTGCCGCCAAATCAACCTTACTCATGAATACTTTTACACCTTATACATTCTATTTGTTTAGATGTTTTTGCAATAAAATGTTGAAGAAAACGTTTGTCTTTTTGGGCGATAATGGCATCTATATACTTCAATATACAAGTACGACAAACGTGACGACTTCAACTTCAAAATTACAAATTTACTGAGTAGAAACATTCCTTCATCCCCTGCCTATATATGGTGTATTTGAATAGCAATTCATGCTATATTCCAGAACACGCTCAGAGTACGTATTATGTATACATAAAAAAGACTCAATCAAGGGACTGAAATTGTCACTGTAACTTTTTTGGACGTCACAATGAAATATAAAACACGATATCATTTCGTTGTCCAGAAGTTAGAACCATCCAACACCTCGAATTCGACACATTCACTGGTTTTGAATTTCTCTGAATGGCTAAAATTACATATTTTTCTAGCAAGCAATAAATGCTCACTCTTCCCAAACGCCTGATTTAATCTCCATATGGGATTCAATTTGGCTCCTTTACAGAGTAATTTACTTATTTTGTATCTTTCATGATTCTATATACCTATTTATTTCTTTTTCTTTTTTGGATCCCGATTTGGGATTCATTAACTTCCATTTGAGACTTTCATTCACAGATCTTACTAATCGGAGTCATTAAGCGTGAATTTGGTAAAACGTGCATCTCTGCTCATTAAAAATCATCAAAAAGGATATCAATGAGGTAAGGTATATGGAATTATTGTCAAATTGAAATATATGTCCTATTACAAAATTTCAGTGACATATGTGTATTTCAACATAACACTTATGTCTCATCAGTGAAGCTTAAGGCCGAAAAAGAGGAAATATCTTAAGTTAAACATTTGAAAAGAATGCAGTGGACATCAACCTTTCTTCATAAAAACAATTAAAATAATCTTACCATACACAAAATATCCTCCACTCCTGAATTGTTTAAAGACTGTCCACATTCATATGTTAACGTAGGTCTAACTGTGACATTAGTAAATTCTTTCCTCGATCTGTCTGAGGAGAGGCGATTGACTCCACCCGAGTCTTCTTCATTGTCCCAAACATAGATTCTCCTCTGAGTTGACGTCAAATGAATGTATGATATATTTCCGATGGACAACACTAGAGAGACAATAAGGAAAAATTGAAATCTGTAAAGAAAAATTATGTAAAATTACTATGGAAACCCATAACCGACAAGCATTTGCTCATATATTTTGCGTTATACTATATTATTATATGGGATAACTATTGTTTTAATATTTTCTTGTGAATAGGTTGACCACAGTGTCTTAGACCATGGTCGGACGTTTGGAAAAATTTATGATAGACTTTGTCTCAAGATATATCGAAAATCCGTCAGTTCAGACGAATAACAATTATGCAGAAGCGTCCCAACTTTTTCTTGGATAAAATGCCAAACCAATTTTAATGCACCAGGCACGTGTTTCGGGCAGTAAATCCTCAACAGTGACACTTCTTAAATGCCGAAGTAATTTTCTGAGACAGCCAAATGCATTTCAGTGGCGCCCTCTGGTATTATCTTTTGAAATGAAATTTTTGCATGTAATTTGCAGAGAGTTCGCGGCTCCAAGTTTTGTGTAGGGTGGATTCAGTAGCATATTTAAATGAAATCTACGACCAAAATAGCATTGGAGGAATGGTACTTGGATATCATTTTGCTATTTCGGAAATTTGTCATTTCATCCAAAATATCATCGAAATGATAGGAGGTTAACATCTTAGCATCGTCCCTCCAATGCTATTTTGAACATTGATTTTACTTGGATATGCTACTGAATCGACCCTACAGAAAATTTGGAGGCGCACACTCTCTGTAAAGTAAATACATAAATATAAGTTCAAAAAATAAAACCAGAGGGCTCTACTGAAATGAATTCAGTCGGCTTATGAATATCTACTCGGCAGGAAGCATCACTGTCTGATGAGGATTTAATATCTGAAAAAAACCTGTCTGGTGCATTAAAATTGGTTTGAAATTTTCTTCAAGAAGGTATAGAGTTATAACACTTCCGTATTATTCTAAACTAATGCAAGGCTTTTTACTTACATAACAAAGAACAAACAGTATCATATGGCATGTAAATTAACTTAAAAAAGAAGAGGATTTTCGTCTCATGATGCAATATTGGATTAAATCATGCTTTTTCTTTCTGTCTCATTTATTTCAAAGAGTCGAACAATGACTCCTCTTGTAGTTTAATTGACAATATTACATGACGGTTACCGTAGTGCATATTTCATTCAAATTTTCGAATTTTATTTTAATCTTGCCTTATTGTGTTAAAGCACAGAAAAGTGAGAAGATGTGCTTTCAAAATACCTGTAAAACATTTTCTTCAAGAAAGAAAAGTACAGAAGGAGAGGATGAAATTTAGTTTGTCAAATTCCTGTAGTTTGTCTGGTCAATGAGTGGGGGGGGGGGGGTTGCTCACTTTATTCGGAAAACCACACCATTTTGCACCAAGTTTACACTGATTGGTCATCGGTCTCATTCAGATGAATGTGTAGTCGTTTGTGTTTATTGTTTCGTTATGTGTGTTACGGGTCCCTTTTGCGTCTTTTGCTATGCTTGTCTACTCTGTATCTTCAAATAGGAGTGTTTTGGTGTTTAGATGTGGGTGCCGAGAAGTCTTGTTGGAGATCCCATCCTTTCTTTTAGATAAGACAGTAAAGCGGTAATAGCAATTCTTTCGACATATACTGCCTCTTTCATTTTTTTTTCGTAGAGAACTCATAATTCTTAAAGAAAATAAAACTCCTTTTCCTGAGTAGAAACATTCCTTCATCCCCTGCCTATATATGGCTAATATACCTTCCTAGAAGAACCTGTCTTAGCCACGGCAAAGTCTGAATATTTCTTTTCGTAGCACAATATGTATAGCAATCGTTGATTGACAAATATGGGTAATGACCAAATCCCTGTATATTTTTGAAGCCCAAATTTGATTTCAGATAAAACTTTGGTGAGTAAGATCGATACAGATTTGGTAAAACATTTTGAGGAACCAGCGATGAAACGTTATTTGTACGGATTTTTATGCATTTTAGGTATGTAGTATATAAGTATGGTAAATCTGAATCTACATTGTTAATGTCGAAGCCAAAGGAAGCAAGAGCTGATTTGTGGTTATCTATTATTTCAGAGACAGAAAGTTTTATTGGGGTGTAAGTGGGATTTCCAGGTGTCGAATTAAAACCCAATTCTTTACCTAGACTGTACTTTTTGCAAGTAAATGTGTTATTATTTGAGGTTTTGTCTGCTGGTGTGATGACATAATGTTCTTGGAGGTAGGTAAGCTCTGATAACATCAGGGTCTTTAAAGATAGACTCGAATCTTGTGTTCACAGTTGATTTTAATCGGTCAATTTTTAGGCAATATATTTGAATTACAACGTTTCATTCTTTTGAGATTCCTGACTACTTTATATCACATTGAGCCTTCACAAAATTTCTTGAGGCTTTTTTTTTCTCCATGGGTGGCAATATCCCTGGCATGCAGGAGGTGTGGTAATAGCCCTGGCATGTAGAAGGTGGGGTAATAGCCATGGTATGAAGGAGGCGGGGTAATAGCCATGGAATGCAGGAGGTGGGGTAATAGTCCTGGTATGTAGGAGGTGGGATAATAGCCCTTGCATGCAGGAGGTGGGGAAATAGTCCTGGTATGTAGGAGGTGGGGTAATAGCACAGGCATGCTGGAGTTGGGATAATAGCCATGGCATGCAGGAGATGGGGGTAATATCCCTGGCCTGTAGGTGGTGGGGTAATAGCCCCGGCATGCTGGAGGTTGGGTAATAGCCCTAGTGTGCAGGAGGTGGGGTAAAAGCCGTCGCACGCAGAATGTATTTTAATAGCCCTGGCATGCAGGAGGAGAGTAATAGCCTTGGCATGCATGAGGTGGGGTAATAGCCCTGATTTGCAGGAGATGGGGCAATAGCCCTGGCATGCAGGAGGTGGGGTAATATTCCTGGCATGTAGGAGTAGTTTTAATAGCCCTGACATGCAGGAGGTGGGTATAGCCCTGGCATGCAGGAGGCGGGGTAATATTCCTTGCATGCAGGAGGTGGGATAATAGCCCTGGTATACAGGAGGTGGGATAATAGCCTTGGCATGCAGGAGGTGGGGTAAAAGCCCTGACTTGCAGGAGATGGGACAATAGCCCTGGCATGCAGGAGGTGGGGTATTAGCCCTGACTTGCAGGAGGTGAAGCCCATATTATTCGCAAAAGTAAAACAAACGGAGCATTTTGGCGAATTCCTATGAACTGGGAAAGATCACTGCGACACATCCTCTGGTCTAAATCCGCGTATAAAACTTTCTATCCTTGTTATCTTATATTTCGTTTACATGTTATGTATTCATGGAGAAGCACACCCTATACTTGTATTAAACCACATATATCCTATCCTCCTTCTCTATGCGACAATCAGTTTGTATCACAGGTAAACAAACAAATCAAAAGAAGGAAACACCTTAACATTTTTCTATAGCCTTAAAATGTCGGTAACTTTCGAGAGGTCATAGGGAAGGATCTTTACTCATTGATTCTATGTAAATTCAAATTATAAAATCGGCCGCAAACAAAGAGCTTCTTTTAAAATGTTCAAAATCTTACATGCCTTCAATGTTGTTATCGACAAATAGCGATTGTTTGAATTTTGTTTGAAATCCCACAAGGCGAAAGAAACCTAATACTTGTATGAATTAATACATGCATATCCAGAAATTACTTTCGTTCTAATAACAAGCATAACCCAAAAAGGTACGAATGTTAAACATCTTCAAATTCAATAGCATCATTATTTAAGAACAGATAATTTTACAGCATGGACAAGATATGCAAGTTTCGGGTACTTAACCCTCGGCAGTGATCCTCAATCTAAACAATGTAATATGGCCAAAGAGTGTGAAAATTATTATGTCCAAAATGTACCGAAAAACGTGGCATGATGGGTGGGATATGATGCTACAGGACCCATGTTTTAGAAATTTCAAGTTTTTTTGATAACAGAAATTTTCAAATGCGTTGAAGAGGCAGACGATCAACCGAAGTTACCTGTTCTAAATTGAAAATATTATATTTTATATATTGTTAGGAAAACTAAGAGCAGCTCTATTATTCTATCGATTTGCCGATTTTGTATGCCCTTTAGTAAGATGCAACTTGGACGACCTTCTGCCCGTCGCCAAGTTAGCAATTAATACTCTTGAAATTTATTTGCACATCCTAGCCGACTTCTTTAAGAACTTAGTGAAGAGCTTAACAACCCCGGGTACTGCTAACGATCAGTGAGTAAACGTCAACACCAAGCCAACATCAGAATCCAAATTTCACAATCGATCGGCATATACAGCCTTAAAAAATACAAAATAGTGATAAGACGGATATCATAAACAGTGACAACAGCAATGGACTCCCTCAAGGGACGAGAAAATGGGTCAAGGAGACAGAAACGATGGCATCGCTAAGCTGATGGTATCCGATTTTAGTCCTTTTTCTTCAATTTTGTTACTTATCTTCAATTGGTTATAGCCGTCATTTTGAGAATTCAATCTATAAGTGGTAGGCGTAACTAAGGTTTAACTAAGGGATAACTTATCAAGATGCATGCGTTCTTGAAAGAAAGGAGGGAATTTCCAAAAACACTCGGCTGCAGCACTCACAGCAAAACACCAAAACACCCCACTCAAACACACAGAACACACAGAACAGACAAACACAGAAAGAATAACCAAAGGGACAAGGAATACCAACAAATAATATAGAAACATCTAACACAAAAAGACTACACAAGAACCAATGAGACCAATGGACAACCGGTGCCGACTTAGGACGGTCATCTGCTACGCCAGAATTAGTCTGTAGCGAGCTCATGCAAGTTATCACCCGAGAAGCCCGACCGACATTCAGACAGGACATGTGGTCAGGGTTCTGTCTTCTGTATCGAGGTTTGGAAGGGCTTGTCGTGGAGTCCATTCATCACAGTCAGTTAGAGTGCAGTACTTAAGAAAGTGCTTAAGCTGAATTTAGTCGCCCCCTCCTTCTTCTGTCGATCAAGGGCTTGTTGAGGAAACTGCAAAAATTGCAAATCTAGAGTACTTTAGATGTTCTTGCTGTATATTCTCACTGTTGTTTTGAAAAAGAGAAAACGGCTGCTTTTGTGTCCAATCATACTCGGTATCTACGTCACTAATCAAGGTTATTTCCTGAAAGCAAACCACCTTACGATCTTCCTTACAATTAAAGTTAATTTAGTCTTTTGTCGAAATTTCCTCATTACTTTAGAAGTTTTAGATAATGCTACAGTGAGTGACCCTGTGAGGATATAACATTTTGTTAATATTTATAATTGATTTTTTCTATCAAATCCTATTGATTGAGAAATAACAAAAACAAATTTGTAATGTCATGCTTTGTACATACCTAGACGTAGGAAAATTTAACCCATCCATTAAGGTTGACGAATATATATAATAATCAATTTTTCAAAGTAATATTTATTAAACTGAAAAGTTACAGAAATGCAATTTCATTTTATTAGAGATAAGATGATTCAGTTGAGATGAAAATTAATCAAGCGATCAATTTATTTAGATTTATTGATTTCTATCTTTTCAAAGATTTCCCATTATTATTCAAAATAGATTTAGAAAATATGACATTAGATTAATCGGTCCACATATATCTTTGCAAAATGAATGCTGTGGAATTTATTTTTGAATAACGTTGCAATTCTAAAAGAAAATCGATCAAATATCTTTTAAGAAATTATAATCTTCTTTCTTGCTACGTAAGATATGAATGCCATATTACGTATCATTCAGAAGTTGTAGTTTAAGTTTAAGCTTTTGCGAATGCACAGACAAACAATTAAACGGATAGACAAAAACTGAATCCGAAACCAAAGGACTTCGCACGAATTGGCGGGAAATCCGCCCACATAACAAAATATCCTCCAGGGTTACTAAAACTGTTCTAAGGTGTATAATATATATTCATAGATAGAAAAACTTATAATCTATGATATTTACTTACATGAATATCATTTACATCACCTACTTGGCATTTATTCTAAATCGAAGCAACATGGGGTCCACCAATAAGAGTTTGAGGTATTACGTTACACAAATCAATAAAATGAGATGAAATGGAGAAAATAGTTTTACGCTGACTTATATTAAGTTATCATACATTTGGTGATTTCATAAACGGTAGAATTATTGCTTTCCTTCAAAAACAAATATTTCTTTTCCGTACTGAGAACTACATTTTTGGTTCATCACTAGACTTCCAATAGTTGACAATGGAAAAATGCACTTAGTGTGTTTACGTTAAGAAAAGATAAGCCAAAAACTATCGAAATAAGAAGATTTTTGTGTGGTCATTTGTTAAAAGAGTTAAAAGAGTGTTTGATAAGTAAAAGAAATTAAAATATAATCGAGAACAGTGTTCTTTGTTGTAAGTGTTTGAATAAATATTTCAAAAGAAAAAAATGTAGTCGCAGAATGTTTACCACTCACCAAAACCAATTAAATGACGTCATAGAAGAATTTTCTTCATTAACTTATTACATGTTATTGCAATTTATTGTATGACTGGAAAATATGTCCATCGCTGATTGGCTGAAAACATGTCTGGAGCTTCGAAATATATCGCTATAACCACCTCCAGAGAACTAAATTTAGAACAACTCTCATATTTTCCCCTGTATCTTTCTAAAATTAGTACTGTAGTTATGACGTCATAATAGTACCGGCGTATTCGTATATTTCGCGCCATCAGAGAATACCTATACATTACTTACAGCAATGGATGCTATCAAGCTGATCGTTGTATTTCATGATCATACAATAAAACAATTAATTACCTTGTGTTCAGTAGATATAGCAGTATAGCAACCCTCAGCATATGTTATTCACCTCGGCCTACGACCTCGGTGAATAACATATCCTTCGGGTTGCTATACTGCTATATCTACCTCACACAAGGTAATTAATTGTATATTATTGTATGACTGGAAAATATGCCCATCGCTGATTGGCTGAAAACATATCTGGAGCTTCTAAATATATCGCTATAACCACCTCCAGAGAGCTAAATTTAGAACAACTCTCATATTTTCCCCTGCATCTTTCTAAAATTAGTATTGTAGTTATGACGTTATAATAGTAGCGGCGTATGCGTATATTTCGCGCCATCAGAGAATACCTATTCATTACTAACAGCAATGGATGCTATCAAGCTAATCGTTGTATTTCATGATCATACAATAAAACAATTAATTACCTTGTGTTCAGTAGATACAGCAGTATAGCAACCCTCAGCATATGTTATTAACCTCGGCCTGCGGCCTCGGTGAATAACATATCCTTCGGGTTGCTATACTGCTATATCTACCTCACACAAGGTAATTAATTGTATAATATCATCACTCTAAATCTATTGAAAGAAAACATGATAGATTTATGTATAATAACTCAAGATTTCGAGCCTTTTTATCCCCCCCTTTTTTTTTGATATTTCGATCGCCTGGTTGACATCGTTCCCCACCTTGCTACAGGATCTTACTTTTTATGCTGGTAAATCTTGCAATACCCAAGTTTCTATTATAATGAAATCCTGTAGCAAGGTGGGGAACAATACTATAAAAAACTTTTCCAGTTTCCATAGGCTTTAGTGTTAAAACTGACTGTTTGAACACAAATTTTACACAACATAAAGGTCAAATGTTTGAAATATTACTATTTTCATAAAATTCAGCAAAATTCATAACAAATTCACAGTTTTAATTTCTTTTAACGAGAAAAAATTTTTTTCGGTCCATACTGGGCGAAATTCCCTTCTTATCGTTCGAACTCCTTTCCAATTGAGGGAGAGTTAAAATATAAAATCTGTTGTTTCTATATCACATGATATTTATGAAAATATTTTAATAAAAGATTATGATAAATTAGATATCAATCTTTTCTCTGATGCAAGTAGGTCAAACTTGAAATTTTATGTACAATGGAATGTGCCGTTCACAATCATATTCTACTGTCTTTTACAATCTGACATATATTATAAGAAAAAAAACCAACGTTTGATCAAATTTCATTAACAGAAAGTAGATTTTCTCAAAATTTAGTGGTGCAGTGATGATATCTGCAGATACTTTTTCAATACGAAAATATAATTTTCTGCATGTGCAATCAATGCTTTTATCTAGGTGAATTTTCCCTTCCTTCAGATTTTTTTTTATATCATAAATGATTCTTTTTTTTTTTCCTGTTTTTCTTTAGGAAATTGCCTATTCGCAACCTTTCCTATGGAAATATTAATGATTTTGCCTTGCCTTCTCGACTTTGAGGCTGAGTAACTGATAGGTACTTCTTGATGTTTACCAGTAGTAGAGCGAGTGTTTTAAATATTAGCCGAATACCCCTTCTTTCAAATACAGCTGTCGTAAAGAAAATATAATGGTCAGATTTTGTTTAAACTGGGTAAAAAGTGGTAAAATCGTGAAAAATGAAAATGAAATATTTATCGTTTATATCCTCTGTATTCTTATATTTTGTTCTTTTTTTATATAGAAAGTCGTTGCAATTCATGCGTTAGATATGTAAATATGATACAGAATTGTTTAGAGATAAATTATTTTCTCCTCTCTCGAAATGTGATAGTTTTATGCAAATTTCTGTGAAATATGGAGAATTCGTGTAAATATTTTTTTCTGAAGCCCCGGGACTGAAATTTTGTCTCGAAACATATCGACATATATCTCTCTATTATTTCTAAGGCTTTCATCAATAATATTTCTAACGGACTTGTAAAGAAATATGAAAAACTAATGCGTGTATACTTTTGAGTTAAGTGTCATTTCCCAAAGATGATTACGTCGATTATGATTTGGTCGACCACGTGATATATTTTCTATCAAATTGTTTCCTTTAGCCGGTATACACTTATGTTTGATAAAAGTAAACAAATGAAAGTTGAATTACATCATCCTGTTGACAAATTCATCAGAAATACTCCATCTTAATGTGTCGTGGCAAGACATTGTATGGAGACTATTTGGTGACAAGTTGAAATGAAAATATGTATATTGAAAAACTGTGCAAAAAGTTTCTTTAAAATGATAAAAAAGTATCTTTTGGTGTTGATTTTAGTTCAACAGAGGTGTAAATATGCATGGCTAGTACTTTGGTCAGAGTTGGGACACTTCGTTTTCTCTATTTTGAACATGGAGTTAGGCTTTTTGCCTATGTTGTGTATTTTTTCCTTTATCATCTGTACTTACTCTCCGTTCAGGTTAGTAGCTGTTACAAAATCAAGTGGATCGATGCTTCTCATGATGAATGGGATCAGACAACCAATTTGAGGCCTCCAGGGATCTCAGGGAAAGTCCTTGGGGTCGCAAGGTGGAGAAGGGAGGGGGGCTTTTTTATTTCGCGATGCTGTAGCATATATGATTATTGTCATACGTAATATGGGTAACTCAGTTGAGCCATTACCACATTCATTAGGGCTATATACTACTACAATACAACAAACTATAGTAGTTACAATGCTGCACCATGCGACAAGATTGATTTATTACTGCAACTTTATGAGCATATAAAGTGATTTGAATTTCCTATTTCCAACTGTAATATTGTACCTGCATGGTTATACTCATATATTTTTGATATGACATTGAAAATGTGCTTTTTATATTCATGTGTTATCCCTTCTCTTTTGTTCCTTTCTCTCTTTTTTTTGCAGCTATTCAATTTTTCAAATCAGAAAAAAAAGTATGGCGTTATCTTCGAATAAGTTAGAGGATTGTAATTCGAATATACTGTAGCATCATTTCTCACCCATCCTGCTACGTCTTTCGGTTCATTTTTAGACATCATAATTTTCACACTTTTTTGTTTAGATTGAGGATCACTGACTAGGGCTAAGTACCCGATACGTGCATGTCTGGTCCATGCTGCAAATTAACCTTGGCTTAAATTATGCTATTGAATTTGAAGACGTTTAACATATACACTTTTAACTTTGTGTATAGCAGGTGACCGTCTAAAGAAGGCACAGAGTGTGCATCCTTTCCTATTCCAATATTGTTTTTGATTTGTTTCTCTGTTGGCATTTTTATGTGAGCGTCATTGATTGTTAAAGGTGTGGTTGATTGATGTTTATTATTTGTATGTGCTTTTTTCTTATTCATTTATAAGATAGACTTTAAGCAAATTGCAGAAAAAAATTAAATGAAAATATAACATCGACATTGGGATGAAGCCTGGAAAATGATGTACAGAGACTCTAAAACAATATACGAAGTCATATTTTTCGTAAGCGGCCAATGTCGTATAATGACCATGAACAAACAGCCAAACAGAAGATCTAGAACTAGAAATCGGAGGCTATCCCCATTTAACGAGGCCCTGGACAAAACGTGTGCGCATCGTTTCGCGCATTCCCGTAACCGGTTCAATCTTTTATCTCTACATCGCACCTAACGCACTGTCATACTATGACGTCACAATCAAATGACGCGACAAAGCATTTAACGCCGCGCTAAAAATCAATAGGCTAGTAATCTGTGTATGTTCGTAATAAACGAAGATTAATGCAAAGCATGGTTAGATGATGAGACCGTCAGACTAGGATGGACTCAATGTTTTTAATATTATCATTATTTGGTGCACCTCCTCTCACTAAATAGTTATTTTATTCTATAACGGGGGCCTTTAGAAAAAACGAGAAACAAATAGAAAAATAAATAGAACTTCATCGATCAAAACAATTTTTAATTCATTAATTTTGTTAATAACAAAAAAAAAAAAAACCAACAACAACAACATGTACTTTCCTGATACTATGTACACATATTTTTTTTGCATCATAAATCATCGTATCATAATCCCAATGCTTTGGGGGAGGGGGGGGGGGTTGCTAGCTAGTCATATGCACGGCACGGAAGCACGTGTTTTCTCATCATAATTATTTTTTTTTTTTTTTGTTCAGAAATGGCTTGATGTTCCTTTTCGTCTCATCGAGAGAATTATCAGCCAAATTGCAGCAAGTAAATCGTCTCACCTTGCTCGCAAATTCTATAATAAACAACGCTGACGAATCTTCATTTTACTTTAATTTCTTTTTTTTATTTTACTAGAAAATTTTGCGAGGGACCTGCATACCTCTTATGATCGAGTAGAACATATTCAATTATTAAAGTTTTATATTGAATTATTTAAAGTATATTCTAAATATATCCTCGTAATACGTATGAAGGTAAGCAAAGATATATACATAGATTTATGTCATTTTCTTTTTTCAGGGGTAAAAAGGGGGAAGTACTCGGATTAAAGTCGCTACATGATTTTTTTTTTCTCAAGGTTTCACGAGCAATTTATAAATATAACATATTAAATAAAGTACATTAATTCATTGAAACGAGGCGCTCCGGTCCTGCAATCAGAAAAAAAGTATCTTTATAAATATATAGTATGCATTTTATTTTCAGGGTTTCATTCTCTGAAATTGAGCCGGAGCAAAAATTCACATTTACTTATAAGTTTTAGAAGTTTCCGAGATATATACATTTTCCGATTCTTCATTTTTGGGGGTTAATTTCAGTATAGATACATGAGCAAATTTTGGAGGGGGCGCAAAGGGCGCACGCCCCCCCCCCCCCTTCTGAAATCGTCGAAGTAAGGTATTTTGGGGGGCTTAACCTTTATGTGTATACTCATTTTCAGGCTGTTTTGAGTCGAATGTCGGAAAATTTTCGCTGGTTCGCTGCCGCTCGCCACCTAACTCAATTTAGATTAACTTCACACCATTTGCTAAGCATGACCTTTTTAATGCTAAAATAGCCAGAATTATAAAGTGATACTACGCCTTCCATACCTTTACTTTACTGTGACTATTTGGACGGTCTTTTTCTGACATATGTACTAAGATTTTAGTCAACAAACATGTACTCTTGCAGCAAAGGGGATGCCATTTGGGTTGTGTACCCCAACCCTCTCTAAAACAATTTTAGAAAGTTCGCTGGTTCGCTTCGCTCGCCAGATATATTCAATAATATATAGTTTCAACGTTTTTGTATGAATTATACATTTTCCATTCTGGTGGTCAAAGGAACCCAAAACATGACTTCGTCCTGGACCCACTGGGGGAGGGAGGAAGCGGTCCCCAGACCCTTTGCCTTTTTTATATTCATGACGCCCCCCCCCCCCCCCCCCTAAACCCAAATATTGTATCCGCCCCTGAGATAACTCTTACCAATATATATTGCGGTTCAACCAGAGAATACTTTGTCCTACAGCATACTCCATTCCATAAATGATTATTACCACGATGATGGACGTATCATTGTCTTCAACGTACATTTTAGCTCAGCGGTCGGATAAAATCGCATGGAATAGAAATATATCAGAGAGGGGGAGAGGTGGTCCAGCTCGGTCATTGCAACTCATTTTGGTCCATTTTATGAATTTAAAAGTATTATGCGCAATAATCGGGAAAAGAGGAAATAGGAGTCGCTCATAAACAACTCGACCCAATCTATTCCCGCGCATGGGGGGTAGCCCCTTTCCACTTTCCTTATTCTTTTGAATTTTACTTTACATTTGGTACATGTATCCATCCATGATCTTTTATCGTATTCGAATTATTTTTGCAATTTCGCGTGAGCATGCAATACTATACTTAATCTTGACAGTGGCGTAGCTAGGGTGATTTCTTTGTGGACGTCTAGAGAAGGATGAATTAAGTACATCAACTCCTCCCTCGGAAGGGGGAGGGTCACTGATACTAGGGAGGGGGGTCGGTTACAGGAGAGTATGGTTTTGGGTTCGGCCGCCTTTATAGTATAGTTAAAACGCCTATAGAAACGCTTATATAGATGCAAGGGGAGCATGCAAAGTTTAAAGATTAATGTGTGATATGTGAGTAATCCATGTAACTTTTCAGACGTTTCCCCCAAAATACGATGTATTAAAGTTTTAGAATAGTGATATAGATAGCGATATTGCTAAATCAAATTGGACAAAAGATAAGGCAATAAGAGAAAAACGCTTTGTTCATCTTCGAGACTTGCAAGTACAAGTTATATGTTTTAAAATTACACAAATTTGATTTGAGATTGTCCCTTACATACATTTTGTAAATTCTGGCGATAGCATTTGGCTGTCTTTCCCGAGAGGGATATGATACGTCATATTATCACGCCTCAAACTAATTTCAGCCAATGACGTCGCAGTATTACGGTCACATTGTGTCCTACCTTGACGCCGAGTTAGGTCACTAAATTTTCAAACGTTAGAATTACACAGAGTATGTTACGAAATGGTTCTCGGTATGATAAATTCGTTATGGGGTTTGTTCCTGTCACACTTCCTACTCAAAGTACCTTGAGTAGGAAGTATGACAGGAACTAACCCTATAACTATTTGAGCACATTCGTTCTTTATTCAAAAATAAGGGAAGATATGTTAAAAAAAATGATTTTGAGATGTTCCCCGAAGCTCACACAAAACGGCTGGATATCAAACTTGAAAAAACTTGATATATTCTGTCTTATGTTTCTCTTCATAATACATAAGAATATGCCATCAAATTCTCTGTTTCAGTTTTTTTTTTAAATTTAACTTTATATCTGCGAGTACAAGTTATGTGTAAAATTGCAAAAATATGCTTTTAAATGGTTCCTTACATATTTGGCAATATCATTTGGCTGTCTTTTTCTGGATAGATATATGCTAACGAATATGATATGCCATGAACAATAAATAGACGAGCACGTTCATACTTTATGAGGCCTCCTTTCATAATAAAGGGCAAATATGCTAAAAATATGATTTTGAGATGTTCCCTGAAGCTCAACCAAGCGGTCAAAGTTGTACAGAACTTGATATATTCTGGCTTATGTTTCACTTTTCAATGTATGAACATGTCATCAAATTCTCTATTTCAGTTTTTTTTTATAATTTCAATTGTACTGATAAAGACAGAGTACAAGTTATGTGTAAAATTGCAAAATATGCTTTGAGATCACCCCTGATATATTTTCAGGATTGAATTTTGTTGTCTTTTTCTAGAGAAATATATACTAACAAATATTATATGCCGTAAACAAGAACTATAAGGACATATTCATCCTTTATGATGTCTTTATTTAAAAAAAAGGGCAAATATGCTAAAAATATGATTTTGAGATGTTCCCTGAAGCTCAACCAAGCGGTCAAAGTTGTACAGAACTTGATATATTCTGGCTTATGTTTCACTTTTCAATGTATGAACATGTCATCAAATTCTCTATTTCAGTTTTTTTATAATTTCAATTGTACTGATAAAGACAGAGTACAAGTTATGTGTAAAATTGCAAAATATGCTTTGAGATCACCCCTGATATATTTTCAGGATTGAATTTTGTTGTCTTTTTCTAGATAAATATATACTAAAAAATATTATATGCCGTAAACAAGAACTATAAGGACATATTCATCCTTTATGATGTCTTTATTTCAAAATATAAGGCAAATATGTAAAAATATAATTTTGATATGTTCCCTGAAGCTCACACAGGCGGTCAAACTTCCACAGAACCTGATATATTTTGTCTTATGTTTCTCTTTTCAAAATATGATAATCCTATCAAATTCTCTATTTCAGTTTTTTTATAAATTGCAATTATAATGCAAAAAATCTTGTTTTTCTATGAAATCATATGGAGAAAACAAGGAAATTTTTGAGATGGTCCCCCCGAAAAACTAAGCGGTGAAATTGATTCATTTTTCACCAAACTCTTGTATATAAGTAAGTGACATTATGATATGAATTTAATCAAAATCTCTATTTCTGTTTTTGAGTTATCTTATTGTCCAGGGCCTCGTTAATACATACAGTACAACATCTTTAAATTACGTTTTAGCGAAGCGTTGCCAAACCGTCAGACGGAGTAAAAAATACAATGGTTGCCTCGAAGATCATAACGTACATGAATGTGAAGGAGCCGTATTGACAGCTAGCTACGCAGCTGATTAGACTTGAAGCTTGTGAAAGTAAAATGCATATTTCCTTATTTTGCAGACGACAGAATCATTGTCTTGCTTCATTATTTCTACAATTTTGGAGGACAAGATACTTTCGTATTACATGTTTTCATATATTCATAACAGAGATAGTACAGAAAGAAAATGGAACCATTTTCAACAATAAATTATGTAAATTTGACGTTTAAAAAAACAATACTTTTAAATCATTAGCTATAATTTTATAGTGTTTAACCCCGCAGCCATTCCAGTGGAAATTCTTATGGTTTTTCCTTGCCTTCTCGACTTTGAGACTATATAACGGATGGGTACTTAACTAGAATATATTTCAGAGAAATGGCAATGACAAAGATGGGGGGGGGGGGCAGTTTCATTGCCTGTAATTCCAACGTTTTCCAATCGATCTCAATCAATTTTTCCGAAAAACACATTCACATATCAAAATATTGTATCGTTTCGTTAATTCTTATGTTTGAATGATCATTTTCAAAATTCAAGTAAAATAATTTAATTTTCCTTTTTTACTCATTAATGTAAGAATTTGTGCTCATCCATCCATGAAGTTGAAATTAGAAAAATTAATTTGATCCAAAAAGATGCATTCGATTTCAATAAGTATTATCACATCTATTTCTGTCATCTCTACTATCTATTTGTGAAAAGAAGTAAGTTTTTGTTAGAAAAATCTATGATTTTGAATTTTACTAATTTTCGACATTTCTTTGAAATTGCATAAATTCTCACCATACGAAAATTTTACGATAGGTCAAATCTGATGTCCAATGTTATATTCTTTCGTTTTATTTCAAATTTAGCCCTGTGTTAGGGGGGGGGGATAAAATTTGAAATTTAGCGACTTGTTGCTCTACTATATACTCTTTGTTATAGAAATCTGATAACACTAAGCTTTTAACGAGTTCAAAAAGTCAAGGTATATGGTCCGTGTATGTTTGCATTATGAAAAGATTATTAAAAAAGAAATATTTTTCAATGAGACATCGTTGTGGCGTTATGGTCCGAATCCTTTTCTCAAATGATCCTGACATCAAAACAAAGCTGCAAGGCAAACAACACTCAACATGTACCACCTAATGCTCATTTATATGTAAGCTATCGAAGAATAAATTTGCAAAGAAAAAATGAGATAGAATTGATGAAAGTTACCGGACAAACGAACAGAGAAAAGGTACATACAACAGTATAAGAGGGAAAAAAAGATAGTGAGTATAATAATTTAAGGTTAGGGTTGCGACTACAGGGAGATAGCTCTATTTTCATATCACGAAATATTTGAAACCGACATCGACGATTCATGAAATAGGCTCAATTTGTTACATTATTTCAGTAAAGATAATACTCCTTGAAATATTCATTACTAAATGGATATTTTGGGGGCAAAATGCATATTTTTGAATGAAAAATCGCCGAAAGTAGGGAACATTTTTCATTTCCACATGAGTTCTGCTTCTAAAGATTCAAACATCAGAATATATTCTATTGGTTATACTCTTTAAAAGTGAGACGATTAGAAATTCGAACTTCGATTTAAATTCTATGTAATATGGTCAAAGTTATGATTTTTGCATAAATTAGTGTGTTGTTTATAGAAATAGTCATTTTGCTTAAAAACCAATTCGAGTACATATTGGTTTGACTGTATTACGATAAAGCAATACCATAGCTCTATACGTACAAAAATTATGCAACTATCGACCTTCTAGTTTTTAATAAAAATTACGAATTGTTGCCATGGCAACCAGCAAAATCGTATTTGTAAGAAAATACTCTCCTTAGAACTGTTTATTTTCTTCAGAATTTCTCAAAATAGGCTTTAATTCATGCATAGGGTATAAGTATCCCGAAAAATAAGGGTATATATGAATTTTTGAAATTTCATGCATTGCAGAGGTATATAAAGTTACGATGTGGTATTCTCTAAATAGACGAAATGCTAAAATAGGCCAAAAATGGACGTTTATAGCCAAATAATGAAACGGACAAATTTTGATTTTTGGGTCTGAATAGTTCGAGGAGATGTTCATATATCCATCTTTCTTCTACATCATTTCTATTAAAAGTCGCCACCCTGACCTTAATCAAAAGACAACCAAGACATATGTGTATATGACAATGCTTTAGTGTTAAGATAATGGCTATTCCAAAGATTGTAATATGAATGATAATTACGACACATAAGAGTAAAGAAGTATTT
Source organism: Pinctada imbricata (assembly GCA_033119305.1). Classification (NCBI taxonomy): domain Eukaryota; kingdom Metazoa; phylum Mollusca; class Bivalvia; order Pterioida; family Pteriidae; genus Pinctada; species Pinctada imbricata. The sequence goes on along the minus strand of VSWD01000006.1, from coordinate 34,421,036 downwards.
ATCTCGGTATGTGAAGCCTACAAAGAGCGAGTATTTGTTTCATTCGAAGTGATTTGAATTGTTTGACCATCTAGATTACGCTTACAAAATACTAAGAAAACATGATTAAATGGTGCCAACAAAAACGGTTACTCTTATTAAAATTCACCAAATGGATTCTCTGTAAACAGAATGATCATTGCCAAGCGCGGATCCAGAGGGGGGGGGGGTTCGAAATTTTCGAAGCATAGTTTAATAACGCTTATAAATATACATATTTCATAAGATAAAGTCCCGATTCCCGTTTTTGTCATAACATTTGAAAAATAACATGAATTTGTATTTAAAATCTTTCATTTTTAGTAATTTTTTTGTCCACATTTCAAAATTTTTCTGGGCTCGCTTGCGCTCGCCAGGTTTAATCGCATATACATATCAATTTCAAATGATGCTTACCTTTGCAACACTTCTACATTGTACACCTTTGTCAATAAACAAGGACAATTAACTAAAAAAATACAGTAATAGAGGATGCAAATGGTATTATTGTCTGTACTTTTTATTCCAACTCTGACAAATTTTACTATTTTTACACAGCCAATTGTGCCTCATATGAAATTCATGTGAAATTTACATGAACTTTACATGAAAGTTCACGTGAAATTTATGTGAAATGAGCACGAACATGAAATTCATATGAAATTTTTCACATGAAATTCATGTGAAGATTTTTACATGGATGTTATGTGAATTCAGTTTCATGTGAAGGTCACTTAGAAAAATTCATGTGAAATTCATGTGAAGGAAATCTATGTGAAATTCATGTGAAATATTTTTCACGTAAATCTTATGTGAAATTTATATGAATTTTACATGAACTTTCATGTGAGGCACAATTGGCTGTGTATATATTGTAACCCTTTGCAAAATGTCGGAATTTATCTATTCCTCTTATCTTTATTATTTCAGAATGGCTACAGATATAATAGAAAAGAATGGGTAAATAGATACGAAAAATCACCACTTGTTCTGTTTCTAAAATGTTCTTTATTCTGTTCACCAGGCATTACATTATCGATATTGCAATACATGTACATGTTATATGCCGTTGTTTCTGTTTCAGTGCACCATTTACGAAATTTCAACAAGTGATGTCTCATCAGTGATCGTCGAATTCAAAATAGAGAATTTTTTTTGTAAATTCCTCTTTAAAAAGAAAAGAAATATTTAAGAATCTACTACTTACAAAAGTCTCATCCGTTTCTTGTCAATCCCTTCCATTGAAATTTCAAAATACTTCTTTTTCAAGTGGCCTTTATAATTTCAGCACACAACAAAGTCGTCTTTCGATACTATCTATATAAATAGAGTCAAAGGGCATGGGTTGGCAAATGCACCGGTGCATGCCATCGGCAGTGTAATTTTTCCGTGAGTAAAGTAATGTTACACCCTCTTGCTCATGATAAAAAAGTTCAAACTTTTTATTCATTCACATCGCAGTTGGTCATATAGTCACGAAGATCTATTTTCTTAATTTCCTTCGCAACATGGCTCATTGCTGTTTTGGAGATTGAAGTTTGTGAGGTTCATTACTGTAAACATAACTTATCGTCTTCATTTTCAATTTTTTAAACATTTTTAATGGGTAAGCCAAAACTTTAAAAAAGGGGTATTAGACAAAACTTAAATATTCAAATTGACACACCTAAATCAAGTGAGGCGATATATTTACTGAATTTATTAATTTTAAACCTATGACCGACTTCTTTACCATTTGTTATAAACCCCGTTGGGTTGCATGACCTCAAAGTTAAAATCTTTTTTCTCCTACCGCATCATTGAACACGTCCGTGATAGTCGGGGACAGTTTTTTTTCTTTTATTTTGGCTGATAGAACATGTAAAACTGGCAACAGTTAAGAAAAGACCCACCTGAACATTCATCAGATAAAGGTCTATCTGTTTTGTGAAGATTTCTTCGTTTCATTTTTGTAGCTTTGTTTCATAGGGGCAGCTCCTATAGCTTATCATGCTGAGTATTGTGAGCTAATAGGAACTCAAACTTTACACCCTTTGCCGCAATCAGTTGTAAAACAATTTAACAATGGATATACTACTCAAAACTAATTTGATATAAAGACATCCAACTTCCTAAAAAGCGATAGATTCTTAAGGTACGGAATTAACACTCATGAAGAAGAGATTTCTTTTTCTTCTTTCACGAGTAGTTTTTGATACGTTATATAGGCATTGAAAAAAAATCGTGATATTCATTAAAAACAGACTGATTATCCCCATCCCTTTCTTCTACGTCTTCAACTTCCCATCAGACTTCTGTATGGCAACATTATCCCCATGGAGTCTCTTTGACTTCATACCAATATTTATTTGAAAAGCAAAATAACATGAGCACAAATAAAGGACTAATCAACAAGTTTGAAACTTATGCTATAATGCTAAGCTCTCTCCTTTTTAACAATATTGAAAATGCAGTGTGAATATTTGAACGACTTACTAAATTAAACTAATTTTTAGAGATTATGGAAAGAAAAACATAATGTAGTAAAGAAAACCTAAAGGAAAACGATGAGGCAGCATGGCGGCATCAAGTAGACATGAAATTATTCAAATCCTTTTGAAAGTTATACATGTATGAAAGTGTGTACTGTGTTGAATATCTCTCGGTTGGTATCGTTGACATACAAGGAATTTCCAGAAAGCAGAATATCTATACAAATTTAATAAGGCAATTGAGAAATAATTGAAACTCTTATCTTAAGTTTCATCTCAGACACAATGAGTACTTGTATACTGTAAATCTCAAATCTAAGAGATAAAAGAACTAATGTAGTTATAAAATTATATTAACCTATAGCTCTGAGCAACAATACACCAATAACACGCGCGAATTGAGTACGGAAGGTACATTCTTACGAGCATAACAGAATTCTAATGATGACAATGTCTTATCGCCATTGACTGTTTGCTGATTTCTTCAAGTAATGCAACATGAAATTTACATATCCCACCCATCCTGCTACGTCTTTCGGTACATATTTTTTACATAACTTTGGCCATATTACATTGTTTAGATTGAGAATCGCTGACGAGGGTTTAGTACCCGAAACGTACATGTTTGGTCCATGCTGCAAATTGATCTGCCCTTAAATGATGTTATTGAATTTGAAGGGGTTAGACATTACATAACACATATTTTGATCTAGTTACCTCACTCACAATTTGCGTAGGAGTTTCTCGGACAAGATAAGCTTTTTTTCGATGGACTGGCTATTTCGCTTGGAAAGTACTATACTCGCTTCTAGGAACAATTCACTTCTTATCATATTCTATAACATATATTTTTATCATTCCTTTGGATTTAAGCACGTTTTAAACGTGCATGTCTGGTCCATGCTGGTGCATGTCTGGTGCATGTCTGGTGCATGTCTGGTCCGAAACGTGCATGTCTGGTCCATGCTGTAAATTTATCAGGTTTTAAATGATGCTATTGAATTTGAAGACGTTTAACATTTGAACTACTTGGTGAGTGTCACTGCTGGTGGACCAAGAGTCCCCGAGGGCACATGTAGCCAAGTTCGATCAACTTCGGTTGATCGTTTGTCTCATCAACGCATTTGAAATTTTCTGTTACAAAATTTCTTGAAATTTCTAAAACGTGGGTCCTGTAGCATCATATCCCACCCATTCTGCTACGTCTTTTGGTATATTTTTGGCCATAATAATTTTCATACTTTTTGACCATATTACATTGTTTAGACTTAGGATCACTGACGAGGGTTTAGTACCCGAAACGTGCATGTCTGGTCCATGCTGTAAATTTATCAGGTTTTAAATGATGCTATTGAATTTGAAGACGTTTAACATTTGAACTACTTGGTGAGTGTCACTGCTGGTGGACCAAGAGTCCCCGAGGGCACATGTAGCCAAGTTCGATCAACTTCGGTTGATCGTTTGTCTCATCAACGCATTTGAAATTTTCTGTTACAAAATTTCTTGAAATTTCTAAAACGTGGGTCCTGTAGCATCATATCCCACCCATTCTGCTACGTCTTTTGGTATATTTTTGGCCATAATAATTTTCATACTTTTTGACCATATTACATTGTTTAGACTTAGGATCACTGACGAGGGTTTAGTACCCGAAACGTGCATGTCTGGTCCATGCTGTAAATTTATCAGGTTTTAAATGATGCTATTGAATTTGAAGACGTTTAACATTAGTGACGTAGTCACTTGTACCTTTTTTGTGCTGTTTCTAACATATATTTTGTGATATTCATTGTGACTCTCGGAAGTATGACAGTGTACAAAGACAAAATTAAACAGTTATTGTCTTATCTTTCGTAACATTTGTTTTAAAAATTGTCCCCTCTGTATGGATTCTAATAATATTTCACTGAATTATTTCTTAGGACTTCAGGGTGTGTCATGACCTTGAACAAGCTCGCCATATTCCTGTTCTTTATACTTAAAACCCTCTTGTCAATTTGAAAAGATTTCATTACATTTCACAGAAGTTTATATCAGGGCCTTAATCAAGGTCAAAGGTCAAGGCCCAAATTGACTTTCTGGGTTAAACGTTTGTTAACGTATTCAATGTGAACAATTTATACAATCTATAACTAGTAAGGAACGGGCCTGTTTAGAGAAAATAGTGCAATTAAATGCATAATGTAACATTGATTTCTTCAGACTTTTAAAGTTTTTTCAACATATTTAAGAAATGAAGTGATCACCAGGAAGACTCGGTTACAGTACCCACAGCCAAACATCTAAACACCCCTATGGAACAACACATAATAGACAAGCACAAAAAGAGTCTTAAAAGGGACAAGGGACACCAAACACGACATCAAAACACTAATTGAAATGACAAACAAACTTTATTGTATATGATTAGTTGTATTGTCTATGATTAGTTGTATTGTCTATGATTAGTTGTATTGTCTATGATTAGTTGTATTGTCAATCATAGTTGTATTGTCTATGATTAATTGTAATTCTCGCTATTCTACTCCTATTTAGATATATACCGAATGAACAATAGATACAGTTACAAATGCGATTCTTTTGTTATATATCGGTCATTTAATTTCATATATTTTAAGACTGATTCCAAATATACAAAGTTTTATGAACGTTAAGTGAAGTGTGGAGGTCAATAAAAACATAGAGCGACAGAGAAAAGTAAATTATTTCACTAGTGAATTGTTCGGATGATAATAATTATTCGGCCTCAGTGTATATAATATTTTTTTACGTCCACGGAAGACAGTGTTTTATGAGATATGTTTTGGAAAAGTAATAAGAAGTGTATATTTTATGATCCCGAAAAGCTAATCTTAAATTAATCTAGATCCCAAAAGCAATTATTGAAGTGAAAACATTGTATATCCTCTTCAATAAAATGTACATTGAGATACTTGATGGAACAATTTGAGAATTACATCTTTTCTCCTCCTCGCTTGATCTGAAAAATTGCCTGCATCTATTCGCTAATCTAAACGCGTTAATGGAAATGGAACTCGGTGTCATTTTCTTCTCTGTCGGATGACCGAAGGCTGGGTACATTTCAGATAAAGAAAAGGGAAGGATCTCCAGCATGACCACCCTGCACACGCACACCTAAGCAAACCCACAAGAAAGCAACACATAAAGGACGTCAGACAAACAGACACAACAATATTCACTAGAACATCATACAAAACAATCGAAACAGACGTACAGAAACATCAAACATTAATGACAACACATAAAAGGAAGGATACCAATGTGCACTTGAATCCGACTTTGGATGGTCATCTGCTATTAGCAACTGGTGTTGTTATCCGAATTACGTGCGAACAACCCTCCCACTTATCCGGATACTGTACAGAGGTATCCACAGATGCACGATTGTTGTTATAAACATACAACTTCTCAATGTAAGATGACATCACAAACGAGAAAGTGAAACCCAGCGACCTCTTGTAACACAGATTCTATGTACATGGATATTCCATGGCACGCGTATATACATAAAAGAAAAAAAATATATCGAATTTTATAGACAAAACATGTTTAATTTTCAGGAGGATTGTAAATTAATATATATATTTGATTACAATAGCCTCATGATAGTTACCGTTGCATATTAATGATAACCTAATTGTTTGTATGGTCAATTTCATTTTAAAAAGCAGGGGTGTATTTAATCTTTGGACTTTTATTTTTTTCTGAAATCTGAACAAAATTTGCGTTTAAAGTCGGATATTCATAAAGACCTCGTTGAGGTCTGTATGCAGGTCAGATGACCAAGGAGAGAACTGGGTGGTGTTGAAAGACCTTCGGCCTCAGTCTTTAAGCATCACCCTGTTCTGTCCTTGGGCATATAACCTTCATACAGATTTCAGCAAGGTCTTTACCCAGTAGATTTACATAATGTTCACTTAATGACCAATAACGCAATAAGCATAGAATCTGGAAAAGGGATTGTAGTTTAAATTGTTTGCGTGGCTCAGGTCGGAAACTCGATAAGCGCAGTTTTGATTACTTTGTATTGCAAAAAAATAAAAAAAATAAGATTTATATCATTGCATAGTTATCGCTTAGTCGTAAATGTTATCTCGTCATGCGTTTATGCAATCATGTTAAACGTCTACAAATTCATTAGTTTCGGGTATTTAATCGTCGTCAGTGACCCTCAATCTAAACAATGAAATATGACCAAAATATGTGGAAATTATGTCCAAAATATACCGAAAGATGTAGCAAGATGACTGGGATATGATGCTACAGGATCCAGGTTTAAGAAATTTGAGAAAATTTTGTGAACAGAAATTTTCGAATGCGTTTGAAGAAACGACCAACCGAAATTGATCGAACTTGGCTCGGGGACTCCTGGTCTATCAGCAGTGACACTCACCAAGTGGTACAAATGTTAAATGTCTTCAAATTCATTAGCATCATTTAAAAGGATACAACATTCATTTTAGATGGGGCGTTTTCAATGTAAACTTTCAGCATGACGTCGCCGAGTTTAACATTGAGCATATGGATAATGTCACGACGTCAAGGGAAAAATTAGCATAGGAAATGACCCATCTAAAACTTGTTTTGTCTATGAAATTCGATTGCAATCACTGACTATCTGATAACTTATACCAAAAGTTACGACTAAGCTAGATCTATTGAATGATATCTATTTATTTCAAATATTTGTATGAAAAAGTAATCGAAATCGCGTTTATCTAGTGTCCGATATGAGCCGCGCAGATCGTGTTCTATATCCAAAATTAAAATTGTAGTAAACTAAGAAATGCATTCTTTTGGCAATAATGATGACAAATAATAGTAAAGGTCTACATGTAGGGAGTTGCATTGTGCATAATTATAACATGTTTTAAACAACAAACATCTCAGCATTAAAGTACGCAGTAGATAAGATGAAGTATTTCAACATTTTATTGCACAATTTAAAGGGAAGGGAGGTTGTTGGAGGTTCAACCTTCACCTTAAAGTTTTAAACCTGGAGAAGGTGTATGTTGTATCTCCAAAAATTTTCATAAAAAGAAGTTTATAATGAAATTGGCAGTACTTGGGGTGTTAAAAAGCATCAAGGCTTTCTAACGGATAATTCATAAATTATACCTGGGGTTTCAAACTAAATAAGAATCATGCCAATCAAATTTTGAATCATTCATTAAGGCTACTAGCCGTGCATTGTGAGGCTTAAAGAATTTGGCTAATATATTCTTTGTCGCATTCAACATAGGTCCCATTTTCTTTTTCTTCTTCGATATATAAACTTTCTCTGAGGATTTTATTTTTCTCATAGATTCCTCCGGTACATCATCTACAAAATAGTGAAGAAAACTATAAAGAACTTACGGAAATAAATGAAAGTTAAAAAAGAAATATTATTTAAATAGAATAATTTAGAAAAATCTTCCTTTTCCTTTCCAAATTAAACAAGCAAACAAAAACAAAGGTTTGAAATTCAGAGTTGGTTGTTTCATGAGGAAACGTAGATCTCATAATTACGTCATTCATCATTCTAGTTTAAAATTCATCGACCAAAACTATTTAAAAGAAATCTTACTCAGTTCAAGGAATCGAAATATTTCCAATAAATATTCTCTTTCGTTACGTTTGTAATCCTCTGTTCGTAAGATAAACATTTGCTTCCTTGGAAATACATCTAGCCAATTTTTCAAATGCACATGATAAATACTTGCATATAAAGGCACCTGCAAGAAAAAATATATGAGGTATACAGTCTCCATGTTCTCTAATTGTAGAAAATATTTACCCTAATTGCTAACATCATTTGCACAACATGTTGATTAATATGTTTTCTGGTATTTATTATGCTATTGAATTTGAAGACGTGTAACATTGTTATGCTATTGAATTTGAAGACGTGTAACATTGTTATGCTATTGAATTTGAAGACGTGTAACATTGTTATGCTATTGAATTTGAAGACGTGTAACATTGTGACATGTGAAATGTGAAATTTATAAGAAGGATATAGTACAATTGTCCTCTAAAGTTATGTAGATAACGTGCTACGTTTTTCATACTTACTCTCAAGCCTTTTATGATTTTGGGGTCGTATACGCAAGCCCTAATTGAATTCTTTTTGGTACATGATGTTAGAATCTTGATGGATTGTATGACTCTCTCATGGAAATCCTCTGGAGTTTTCCCATTCCATTGATAGTAGTGACTATAGAGTCTGCAATTCAAATAAAAGCAATGAAAGATAGTTGGCATTTGAATATATTTTGATTTAATAAGTTAAATATGTATGCCCTTTTTTGCGTCCCGCTTGTCAGTCCAAACCATGGCCAAAACTTTTGAATAGGAAATATAGCTTCGATATTCTGCAAATGCATTTTTTGTCTTGTTGGAGAACCACTACCTTCTTGTGGCTAGACATTGACCCTTTACGTCATGGCCTTGACCTTGGAATGAAATATCACCTACCTTAAGCAAAAGCAAATTCTGCAACAACTCATATGTGCACTTCAACAAGTTATGTCTCAACAGTGATGCTCGAGGCTGAGGAAATTCAAATAGAGGTGAGCAAAAGTCTAAACTTAAAAATAAAACCACAGACATGTAAACAATAAACAATTCACTGACAAGGACATTTTTGTATATAGACACAGAACATAGATGAGTATATGTCGACTGACCAGTAACCTTTCGGTCAGAAAAATACCCCTTAGTTTTAGAAAACTTCCGTCAATTTTGTGACAGAGAATAAACAAATATACGTATAAGTCGACACGTGCCGAAACACTGTGAAACTAGGCGGACGAAGTTCTAAAAGTCCACCAGCAGAGATACCTAAAATTAGTAGACGAAGTTTCACATAACACGTAAGGGGGATTGAACACTTGGACGCCAAATTAAATTTTCTAAATATTGCTGAAATTATTCATTTCTTGTCTGACCTTTATCATGCAAACCTATATTCTATTCTATCCACAGGAAATTTTCTCTGAGACTTTGAAATATGCATTTTTCAACGTAAACGTTGATTCCTTCATGACGTCATATTACTAAAAGTTTCATTCAGGATCTCGTTAAGCTATAGGAAATTTATCTTAAGTTAACGTCCAAAATCTTTGTAAATGCATCGCAATTCTATATTGAAAAGACGAGAGAGAAGAATTGTGTTTCAATCAAAGGCAGGATACTGAAATATAAATATGACACTGCCTCTAAAATGATGCCAACTTTGAGTTAGTTGATTTTAATTTGTCTTCTAAAATCGTCAGTTTTCACCAAAGTGGCATTCGTTTTCCTGTTATGTAAATTTGTTAAGAAATATACTGTGATAATGATTGAATATTGAATTTTATAAATGCAAGTTTCAATACAATATGTTTAGTATTAGTGTTTAATGACATTTCTAATGAGAGGGTTTGTGACGCCATTCCCCCCCCCCTCCCTCCCCCGATAACGACAAAATGACGTCATGTTTTGCTCATGGATAAATACTCCGCGGTCAAAAATTTGAAAAAGTGGCATAATTTCTTCATATTACGTCGGATTTTTTTTTCAAACTTCATCAGAAGATTTAATATAAGAAATCAAGCAGTATATCAAATGTTTTAAAGAGGTTAAGATGACTTTTTCCTGGAAATGAGATAACTTATTTTGCCGCCGCCATCTTGTTGTTCAATTTCTCCTTAATTGAGTAATGAGTTTATTTGGTTTAACTTCACCTTTCAATGGGTTCTCTGAGTACTAGGATAAGTTTGATGTTAGGTACAAGGTGACGGAGAAGATTTGGAGTTGTGACGAGCGGCTCCTTTGAGCTTGCATTATTCTGATGTATGTGTTTCCAATACCTGTTGTCCCAAAAATCCATGGGATCGCCACTTCCTGAGAATGAAAGTTTTAATTGAAAAAAAGGAAGACACTAATGACAAAATTTTCAGGAATTTATGAGACGCACACACACTAGAGGTCGCTACTGAAATAAACATGAATATGACAAATATGGATAATGACCATATCCCGGTATACAGCACAAAATCGATTATTCAGAAAATCAGAAACCGAAGGTATACAAAATCAGGATAAAACAGGAACCAAAGCAAACAAACAAAAACCTCCACCATATGAAAAGACGGGAACTGCCGATATGGGAGTGAGGCCAGGTGCCCAAGAATGTTAAACGGGAGTAAGCATCTCCTGCTTCCATGCAACCTTCGCCGCTTTGGCATTAATAATACGGAAGTGGTCCCAGTCTTTATCTTTTTCTGATGAGGATTTACTATCCGAAACATGTGTCTAGTGCATTGTAATAGTCCATCTTGAAGTTTTCAGAATTGACCGTTAAAAACCTCGATTTTACACATCAGACTACGGACATCAAGTATCTTGCCAAACTTTTAAATTATTACGTCATGTTTTCTTTACAGCTTGATGTTAGCAACATTTTTCTTATTATTTCCTTTCTCACAAATCAGTTTTTTAAAGCTGATTGGTACCTATATGTACCACTCAAAGTTGTTTATTCTGTTGCCTAATGTTCAAACACGGAGAAATTAGTATAATTCATCATAGCAAAAATTGTTGCAATTTATGTGGAAATTGATCTTCATAGTATGTATTTCAAGATCTCGTGGCAAAGACAAATGCACACTAACATATTCATATTTTGCACTTCTCTTATCCATTAAAAGGTACTTTGTTGGATTAGTAAAGAAACTTGGTATGTAAATCCCCTTTTAAGCATTATAAGGAGGTACCTAAAGATAGAATCATAGATAACATTTAAGCAATTTCAATGAATTTTGAATATCGTTTGAGAGATATCTAAAAAAAATATGCATTAACATAATAAAAATATCTGTTGTTGGAAAAATGTTGCAAAAAATCATTTGGGCATTACTTGCGAACAAAGATCTTTCTATATAGATTTATTCGATTAAGAAGTCGATTTTTTTGCCAATAAAAATGTATAAAGGTCAGGTAAGTATAAATATAAAAAAAATCATCGATAATATTTAAACAATCCTGTGAGAGATATAAAAAGAATGATTCAACATAATACAAAACATTTGTTGATGGAAAAAATGCGTAAATCACTGGGACCTTACTTGCGAACTAAGATCTTTCAGTATAGATATTCGATCAAGAGGTCCATATTTCCGTCAAATATAAAAGAAAATGGATATATGTCGGTGTATAATATTGTCTTACCCGTTACAGTGTCTGAATATAATTGACCTGTTTCTATGGAAACTTTTAATTTTGATATCTTTTCAGTATCGAACAAGCTAGTCAAATTTTGAACAGTCCATGGTATTTTGGCTTCTGAAATAAAAGAAAATAAGAGAAAAGTTCGTGATACTTAATCAAATGACTAATTTGTTATACTCATTATGTATAGTCATTCTTCTCAAATGTCTCGGAATATTTTAGAATTACCCCTACAAATTAAAAACGCATTTCGTATAACTAGTGATAATTATTACATTAAGAATTTTTTTTATATCATTTTCAATTGCTTCGAAATTTTACAAAATAAATCTTCAATTACGAACTTCTAAAATATCTCCTCCATGACCAGAACCACGTCTCTTTTTGAAGAACACCATTATTAGGTACTATCTGTGGATGCTTGAGCATGCGACTGAAAAGATCTGTGGTTCCTGATTTACACACACCGAATATATGGAAGTATGGAAGACAGCTTAAGGTTCTCTTCCCATTAACCATCTGGTACCAACACGGATTCTTAAAGTTTTTAAGAAATTTTATAGGTTTCTAGAAAGAAAAAAAATTAGATAAAATAACTCTCTATTCAATCAAACATTCATAGAATGAATGCGCATGTAGGAGGTTAAACATATAATTATACATAAAAATACGCTGAAAGTGAAAGATATAATCCTAGTGTAATATATCACTGAAAGAAAACTTTCGATTCGAACAGGGCATTCTATTTTATCTTTCGTTTTTGTTATAAATATATATATTTCAAAGAAAGGAGATGATCTCCTCACAGACTGACTTGCAAAGCACACATTAATCCACCAACACCAAAAGCCGAAGCATAATGGGAAGAAGCAAACCAAGAGACAGAAAGGAAACAAGGAACAGTATTACGATTGAAAAATATTTCAGTATGTTAAACTACACATGAGAGAACGAGACCAATGTGAAATCGATGTCGAATAAGTACGGAAATGTGCTACATTTGTATCAAAAAGTGTAGTTATCCGGATAACGTGCACACAGGCCATCCACTTCTATGGTTACCCAGCGGGGCCCAAGTAACAAACAGATTAATGTATAAATAGACATCAAAAAGCTAATGGCTGAAATCACACAAGGAGTACCACCAACTTTCAGAGATGATAAGTAGTAAAGGCCCTGGCTTATCTAATAAGGTTTTAACAGGGGCTGCAATATCATCACTTATTTTGTGAAGGAACACTCCGATTCAAACAAAAAGTATACAGAAGACGATATCAGCCGGTTGCTTGAGTTTTTGATTGACAACATTTTTGTGGTGTTTGTATGAAATGTATTTCAGAAAATAGTTGGCATCCCCATGGGTACCAATTGCACCCCGCTGCTTGCGGACTTATTTCTATATTCACACGAAACTGACTTCATCCAGACCTTGCTCTCGAATGGGCGCAAGCACCTCGCATCTCAGTTCAATTTTACCTTCAAGTATATAGATGCCGCGTTGTCCATCAATAATCCAAACTTTAAGGATCATCTACATGAACTGTATCCTCATGAACTAGAGATCAAGGAAACAACCGAGAGCGACAGATCCACTTCGTACTTGGATAAACTTTTGACTTTCGACGCAAACGGCCATTTGAACACCTTACTGTATGACAAGCGCGATGATTTCAGCTTCCACATAACTAACTTCCCCTTCATGCGTAACGAAATTCCGTCTTCTGCTAATTCCGTTTTCGTTTCCCAGCCCATATGCTACGCAAGGGCATGTTCTAAATATGAAGATTTCATCGTTAGAGCCAGACGACTTGCAAGTAAGCTACTTGTTCAGGGTTATATTGCTCAACGGATGAAATCATCTTTGAGGAAGTTCTTCGGTCGCTACGGGGATATAATAAAAGCATATCAGATCCCCCATTTCAGAATGATCAGTGACATTTGGATTGTGATTGAATGGCTGTCATCATCACCAAACAAGACTTACCTTATGTGTACACCGGAGTGGACATCGAGACAATCATCGAATTTGAAAAGTTCTCATGGAGCTGTTGCGACAGGTGTTGCATGCAATCAGGAAACGCTGACTCTCCCGGGACACCTAATCTCACTTCGGAATTTTATTCATTCCGACGTTCGCAACCGTTCCTATGGAAAATTTAATGATTTTGCCTTGCCTTCTCGACTTTGAGACTGAATAACTGATCGGTACTAAACTAATGTTTATAGGGTCAGTAAGAGTGCAACTCTTCAGGATGCGCTATTACACGTACAAGGATATTGATTGGCAAAGTGCGATGCAAAGTGTCCCATAGTGTCTCCTGATCATATCCTTGGTCCTTAAATATCAAATAACAAATAATTTCTAAACAAGAGGCAATTCAATTCGATAAAACTGAGACAACTAACTACATATTTTCAGCTTACATTTGACCAAAGTTGCATGGTAACTCATATCAAATTATACAAATAATCAAGAGAAAATTGATAAAAAAAATGGAATTATCTTTTGCTTCAAAGGTTTCTTTTTAACCAACTGATCTTCATATTTGTATTGTTATCTCACCATGCACAAAATATCTTGGACTTTTGAATCGTGTGCAGGCTTTCCGCATTTGTATCTTAACGGAGGTCTAGCTGTCACATTAGAAAATTCTCTCTTCCCTTTGTCTGTGGAGAGTCGAGTGACTCTACCTGAATCATCATCATTGTGCCAAACATGGATTCTCCTCTGTTTTGACGATCTGTGCATAAATGTTATATTTCCGATGGACAGCACCACACAAAGAACCAAGAAGATATGGAATCTGTCAAAATAATAAAGCAAAACATTAAGAATTGGGTTATTTTTGTTTTCAAACCAGAAAAATGAAGTATTCGACTCTGCTACGAGAAAGCAGTATTTTCATGACAAAAGTTTCTCAATTTAATTCTCCAGACAAGCATGTTCCGAATTATAAATCATCATCGGTGGTACTGTTCAAAGAAAATAAGATTATTTAGAGAGTATTTCCCTCGATAAGTTTTTAAAACTCAGATATCGGGGCTTTTTAAGAAAGTGTTCGAATTGAAGGACAAGGTAAGAAGGTGAATTATAAATTCTCCAAAGGGAAAGCTTTTTTTAAAGAAGGTCAAAGTCCAAGGTCAAGGTTAAAAATATTTTTTACGATTTATCAATAGACAGATAAAAGAAACACACATTTGAAATATGGCATCCCTCTCCATTACCGCTAAGATTTATGCAAAAGAATTACTTTTGACGAAGAAGAAAGTTCAACAAGTCAAATAGATTAATTTTGTTATTCATGACAAATATGGATAATGACCATATTCCTGTATACAGCACAAAATCGATAATTTAGAATTTCTTTCAAAATAGCGGCACAGTACAATGAACGATTGTCAACAATCTAAGAAGATATAACATTTTGTAAGGGTATGAAAATATATTAAATCAATTCCTATTGAATGAAGAATATCTACCAAACCTATGTTTATCATTATACATGTACTTCATAAAATTAATATGAAAATTACAGAAATATGATTGGTCTAGAAACGTCACGTGGGAAGACGACAAAACTTCATGTCTTCAATCAGAGACGTCATATTACCCTCCAGAGACGTCATGTCTCACGGCATCTCGTGACCTCATATTCTACGGTTATAAAGCAATATTTATTCAGTTAATAAGTACAAATTAGACTTAACATACAGAAAGGGAAAGGATTAAGCAACCGGAGCTTCTGAATACTCTACGTTGAATAAGAGTTTTGAACAGTAATAGTTGCCTTCTAGTTACAATGACTACTGCAGGCTACAAAAATGGGCTTTCCTTAGCTTTCGGTATAGTTAACAATTTATTGTCCAGTAGGGAGAGAGACATGAGTATTTGTTCTTGGACATCAATTGCACAATTATAGATAGAAAGAACAATTCTAAAACTTATGTTATGAAGACAATCTTGGACATCAATTGCTCAATTATGGATAGAAAGAACAATAAACATTTCACGAAATAAAGAAATCATTGAATGAAGGTCAAATTCAAATCACGAAATCAAATTCCAAAAATCAATAATCTAAAGTTTTACAAATTCTCAAAAAAATATTAAACAGAACGTTCTCACGAGAAAATAAAAGACGGACAAACAGACGGAGACAAAAACACAGCTTATTAGAAACACAAAAAACAACTTTATCTAATGAGCAATCTCCATAGTCAAGTGCAAGAATGGCATGTATTGTATTGTATGTATTGTTGATTGCGCTGAACATTACAAGTGCGTCTTCCTTATTTGGTTAGTTAAGTTTAAACATATTCAAATATTATATGAACTATATTACATATATAAGGCACATTAAACTTGATAAGTAAAGTTTAAACATATTCAAATATTACATGAACTACATTACATATACATGTATAAGGCACATTTAAGTTGATTAGTAAAGTTTAAACATATTCAAATATTACATGAACAATATTACATATATAAGGCACATTAAAGTGTCTAAGTAAGTAGGACCGAAAGCTTATCTATTTTCTCATGCTGTATTATTTAAAACATTGCTCATGGGCTCCAGTATCAGAATTCTTTAATAAGAGAAATGACCAACAATCATTGTAAGTGGCACCAACTTGAATTAATTCAACGAAGAAATTAGATGTACACTATTATACTATATAAAGCACTTGAATCATGTCCTGCTTCTTGAGAATATGCAACGTCGGAATATCTATATAAACCAACTGTTAATAATAGTGGAAATGCCCAAAACCTACAAAACATAATGATTTCTTGTGGAAATGTCCAACACCTACCAGCAATAACGTCTAAAGCCTACCAAAAATAATTATTTCTTGTGGCAATGTCCAAAACCTACAAGGCTTCTTGTGGAAATGTCCAACACCTACCAATAATAATTTTTCTTATGGAAATGTCCAAAGCTTACCAATGATCATAATTTCTTGTGAATATCTCAAAACCTACAAAACATAACAATTTCTTGAGGAAATGTCCAACAATATAATTTCTTGTTAAAATGTCCAGAACCTACCAAACATAATAATTTCTTTTGAAAATGTCCAAAGCCTATCGAACATAACAATTTCTTGTGGAAATGTCCAAATCCTTCCAAAAATAATAATTTCTTGTGGAAATGTCCGAGCCTTGCAAACATAATAATTTTTTGTGGATATGTACTAAACCTACCAAAAATAATAATTTCTTGTGGAAATGTCCAAAGCCTTGCAAACATAATAATTTCTTGTGGAAATGTCCTTAACCTTCCAAACATAATAATTGCTCGTGGAAATGTCCTTAACCTACCAAACATAATAATTTCTTGTGGAAATGTCCAAAGCCTTCCAAAAATAATAATTGTGGAAATGTCTCACTGTCCTGCGAATAACATTTCATTTTCTCTATGTGCTTTACTCTGACTAGTTAATACAAGTGTCAAGAAATAAAATCAATCCTGTATGAAACCTTGACTCAGTACAACTTTGAAATCAGAGCCTTTCTCGTGAATGCGTAACTGGATACTGACCGTAATTTAAATTTTTACATGCACTACTTGTTTTATAAATGCCATCTTTATTATTACAAAACTGATGAAATATATGATATGTTAAGTGGCCTTCTTATGAATATCGGGTGAAAGTGCTGAAAAGACCGACGATCGGGCAAAAAGGATAAAGAAAAAAAAACAAGCAAAAATCAAACAAATGTACGTTTCAGTATTGCATTATTTTTTTCATTACATGAAAAATATGTCTTTTGACAATCTGGCGCTATCTGCTTTCGTATGATTTTATATAAGATAAATGTTTATCTTTTTTTATATTTTGTTTTCTTTTGCTTTTAATATTCTTTCAGGAAATGATGACAAAATCTATAGGTGGAAGTTTTACCATAAAATGATCCCAAATCAAATACTACTAAAACGTTGGAAAATTTTGAATGATGATAAATGTTTTGTATGTGATAAACAAGATGATTATGAGTTAAAGAAGATTCTGACAATAATCGTAACAGCACTCACAATAGAGAACAAAATTAAGCATCGACGAACCCCCAGCAAGCTAGAGGTGGGACCAGGTGCCCGGGAGGAGTAAGCATCCCCTGTTGGCTAGCCGCACTCGCCGTCGATGTTTAAGCGCGAAAATAAAAACAATATACACAATTCATGCACTGTCTGACGTTATGTCTATATAGAAAGTGCTATGGCGACAATGTCAGGGAAATATATTCAAAACACTTACTGTCAAACCCCTCGCGGGGATCTTTTTTACGAGCTCCACACGGCAAAGGGTATAAGTGTGACACAAATGAGTTAAAGAAGATCCTGACAATAATCGTAACAGCACTCACAATAGAGCAAAAAATTAAGCATCGACGAACCCCTAGCAAGCTAGAGGTGGGCCCAGGTGCCCGGGAGAAGTAAGCATCCCCTGTTGGCTAGCCGCACCCGCCGTCGAGCGCGAAAATAAAAACAATATATACAATTCATGCACTGTCTGACGTTATGTCTATATAGAAAGTGCTATGGCGACAATGTCAATGAAATATATTCAAAACACTTACCGAGTAAAAGAAGATCCTGACGATAATCTCAACAGAACTCACAATAGAGCACATTATTTCATTACTTGCATGTTAGGGTTAGGGTTATATTTGTCATTGCAAATCTTAAGATATTTTATGGATAACAATTACTAACTTACTAACAGATTTAAATAACACAAATTTACGAAAGCTTAATTAAAGGTGCAAGTAGTCTAACAGGGATTAAATTGTCAATAATGAAGTTTTACCGTAAATAGCTTTTAAGTACTACCATTTGAACATCTATATATTACTTACATAAAATATCTCTCACATGTTTGTTTTATAGACGTTTTTACTCTCTGGTACATAAGATTTCGGTAAAATTCGGAAATTGTTATTTGCATATACAGTATGTAGAAATAGGTCACGTTTACCAAGGTCAAAGTGAACACGCTACCACGATCAGCCAATCGCTTGAATAAACTTCACATCGTGGGATTACTACGAAACATGTAGTAAACCACGTATACAGTCTTTTTGGAATTCTCTCTAAAAACTAACTCACTAATATTTCACTTATTGCAAATACAATAATGTGGAAGGGTTCCAACTCTCTACCTTCTTGAAGAAAATTCCAAATCAATTAACATGCACCAGACATGTGTTTCGAATATTAAATTCTCATCAGTGATGCTTTCGGCGGCGCCACCATAAATATTTTCGGTAGCGCCCTCTTTAATTTTTTGAAGTTAGATATTTACATTACAGAGAACGCGCGGCTCCAAATTTCCTGTAGGGTCGATATCATGTAAAGATATCATGTTCCATTCAAATCGCCATTTTGAATGTAGATAATCGAACACTTTCAAGTGACTAACAACGTGTCATAGTGTATGACGGCTTGAATGGGAGGCAGGTGTAGTTTGCTATACACATGTGCGTTTGTTTACCAAATCCTGAATGAAAATTAACCTTTATTTAGATATGATTTTTTGTTCGTTTTTTAATATTTTATTTAGACATTGAATATATATATATATATATATATATATATAAAAGCACAAAAAAGGTACAAGCGACCACGACACTAAACGTGTTTAAACCCAGCGGAAGGGACAGTACATGTTTTTTTTTATTTTGAACCTATAGAAGTCTTGGACGTGTTTCTATCGATCAGTCCGTCCAGACTTTTTGGCAGCGGGTGTTGCATGCAAACAGGAGACGCTGACTCTACCTAGGCACCTGGTCTCGCCCCTCGCGGGGTCTGCTTTGGTTCATGAATTGAGAATATTACCTACCTGTCTACTAGTTATAGCCTTTCGAGCTTCAGTATAGTACAGGTTCTGACTAGCATGAGAGTGTGTGTATGTTTTTTTTTTTATGTACTTGTGTCCGAACGGAATGAGGGACGTACTGTCCCTTGTTCCGTCTGGATACAAGTACATATTCGTGTATCCAGAGGGCTCAAGGGATGTACTGTCCCTTCCGCTGGGTTTAAACACGTTTAGTGTCGTGGTCGCTTGTACCTTTTTTGTGCTTTTATATCCTTTTTTTCCAAGCGACGTGCATTCGCCCTTTGTTGGGCTGATCCGACATTGTCTGAATAGTGAACGTGGTTGTTTTCACCTCTTTTGTGCTGTCTATATATATATATATATATATATATACATATATAAAAATAACTGTGGATATATATATACACGTCAAACTTATATACATACTTCTCATAGATAAAAATAGACGAGCACTATACATGTACATGTACACTGTAGATCCCTTTAGCTAATTTGGGCCCCTGCGTTTTGCGGTCTTGTTTGTGTGTGGTCATCTGACAGTGAGGAGGTTGTTTTACACCACAATTGTACGTTCTTCGAGACCTCTGGGTAATCGGAATTGTGGGAGGGTTGTGCGCACGTAATCCAGGATAACCACACCGTCTGCTACTGACGAGGCAGATGGTCGTCCTAAGTCGGCACCGTTTACCCATTGGTCTCGTTGGTTTATGTGTAGTCATTTGTGTTTTATGTTTTTCTGTGATTTGACGTTCATTGTACTACTGCGTCTCTTTCTGTGCGTGTCATTTTTGTGTTTTACACTGGGTGTTTTGGGAGGTTGCTGTTGATGCTGCAACTAGGTGTTGTTGGAGATCCCCTTCTTTCTTTTCCCTCAGACTTGTCAGAGTTTTAATTTTACGGTCGTCCTTTAAGCTAGGTCTTTATTACTTTCCAATACCAAATTAAGCCAATACTATTTGTTCATTACATTTCTCTTTTCAGATTTTGATAACACCGATTGTCGATTCATTTTCGTCCCACGTCCGTCAGCCATGTTGTTTTGTTTTAATACAGTACTAGCCTTATGCAAATCAGTGCTTACACGTGTTCGCAATCGGCCTTCTACGGAGAAAAGTAGCTTATATTAGGGTACCCATTTTATAAGCAATAATTGATCATAGCTCGGTAGTGAGGGCATATGTGACTATTGTAACCAGCCAGTTTCTAATTTTTCTAAGCATGATAGACTCGTTTGCGTTTAAATTTTGACAAAAATAATTGATTCATGGTTTGATCTTGAGGAGACCTTTTGTACCTTTAGGTACATTGTGTTTTGCTACAAAATCTCACATGAAGAATACAATGACATGAATGTTGTGATTTCTATCATCGGATTTACCATTTATAAACATTTCCATTTAAGTAACCGATGGCGAGATTTTATCAACATTAAATTACTCCTTTAAAATCTTCAGTTGATTGAATATCAAAAATATGATATTCTTAAAAATATATATGAAAAGTTGTGAACAAAATATTATAAAAGCACTTGCACCCACTATTACTAACTGAAAATATTATCATACTTTTATTTTGCTATTTATTATCTATGATTATGAATATGTGAAAATTAAAGTGTTATTTGTTATCTTAATTCATACTCAATGGAAATAAAATGAAAGGGGCTGTGATGATACTGGCTCAAAAGATTATATTGATTGGTAATAAATTGACACTTAGAGGTAGAAAGAATTACACTAAATAGACGTCACGACTAAAAATCCTTACCAATTAATAACTTTTACTAGACTACTTAGACGAAAATTATTAAAAGAATTTCTTTTTAACATTTTATCATTATATTTCACTAGAAATGCAATCATTTTAAATCTTTGATAACATATATATGTAGCTTGAACCTTAGCCTGAGTATTTAAAAAAAGACAAATGTTACATGTCGAATAATATTATTTTGACTTACATTTATATATGAGATTCAATTGATTGGAAGGATTGATGTAAATTGATTGATAAAGAAATAATAAGAAAGAGTGAAATAGAATTCCGTTAACCATTTGTAATAAAAACCCCGTTTATCATATAATGTCCATACAACGTTCGGCTTATTTTCTTTCGTTATAAACCAAGATTTTACTCACAATTGTCTCATTCCTTTCATTTCAATGTCCCCCATCGTCATTTCAAAATAATGCCAAAAGACCTCTAGAAACCAAAACATAACAACTTCGGCAATTTGATACCATCCTGACGTATTCGCTTAGATGTATATGTATAAAATAAAGAGGGCACAGATTTGACAATGGCACATGAACTGGCGCATGACATTCATCGGTAGGTTAATTTTTTTTCGTGTCAAACCCCTCTTGCCCATTAAATTACAGAAAATCTGAATTTGTCATTTTATACAAGTTATTTAGGGGACCGGCTGAAAATGTCAATGAGAAGTTCTATGGTCGCTACCAAAAACGTGCACATTTCTGCATTTCCCTATCAAGAATGATTAATTACATTCGTACGTTGTACCTTTTCAGTTGACCTTCTTTAGCCATTCTGGACAAATCGGATTTGACACCAGGGCCCGGAACCATAAACTAAGAATTGACTTAAGTCTTAATATCAATATTATTTTGTCTCGTTATAATTCATATCTTTCCTCGTTATATTGATACCAGTAACAGATGTTTAGCTCAACATTTGGCCAAGATATGGCTATTTTACTTAACCAATAGTGCTTTTATTTCTTTAGCAGGGGGTTGCCATGGAAACGATCGAAAATCACATAGCCAAAATGAGTTTATTTTTTAGTACATTCTGAAAATTTATTCTGCAGACCCTAAGGAACATTACGGTACCCATGAAAGAAAATTACTCAAGGGGGTGCATAGGGGGTCCCACTGGCTCCCCGACTATATACGAATAAACACAAGGTCGTCTCGTAGACTTCAGATAACTCTAAATATAGTATGCAGTCATAGTAAGGTTCATATACTCAAAATGAGATATGAATAGTCGACTGCAGATTTCTCATTATTTCTACCAATATTTCTTTTTTCACATTATGTTCTCAATACGTCGATCGAATACGAAAAGAAAGGTTCGTCAATTATGGCAAAATCTGTACTAGATCTTTAGCTCTTCTTGATGAAATCTTGTATTTTGCGTAATGAATTTCTCGGACAAGCTGGAGTATGTTGATGTTGGACTGACAATGTCACTATAATCATTATGCCAGCTATTATTGATATTTTATAATTATGACAAATATCATACATATATTTACATAATGACAGCAAGAAATCCAGGCAAGAACATCTCGGTCTCCATCGTTGTACGGCGTTTACTTAATGTGAAATTGACGTCTCTAGTTAGATTTTCTGATTGCTGGTCCTCGGAGTGTATATGTTTTATTGTTTGTTTGTTGATAATGATTGTTTTTCGTAATATCATATGTAGGTTTTGTATTGGGCGAGTTAGTTTCGCTGTTGTCATAGTAACATTTTCATAATGGAGCGCTATCCCGAACTTTCCTTGTAACAATTGGACAAACCACACCAAAGGTTGAGTGACTGTTAGTCAAGCGTTGATTTTGGGGTAATATTATTTCCTATCAAAGCAGTTTTATAAAGTGTTTATGTACAATAGAAATGTGATACTTTTCAACATGAATATTGCGGTAGCAAAGTAACCTGACCGGGAGGAGCTAATTCAGATTCGATTGAATTTAAGGGTAGATAGATTGTGATATGTATATAGTAATTAGAGTGAATACTCAGTACCTATAATTTTGTATAGTTACATTACCTGGTCAGAATTAAAATATTCCAATGACCAGGTGAAAAATAAACTCCGCACGGTCATGTCAGTTTGCTGCGACAATATATCGTGATGTGAATACACTCAAGAAGCATGTATCACCTTACCAGTTCAGCATTTTTTCTGATAGTTTAATACACAAGTAGTGTTGCTAGTATAATACTTATTAATGTTACTTCTGTTGTTCTTCCCGTGTGAAACAACGAATGATTCATTGTGTCAAATATTTCAGAAAAGAAAAGATGTTTGATCTTATTAAGCATTTTCATGAATCTTTGACATTTTCCGCAGTACAGAAAAAAATAATAACTTAGATATCATGTATCTTTTACTCGATCGTCACTGATGAGACAATACTTGCTGAAATGCTCATATGATGCACTGATATTGATATGAGGAAACGTATATTTCAATATTGATGAATCATTAATTTCGTTCTGAAAAAAAAAATTCTCCAAAACATTAAAGAAAATTCTAAACAAGAACAAGTTGCAATGAGCATAGTGAAACTACAATGAAAGAATTACTACAAGCGATGTAAATGGACTCATATTGAAACTGGAATCAATGCTCTAGACACGATTAACAACATACGTACCACACCAAAAGGACCAAGGTGCTCCGATTGACAACGGTCGTCTGATAAACTCCTATACAAAACAGAACAATCCAAACGAAATGTCAAGTGAAAACAATATTATCACAAAAGAATGATGAGAACTCTACAGGATCAAATTGTGTTCCTTTTATCATGTCCATGGCGAATCATGCATCAACAAAACTACAAAGGAAGAACTATGAAACCACGAATCAACAAACAAGCAAGCATGGAAATATAAAAAAAAAATAAAAACATGTTTAGAAATCTAATTCCAGGAATTGTGGTCCCGCACTTTTGGGTGTTTGTATTTAAAGAAATGTTTACAGACCCCACTCCCCTTCTTAAGTTTTCATAATATATCTCATGTATTATCACAATTATACATCTAAAAAGATTAAACCCCAAGAAAAAGGTCAAAAGGTTAAAACGTTTGTTACCAAGGGAAAGGTCTTGTGAAATGGAATACACATTTAAATATTACAGCAATGTCATTTACCATCCACAAATTATGGTCCAAGATAAAGTTTCTCTTAGGATGAGGTTGCAAGGTCAGAATGTTGTTTCCAACGGAAAGGTCCTTTCAAAAGGAATGCACATGTGGAATGCTCGTATGAAAGTCCAATCACTAACCATTGAAAAGTCATGGTTAAAGTTATTTTTAAAGAAGGTCAAACTCCACGATCGAGGTCATAAGATCAAAAGTAAAAGAAAATGGTATCTATGGAAATTTCTTGTCACAAGGAATGTTATACGTGTTGTGGAAAATGAAAACCCTATCACTTACCATTAAAAAGCTATGGACAAGGTTAAAGTTTTTGTGACTGACGGACAGACGGACAACCCGGTTTAAGTCCCCGCGCTTTCGCGAAAGTGGGGGACAACAAAAAGGTAATGATATTTGATGCATGTACAATTAAAAGATAATGATTATTGAGGTAGAATGAAAAATTATGAAAATTGATATAGAATGAAAAGATCATGATAATTGATGTGGAATAAAAAGATCATGATAATTGATGTAGAATTAAAAGGTAATGATAATTGAGGCAGAATGAAAAGATAATGATATTGATATAGAATGAAAATATAATGATAATTTATGTAGAATGAAAAGGTAATGATAATTGATATAGAATGAAAAGATAATGATAATTGATGTAGAATGAAAAGATAATGATAATTGATATAGAATGAAAAGATAATGATAATTTATGTCGAATGATAAGATAATGATAATTGATGTAGAATGTTTTGATGAAAAGAACCAACCAAATCCGTACCGTTTATTCGGCAATCTTCGATATATAGTGTCAATACTAGTATATAGGGAAAAAGTGTCTTAATTGTTTTGTTACGGGAATGCAACACACAGGAAGTGCATTTATCGTACATGTAATGCGCGTTATCGCATTTGATGCGGTAAATGCACTTGATATGTGTTGCCTACCAGTAACAAAACTCATATTATGACATTTATTCTATATATATGCACCACAGTTATCTGTTTCATTCTTGTTTTCTGAAATCTCGTTTTTCTTGGTAAAATTCAGGTCATTGCGGTTCAATATGCAGGTTAGGACAGTCGTTGCGTCATGTTTCTTTAGATCTTATGCATTGTTACGTCACGAGCGTTTTCAAGCGATATACAAATTCGTTCCTTTCAATGGTTTCATCTCATGGAATTACATTTGTTGTGCATATATATCTTAATAAATCTCCAGATCTCATCATTAATTTTTATTGATTACAACAAAATAAAGACGTCCAAAAATTTTAAACGACGGTGAATAACTCAGGATTAAGGCGAGTTACATAAAGATATTATGTAACCAGTATCAACAGAACTAAAAATATTTGATCAAATGAACACATACTGAAGTTTCGACACTTGAATTAACGTCACTCTCATCAGTATTCATAAACAAGCGTGATACCCCCAGTCAAAGATTGGCTACACGTCCTCAGTAACTAACAAGCTGTAGATATAGCCCTACGTTACTAAATAACCAACAATGATACATAAATAGCTGGGTAGCCCAACAGAAATCATACACGACAACATACTTGGAAATAAAAAATCAGCGTCCTTTAAACCTTTAAAAAAACGACTTTATTAGTTTGACCTAAATGTAAGCTTACAACGAATTTGACCGATATTTGCATTGTGAATACAAAAAATACGTCCTTTTAAAAAGCCTTGAACCTTGAAATAATTTTCATTCATCGATAAAGAAAATTCATCGTAATTGGCACTTTGGTGGTGTTTTTATGTTCTACCAGGGCATGAAAAGAATAAGAAAAGGGCTCTCTCATAAAAAGTTTATTATAACTCAGTATCTATTGTATACCTTAAACGCAAATAAGAAATAATAAGAAACATAATTTACACAAACTCAAAATTTCCATATATTTAGGTACGTTCAGTTATCACCGTTTAAACGCTCACCATGAACGGTGTAATTTCCTTTCAAAGTGTTTATATATATATATATATATCTTTTTTACCTAGGCTTACAGAAAATTTTGATTTAATTTAAAAACAAATTAAAAAATGATCATCGTCTTTTTGAATATTCACAAAAAAATTCCCTGGCAGCTTAGAGGGAGAATGATTTTCGTTGCTCATTGATGTCTTTCATGTGTGTTGTTTGAGCTCACTGCTGGTGGACCAGGAGTCCCTGAGAGCACATGTAGCCAAGTCCGATCAACTTCGCATTTAAAAATTTAAGTTCTCGTTATTTCTGAAAAGTGGGTCCTTCTTTAACTCATCTGTAGCACCATATCCCACCTATCCATTTTTGGACATAACATTTACAATCTTTTGCAATATCTAAATATTTGGATTAAGTACCAAAAACGTGCATCTCTGGTCCATGCTGCATTTATCTGTTCTTTTAAAATGATGCCATGAATTTGAAGACATAACATGTGTACCACTTGGTGAGAGTCACGCTCACTGTTTGTGGACAGGAGTCCCCGGGTGCACATGTAGCGAAATCCGATCAATTTCGGTTGATCGTTTCTTCAAACGCATTCAAAAATTTTAGTTCACAATATTTTCTCGAAATTTCTGAAGAGTTGGTCCTGTATCATCATATCCCACCCATCCTGCTACTACTATTTGGCATTTTTTGGACATAAATTTCACAGTGTCTAACCATATTTCATTGTCACTGACAAGGGGTAAGTAACCAAAAGGTGCATATCTGGTCCATGCTACAAATTGATCTGTTCTTAGATGATGTTTTGAATTTAAAACGTAACATAAAGATAGTATGTAACCAGCATCAACATAGGACATTAAAATGAACACATACTGAATTAAAAACTACTGAATTTACGTCCATCTAAATATCATTTCAAAACAAATAACGAGATAGCCCAGTCAGAGATTTACTAAATGTCTACGGTAACTGTCAAACTGTATATAGGCTAAGTGGCATAAAATGATACATACAAAGGAAAGAAGATTTCCAACACGTTGCCCCCCAAGCAATATGATATAGAAGACGTACAAAGCAAGAAACACAAAAGGGACAAAGAACGCCAAACACGACATAAAAACTCCAAGCACAAATGACTACACATAAAGCAAAGAAACCAATGGGCAATCGGTGCCGATTTAGGTCGACCTTCTTCTACACTAGTTGCAAATGGTGCAGTTAACTAGATTACGTGCGCATAAGCCTTCCACTTTTTCGGTTACCTAGAGGTATCGAAGAACGCACAATTGTTGTGTATAATAATCTCCTCATTGTAGGATGACCACAAAAACAAGACAGCAAAAAACAGGGGCTGAAGCAAATTACAGATGAATTTGTAAATGAATACAAAAAGGGCATACGAGTCTGTGCTCTGAAGGCGAGCTAATGCATGTTATCACCCGAAGAGTCCGCCCGACATTCAGAGAGGACAGGTTGAAGGGGTCCTGTTTTCTCTAAAGAGGTTTGGACAGATCCGGTCATTGAGTCCCGTCGTCACAGTCAGTCAGATGTGCTTGAACAAGGATGTAGATTAGTCAAGTACCATGCCGAGTGTCCTTTTGGTGAAAGCAGAATCATATCCACGATACAAAGGCGTATGATGATTCTGACGTTTTTTCGATGGAAATGTTGTTTAGGTAAAAAAAAAAGGTATAGTGTTTTTTATGTTTGTAACGTTTGCTTTATTGAGTGTAAAGTCATGATGGTAAATAGTTCATATCTATATTTTTCAAGAACAGGGTTTGTAATAGTCAGGACACCTTGAAGTACAACTGGAAAAATCAAATCATCCAGTTCTTTGCCTTTGAAGAGTTTGGATAAATTTTTCTTCATAAGTGTATGAATAAAATCTACAACAAGAAGCGTACAGTAAGTACCAATAGTGATCCTTGCAACTTGCCTTTAGAGATTCTCACCAAATCTAACTTAACTGTTGCCCAAGAAGAAGGTCAAGACCCGAGTTTACAGTAATATGACCGAATTTACATCGTGAATACAATAACGTCCTGTAAAAAGCCGTTGAACCTTGAAATAATTTTCATTCCTCGATGAAAAAAATCTCATCTTAGCTGGTACTTTTGTTATGTTAATATATTCTATCAGGCATAAAAAATGTAGAAAAAAAAGACTTTAATTTAAGTGAATTTAAATTTCTAAACAAGGATCGAATAATGTCAAATCAGCACCGTTGAAACTCTAAACATAAGTAGGGTAATATCCTTTTAATTTTTCGTTAAGTGTATCTTTTTCACATAGGCTTATAGAAGAACGTTATCATGGGTATGCTATGATTTGAAAACAAACTTGAAAATGTTCATCCTTTTTTGTGAATTCACAAAAAATTCCCAGGCAGTTTAGAAGGCGAATAATTTTTCTTTGCTCATTTATATCTTTCATTTGTGTTGTCTTTGTATTGTACTGTCCCATTTCCATGTTATTTCTACAGGCTAGTGATGTAAATCAAATATTATAGCTTCTTTCTTAGTAACTCGTGCGAAACAAAAATACGCAACATCAATAGGCCGTAAAAAAGTACATTATCAACTATTCACCGTTAACACGCATCTCCTACAAAATCGAGTAAAGTTAGGGCGAGTGAGGTTCAAGTCCACAATGGTTATTCTTTCCCGAAAAAGAAAAGGACTTGATAAAATGAGCGTCGTATTTAGCCCTGAATGCCACGCTGTATTTCTTCCATATGACGATTTGTACGCAGGAAAAACAAGAGGCCCAAGGGGTCAAATCGCTCACCTGAGTTGCACACAAAAGAATGATAGTGGACAATTTAGTAGAGGACCATGAGTACTTGCTTCCAGTAAGGTTTTGTTAAATTCTGTGTAGCAGTTGCAGAGGAGAATTCCAAAATGTGTGTCATCCAATCAGTGCCCTGGGCGGCCATATCGAGTACTTGCTTCCCGTAAGGTTTCATGAAATTCTGTACAGCGGTTCAGAGGGGAATTCGAAAATGTGTCATCCAATCAGAGCCCTCGGGATCGACAGGCATATTTGTTGACCGATTGGCAAGAAAAACACAAACGTTTTAGAGGACCTTGAGTACTTGCTTCCTGTAAGGTTTTATGAAATTCTGTACAGCGGTTGCAGAGGAGAAGTCAAAATGTGTTAGCCAATCAGAGCCCCTCGGCGGCCATATTTGTTGATCGCTCGGCACGAAAAACACAAACTTGGTAGAGGACCATGAGTGCTTGCTTCCTGTAAGGTTTTATGAAATTCCGTGCAGCGGTTGCAGGGGAGATGTCGAAAATGTGTTAGCCAATTAGATACCTCGGCGGCCATATTTGTTAAACGATCGGTTCGAAAAGCACAAAGTTGGTCGAGGACCTTGCGTACTTGCTTCCTGTAAGGTTTTATGAAATTTTGTGCAGCAGTTGCAGAGGAGATGTCGGAAATGTGTCAGCCAATCAGAGCCCTCGGCGGCCATTTTTGTTGACATGATCGGCACGAAAAACACAAACTTTGTAGAGGACCTTAGTACTTGCTTCCTGTAAGCTTTTATGAAATTCCGTGCAGCGGTTGCAGAGGAGATGTCGCAAATGTCTCAGTCAATCAGAGCCCTCAACGGCCATATTTGTTGACCGATCGGCACAAAAAAACACAAACTTGGTAGAGGACCTTGAGTTCTTTCTTCCTGTAAGGTTTCGTGAATTCCGAGCAGCGGTTGCAGAGGAGATGTTGAAAATGTTAAACGTTTACGCCGGACGACGGACGGCGCGCTATGACAATAGCTCACTTGAGCTTCGCTCAGGTGAGCTAAAAAGCCATGATGACCTCGTTGAGGAACGAGGTCTGTATGAAGTTAAGATATCCGAGGAGAGAACAGGGTGGTGTTGAAAGACCTTCGGCCTGGGTTTTTAAACAACACCCTGTTCTCTCCTTGGGCATCTAACCTTCATACAAATCTGAACGAGGTCAAACCGCATATTTTCTTCCGTTTTCACAAAAATACATAAATCCAAATACCACTACATCTCGAACTTTTCAAAATGAAACTGACCATGCAAATTATCAGGTTGAAATATGCTACAGTAATTGTTATAAGACCATTGCTATATAATTTAATTAACATGCAGTTCATTTTACTTCCCGATAATTTCCTATAGGGTCCGCTCACCAGTTTCTCTTACCCGGTCACGCGGCACAGAAATATTGCGCAATCATACATAATTTGATGTCATCTCATTTTATTTCTATATATTTCACATTATTATACTATATATCAATCTGTTCGTTACATCTACAGCTTTAATATGTTACTAGTCTCAAGGGCATGTTAAGATTGCTATACATAATAAATATCATACAATTTTGCTGAAAAAGGTTCAGAAAATTGGCCTAAAATTCATGGTTTTTGCTATTTTTCTCTGTATTGTTTCGGGTCTCCTGGAAAAAATTCAGAAATAATGCTTATATTTCCTTAAAGCTATTATCTTATACTCCATTCTAGCCAAATTTTAAAAATTTCCAACACATGTAATTCAAAAAATGTGTAAAAACCCAAAAACTTCATATTTTCCCTTATGAAGTCTTGTCAAACAGGGAAGATCCGGCACGCCTTTTAAAATATCTATATTTAGACTAAATAAGTCATGTGACCTAAAATTTTTATTGCTCTTACACAAGGCAGGCATACTCTACAATATGCATCTTACCATTATAGACTATCTTCATAATGTTCTTCTCAACCCACCTTTCAAAACCACTCAATTTCCCCTATTTCAGCTTTTCCACCCTGGACATTTTGGGTTTACTCTAAAAATCGGTGAGCAGACCCATAGGTACCCTGTCGTCGGAGTGAAAAATCCAGATACACACGGTGTTAAATTAGGGACTGGATTTATTGTAAGAAGATAAATGTTTCAGATCAATTGAGAAGAATACACCTACACTTGTAATTAAAAAAATTATAAGGTATCCTAATGAACACTTTATTGAAGAGGATATATATATTTTTTTGTCTTCAAGAATCGCCTTCTGGATTATCAATTGTTTTGAAATGAGCTTTTCGGGATCATGAAATAAATACTTCTCATATTTTCCTAAACATTTCTCCTTAAAGGCGGACGTCCTGCAGCGGACGTAAACACAACAGTTTCTTTACTGTGACCAAATACTCATTATAATCAAAACACCCGCTACTGAATTTTTTTTCTTTTCTCTGCCCTCATTGTTTTTTAAAGCTCCCTTCACACTTCACGGATCAAAAAGGTCTATCCGTGGCGAGTCGGGACGCAAAATGTTCGATGAACCATGAACCTACGACTCTAGTACGGATTTCTACGGGTTAATACGAATCTAGTCCTGTTCACTAATTCCAGAGCACCCTGTTTTTCTGGTTTTCTCTAAAATATGATAATGTCATCTTCCAAAAAGATATTAATTTTATAGTACCCCTTTAGTCGTAACAGAAAATACCATTGTTTTGGCTGTGCTTCAGTTAAGTTAGAAATAGGACGGAAAATAAAAAGTCTACGGGGATTTTCTATAGTAAAATCGCTGAAAATGTGTGACGTCGGAGGCTTTGACGTCACTGTTTACTATTGTTGACACGGAGAACAAGATGGCGGCGGCTTGAAATTAAGATGGGAATTTCCCGTAGACATTTTATTCTTTCATATTGCGGTTTAGGGGCAGCTGATAGGGTAAGTTGAAGTTAATTTCCAGTTACGACTAAAGGAGGTCAATTCTCGGAAACAATAATTTATAGGAAAATTCTTCAGACGCCAGAATAAATCGCCAAAATAGGGTGCTCTAGATTTAGTGAACAGGACAGTAGTATGAATAGCTAAGGATTGCTGCAGATACCGTCCCGACATTGCTACGGATTGCTACGACACGCGTACGGAATGATACGGGTGGCTACGACAGGTGTACGGATAGGTATGGATTGCCAAGGATTACCACGACTCGAGTCGTAGTATAAGAAAAATGAAGAGAGTGCGAGAGATCGAAAATTCAAAGGACATGAAAATCCAAAATATAGCCTTTCCTGGCTGTTTTATATGGAATCTCAAATCGATATTCTTTTCAGCTTATGGGATTTTTAGGGGGTAGCAAAATGTATTAGGATGAGGGTGAAAGATGATATAACATTAAATTTTACCAGATCAGATTATTAAAAGTCATTTTCTGATGTTAAACTTATGAAGGTAAAATAATTAAACCGTTGGCAAATATTTAACACTGAACTGATACAGATAGGGGATAATACAATTAATCAGTGCAACAACATTATTAGCGATTAATGACGAAAAATGAATAGCAAGGATTTATTTTAAAAATCTTTATGAAACAAGGAAGCTGTTAAGATAAGGCGTAAAATCTGCCCTGAAAAGTCGAAATTTCAAAATGCAAAATTTAAGAATTTTTTTTCGGTAGAAATGTCAATTACCTTTGTCCACATATGAATCTGCTCTCAGATGGGATAATTTACTCAAAATAAGACCGATATTTGGGTCAAAATAAGCGTTTTTTACACAGAAATCAATGGAAAACGGAAAAGTTTTATACAACATCGCCCCCCCCCTCGCTTTACAATGCCACTTTCACCAAAGGTGTATATCAATAAAACACGTTTTCTGACCAAGTGGGGTTCTGAAGCGAGGGGGGAACAATGTCCCACAGGCGAAAAACGAAGAAAGGGGGGGGGGTGACTATTTTTACATGTGCTTCTAGAGCGATAAAATCGGTTATAATTGATTTTTTTTTTCTTTTTATATCAAGGAAACTATATTCAGAGTGTGTTCTGGTCAAATATTTAACCGTTTGGAAGGAAATAAACGAGGAAGTTGTCTATTACTATACCGTGTGTATTTCGCGCCAGAAACCTACAGAAGTGGCTAAGAAGAACGAAATAAAAATCGTTTTTCAGTTTCCGGATTGCAGAGTTTGCCGATTATATTGATATAATAACCTCAAAGTTAATTTCTCTTATCCAATTTAGACTTGAAAAGGCAACAGAAGTATAATTAACATTAAAAATGTGTAAAATAATGCCTTTTTTGTCCATTTTCGTTCGATATTCGACGTTTTCCGTCATCTGTACCCCTACCTTTTCAACTCGTAATCATAACATCTTTCACCAAATTTATTTACATAAAATACCTACTAGGAATCTTATAATACTTTATATTTTTATCCTGACCAACTTTTATCTAAATTGGAAGGACAACGCACGAGAAATAATAGAGTGATTTCAGGGCTAAATCCGGCCCTTATCTTAACAGCTCCTTATTTCCAATTAATTAATTCTTTCTTAACTCTTTAATTACAATAGCGAATTCTTTTTTTAATAATCCTTTGGAACTTTCAGAAAACTTTGAAAAAAAAACGGTAGATCTATACGTCAGACGAAATTTGTAAACATTTGAAGGGGAAAAAATCCGGTAGCAATGAATAAAAGCAAAATGCAAAAATCAAAAAGACGAATCAAAATATAAGTTTCTTGATTATATGTCAGCACGAAAGTTAAAAAGGAGAACAAATACAAAACTTTTAAAATTGTACTAACAGAATAATTTTGTGTTTCGTCTTCCAGCGTCATTAAGAAATAGTTCAATAAAGACCTTAAGAAATAGTCAATGATAAATCTGAAATTCGATACCGTTCTGTTATAAAGACCAAAATGATAATACGATCAAGGGGTACTCGAATTTCGTAAACATGACATATATCATTATATGGCGAATTTAATTTCTTTTCAATTCAGGGCTTTTCTATGAGTTCAGGGGTTTTTTTTAACCTAGGAATATTCATGTTACAACCGTTTTCCATAGCGAAAAAGAAATGCGAATTTCGAAATAAAGAAAAAACAATTTGCCTGATCCTTTTGACGGCTTTGACCAGTGGCGGATTCAGCCGGGGGACCAAAAGAGGGGGCACTTATGGTGTGCTTTGGGAAGCATTAAACTACAGTTTCCGTAATAGATATATGAAATTAGTCAGAAGTAGCCCCAAAACTCTCCAGAAACCATCGATTTGAATAAATTTTCCAAATTTTCTCGGGAATAAAACAAAACCGGGAAGGATGCATTGCGTCTTGCACTACAACGTCATCGGTTCCCACCACTACTTTGCGGTTCACAATTGTAATGAAGCGCCTAGCGGAATACGATGCGCCTTGGGGACGAAGATGGATGCATTGATGTCATGTCCGTCGGCTGTACATCAATGTTCACGTTTCGGAAACAACCTACATTGAAAATGTTTATATCGGATTTTCTTCATCTGAGGGATGAATCTGGAAGAAGAATCCTATAGATGCAAGGCATAAAACACATATATTTTTTTTTACCAAATCTTCGATATAATCTTCTATAAAATTGACCATTTTTTTACCTTTTAGGATCGTTTTTTATTTGAAATGATCAATCTTTTTAAAATGAACAATTCAAATTGTTTTGGCCAGATTTGGACCAGCTACCTCCAAGAATTTTGCATAGAGTCAAAAATGCATGTTTTTCTTTATTTTTAGAATCGAATTGCCAATAAATATATAAACCTTTCTATCTGGACGATTCAGGAAATGGGACGTGATCTCTTGTTTGTCAAGGAAATTTATCATTTACATGTACAATGTAATTTTTTTGACCTTACAAAAATTAACAAGCGCGGATCTAGAGTAATGGTTAGGGGGTCAGATCCCGCCTGGAATTTGCAAATAATGCTGATTTTTTCCTAGTTTTACGTGAATTTACGGCTGGACAAACCCATGGGCTGCCCTCCCTGCCCTTTCAAAACTTTTCTTGATCCGCCCATTTCTTCAGGAAATCCAGAACATGTTGACTTCTGCACGTCTTGCAAAAACAATACAGCATCAGAAAACGTCGAACATATACTAAATATCGTTGCTGAGTCAATGCTGACACTGACTGATTCTTGCGCGCCTAATCCCTTCTAAATTCAGTTCAAACAAGAAAGGAGTGGGTTTTCAGCAATACTCGGTTGCAGCAACCACAGCAAAACTTCAAAACACCCAATGCAAAAACCACAGAGCAGTTATCATGAAACATGAAACATAAAAAACCACAACAATAGGCAACCGGTGCCGACTTAGGACGGTCATCTGCCACGAAAGTAGAAGACGGTGTGGTTATCCTGAATTATGTGCACACAATCCTCCCACTTTCATGTATCATGGATTACGTGCGGTTATCCTGGATAACATGCGCACAACCCTCCCATGTAAGTAGCAGACGGTGTGGTTTTCCTGGATAATGTGCGCACAACCCTCCAACAAAAACGCTTCAGGTGTCACGAAATTGCTTCATTTTTTCAAATTTTCTCGGAGAAGGACCCCGAACCCCTACCAATGAGAGAAGAAAACCCCCTCCCATACTCTCCCCCGCTCGGCCCTTCGGGCATCGCAAGTGATACCTATCAAAAATTGTATGTGCCCCCCCCCCCCCCCCCCGGCAGTTGGGGTTATGGATCAGCCCCTGTGAACATTTCATAACGAGATTTTTTCTTCAATGTACTCAATAAAAATTATTTGATGTCCCATTAATACCATGATGAGAGCGATACGAATTTTGAAATATGTGATAAGATTTTGTTGCATCTTTATCAATGACAAATATGGATAATGACCATACCCCTGTACACAGCACAAAATCGATAATTCAGAAAATCAGAAAACGAAGACATACAAAATCAGGATAAAACAGGAACCAAAGCAAACAAACAAAAACCTCCACCACATGAAAAGAAGCGAACTCCCGATACGGTAGTGAGACCAGGTGCCCAGAAAGAGTAAGCATCTCCTGCTTGCGTGCAACACACGTCGATTCAATTCGGTAGAACTGTCACATCCGGTAACTTTTATTTCGGAAGACATAGAGTACAATGGTACGTTGGACGGTTCAAATGGTCTATGACAGAATATCATCCACCATTCTGGAGAGCGGGACATCATAGTACATGACGAGTTCCCCATATCTACCGTAGAACTTTCTCAGTGACGATGTTAGTCGGTCACAAACATATCCCTGACTGAGAAGCGTAACTGAAAGACGCCTAGCTCTCAGAAATTCTTGAATATTTGAAATTCTTGTTTTCCTCACATTAATGTACTGTTCGGGAATAATGGATGTTACGCACCCAAAATGGGCCGGTACACCCAGAAAACTTCAAGGAGCTTATATTTAAAAGAGAAGGATATGTAGAGAGAACATACATCTAATTTTAAACTTAAAGGAGAATTTTGAAAAGTAAATATTTTCTAAACTCATTCAAAATAAGTTGATTAAGTCATGTGTAAATCAAACAGATCAAATTAACTCAGTTACATAAATTATCTGAAAGTAAGAAAATAAATACTCTTGAAATTATCATTTAATTGCGCCCGTTTTGAAATCAGTATGACATGATTATAAGGCAGAATTTGTCATACACAAGCAAAGAGTACAACACGATTTTGAATAAAGCAACATGAATACCATAATACATGTATCCCTTTAAAAAGCACTTTGTTTGGCCGTTTTAATTCCTATTGTCCCACATTTGAAAAAATAATAACCCGATCGTCCTACAATTACAAACTCAGACTATATAGCCTGTTTATGGCATAGGAATGTCTTTGTATTTTTTGTCTAACAATAAAAATTATAAAAATGACATAGGCGTGATGAAAATGATATTCAGATAAAGTTCTGCTATATCTGTGGCATTAATTGTTGTCTCACATTATATTATCACTCATGCATCACTCCCCCTTTTTTTATTCAACGGATTAAATGTGACAATGATATGTTCTTCAGTCACTCAATACTTTTTACTTTCCCGCCGTCAGTCACTTTCCTTCCTTCATTTACTCTTATTCAAAAAAGTTATAACATGATTAGTTCTTAATTGTTAGAATACATGGCTTCTATTCATGTTTTCTTAAAATACAACAAATAAGTAAATTGTTTATTTTAGGCACTTTTTATTTATTTAATGTGGTAAATGTTTTGGACATATACATAAATCAAAAGAGTTGATTATTGCACAGATAATAAACATAATACCATTTATGAATTTGAAATATTTCTTACAATAATATGTGAATTAACATGAAAATATTCACAACATGAAAATATTCACATTTGACTCCAATCATAATTTTGCTTTCAACATGTCATCGATAGTAACAATATGGAATAACTACTTTAAACATATATTTTACATGTGTTCCGCTGTTGCCGCATAGCTTCAATATTACGCCCGTCCCACACCTTGTTTTTATATGGTTATTTTTTTGTAATGGATAAAATAATTAACTAATCAGAATGAAATAGTAAATGAAAGGAATTTTAAGACAATAAAAAATGAAAAATAAAATAATGCAAATAGAAAATAAAAACCAGAATAATCAAAATAACTACGTACATTTGTATAGTAAATTTGGGTTCGCGAATGTCCATGTGGAAATTCTAATGGTTTGTCTTGCCTTATGACTCCTTCGAAGCTTATGTTTGTATATTGAGATAAACTCATTTTTCATTTTATTTCAATTAAACTCGTTTTATATCACAATATCCAGTAAATTCTTCTTTGTTTCTATCAAATGATCTCAAACTATATTTCAGCACGAAATTGAAGAAGAGAGAGAAAAACTACAAAACTTAAAAACTTGTACTTACAAAAAAAGTCTGTCTTTCGTTCTAATTCCCTCCATCGTTCTTTAAAAATTATTCAATGTCAAAAGGCCCTAAGAAGTAATCAACGTTGAATCTACAAATGGCAAGGACCTCAAAGTAAATAAATAATATCAAGGGGGCTCGAATTTCAACGACAGCACATATCGACGCTGTAGAATTGAAAGGTCGTAAGTGCAATTTGCAAATTTTTCAGGAGAGAGAAAAACGGTTTTACATTGCTATCTTGCAATCCAAGAGAAAAAAGAAACCACAAAAACTTTGCATTTGGATATATATGCACAACCAATGTAATTCCCTGAGATGTTACTATTGAAAGAAACGTACTGCAATTCGTGTATTAACACTCGTGACGTCACAGTGCATAACATCTAAAGAAGCATGCCGCTACGGCTGTTCTAACCTGCAAACTGAGCTCGCGGTGACCTGAATTTTAACGTCACCCTTTTACCTAGAAAACGCGATTTCAGAAAACAAGAATGAAATAGACAACTATGTGCATATATATAGAATAAATGTCATAATTTGTGTTTTGTTACGGGTATACAACACACAGCAAGTGCATTTATCGCATGAAATGCGCTAACGCGCATTACATGTACGATAAATGCACTTGCTGTGTGTTGTATACACGTAACAAAACACAAATTAAGACACTTATTCTCTATATATAAACAAAAGGCAACAAGTTTTTCCACAAAATGTTCAATATGAATACAAAAACTTACTAAATATATCACATAAGACCTTTCATACTCATCAAACTGGGTTTTTTTTTTTTTTTCATTTCTTTTATAAGACATTAGGATATGAAGGGTCGTAACATATACTTACAGTGCATGTATTCTTTATATATTGTTATCATTTCCGAGCATGAACATCGACGGCGGGAGCGGCTAGCCAACAGGGGATGCTTACTCCTCCCGGGCACCTCGTCCGACCTTTAGCTAGCTAGGGGTCCGTCGATGCTCAATTCGGTGCTTTATTGTGAGTGCTGTTGAAATTATCGTCAGGATCTTCTTTAACTCATTTGTGTCACACTTATGCCCTTTGCCGTGTGGAGCCTTTACAAAAGTTCCCCGCGAGGGGTTTGACAGTAGGTGTTTTGAAGATTTTCCCTGACATGGTCGCCATAGCACTTTCTATATAGACGAAATCACAGACAGTGTATGTATTCTTTATATATTGTTTTCATTTCCGTGCATGAACATCGACGGCGGGTGCGGCTAGCTAACATGGGATGCTTACTCCTCCCGGGCACCTGGTCTCACCTCTAGCTTGCTAGGGGTCCGTCGATGCTCAATTCGGTGCTCTATTGTAAGTGCTGTTGAGATTATCGTCAGGATCTTCTTTAACTCATTTACGACCTTTTAGAATTGAAATTTAGGCAAATTATGGGACTGACACTTACTACCTTTCATAAGTAGGTTTTTCAATCCGTTACCATGGTTACAGATTGGATATCATTATGAAATTTCACAGGGAGATGGGAAATGGTGTGACCTATCTGTTCATGGCAAAAAGTCAAAAAGTTGGTATGTGTTACTTACGACCTTTCAAATCTACAGCGTCGATATGTCATATTATTTAGACTGTTTGAGAATGGATCATTCCATTCTTAATTGTTTAATGCATGTTTTACGACTTGATGAAACGATTCGAAATTTGATTAGATTTGTTTATATCTTTTTGAAGTTTTTAGATTTTTTTTTCCCTGATTAACCCATGCATGCTTTGCTGAGAGTACACGCATTTTCAACTCAAAGTAGAATTTTAAAAAAATGTATTTTTCTGAAAGCTCATTCAAAACCTTGTCGATTTAGTTATGTTTTAATAAAAAAAAAGACAAATTAACACAGTTATACAAACTTTCTAAATAATTTAATTGTTCAACCTGTTCTTCTTTTGAAGTCAGTTTGACATGGTTAAATGTCAGAATTCTCAATAATTAAGCAAATGGAGGGATATCCTACGTGCTAATAACACACATGATTTTGCAAGAGCGGATATAGAAGGGAGTTAGGGGTCCCCCTATTCGCACTGGAATTCACACTAATACTAGTTTTTTTTTCTGTTTTCAGCATACATTTTTTTTTTCAAAACCAGTGGCTGGACGGCTTGGAATCCATAAGTAGTAAACAACGAGATGTCAAAGGTTTCATACTATCATCCAAAAAGATTTAAGCATTAACAAACTCAGACGTTTACAAAAATATATCTGACTTTTTTTTTTATTTCGACCTCGTTGTCTACTTGCCCATAAGATGATCTCTGTCATCTTAAATGTAACTTTAGTCTAGATTGTGGACCGTAATATTATGCTTTCCATTCGACGTTTTGATCAAATGCGACCGATTTCATAATGTCATAATTATCATCACTTATCACAATTAGTATTTTAAATCACTGTGAGGATTATTGTTGCTTGTTATACAATACAAAGTTTGATTTTAATAAAAGAATAACTTGGAGCTTATATGTTAATTTTAAGGTCTTTAATGTTACCTGTTATCATGGCGTCTTTGATGTTTATTATCCCTTTAAAGTATATTGTGCTTGTCACCTATATGTCTTCACAATCGGGTTTTTCGATGCATCGTTGTGAGTTCACTATGTATGAAGATTATATGGAAAAGCAAACTGTACTGTACTGTTCTGTGCAACGATCTGTGTATTCGTGTTATATAAGAGAAGAAAAACAACGAAAAAACTAATTGTTATGTTTTCTACGGAAGCCAGTTCGTGCCATGTTATATTTTTTTTACTATCTCGTAGTTACGAGAAACTTTTCTCGTAGTTACGAGAAACTTTTCTCGTAGTTACGGGAAGAAATTCTCGTAGTTACGAGAAAAAATTCTCGTAGTTACGAGAAACATATCTCGTAGTTACGAGAAACTTTTCTCGTAGTTACGAGAAAAAATTCTCGTAGTTACGAGAAACATATCTCGTAATTACGCGAAACTTTTCTCGTAGTTATGAGAAACTTTTCTAGTAGTTACGAGAAACGTTTCTCGTAGTAACGAGAAACTTTTTCTCGTAGTTACGAGAAACTTTTCTCGTAGTTACGAGAAACTTTTCTCGTTGTTACGAGAAATAAATCTCGTAATTACGAGAAAAAATTCAAACGCACTATTTCTCGTAACTACGATATTTCTTTCCCGTAACTACGAGAAAAAATTCTCGTAATTACGGGAAATGTTTCTCGTAACTACGAGAAAAGTTTCTCGTAACTACGAGAAATGTTTCTCGTAACTACGAGAATTTTTTCTCGTACATGTAACTACGATAAAATTTTCTCGTAACTACGAGATTTTTTTCTCGTAATTAGGAGAAAAGTTTCTCGTAATTACGAGAAAAAATTCTCGTAACTACGAGAAACATTTCTCTTAACTACGAGAATTTTTTCTCGTAACTACTAGAATTTTTTCTCGTAACTACGAGAAAAGTTTCTCGTAATTACGAGAATGTTTTCTCGTAACTACGAGAAAAGATTCTCGTAACTACGAGATAGTAAAAAAAATATAACATGGCACGAACTAGCTTCCGTAATAGAGTGAATTGTTTTCGTCAACTGGTATTTTTTAAGACCTACACGGCTTCAAATTCTTCCCTTGTATGGGAAAAATGGAGTTGGTTGAGAACAAATACGGAGTATTGAGTTTCCAAACTGGATTTCTCGACCAAGCACGAATAGGAAGTAGCTCCCCGTCTGTTATATACTATATTCGTAATTTGTGATTTTAATATAAGGGAGATATGATTTTTTTCTGTCGCATAAGAGACATTTTCATGATGATCTATTTTGAACATAGGTTTTATTTCGATATGCTGCTGAATCGACCCTGCAGGAAATTTTGAGCCGCGCACTCTCTGTATAGTAAACGGACAAATTTAAATTAAAAAAATAAAACCAGAGGGCGCAACTGAAATGAATTTTTGCGGCTTCTGAAAATCACTTTGGCTGGAAGCATCACTGATGAGGATCTAATAACCGAAACACGTGCTGGTGCATAATAAATTGGTTTGAAATTTTCTTCAAGAAGGTATAGAGTTGGGGTACTTCCGTATCATACAAACTGCTCATGGTACCAAATTAGATTTATCTCTATAAGCCTTTTTCACATAACTGCGGTCCAGTTGTTTTTGGACGGCAAAATAAGTACTTTTCCCTCAATATGACGTCAAGGACAATCACTTTTTAACTGTGACGTAACGAGAGTCGGTACTTGCCGTCCACAAAATGCTAGTAACGCAGTTACGTGAAAGAAGGCTTATTGCCAATATTGAAATATATATTCTACTTTAAAAATGTTGCGCGCATCACATGTGCATTTTAACAAGTTATGTCACATCAGTGATTATTGAGGCCAAGAACTTAGTTATTGGTAAAAATTTATTGCTTGTAATAATAAAACTAATATCTTAAATATTATGCAGTATAACATGCAAATATTTTTTTATTATTTTGATGTTGTTTTTTTTTTAATTAGTCATATCGAAAAGCGTGCATGGTTTCAAGTTGCATATATTGACCAGTATATGATGTTAAATACAAGAAAGAGAGAAGGAAAGATAACTCGTGACAATTTGTCTATCATGATGACTAGTCTCCTCCTTTGAACTCTTGGATCGTCCTCGTCTTCCATTTGACCCTTTGAAGGAAAAATGAATATAAAGAATGCATAAAATGGATGACAGGAATATTGCATTTCACTTGTAAAGAAACTAGAACTGGACAATTTTACTAACGAAATGATTTATATAAGAGTCATACCTTATCCTTATTTCTATCGTTGTCATTTACCTGAAAAAAAAGGTTGAATATGAAGCTTATTTCCTAAAAAAAAGTTTCATCCGAACACAACTCATTAAGTAAGTTGCAATTTTTTCTTTTCCATATCATCTGAAAAAATGACGAACACAAACCTCGTATTTTCGTCCCTTTTCACTTCTCAGGCAGTTAACTTGTAAGTCCCTTTTGGTCCTCGACACTAAGTTCACCACCGCGAACTCCAGGACAGCCATAAAGACAAAGATCAGACACACCGCCATCCATATGTCTATTCCCTTGACATAAGACACCCTGGCGAGGGACGTTCGTGTACCAGAGAACTGAGCTGTCAGGGTGAGAACGGTGGTTATACCAAGGGATACACGGGCTGGCGTGGCA
Source organism: Pinctada imbricata (assembly GCA_033119305.1). Taxonomy (NCBI): domain Eukaryota; kingdom Metazoa; phylum Mollusca; class Bivalvia; order Pterioida; family Pteriidae; genus Pinctada; species Pinctada imbricata. The sequence goes on along the minus strand of VSWD01000006.1, from coordinate 34,377,768 downwards.
TCGGCAGCCAACCAGAACGAAACCCAGGAGACAAGAACGATCAGGACACTGGGTATATAGATTTGAATGACGTAATATCCGTACATGCGCTCAAGGTGTAATAGTAGTCCGATGCATGTGAAGTTTACTGAAATAAAAAAAAATCTATAAAAAATAGTAATATTGCCGAAGCGTCAATAAAGAAACTATGCGTTACTTTTATCCCTCCAATGCTATTTTGAACATAGATTTTATTTGGATATGCTACTGAATCGACCCTACAGGAAATTTGGAGCTGTGCATTCCGTGTAAAGTAAATCTAAATTAAAAAGAATACGAGAGGGTGCTACAGAAATGAATTTTGGTGGCTCCGCTGAAAGCATCACTGATTAGAATTTGGTGTTCGAAAGGCGTGTCTGGTGTTGAAAAATTGGTTTCAAATTTTCTTCATGAAGGTATATAGAGTTGGAACATCTCCGTATTATTTTTATGTTATTCCTCCAGAAAAAAAAGAAATTCTTCAGATTATATAACATTATGTTACTATGTTTTATCGGGTTTCGTTTTGTTCTAACTTAAGCCACATTGACGATGCATTTTAAAGAATCCTCTCGATAATTTTTATTCATGTAAAAAGGCCACTAATTTTGGGGGGATGGTTTACGTCATACTCCGTCATATGAGAGTCAACTACAAACTCCATGCAAAATAAGAATTCAAAAATCAAAATCGATATGGAAAAAACTAATATATGCTACAAAAGGGCAAAAGTGAATTCCTAACTGAGTAAAAAAATCATTCCAAGGAATGCATGTGTCGCCTGCGAAACATAGCGACACCCAGGATTCACTTGTATATGATGTGGCATCCAAGTGTGACAGAAAGACGGACAGACAGGCGGACAACGGACAAAGTGATCCCTAAGTGTCACTATGCTTCACAGGCGACACAAAAATCATGTTATGGGGAAGAATAAGTATCTTCTGCTCACTGGCAACACACGTTACTTTGTTGATAATATGATAAGTATTATACTAACCATCTATGAGGTACGTCGAATCACAAGTGTACACTGAGGTACTAGATAACTCGAACTGTGCTACATTTAACTTTGGTGACAGGAGAACTGGAGGGTCCTTCCAACGGAACAGCAGGGTCTCATTACTGTAACCGTCTAGAAACAATTTATATTATATATTGAATAGTTCTGTGAAATTCATACATCGTACATTCAAATACGCAGTTTCAGTAACAACATTTTAGTATGGGATTGATATGCACTAGTGATGCTTGGTTACTCTTAGTTACTGATGGCATGATCAGTAGTAACCCCTACCCTCCATTTTACAACATATGTGACAAACGGTAATCTGAATATATCACTTTATGATCTGTGTTAAGATGTCTTTTTTATTCTCTTTTGTGTAGCATTTCAAAATTGTCGTCGCCAATAGTGCATTTTTTAAATCTAAGTACGTTTTCAATGCGAATTGAGCGGATATCTGAGGACAAGCCTTTAGAAAAGCGTATAAATAGCGGCTAATATTTTTTAATGACTTGCAGTGTCACCGAGAAGTTTATACCATCTACAAGAACTCCACGATGTCAAAATTTTCAACTGATGTTCCAAATCAAAACACATGGGGTGTTGTATCACTAGACTTATAAAGATAAAGAGATATCGGTTATATGTAATTTAAAAAAATGAATGGAGCGTTCTTTTCATGTGGCGCGGAAAGAGGACAGCTTTCAACATGATTTTGGGTTCTCAATTTTAACTATGAATGGTTTTCTCGATATTTTGCAATTAGAAAACTCTAGTGCTCCTGTACGATCTTGTCGAGTTACTCAAGAAATATTTCAATTTAGAACATCAATGATAATGCTTTGTAAATGATTGCACACAGCGAATACTGTCTTTATTGTCATTCATTGCCAAGATTTATTTTTGTACATCCTTCAAACATTTGTTAAGAAATAAATCATTTCCAGTAAGATTAATAACACCCTTTAATCATATTTCAATCCAATTCTCGAGAAAACAAAATTGAATTGTACTTTTTACTGACAAATTCTTCCTTCACAAAATATAAATTGATAACACATCGATAACAATTAAATTCAAGGAATTGTGGTCCCCCGCTTTTGACAGTTTGGCTTTAAAGAAATGCTTACAGACAGCCCCCATATTCTTAAGTTTTTTTAATACATCTCATGTATTATCAAAATTCTAAATATCAAAAGATTAAACTCCAAGAAAATGTCAAAACATCCAAAATTTTGTTACCAAGGGAAAGGGTTGTGAAAAGGAATGCGCATGTAAAATATGAAAGTCCTATCATTTAAATTACCATCCTTAAGGGGTAACGAGCGTCTGCTCGTATAAATGACAGAAGAGATAAAAAACCTGAATACAATTTTTACAATTTACTGAAATTTGAAGTATGACAGTAATTTTGATACACCTTTCCATCAATAATAGAAAGAGTTCCTATAATTGTAAAATTTCACACGAACTTTGATAACAGGAAGACGGTTAAACACGGATTGAAACGAAGGAATTGACTATGCGAGTTAGCTCGCTTACCAGCCAATCGTTACCCCTTAAGTTATGGTCGAAGATGAAGTTTTAAATGTACGTCATCCTCCAAGGACGAGGTCACTGAGTCAGAATGTTGTTACCAAGGGAAAGGTCTTGTCACAAGGAATACACGTCTTAGATATGAAAACCCTATCACTTCCCATTCAAAAGTTATGGTCAAGGTTAAAGTTTTGAAAAGTAGGTCAAACCCCAAGGTCAAGGTCACAAGGTCAAAACTTTTGGTATCCTTGGAAATGTCTTGTCACAAGGAATACACATGTGGAATATGATAACCCTATTACTTACCATTCAAAAGTTATGGACAAGGTTAAAGTTTTTGTGACTGACGGACAGAAAGATAGAAAGAAAGTCGGACAGACAGACCGGTTTTAATGTACCTGCGCTTTCGCGAAAGCGGGGGACAAAAATACTTGGAAATGACATGAGGTTTTCTATGCTATATTTTTACAGAAAAAAAATTGCAAATATATACATATTTAGCATTTCATCGTCTACAAAAATGTAACATTATCTATTATTGTCAATTTCAGAGACTTAGTAAGAAGTAGTGATCTATAAAATGACGAATAGGGAATAAAATATTAAATAATTCTATTCATAATTTCTATAATCTATCGTCCCTGTGGTCATTGACCTACATGTATCCCTTCATTAGCGGTGTTATGTACTCACAGCTTGTCATTTCAAGATGAAACTCTTGATGATCCAGAGGAAATTTGTGAAGTTCCATATGAGCTGCAAATGTACCCGAAACTCTGAAAAAATAAGATTTTACTTATTTTAGAAAATATTTTTCTTCTAAAATAGAAAAAGAAGCTAGATCTAATATATTACAATAACAAGAGACACACACGCCGAATATGGTCGACTAACGATCAATAGAGACACAAGAAAGCAACGTAAGACCATCCCTGTATGGTACAAAAGTGAACCCCATTAAGGATAGTAAGTCAGGTGCTCGGCATGAGTAAGTATCTCCTGCTTGCCAGTATGATTCAACACTGTGGTAGAGATGAAACAGGTTATAAAAGAATTTGACAGGAAAAAATATATAAATTGGAAAAAGTGTACAAAGTAAACATCAATGTAGTAACCTCAAACTATAGGGAATAGTATTCATATAAATCTATGTAACCATATACTGTAAAGGATAATTCAGTCAGGAAAGTTATGTATTAGTTTGTATAAGGACCTACAAAATTATAAAAATCTATGTAACCTTATACTGCAAAGAACAGTTCAGTCAGGAAAATTATGTATTAGTTTGTAAGGACCTACAAAGTTATAAATATATGCAACCTTATACTGTAAAGGACAGTTCCATTCGGGAAGATATGTAATAATTTGTTAGGAACTGTAATGTCATGGAGGTCAGCGAATTTTTCGTTGATAAAGTAGGAATCTGGTATCCATATTTTCTCCATTGACTTCAGATCAAGTTCCAGTCTACTGATGTTTGAGGGACTAGAGTATCTTAACCTCTCATCGGTCCATGACTGCCGTAGGTAGAAATTCATGTTATAATCCTGTGGGATAAAAAATGATAATGTAATTCATAATATACCCTTCATTTGGAGTGAGATGTATATCAGAAATAACGCAAATTATCCAATGGGATAAAAAAACTCAGAAGATACCTTTCAATAGACGTTTTATATGGAAAGCCAAAGGGGTCAAAATTCTAACATTGCAACTCTGCAATTGCATATTCGTAAATCAAGATTTGTGATTTGGTGTTATGTAAATGTACATTTCTGACATTGCAACTCTGCAGTTCTATCATTGCATATTTGTAAATCAAGATTTGTGATTTGTTGTTCTGTTAATATACATTTCTGACTTTGTGGATCTATATTTCTAAATAAATGTCTGTTATTTGTCGTTCAGTAAATGTGTTCTCAGTTCATAATTGTAAATTCATTATATAAACACAACATGCATCATTCGTACTTTCAACATTCTTCATTCGTAATCTCGTATTATGCTAGTTTTGTATTATCACTACAGATGGCGCTTTAACTATTCCTTCGCAGAAACAGACTATAAGAAATATTAACGCAGGGTCCTTTAAAATACGAAACGAAATGGATAGATTCAAACAGCCATTTTTTGAAACAGAATAAAAACAGTTCAAGAAAAAGATTTTATATCTTTTTTATGTCTGTTTGGTGTCGTTTTTCGGAAATCCCTTAGGCAAAGAATTCCCTACCCTGTAAAAGAGCACCTTTACTTGAATTAGCATCTGGGGGATTCCTTGCCGGGGGGACCGAGAATGGGAAACGGGGGGTGAGGTTGTATCGGCCAAAAGGGCCGATTCGAGGCCCGAAGTGCCGAGTGGGGAGGGATGTGAAGGGGTTGCCCCTTCACGTAGGGGCACCGCGGGAATTTTTTGAAATAAAAAATGAAATAAAATGGTACGTGTCATCAGGATCATATTTTCATCTTATCTTCCTGAATGTCAAAGCATTTTTTTGACTCATTAAGATGACAAAGAAAGGGATCCCCTCCCCAACCTAAAAGGGGAATCTGAGTTATTCACGATCTGGATTGTTTTTTTCTATTGTTTTTTTTTTTACTTTCATTCATCGAGTATCTGAAACAGTATTAATATCTTTTTTTTTCGGTGGCGAACTTGAACATACCGCACTAGCGTGCATCCAGAACTACAACCAGGGGCGTAACCGGGTGTACATTTGTACGCAAAAAGTCCACATCGTTTTCGCAAAAAGGGAGACATTACCTCCCTCAAAGGGCGATTATGTTTTGCAAACTACTGTCTAAAAATATCGGTAGTCCAAAGGCACCACAGAAAGCTCCGTTTCTCAAACTTTTCTCAGGTTTATATATCGGCGAATTTACACACAAAGTACGAGTCGATTGTGAAGGACGCAGGGTTCTCACGTCCAATATCTATATATGTGGACGTACATGTTTGGGGGGAAAGCCACAGCATATCATGTTAATATCGAAAGTTTTACTTCATCTTATAGATACGGTTCATTGTTTGCTGACATCGAATCATGCTCTATATCCCCTCTAAATTCAGCTTAAATACGCCTCAGAGACAACCAAGCTTCATTCTTTCCAAATATTCTCGGAGAAGGCCTCTGAACCCCCACCAACGAGAGGGGGAGACATCCTACCCTGCCCCAACTTGGCCACTATTCTTACACTTACAAGCACTTATTTATTTGTCCGCAATTGACGAGAAGGCAGGGCATTTGAACTTCCCCTCAAACAGAAGGGGTTTTGTTGGTGATTTTGAAATTTAGCTGAATCTACACGAGTACAGGGTGATCTAATTGAATCAATCCGATTAAAACAAACGTAAATACTATACATATTCTATACATGTAATGACATTTTCTAATGTTTCATAGCCTCTGCAGCTTTCTGCAACTAGAGTTTCCTTGAGAATATTTGAACAAAAATATTAGAATATAGTATATACAAGAAAAAAAAATGCATAATACAGTTTCAAATTGAAAACGGTGAATTCTGAATTTTTATTACGTTTGCAGTATTTTCCCCGAGTTCTGATCCCCCCCCCCCAAAAAAAAAGAAATCAGGGGGTGGGGGCTCCGAGTAAGCGTACGGTCCATTGAAATTTGTCGATAATTTACGTGCTATAATATGATAAAATATTTCTGAACATGCTTATTTTGTTCAATTTCGTTTCATTTCGTTTCGTTTTCGTTTCCTACTTTAAAGAGACCCGTTAAAGCGCCATCTTTAGTGATAATACAAAACTAGCATAATACGGCGTTATGAATGAAGAATGTTGGAAGTACGAATGATGCATGTTGTGTTTACATAGTGAATTTTCAATAATGAACAGAGAACAAATGTCCATTCACTGAAAGACAAATCACAGACATTTATTTACAGACATATAACTGCAGAGTTGCAGTGTTACAAATGTACAATTTACAGAACAAATCACAAATCTTGATTTACGAATATGCAATTACAGGGTTGCAATGTTAGAACTGCAGAGTTCCAATGTTAGAAATGTACATTTACAGAACAACAAATCACAAATCTTGATTTACAAATATACAATTGCAGAGTTGCAATGTTACAAATCTATATTTACAGAACTACAAATCACAAATCTTGATTTACAGATATGCAATTGCAGAGTTGCAATGTTAGAATTTTGACCCCTTTGGCTTTCCATAGTTTTATTTATTAGATATAAAGCAATAATTATTTGATATAGTATTATTATTTACAATGTCAATACTTAAGGCATCACAACCTATCTAAAAAGATTTTCGTTGATTGCTTTGAGAGAGAAGGTAAAAGGGAAATTTCCAATATTTGATCGTTATGATTGTACTCTAGGTTCTTAATTTTCTTCATATATCAATCGATACATTTTGTAAATAATTAGGTGATTTCCTCGATCAAAACACTTCATGACCTAAAGCAGAACAAACAAGGACATTGGTTATTAACATTGTATCAATGAGAAACTTAATCCTCAAATAATACCGACATTTTCATTATGAAAGTTGATATTGAATCTAGACAGATTTTTGTACTTTAGGTGTATAAAATCATTGACTGTTCCTTGGATATTGTTTGTCATATCTTAAAAAACCATTTTCCAATAGTGTCGTAAAGTTAACGTCATAGTAAATGATAATATCGGAATAAAAAGCTGATGAAATTGCCCAAAAGATGTTATAACCACAAAAATTATTACAAAGTGCCTTGCTGTTTTAAACTTTTGTAAAGTTCAGCTTTAGAGACAAAATAAGGGTATTAAGCATTCAGACACAATATAAAACCGAGTGATATCGACAGCAAAGGAAAAGGAAGATTAGAAAGTCGAAATTATGTGCATGTAGAATAAACTGATTTCAAATGCATTTCCTTATTATGCAATGCTTTGTATCCTTGTGGTTTAACCTTCATAACCGATTAATATAACAATCCGGAACATGAACGTCTGACTAATGGTATTTGCCAATTGCAATTTTTGTCCAAAAGGTTATTTACAGACACTTAATTTTTCTTTTTATTTGTTTATTGCACATTTAATCAAGATATCGATAACAATCAGCAGAATTTTCATTCCATTTCAAAGGCTACTTACCATATTAACATCGCTCACAGAATCAATGCTCAAAATATACATCTGGACTAGGTTCACCACAGTCTCGCCTAAAAAGACAAAATAAGTGTTTCCAGCGTTTGTTGAAATACTTTGAGATACGTATTTTGTAAAATCAACAAACGATATTGACAAGGAGATGTTTTGTGCTAAACTCGTCGTAACGACAATAGAATATTTATGTGACAATTTCAGTTACCCGCTGTAAGACTTGAGATGCTTGTATGCAAATTAGAAGATCTCAAACAAGACGATATTGAAACCACATAAACTTTCAAATAAAGATTTAAACAAATTAAACACACAAACACGACCAACAACCAAGGATTACAAACCTTCAAATGTGATTCTTTTGTTATTCATCGGTCATTTTATTTCATAAAGACCGCGGACGATTCTAAATATACAAGATTTTATGAACGTTCAATGAAGTGTGGAGGTCAATAAAAAACAATGAGGGGCGGAGAAAAGAAAATTATTTCAGTCGCGGGTGTGAATTGTTTTGATTATAATGAGTATTCGGCCATAGTATAGAAAATATTGTGTTTCAAGTCCGCTAAAGACATCCTTTTATCAGAAATGTTAACAGAAGAAGGATAGATTCTTCTATCCCGAAAACCCCAAAATGCCATTTCAAATCAATCTAGATCCCTATAGCGATTCTTGAAGACCAATTATTCTAAATGCTTTTCAAATACATGTATATTGAGGAACTTGATGAATACAATAAAGAAATATTATTCTCACTTAAATAGAAAATCTTTCTTTATCTATATTTGCAATAATGTGATCACATATTTAAAAACTTTAATGGAAATAGATCTCATTGTTACACTATTATTTTCTTCTTTGGCCGAATACAGGTTACCTTTCAGAAAATTATCGGGATGTATAACAAATTATTTTACTTCTATGGCCTGATAATCGTTACCGTTGCATATTTCCACGCGATAATTTGCATGGTCGATTTCATTTTGGAAAGGAGGGGTGTACTAGATATTCAGATTTTTATTTTTTCGGAAAATTGAAGAAAATCTGCGGTTTGTAAGTCGGATAAAGACCTCGTTGATGTCTGTATGAAGGTTAGATGCCCTCGGAGAGAACAGGGTGAAATCAAGAAGGACAATAATTAAAGCTAGGGACTGAAATAACATGCGCTGGCTACTCACAAAATCGACGTATTGTAGAAACATGAAACAGGCAACAAAATAATGGTTCGGATAAACATATTTTGACGTCAATTTTTTAAATTTTGTAAATTCATAAATGCATAGTTAACACAATTCTATGTCCCCCCATCATATATATGTCAACTTTTTCATGATCTACTTTGAATACCTATATGCTTTGCTGTATAAAGGAAAGAGGATGATCTCCTGTATGAGCACCCTGCAATCACCCGGCGAAACAAACCCACAAGAAAGTGCAACATAAATGACATCATACGAAACTACAAATCGCAAAAAAACACAATATTCACTAGAGCATCATACAAAACAATCGCAACAGACGTACAGAAAGATCAAACATTGATGGCAACACATAAAAGGAAGGAGAACAATGTGCACCCGGCGAAGACTTTGAACGGCCATCTGCTGTTAGCAAATGGAGTAGTTATCCGGATTACGCGCGCACAACCATCCCACCTATCCGGATACACAGAGGCTCCATAGATACGCAATAGTTGTATAAACATACAACTTCTCACAGTATGGTGACATTGACATCACAAACAAGATAGTAAAACGCAGCGGCCTCTTGTAACACAGACTTTATGTAAATAGATCTTAAAAAATCTATGGCATGCATATAACAGTATGTGCTCTGCTGGCTGAAGCGAGCTCAAGATCAATCACCCGAGAAGTCTGAGAATCAAGGCCCATCATGGAGCACCGTCGTCACGGTTGACCAATGTGCAAGGTTGGGAAAGACACTGGTACAAAACTGTAGATTGGTTCAGTGCCATACCCAGTGTTTTTGTGATGACTTTAGGATCATATCCTCGGTAACGCAGGCGATAGACTTTTCTTACATTTGTGATTGAAGTTTGATCTGCCTTTGATCCTTCCGATTTTGTTTATAACTTCACCGTAAAATGTAGGCAATGAAATTCCCAAAGATACATACTCTGATGCTGGAGTCGTCGTAAATTTTGAAAGAAGTTCAGAATAGTTATTGTCAAATTTCCAAAAAGATTTTACAAGTTTATGGTATCTAAATTCTTGACTGATTAGTCTTTTTTGTAATTTGTATATTTTCGTCATGGAAGTCCGAAACACGGGAGAAAAATCTAGCGTACCTGATGAGCTGAGAGATGTAAATCTCGTACGATGGCAATCTTGTATATATTGTATATGTGTTTTCTCGATACCATTGTTTGTTTCTCATTGGCTCATTTCGAATTATGATTAAATTAAAAACTAGGAAAATTACAAAATCACTGTAATATTAATATGTTATGATCTTTTCGTGTAAAATAGGAAATAAAGAACGTCTTTTAACATGTTTAAAAAGCAAAAGGTATATTGCTATCTATAAATATGAAGTTATTATTGTTGAAATTAAGTAATTGGTGTTTTTCAATTAAATAGTGAATGTAGAACGCGAATAACGGGTTTGTTATAAATCGTTTCTATAGAATTGTGTTTTACAATGAGTGAACATTAGAAACCTGATAATCTCCTTTGTTTAGTATATGTCATAGATGTGTTACCTTTCTTCATAATTGGCGGTATCCTTGGATCTGACCTAGCAAAAGTTTCATTTAAGATGAGGTTCCTGAAAAATGAAAGAAATAGAATCAAACTGCTTTTATTTATCGGTTCTGAAGGACTTGCTCTCACATAGAGTGTCTGACTTCGAAATATTAAGTGAAATATTAAATTTGAAGACTTTAAACATTTGTACCACTTGGTGAGTGTCACTGCTGGTGGACCAGGAGTCCCTGAGGGCACATGTTCGATCAACTTTGGTTGATCTTCTCCTCGATGCATTCGAACATTTCTGTTATCAAAATTTCTTGAAATTTTAAAAAACGTGGGCCCTGTAGCATCATATCCCGCACATCCTGCTACGTCTTTCGGTAAATTTTTGGACATAATAATTTTCACACTCTTTGGCAATATTACATTGTTTAGATTGAGGATCGCTGACGAGGGTAAAGTACCCGAAACGTGCATTTCTGGTACATGCTGAAAATTCATCTGTTCTTAAACGATGCTATTGAATTTAAACACGTTTAACATTTGTACATTTAATAACTATAGAAATATGAATGCATGAAGGACATCCATTTGTTTAATGTCACGTGAGGATGACGCATTCATGTGAGCAAAATCAAACGTTATGCTTTGTTAACCAGTAGTCATGGTCATGGATGTTACGAAGACGTTTTTCGTATCTGTGATTTTTTCCACATATGTTAAAAGACCAATTACTTAGTAAGTATATAATTCCAAAGAGACTTTAGGAAGTGGATAGCATATTAATGTTTAACTTTTTAAGTACGATTCTCTTCATTTCATGTAAATTTTTTCCATATCATTTTTTCAGATTATTACATTATTTATTTACATATGGATTCTGCTTATTTTATATCATTTGTCCATGCTGTAAATTTATCTGCATTAAAATGATGCTTATGGATTTGAAGACGTTTAACATTTCAAAAACTAAACACTTATACGTAAAAGCATCAAGGTAAAATGAACTTTAGATATTTTCTTTTTCCTCTTTTTCTATATCTTTTCTATTTTGAAAAAGGAAAACAAGTTGAAATACTAAAACACTCCTATAAAGGTAATCTTCTTTTTCACAAATTGAAAGTTCATTTAAGTATGACGCAGGGTTATACTTTATAACATGCAATGTATGTCACAAAATGAGTATCAAGATTAAAAAGGAAGAGAGAGAGAGAGAGAGAGAGAGAGAGAGAGAGAGAGAGAGAGAGAGTTTACCTTTCTTCAACGGTAGAATCTCCCGTCACTGCGATGATACAGACGGTTATAATAACAATAGAAATTTTCATTACTGATACCTGCATCTCTTAATTTGAAAATGCCTTTCTAAAATCAAATCTGAATATGGACTGCAATCGCGAGGGCGATACGATACAAAGCGTTGGAATATAAATATAAACTTCCTCATTAATAGGAAATTATAGATAAATTGCAATCAAGGCAGGAATGGATATTGGTTATATGACATAACTGTATGTTTAATGATAAAATCTCCAATCATCAAAGAAGATGGATCAATACATTTTGTCCATATTAATGATATGTATTATACGGACACCTTCGTTGTTTTTGTTTTGTTTTGTTTTTCTTTTCTTTTCATGTAGCGACATGTGTATAAGAATCTAATAAAAACTAAGCAACACAAAGCGTAGCATCCCCTCACATGCCAAAATGACTTTAACGAATATCATTTTCTAAAAACAAATACCTTTGGTAAAGATCCAATAAAAATCTTCATACAAGAATTTCAATCACACTCTCACCAAATAGTCACAAAACAAAACAAATCAAAGCAAAGACACCTTTGAAACCCGAATGACAAGGCAATTACATAAAATTAAGAATGACCGTTTCCCTTGATCATTCTTTGTTTAACCGTATCCTATATGTGCAGTAAAAAAGGACAAACTGTATACTAACAGCAAAAGATACCCTCTCAATTACCCGATTGTTACATAACCAAACAGTCTTCTACTGGAACAGAGACATTTTATGGAAAATAATGATTTTCGCAAGGGAACTAGATAACACAAATGACACATGACACATGACCGACCATCGGAGATGTCCAAAAACATCAGTCCAGTTAACAAAAGCATGTTTTAAAAACATGTTAAAAATATTCCAGTAAATGTTATTGAAACGTTATTTTGTATGATTCAAGAAACATCAATAAATCATTGTTGGAAACATTGTTCAGTACTCTTAAATGTTGTTTTAACGTTTTAAAAACATTTCTATACTAGTGCACAGTGTTTTAAAATGTTCTTGGAACGTTTTGCCAGAAATGTTTTAACAGATCCTGCTTGAAACCATTAGAAATTTTTTCGAAAATGGTTTGTGTTACCTTGGAGATAAGTTAAAATATCGGATAATTCCATCGTCACGGTGGTCATTGTACAATGCTTGGAAATATTATGGAACAAGGATGTAGATAGGTCTGGTGATATGCAAAATGTTAATTGGTGCTTCACGTGGTACATAGTCTAGATACAGGCAATTTAAGAGTTCCGGATCGCCTGCTTTGGGAGTTTATAGTTGTAACTCTTAAATGATAACTAATTTCCGTAAATATTTATGATCTTATTATTCAATATTGATATTTTCCTTTACCGACAAAACCAAACTTTATTTTCCATCCTTTATATTACACGTCTCACCTCTAAGGTCGCGGATTCGATCCCAGATTCGGCGAAGATTCTTATGTGGGAGGGTAGGTGGTCCCCCTTTCAGGCCTCTGCAGGGGGGTTTCCTCCGGGTACTCCGGTTTCTTCCTGTTCTTGGACCCCCTCATGCCAACATCTGAGCCAACGTGAGACATTTATATAAGTTGTGTAACTTGTTTGTTAAACGTTGTAAAATAAATAAAGTTGAATTTCTAAGAAATATTACAAGTTTTCAAATTCATCGCATCATTTAAGAACAGATAGACAGACAAGGCATGCATGATTCAGGTACTCAAACCTCTTCAGTGATCCTAAATCCTAACAAGGAAATATGGCCAAAGACTGAAAGATATATCCGAAAATAGCGAAAGACGTAGCAGAAGGGTTGGGGCATGATGCTACAGGACCCACTTTTAGAAGATTTCGAGAAAAAGCTGTGAACAGAAAATTTCCAAAGCGTTTGAAGAAACGATCAACCGAAGTTGATCGAACTTGTCTACATTTGCCCTCGGGGACTCTTGGTCCACCGGCATGGACACACGCCAATTGGCAAAAATATCAAACGTCTCCAAATTCAATAGCATCATTTATTAAACAACAGATGAATTTACAGCATGGACCAGACATGCACGTTTCGGATGCTTTACCCTCGTCAGTGATCCTTAATCTAAACAATGCAATATGGCCAAAGTGAGTGAAAATTATTATGTCCAAATATGTACCGAAAGACATAGTAGGATGTGTGGAATATGATGCTACATGACCTACGTTTTTGAAATTTCAAGAAAATTGGCAATAGAAATTTTCGAATGCGTTGAAGAGACAGAAGATCAACCGAAGTTGATCGAACTTGGCTTCATGTGCCCTCGGGGACTCCTGGTCTACCAGCAGTGACACTCACCAAATAGAACAAAATTAATGTTAAACGTCTTCAAATTCAATAGCATCATTAAATATCAATTCTCTGAAAGGACCAAAATATTTTGGAAACAGCATGCCATGGATTTTTATGATTTCTCTATAAATGGTATATATAATGCCTTGAATACAAAAATAACAATTTCTTGAAAATAAATATTCCGGTTGCCATGGAAACATGGTCTGTGTATTTATAGCACTAAAAATTGTCAAATAAGTCATCTTTGATTATTATCTTGCCATGGAAACCATTGTTAGAGTTTATTGGTATTAACCATATATAATCTTTAAAACCTCTATTTTAAGAAAAAATAACAATTTTTTGAGATTTCTTTCAATTAGCCGAATCCTATCAAATCAAAATCAGTCAAAAATTGCCATAAAATAAGTTTTAAATTAAGGCCTATTTCTGTCCAATTTTTACCATTTTTAAGCAAAAATAACACAATGTCAGGCTGAAAATACTATCACAGTTGTCAGAACAAAATAGATTTCATTTGACAAATACAATCACTGAAAAAAATACGCGGGACATTGTTTTGTTTTCCTACATTTTGAGGTCAAAAATGGTTGCCATGGCAACTTTTCACTTGACATATGATGACTATATCTTTTCAAATTGATTGTTATCATGATTTTAAAAATAACTTATATTTCTTAAGCTTAATGTAGGGACAACAGAAGAAATTATTCTTTATTTGAGCACTTCCAAAATTTGTCAAGGCTATTGACTCTAACTACAAGGTCAATTCAAAATATAGGTTCCAATTTCAATAAAATTTGCATTTTTGTTGTTATTTATTGTTACTTATTTTAGGCTTGAGTGTCATATATCTGTATCCAAAATACTTCTTTCTAAAATTATTAGGACCGATAGGTGGAAAACCAATATATTTTTAGTTCAGAACATTTCTCCTAAAAAATAAGCCCCAGACAAAAATCATGATAATCTCACATTTTTTATATGTATGCATGAAATATTAGCTACAAATCAAGGATGTCATTGATTTTGAGATTTTAGCAACTTTGGTCAATAAATAGGGGATACATCCAAAATCACTTCGTATGTGTTTGTTTTACCCAATACCACATGATATATGAGTAACTGTCTTTCATCTTTTTGAAATATCACAGAATTTTGCCAAATTTTGTGAATTGCATTCAAGAT